>JAKLWX010000007.1:0-2400000 GCA_022702355.1 Cercospora zeina | reverse complement strand
GTTGACGGAGAGGAACACGAATTTGGTCTGCGCCTACCAAGTCCCAAATTTCTTCGGCCTAGTGTCGGCATCTGTGTCTGATCAAACAGCATGGCGGCCAGGGCGGGATTGATGTTGGACGGATGGTTTGGTGCGGCCATATCAAGCTGACGTAGGGGAATTGGGGCGAGCCAGGTGTCGAGAGCTGACCAGAATTTTATTCCAATCCTCACTTTCTAGCCTTAGCGATGTGTAGACCTTGAAGTAGAAAATCAAGTGCTGGGCGCGGAGGGGTCAGCGTGAAGTATATGTCAGCATTGTTTTGATCGTTGATGGTTGTTTCGACGATCGTTTGTGCCTCTACACTGCTTGTCAAGCGGTCACACATCTCCAATCGATGGCTTGGGTCGTGTAGCGCATCAACGACACAGCCTGACCCACGGGACGGGAGAATGAGCACAGCTTCTCAGCAGATGCTACAAAGACAGCGCAAGGACTGTGGTCGAATGGAATATTGAGAAAGCGTTGGGACTCTGCTTATGAGCGTCGGAAGCAGCAGGTACTCGTCAGTCTAGGTGGCAGCAGGTTCCACCGGATGTTTGCTTGCTTCAGTGCGTGCTCGGTCGTATGCATGGGGCCGCCTCGATACATGCAACACGTGGAAGCTCAAAGCGACTCCATCTGAGACCAAGTGAGTGGCAGTCCACGCAAGATGATTGTCTTCCCTTTGCCTCCTATCATCGCGGGCGATAACCGTGGATACCTCTCAATGCAATCGCCTCTCAATGCAAGCGCGAGTCGCTAAGCCCGTCTCGAATGCTTCAATGGAGTAGCGGAAGCATGATTGTCGGGTGTTGTGTATTTATTACCGGTCGAAAGATGCCCCACATTGGGTCTAGTGGCCGGCGCTTGCATTTGGAGGTGGTTGCAATGAGAGGTCTCCACGGCTAGGCTGTCCGCTGTATCGAGGGCAAACATTTGAGATCTCAGATCGGTCGATGAGTGCAACATTGCCCCATTCTCACCGCCGCTCGGCCTGTGAGGCTCGACAGCGGTGTAGCCAACGGAGCTGGCCGCGGGTGCCTCAGGCGCAAAGCAGCTTGGACGTGCCCGCCATCGCCGAGGCAGGATAAATGAGGTGGTACAGGGTGGTCGGGGAGAAGGGCTGCGACGTGGTCATCAACGGCGGGAAGTCGGTGCGCATGTCCTCTCGCATACTGTGGCTCCGTTGGTGAAAGGTGTCCGGAGGGTTGGTGGTGGTGGTGGTGGTGGTGGTGGTGGTGGTGGTGCTACAGTACATACCGGGTTGACAGCTAGGCCCACAGCTCTGTGTCTGCACGCGTCCGGACGTGTCTTTTCGCGATTGCGGCCGCCTGGAACAGGGCGGAGGTCACGCGCAGCGCGCAGAGGATGGAGGCGACAAGGAGGCATTCACGCAGCCGCCGCGGACGTGTTGCCGGCATCGCAGCGTCTTCATCGCGGTTGTGCTCGACCATGCAGGAACGTCATCGGCTGAGCCAGTGCAGGCAAGCAAGGCTGGGAGCGCAGGAGTACCCGTGCATGCCCCAATTCGGTAGTGTCGCTTCTTGCATTTGCACGCACACACCTCGCACGCGACCTTCACCATCACTTCGTCCCAAGACTCCACGCTCCGCACGCCGCCACCACCGCCGCTAGCCTCGCCTTCGCCTACGACACCCCGCCGCTGCACCCAGCTCGCTCCATCTTTCCTGCTCTCCCCAGCATCTCTGTTGGACATTCTTGCATCGAGCGACGGACGAATTTGGCATCTCGCGTACAGCATTTGCTCATCGACATTTCCACCTTCAAATGGCGCCGCCCTCTTCATTCGCATCAGCTGCGGCTGGGAACTCCTCCTCCACACGTGACTCCGCCAGCGACAGGTATGCACTCCCCACGCGGCCGGCAGGAAGAGTGTCACAGCAGATGCGCCGGCGCGTGCTCTCTCCGCCCACCACGATGCGCCAGATGCTGCAAACAAGTCTCGTATGCTAACCCGCACTAATGCACAGGCTATCGAGGACAAACGGCGCAACGCAGACCTTCCGGCGACCTTCAGGCGCTACCAATGGCCCCAGCTCGAATCAGAACGCGGCCGCAGTCCGACCAGCGCCTTATGTCCCACCCTTCCGCACCAACGGCACAACACCGAGCACGAAATACACCAAGGACGAAATGCTCGGCATATATGAGTCGCTGCAGACCAAGCAAGGCGCGTTAACTGATGGGCTGGCCGTGCATCTCGTTGGTGGCTGGCAGCCCGACATCACAAACGGCTCCGCCGCTGGTTGGGGTCGAGGCGACAGCAGCCGCGACACACACCCCGGCCCAGATCTTGCCTGGGACCGAGAGGGCACGAGCGATCCCCTAGGCTTGGTCGAGATGGACGATGAAGAGCGAGAGGTGTGTAGACGAGCACAGCATGCGGGAGCACTACCTCCACATACTAACTGGGGCTACCAGCTCTTCAAGACATCTGTCAACAACCCCATCAAACCTTCGAGTAAGGATGGTCAACAAGCAAACGGTGTTACAGGGCGAAAGATCAGTATTTCCACAGGTGCCACCACTCCCGGAGGCTTTGGGCCCATGTCACCAAGTGTGGCAAGAGGGGCTGGACGTCGTAGGGAGACAAGCGAGTCATATCCTTTCCCTCAAAATGTGTCTTCTCCTGGCGGCTTCAACGAGCACCGTGCACCTTCGCCTCCGTCGGCATTGACGCGTCGTAGAACCGAACAGAATCTGAACAAGTCTGAGGACAAAGACGCGGATGATAAAGCTCCGACCTCTCAATACGGCTCAGTCAGACGTAACCAAGTTCCCCCACTCTCTGCTGGACTTCATGCGCCCACCTCTCCCTGGTCTACCGGTCCCGGTCCACAGAGCGCGGGCCTTGCTCCGATGGGCTCTTTCGGCAGTTTCGGAGTGGGCAGTAATACTGCTCAGCAAGCTGCGGCCGGAAGTAAGAGTGGAACCGGACTGGGCAGCGGTCGGTCTGAGAGCAGATTCAAGAATTTGTTGAGCAAAGATGGAGGTGACGATGGCGGCGCAAAGGGAGTGGAGCCGAAGCCTAGCATTCCCGGTCTGGGCAGGGTGAACGAAAACGAGTCCTGGCGCGCAACAGATCGAGGCGAGCATGCGAACGACAATCAAGATCCGAGCGATGACGATGTGCCCACTGGCAGCGCCGCCCTCGCCGCCGATGAAGACGTAAGTGATTCTCAGCCTCGACAAGGGTACCAGGGCTTCGGCACCCCCAGCCGCCAAGGCGCACATGGCGATTTCGGATTCGGAGCGTTTGGCATGACTACTGACAATACGCACGGTTTCGGCCAAAACTACGCTGGATCTCGCGACGGATTCCAGCAGACCCCTGCGCATCAGCGTATGGGTCTGCAGCAAGCTAGCGGACACGAACCAATGAGTCCCACTGACACGAACCCTTATAAGTCCCCCGAACAACATGGCCCAGATCGTCCTGGCGAGAACAACGAGGGCGACAACAGCGATGTGACCCACACTCACCTCCCTGGCCTGGGCCAGTTTGGGGCCGACCCATCGCAACTGCATTCGCAACAACCGCTTGGTGGATTGGGCGGCCTAGGACCATTGCCGAACCTGGGACGTCCGCTGACACAGGGACCAGCGAGCGACAGGAGCCAGACTTCTAGTACAGGCCCGCAGCGTGGTTTCTCTGGTGGGTTCGGCTCACTTGGTCCATTGGGATCGCTACCAGGCGTCTCGGCGTGGCCTGTCGCGCAAGGTGGGCTGGGCACGCCTGGGAGGCATAATGCAGCGATGAATGCTTTCGGACCGGGCATCTTCGCAAATTCGTTGAATGATGTGGGTTCGCCAGGTCTGGCAGGTCTGGGTGGCTTCGGCGCACAGGGCAGCTTCGGAGGCAGTAGAATGGCCAGCTTGTTCCCATCGCAGATGCAGGATCAATTGCGCCACAGCGATGGTCATCATGATCGAGATGGGAGTCATGACCGAACAGCGCAGTTCGCCGGACTTGGCGACTTTGGGCGATCTTCAGAGAGTCCATTCGCGAATCAAGGCTTCAACGATGGACAGCCAGGTAAACTGCAGCACGAAACCGCCGATCTGCATCATCAACAAAGCCACCATCAGTTGCACGATCAAGCGCAACAGCAGGGACAGAACCAGCCGCCTGGCAGCTCTGCCTCAAATCAGCCACCCGCACCTCAGCAACGTACAATGGTCATGCCTGATCGAATGCGCTGGATCTACCGCGACCCTCAGGGCCAGACGCAAGGCCCTTGGTCTGGTCTCGAGATGCACGACTGGTACAAGGCTGGATTCTTCTCACCTGAGCTCCTCGTGAAGAAGTATGAAGACCAGGACTACGAGCCACTTGCGCAGCTCATACGACGCATCGGCAACTCTCGCGAGCCATTCCTGGTTCCTCAGATTGGCATCCCCCACGGCTCAGCAGCACAGTCTGGTCCGAATGCATGGGCAGGCGCGATCGGTGGAGGTGCTGGTGGTAATGCCGGCACAGGTAGCGCCCAACCACCTTTTGCGTCAAGCTTTCCAAGTTTCGGCACCACTCTTACCGCAGAGCAGCAGAATGCGCTTGAGCGTAGGAAGCAGGAGGAGCAGTATCTTATGGCACGGCAAAAGGAACATCTCGCGCAAGCTCAGATCCAACAGCGTATGCAACAAATGGGTGCTCAAGGCGGCGCAATTGGACTTCCTGGTCAGCTGCATCACCACAGCAGCGCTCATAGCTTGCAATCTCAGCCAAGCTTCGGAAGTATCCAGAGTCCTGCAAACTACCAACCAAGCCCAAGCCAAGGACCAACGACTGGTGCTCCTGGTGGGGCCGGTTTCTTTGACAACACCTTCAACAGACCACAGGCGACTGGCCTTGGTGCTGTAGGTGCGCCTTCGCTTGGCCACATTAGAGAGGAGGAGATTCCAAGCCTCATCAATCGGCTGAACGTGAACGACAGTCGCCAACAATCGGCCCAATTTGGTGCGCCAGGACAACCATTTGCCGGTCCACAACAGCCTCAGGCACGGCAGCAAGCTGAGCAGCATCAGGGCAAGGTTCAGCAATTGATGCAGGACCGCGCAAAATTGCAACAGGAGCAGGCTGAGCATGACGCCAAGGAAGAGGCAAACGAGAAGGAGCAGGCTCAGGCGACACAAGAGCGCCTGGAGCAATTCCAGCAACTGCAAGGCCAGGCACTTCAACAAGCAGCCGAGCAAGCGCAAGCCCAGGCAAACCAGGATGCGGCTGCGGCTGCTTCAGCCGAACTCGATGAGGATGATGTCGAAGCCCAGTCATCGCAGGACTCCACACATGAGCCTCTCTCCCTCACCGAGCAAGTCCAAAAGGCAGCGTCTGCCAAACAGTCCCCACAGCCACAGCAGCCGGGCCTTCCCCAGCCATTCCCACCTGCGCCATCCCAGTCGCCACTTCCAGCTCCAGCTGCCCAGCGCGCCGGTAGGCAAAGCGTAGCCGATCAGCTGCAGACGGATTCGCGCGGCCTCTCACAGAGCCCGTCTGTCGACACGCCCAGCGCCACGGTTGCGCCATGGGCAAAAGAACCAGCAGAGGCGCCCAAGGGACCTTCTTTGCGCGAAATCCAAGAAGCCGAAGCTAGGCAGGCAGAGCAACAAGAGGCTCTCGCCTCCGCCGCTCGCCGTGCTGCTTTCCAAAAGGAAATGGAAGCGCAAGCGCAAGTCGCAGCTCCTGCTCCTGGCATTCCTACATCGGCCACTTGGGGCGCTCCGTCCCCTGCCACGCCTACTGGTGGTGCACCCGCAGCGTGGGCAAAGACCGCTCAAAAGCCAAGCGGCGCAGCGGGTTCGAAGACGCTTGCTCAGATTCAGAAGGAAGAGGAGTCTCGCAAGCGCAGAGTTGCTGCTCAGGCTCAGCAGCAAGCAGCTCTGGCGAACGCAATGTCAAGCGTCGCTGCACCTGCTGGCGGAAAGAGTTACGCCAACCTCGCGGGGAAGGTGAACGCTCAGCCGCCTCAGATCAGCACCGGCAACAGTGCATGGACTACTGTTGGGGCAAGTGGCAAGGTCAAGACTCCAGGTCCCGCGACGCCAACCGTGCGCACTGTCAGTGCCGGCGTCGTGCCCACCGTGCAGCCGCCTGCCGCATCTCGGAGACAGCCTGTTCGGAGCGTGACTTCGGGAGCGGCTGCCATTAATGCCCAAGATGAATTTAAGAAGTGGGCAATTAACGAGCTTCGTCCCGACCTTGCCAAGGGTATCAGTGGTAAGTCAGGCATCTTTGCCTATTCTGTCACCAAATATGCTAACTCGTGCATCAGTTGAGGACTTCGTCTCTGGTCTTTTTAATCTGCCACCAGACAACGAAATCATCACCGAAGCGGTACACGCCGTATCTAGCACGATCGACTCGCGCCATTTCGCTGAAGAGTTCATTCGTCGCAAGCGTCTCGCTGACAAGGGACTCATCGACACCGCTGTGCCCAAGAGCGCTAGTCCCGCGAACGGTGCCAGTGCTGGAGGCTGGAGCGAAGTTGCGAAGAAATCCGGCAAGGAGCCACCGAAAGACGATCTCAGTGGGTTTTCGGTCAAGCAGAGTAAGAAGCGAGGAGGTCGCAAGTAGCCGGCACCCCCCTGGCAGACAGTGCGGGCTATGCAAAGCATTGGATGGGCAAATCAGAGTGTTGAGCGAGGCTTAGATGTTGTGGACGATACTATGATGACATTGATCGATCGCTTGAGCAAGCGTCACTTGAGCACAGCAGCGTTTTCGTCTGACATTTGTTTGAAGGAATCGTGTAGCATCAGCATTTTGGAACCGTATAACTCTCACTACCCGAAGCAGGCCGCTTCTTTGCATGTTTCTCATCCAAGTTGTGCAGTCAGCCAAGCACCATTTCGACACTCCTGCAGTAAGACAAACTCTATGGCTCCTCGCGCCCGATGTGGTAGATGATCTTCAATCGAGCTCCGGGCCCCTCCCTTGCATGACGATGGTGGCCCGTTGGTGGTCTGGAAGCTTGGAGGATCAGCAGTCGGAGCACGCAAGAGAATAAATTGGTTCTCGTGTGTCCTCTTCTCTCTCATCTACCTCTTTTATATCATCACCAAAGTCGACTTTTCCACTAGCCTTTACTTTGTGATTCACTACTGCGTTCACAGCGGATACATTCATCAATATGGCAGAGCAGTGGGAACAGACTTTCAAAGGTTTTGGCGAGAAGACGTATACGATTGCTCAGGCCATTCAGAATGTCAACGAGGGGGACGATCTGAGTGAGGCGTTGAAGGTATGTTGGTTCCTCATCCGCACAGTCGTACAGAGGTGACTGCCCTTCGGTCTTGAGACAAGATATGGTGGTGGTGCGCGGCAACCGGCCTTCACACTGCTAACGTGCTGGCCTTGTCCACTCGTAGGAAATCAAGGAGGCACACGATGATCTTCTGAAAGAATCGAAGAAGCTTCCGACCGAAACTGTCGATGTCGACGATGAGTCTGCGCAAGCTGACTTGAAGAATGCTGCGACCGACGTACGTTACCCCCCCCCCCCACTTTCCTCATCAACTTCCATCCGGCCAAATAAAAAAAATCATGATCCGAACCGAACGTCAATATCCCACAACTGACCTACCGCTCGCTCACACACACACAAAAGGTCGTCATCGCTTCGAACAAGCTCCTAGCTTCCGCGCAGGAAAAAGCCGATATTTGGCGCTCAAACAAGGATCTGGGCAAGATTGTCAACAAGACCATCTTGACGAATAGCTCGGTGCTCGACGCGGCGTATCCGTTGACGAACCCTTACGCGCCGGAGATTCAGGGCCAGGCGAAGAAGTGTCAGACGGAGGCTGTGAAGATTATGAAGTTGTTGGGGGAGCCGAAAGAGGAGTTAGAGAGAAAGAAAGGGTAAGAGAGAGAGAGAGATAGAATCAATGTGTAATTGGTGGTGATTTGCGGAAAGATTGGAGGGGAGATGGGAGTAGAGATGTGCAGGTATCTGAGCAATGAAACTGTGAAATGGGCTTTTTTTTTGTCTCTGCGAGAGCCGTGTGTGTGTGTGTGTGTGTGTGTGTGGATTTGGTTGCAGTGCCTGCCGTGTGTGCACCGCACGAGCTACGATTCTACGAGTAAAGAAAACTCGTCATGATGAAGGCGGCAATGATGAAGTCTAATCAGGAGTTGATTTGATTTAATCTGATGATTGTTGGTTTGTTCTTCGAACACTATTGTTACACATTCAAGAAGGGGAAAAAAACGCCCTCACGAAATTTGCAGCTGCTTTTCTCACATTTCACTGTCCGACAGATCAGCGTCCACGCCGCTCCTGATCTTGGAATAGATCAGAACGTAGGGTTGAAACTCCGTTTGTTCCGCATCTTCAGGATAATAGAACAACCGACGGTCGTCCGTCGGACTGATTGTCGTGTCGTCAAGCACCTCATATAATGTATATTCATCTTGTGATCGCACAGCAGCGATGTAATGCCCCTGCTGGATTTCTGCTCCGTAATGTGCAATCACGGCATCCAATCGGTAGATAACGTCGGAGCCATCGTCGGTGTATTGGCCGAGATTGAGGTATTCTTCGCAGCGGACTTCTTCCATGTCCTTTAGCTGGATCATGTCGCCGCTGTCTGTCACATCCTCGTAGAAACGCTTTTGCTGCACGATCAGGACCTCTGGTGTTTGTGTGAGTTTCAAATACCTCGTCTGCAGAGGATCGTCTTCCCCGGGCCCATCGTCGATCCGGATCTCTTCGCAGATGTCACTTTCACACCTGGGCCTGCCAGTCGCGTCGATGAACTCATCGCGTATGCCATCGGCGATCGTTCTCCCCTCGTCTGGCTTGTGAACGGTTGATATCGAGAGGATGGTGGATGGTGGACCCTCTGCCGTCTCGTGATATTCCTCACAGTCGACGCACGTCCATGTAGACTTCGATCTCATGCCGAAGACTTCCAGGACGCTCTCCTCCGATTCACCGCCGTAGTCGTTTTGGAGATGCTCCAGAAGAAACTGCAGGTAGTTGACGGAGTCCAATTGCTCTCCTTGACGGATCTCTGCAATGCTCTCTGCATTTGAGCCAGCTGCTGGCGTCTTGGGAATGTTTTCCAGGACGGCGGAGTGCATCTCCTTGAGCGAGAAGTCAGGTTCCTTCTTCCCAGGTGTTTCTGTGTTCCAATATCGCTGGAACATGTCTTGGGTGGCGCATGTGACGCAGTTTCCCAGCGTCTTGTTGCAATTACGGTGCACGTTGCCCAGCAGATTGTAGATGGCCGGCACATGTAGAAGTGCTTGCAGAGCGGCATTGCGGTAGCAATCGTTTCGGGAGTTGCGAAACCCTTTTGATTTCGTGTTCTTGAGTGTCTCGGGAAACTTGTTGCAAATGGGGCCTTCTATCACTTCTTCAGGGTTGATTATGCGGCCGGTCTTCTTTTCCTTGCCGTCAATCTTCACTAGAGCCGCGGACCGCTTGGTTGCGAGCTTGAGCTTCTTTGGAGGCTTGGTCGTACCAGGAGCATCGGAGGGCAAGCTACGCTTGGATCCAGTCTTCGGCGAACTTTCCCTGGGTGAACGTCCTTCAGCGGCCACCTTCCCACCGACCGGACTATTGATCTGAGTCCCGATGTCATTTTGCTCGCGCGGCTTTGGCATAGCGGCTAGCAGAGCATCCTTGGTCTTCACTTCTGCTGCCAGGGCTTCGGCCTTGTTTGTCATGACTTCGAGCTCGTTTGCCAACTTGACGATTATAGATTGATGTGGCGTATGCTCAATCCGCGGAAACCTGCCGATTGGGGATGGATGGTCTCTGTCGAATTCTGCCCAAGGTTGGGTTCTCCGCACGAATGGCCTGCGTCTTGCTCTCACGGGTCTGTCGATGGGGGCAGCAGCAGCGTCTGTTGGCGATGTTGGACGCCATGGCCTGGCATGAGTGATGGGCGCTTCTTCCACCTGCACGGGTGTACCTGAACCAAATAGCCATGATATCGGGGCGAAATTGAGCAAGTTGTAAGGCATCTTCGACGAGAGGCGGCTTGCGCGAATCTGGAATTGTGAATGCTGAGAAAGTGGAGGGCAACGGAACACACGGGCAGGAGAAATCGAGGGAAGAAGACAGAGAAACCTAGCTCCAAGAAAACACATTGTTGACCGCATCTGGCACGATCAAGCCCGGCCATCTGGATGCCGGATGTGGATTTCTTTGTGATTGTTGTTGCCATTGTCATTGTCGAGAGCCGCGCCGGGGTGAGTAATAGTCACAATAGATGATGGAGCGGCTCCTGTCTATTGTGGACGGTCAGAGCGTGTATTGTTGAGATGGCGAATGGGAGAACGTGCGCGGTACAATTTTCGTCTCTGGAAGAGTGAGGAGAAAGAGAAGGCGATGTTCGTCGGAATTCAAAACGCGCTGACCGGGTCGCAGAAGTCGTGGGACACACGCCGAGGGTTGGGTTGCTGACAGCTGTCATGTGAACCAGCTCCTCAGCAAAATAACAAGAGCATTCATTGAATATATTGAATATAGGAGGTGAAATATCCGTGGAATTGAATGTTCGATCACTTCCTTCCTCTTGCAAGTCTTCGGTAGCGAACATTTGCTTCCGCCAAGATACAAACGCCCTGCAAATCCATGAACCCATGTGTCGTCCCGTCTTCCGTACTGTAACCGTCGATACCTCTCGGTGCAATCGCCTCTTGAAGTAGGCGCTGGCCACTAGATATAACCGGTTAAGACGAAAGGCGTGCTCACGCAGCGAATGAGTGAAGGTTTCAGAATCCTCGACAGACAAGATCGCATTGCCAGACCTATCAATGTTTGCTATATACCAAAACGTATGAATCAAATTCCGCACCTTCTCCATCGACGGTCTCGTTGAAGGTCGCCATTGTCCCAAAGTCGTCCGATCGCAGTATCTCTTTGGTGTCCTCGATCACTTCGTATCGGCCAGCTTCGTTACGGACCGCCGCTAGGTAGTGTCCGAAACTGGGACCCTCCCCCTTGTGGCCCACCGCTCCATCCAGGCGGTATACGCAATCGTCTTGCAAGTCTTCGTGGCGATATGGGTTAAAGTTCAAGAACTCCGGGACTTCTACACGATCGAATACTTTCTTCACATCGAAAGGTGCCACCTTGGCAAACGCGAAGCGTGATATTCGCAATACCAACACTTCGGGCGCCCGAGTTATGAGTCGTTTGAACATCCTGTTGGGTGCCTTTACGTTGGGACCCTTGGCCTCCATCTTGGCCCTGAGAATCTCGCACTCGCCGCTTTCGCACCACAGCGCTAATTTCTCGTAGAAGTAGCGATTGTTAAGACACCACGCAACATTGTGCGTCTTGTCCTTCTCTATGAGCTCGGCTACCAAGCCCAGCTGTGGTGTCTTTATTGATTTTTTGTGTGCCTCGCCACAATGTCGGCACTTCCATCTCTCTTCTATGCCCACCTCGAAGAACTCTGCCAAAAGGGTTTCGTTCATACCTTCGGTCTTCGCGATACGCTCCCGAATGAGATAGTCGATGAACATGAAAGCGTCGCTCTGAAGGTCCTCTGCGATCTCCCTCGCCCCGTCCACGTCTTGTGGAAGATGCTGCTTACAAGCTGCCGTGAAGCTCTTGAGCATGCGGCGAGAGACTTCAACTGTGCCACCACCACCTTTGGAGTTTGTGCCTGGGGAATTGAAGTACCGGTACAGAAGTTCTTGCAGAGCGCAGAGTACACATGTTCCCGCCTGCTCGTCACATTGCTGGTGCACCGTGGCCAGGAAGTGATAGAAGGGAGGGGAATGGAACAGCGCCTGCAGACTTGCATTGCGGTAGCAAAGCGCGCCAGGATTGAACATTCCCTTGGATTTCTCGTGTTCGCGCTTTGGAAATTTTCTTCTGGGGACATCTGTCAGGTCGTTCGGAGTGGCACGCAGCTTGGGTTCTCGAGAGTTGTTTTCGTACTCGACTAGCTCTGCGTCCGCTGCCCGAGAGGCAGCCAGAGATGTGGGGGCTGAGTTAGGAGAGTGTGGCCGTGGACGCTTGGCCGCGGGAGCGGTAGCATCGTCTCCTGCTATTTTGTTACGCTTAGGTGCCATGTCCGGGAATTGTGATGCTCTGGAGGTGTGTCGCGATACAATAGTTGGTGGCATCTTGAAGTGCTTCATCTTGACAAAGAAATCTTCCAGTGCTTTGAGATGGCCGGAAATGGATGCAGTAGGATTTCCGTGCGGGTTGGAGTACTGCGTTACTCGGCACAAAGAAATTTAAACTTGAGGACATGGACAACGCAGCCTCCCGGGTCCGAAAGTCTTCAAACTCATCAATTCACTTCAGAGGAGCTCAAATGCGTCCGTACCATGGTCTCGTCGATCATTTATCAGGGATGATGGCGTATACCCGGTGCCGTAGTGATGTGATGGCTATTTTCCGAACAGTGTGGCCGCCATGGAATGGTTCACCGCCAAAGCTCTACTGTATAGGTGCAAACTCAGGCGGAATCCTGGTTCTCGGTGAAGTAGTTCTGCGTGCGGCGGTCCATCCGTCTCAAACCCTGTTCCGCGTCCTCTTTCCTCACTACCATGATGTTTGTCCTCGAGCCGTATTAATAACCACACGCACATGTCCAAATCTGCCTCGGTTGCATTTCACAGAAGACCGATGCGCACTCTCGTCAAAGAATTGCACAAAGAAACATTTTCTCACATCCGGGATGACCACAATCCCGGGACTCCTCTTCAAGCCGCAGCACTTGCGATTGAGCGTACCTGCTGCTAGAATTGTCAAAGGTGCAGACGACAAGTTCCCACCGCTAGCATATCAAACCTCCCACCACATTACCAGAGCAGCAATGCCGAAGACTCCAAGGAAACGTCGGGCCGCGGTTCTAAAACGAGCGCCCAGGCGCCAAAGATTATCGAACCTGGATATTCTCTCGGGAAATATATGGCTACAAAATCATTCAGATCAGTACGCCACCTCTCCCATGGCAAACAAAATGTGGCAGCTGAGGCCGTCGCCACCAGCGCCGCCATCGTCCTCCTCGGAGTCGTCATCGCTGTCGCAACGGCCGCCGAGTACACCATCGCCAATAGACCGACAAACATTGTCAGAACCCATTTCATGGTCCAAATGGGAGGGCTTCCTAGTTTGGCGACAGGATCTGGGTCGCCAAGTCCAGCCTCCCTATACGTCGGGAGGAAGATGGAGCGAATTTCCAGACGTTGGTGTACCCACATCGAAAGGGCTCAACAATCGTGCGAACGATTGTTATCGAAGCGCCGTACTCCAGGCGCTCTTCCACGTACCAGCGTTCTACCGCTATATGGCCACGATCCATAGGTACTGCTCGACCCCGCGAGGCGAATGTTTAACTTGCTGCATCCAGGATCTATGCCACGTCATTTGCCATAATGCATGCTCCTGAAGTACTGTTCCTCCAGTTCGGCCGGTTTGACAATTTCGCCAGGAAAATCTCCACCGAGATCAGCTATCCTGAGATCCTGGATCTAAATATGCATCGCGAGCCAGGGGTGGTGAATGAGGAGTGCATCTATCGTCTGGATGCAGTGGTCGCTCACAAAGGATCTAACATTGGCGGCGGGCATTATGTAGCTGCTGTGCGGAAGCATCATGAAGAGGGCTTTGAGGTGATTGACGACGCATACGAGATTGCTTCCTCTCGAGGCGGCGGATTCCAGGAGATGCTGAGGCCGACCTCGCAGGGCTGGGGAGGACAGGCGTTCATCTTGATGTACAGTAAATTATGAGTGGCGGGCGGCCAGTCCGGAGGGTGTGTTTGATGTCGAAGAACGTGGAGGCATCTCCCGATACTGCCGGATTGCGTATCTCGTTGGTTCCATATTCCGTGCTCGCTCGCTCTGATGAAGCTCCGTGAAGCGACGCGATGAAGCGATGAAGCGAAGTCGCGAGAGTGGTGGTGTGACGCTCGCTTCCTTCGGCTTCCTTCGGCTTTCTCACCGGCGCCAAGCCTCGCTCTCAGGTCCGACTTCGCGCTTCCTTCGTGCGTCTTCACAGCGCGCAGAACGTCGCATCAGTCAGCATCCTTTAAACACGAAGTGGCGAGAGACATGACCAGAGCTCGGGATGGCGCGTCCCGCCTTCTCCCATCAATCCCTGCTCATACCATACAACCCCTACCGTGCCCTTCTACTCACTGACGGCACAGTCTTCACAACTGCCATGTATGCCTGATCATATATCCCGAATTCGCAATGACACATGCAGGCATTCCGAAGCTGGTCGTCTATGTCTACAGTATAAGAACGAGATGAGTACGTGAGACGCTTTCTTGTACTACATCCAACAGCAACACATTGAAAGACAAACAACACCAAGCACTCGACCTCGCAAGTCAACGCCAGCAGCATACGACTCGAGTTGATAATCCAACAACACCTCATATCCACCAACACGACCGAAGCACTTCTCATAACAGTGTCCATCCCCAGATCCCTCCGAATGGCCACCATAAACCCAACCTCAGCCGCAGCCGCAGCCGCAGCACCCGTTGCCAACGCAGAGGTGAGCTTTCCCCATCGAATCCTACCCAATCTCACCAGCTAACCCCAATCACCTCCCAGTCAGCACTACCCCACTCCATCCGCGAAGCTCGCAAGCAATTCCAAAGACCTTACGCCTCAGCCAAACTCCAACCGCACAGCGTGCCATGGGGCAAATACGCCACACACTTCACGCGGACGGCGAGATTCTATGTTCCAGCCGCAATTTGCATGTTTGGCTGGCCGTTTGCCATGAAGTACGCCATTGATTCGTATAATGGCGTGTACGATGCGCCGGCGAAGAAGGGCAGGAGATCATGACGCGGTGTGCAGAGAGAGAGAGAGAGAGAGAGAGAGAGAGAGAGAGAGAGAGAGAGAGAGAGAGAGAGAGAGAGATTATTCGCAGGTTTTGGAGAATGATCGGTCGAAGTTTGGCGTCGGCAGCAAGACTTTGGTATGTGTGTATTAATAAGCTTGGAGTTTTGGTGGAGCATTTGGATATGCGCGACAGCCCTTGGCAGAGAGCATAGAGCATGTGTAGAGTGGACAGCGCATTGACCGTGAATACTTTTCAATGCAATCATCTCTCAATGCGAGCGTCTGTCACTAGACCCCATGTGGAGCGCCTTTGGACCGATGATCATGAACATGGCGGAGTCGAGACTGGGTTGGTGGTACTATCCCCTCTCTACTACACCCCTCTCTACTACTCTATAGAAGCATTCGAGATAGGCTTAGCGACTCCCACTTGCATTGAGAGGTGCTTGCATCGAGAGGCATCCAGGATTAGCAGTGGCGGACGTTCGTGCATCGTCAAACATTTGACTTAGTTCGAAAGGACTTTCCGAGGGGATTGTGGGTTGCGAGAACGCAGTCGCTGCAATCGAAAGTCGTAACCGAACTTTTACAAAGTCTGAGTTCCATAGTGGCCTTGACATGGTCTCATCTTGGTTAGTTGAAGTGGACTTGGAACGGAAGCGTCAATTATTCGTCCTTTGCGACGACGATTCGATAATAACTGTGTCAGCACTACGCCTGCTCGACATGGAGCACATGTCCGAGCTCGTCCAATGCCACTTTCGTCTTTCTCGTCGAAGCCTTGCGAGGGTTCTTTGCCTCGAAAATCTCCTTGAGTTCTTCCAAAGTCTTTCCTGCCGTCTCCACGAAGAACTGTGTGGCATGTTAGTTTGAATCCTGAGTCAAGTCGTTGTGATCCAGACTTACAAAGTAGATGACGACCAATTCTACGCAAATCCAGCCAATGTACACGAGGTAAAGCTTCCATCCGATCTTGTCGATACCGACACTGATGCCGTATGTGTTGACCATGATGGCGATGTTTAGGAAGAGGAAGTTGAGACCGCTACCCTTGGCGCGAGTACGGTTCTCGAGACACTCGACTGCGTAGAGCGTTTGGAGAGGTGTCCAACCCTGCAAACATGTCAGTACGAAAGAACAACGCCATGCATTCGATTTCTTTCTTGGCTCCGACGTACCCAGGCGAAGCAGATACCAAACAGGTAGATGCTGACAATGGTACCATAGGACAGGTTCTTGTGTTTCTCCGATTCCGCGGTGAAGGCAGTAAGAAGGACGTAAGAGAAAAGAGCACCGATCAGACCCCAGAGCAACATCGATCGTCTACCAAGCCGATCCAGCAGGGTCGCGCCATAAATAGCGCCGATGAAACTGAAAATGGGGTTGATCGCATTGATGAGCAGCTGAGTGCTGGCGCTCCCAATGCCGGCCTGTTTCACCATTTGTGGCATGAAGTACGAGACCACGTTGTTGCCAGACCATTGACCAAAGAAGGACATGGCAATGACCATGAAGAGTCGATAACGGGCAGCTTTGGTGTTGAAAAGCTCGCGAAAGTCCCACCATGGATTCTCGTTTCGGGTGGCGTTCATGTCGTTTACGATTTGTTCGACTTGGAGGGTGACCAGAGGCGACGAGGGGTTGCCATCTCCGTGATACTTGGCCATGACGGCGATGGCCTCTTCTCTCCGGTCGTGCCTGAGATTGTTAGCTGCTGTGATATCACAAAACCGGTGTAAACGCTTACATGAGCAGCCATCTTGGAGACTCTGGGAAGAACAGGATGAAGACCATGACTATCCCCGGCATAATGCACTGCACGAGGGTGGGTGTTCGCCATGCCCAAGAGGAGTTTGGCATGTGCCTCTCTGTGCCGTATGTTGTCCATCCGGCAACAATGTTGCCGAGCCACCAGAAGTTGTTGTACATGCCTGCCATGGTGCCACGGTATGCGGGATGAGCGAGCTCGACTGTGTATGCTGGTCCTGCCGCTGAAGCAATACTGGCTCCGAAACCCAGGATGAATCTCCCTGCAATGAAATGACCCTGATTATGCGCTGTCGTCTGAACAGCAGTACCTGAATGCGAGTCAATGCTGCTGCCATACACTCTGGTAGCGTACGCACATACCAACTAGAACGAGAAAGCATCCAACAAACATACATATCCTTCTGCCGTATCCATCTGCAAGCAGACCGCAAAATGGGAATGCTGCGATCTGGCCCAGTTGATAGATGATGAAGATGATGCCCGTCGAGCTACCGGCGCCGCTCAATCCAAAGGTTCTTTGATAGGCGGGCATGGCATTAATGGCACCCATCAAGCTCGAATCGAAACCGTTCATTGCTAGAAAGACTCAGCGCTGTGTCAAGAGCAGGCGTCACCCGGCCCACTCACTGGAAACCAAGTAGCCTATCCCCATGATGCCGTAGAGTTGAAGCATGCCACGACTCCGTAGGTTTGGCTTGTGGGCGCTCACAGCTGCCGCCAAGGCGACTGAATGGACAGCGGCCTCCTTGACCACCGGTCGCTTCTGGATGTCATCTTCGACAGCAGTGACATGTTGCGTCGACTGCACTTCTCTCCGCGCGTCGGCGGGATCCATGGTGCTGCGGCGGGCGAGGCGACACTGCCGGGAAATGGGCAAGGACAGAGACACACAGGACTCACAGAATTGCTCACGGCCGGGCAGCAAGCGGATCTATATCATGTCCAGCCAGGGTCTACATATGAGATTTGGCCCGCGTGGTTGCCACGGGCCCCCAGGTCCTCCGCACTCGATTCCTGATTCGGGGCTTAGCGGCGGTGTACACACGATACCTACGTGCTGCCGAGGTGCTAGGCTGCTTTGAGCTGCAAGTTCACGGTGGGACGAGAGCTTGGTATGGGTCCGTATGCGCCGCAGACGAGACTTGTCGCCCGGCAGTGGCGCTTTCCTGGGAGCTTGCACAGTCTTCGTTCGGCCGTCGTTCGCATTTGCTGCATCACCGCATGGTCCAGCTGCGTGGAAGGCGACGAGGGCGCGTAGTGCGAGACACGACATCCGCCGCCATGGTACGACGGGTCGAGCTTTTCATTTGTGCCGGCCATTGCCGACAATGCCTGACGCGCATCGCTCTCTCATGCATGGAGACGATGAGTGAGCTTTGTGGAGCGCGTCCTCCGCGCGAGAGAACCGCAGCTGCGCAGCGGGCAACGGCACAGCGAGTGCGCCACGGGAAGTCCGAGAGTCGATATGGACGTGGCCTTGTGGCCAATGCTGCGCTCGGTGCGATTCGGATCGAGGGCGGACGGAGGATGAGAGAGGTGAGAGGAGAAGGTCGACGAGCGAGGTTGGTGGAAGAACTGGGGAAGAATTGCTCGGCACGGCCCAGCCAATCGCCGCAGTCGGCCGTGGTCGTCGGCATGTGGAGAACTCCGTTGGAGCGTGGTACAATGTTCGATGTCGTGCCAGCACGGATGAGCATGCCGGATTCGTGTCCAAGGCACTGACACCTACTAAATTGATTCTGTTACCGAGACATTCTGCCAAGAGCGCCAGCCACAGGCCGAAAGCTATTGACTAATCGAGCTCCAGCTTCTGCGGAGCTGCTCCATGTTCAAACGCATTCCAGTCCACCTTCTTGCCCTCGCCCGAGACCTTCGCATGCCTCTCCAATACCTCATTCAAGCCTTGTCGCTGAATACAATTCTCCAACGCGAAACTCTTCGCGACCTCGTCCAGCTCCTCCAAGCTCAGACCTTTGAACAGCTCCGCGAATTCGTCACTCAGACATCCACTCATCCACAGCTGGTTGATCAGCCTTGTAATCTGACGCTCCGTGTTCCACGGCGTAGGGTACATCTCGTTGCTCTGCGGAACGTGCTTGTCGATGAAATCAACCAGCGGAAAGATCAAGTCTTCGACTTCCTTCGACGGCCGACGGCCCCATGCGTCAAGTTGTAATTGACGCTTCTTCTCCAGGAACCCAGCGATGCGCTTCATATAAGGAGACTCCGGATCCAAGTGGACCATTCCCTGGAGTCCAATGTCTTTGAACAACCAGATCGACCAATGGATCTGGTACTTGTCGTAAATCTCCAGCTGCTTACTCAACAGATTCGTCCTGGCAGTGTTGATCGCTTCATGATCTTCGTCCAACTTGGAGTCGGCATACACTGGCCCAAACTCTCCATTCCAAACAGGAGAGCCATGTTTCCTCATGAACTCGGCCTTTCGCAGAAATTGACTCTCCAGCTGATGATTTTGCTCTTGTGCTCCAGTATATGTTTTGCCTTTCGGGAAACCCATCGTACTGTAATCGTGCAGGCCATACACCGTGTTCGGTAACACACGTTCGAAACACCTCCACTCCATCGCAAACGTATTCCCGTCCAGCCACAGAATGTGCTCCGGATCAACCTTTCTGACTTCCTTTTCGATCCGATCGTAGAAGGCCGGTAGCCGCCAATGCTCCGGGTCGCAAGGTTCGTTGATGAGGTTGTATCCTGCGACCCACGGGTTGCCTTTGTACCGCTTAGCGATCTCGCTCCACAGCCAAATGACACGATCCTGGAAATCTTTATGCTCCCAAAACGCAGCCCAGTTGGTCACGTTGTCGGCATGCCAATCGCAGTTCTGTCCTCCTGGGAGAGCATGCAGATCCAAGATCGTGTAGATGCCCTCTTTTGCACACAGCTCCACCACTCGGTCCAAATGCTTGAAGCCACTTTCCTTCAGCACCCTGGGATTCATATCGTCCTCGAAGTGGCGGTAGTTGAACGGCAACCGAAGGCAATTCAACTTCTTCGAAGCAAAAAACTTCGCGTCGGATTCTTGGAAGAAGTATGTGAGGAACTTGTCGAAGAAGTGTTCGTATTTTTCTTTTCCAAGGACTGTGAGCATGGATTTGCGGTGCTGAGACTCGTGGCCCGGATAGCCTGTGATGAACTACCGAGTCCCAGGAACATCAGTGATGAGAAAAGGTTGACCGTGCGAGACGTACGTTCTCCATATTCATCCACCCACCTAAAGCCGCACCACGGAGCACCACTGGTTTTCCATCATTGCTCCCTACGACTTGATCACCCTCGACTTGCAGAATTCCGGTAGCCATTGTGTGGATCCTGCTAGCTCCAAATTCTAGCTCAGTGCGTAGTCAAGGCAACTCGTGTCTCAAAGCGAAAAGCCAGCTTCTACGAGGCGAAGAAGATGACAAGAGACAGACGGACCAGGAGAATACTTATTTTGTCCAACGAGTGAGCCCGCAATCCTGCCTATAGCTGGAGATTTTCACATGATCGCGGTCACACTGCCGCGAAACAGCCTGTTCGACCGCAGTGCAACGAAAGCGAAAGGCGGAGAACCACAGTCTTGTAGTGGGTTCCCAAGCTCTTGGTCTGTAAGAAAGATGGGGTGCTGTTTAGCCTAAAACTGAGCTCCAGCATGGCGGATGATCTTTCTACCACTCTGCAGTCCACGGAATAACAGAATATCAGTCTGCCGCCCCAGTATGAGACCGTGCGACTGTATAATGAGTCTGACGGCAGTCCGAACTCATAGACATTGTTTGGCGGCGTTCAAAGTGCCGGAATGGTCATTTCGTTTCTTCCACCGCAATCTGCGTTGCAAATTTGCCTGCCCATGGCGATCATCGAGGTGTTGCAATTTTCAGTCGTCAACATCATCTTCAAGCGCTTCTTGCTCCTCCTCGTTCCCATCGTGGGAAGAGCTCTCTTCCTCAAGCGCTTCTACGTCGTCGTCCTCGACAACGGGACAATCACCTCCATCCACACCTGAGTCATGGTCAAGGCGTGGCGCTAATCGCTTTCGAATCTTGTCCCCAATAATGCGTCTACGCTTGCGACGAGCGCGGCCTTCCATATCCATATTGCGAAAGTCGTTGAGTGCTGGCAGCCCTCTCTCAAGCTCCCATTCTGCTTGGATCTCAACCGAATTCCGCCAATCTGCTGAGGCCGCAGAGGCAGCACCGACTCCAGGCATAACTGGTGCATTTGGCGGGGCCACCTTTGAGGTGTTGCTGTCCATGAGATCATCCGGTGGTGTCAAGCGAAGTAGCTCCCAAAGTCTCCTCTGCTCACGTCTAGCGTGTTGTGAATCCAAGGTCTCTGCATGCTCATCATGCAACCGAGCATGAGTATCAGGGCTAACGGCGCGTTTGCGCTTCCGCGAGGGACCAAACATTACCGATCTTTGCTTCGTTCCTGGAGTGTCGTCTTCGTTGAAACTTCCAGATTGATCGGTTTCATCTGTGAAAGCTTCACTGTCGGCCATGATCTCGTCCACATCCTCTTCGAAAATCTCATCACTTCTTTCTCCAATGTCTGGCCCTGCTTTTTCACTCTCGAGACCAAGCTCAGCCTCAGCCTCGTCCCAGGTCAAGGCGTGTCCTGCTTTAGTACCAGGTCGCCCGTCATTGTACTTCTTCGAGTCACTGTAAACGGTCACACGAGACCGACGCGGTACAGACGTCCAATAGTTTAGCCACTTTGGTCGAAGCTCAACGATGCCAACTGCTGTACGCACGTCGATCTCCCTCACAACAGGCAACGGTGTCCATTCCGTCCGAGTTGAGTCGCTGGCTCTGAGTCGCGTCATGGCCTGGAAGATGCTAATTTGCACCAGGCGACGTGTCAAGCCGATTGTGATGGCTTGAAGATCTTCGAGAGCTCTTCTGAAGATGGCTGGTTCATTGACCACGTCTGTCACCTGGTCAACGTGGTGCCAGTTAAGATCTTCCTGCTCACCGTTATTCATGAAGAGATTTCTGGATAATTGGAGGAAAGCATTTTGCCGCAGAAGATAGGCTTGGTCTGAGCTTATAGAGTCGACCGCATCAGTTGTAGATACATTATTGTTGGCCTCGGACGCATCTGCGACCGCCTGCTCGTAGTCCTGTTCTTGTCGTTCGGCTGCTTCTGCATCAACTAACCAATTTTCGGCGTACTTTTCGCGCTCGGCAGCCTGCTCATGCTTCTCCACGCGGGATGAAAGAGTGTCAGCAGCGTTATTCAATGCCGTCTCGCAATCAGTTGATATCTCATCAGCGGCTGGAATGTCGCTCAGAACAGTTGCCACTCGCGGATCGGATTTGTGCTGCATTTCAAGGCCCTTCCGGAGTACTGAAACATATACTTGTATCTCAAATTGGCTCTTGGTATGTACAGCACGAGCCAGTCGAGGAAGATCACCAGCGCCGTATCGTTCGAGAGCTCGGAAGAGCGCGTTCTTCTCCCGTGCGGTCCAAAACGAAGCGTCGATCTGACTACCGCTCAGAGCGAGCCCAAAATTCGTGTCACGACCACGTGCGTCTACGATCATGTCGTTGAGCAGATCGCGGTAATCTGTTGTAAGCGAACCGCCGACTTGCTCCTTCGATCGCGAGGATTGAGATAGCTGGTCTGAATCTTCGCCGCTTCGCCTACTGCTGGCCTGTCTTGAGCGAGGTGGTTTTGCGCGGGGTTGCCTCTGGCGGGGTGGCCCTTCGCAGTCCTCATCCACGATGTCTGATCCTTGGGCGCGTTCTCGTCCTGGTCGTTCTTGCGACTGGCCATGTTGTCGAGTGACACGTTCGGCTCGTTGATTTCTGCTGCTTTGCGCATGAGCAGGGTGGCCTGATCTTTCGTCCTTTGCGTCTGAGGATTCTGAGGCATGGTCGCTATCGATATAATCGTCCTCTGATGTGTCTGCAGCCATCGCGGTGACGTTGTTTTGCCGCCGATGTCAGCTCATGGTGCGGATGCAGTCGCATGGTTGCTGAACCCTTCAATCGTTCGCTGCCAAGGCGGCAAAAATCGTCGTCCCTTCCCATTCGAATTTCACACCTCACTTCCCTCCAGGCACAGACGACGCGCTCCGGACATGCACGCAGACGCAACGACACCGCAGCGTCGCACTTCACAATACAATGCCTGAATTGGAGCAGGCAGACTTGCGCCGCCATCCGCATTCGCACACGAGACATCGGCGCCCAACCATTGGGACCTGCAATTGTTGCCCGGGTGCTCCTTGTAAGTTGTTGGATACAGCAATATCCCTCGAATGTCAACATCATCCCACCATTGCGGCTACCCCTCTTGGCCTTTTGGTCAACTCAAGCGAAGGCAACGCAGCTGCAGGTGCACGTGGCAGCTGTAGACAACATAACCAACACCCGCTGCCTAGGACTACCCGATCGCACCACGAGAAAATCACAATAGCACCCTAGGGTGGTACAAGACACAGCATGGATCGCATGTGCTCGTGAACGTCGACTAGTCTCGTGAGGAACTCCTGCCTATTTGGAACAAATGCGACTGTGCTATCTTCTCGTGAAGGCGATACGCCGCAACTCATGCTTTGATATGATACTGATCTTCGGCGTAATCCTTTGAGGCAGCTCGTCTTTGTCCCGCGGCGTGGTGGAGTTGGATTGCAGCTACGCCGTGCAATCCCCTGGCAATATCCTGTTGAACTGCAATTACTCGTAGTGCAGATGGGGCCTGCAGGCTGTCACAATGGAGTGTGATGGTTCTGGACGAAACTGTGAGGAACTTCATGGTAGCGTGATACGGTTGCGTTGAAAGCAAGCATGACACTGTCGTTTGCACCCAGATATACATAGCACAACCACTAGACGAGATACGACCAGCACGATGAATGACGACATGGGACTGAGTTCAATGTTTGTTCTCATGTCCAATTCCACAGAGTGCTTGGCCGAAGAGGCAAAAGTCGCGTCACCAGAGACGCGATTCATACTTTGCCTCCTAGAATATGCTTGCTCGTGTCGCGTCTCCAGCTTCGTCCAGCACACTCCTGCGGCCCATCATCTCAACAATCATCGCAGGCTGCACCTCTTCACCATTCGACCGATGCGTATCGCGCGGTGCGCAGTACAAAGGATAGGACTATTCAAACCAGCACCACAGTACTCAAGACACGTCCCTCGGCAGTTTTCACGAACACCTCCGCGCCCCACGACATGGGCTAGGTACTTCGCGTCAACCTCGTCACGATGGGATACGCAAATACAAAAGGTCCAGCTTCGGCCCTATCAAGAAGAGAGCATTCAGTCTGTGCTGGAGTACATTAAGAGAGGCGAGAAAAGGCTGGCAATCTCTTTAGCCACGGGCAGTGGCAAGACGGTAGGTAATGGGAAAATCCGAGTGCATCACGACTAATGATGCCTTCAGGTCATCTTCAGCCACCTGATCGCTCAAGTGCCGTCTCCCATACCCGATGCGACGCAAACTCTGATTCTCGCGCACAGGCGAGAACTTGTCGAGCAAGCAGCTCGGCACTGCCAGAATCTCTATCCAGACAAGACAGTCGAAATCGAAATGGCCAATAGCCACGCGTCTGGCCTTGCAGATATCACCGTCGCGTCTGTTCAGAGTCTGACGCGCGGGTCGAGACTATCGAAATATGATCCCGATCGTTTCAAATTGGTTCTGGTCGACGAAGCTCACCACATCGTTGCATCGGGATACATGGAAGTTCTCCGACACCTTCGGCTCGTAGATGCTGCCGAATACGGACCTGCTTGCCTTGTGGGAGTATCAGCAACGCTCTCGCGACACGATGGAATGCGACTTGGCGCAGCGATCGATCATATCGTCTACCACAAAGATTATCTGGACATGATTGAGGATCAATGGCTATCGAATCTTCTCTTCACCACTGTCCAGTCCCAAGCCAAGCTGGACAATGTCAAGACGCAGTCACATGGCGACTTTCAAACTGGATCGCTATCCAAGGCTGTGAACAACGAAGTCACCAATGCGATCACAGTTCGAGCCTGGATGACCAAGGCACAAGGTCGAAAGTCAACTCTGGTCTTTTGTGTAGATCTCGCACACGTCGCCGCTTTGACAGCGACATTTCGTGCACATGGAATCGATGCTCGGTTCGTCGCGAGCGACACAGCCACCAAAGTTCGCGACGAACGGCTTGCAGCGTTCAAAGATGGCGAATTTCCTGTTCTCTTAAACTGCGGCATCTACACCGAAGGCACCGATATACAGAACATCGATTGCATCGTCCTCGCCCGACCGACTCAATCGCGCAATCTGCTCATGCAAATGATTGGGCGAGGATTGCGATTGCATCCCGACAAGGAAGACTGTCATGTGATTGACATGGTTGCGTCGTTGGAGACGGGCATCGTATCTTCGCCAACTCTATTCGGGCTGGATTCGGACGCGCTACTGAACGAGGCGCAGGGCAAGGATCTCAAAGCTGCGAAAGAGCGACGACAAAAGGAACGCGAGCGTGAAGACCAGGCAGCGGTGGTGACGACGGAGAACAATAGGCTGGTCGAACTCACGGGCAATGTGACGTTCACGGATTATGACACTGTCAATGATCTGATTGACGATACTGCGGGGGAGCGACATGTTCGACAAGTCTCGAGAAATGCATGGGTGCAGATCAGTGATGATAAGTACATTCTTTCCAATCAGGACGGGAGCTTCGTGAGGATCCAGCGAGGCGAAGACGATGCAGACGCGGAGCATTTTGGCGTCACGTTCACCAGGAGGGTGGCAGGTGCAGAAGGCTCCAACAGCAAGGTTCTCGCACGGCCCAGGACAATTGCGAAAGCTTCAACATTCGAAGATGCGGTCCATGCGGCCGACACGTTTGTGAGCAAGACTTTTCCCTTCGAATTCGTGGCGCATTCTGCTCGGTGGAGGAGAGCGCCGGCATCGAATGGGCAAATTGATCTCTTGAACAAGTCGCGGTCCAAGGACGATCAGTTGGAGTATGGCTCTATCACCAAAGGCAGGGCTGGAGATCGAATCACCAAGTTGAAGCACGGGGCAAAGGGGAGCTTCAACCGGCATGTCGCTCGAAAGAGGAGTGCAGCCAAGGTGCAGCAGAAGAAGGCGGCGTGGAAGGAGAGATTGGAGAGGAGCCAGGTGAGAGTCGGCAGGGTGGTGGATTGAGCGTCGGCTGGCTGTATCCTGTCTTAACCATTCTACCGGCATTCTTCTCCAGTGTGCAAAGCTGAAGAAGATGTGCTCACGCGTCACCAAGCATGTCGTGCAAAGACTGCCAAGTAGAGTGTGGACGGCCGCAAAGCGTGCAAGCCTTTTGAACGTTTCCTTGATGTGTTCCACGCGCTTGCTGCACGACATGCATGCTTGGAAAGGGTTGGCACGGTGCCAGCCTGACTCTCTCTTCTGCTGATGATGATGATGATGATGATTGCGCTCGCAGCAGGTTGCACTGCACGTTGTCGCACATTGGAGGATGCGACAAGCGCTGCAGTCCGAGGCTCGCGTCATTTGCGTGATGCGGTTTCAGACGGCGCGCCGCACAACGTGCATTGGTGGTGGCTGAACGAGGGCGGGTGGGCGGGCTTGCTTGCTTGCTTGCTTGCGTTCGGCGTGCATTGCGGCTCGATACACACAGTAGTTATTAGCTCTTATCTGCACGAGCTCCGCTAGCTGCAGCCGTGCCCACAGTGCCTCTAGCTGACGCGTTGCAGCTTGGCTTGCAGACTGCACGCGTGCGAACAGTGATGAACGGACGAGCACACATGTGGGCGACGCATTGGCACGCTGTGCCGTGCTTTGAACATAGACGCAGCGGAGGAGTGGCGCCCGACGACGGCGGTGGGACGCGGACACGGCGGATCGGAGGGTGATCTGAGCATAACTTTCTGAAGAAATTAGCTCTCCGCGTGCACTCTCCGTGCATCGCTGACGGACTTGCGGCGCGACCTTCCCTCTCTTAGCGAGTGCGCCTCCCCTGCCTCTCGCGATTGATTCCTCCTCGCACCCCGACACCACCACCACCACCGCCGCCGCTGCGCCCCCGTCTGTCGTTACAGAGCCCTCTGCCGCACCACGGGATCCCGTGTGCACGAATGCGCCGCTGACCTGCCGCCGCCGGAGCTTTCAATGAGGAGGCGCTCGAGCGAGGCAAGCGAAGATGAGGCTCGCGACAGGCCGCACGTTCGCAGCAGCAGCACCAGCAAGAAGGCCAGGCTGGAGGTGATGGCACGAGAGCCTGCGCAGCCCGTCCGTGCGACGACGCGCCACATGTCGTCCGCGCAACAACAGCAGCAGCAGCAGCAGCAGCAGCGGAAAGCAGCCACCAAGGAAGCCAGTGTCCTGCTCACAGAAAAGGCGCCGTGGCCACGAACAACGCCCACACCCAACCCACCTCTCGAACCCGGCACGCTCGACGAGCCCGTGCCTTCCAAATCGCGCGCCGAATACATCGCCGACCATTTACGACAACACGCCGAGCGACTACGAAGTCCCTGGAGATGTTCCTTCCTCACACTCGCGACCAGCGTCGGTGCCATTGTCATCCTGCTGACGGTGGTCCACTCGTTCCTGAGCCGGCAGCAAGACCCGAAAGGATGCGCCATGTCTTACATGCGGCCGCGCTTCGACCGCTTCCCGGACTTCGACACGGAGCACACGCGCTTCGCGAGCAAGTACTCGCTATACCTCTATCGCGAAGGCGGCGTAGATGAGGACATCCGAGTGAAAGGCATCCCCGTCTTGTTCATCCCGGGCAATGCGGGGAGTTATAAGCAAGTGCGCCCGATCGCTGCGGAGGCCGCAGTGCATTTTCACGATGTTTTGCGGCAGGACACAGACGCGCAAGGAGAGGGCAAGCGACCCTTGGACTTCTTCACCGTCGACTTCAACGAAGAACTGATTGCGTTTCATGGCCAAACGCTGCTCGACCAGGCCGAGTATCTGAACGAGGCCATCGCATACATTCTGGCACTGTACCATAATCCACAGCGATCTGCTCGCGAACCGGGGCTGCCAGACCCCAAATCCGTGATCATGCTCGGTCACTCCATGGGAGGCGTCGTCGCTCGCACGATGCTTCGCATGCCGAATTTCCAAGAGAACACGATCAACACGATTCTGACGCTGTCAGCACCCCACGCGCGACCCCCGATCTCGTTCGACGCGGCGATGGTGTCTACGTACAATGACATCAATACATACTGGAGACAGTCGTTCTCTGAATCAGCAGCGAAAAATCCGCTGGACGATGTGACTCTGGTGTCCGTGGCAGGAGGGGGCCTCGACACCATGATTCCGTCCGAGTACACAAGTTTGACATCACTTGTGCCTGACACACACGGTTTCACGGTGTTCACTTCGAGCATCCCGAACGTCTGGACAGGCATGGATCATCTGGCCATCATGTGGTGTGACCAGTTCCGCAAAGCATTAGTCAAGGCCATCTACGATGTGATCGATGTGCGACGACCGTCCCAGACGAGACCGCGTCCGGAGCGAATACGCGCGTTGCGGAAAAGACTGCTCACCGGAATGGAGCCCGTTGTCGAGAAAGGTCTTCTGGAGCAGGAGCCTACGACGTATTTGACGCTCGAGCACAGCTCAACAGGTATTATGTCTCACGGCGAACGGCTAGTGCTGCGATCGCTTGGCGACGCAGGTACCACGAAAGCGCATGTGATGCCTATTCCGGCCCAGCCGTTTGTGGAAGGCAGCAAGTTTACGCTGCTTACGGATCAGAAACTCGATTCGGAGGAGGATGACGGAACAATGTCGGTCCTGCTCTGCAGCGTCTTCCCACCACCAGCCGGCTTCTCAGTACTCTCGTACGCCATCAATTTGGATCCCTCGAACAGCGCGGGCGGATCTACGAGGCTGGCCTGCAAGAATGCCGTTTCCGATGTTTCGCTGCTGCCCGCGTCGAACAAGGACTCCGCCAACGCGTTCGATACTGCCCATCCGTTTTCGTATCTGCAGTATGAAATGTCAAGCATAGCTGACTACCAATTCATTGCCGTGGTGGAGAAGGCCAAGGAGCGCATGCCTGGGTGGGTGATCGCTGAGTTTAGCAATGCTGCAGAGTCGTCAATCAAGGTCAGCAAGGGTCACCACCAACTATTGCTCAGCGGCGCCAGGATCCGACTGCCCGCCAAAAGACCAATGATGACGGAGCTCAAGATCCCGGAGGTTCACTCAACGCTGTTCGCGTACTCGCTCGAGGTTGACAGATCGCCGTGCCGGGGGCATGAAGAAAGCTTCGCCCCTCTCATGCGACAGTATATCGCTGAGCCGTATGAGTCCAAGTATTTCGTCAATACGAAAGGCGGGAACATCAATGTGCATGGTCTGTCGCCATATATGCCACCTCGGTTGAGTGCTGGACCGGTGACGGAGGGATTGTCATTGCAATTCTGGACAGATCCAACCTGCAATTCGACGATCGACGTCTCGTTCAAGGTGGACGTTCTGGGCAGTGCTGGCAAGCTTGTCATGAGGTACCGGACCGTTTTTGCGGCATTCCCCATCTTGGTTGTCGCACTTGTCCTTCGCAAGCAGTTCAAGGTCTACGACACAACAGGAGTGTTCATCAGCTTCACCCAGAGTATGGATCAGTGCATTCGCACATCTCTGCCGGCCATCTTCATTGCCTTGACGTTCTTCGCCATCGCAGTCTCCAAGTCCAGTCACAACTTATGGACACGACACTGGCTGAGCAAGTCCACGGGCACTTCTGAACAGGCGATTGACTTCACAGTCAACGATTTGATGCTCGGAACTTCGGATCCTTTCTTCTGGTTCCTAGTTCCACTGTTTGCTATCATATGTGTGGGCATTTGTATTGTCATGAACTATGTCGTCCTTGTCCTGACACACATGATTGCGTTGGGCGTTGCAAAGATCCTCGGCTGCGTGCAGCGGACGCCTGATGATTCTCGGTATGTACCTGGCAGATGGACGGGATCGAATGACACTGATATGGTGTGCAGCAGAGCCCAGGTGCCCAACTCTGGACTTCTCAATCGCCGCAACCTCACGATCGCGGTGCTACTACTGCTGGTCGTCACGATCATACCCTACCAATTCGCATATGCGGTCCTCTGCCTGGTTCAAGCCGTGACATGCATTCGAGCAATCAAGACCGCCCAGGAATCGCAAACACCCCAAAGCTATCACTTCTACAACTATGCACACTCCGTCTTGCTACTCATGCTCTGGATCTTACCAATTAATGCTCCGGTTCTGGTGGTTTGGATACACAACCTCACGGTGCACTGGTTGACACCCTTTTCGACCCATCATAATCTGCTCTCCGTGCTCGGATATATCTTGCTGGTCGAGACGATGAGCACGAACATCATGATTCCGCGTGTGACGAGTCGGTAAGTGGGCTTCATTTCACTCGGCATGATATCATGCACACAATTGCTGACTTGTGCGGAATACAGAGTGCGCTACTTCACCAATACATTAATGTTTGCATTAGCACTCTACGCCGCGGTTTATGGCGTCACCTACGCTTACCGGATGCATTACCTCGTCAATGCGCTTTGTTGTTGGCTCTTCGTCATTCATTTATCGAATTCCGGCTCGCTGGCGAGTTTGGCGAGGCATTTGTCCGGCAATAACAGCAGTGTCACGTCAATCACTGCGCCTGCGACTTCAGGATCAACAGGACCGCCAGTTCGCGGCAAGAAACGACCGTGATCGTTAATCAAAACTGGCTTGCGATCATTTAACATTTTACGACGATGAACAAAAATTATACCCAGAGCTTTGTTTTATTTTACTGGACTTTCGGTGTTGCAGCAGAGGGAAATGTGAGGCCCAGTGCGGGGAACAGAAGCTTGCATTCTGTCTGATTATGAATGCGGCTGGACTGGGGAAGAATAAAAATGAGGGCTATTCAAGGAGACAGGAGCATATTTGAAGCGATCATGATGAGCATGAGGAAGCAGCAAAATTACAACAATCATCACCACCACCGCCGCCACTACAACACCTGATTGTCATCAATCACCGCATCGGGAAGCATATTCTTGGGGTTGTTGCGTATGAAGCGTCCGTGTGGTTCTGCCTGGCTGTGTAGCGACTTTCATGTCCCTGCGCTTTTCGCGGGTTCCGATGTATATACGACAAAGGCTAGAGACAGAGGGCTTGGAGATTCAGGAGATCAAGGACGGATATGGCGGAGAGTATATATAATGAGTAATATGTCCTTGAAACGTTGTACAAACAGCGTCCTCGGGAATTGCAGTGGCTTCAGCCGAGCTGCCGAAGTTGAACTTCGATGCAACGACCTGGAGGTTCCTTGTTGGCCATCGCTTCCCTCTGTAAGGCGCGTCACTCTGTTCTAACTTCTCCGTCTTTCGAGGCATCTACGTTCTACATAACGATCTGTAAGGCGCGCACCGCATGGCAGCATCCTCTTGAGGGAATACGAGCAAGATACTGTACCTCGATTGTAGGGCGCGTCTGCTCCCCCGCGTCGCATTCGGGAAATCCAAAGCACGATGTCGAAATCGAGTCACCGCAAGCCACATTCTGCTTATCAGCGACCGCTGCGGTCCCGCCGCGCGCTCTTCAACGGATGAGATGCTTGCTCCTCCGGTCAGCATACCCGCGAAAGTGAGGGTCTTGGAGGCGCGTTTCGCGACTTGGGTGCCTGTTGGAGGCCTTCTAGTCGGCGGCTATTGGTGATTTTCCCGGTGCGCTGCAGGCTATGCGCTATGGGAGGGATTATCTGATTACGCTAGTGGCCGCCTGTCCTGTTGCAGGGCGGTGTTCGTCTGCGTGCATGCGGACTTGCTTTAGGAATGAGTTGGTGAGTGCTATGACTGCGATGGCTCGGGGTATATTATTGGTGCTCTCTTGCCGTACATTCTCGGACTTCATATTCTCATCATCATTACTCTGGCTTTGCAGGCACGGACACTGACATATTGTACACGGTCAGGCACTCGGAGCTATCGATCATCGGGCAGGAAGATCAAATCCGAGCTACGCAATCCAATTGCTCCTTGAATCATACCCATTCCAATACCACATAACAACTCGAACATACAAATGTCCATTCTCTGGGATCAACTCTATACCTCTCACGCTCAAACTCCATCCTCTCCTGGCAATAAAGCTTTCCAACATACAACCATGTATCAAGCAGCGAACGGAACATCGGCATCGACATCAACCTCAACAACCTCGACCAAGTCATCAGAGTCATCAAAGTCAGCGTACGACAAGATGCCGTCGGACTCAGCTTCCATCATGAGCTACTCAAGTACGGCCTCGACAATTGCTTTGATCAAGGACAAGTTCCGGACTTCGAGTTCGTCGAAGAAGATGAAGAAGACGCCGGCGCAGAAGCAAGCTGAAAAGAGGGCCGCGAGGATGGATAATGTGACATTGGGAACGGCTTTCGCTTTGAAGTGAGCCCCTGGCTACACGACAGCCTGGAGGCGAGAGGATTGATAATCGAGGGGCGTCCATTGCATTCTTGTTTGGAGATACAATTTCTCTGTGGGTGGATGATGCGAATCTCGGTTCACTGCAAAGCGTCTGGAAGAGGCGGGTACAATTGTATTAATACGGCGTTCGGACTGGGAGGTGGAAGGGGAAAACGATCTCTCAATTGATTGTGGTCTTTCTTGTTATTGTCGTTAGCTCCGATGTTGTACAATGCATCCTTCGTCATGTCATCAAACTCACTTTCAACATTGGTCTTTTTCGAGGGGCAACATCTGTGACGAAGTGGGGCTCGGTGCAAAATACCAAAGTGCATGTTTAGGACGAACTGCCAAGACCCACTTGCCAATTTAGGTAGTCGCAGCATGTGATTGAGTCATTAGTGCCGTGCAACATTTCGACTTGACTCCTCACTTTGCGACACTTCGACTCGACAACCACATCCACCATGCCGCACAGCATCAGCGATTCGCAAAGCGACGGCGACGAAACCCTTGCCGGGCTTACCTTTCCGCCAGTCACCAAGAACCACATCCTCAACTGCTCCTACCATTCCTGGCACCCGAAATATCGCACCCTCACACCAAAGACGCGCCTCGTGCCCCTCACACAACCTTTCGTCGAATACCTACGCGCCGATGGAATCATTCTACCCGACGATGACGATCCGCCAGCGCAAATGACCTCAGACACCGATAGCGCCTATGTCTCTGCGTCCGACAACCCCGATGTCAACGACGATGACGAAGATGCCGACCCCTCCGCGCAGTGGCGTGAGGTGCATCGTGCGATTCGAGCAACGATCGAAGAGCTGGGCGGAGCGGTGATGCCAAAGCTGAATTGGTCAGCACCCAAGGATGCGACCTACATGAACGCCAACACGATGAAGTGCCACAAGCCAAGTGACATTTACCTTCTCCTCAAGAGCTCGGATTTCATCACCCACGACCTGGAGCATGCCTATGACGACTGTGTCGATGCCTCGGAAGGCGAGCAGCTGAAGAAGGAAAACATCCCATACCACCTCGTACTCCGCAAGGCGAACGCACACTGGAATCCGTCAGTTGAGTTCCGCTGTTTTGTCAGAGACAGAAAGCTGTTGTGCATCTCGCAGAGGGACATGAATTACTACCAATTCCTTCACCCGATTCAAGAGAAGTTGCAGTATTTGATCAAGGAGTTCTTTGAGATTCGACTCCGCGACACCTTCGAGGACGATAGCTTTGTCTTTGATGTCTATATTCCGCAGACCTACGATCGCGTCTGGCTGGTGGACATCAATCCGTGGGCTATGAGAACAGATCCGCTTCTGTACAGTTGGGAAGAGCTGCTTGAGATGGACGCACCGCTTGAAGAGCCCAAGGACGACATCTTGCAAGGAGGCTTTGTCCGGCTTTCAATCGATCCGGCGAAGAGACAGCAGATGATGGACATCCTTGCCAAACAGGAGGCGGAAATGAAGGCAAGTGAATCGATCGAGCACTCCGAGGACAGTGACGATGAAGACTCGGCCGACGAAGACCTCTACCTCCCAGAGCTGCGTCTCGTTCACCCAGAAGATCCAGAAGCCGCGATGTTCTCCAGCACCCAGTATAGCGCACACAAGATGCCAAAGGATGTTGTCGACGCCAGTCAGTCAGGTAATGGCCTGGCCGATTTCGCGAAGGAGTGGGAGAAGGTTCTGGCTGAGCGTCAGCGCGCTGATGCCGCGTACGAAAGCGGCGATGACGCTACTTGAATGACTTGACGAATTTCACGATATCATGGTAAGAAGATTCCCAGTTCCTTTCCATCCCAGCGTTTTGCATAGCACGGCGAAAGCATTGCGGCGGCGGCAGAGGCATCACAGAAGGGAGCGGGTTACATGCATGAGCAAGTGATGAACATGCCCAAGGCCGTTGAGCAAAGACTGCGTCCCACCTGTAACGTACGCAAGACTGTGGAGATTTGGCAGAACGGCAGGATTGGCACAACGGTTGGTGCAATGCAATTCGGCTCAATATGAAGTTGATGCAGAGACATTCTGCCTTGGAGCGAGTAGCGCAGAGCAGTGCAGCAAGTCACAATCAAGAGGCAGCTGCACGTATGGCACTAGCTACAAGCCTACAATGAAACGAACAAACCAATTCTTTTCTTTCTCATTCGTCATTGTCATCCCCGCTCCGACATAGCTGGCCATCGCGGCAAGTGACTCCTCTAATAATAATGTACCTCCTTACATACTTTTTGCCAAGGATATCACCATACGTCATCGCAGGGAAACCTGGCGCGTGTAATCTTTGTCCAGCGCGCGATGTCGCGACAACTTCATCCCATCGTTTACGCTCTGGCCTCCTGTCGAGGCACACTCTCTCTGATAATGACATGTTAACAGTCCATTGTTTGACGAGTCCGAAAAGCGCGAAGCATCATGATGCTGGCGCGTAGAGACCCGTTTCGAGCAGCTGCTCCACTACTCAGATCCTCACGCTGTCCAAGCACACCTATAGTCGCCTTGCGCATCTCAAGACGTTATGTAGCCGGGGAGGCAGGGGACAACAATACTGGCCACATCACGACTAACTCGCAAGAGGGGATCTTATTCTTCAACAGCATCTTGCCATCGAATTTACAGTGGCTTTTCCGACTCACATCTGCGATTCCGCTCGGACGACAAACTCCCAAAATCTTGGATCCATCGAGCAGCAATTATGGCGTCGTCAATCCCGCTTCGGCGTTTCAAAAGGCTTTGAAAGCGGAGAATATCGCGGGCAAAGCGGACGTGGTGGAAATCTTGCCCCGGTACGGAGAGGGCGCGGCCTTTTTGAAATTCAGCCATGATGGCACGAGCGATTCGAAGACGATCTCTGAGGCTGTCAAGAAATACCTTGACGAGAACACTGCGCGACCTTGGTGGAATCCTTTCATGACTGTGCAAGTTGGTCGTGTCCTGGGCAAGCCGTGGGTTGAGGATCTATCGAGACGGCCGTCTTCTAGGCTGCGAGTCGAGTTCTTGCCGACTGAACCTGGTGCTAGCGCGGCGGAGCTCACACAGGAGCAGCTCTACAGCTTCTTCAGGCCGTTCGGAAAGCTTTCGGAGATTATTGTGCAGCCGTCAGATTCGAAAGTGCTGCCAAAGTATGCTTCTCTCGATTTTGAAAGCTATCGGAAAGCCATCATGGCGAAGAATTGCCTTCATGGCTATCTTGTCAATGATTCTGAAGGAGGTGGGAAGACCGGCACTTTGCTCCGCTTGACATACGAAAAGCGGCAGCGAGCAGGTTGGATCAAGGACTGGTTAATGAATCATCCGCGGATTGTCATCCCATTGCTTGTCGCGTTGATCGCCGGCATATCAGCTGTCATATTTGACCCTATCCGAACGATCGCCATCAAGGCTCACATCACACGTGCATTCCATATCGAGGACAACTGGATTTTCGCTTGGTTGATCAAGCAGAGTGAAGATTTGGTCAATAAGGTCAAGTCGCTCGGACAAGACCAAGGTGTCAATGACGGTGGCATGGCAGTAGTCTGGGAGGATAGACAGAAGGAAATTGAGCAGATCCAGTCCTGGCTGATGGAAAGCACAGATACGTTCATTGTCGTGCAAGGACCCCGTGGCAGCGGCAAGCGTGAACTGGTGCTTGATCATGCACTGAAACACAAGCGAGAAGCACACAGAGTCTTGACTGTTGATTGCAAGCCGCTGCAAGAAGCACGTGGAGACGCTGCGACCATTGCGGCGGCTGCCAATCAAGTTGGATACAAGCCAGTCTTCAGTTGGATTAACAATATCTCTGGCCTGGTTGATCTGGCAGCGCAAGGCATGACGGGTTCGAAAGCAGGCTTCTCGGAGACCCTCGAAAATCAGCTTGTCAAGATCTGGACGAAGACAAGTGCGGCACTGAAAATTATTGCCCTCGAAGGTCGCAAGAAAGACGACAAAGACGCACATCTTTCGGATGACGAATACCTTGAAGGACATCCGGAGAGGCGACCTGTTGTAGTGGTCGAGAACTTCCTGCACAAGGGTTCAGAGGCGGGCGCAGCTTTGATCTATGACAAGCTCGCAGAATGGGCTGCGACTCTGTCCACTTCGAATATTGCTCACGTCATCTTCTTAACCAACGATGTCTCCTTCACCAAGTCTCTGAGTAAGGCTCTTCCGGACAGAGTCTTCAGACAAATCTCGCTGGGTGATTGTTCGCCTGAAGTGGCTAAGCGCTATGTCATACAACACTTGGATTTCGACGCTGACCCTGGTCAAGTCACTGGCGACAAAGGCACTGAAGGAGAGGACGTCAAGCATCTGACTCCTTCGCAAAAGCGCGAGGACCTGCGCGAATTGGACTCTGTCATTGGCCAGCTAGGTGGTCGTCTCACGGATCTTGAATTCTTTGCTAGGCGCATCAAGGCCGGTGAGACGCCAACACGAGCCGTGAAAGAGATCGTCGACCAATCTGCGTCGGAGATCCTCAAGATGTATTTACTTCTTGGCAGTGACAGCAGAGAATGGACGTCGGCACAAGCTTGGACTCTTGTTCGCGAACTAGCTGGCAAGGAGGGCCTCCGCTATAACGAGGTCTTATTGGCCGACCCTTTCAAATCTGGCGGCGAGAAGGCCATCGCAGCATTGGAGCAAGCGGAATTGATCACTGTGCAGTCCAGTAACGGTCGACCTTACAAGATCCTACCCGGAAAGCCTGTGTACCAGCCTGCTTTCCAGAATCTCGTGTCGGATAACGTCCTACGAGCGAAGCTGGAATTGGCATTACTTGGCGATGCGATCGCGAGCGAGAACAAATCAATCGACAAGTACGAGCAGGAGTTGCGACTACTCTCTGAGCTACCTAAACAACCTCCGGAGTTGTACGATCGCATGAAATGGTTGTTGGGCAATGTTGCAAAGAGCCAGAAGAGCATTGAAAGCTTGGAGAAGGAAAGCGCGGCGATGAAGAAGATCTTGCAAACGGAATTTTGAGGTGGCTGGGTGTTTGGTAAGATATTCCGGATTGTTGTGAGATGGTGCTCATGCTCGGCAGGAAGTTGGATGCAAATGTACATATTTCGGACGATACCACTCAGCATTGACGACAAAATCAAAGAACACTTATCGATTGACCGTGTATGGACTCTTTGGTATTTCCTTGGACAATCAGTATTCCTGATCGCACAACAGTTCACATGTTCCTCTACATCTGCCTGTTCTTTTGAAGATGTCCTCTCAGCATCATGGATATGTTCCGAATTCCTCGAGCTCTATATCATCCCTCTGGAACTTCACACTCTATGCAAACAACAGCCTCCGGCCAGGAAGAAACTGACGAGACACCACATAGCAACAACACGACTCAAAAGTACGACTAAGCAAGAAAGTCGCCAGCCATGTCGACCCCGCCAATGCTCTATTCCATGAGTATCCCAATCTTCATCCGACAGCTCAAAAGTCTCCGTCAATTCCTCCAGAAAGGCGAGAATTGGCTCGAAGAGAACGATCATCCAGAGACCCAGCTTATAGAAGCTCGTCTAGCGCCAGATATGCATGTGAGTTGACGACACGTGCTGATGACATCAAAATCAGCATCCTTCACCACATGTTCATCAATCTCGAACGGTTTTTTTTCTTACTGAGCTGACTTTTTTTTTTTTGCTTGCTTGGAAAGCCTCTTCCCTTTCAAATCCAAACTTGCACAGACGACGCGTTCAAGCTTCTCACGCGCATGCTTGGTGCAGACGTCACGTTTCCTCCGCGAGAGGAGACGACTTTTGCGGGATTGTATGCGAGAATCGACAATGCTGTGGCCGTGCTCGAGGATGTGAGGCCTGAGCGGTTTGAGGGACTGGAGGGTAAGGAGATCAAGTTCCGTGCAGGTCCTTATGAGGTCAGGTATGATGGTGTTACGTTTTTGCAGGAAGTGGCACTGGCGAATTGTAAGTTGTGGTTGGCAGTGGCAGTGCTGTGTCGCGTTTGCACATTGATGGAATGCTCACATGTGAGAATGACAGTTTTGTTTCACGAAACGATTGCTTATGCGCTGCTGAGGAAGGAAGGGGTGCCTTTGGGAAAGTTTGACTTCATTGGTGGACACAGTAAAGGGATGGAGAAGGTAGAGTAAAAGAAGATCGAAACTTTTGTTTGGGTAACTTCGTGAGTCTCAATTGTTTATCGTGCAGATAGGAGGAAGGCCACCTCTCACAGATTCCTCGCCTCGAATTGCTCTGCCATTTTGATGTAGAGGTTTTTCGTCATTTTTCTCGATTGCTTACCCCACCAGATGAATGCCAAAGCCACAGGTCCCATGATGAGAAAAGCTAGCACACCGACCATGATGAAACAGTTCTGCTGACCCATCCCGTCGATCCACGGCTGGATACCCCAGGTGATACCGAAGCCCACAATATTTCGAATCAGGATGACCGTAGTCATCACGTGGGTGTCCAGCCGCTCGTAGCAGTCTATGATGTAGGCAATAGCGAGGGTACCGCCAGTACTCAAACCGAATCCGACGAAACCCGCACCCAGGACAGGAACAATCCAGTGCATGCCATGAGCGGATGTGACACCATACAGGATCAGGCCGGAAGCCATGACCAGAGACCCCGGCACGAAAGCCCAAAGACAGAATTCGGGCTCGCGCCAACCTTTGTTGCGATTGGAGAGCCAAAGAGTGAACTTGTTGTTTATAGGACCGGCGAATACGGCACCTGCCAAGCCACCGATCAGAGGTGCGATGAATACAAGTCCGATAGCGTTGGATTTGAAGTTGTATGGAGGTACGCTGAACACTTCCGCAACCGTCGTGCCCAAGACCGACAGCCATGAGACGCAGGTTCCATACTACAGACGGTCAGTAAGTTCATGCCGCGTGTGAACAAGTACTTTTTCTCAGGACTCACATTGATACCGCACCAGAACACAGCGGGGAAGACGGTAGTGATCAAAGGTCGGTAGAACTCCAACAATACTTCGCGCCACTCTCCCGGGAAAATTTGCCATGGACGCCATTGAAATTTCCAGCTGTCGGTCTCGAAAATCTCTCCAGCAATTGGCTGTGTCCCAATGTCGCGCTCGAGGTCCAAATCGCGGATCTTCTTGTCGCCCTGGACGGTGGCTGCTGTTGAGGGCGATGTTGAGCCAATAGAGAGCTCCGCAGCCTTCGTCTGTTGCGGCAAATCAACAATGGCCGCCTCCTCGCCCTCTCGAATGAAGCGACTTTCTTCAAACGTGAAGTAGAAGAGGATAATGCCGATAGCCGAGAAAATGTAACTGAAATGGTAGATCCATCTCCATCCCATATTCTCTGCCAGGAAACCACCGCAAGCAGGGCCCAGGAAACTGCCAATGTTCAGCCCAAAGATGTACCATCCAACTTTCCCTCCTCTTTCGTGCGCGAAGAATATATCGGCTATGCTGATAGCTGGTAGGGCTTCGAAGGGCGCGGCGCCGAACCCAATGAGGACGTGCGCGCCTTGCCAGCCGTTCATGTCGTCCACGAACGCCAACCAGAGGCTGGCTACAAGAATGATGCCGAGCGAGGAGATGTATATCGCGCGTCGGCCGATTTCTGAAGCACCGTCAGCTAGTCAGTTGCTAAATCAGACATAGTTGGGGTGGCAGATTTGACATACTGTTGGAAAGAGGAACGAGGAAACAATTTCCGACTCCAAGCATGAGAAGCATGACGGCAGCACCGATATTGAGAGACGAGGCGCCGACTTTGAACTTCTGCATCAATTGGACGTAGATGACTGATTCCCATTGCGTAATGCAACCAACGATAGCAGCGTAAAAGCTAGACAAAAATTCATCAGTCTCTGTTCAACAGAAGATGGGCAAAGCAGCGCCTCTCTGAGACTTACGCCAGACACGAAACATGGTATGTTTTTCGCCAGCGTGACCAACGCTGCAGAAATGTGTGAGCACGAATTCATCCTCACAGCGTCCTCCAAATATGGGAGAAGAATGTCAATACCAAAGGGTCTCGGACGTCCTGCGAAGGCGTTGGGACTAAGACGATGACCTGCTCAGCGCCCGCCTCATGCGTGCCTTCAACGAGATAGACGGTCCCTGGAGGGGCATCGTAGTCTGGCACATGGGGCTCTCCATGAGCAAAAGTGAAGGCGTGCTGGTGGCCAGCCATGGTGGCTCTTGAAAAATGCAAAGGGAAGCCTTGTCGATGGATGGAGGTGTGCTACAGCATCGCAAAAATGTGTTGCATGACCCCAGCTTATTATATACTCTGGCTCCGTGCTTACCCAGTTTTGGCGCTTACAGGACCTCGTTCTTTAGCTTCCTTTCCCCAGTACTCCGCGCTGTCGGGACCTGTATGCGCCTGGACTGCCGCGCTGTCTCATGCTTGACACGAGGGTTTTTGCGGGGAATGGATCTGTATGCAGTGCCGCGGGTCGTACCCCGGGATATTTTGACAATCGGCACTTGGGAGAAACGGCGCATGACCAGACCATACGCATACGATGCTGCAATTTCCTGTTGGCCACAACTGGCCCTGACCCTGAACCTGATCAACCCAAATGGAGGAAGCACCAAAAGCACGGGAGACTTCTGGGGTATGACTCGCGAGAGACTGCTTATTTGGGCTAAGTCGCCGCTAGTTCAGCCGGACCAGGCTAACTCGCGGTGTCACTACATTCGAGCAATCGGCCACGCATCAGCCTCTTCACGGGGCATTGTACAGGACTTTGTTGAGACTTTCCCTATCTGAGACGGTGAGCGATACTGTACCAGGCAGTTCGGCGGGACACCGGGTGAGCAGCTAGCGTTCATACTTCCTCGGCCTCGCCCGGGAACTCGTCGCTGTCCTCAGCCATCGAATCGTCCTCATCCATCGAATCATCCTCGCCCTCGTGTGCATCCTCCGCATCGGACTGCGCAGGGGACGGCGTGTCGCGGACTGCAGTGACGACCACTCGCTCGGACATGTCCTGCAACCACTGCTGCACGCTCTTTCCTGTGTACTGTGCCTCGAAGGTGATCACGGGCTCTTTCGCTGCCTTGGCTCTGTCTGCAGGATCTGTACCTTCTGGAATGAATGAGATCGTAGTATCCCACTGATGGTCCCGGATTTCACCCAAGTAAAAGGCCTGGACTCCATATCCTATCATGATCTTCCGCAGTTTCGTCGAGGACGGCAAAGTTGTCGAGAGCCGTGATAGCAGGTAAGACCAGCCACAGTCGGACGTATGATCTCTTTTTCTAGCTTGCAGAGTCATCTTCCACAGGCTGAAGGACTCCAGATCGATTCTCTCAAGCACTTGGGCGAGACCGCGAGCTGACACGTTCGCCATACCGAAGTCTAAGCATCTCAGAGACTGCAGCTGTAGCGGTGGCACCGGCTCGTCGCTCAGTTGCGAGTTTGGAGCCGGCACTTGGCTGAGCCAGTCGATGGTGCGGGAGCCGAGAAACTCATCGACAACGAAATTCAGTCGCAACGACTCGAGATTCGAAGTATGGTGCAAGAAGCGTCGGAACGGCGTCTCTACAGCGTTCGTCTTCATATAAGGTGATCCTGGGCCGCCTTGGAGCCTCGAAGCAGATGAGCCTTCGCTTGAGACAGCAAGCCGGAGTGTCTTCAAGCCGTTCAGTACTGGAATAATAGCGGAGCCAAGTGGACCGAGACAGCATTGGAATGAATCGTGCTGGAGAGCCCTGCTACGCAGGAAGACTTCCACATTGGCAGGCCGAGCTCGAGTCTTTGCAATGGCGCACAACAACATTGCAAACACAGGCTCCGGCTGGTAGCAATGGATCAATGTGGCGTGACTTGTAGACCAGCCCCAAGGCCTCCAACGAGCGTTCTCGCCGTCGCGGATGCGTCCCGCTCCACTGTAGTCACGCAGTCCAAGAGTCCGCAGGTTCGGCAGGTTGGAAAAGACTTCTATCAGCATGTCGCGTGCCAGCCCCGTGTGGAGGAGGAGCTGACGGCTCACGTGGCCCTTGCGGATTCGCATCTCGTCCAACCACCGATTGGGCCCGAAAGCACGCACATCGATGATGACTTCGGTGAGCTTCGGCGCCAGGCCAGGGTGCTTAGAAATTGCCACGAGTGCTTCGAGTGATTCATGTTCGAGCAGGAACTGGCGTTTGGTGAAGAACTCGCGAGCGAAGCTGTCAAAGAGCTGGCGCTCGACGTGTTTGCATGAGCAACGGAGAGGCGCCAGGTCGTTGGTCGTGAGAAAGGTAGCGACTCTGACTAGGAGTTCTTGCGGCAGGTCGATCAACGACAGCCTTGGTGGCGGCGGATCGGTCATGATGTTGGATGGAAGCACTCGGAGTGCGGCGGGCGACGTCTCGTCTCGTCTGCGGCTTTTGAAGCGCGACGGTGATGTTGTTTCGATGGAGTGTGGAGACACGCGCGCTCCTGCCTGCAGCGCTGGTTGATCATTGGCTGGTGCCTGCAACGCCACTCCTTCCCCATCAGGCACTCGCGGACCCTCACCGGTCACTGAGACTTGGCTTGATCAACTGAACGTCCTGCTTTCATCACTTGAACACGACACTCGATCTCATTCCATCTCCCCTCGAAGCGGAGCTTTGAACACATTCCACCACCTCCACAATGCCCGCCGCACTTCGCCAGCGCAAGCGCCCAGCTTCGCCTGATACCGATCCAGACCCCCCCAAGACGACCAGACACGGCAGGTCGAAGGCAGTCAAGGCTGATCCCGACGGCGATGCTGTGGACTCGAAGCCGGTGAAGGCGCCTGCGAAGTCGAAAGGCAAGTCGAAGGCCATCAAAGCCGAGCCTGATGAGGACGATGGAGATGTCAACGTCGACGTGTCGGCCCCGAAATCCAATGGCAAGTCAAAGTCAAAATCGCAATCGAAGAGTGCGATTCCAGACAATGCCACTACCGGAGGTGCTCAGTTTGCCAAAGCTGAGAAGCTCATGATCCCTGTCGACGAGATGTGCACCTACAGAGGTTGCGTTTACGTTGACGACAGCACCGGTATAATTTACGTGGGTCATCTGCTTCCTGAGCCGCTGATCAAAACCTGATTTTCCCAGGATGCCTCGCTCAACCAGACCAATGCCGGTGCCAACGCCAATAAATTCTACAAAATCCAGGTGAGTCTCAACACTGGTGAAGCTATTTACAGCAAGTGACTAATCTGTGCTAGCTTCTGACGAACTCAGCCGGCAAATACATGACCTGGACTCGCTGGGGTCGTGTCGGCGAGCGTGGCCAGAATGCTCTCCTTGGAGATGGAAGTCTAGCTGACGCGCTCAAGAACTTTGAGAAGAAGTTCAAGGACAAGTCAGGTCTTGCTTGGGACGACCGCGGCAACAAGCCGAAGGCCGGCAAATACGTGTTCATCGAGCGCAACTACGAGCCAGAGTCACCAAATGAGGAACAGGACGAGGGTGTGTCAGAGGCGAAACCGCAAGGCAGTCGGTCGCGTAGTGCGTCACCAGTAAAGTGCACTCTCGAAGCTCCCGTCAAGTCGCTCATGGAGCTCATCTTCAACGAGCAGTACATCCAGGAGACGATGGCAGACATGAACTACGACGCCGAGAAGCTCCCTCTCGGCAAGCTCAGCAAAGCTACCATCACACGCGGCTATCAAGCACTCAAGGATCTTTCTGCTCTGTTTGACGATAAAACCCTGGCGCAGGCCGAACACAACATGAGCTATGCCCAAGCCGTGGAAACGCTATCCAACCAGTACTACTCCTTCATTCCACACGCGTTCGGTCGCAATCGTCCCCCGATCATCAGCAACCACCATGGCCTCAAAAGGGAAGTGGAGCTGCTCCAATCTCTGACCGACCTCAAGGACACCGACAGTCTCTTGAGGGCCGACAAAGGCTCTAGCTCGATTCATGCTCTCGACTTGCGCTTCAGGAACCTCAACCTTCGCGAAATGTCGCCCGTCGACAGCAAGAGCGCGGAGTTCACCAGCCTCTCGGACTACCTTTTCAACACTCGCGGACACACACATGGCCACACTTACGAGGTTCTCGACATTTTCCGTATCGAGCGCGATGGCGAAACGGATCGTTTCGGACAATACACTAAAGTCAACAGTGACCGTCGTCTCCTGTGGCATGGATCAAGGGTTTCAAATTACGGTGGAATTCTGAGCCAAGGTCTCCGTATTGCACCGCCGGAAGCTCCAATGAACGGTTATGCATTTGGTAAGGGGGTGTACCTAGCTGGTCAGTATATTTGTTGTCTTTCGATGAATGAGCTAACTCACCCGTGTAGATGTTAGCTCGAAGAGCGCCAACTACTGCTGCGCGTACACCAGCGGTGGTCACGCTCTGCTTCTCTTGTGCGAGGCTGAGCTTGGCGATCCGCTGTACGAGCTGACTCATTCGTCATACACCGCGGGAGAGGAAGCCATTGAGAACGGATCTCTCTCTACTTGGGGAAAGGGAAGAACTGCTCCGCCTGTCTGGAAGGATGCAGGCTGCGTCCATTCCTCTCTGGCTGGTGTCAGAATGGTATTGTCACATCTTGCAAATGTTACTTTGACCCCGCTAACCACTTAATAGCCTGACACTACCACAGCTGTGGCCAACACGAACGTGCCCAACGCATATCTGGAGTACAACGAGTTCATTTGCTACGACGTTGCACAGATCCGCTTGCGGTATCTGCTTCGTGTGAAGATGTGAACGTTCTCTGGCGATTCATGCTAGACTTGAAACCACTTTCACACTGCTCCGCGACAAAGCGACGGGTCTGTCGTCCTCGCTCAGACCAGACTCGCGGTGGAGCACTCACTTGAGGCCTTGAAACAGCACCAACGCCGCTGGTCCACACGCTGCAGCGCACGGGCGCGATATCCTATAGCTGCGTACGAATTGAAAGCAATATAGAGTTAGTCTACGGCGACTTTTGCTTTGCCACTCTCAGTGTAATTGATTCTCTGCCAGACCGCAACTCTGGATGGGAACTAGTAGTAAGTAAAATGTGCGATATCCTTCGAAACTTGATTGTTGGAGTGGAGGTTCAGCTGACAGTCTCTCCGCCCGACTACTGAGCTGTCTACCAACGAGCGGTAGAACTTAGACGCGCTAAACCGTTTCGAAAGCATCCATTCGAGCTGATCTGTTTCTCCGTCCGGTTACCCGCCTGTAAGCCGACGAGTAGCAATACGTGCGAGGTTTCTTGAAAATTGCTAGTTCGAGTCGAGAGAAGGAAGACGATTTCTCCGCTTAACTGCCACTCTGCGTGCAAACCGATGGGTGATTCGAGCAAGATCATTCGGAACCTGTCAGTTCCTGCCACCCCGATGCACCAAGATCTCTCCTCACCATCTCTCTCCGTGTTTGATCATCATCGATACAACATTCTCCACACCTCCTCCGCAATCGCCAATGAGCTCGTCAACCCCGGACTCTCGATGCCCAAAAGATTCACAAAATCCCCTCTCACCCCAATTTCCTCACTTTTCTCGTTCCGAATATAAAAGTCCTGAAACCCCTTCTCCCCGGCCGCAATTGCGCCCAATTTCCCCAATTTTGGCCGTATGCCCGCATAGCCCAGACTGATCGCTTCAGTGTCCACGTTCGGTAGGAATGAGGTTATCTCCTTGATCGCGGCCTCGAAGCGTTCGGGGCTTTGCGAGGGAGCGAGGTCCGTTGGTGAATCGACCCATTCTACATCTGGGCCAAACCGAATTTGTCCGGCCATGTCGAGCGTCAAGTGGGTGCCGAGACCGCCTAAGCCGGGCGTGGGTGCAGGGTAGATGAGCGTGCTGGGCTTGGGGTGCGATTTGCTGTAGGTGAAGTAGGAGCCTTTGGCATAATAGGGCGTGCGATGGAGGTGAGATGGTAATATCATGTTGTTTATTGCTATGGCGTAGAGGCCGGCGGAGTTGATGAGTGTGGAGGCTGTGATGGAGCTGTTTTCGTCGGAGCTGTTTTGAGAGGGCACTTGGGGAGTAGGAGACGAGGGTGTGGGTTCGGTGGTGCCGACTCCAGTCCAGATTCTCCAGTCGGAGTTGGAGGCGGAGGGGGCTTCGATTTGGGTTACGGGGCTCATGAGGGCGAGGGTTCCTCCGGAGTTCTCGAAGTCGCCTTGGAGGAATTGCATGAAGCTGTGCGAGTCTACTATACCGGTCGTGGGACTTTCGAGGACGCCTGCTTCGGCTCGGACTTCGGGTTCGCGGTGTTGGGCTTCTTTTCGAGGCACGTAGCGTATAGGAACTCCAATTGACTGTGCAAAATCGTGCACTTTCTTGAGTCCGCTCATTTGGTCGTCGGTCTGGGCGACGATCCATTTGCCACAGTTCATGTGTGGTATGTCATTCTTTTTGCAGAGATCGTACATCATTTCCTTGCCTTTGATACATAACTTGGTTTTCAACGTATCTGGTCCATAGTATAGGCCTGCGTGAATCACCTGTTACTGGTCAGTGGATAGGCACCTCACATCACTACGATGGCGTAGTTGACCTCGGAGTTCCGACTGCTGGTCTCGCTGCCCACTATGCCATGCTTCTCGATCAGCACGACCTGGGCCCCTTCTACTTGCTGTAGTCTCCTTGCAATAGCGAGTCCAACGGCCCCTGCACCAATGACTGCATGGGTGAAATCCGCTCGTCTGGTCGTGGTCGAGGAAAAGCAACGGGCATGTCGCGCTGCCAGAGGCGCGGCTTTTTGTGGAATCATCATAATGTGTAATGATGATTGGAGAGCATCGGCTTCGTCAAGCACTCAGCGGTCCTCTAGCATGCTCTGCTCCAATGCATGCACAACAGGTGATAGGGTTGCACTAACTAGAACTATCTAGTTGACTGAAGTTATGGCGTCGGATCGTCGCTGCTGAATCATCAAATTGCATCGAGTGGAGCCGGAAACACAGAAAACGCCATGCTATACTTGTCGGTATACACCTTGCAAGACCGAACACATCATTGTGGAAGACACCGACCAATTGCTCCGTCGTGCTGCGCCTGTTGGGAAGAGCTGAGCAGGAGCATTTGAAAACGCTTGCCAACGATCAGGTGTACCGTCTGCGGCTTCCTGATGGCTATGTGGATATCGTTTCGCATATCTTCTCGTTACGCTGTATGTCCTGCTGACGGCATACGCTCACTCATGCCACGGGTCCCTTTCTCAAAACACACGGCATGCGATGTCAAAGGAGCAGATGGGCAAGGTTTTCGGTATGTCGATGGATATTTAACAAGACCAATCAAATGTTGAAGGGCAGCCAGCACGTGCCTTCCACGGCCGCGGTTCAATGCTTTGACGTCAGGCGCGTTGCTGGCACCGCCACAACCGCCGTGAACTCTCCCGTGTCGATTGCCCTGTTGTGAGCAGAGCATACCATGTTTGCTGCTGCAGCGCTGAGGAGGCGACGACAGACCGTCGGGCGGAGGGCCTGATCAGTGCCACCAACAATGCGACCATGAGCCGCAACGCCCAACTCCCGCCAGACTCGCACACGGCGCGCCGACTCGAGCATGCCACTCCCGACCACCTGCATCAGACCACCCGTCGCGTCTTCATCGGGCCCATCCCGGAAGGTTGGCTGAGCAGCCACCGCAAGGACTGGTACAGACAATACGTTGGCGCCAGAGGCAAGCGCACGCTGTCCTTTCGAGCTGCCGACCCGCCCACCACGGTCCAACACGTCGATGGAGCATCGAGTAGCCGGGAACATGTCGGAGAAGTCACCAGCGATGTGCTGTCTGCAGAAGAAGCACCTCGTCTGTCCGGGATATCAGAAAATGCAGTAGGAGGCTCTGCACCACTTGGTCCCGCAAGCACGACGAGCCTGCTGCACAGCCAGAACCGGTCGATCCGTGAAGCCGTCGAGCCGCACGAACGGGCGAACGCCGAACAGCAGGATCCCCCGGGCATCTTGCAAAGCAATGGCACCGCAGACAAAGCTGGCGCGAAGCTGCCCGGCTCCAAGGTGCGCTTCACTGAGGCCAGCAGACTGCAATTACGTGCCAAGGCCTCACGGCTGGCCGCAAAGGGTGGTTTCCGGCACCGCAAGATCAAGGCAGGCGAGATGATGAAGGTGGACAAGATGCTGGTGCGCATTGACATCACACAACAATCGCTGCGTGAGGACTATGACGAGAAAATCAGTCAAAGCGTTGTCACCAAAAGCTTGGACAAATGGCGAGAGTTCATGGTAGTCTGCCGCAGTCATGAAGAAGAGGATGCCCATGCAGTTCTTCAACTATACCAAACTCGAGTCATTAACGTTTCTGAAGACGAAAAGGCCAGGAAGAAGCCCAAGGTGCAGATCTTGCTCGGCAACAGTAAAGTCCGCGTCAACCTGTACTCGTCTCTCGACAAGACTTTGTGCCTGTGGACGACCGATGGCGCCAGAACCACCATATACTATCTGCGCGCACCGTCGAGTGCCACAGCCGTGGAATGGTATACTTTTCTGCGCGGTGTGCTGGGCCATAAGAGGGCCGAGTCCTTGCAAGTCAATATCCCTGATCTAAGTGTCAGCTTGCGTCTCGATGACCCGTTCAAGTCGATCGAGACTTCACAGGCTGTCGCCGAGGCTGCGGTGGGCGATGACGAGGCTTTGCTCAAGGCTGTCAACGAAGAGAAGGGCGTTGCGGGAGGCATCGTCACGCGATGCCTGTACATGCTTCGCGAAAATCCAGAGTGGCAGGATGTTCTCAAGGTATGGGCGCAGTGCAACCACATAGGCCTTGCTTGGAAGCGTTATGACAGACTGGAATGGTTGCATGGTGCTGTAGAGCAGAGGATGTATGGCACGATTGCTATGCAGCGCACCCACGACTTGGAGCTTCGACCAAAAAACCACTATCCTAGTCGTCTGAAACGATCTGATGGCTCTGATATTGCAGAACCAGCTCCAATCGAAGGCTTCTTGATCCGCTTGACATCGCAAAGGGGCACGGAGCAGCGTCTCGGCAAGATGCTCTACAAGCGACTCTACTTTAGTACGCAGAACCAGTACCTACTCTTCACTCGTCCCGCGAGGGCAACCCCGCCACCTCCTCCGAAGATGACCGCGCAGACCAATGGCACCAACGTACCGACCGCCAGGGATTTAGCTGCACAAGTGCCACTTGCTTACGACGTTGAGCCTTATGAACTGCAGGGAGACAACATCGCTTGGCTGGATAGTCAAGGCGCTGTTTCTGCAGCGGAGGTGCGGAATCGGGATGAAGAGGCAGCAGCAGAATCTGAGCGCAACATTAACATGTTGCTGGCATCTGATGGCTTCGTCAACATGTGCAATGTGCATCATGTACGGAGCTTTGTCAACGGCGCTTCTCCTGCTGATGAGAATCTCGACGATGGAGACGAGGTCGACTTCCACGTGCAGGTACCTGACACCAGACAAGACGATGGTGCGACGACAGAGCTGGATGAGGATCGAGTTTTCGAACTTGTGATGATGAACGGGCTGGTTGTTCGTCTACAAGCTTACAACAAAGGCACTCGCGACGAATGGGCGAAGCGCATGCGGCAACTGGTGACCTACTGGACAATACGAAAGAAGGCAGACATGGACCTATACAAATTGACTCGCGAGCAGAACCTGCGACGGCTGGGCATTGATGAGCGTGCTGAAGCTGTCGTGGGCCAGTTCGCGTACAAGTGGGAGGTTGGAAAGTCGTTCGCCTCGCCGACTTTGTACAACATGTGCGGCATCTCTGCATGCCGTGCCATTCATCTCGACGGAGTATTATTCCGGAAGCCCCGCAAGCATACTACCTTTGAGCGTAATCGCGTCATCCTCTCGCATGGGCACTTGTTGATTTTCCAAGATACCCTGCGCAAGCGCACTGGTAAAAAGCTACAGCACATCCACCACGAACGCATCGCTTCGATTGACTTGCGAGGTTGCTACCTTTACTCTGGCCTACTCACGGAGAATGATCTTCTGTATCAAAATCAGACATTCGACTCTAATACGCCAGGGCATCATGCCTTGCCACGCATATTTCTGGAAGATGCCTGGACGAGTACAGACGAAGATGCCATGACCACGTTCGTCATCTGGCACGCTAACAGCAATTCGTGGTTCAAGAGCTCTTCTACTGTCGATGACCACAAAACGCGACAACAGCAAGCTGATGCAGATCGGAAGGTCCGAACCAAGTTGACCCGAGTCAGCAAACTTGGCGCCACGGGACGAAGTGTTGTGTTCAAAGCACGTAGTCGCGCAGAACGGGACCACTGGGTCTTGGCTATCCAGGTGGAAATAGAAAGGCTTGCGAGCCAAGTGGATGAGGTGCGATTAGTCAGTGCTGGACAGGAGGAAGAGAACGAGGAAGGATGAAGACAGGAGAGCATTCTGTGCATTGACTGACGTTGATTACTTGAGCGTTGGAGTTTCATGGTTGCGGCATAACAAGCAATATACCCTTGGGCGTGGCATTGCAGGAAAACAGCACACGATGCAGCAATGTACAGTATCTTAATTCTTACGGACAGCATGCTAGCAGTCAGTTGCCTGCAGCACCCAATAATCAATTTCGGATTTCGAACCATGTAGGATGACCCCCGCATGTGTCATGGGTAATACCAATGCCGCATCAACACCGTGCCATCCACAAAAGTCTCAACGTTTAGGAGAAGAGAGGGCGCCAGGCCTCAGAGCAATGAAAGCTGTCTCACTCGTTTTGAACTAGAACGATCTTGAGTTTATCACGTCTCGCTACAAATCGATGCTATACATTATCATGAGCCATGCCGATTCTACACGCCCCCGCAGCAGCTCCCCGTCCATCTCATTCACTTCAAGCACCAATGTCCAAAAGATTTCCCAATCCCTCGTTGTAAAAGTTGCCAGCGATGGGTCCAATCAATCAATTCTCCGCGACATAGTCGACCAATGGAAATCGAGCTCTCAGACCTGGGAGATTCTGCAACTGCGCTGGTGGAATGTAGTTGGGTGGTTGGCGGTAGATGAGAAAGGTGTAATGGTGTGCTGCGACGGAGAGTGGAGTGGGAAACATGTAGGGTGCTACCACGCGGCGTTTCTGGGTGGGAACGCAGTCGGGTTGGGCGTCGGAGACGATCATGTGGAGGAAGGGGGAGAGGATTGGGGTTTCCGAGTTGGGGGCGTCCGGGTCGGCCATTATGAGGGTGTATTTCGTTGTAGCTGGGTCTGTGAACATGATGAGTTAGTGGGTTTTTGAGGGAATATGAGGCTTGGGTGGCGATATGTACCGAATTCGGGCTCTCTGGTGAAGCTGAAGGCTGGGCTAGGGATAGTTTCTGCGTTTTGATGTTAGTTTCTGATTGCATTCTATTGCAACATCGTTCACGTCTTGGTTGCACTTACCCACAGTCGAGAAATTATTACCCAAGTTGACAGCCTTGTTGCCATAAGTTACCGCCAACGCAGAAACGGGGTTGAACTCGGGGATCAATTGCGCCTCTGCCGGGTCGAAGTCCGCCGGTGTTGGAGGAATGATGCCTTCTCGAAGAAATGCCTCCCTGGCTGCGGCCAACTCAGCCGACGTAGCGATACGGCATGTTTGGCGTGCTTCGAGAGCAGCGGACTTGGGTAGAGCAACCGCGCTGACAGTAGCCACGAGGGCGAGCAGAGAGATCAGCATATCGATGGGAATGATGAAGAAGGAGAAGAACGAGCTTGCAGCGAGAGAAACTTGACAATCCGAAAATCTATGAGAACACTTACCTAAATACCAAAACGATCAGCAGCGTCGAGCAATAATGAGACCATGCCTTTTGCTTTCACTTTGCGTCCGCCGAAAAAACAACAGACATAGCGGCGTGTCTCTCTCATAGTCGACGCGCATTTCTTTCGCCCGACTCCACCGGCGGTACGTCCGAGCATGCAAATCTCAACGTGACGTCCACGCTTCCCTCAAAGTGGCGCGGATCGACACGCCATCTCTATGTAGAAGATCCGAAAACTCTGGGCGGGCGTCGTCAAGCATCTTGGAACCAGCTCTTTTGTTATGTAGCCAAGTAGGCGGCTCTGCTGGTAGCTTTGGACGCCGTGTCACCATGACGGTGTCGGTATGCGATTGCTTGCATCGGGGGAGATAAGTCAACAATCGAGATGTGAGGGGAGAGAGGCAATAGAACTAAGACGTGCGCCCAGACTTTGTTTCTTTTAGGGGAAGGTGTTCTGGTGTTTCTCTGTTTCAGGGGCTGGCGGAGGACTGGTGGGCTTGCTTGTCCGGGTCACGGGTTTCTGTTTTCCGTTGAATCATTGCACAATTCAATGTCTTCGCCATTTGTTCTTTCTTTTCGCTCGTATATCGTCGCTGCGATACGAGCCACGAGGTGCCATGTCACGCATCGCGTGCACACGTGCATAGTCCGACTGCTCCGCAGCGTCCATCGGACAGCGTTTCCTGCATGCGGTTGCTCGGTTTTCTCAAGTCTGATCAGCTATACCTACGATGCCAGCCACCACCATGGATAGCTGAGTCTTCGACAAGGTCAGGCCGGGACCGTTGACATAACATTTCTCGTTCTTATTCATGAGACAGCTGCCTACGCCGCTTTCCAACCAGGCCTGTAGCCAAAATGCTAGGTCGTCATATGTGCACACTATACTACACGAAGCTGAAACCCAGCGTACGTCTCGTAGCCAGGTCACCCGTAACCCTGCTCACATATCAACGTGGAATCGCTCAAAGAACGCCGAACGCTATGCATATTTTCCCAGGAGGCCTCGTAGCCTGTGGCAGAGGAAACAAGCGTCTACTGCTGCGCGCATTGTGCGCCTTGCGCACCACCCTCATCATCATCTTCCCACTCCGCACCCGCAGCCCGCGGATCATCCGAGCCAGCGCCAAAGCCGTCCAGAGAATCAACAACCTCGAAATCATGGATCTCATCGATAACCTCTGGTGTCTCTCCAGGCTTCGACTCCGCAAATCCACCAGCGGGATTAGCGGACGGTTTGGGCAGCACAGCTTTGACCCGATCCACAGCAGCCGGATCCTTGAGCCAGCCATCCTCAGGGAAGACAATCTTGAGCGAGAGGTAGAGATCGCCTTTGTGGTCCGAACGCTTCATGGGCATACCCTCGCCTTCGATCTTGAGAATCTCATCCGGCCTCAAGACTTTGCCATTCGGCTGCTGGACTTTCAGATGCAGTCCTCGGCCATCGAGATGCGTGATCACAACGCGATCGACACCCGTGAGAGCCTCTGCTAGACTGATCTCCAGCTCCGCGTGCAGATCTGCGCCGGCCCGATTGAAGGTTGTGTGTTGCTCTTCAACCAGCTCGAATATGATATCTCCAGGCGCTTCGTCGTTTGGATCTTGATCTGCCTCACCGGGTATAATAATGTGTTCGCCTTCTCTCGATCCTCGAGGGATGTAGAGCTCCAGGATCTTCTTCTGCTTGATTGTGCGAGCACCTTTACACTTCTTGCACTTGTCCTTATCCGCGAAGAACTGCCCACGGCCACTGCACGTTGAGCACTCGACCGTCGCCTGTGTGACCATGCCTGGCCCAACAGGCTGTAGCCGTGTCTGGACGCCGCGGCCCTTGCAGGTGTCGCACGTCTTGGGTTTCTTTCCCTCTTTCCCTCCGCTGCCCTCACAGTTGTTGCAGATGACATTTTTTGTGCTGGCGAACTTTGTCGTCTTGCCCTTGTATAGCTCTTCCAACGTAACCTCGTACTGCTGCATCTCGTTCCTGCCCTTTGGTCTCTTTCGGCGCTGTCCTGGCGGGCCTCCACCCATGCCGCCGAACGGATCACCGCCCATGCCTCCCATACCTCCGCCCATACCGAACATTTGTGCTAGGATATCGTCGAGGTCGGGCCCAGCTCCACCACCGCCTTGGCCCTTTTCGAACGCGGCCATGCCGTGTTGGTCGTACATCGCTCGTGTATCGTCATCGCTGAGGATTTCGTAGGCTTGCGAGACGGCTTTGAATTTGACGTCTGCCTCTTCTCGCTGGTCTTCGGGGACCTTGTCGGGATGTGAAGAAAGCGCTGCCTAGCAGGGTCACGATGTTGGCTGGTGTCCATGGAGCTTCGACGTGACATGATGCTTACCTTGTGGTATGCCTTCTTGACCTCCGCCTTGCTGGCGTCTTTTGAAATGCCTAGGATCTCTGGTGTCTCACTTTAGCTTCGATCTTGCGCAGTCACGGCGCCGAGTGCCTACCGTAGAGACCGATGTCCTCGGCGCTCATCCTGACGTCTCTCCACGGATGTTCGCGCGTACAGCAAGCAGTTCTGTGTTGCACGAGGGAAAGAGAATCAACGCGATCAAGGGTAAAGGGCGCCCAGGATAAGAAAGGAGAGTTGTCGCTGATGGGCAGAGCAGTAGTGAAGGCTGCCAAAAAGATTCACTTGACACAAACAGCTGATTCAGCAAGCGGCGGGTCGGCGTCGGGCCTGGAAACCACAAACGCCGACCATTCACTCCCGTCACGCATGTGACAGTAACCACACAAGTCTTCGCGATTCGGTCAGATTCGACGTCTCATGATTGCATGGAGCAGCCGCAGACGTGCCACGACACCTGTCGTCGGCTGGGTCTGCGCATCTTGCCAAATTCGCCAAGCACGAGTATCGAAGCCCTTCTGCGCATTGGCGACAACGAGGCCAACTCAGAAAAGAGATCCATCAAGCAAACACGCCTGGTGCAATTCTCGGGAAGGCACAAGAAGACACACTTCGACAAATCATGCCAGGCAAGCAGGCAAACTGCCCGACGGTCCCGCCAGGACGCGTTTTGCCCCATCCCCTACCGGATACATGCATATAGGAGGACTTCGTACAGCACTGTTCAGCTATCTCCTTGCCAAACGTACCCAAGGCCAATTTCTCCTTCGAATAGAAGACACCGATCAGAAGCGATTGGTTCTGGATGCCGAGCAACGGTTGTGCAATGACTTGCAATGGGCCGGCCTGCAATGGGATGAAGGACCACAAGTCGGTGGCCCATACGGACCCTACAAGCAATCCGAGAGAAACTCGATTTACCAAGAACATGCTCGCAAACTCCTAGATTCTGGAAGTGCATATCGATGCTTTTGCACGCCTCAAAGGACAGGATCGCATGCCAGCAAAGCCGCATATGTGACCAGTGGCTGCTATCAAGACTGCTCGTCATTGACAGCAGAACACGCACAAGATAAAGCAGAGACCAAACGTGGAGTGTACACAATACGTCTCAAGCAGCCCCCTGATGTGCACAAGCGTGTCTACACTGATTTGATATATGGCAAGATCCAACGACTCAAGCGATCGCCATGCGCTAGTCAAAATGCTGAGGATGATTCGGGCATTGATGCTGCAGATACCATCTTGGTCAAGTCGGATGGCACACCTACTTATCACTTCGCGAATGTAGTGGATGACCACTGCATGCAGATAACACATGTCATTCGAGGAACGGAATGGATGGCCAGCACGCCATTGCACTACGATCTATACACCGCATTCGGCTGGACCCCACCAGCATTCGCACACGTTGGGCTGCTCGTAGACGAGAACAAGGCCAAGCTCTCAAAGCGGAGCGACACAGGCCTCGTGCTAGATGTCAAAGGCATGCGCGAGCAGAATGGAGTCCTACCAGAAGTCCTGACCAACTTTCTCGCGCTGCTGGGATGGAGCAACCCCGGCCGCAACGACATCTTAGGAATGCAAGAACTGATCAAGGACTTCGATCTCAAATTCACCAAAGGCAACACCATAGTCCGTATGGAAAAGCTCTGGTTCCTCCAAAAGCAACATGTCGCCCGCAAGATCAAAGAAGCTCGCACAGACAATGACCTCGAGCCCATCAAAGATATCGTCGCCGCTATAGAGAAAGAAGCCTCGACCAACACGACCTTCCTACAACAACACATTGGCGAGGGCAAACCATACCCAGACATGCACACTTATCTCCGCGACATCCTGCTCATCGACTCCAAATCCTATCAGACTCCCCAACAATTCCTCGCTCGAAACCAGTACTTCGTCTCCTACGATTCTGCCCTTGTGCCAGAACCTCCAGAACACTATCATCAGGACCCGGCTTCCAACCTCACCGTCACACCCCAAGACCTCGCTCAACTAACGAAGAGTTTCTTATCTCCGCCTTTCATTTCTGCTCCGAGCGCTTCCGAAGAACAGCCTTCTGGCACCAAGGACACCTTAGACGCGCACATTTCCCACGTTTCAGCCCAGATCCACGACCGCATCCACGCGGCCATTGCAAATCATCTGAACGAGAAATCACTAGAAGACCTTCCCAAGACCAGTAAAGCGTACAATAAGGCTCTAATGCGGTATTTGAGAGAGAAATTGAGTTATGGAATGCCCGGACCTGGAGTAGGGCAAATGATGGCTGTGCTAGGGTGGCAGGAATGCTGCCGGCGGTTGATAGGACCGCAGGGACCTAATGGAGAACAAGGACAAGAGGAGCTGTGACGAGATCAAAAGCTCGCAGAGATCACGTATGGTAACCAAAGGCGCGAGTCAACTGTAGAATATCCCAAAATTGATGCTGCTCTCAACATAAAGCTTTTCATACATGTTGGGCGCTCACTATACATACAGCCCTCGGTGCCGAGCGCTCTGCGTCGCACTCCCTCTATCTTTGACATGCCACTCAAACATCGTTCTCTATCTATACCTCTCCTCTTTCAGTCTCTTATACGGCAAAGGCTCCACCCTCTTCCTCTTAAACTCCACATCCTCTCCTACAATACCCGCTCTCCGCATCACGCCCGCAGTTCCCTCATCCCATACCGTTCTGAACAGCTCCAGGCCAATGGGCATCAACTGCAAATCCTTCTTCAGCGCCCTCAAGTTGAAGTTCTCTCTCTGCGCAAACATTCCATCGCGAAGACTCTTGATTTCCGCAAGTTCGAACTTCTTGCAGATTTTCGTGGGAGAGTCGATGAAATTTTGCGTGGGGTCTGTGGTCGCGGGCTGTTCGAGGATGACGATTGGCATACGCTGGTACGGGAGACCGGCTTGGGCGTAGGCTGGTAGCCAGGGGAGGATGACTTGATCTTCCGAGTGAAGCTTGCTGAGGTCCACGGTGGTTTGGGTGGGTGATATGGGGATGTTGCAGGCAAAAAAGTGGCAGCGGTCACCAAAGCCGTCAATCTGGACGTTTGGGACATCCGGATTCACAACGGCAATTGTGATGAGTTTTTCGCCGCGTTCGAAGGATTGAATATCGAGCGTGGGTGGGTGTTCGGAGATCCGCGTGTCTAGGATTTCGCCATGCTGCACATTCCGTATTTTCCGAGGGTTCGAGGGGTTGGCGAATGTGAGTTTTGTTGATACTATTGGATCGAGCTCTGGGAGGACATCTGGGACGATGTAAAGCGTCTCGATACGTTGTACGAGGAGCTCACGTTCGTAGGATCGCCATTTCTTGTCTGCAAGATGGCGATAGATGGGCTTGTTCATATCACCTTTTGATGCTATCAGCAGCTACTCCTCACGTTCTGCATTTGTGTGACATACCTTCTCCATCCTCGAAGCGCTTTTTGACCATAGGGTCGTTGATATCAGCCAGGATCTTAGTGACCTCTAATCGACGCCGCATGTCCCGAAGCGCGTTCTCCTTATACGCGACTTCGGCATCGGTGACAGGCACGGATTTCAATAGCGTTTCAATTCGTTCCCGATATCTCGCGATCATATCCAACTTTTCAGCACGATCTTCCCGCAAAAACTTGCGGGCTTCCTGAAAACATTGGTATGGAAGCTGTTCAAATGGGACATTGGCACTGCTCGCTATTGCTCGTCTTCGTCGTCGCGATCCGATGGGCATCTTGCCCTGCTCTCGCTGCAGCTTTCGTTCGAGACGGAGCGTAGAGACAGTCAATGGGTCCAGCCGTCGTGCTGGTTTGATCTGCTCCGTTTCGGCGTCCTGGCATGGCGTCGAAGTGCTGAATGATCGGAGCGGAATTGTTAATCGTTCATGGCGCGTACACCTGAGGCATTGCGCCATCGGGCGAGCACCTCGTTCCAATGCCATGACGGTGTAGTTTGTGCAGGTGATCGGTGGTGGATGGGACAGAGCTGATCGAGGTGGATGAAATTGCGGAGAAGCTCGGGAGTGTCGATGTGAAGCGGATGCACCACAGCGGTTACTGCTCGTCTACACACAACATCACTCTCACAATGGCATTAAAACGGGCGGCCGTGCCCGCGAAACACCTCTTCAATGGCTTTCGGTTGTACGAACAGCCCACGCGATGCTTTGCCCGATCCATGACCACGACAACGGATTCCACGAGTCGCCCCGAACTTCCTCTTGCTGGAGACCGCCTCCAGGAGCCTCTCACTGATCCAGAAGATGTGGCCGATCAAGCCTACGCCGACACGCTCATCCCTTCCGCAACGCCGCAGATGCAACAAGCAATCGTCGAAGACAGAGCCTCCATGGCTCCTCCCAGTTCCTTCGACGACATCCAACCACCACCTTCATGGCAAAAAGCCTACCAACCCCCACCCAACCCCTTCCTCCAGAAGGCCCAATGCACGCTATACAACTTTCCTTCTCTAGAACCGACCTCCTTCATCTCCTACCCGGGCACACATCTCCTCCTGCCCATCCGCAAAGACATCCTCCACCGCGCCGTAATCTTCGAAGCCGATGCCTCACGTCGCGGACTCGCAAGCACGAAATGGCGATCCGAAGTCCATGGCTCCAATCGCAAAGTGCGACCGCAAAAAGGCACGGGAAGCGCACGATTAGGCGATAAGAAATCTCCTATGCTCAAGGGAGGTGGTGTAGCATTCGGTCCCAAGCCACGCGATTTTAGCACCGACTTGCCGAAGAAATTGTATGATCGTGCGTGGAGGACGGCATTAAGTTATCGGTACAAGAAGGGGGAGTTGATCGTCGCCGAAGGCAAGATGGATATCGCGGGTGTGCACGAGAACAGTCTGGAGAGGTACATGAATGATGTGCTGAGATGGAATGGGTTTGGGAATCATGATGGGAGAAAGCACGGGAAATCGGTGTTCTTGACGCTGGAACGGCGAGAAGGGCTATTTTCCGCACTGGAGCAGGGCAAAATGCACAGAAGTGCAAGAGCGATTGAAGCGGAGAGGGTCGATGTCAAGGATCTGCTGGAGGGAGGGAAACTGGTTGTCGAGAGGTCCGCGCTGGAGCAGCTGTTCGATGAGCACGAGAGCGACTTGAAATTCAGCGAAAAGCTGGCGGTGCAGATGCCAGAATTGTACGATGAGGAAGTGGAAGTTGGCAATGGCACCCTGTCTTGATAAGTTTGTTCAATTATGCTTCATGATATGTACAGATTACACGATGTACATTCTTCATGACCTGTCACCGTTGAGAGCGCGCAGAAGGGCGGGTTGCAAGCGTCACATACAGTGCACATCTTCTGATTTCCCCTTGGGCTGAGAAGCAGACAACCCGAGAGTTTGGCCCTTTTCATGCGCGCCGGTGGCTCACGATCGTATTGCGATGTGATTCCTCGTCGAATGGCAGCGTTCAGCCTTGCCTGCCTCGAGACTCTCTTCGGAGAGAAGTCAAGTCTCCGTCATGAGAAGACTCCAATCAGCGTTTGGTACGCTGTTAAAACTTCGCCCGCAGGTGGGCACACTACTGGACGTCAAGTGCAGACGCGGTGCAAAGTAGTCTGCACCTTTGGAAAAGTGGCACAAGATCGATATTGCACAACATGCACTCTCATCTCAGCCCATCAAAGAGCCTCTTCTCCTCCTTTCTAGTCATCTGCCTCACGTCTTCTCCACCTCCACATCCTTCTCCATCGTCTCCTCCGCATCCTTCTCCGTCGTCTCCTCCGCATCCTCCTTCAATTCCACTTCCTCCTCTTTCTCTTCCCCACCAGCACTGTTCGCCGCCCGTTTCACCGGTCTCCCCTGAAAAGTCCACTGACAAAACCGACCCAACTTCCCCGTCATTTTCTCCCTCACCTTCGCACCCTCAATACTCTTCACCGCCGCCATAATCTTTTCCACCAACCGCTCACATTCCTCCGTACTCGCCTTTCTTCCCCTCTTCTTCGCCGCACAAACAACCTCCACCCTCCTCCCTTCAGCCAAAAACGCCTTCAACCGCTCCAACCGATGCATCAAATCATTCTTCTGATCAATCGCCCAATTAAGCTCCAACGTCTTCAAGCCCTCTCCACTCACCACTTTCTGCACACGCTTCTTTTCCTTTGCGAGCTCTCTCGCCCGCTTGTCCGACTCGTACATATCCTTCTTTTTCAAAATCTTGCATGCTGGCATAAAATTTGGATTGCCGGGATCGTCGGGCACGAGTTGGACGAGACGGTGGGTTTTGGTGTCGAGGTTTTTGAGGATGTCGAAGCGCGTCACAGGTTCGAGGAGTGTGTTGGTTTCCGGGTCGACAAGCTGGACTATTTTGGCCGTGATTTCTTCGTTCCATTTTTGGCCACGTTTTTCTGCTGCGCGGGTTTTTGCTAGACAGCGGCTGAATGTGGAGAATGGGGAGACGACAGAGCGGGCATGCTGGTGATGGCGTGGAAGTTGGAGGAAGGGCTGGCGGCAGGCGGGTCTCGATAGCGCCGGGAGAATGAAGACTTCGTAGAGAGCCTGAATAGTTGATGAGGAATGCTTGAAGTGCGCCATGTTCATCACATGTATGGGTCGTGGTACAGTTGTCGAAGCTCAATGCGTGAGCTTCGATGGAGGTCGGGCTCACAAAGTCACGTGCTGAAGGTGCACGAGATTCGAAGAAACATTTTCAGACCTTGTCTCGAATTGTGATAAGTTTCCTGTCGCTTCAATAAGGGCTAAAGTCGCCGGGAAATGAAGAAGTAACGCCTCTCAGGTGCTGTTCCTCCAACCTCTCTTCCAATGCCGAATACTAGTAACCCAAATCTCATCCTTAAAACTCTCAAACAACCAGAGCGAAGCGAAAAATCACGGGTATCAGCACGTCCAACTCAGAGATGAGTCTCCGCCCAAGAAGAAGCAGAACCAACGCTATGCATAAAAAGGAAACCTCCGTCTCTCCTTATCTCTAATCTCTCAGCCTTCCAAGTAACTTCTGCGGCCCTAGCAGGAGATTTCTCTTCCTCTTCGACTCTTCGGCATCTTCAGTGGAAGGCTCAGCGGAGGCGGTAGAAAGGCTATGGTGGCTCTGACTATTTGAACTTGTAGAAGTCGAAGACTTCTGCTTCAGACGATCACTCAGACCCGTTAAGTGCCTCGTAATTGAGACAGCGCGGATGCGCGAGTCATCCGTATTGGTCGCGCTCGGTGGCGAGAGTCGCAGTTCCGGCGGCGACTTGGGCGAAGAATTCTGTCCACGTTGCGAGTTCGGCTTTGCTGTGGAGAACTCATTCTCGCCATTCGTCATAAAGCTTCGCGCCCCGTCCTCAGAGAAGCGTAAGTCCGGGCTGGAGTCGTCGAAGGACGAGTTGCTTATACTTCGTGCGACATGACTGCTTGCAGGTCTTGCACTATAAGGGCGACCCGATGTGTCGGCCGTACTGGATTCCATGAAGCTGCTTGTTTCGGAACTAGCTGTCGTCTTCCAGTCCACCGCTCCACCTTGCCCACCAGCCCATGCGGCCTGGCTACTGTTCGCGCTCATGAATGTGCTTCTGTTCGCCAGCTCTCTCAGCTTGGATGTGACCTGCTTGTTTGGCTTGTGGTGGCTAAATTTGTTGCCAACGATCGCGCCAGCATGACTAATCAGCGCGCGAACAACATCCTTTTTGAGCTGCATTGCCAGATCCAAATTCGACCATGTCTTGTTTCGATATTCAAGTGTCGGCATCTTGAACACCAAATCGTGCACGTCTTCGATATTACGCTTGCCCTGACCCTTGTACGACAAGCACAGCACCATGCTTGGGATCTTCACATAGGCAAGGGTCATGTAGTTCGAAGCTCTGCTCATCATTTGTGTCAAGTCGTCAGAAGGTCCATCCTTCTCTTTCTCCTTTTCTTTCTTCTTCTTGTCTTCGTTCGCTTTCTGGTACGCCGCTGCGAGTCGTTTGCTCTTCTCATACTTGCTGTCACGGTCATCACTATCAGCCGTGCTGTGCATCGTGGACAATGATCGCTGACTAGGCGTTCTTGCAGGCGTGGGATTTGATTGCGACAAAGCGCTTCGAGACGCGGGAGACCTCGCTCCGGGATTGCTTCGGCTAGACTTGTCGGAATGCTGGAAGATGGTCAAAGCATGCAAGCCATGGTGGTTGGCATTGGATATTCCCAGGCCCTTGGTCTCTGACTTGGTCTTCTTGTGCTTTGTCAAAGTCAAAGTAGGCTTCAGTCGTGCATCGAGAGAGCCCGGACCATGTGGATCGCTTTGCATGTCAATATGATCTGTTACTGTTGATTCAAACGACGACTGTGGGCTTTCTCGCTCAGCTTCTTCATCTTTCCCATAATCTGTGGGTAGCATGTTCTTGACCATGAAAGGTGAGAAGCCTCCGTCGAAAGCACTACCTCCAACGCCGGGGAAAATGTACTCAAATATTCTCTTGGCCACATCTCGCTCAATCTGCAATCTCAGCGGGACCAGGTCAACTTCGAAGTAGTCCACAACAGGGATGCCGGCGATGGCTTCGAGCATAAGCCATTGGACGCGCAGCATCTTGCCATCTCGAAGTCTGCGACCGCCTTTGCCCTCATCTGTGAATGGCGAGATGATTTCAGGGTAGATCGCATCCCTGAGCAAGTTGTAGCCGTTGATGCGAGTGATCTCGACGCTGTTGTAGTTCGACCCATCATAATTGTCAGTCCGAGCGAAGCTAGCATCCTTCAGCTGCAACTCGATGAGCGATTCACCCGTTTCTTGGATCAGATGCCATGCGATCTCACGAGATGCGATGTGTATGTGCAGGTCACCGCCACTGTTCTCCGGTTCCCTGCGTTCTTCAACGTGCTGCTGAGAAGTCGTGATAGCTTTCATCATGAAGAACAGCTCATCTTCACTACTGGCGAGTTCTTGGTCCAGCTTGATTCTGTCCTTCCAGCCTTGACGATCGAGGAACTTTTCGTTGACCTGAAAGTGCATCTTGATCTCCTCAAGTTGCCTGATGCGTTCTTGCAGCATCTGCACCATCTCCGGGGCACCCGTCAAGTCACTGAAATCGGATGCCAACATGATCTTCTCAAGTCGTTCGCTTCTGGTCTTCTCCAGGGGCTCATTGTACAGCAGGAGATCCATGGCGATGACGTACATTGCGAAGTATTGAGTCGAATCGCATATGGCGCGAAATTGTGGAAACTCCAGCCACACGTGATCCATACGGGTCTCGGCCTCTTCTGCACTCTCGGCCGTCGTCGGCTCGCCTCCAGAAATGTCGTCGTTGTACTTGAGACGCAATTGATTGTACTTGTCATATCGCAGGCTCGCGGATGTTCTGTACACAACACGGTTGAAACCATACGGATTAGTCTGGAACTCAAACATGATTTCCATTGGAGCCCAAGGCGGCCAGTAAGTACCAGCTTTGACGCCGTATCGGTTGGCCGAATAGAAATGCAAGTATTCGGTGGAGAAGTTCTTGGTGCTCGTGACGAACATCTGCACACTGTCTGCGGCAGCGTTGAAGCGTCGTTGGACCAGGCCGCTGACATCGTCGTCGATCTTGTCCTTCTCCATGATTTGAACGACCTTCAACTGCATGCCCTTGGCCGTGACAAGCACAGCGGATTTGGGATTCTTCTCGCTCTGCAGCTGGACTTGCGGGGCGATGAGGCGAAAATGGTACGTATTGAGTGCAGCAAACTCCATCGCAATGTCATCTGCTGGTCCAGCGGTAGCATTAGTCGTCCATCGGTCGAGCTTGTCTGCCTCGTCAGCATCAACAAAACTGCGACCATCGCGAAGCAGCTCGTCAATGCGATCCTGCACCGTCTCCTCGTCATCCGCATCCGGAGACATGACATTGTACTGTGTGACGTGCGACTTTTGACGCTTGGGTGTCGATGGTTTATCGCCATTCTTCCGCTCCTCGAGTACGTCGAGGATGAATTTGACAGCGCGGCGGGACATGTAGTAGACAAAGCCACGTCTTTGCCCGTTCTGATGGATGTAGCGCAAAATAATGTTCCTGAGCGAATTGTTCCACTTGATTTGTGCATTGTGGACAATGAAGCGGTTGTTGAAATCGCTAGTGTAGTCTGCCAAAGGCGCTCCGTCGACATGCGTTGGGTCAGAACTATTGGCATACGGCTTTTCGTGGGCCTCAAAGAATTTTTCGCTGGTCTCTAAATCAGGGACAGCCGAAGGATCCTCATCTTTCAGTCGTTGCAGTAGCTCGTCCAAAATGTTTTGCAGGAATCGATGCTTGCCTTCCAAAGACTTCGTGTGGTTCCTCAAGGCGTCCACTTTCGCTTGTAATGCTTCCACCGATTCCTTGTTTTGAGAACTCTCGCGTACCAACAAGACTTCTTGCTCGCCCAGTGTTCTTGTGTTCTGTTCCTGTTTCTCTTTGATCAATGTCAGTCGGCGCTCAATTAGCTCAGCTTGCACGCGACGCGGATCGTTCTTCTGCGACATGACACAGTAGTGGGTTGGCTCTTCGCCAAACGGACTCGTCCGCGATGGGTCTCCAGCGATTGTGCCATTGTGATCGGTCTGTCGGAAATACGTGAAGCGAGGGGCGTAACCCAAAGGCAAGATCTTCGTCTCCGGGTCGGCTTCCGCGGGGAGAATCCAGTCCAGCTCTACAAAGTCGTCCATATCGATCCAGGAAAAGTCATTATCCGGAATATCAAACTTCGACATGTCAACTAGTGGCACTTGCCCATGGAGGGAGGCAAGTGTTTCATCGTTGGCCTTTTCGATGTCTTCCGTCCTGGTGCCTACTATGGCAGCAGACAGAGCACGCAAATCGGCTGAGATGAAGTCGAGTTGTGCCTGATTGATGCGCATCCCACTTGTGGTCTTGGCACGAGCGCCTTCTTTGCCTTTCAGATCAAAGTATTCACGCCTCTGATGCAGATCCAACATAAAGCTGTCCAGTCGCATCTTGAGTCCAGTGGCAGATACGGACTGCGAAGCGTAGTCTTCAGCATCCTTGTGCTTGTAGACATGGCTGATGAACAATGGTGATAGCAGCAAATTGTACTTGATCGTAGCCATGTGACGACCGAACTTCTTGCTCTTTTTCTCTTGCACGCCCCACAAGGGCCCTTGTTTGATGGGCAAGGACATGACGCCAGAGAACATTGACCACCAGCTGTAGAAGTGCGAGAAGAAGCGAGGCGTAAGGTGGACCGAGTTGTAGTTATTTGATGGTTTGAGGTTGTTGACTGACCAATCTCGATCGTGCGGCGCAGAGACAGCAATCGACATATGAATGTGATGGCTTCTAAAATCTCTGAATGCGTCGTATTCCTCACGGTTGGGACCGCTTTTAGCAAAATCCGGATGCTTTAGCACAACATCATAGTGTGGCTTAAACTTGAAGCTGCGTTTGCCCTCTCCAATGTCACGCTCAAACATGAGTCCAGCGAGCCAAGTCACCTTGCCGGAGAGCTTCATAACAACCTTCTTGAAATGAGCATTGTTTTTCATACTGCTTGAGCTTGCTGTGCTGCCATCGTCGGGATTTTCCATCTGTTGCGAGTGACGAGCATAGTTGGAGAAGTCCGGCACAGCAAGGATGTACTCGCCACTGTCGACTGTGAAGAATTTGCGAGGGTCGTTGTGCTGTGCGATGTTCCAGTTGACACTGTCTCGCCAGACCATGACCAAACCAGCGCCCTGACCCGTCACAACATAAGGATCCCTAGACCCCTTGATGAGAAAGTGGACATCGCCGTCACCTCTCCATGCAACGTTGATCCGAGAGTGGAACGAAAGGCGAATCTTGTCCCAGAAGCCAACTCGATCTGAAGGATCGACAGGTGGCTTGGTGAAATTCTCAATCACCTGCATCGTATCTTGTATGGCAGGCTGATACGACATTGACCACGATATCTTGGTCGGATTGCTTGTATTGATCTCAATCTTGATATCAGAATACGTCTTGACCGCTGAGATTGTCCGTTGAACGTCAATGGAGAAGCCGTCCGTCCCAGCCTGCATCTTCTCCGGAGGTACGACCTGCACATTAACACGGCGTTGCGACTCGATGTCACGGAATTCTTCGGCGATCACAAAGTCCGTCCGTACTGACATTGCGGGTAGTCGAGCAGACTGACCAGCCGCCAATGGTGGGATGTGAAGCATCGGGAGAGGATAATCGCGCAGCTGCAGCCGAGCCTCACCCATTGTGAGATGCACATTCATCGGAATCAACAGGCCGTACTCCATGTTTCGTGGCATACCCTTGCCGACACTGTGGAGGAACTTTGAGTACTCCTCGATGGGAAAAGTTGGCTTGTCAACGGTGATGCCCAAATCTGTAATGGCAACCACTGCCAGCCCCGGCCGTCGACTCCATGAAAGGACGGGTTCACTCTGCTCCACATCCTCAATGTCGTCCGAGACGCCGAACAGCTTGCGTATCTCTTTGATAGCATGATTTTGAAAGGTTTTCGTGCGATCAATACGAGCTTTCCATGATTGTGCATTGTACATGTCCAGTTTCTCTCTTGCTTTGTCGATCGAGACGGCAGCGGATTCGCTGATGCCACATTTACCCTCGGCATCGTAGCGCATGCTGCGGCCACGCCTGTGACGATGGGTTTCTCCAGGACTGAGTCTCTCGCCTTCCGTACTTTGACTACGTTTGGGAGGGCTGTTTTGTCGGTTGCGAGACCTCGAGCGCGAAGAGTGTCCGATTTGAGCAGATTGTGCCCTGAGCCTTGATGATCCTTTCTGCTTGCTCCGGGAGAGACGCTTCTTTTTCAGTTCGAACGCTTCCTCCCGAGCAAGTCTCTGCTTCTGCTCGAGCAACCCTGCACGATAGATGGCCCCGAGCTTCGATTCAAAAAGACTGTCCTCGATGTCAAAGAGGAATATCTGGCTGCGTAGGGTGATACGGGGAACACGCTTAGGACCTTCGGGCTCCTTGGTGAGAATGTAATCATTCGTCCCTGTCTGGAAATGATGTTGCATCTGCTTTGATGTCTTGACAATATTCGTGATGTTATCAAAAATAGCGTGGACTTCGAGTGAATGCGGTATCGATATTCTGATGGCTTCAGATGCGACATCGATAGATTTCTCGCTCAGCGTATTCTTTCCAACTTTCCGCCGTACATCACGCAGGTCGAGACGAAGAATCTTGACACTGACGATGCGACTCCACGCAGTTCTGGTCGCGGGAGCTTTGACGTAGAGACGCGCGTTCTTAGTGCGCAGGAAAGGCGAAGACCATCGATGCCGGCCACATTCGAGGTAGCAGACCTGCAGCATCATTGGAGGGTCGGCGGGTGTCTTCGCTTTCAATTGTAGAAGGCTTGCTTTGAAATCGATCGTAGTGATCTCGCGGCCAGCAAGCTCAACAAGCTGAGGATCAGCGACAGAGAGCCCTCCGCTTGAGGCTCGACTGAGGCCAGGGGTCGGCGGCTTGTCCTCCCCACGATCCAAGAAAGTCTTCTTGATCACCGTGGCAGCAACACCGATGGCGAAGTGATTGTATAGTGAGTATTGCAACAAGATGCTCTTTGCAAACGAATTGATATGGAATATGGGACCTTGAGCATCTGTAGATGTAGAAAATGCAGCCTCGAATCGTGGCACAGACAGGAAAGACTCAGCCGCGGAGTTTTGGAATGAGTCGACAATAAGGCCCTCGAGATTTTGTATGTGGAACGTAAGCCGCCGTCCGTCGGCATAACTGTGATAGCGCTTGCGATGGGACTGGTGCTCGCCGTGCTTGGACGATTTGTCCTTGTTGGGCGTCCTGATGAGTGATTTTCGACGATCTGTTGGGTCTGAGGTCACTGATGCGTCGTCTCGTTGAGATTTATACTCTATTGCCCAGGATTCAAGTTGTAAGCCAAAACCGCGCGAATCGTTCGAGACTTGTTCATCAACGCCCGCAAGCTCCAAACCAAATTCAGATCCTTCGAACTTGAACTGTTGAAGCCAAGTTGGCGCCCGACGCAAAAAGCTTGCTTGTGGTGTGCTACCAGCCGGATGGCTGGCAAGGACATTCCTTCGGAGCTGCTGAACGATCTGACGCACGCCTTCGCAAATGTCCGGACGGACGAGGAAGACAGTGTACGACTGCGCTCGCCCGAATGCAATGACTGAAACGTCCGGAATGGCGTTGACGTCTACCTGGACTTCAACAAAGTCGCTCTGTAGAAGATCATGTATGTCTCCAGCGGCGCTCTGGTAGTAGAGCTTGTGTCGGGAATGGCGATAGTAGGAGTTCAGACTATAGTGAACGCGGCCGTCGGTTGCATGTGATGACTCGCACTCCCACGCCACAGAAGACACGGAGGAAATAAGAAGATCAAAATCGCCGTCTTCGGAGTTGGCCTTGTCCATAGGAGGAAGTGATATACGAAGGACTGGCTCTTGGACGGAGAACTTGACGTGTGCTTTCGGCAGTAGCTGGGATATCATATGGTGATGAGTCGACGCAGGTTCATCGTACTGAGGGCGCCTGGATCGCCTTTTGAGTATCTCACGGACCAGAGGCAAATGCTTCGGATCCAAATCCACCGACGGGGAAGTACAGACGAAATTGGCGTAAAGCATGTTAGTGTTGCGATCAGTGGGACCATCATCCCTTGTAGCCTGGATTGTGCGTGAAGGCAACGTCGTCTTGACTGTTGCCGTGATCATGGGCACGTATAGCATGCGCTCAGGGTGTTCAAGACCATCGTCAATGCCAGCAGCAATGGCGATGCCCGTGAGGAGACCTTGATGTGCGACGTCCTTGGTTGAGAAGTACATCCTGTGCGCTGGACTCTTCGGATCTAATCGCAGAATATCAAAGCCCAGTTCTTTCATTGCGAAGTTGAAATAGACGTTTCTTTTGCCGTGAGCCTTGATGGACAACTTCTTGGACAGCCCAACGAAGCTCACAGCGAATTGCACTTCTTGAATCCCTCGAAGCACGGAGGCAATGAAAGCTCGAGAGTCGGACACCGTGCGAACGATGTGATTATCACGACTCCCCGGATCGTCCAGCTCGCCAACAACTGCTGCAAGATGATCACTCGAGTTTCGCCTGTCACCTTGTGGCTGCGCATATCTGCCACGAAGCAAATCCGCCAACCGCTTGGCATGCTCGATGTCGTCGTACGGCACGTTTACACGTCCAAGCTTTAACGCGATCGACGCATCACGAAGACCTTCACGGTCTCGATGTAACATGCCGTGTATGTTGACTGTACAATAGTCGAGCATCTCCGTAGACTCTCTGGCTTCCGGAGTGAACAGCACGCTCCGGATCAACGCCTTCCACTCGGCGGGACATTGCGTATCCGGTCGGTGTTTGTGGTGTTGGAATAACCTGCTGCGGTCTACTGTCTGCGATCTCGTATCCACCGACATGGTCAGGCGTTCCATGCGGACGGATCCTACGCCCACTACGTTGAGCGTCACTGCCGTTGCGATCAGATCAAACAATCTCAGCCACCCAATCTGTCTGTGCAGTCTCTTGATCTTCTCCTTGACCTCGGTGAGTTGCCTCCACAGCTTCCCATGCCCGTCTGCATCCTGCTGCTCCACCGGCGTCTTGGGCCGTTCTGTCTTCTCTCCTTCGGCGCCATGTTGCCGTCGCGCCTCATCCAAGGCTCGCAAATCTACCGTGACGACCAGCTCGGTGATGACCAAGCTGCACCAGGTCGGCAGCGCGAAGGTCGGGCGGTGGACGGATATGCCGATACCACGAATGTTGATCTTGAGGCCATTCCGCGGCGAGAAAGCGATGCGCCGGAAGCCCGAGTAGCCCACGCGTTGTATGGAGACCCCAGTGACAATGCGCAGAACGGCGAAGACGACGAATGTGAAGAGATAGCCGACGACTACTAGCCCCAGCAGGAAGGACAGGGTCGGCACAGGCATGTCGAACACGGGTGCGCTCTGTCCATCAGTGCGCCGTGGATGCGCGCAGGTTGGTGACGCGCTCGACCGTGGAGATTGCGGCGTTCATAGTCTCGTGTCGGTTCGTGAGGTCGTGGGGTAGAATGCTGGGTGCTCGTGTGTTCCGCGGGGATCTTTGTGGCGGAGCGGGAGGACGTATGCATGCAGGAACAGGGCGAGGCGGCGCGAACGCGGACGCGGAGAGCAAGGCGGAATGCGTGTCGGTGTGTGCTGGCGCCGCGAGGGAGTGGAGCGGCCGTGAAGAGCGGGAAGGAGAGGGAGGGAAGATGGATGGAATTGCTATCGACCAGCGCACATTCACCGCGAGGAGCTGCGAGATGATGCATGATCGTAATTAACCGGCCGATGCAGCCGACGCCCGAGTTGCTTTTTCTTGACACGTGCTTGCTGCCCACTTTCCAGAACTTGCAGCTGCACCAACGGAAGAGCTCGCCGTGCCCAATGGCCACAATGAAAACCATGCTCTGTACGACGACCCACCCGTCCGGCAACACTGTTCTGATGAAACACGATCGGATGACCCACGACGATCTCGGGGCACCCGCGCGGCTCTCCGGCACGTGGATGGCCTATAGTAGATCTACCGAGCGGAACTTCTTCAACATCACGCTCTCATCTTCATCAACGAACACCAACTGCCGCCTTCTTCACAACAACCATCATCGCTCCACAGGCAAGCTGACGATGAGCATTTATGCCAGCAAATATACCAGAATGAGCAGGCGCGGGACGTAATACTTCACTCGTTGCAGCAAACGCCTGGGCGAGAATGAGCCGCTTACGAATTGAACACGACCATCATAATGAGGAGTGTCAATATTCAGCCGTTTGCACTCATATTGAGCAGCCCAAGGAAGACGAATCTGGTCATCGAAGGTCGGGCCCGAAGCCAAGTCTTGGCACAAGCAGAGTGAAGGAAGGGTACGATAGCGCCACAGCAACGCCACGGCACATGCAATTACCACCCACCCCCCCCCCCCGCCTACATACTTTACTACTTTACCATGAATGATCGGATTGACGGATGTCTATTCGGGAGTGCGTTTGGGCCCGACATGGGGAGACTTGAGCCACATAACAATCATGTGTGAGGTCGTTAAGTCGCACACAGTGAACTCAAGGACCTGTCCCGCAGGATATTGAGCGCAGCAGGTATACGATCCGATAGCTTCTATCGGCCGGCAGTGGTGGCCAAATTTGCCAATGGGACAGATGGAGAGTCTTCGTAGATGGCGACACGTCACAGAAAGGTACTAGGCAGTCTAGTATCTGCCGGTGCAAGCCTGAGAAAGACAATGGCCACCGAGTGCTCCGATGTCAGCGTACTGCAAGCGGTGATGCCATTGTAGGGGATCTGCCACCACTGCATCCGTTCAATTGAGTACACGGTCACAGTGAAAAGGGCATTGATGGAATGCACAAAAGCCAACCTATTGGAGGCCGTCTACTTTGATCAATAGGCATCTCGTATACATCATATGTTCTTTCGTTTTCATTCGTTCCTGAAGAGCATTATCAGCGCCGACGCAATTCGATTTGTGTCAGCAACGTGGATTCGTGGAAGGCCGCAAGTGGACACTCCGTTGGGCGTTGCATTCGCGCAACAGCATGCGCAGCCAGGATGTTCCATATACGTTGCATGAGCATCGAAGCGTGGATGTAGGCTGGGTTTGGATGAACTGGTGAGGTGTTGGCAGTGTCCAAGCCTCGCCACGTGCGTGTCGTGCACTGCCGGCAGGCAGGCATTCTGGAATCTTCCTACATGCTGTCGCACAGTCATCCATTTTTGATTGCTTGTGGCCGGGGAGTCATGCTGCTTTGATTGACGGAAAGTGACTATTTCTCGACTGGCGCCGCGCCCTCTGCCCTCTTTCATTATTGTCGCCGAGCTGAGTTGTGGCCGATCGCCGTCGGTGGCCTGACTTCCGCGGCATCCCTCACTCTCACGTGGCACGTCTGTGGCTTGCATCTCCAAAACACGTCACCCCGATAATCTTGCTTCAGATCGTCACGAGAGCCAGACGTTCTGCGCGTCGCCCGACCTGCGAACACGCGGACCTGCTTCGACGTCGCCATCACTTACCACTTCTCCTCTCGCCGCCATCTCCGACGCGACCGCAACTTTCCCGACGAAGCGACACAAAGAGCGGCAGCGGACACCTCGTAATTGCCGCTTACTGACAAAGCTACTGCGAACACATCACAAACCCACGCTCCTGCGCACCTCGCACCGCGCCCTACGCTCTGCGCTCACTCCTCCACCTGCGGAGCATCGGCTCCTTCACTTTCACCACCTACAACATATTCTTGTAATCATGTCCAGCAATCAGCAACAGCAGCAGCCCCGCGAGCGAGAGGTCGTATTCTGCCATCAGTGCGAGAACGAGTGGTACCGTGACGAGCATGGCTTGGTATGTCCGGAATGCCATGGCGACTTCGTGGAAGTCATAGAAGCGAACAACGATCCTCGCGAAGACGCTGCGAATCCAGGCCCATTCGGTGCCTTCGCACCAGATCCAGACGAGGATGATATCGATGACTTCCAGTGGCGCAACAATGGCCCGGGGCAATATCGTGGCACACTCCATCGCAACATCGCGTTACAGCCAGGGCAGCAGATTCCGGGTGGCCAAGGCACAGGACTGTTGGGGTTGATTGGGCAGGCCTTGGGCCCCGCTCTCCAGGGCATCATGGGAGGGCAGCAGGTGCAACAGCAGCAAAATCAGCAAAATCAGCAGCAGCACCCATTTCAACCGAGATCGCCTGGACGAGAAGGCCCTTATGCCGAAGCGCCACAGCCACCACAGATGGGAGGTAGCACGACAACGCGGCACGGCTCTGGTCCTGGCTTTTCGTATACTATCACCACCTCCACACGCAGTGGCTTCGGTCCACGCGATGCAAATGCACCACAGCCTTTACAGGGCCAGCCTGAAAATATCGAGCGCATGATGACTCAGATGTTGATGAATATTGGCGTTCCACCGCATGGGCACCATCCTCCCGGTCAACATCCTCACCACCCAGCCGGTGGCATCGTCTTCGGTATGCCGCCACCTGGCATGGGCGGCCCAATGGGTGGGCCAATGGGTGGTCAGCATATGGGTGGGCCTATGGGTTTCGGTGGCCTTTTCCAGCTACTTGGTCTCCCTCCTGGCGGGGTTGCTGGTGATCATGTCTACACGCAAGAAGGTCTCGACAGAATCATTACCCAGCTGATGGAGCAACACCAAGCTGGGAACGCCCCGCCTCCCGCATCGCAAGAGGCCATTGAATCTTTACCGCGACGTAAAGTCACAGAAAAGGACTTCGGGGACGGCGGCAAGGCTGATTGCTCCATTTGCATGGATGAGGCCGAATTGGGATCGGAGGTGACTGAACTGCCGTGCCACCACTGGTTCCACCATGATTGTATCAAGGCCTGGCTCGTAGAGCACGACACGTGCCCGCACTGCAGGCAAGGCATCACGCCCAAGGAAGGTGAGAATACCGGAAACCGCCCTCGCGAGCCAGGTCAAGCCCCTCTGCACGACATGCACAGTCCCGATTATCAGCGAGCACGCGTACCCGGTGAATATCCTTTCCCAAGCCAGGACTCTTCGGGCGCAGGTGCGAGTGGGACGACAAATGCGACAGACAGTAGAAGAAGTGCAAGCCCTCGTGGGGAGCGCGGTGGTGGAATGTTTTCACGCATGCGGGAAGCCTTTTCGCCTCGCGACCACCCTTCTGCCGAGCAGAGGGGAGACGGAGAAGGTGATAAGCATTCTTGATCATGGCTCCTTTCGGCGTTGGGGATCATTTGGAAACAGCGGTAACATGGCGCTTTTTTGTATAGCATCTTGACTTACTTTCTTGATGCTTTAGATGATAGCGTTTCGAGAGCGGCAAGCGATGATACTACAGCGACGAGGCGCCAACGGTTTTCGGCGCTGATGAGAAGGGCGGCACGGCGGTTCCGTCCACGACGAAGGAAAACTCGTAATTACGAGTCGACGGTTTGGCCGTACCAAGCACAGCGACTATGGCAATGGGATCACTTTCAGCATGACTTATCCTTGAATTCTTTGATGTTCTCAAAGTAACTGATGGCTTCATATCATCAGCAACACTTGAACATTTGACATACGAATTGATTGATGCATAGGGCTCGTTGCATTTCGCATGGCTTCCGCTGTATGCAACCGTTCATCTCGGTATCGCGCCGAATGAAAAAGTTGTGTCCGATATGCCGATTGCGGTTCGTCAACCCGGAGAGCAACATCAATAGCGTACGAAGAGGAAAGACGCTCTATCTGAAATAGCCCACGTCCGAATTCGACAAGAAGCAATCGTGGACAGAGATCAATCCATGATCGGGAAGTCAGCAATAGCAGTGATGCAGCCGGGCCAATGGACTTCCAAGCTACCCCACTCCGAGCACCATGTTTACAGACGAGAAGCACGACTTGCAACATGGGAATCTTCACGGATTTGTTCGAACGCTTCGCACCTTGCCAGACTATAAATAACCATCCCTGTTCGCAAAAGATGTATCCACCGTCTATGGCTCGGCCTGCTGCAAGCAAAAGTGAGAACGTCGACTACTCGAAGCGCTTTAGTGAGCTATATTTCGGGTACGCCAGCAATCTCGCCCCATCGTCGATCAAAGGTCGTTGTCCGGATTCGCTGTTCTGCGGCCTGGCTCGTCTGGAAGGTTATCGATGGCATATCAACGAGACAGGTTTTGCCAATATCGTTCCGTCGAAAGATGATCACGTCTACGGCGCTTTGGTCTTTTTGTCCCCGCGCGACGAGGCCGGGCTGGATGAGAGTGAAGGGGTGCCGTGGCTGTATGAGAAGCATTGGGTCGAGGCGGAGAGGATCAATGCGGATGGGACTGCTTCTGGGCAGAAAGTGCAGGTGATGACTTATGTTGATGTGGAGAGGACGGAGGATGGGAGAATTGATAAGGATTATGTGGTTTGGATTGTGAAGGCCATTCGTGAGGCGGCGGCGATTGGCATGCCGATGGAATATGCGGAGAAGTATCTTCGACCGTGGCTACCGTCGTCGACGGACGTGGAGGAGAAGCAGGAGATTGTCATGGTGCGGGTGATGCGTGCGAAAGATGCGGTGGCGGCGAAGCCTGGGAGTTAGGTATCTGCTCAGGATTGGATAAGCAGAGCGTTCGGCAATATCTGAGTCTTCGTGCACCGGTTCGAGCAGGGACTTCTCTGGTTGGTTTTGGAGCCGGAGGAACGCAATGCCGTCAGCAAAGTCCTGTTGTGCAACGTCCATTGTTCTCTGGAAATGAAGAAGTTGATCAAGGACTACCGCAGCGTCTTGAAAAAAAATTCGCCAATAATTGTGAGAATGCGAAATCACAGGAGTACGGTGCAAAAAACGCCGCGTGACGCTGCCCTGGTGTGAGCTGATGCGCGTTGCCTGTTGAAAGTCAGCGGGTGGGATAAATAAGCACGAGCTTATTGCATACGCAGCTGTGCTCCTTCGCGGCCGCTTCAGATGACTTTTGTCGAAATGCAGGAAGTCGGCCGTGACTGCATTGTCAGCGGTGGGATTCATGACTGCACGATCCTCTTTTGACGCGAATCGATGCCATCTAGGGTACCATGCGTATCGTCCCATGTTCTGTCGCTATCGAAGACTCTGCCGCGGTGTCAAGAAATCGACAAAGTCAAAACGACGGCATGAAGAGGGCAATACGCTTGCTCTCATACACATGTTTCCACCAGTCTTGAGACGTCGTAAAAGTCCTGGTGGCTCTCCAAGGCAATGGACAGTGGACCTTTGAACGGATCGCCTTATCATTACTAATCCCAAGAAGGGCGCACCCGCGTTCTTCCCAAACAGGTATTACAATAGCCGAGCTGAACCGTCCATTGCTTCGCTGCCAAGAGGCTCTGGCCGTCCTTAAAAACTGCGACCAAGCTGTAGGTCATCTCGAACTTTCCTCTCTTACTAATTTCTGGAAACAACCTAAGCAAGACTGCAGGACTGGTTCACAATGCCCGCCTACGAAGAACATGAAGTCAGCTACGCCGATGGCCAAAAGAAGATCTTCTACTTAGCCGCAGGACCCAAAGATGGTCCCTTGTTGATATTCGTTCATGGTTAGCAAAGGCAGATCTGAGTCATCGACTGCGCCCTGACATTTGATAGGGTGGCCAGCTATCGCGAAGACGTGGAAGTCTCAGCTGGATACTTTCTCTGCTCTGGGCTTTAGAGTTGTGGCCCCGGACATGCCTGGTGAGAAACTGCACATCACTGGCCATATCCGTATTCGCCACTAACGCTGCAGCAGGCTATGGTCGATCGACAGCGAGGAAGCAGAAGGAAGATTATGCCCTGCAGCAACTCAACCTGGGGATGGTAGCCCTGCTTGAAGATACTGGCAGGGATGCCGCAATCTGGATTGGGCACGATTGGGGCTGTGGGGCAGTCTGGAGTTTCGCAGAGCAATATCCAGAGAAAACGACGGCAGCAGCAGGTCTGGCAGTCCCCTCTCACGTCATCGAAAAGGGCCTCGAGGAAGAATTGAAACTGGTCAATCGAGACTTCTACCCGGCCGACAAGTTCCCTTATGGACAATGGTCATACCAAAAGTTCTATGAGGAAAGCTTTGAGAAAGCGACATCATTTTTCGACGCAGACGCGGCCGCCATCATTCGTGCGCTCTACGCAAAGGGCAGCGCTCAAAGTCTGGGCAGGCCGGCAATCACAGCGAATGTCGCAGCAGATGGCGGCTGGTTCGGAGGTGCCGAGAAGCCCGACCCAAAGATGAAACAAATCCCAATCGAGAACCTTTGCATTGACGAGGAAACTTATAAGGAGCTCGTCGAAGCTATGGAGCGGACTTCGTTCTATGGTGCTGATGCTTGGTACTCCAACCACGAGGCCAATCGCAAATACTTTTTCGACCACGCGAAGAATGGCGGGTATCTGAAGATGCCGACTCTGTTCATCGGGGCCCGTTACGATACTGTGTGTGATACGTTCACGTCACCACTCGCCGAGCCGCAGAGGAAGTATTGCACAAATCTCACTGAGGCGTCGATCGAGGCTGGACACTGGGTGGCGCAAGAGAAGCCACAAGAGGTAAACTCGATAATTACGAGGTGGATTTTGCAGTCGGTTCCGGACCAGTGGCCTGGTTTCTGGTCGCGTGGTTATACTGTGAAGTCCAAGGTCTGATCTTGGGCCAATGCAGAGAGCTTGAGATCGCTTCGTTTGTTGGGACATAGTTATGGCTGATGGTCTTCGCTCTGTTGGCGTTCACCTCCAATAGAGGCGAGCAACTCTGGCGTAGCAACAAATTTGGACGGAAGCACTTGTGGTTTATGAAGTGAATGCCAAGCCTTGTGCAAAGTAATGTCTGCATAATTGCACTGCTTACATGTTTGTTGCACAAAACAGCAATGTGTTCCCACACACGCACTCAACTTCAAGCCAACAGCATACAGTAGGCCTTCGTACCTGTCCAAAAACATGTCATCGAGCTCTTGGCCCCCAGCATCAGGCTTGACGACGAAAGTCGTGCCTCGCAAAGATGCTGTACTCCAGGTGTACTCGTCGCGGAGAATCGCAGCGCCCGCGCCACTTGTCCTCCGAACACTGCTGCACATTGACAACTATAAGGCATGGAACACATGGGTTCCCAGCGGCCGGATCGTGAAACAAGACGACGATGTAGCCAACGACGACGACGACGAGAACCTCAGTCACATGCGCAAAAACAGCATCATGGTCTTCGACGTGATCATGGACGCGAACAAGCCCGACCAATTCACCGAGACGAACCTCATGGTCACGGACATTTCGACGCCGGAGCGACCATCGGATTATCTCGATGCTGAAATGCTGCAAGATCCCAGTTTCGAGGGCGACATCAACAAAGTCTACCGCGTATCGTGGGCCACTCACGGAGGAAGCTGGATAATGGCCAATGGGCTCCGAAGCGAGCGATTCCACGAAATCATCCCGAACGCAACGGGTGAAGAGTGTGAAGTGCGCACTTGGGAGATTATGGGAGGGGTATTGGCGTATACGGTCAAATGGATGTTTCAAAGCACGTTGCAGGAGAAGTTTGAGCTGTGGACCAGTGATTTGAAGGGTTGGTGTGAGAAACAGCATCAGCAGCAGCAGCAGCAGCAGTAACTCATTATCTGGGGTTCTGTCAGACACGTCTCCCCTCGTCCCAAGGGGTCCGGCGACCAAACGATAAATTCGATATTCTGCTTGCATATCGCGTTGAGAATCCTAAAGAATTGGGAATACTATTCTAGGCGTATACTCCGTACATACTGCTATACTATCGCTAGTAGGCAACCTCGTTGTCGCTTCTTATGCAAGTAGGGAGTGTTCGAATTCCAGCAGCCTAAGGCATAAGGTTGACAGAGGTATCAGATAACGTAGCTGCAATGCTACGACTTTCTTGCCTTAGGCATTTATCGTTTAGCTACCTCAAAGATCTAGATCCATCGTTTGGTCGCCGACCCCGAGCTACTGCGACCAAAACCCCGGAATAGTAGTTACTAGTAGACTGTACGAAGTAGTAGTAGGCCTGCGAGGGAATCATCCGGATCGTATACCCGAAGATCGTCAGTCAACAGTCTCTTGTAGTAGTTAGTTTTAGCGCGGAGATGATTACTACGTGCGGAAGGGTCCCGCTCGTCTATCGCGGGCGTGCACAGGCTAAGTTAGCTGCGGCCACTTAAGAAACATGCCCTCTTATTACACCATCATCACACGAAAGTTTCTGGAACTTGTTGAAGCACAAGCGCTGCAAAGCCTGCGATCGAGAAGCTCATCAATGAGAAGGGAGACTTTTAAAGGGTTGAATTCGGGTGCTACTCGTGCGACTGTGGCACGCAGGGGCACAAGCCTCTCTGCGCCGTGCACAGAGTGTGCCGCGGTGCGTCGCGTGGCGATGCCGAATGCTCTTGATTCTTAGTGATTTTGAAGACGGCAAGGATTGGTGAAACACGATCGAGTAGCTTCGTACTGCTAACAGTATCCTCGTGATGTTCGAGAGGGGACCAAACCAGACCAGACCAGACTGTTGCGTCGTGTTCGCCATGACGCGGTGGTGATTGGCATCGTGCTGTGCATTGGATGTCGTCCTCTGATAGGAAGTGGGTCTCGCTCATGAGCTGGCTTTTGCTGCGAGTCTGCGACGCCCAGCTGCAGTCTGCAGGGGAAGAGCTCAGTTCCAAAAAATAAGACAGGGTGGCGATTGCCATGTGCAGAAGCTGATTTGTTGATGTCCCGGTATGCGGTGCATCGACGTGCTTGACAGTGTGGGGGCAGGCGTGGTTCGCGTCACGTAGGACATGCAGATGAGAAGCACATGTACAACGACTTGCAATCAATCTGATACCGTAAGTGAAGCAGTTGTCGCGGACCTGCACGCGCGCGTTTTATGGAATGGAAGTTATGTGACATGTTTGCACTGAGGCACCGCTGTGGCAATAACAGTCATAACAAAAAGCCGCCCCATTTTTGCCTTTCCTGTCGTTGGATAATCCTGATACTTGACGCCTTCCAGTAGAACTTCATCGTGCACCCAAGCTGAATTCTGATGCAATGTCTGTTTGTGTGATGGTTGTCCAGCTCGTCCGTGCTTGCTGGAAGAGCCTGGCTGCGCCGGCTTTGCTTCGTCCGATTCGTAGATGATCACAGCAGTCGTAGAAAGAGACGGTACTGCTTTCCTCCCAGAGTGATTCTGCTATTATCCTTCGCACCATGACGTCTGTCCATTTGGTGTGGTCCTCGCGCTTCACAACGGGTAGGTCGGTGGGGTTTTCTATTGAGTAGAGGATTCGTAGAGCTTCCACGAGGAGGTCTTGGATCCACTTTTGAGGCCCGCTGAGCGGTTCGAGGGCGATCAGGTCGCGGAGCATGAGGGTGATTTGGTAGTATTCGAATTTCCACTCATTCGATGCACATGAAGGGATTGGTGTGGAGAGGAGAGAAGATTGCTTTTGTTTGCGGGTCGTTGTTCGTGCTTGCACAGGCCATGTGGATGGTGATAGGACTTCGGCCATGGCAAGAGAAGGATGTATTGGTGTTGGTTGAGAATGCCGTGGAGGAGAGCTGCTCGCAGTGGTTGACGGGTGCGTGGGTTGCTATGTCGATAGGACGTTGTGATGACGGCGAGAGGAGTCCAGACATATACAAGCGAAGGGTATACTGTACAGGGTGCAGCACCAGCACACGGTACGGAGGGGAACCCATGTTTCGAGGGCGCTGCGCCTCGAGAACGGCTTGGCGCGCTGGGTTGGACTTCGGGCGATGGACGCGCCTCGAAGGCCATGTGCCTGCGTCCGGAAGGTGTCGACGCTTCGTGCGCCACGATCCAGCCCGAGACAACTGGCGTGACGCATCGCGCATTCACACGTCGCCACTGCGAAGGCGCTGCGTAATGCACTCCGTGTGCGCTTTCTTGCCTCCCCCCGGACCTGTTCCATCCCGCTCCGTACATGATGCCCGCCGACATCTCAAGCCACCGGTGGTCGAACATCTCATCGGTGGCATCACGAGGCCTGCGTCGAATACAGACACTGACCCCACATTATTGTCGCTCCTACTGTGCCGTTCCGCCATCAACCACCGTGTATGACATGGTCCGTACGAAGAGATTTCTCCTGCGGCGCTTGCGTCCGGCGGATTTTGACCTGGTCCTTGGCTTTTCCCTAGCGTGTGAGATGGCACTACACTTCCTCTATCATCATCATCATCGCACGGGGAACGGGAGACAGGGGACATACATCGGTTGAACAAAGTCTACAGATTCAGGAAACAGTCGAATGAGCCGCTCGAGAGACAGGAACACCCACGACGAGCAAGCACGACTCCGCACAGGAGTTGCGAGTGAAGAAGAATTGAGAGTGTCCAATACTTGGGTTCTGCATTTGGCAGCTTGCGATTTTCTTGTTCTGTTGCAAGGCCTGCAGTGTGCTGATGATCGGAACACATATCCCACTCTGTACTGAAGAACCAGGATCATGTTCATCACCTGTGCACGCAACTCTGTAAAACCCCTGACGCAAGCTACTGTATGCTCTCATGGGTTCTTTTTGGGCGTAGTCATTACCAAGGAGCAACTGGGCCCGCTGCTCTGACGACGGCCGAGTAGGATGGGTGACAACTGATAGGCCAATTTGAACGGCAAACGAGCGATCAGGTGAGGTGACGTTTTCGTCAACGAGTCTCGTTCCCCGGGACCTGATCCAAACTTGCCGAATTGTGCACTTTGGGTCCATCGTCAGCCTCGTATTCGACCGCTTGGCGTGACGTGGCGACGAGTCAAGCGCTGCCAAGATATCACATTTGCCAAGAGATCATTGACACGTGACACCGCTTACCCACTCTCAAACAACATCTTCCTGCCTCTACATGTTCCTCTCTCCGACCTGCTCACACCGCATCCGACACCGACCTCGCGTGGTCAACGTTCACACGTGGAGATCCACCTATGCGGGCCGTGGGCCTTCGATCTCCATCAACGACAACCTGGCAAGCCTTCGATCTCCATCAACGACAACCTGGCAAGCCGTCTGACTTTACCATAATTACTTCTAGCTGGGCGCAGGACGAGCCAAGCCTAGCGTCCAAAAATGGAAGAACTAGCTGGACGCCTCTGTCGCCAAGCAACTCTCAGATTGCACACAGCAGCCACATACTGAACAGAGTTCAAGGACGCATCCATAAGAGGCAGTGATGGCGCACAAAAGCATCACATACAAGCGAAGACACGCCTCTCGGCCAGGTTCCGAAGCAGCTGGTCTGCGGCCCCCTTATGTAGTCTGCAGACCACGCCGACCGTACCGACGGCGAGAGTTTAGCTGGCACGATCAAGAGCAGCATGGCTTTGCGGGATCGACAAGTTCATGCTCCTTCGTTCTTCTGAAGACGTATAAAGACGAGTCGTCCGGGTCTCTCATCGTTGGGATAAGTGCGCCGATCCTATTCTTTCATTTCTCTTTACCGCAAGACTCTATTCTGTATCTCAGACTTTCTCAGTCAGGTTTACTCGTGCGTGTAGGGTACACAGTACCACAAGCACGAAGGCGTCATGGCCGTGGTCAAGCTCTCTGTGCTTCTCCTCCACCTGGGCCTGGCCTTAGCGCTGGACAGATGTCCCACTACAGAGACATCTTATACAAGTTCTACCGGTGCCAGATGGGCGATATGTCCGGACACGGATTGGACAGGCAACGGTGTCGCAACGCACAACAATATCGGATCAGCTCAAGATTGTGCAGCGAGATGTAGTGCTGACACTCGATGCACGCGCGCCGTCTGGGATCCCCAGGGAAAGAATTGTTATCTCAAGGGCAATCTTCCGAACTCGAACTGGGTGAACGACCAGCGCTTCGATGTCATCCGGCTCAACAATCCTCTCAAGGAGGGCTCTGTCATTGCCAATTGCCCGTTTACCGCTAGCAGCTATACCTCCTCAAGTGGCACACGATTCCAGATCTGTCCCGGCACGGATTATCGAGGTGCAGTCATGCGACACGTCAACGGCGTGAATTCTGTAACTGCGTGTGCCCAAAGCTGCGCCAACACTGCTGGATGCACCAAAGCTGTTTACGACAAGCCATCTTCATACTGCGCCCTCAAACAAACGGCCAACGAAGAGACACAAGTCTGGTTCATAAACAGGCCATACGATGTCGTCCACGTGGTTCCGACCTACAACCCCGCAGCTCAGGGCCGTTGGACTGACATTATACGCCTGCCGTTAATTCCAGCCGCGACCTATGCAGTGCCAGAATACCCAGAATCGTCTCGGCTGCTATTCTTTTCCTCGAACGGTCTCGATACCTTCGGTGGCTCAGGAGGCTTTACTCAATTCGCCGATTTTAACTACAAAACCGGCGCAGTCTCCCAACGAGAGGTTACCAATACACAACACGACATGTTCTGTCCGGGAATCAGTGCTCTTGCTGATGGCCGTGTCATGATTACCGGAGGATCCGACGCTGAGGTCACCACCATATGGAGCCCAGACACAAACTCATTCACCCGTGGACCTAACATGCAGCAGGCCCGAGGATATCAGAGCTCCGCTACGCTCTCTGATGGCCGTGTGTTCACAATCGGAGGTTCCTTCTCTGGTGGAGAAGGCGGCAAGAATGGCGAAGTCTACGACCCAAACACCAACAGATGGACCTGGCTCGATAACGCAGACGTCACGCCCATGCTCACCGCGGACGTAGCAGGCGATTACCGCCGCGACAACCACGCGTGGCTGTATGGCTGGAAGAATGGCAGCGTCTTCCAAGCTGGACCGAGCATCAGGCAAAATTGGTGAGTAAAGAACGGACGCCTTTCACTCAACAGCAGGGCTACCACCATCGGTGCACGAAACATGACTAACAGTGCGCGTAGGTACGGAACCTCCAACAGCGGCTCCGTCCAACAAGCAGGCTCGCGCCCCAACACCGACCACCAAATGTGCGGCACGAGCGTAATGTACGACACGGGCAAGATCCTATCATGCGGAGGCAGCAAAGACTACGACCGCCAACCATCCACTCGCGCCACGCACATCACAACCATCAACAACGCCTTCCAATCCGCAAGCAACGAGCGCGTAGCAGACATGTCATGGCCTCGGATCTACCACAACAGCGTCGTGCTCCCCGACGGCAAAGTCCTCGTAACCGGCGGCATGACCTTCGGCGCCAACTTCAAAGACGCCCCAGGCATCGTGAAAGCCGAACTCTTCAACCCCTCTTCCAAATCCTGGAGCGTCATGGCCCCCGAAGCCGTGCCACGAAACTACCATTCCGCTTCGGTCCTCCTCGCCGACGCGCGAGTGTGGTCCGGCGGCGGCGGCCTCTGCTGGCAAGGCGGAAACTGCGGCAAAGAAAACGACCATCCCGACGGACAAATTTTCAGCCCTCCTTACCTGTTCAAATCCGACGGCTCGGCCGCCACACGTCCCGTCATCAATTCCGTTTCGGCGACGTCGACGCGCGTGGGAAGCACCATCACGGTCGGAATGAGCGATACCAACTCTCACACTTTCTCCCTCGTGCGTTTGGGCTCGGCGACGCATTCGGTGAATACCGACCAGCGCAGGATTTCCATTTCCGGGTCGAGGAGTTCGTCGACGTGGACGTTTCGACTTCCGAATGATCCGGGAGTTCTGATCCCTGGAAACTATTTCCTTTTTGCGATGAGCAGCGATGGAGTGCCGAGTGTGGCGAGGACAATCAAGATTGGCGTGTGAAAAGACCTCTCACATCATCACTTTTTTTTTTTTTTTTTGGTGAACACCAGACAAAGCAGAGTGCACTCTTTTTAGTTTTTGAAGCACTGTACAGTCATCGTTAAGGTTATCAGTATGTTCATGTGGACTATTTACGTAGCAATCAGCCGTTTCGTGGTTTGTCTTCTGTTGTTCCTTCTGCTGCCGTACTCGAATGATCGTATCAATCCGTTATCACACAAATGGCCCAAAGCGCAATCGAGACCAAAAGAGCGGAGATAGACCGTGTCCAACAGCGCCCGGTTCGACTGCGTGCCAATAATGGAGGCCGTTTCTCATATGCAAAAATCAAAGCGCCCAATTGTGAATTCCAAGCTTCGACTTGAGTGACTAGGTATACGACCTCATCGCATCCAAATATCCTGCCCCGCCCTTGAGATCGCGGTCGAAAGTCTCCGCCACATCGAGAACCCGCTTGATGTGGCCCATGGTCAACTTCTGGCCTTCGTTGATGGCCAACGCTTGCGCCGTGCGAGCCATGTTCTTGATCTGTCGGCCGTTCAGACGATGTCTCGAGAGAGCAACAAAGTCCTCCTCCGTAAACTCGTCGATCCCCACCACATCCTTCGTATCTTTCTGCTCATTGAGCTCGCCTTGCTTGCGAACGCGTTCGATGAAATTCTTCCAGATTTCCTTGCGAGCCTTTGGAGTCAACTCATCATACCGAAGAGCGACGTGGATACGAGATTGGAAAGCATCGTCAAAGGTCTCCACTCGATTGGTCGTGAGGAAGAGGATGCCTTGAAAGTACTCCAGCAGGCGCAGGAAGATGGAGACCAGCGCGTTGCGGTGTATGTCGTGCACCTCTCGTTTCTCCAGGAACACGTCAGCCTCATCCAGTAAGAGCAGAGCGCCCCAAGAGTGAGCGATATCCAGAATCTTTTGCAGCTCCTGCTCAAGCCGGGCGGGATCAGTACCAAGTTCGCCGGCCGAGACAATGTACAGCGGTGATCGCAATGCCTCGCTGACGCTCTCGGCAGTCAATGTCTTTCCCGTTCCTGGTGGGCCATGCAAGACGAAGACGAGGCCCTTGCCTTTGCCTTGAATCACATCGTCAATGGCTTGGGCAGGATGGAACTTGTGGCTCTCGACCAAGGCACGAACAGTGCTCTTCTTATCGTGGGGCAGGACCAGGGAGTCGTAAGCGTCATCATTCCACACGATCTCTTGGACGCCGGAAAGCGAAAACTCGAGCCACAGCTTCTCCGAGAAAGCGAAGCCGAGTACCACAGGCGATGTCAACAGCAGCTGCTCTTCCGTGTATGTGCGCTTGTCCAACGTCTCGATTTGCTGAGAGCGAATCGGCTCGCCGTTCTCATCGACTTCCACAGCGACATAGTGAGGTTCACCACGGTCGTTCTCTACCCACTTGTATTTGAATCTGGACTTGTGACTGTCACCGCCGCCAAATTCGCCGTCCTCCAGCTGTTCGTCTGCGCCGTGTGCGTCGTCGTTGCCCGAGTCGCTGCAGCACGAACAGTCATCGTCATCGGAGTCGCTCAACAAGTCATCCGACTCCTTGGGCTTGATGACGGAGATGGGATAGTTGGGGTTCACTCGGCGGAAGGTGGCCGGATCGATGATGATGCGACCATTGATATTGATCTTCAGGACAGCCTTCTTCTTCTTCATGAACGCGAGACCTTTGTGCGACCGGTATTGCATGCCCTCCATGTTGACAAACTTCTCGCCGCGAGCAACGATCTGGTGCCTGATCCCCTCGGGATCGCGGTGGTACTTGAGCGGATACGCAGCCAGGCTGGTGATTTTGCGCGGGCCTTTGAAGGACTCAAGGTCGACCTCAAAGTCGCCGTATCCGAAGCCCTTGCCGTCGTACTCCATGTACTTTCCCTCGATGCAGTACCACTCGCCGCGTGCCATGGTTGTGTACTTCATCGCGTAGTCGGCCTTGAAGCAGCGAGGATGCTCCCATGCGCCATAACATGAGGTGATGGCGATGTCGTTGGGCGTGAACAGAGCCCAGAGCAGCTCAAAGGTGATGTTGCCTGCAGCCAGGAGCGGGTACAGCGTCTTCTTGGTGTCGGCGTAATCGTCGTCGATGAATTGCACGAGCGTCTTACACACGGCCTTCTGCTGTTCCAGCTTCTTGACCACCTTCTTCTTCCGCTCGGCCTTGATCTTGTTCTTGAGCGTCTTTTTGTAGTACGTTCGCAGGTCTTCGAGATACAGGAAGAGCAGGTGCGGGTCGACGGTGGGCTCCTCGGCCTCGAGACTGACACTCTTGCAATCCTTCATGACCTCTGCCAGCACAGCGCGGAGGGCTTTCGACTTGATGTCGATGATGGTGCTCTGGTATTTGTTCTCCCAATCAAATCGTCTTCGCACCAGGAAGGCATACTCGGTGAATTCGCCCTCCTCCTCCTCGGCACTCTCCTTGAGCTTGTAGTTGTGTATCGTGCTATCCCAGAGCTGGTCGACGCGTTTGTAGTCTAGCCCGTCTGCTCTCTTGCTCTTCCGCTTCGTACTTGACGTGGACTTGATGCTCGCGCGTCGCTTCTTGAGCGCGCTCTTCTTCGGATTCGTCTTCATTTCGTCGAGCTTGGCGCTGAGCTCTTGGAGCTGAAGCTGAAGGGCGGCCATGTCGTCCTCGCCATCGCTCCCCGCATCTTCAGTCTCGGTGTCGGCGGCCTTTTTCCCTTTCTTGGGCTTCTTACGCCGACGGGCCGAGTCATCCTCGGAAGACGACGAGCTCTCCTGTGACAGTCAGCATCGATCATGTGGGAAGTACGAGTCGCGTCGCATACCTCGCTGTCGGAATCGTCGCTGTCGCTGTCGGATGCCTGCTTCTTCGTCTTGGTCTTGCTCTTCCGCCGCTTCTTGCTCGCCTTCTTCGCTTTCGACTTGGGCGACTTCTTCTTGCGCTGCTCCTCTTCGGATGAGCTGTCCGAGCTGTCGTCCGAGGCGGAATCGTCGTCGGAGCTCGAGTCGTCACGAGATGACTTCTTCTGGGATGACTTCTTCTTGTTGGCCTTGGATCGCTTCTCGTGCTTCGGCTTGACGCATTTGGCCTTCTTCTTGGCGGCAGCAGCCTTCAGCTTTTCGTCGGCCGCCTGCTTGGCCACGGGCTCGTCAGGTTCCTGGCGGTCGGAGGCGGTGGCGGCGTCATCTTTGGACACGTCGTCCATGGTGTGGCCACTGGCAGCAGTGCGCAGGGCGGTGATCGGCGGTGCAGCAGTTCGCTGGGGCGAGTCAGAAGGCGTGGAGGCGGGAGTGTCGACGGGCGAGTCGCGGACGGAAGAAGTGGAGGTGATGATGGGCGGGTGAAACGACGTGTCAGTGCTCATGAATGCAAGTGAAATGGATCGGACATGCGAGACGGGCCGCGGTGGCTGGGAGGGCGGTGAATGCGGGCGGGCGGAGGATGGGGGCGGGCGGAGCTCCAGCAGCACTCAGCGCGGGCGAGGTGGTAGTAGACGAGAGGAGCGAGAAGGGGATCGGTGTGCCATGAGCAGCTGCCGGCATGATGTTTCTGAAGTACCGGCGCGTGGCGTGGCCAGGCGAGCGGGCAGGCGAGCGGGCAGGCGAGCGGGCAGGCAGGCAGGCAGGGAGGCGGGCAGGCAGCAACGGGCCAGTCACATCAGGTGCGGCTGCGGTGACGGTGGAGTTGCGGTATGGTGTATGTATTTCCGGTGCGGCATCCGCGCGCGTGAGGCTGTTGGACGCGCGAGACCGCCTTCCACGCGCGCGCCGAGCTGGGATACCGCCAACCGCCGGCGTAGTTCGAGCGCGCTGTTCTCCACGCAAGCTCGTCTCGCAGGCGCCACCCGCATGCACGCCGCCCTCCCGTCGCCGCTCGCATTCGCTGCGTCTTGCTTCGTCGCTCCGCTGCCACGGGCTGCCGGGTGGGCCGTGGACCAGTGGCCGTGGACGCCGTTCGTGAGGCTGCGGAGGCGCGATGGTTACTGTCGTCAGAGTGAGGAAAAGTCGTGGACACATGGACGGTCATCATCATCATCACCACGACTTTGTGCTGACGGCCAGCGGAGCGCGGACCGACACCATCCAGCCCAGAGCATCCCGAGCACGCAGAGGGTATGTTGCCCGACCACTGCCGCCACCGGCCGTCTGACCATGGATGCTCCTTCGAAGCACGTCCAGCCCGCCGCGCAGCACGATGCCTTGGCCGCGAAGCGCAGTCGTCCGTGTGATGCGTGCCGCCGGCGCAAGTCCAAGTGCGTGACCGAGGATGGCAGCGCCATCTGTGTGCTGTGCCGCTTCCACGCCCAGGCGTGCACCTACATCGAAGCACCGCAGCCACGCAAGCGCAACACCCACGCCGCCGCCGCCGCCGCCGCCGCCGCCTCCTCTGCCTCCCACGTGCCTCTGAAGCGGAAGCGGACCCTGCACGTCAAGCCCGGCACCGGCATCGAGGAGTACGACACCTTGCCCGGCAGCCTCTTGACGCGCACCCTGGGCTTGCAGAACCGCCACCACAGCGACTATGTCGGCCTCCACGCCGTGCCGGACGTGTACAGCAGCCAGCCCGTCGAATCCACCGCCACCACGACCGACGGGAAGCCCAAGCACGACTACGTCCGCTTCGTGCACTCCTCGCACGCCTTCCGCATCATTCCCGACGAGCACACCGAAGGCTATGAGCAGGAGCGTACCGTCGTCGACGAGATCGAGACCCTCGTCGGCCCTCATGGCAGAAAGCTGGTCGAGCTCTTCTTTCGCGTCGTCCATCCGAGCTTCCCCATCATCCACAAGGACGTGTACTTGGAAAAGTATGCGCGATCCTATCGCGAATTCTCGCCGCCTCTGCTTGCTGCCGTCTACCTGCTCGCTTCCAGCTATTGGGCCTACGACGAGCAGCTGGCAAGCTGTCGCATGATCGATACTGCAGCATTGCAACTTCTGGCCTTCAGCTCCCTCCAGAACACGATGCGGAGGCCCAAGCTCTCCACCATACAGGCCGGTCTCCTCCTGTCCCAGTGGCAAAAAGCGTGTACGTATCTCCCTCTCGGAAGCTTCTCCGCTTCGCACGGTGCTCCGTCGTCTACTGTAACCCTTCGGGCATACGAGCGCACACGCCAAGCAGCATGAACGAATGACCGACCGCAACGGGAATGCAAGCTGACGTGGTGGTCCGTCGTAGTCATGGGAGCGTCAAACGACAACCGTGACCGATTGACAGTGCAGCTGGTGAACATCGCGCATGGCCTCGGCTTGCACCTCGATTGCTCGCACTGGGAACTGCCGGATTGGGAGATCGGCCTGAGAAGACGCATCGGCTGGGCCTTGTTCATTCAGGACAAGTGGACATCCTTGCTTGAGAGTCGGCCTTCTCTCATCAGCCAGGACGAGTGGGACGTCGAAGACTTGTCCGAAATGGACTTTCCCGAAAACGTCGAGGACGACCAGGAAGGCAGCGGCGAGGTGGAACGAGGACGTCTCGTCTTCACATATATGGCGCATCTTTCTGTCGTGCTGGGAGACATCCTGAGAAGTATCTTCTCAGCCCGTGCGCGACGGATGCATGAAGGTGCGCCAGACCCGCTGGCCCTACTGCTGGAATACATGAAGCCGCTGCAGATCAGCCTGAAAGACTGGTTCGCCACACTCCCCGAAACCCTCAAGATGGATACCGCCGCATCGATGAAGCTATCGTCCGTGGGTTATCTCCGATTAGCTTACCTTACAGTCGAGGTCTGCCTTCACAAAAAGCTCCTCCGCACACTCACCGAAACCGCCAGCCCAGACCCGACGGTAGCACAAGTATGTCGGGCTGCTGCGTCCGAGAGATTTACGAATGGCACCGACTTCGTGCAAAGACTGCAAGCACAGCACTTGCACTCTTTCTGGTACTTTCCGTCAGCGAAATGTTGCGCGTTGATACACGCGCTGGGTCAGACACTATCGTTCTCAAGTTTTGGCGATGACGAGAAAGCGCTGTACGAGCGCAAACTGAAAGAATACAAATGGAATCTCAAAGTCAACTCCGAAGCCGGGGCCAGCTTTATGAAGCAGGCTTTGGCCTTGATAAATCAGACGGTCCGGGTCGTGAGTCAAGCAGGAGACGGGAGCTCGGCGACAACGAGCCCGGCACCCGGTCTCTATGTTCCTGGACATGAATCTCGTACGCCAGAACAGCCACCGGCACCTCAATGGATTCCTCACCATCCGCATCCCGTCCCGAACGGAGGCATTGCCTACGATGGCTATCACGACTACAGCTTACACCACGACGCTTTTTCAGACCCGAACGCAGTCTTTGTACCTTTTCCTCACGAATTCGAAGGCGCATGGATGCATCTCAGATGAGGATACGTCGGAACAAGAATTGGAGCAGGGGCCCGGGTATCCATCCAAGCCTGGCTGGCAATGCAACGAGGTCAACACGCGGTCCATGCAACCGCGATCTCATATGGTGGAGTGACTGCATACTCCAGTTCAAGAATTTATCGGCGCCTTTTCCCGCGGCTTTGGGCGGGACGACTCTACCGAAAATGTGACTACCATCTCCAATAAGCGGCAGCATTACTGATTGAAGCGCGCTGGTTTTCGGTCCCGACACCGATGTCTGCAGACTGAGACGTTCCGCTTGTCGCTTTGACGTTCCGGCCACTGCCCATTGCTTCAAAGCCGCTATCTGCTATGCCATGGCCGCAACGGGGAGCGTGTGACGATGTGTTCGGGGTCTTGAACGGAGGCAGCACTTGGATGTGCTCGTTTCTGATCGAGTTCAGCTTGACTCGTGGAGCGTGTCCAATCAGCTTCGCACAATGCCACCCTACTTTCTCCGGAAGATCTGGCCCATCCGAGACTCTTGCCCGGCCAAGCTGACGATTCACGAGCATCTCAAAAGGAATCGTTGGACAGTTTGAAATCTTGAGAGCTCGCGCGGAGATCGTGATTAGCTTGACCCGACACAGGCACGCTACCACTCTCCAGATCGTTCGCTTGCATGGACTCCAGAAATAAGGCGAGCCGACCCTACGCGCATCCCAACGTTTGAAGGACCCTGGTCTCGCATAGACCAATGCATTTCCGCCATCGATCATCAAATCGCCCCAAGTCTACGGTGCGGGTCGCTGAGATGTTCACCGAGCTCGCGTGCCTTAGCACGGACCCGAACCTCACCAGCTTAAGACACTCTATACAAGAGGCTCTTGCCAGAAACTGGCGGCGGTGCTATGACATATGAGATCCATCGAGGGGACATCCGTCAAGGCAGAACGAGGGAGGCTTCCCCCAAACAATAATCATCCGCAATGTGTTGTTCATGTCAAAATCTCTCTCTTCTGCACCATAGCCTCTGGCATTCATCGTCCCATCTTTCACCATGGCGCACAACACGTCTTGGCCTAGTTACGATGAGATCGACCACGTCAAACGTCATCGACAACACATGAAGAGTTCAGAGAAACTGAACCCGACCCCATCGCGCTCGCAGAAGATATAACGTCGAAGCGGAAAATATTCATGATGCGATCGGCTGACCAGGAAATGTATGATTCTGGAGTCTTCTAATGTCCCGGCCGCTCTTCCTGTTGAAGATTTGATCGAGTACGTCAAGGGTGGGCGTGGGAAGGGCGAGAGACGCGGAAAGGACGTGGACGTGGGAGGCATGGATATGTGCAATTTACGACTGGCGACCACAAGAACAAATCTAGAACGTGATCTTGTTGTCGAGCAGAGTATGTACTGTCGTGAGAGCACGAGCTCACGTTGGTCAATATCGAGGGAACGTAGGCTCAGGAGACAACCCCTCTCAGGCTCCTTTCTCATCCTGCAACGTTTTTTTACTTTTCGAAAGACGTGCGAATATTTGCGGTCGCTGTTGCCTGACTTGTATTCGGTCCGCCAACGAAGCAAGGCAGGGCCCTTCTGGATGGAGACACACGCCGCATCTTTGACGTGGGTTTTGTCGGCAATGCTCAAGCACTGCTGAAGCGCAAAGCGGATATCCCGGTTTGTGCGGTTGAGGTGGGAGGCGGTGAACAGTACAGATATGAACACTCCAAACTCCATACCTCCTACGGTTTACTCAGATCGATCCAATTTGGCTTGACGTCACGCGGCTGGAACTTGTCAGACCACCCCCTCCACCAAAGCACGACTACAACACTTCTCTCCATCTAGCTGCAATTCGTGGGACCAGAACAAACCATGGCAGAAACACAAAGACGACTACGCGTCGGTGTCATTGGTGCTGGCGAAGTCGCCCAGGTCATCCACTTGCCCGTGTTAAGCCTGCTTAGCCACCTTTATATCACAACCGCCATCTGTGACATCTCGAAAAAGGTATCCACAAGAAAGCCTCGTACTCTCCTACCAAAGGCCCGGTACTGACTGCTCATTCAGACCGCAGAGCACTGTGCTGCGAAATTCCACATACCTCTAGCAACGAGCGACCCCAACGACATCTTCCAAAGCGCCGAAGTCGACGTCGTCTTCATCCTAACATCAGATGAATTCCACGAACCCTACGCAATCGCCGCCCTCGAAGCAGGCAAGCACATTATGATCGAGAAGCCCATCACCCTCTCCCTGCAAAGCGTCGACCGCATCCTCGCCGCGCAAGCCCAAAGCAACGGCCTCGTCGTCTTCGTGGGCTACATGCGCCGCTACGCCAAATCCTTCACGCAAACCTTCCAGCGCGAAGTCGCATCCATTCCCCGAATCCTCTATGCCCGCGTGCGAGACTTCCCCGGCCCCAACCCGTTCTTCGTCTCGCAGAGCGGCGCCTTCGTCGTCAAACATAGCGATGACATTCCCCTCTCCGCCGCACACGAACGCGACACTCGTCTTTCAGCCCTGTACAACGAAGCCTTCCCTCCCACCCCGCAACCCCTCACAGACCCCGACATCAAACTCTGCCGCTTCCTCGGAACCCTCGGCTCGCACGACCTCTCCCTCATGCGCGAGATTCTGGGCTTCCCTTCCAGCGTCCGCAGCGTCACAGCGCACGACCCCTTCTACACCGCGACCTTCACATTCCACAATACCACATCCCCGGGTCGAGAGCCCTTCACGGTGACGTACGAATCCGGCCTCGACGACGTCCCCGATTTCGACGCCCATTTCGCCGTGTACGGCGCGAAGAAACGAGTGTGGATTCAGTACGATTCGCCGTTCGTCAAGGGCTTGCCGATCAAAGTCGTAGTGCAAGAACAGAATTCTGCGGGGGAGATGGAGACGAGGGAAATGGTGGGGTCGTACGAGGATGCGTATACGGTGGAGTTGCAGGAATTGTATGAATGTATCGTGAACGGGAAGAAGGTCAAGACGTCGGCGGAGGATGCGAGGGAGGATTTGAGATTGTATGATTGGATGTATCGGAAAGCGGAGTGCTGATCAGGCTGCAGCGTAAAGCTTAAAGTGGAGCGAAAGCAGGTTCTTGTGTAGATGAGACACATACAGAGGATTATGAATGTACATGTAATACATCTTCTTTGAGAGTCCACTATGTCCCTATTTCCTAATTCGCTCTATATAGCGCTGAACTTTTCCAACACAAGAATCCCTTTTCACTCTTTTCTCTACTGTATCCTCCAAATGCGTGCGAGCAAGCAATTAAAGCTCTTCAGATGTGATTAGTGAATAGCACATATTATTTCCGTTGTACGACGTGGGTATCATGTGGCCATCGGGATGGCCGTGGGCGCTAACATAAAATGCTGGATGCTGCAGTAGAACTCCGACAAAAATAAGAAATCCATGCCTCGCTGGCAATGTGTGTTGCTCGGCGGCTTCGCGTCGCTTTTCCGCGCTCGTCTCGGCGAGATGTATCGTGAAAACGAAGATCCAAGGAATGTGGGTGAAGTAGAGGAGGGATATCACTTTACAGTGATGACGACAAGGGCAACCTAAATCATGTGAGCAATCGTTGTAAACAGCGCGGAACAAGGGGGCTTACCACAGCTCCAATTACGAACAATCCAATAACGCTCATAATTCGATTCAGCATCCTCCACCACTTCGCCTTGCGGTAAGTCCTCTCATCCCTCCATCTTTGCTCGACATCGGCTGCCTCATGCCGCATCATAACCTGCTCAATGTCATCTTCGCCGCCAGGAAGCGTGACGGACTGTTTCTCCAATTCGCTCTCGCTCGGCGGCTGCTTCGGCAGAGGTAGCACAGCTGCTAGCATCCAGAACAGCGGCATGGCGAAACCAAGCGTGAACAATAACACCTGTCGGTTACATCGTGAGCGAATGAGCGTGTCAAGACTCTCGGTAAAGCTTGGCGCCTGCCAGAAGGACAGGCGGTTTTGAGAGCTGCGTTTGCTGGGTGCCAGGCGTGGTTGCTGGCCGATCAGCGAACCTCCAAATTCGGAGAGACGGTCCTTGGTCATCGGCCGTGGAAACTCCATTTGGTCCCACTGGCCTTGCTTGCTATACTTCCTGAGAGGTTTGTGGCGAGGTATGCGCTGAGGCGGCGCACTATCAGGGTCTTGTAATACACCCCACCGCGGCTGACCAGATGGAAGGACGTCCACGTTGGGGCCATGTTCGGGTGGTGGGACAGCAGGGAGAATGGGCATGGAATCCGGCCTGTCGTCATTCGATGGCCTCGATCGGTTCGTCTTGTCGCTCCTATGGGTCTTGTTGCTCCGGCAACTCTTTCGAAGTTTCGACTTGCGCGCGGTCTCAGTAGGCCTCGTTCGCGGGCGGAAGATGGCGGGCAAGAAGTGGCTGCTTGTCGGACTCACATCGCCCTCTGTACTGTACGTCTGGCCTAGCCGGCTTGTTATACTGTGATCCGTCCACGTGCTGTCGCCTCTGCGATGCTGTTGCGTTGCTGGTCGCGTTCGGTCCGAGTTTGTTAGACTGGCCACTGACATCTTACTGGACAACTGCACATGGCCACTGTAGAAATTTCTTGCCCACGAAGGAAATATGCCAGCGCCCTGGCTGCTTCTGTCGCTACCAACGTAGCTGACTTCACTGTCTCCCCGAGAATGACCGGGAGTGGTGTTGCTTCTACTTCGCAGAGAGTAGCCCGATCTTTTCTGATGAAGCGATGGCCGAGTCATTTCTGACAGTGTATCGAACTGCTCGTCGCTGTCACGACTCGGTGGGACAGGCGGCATGGGCGGGAGCGGCCCTTCATACTTCTTCGTTCCAGCAGCATTGCTCGGCCCTGCATCATCCACGAGTGTCGCACTGTCCTGTGTCCTGAATAGAGGCTGTGGCACGGCAGACTCTTCCCGAAAGATGCCCAACGTCATGTCTCCCGCGTCGGTGCCTGTTGCACGCGTTGCTGGCGATGGCAAGCTCGATGGGAGCGAATCCACTGGGATACTGCGACGCCGCGATCCATCGAAGGTCATGGAGATGGGCGTCTGCTGGCCCGACGCTATGGTCAGCACTCCGCTGCCAGCAGACCAGTAGCTCAAGTGGTGACTGCCTGTCCTGCCATCGCTCTCGCTCGCGATCGTACTCAGGTGATTGCTGAAAGGCCGCCTCGGGTACGGAAGCGTATCGATCTCCTCGTCAGCTTCCATTGTGTCATCTGTCCCCGATGGTATTGTCCGCGTCTGTGCCTCGGTCGCCTGAGAAGCTGCCTGCGAGGCGAGAGATGTCGATGCAGGCTTGTGGCGCACTCGTCGCCGGGGTATGTACAGTGGCGGAGGGGTGCCGCCGTTATCGAAGGATGCCCACGAGCTGTGGCTCGCCAGACGTGTAGCAGGAGGCTGGGCGCTGTATAGCTCGAGTCGTGAATGGATCGAATCAACCGAGCTTGCGGGATACAGTATGCGTGGTCGTGAGATCGAATGGCGGATCACGCTGCCCACGCTCGGGCTGTACGCGACGAAATTGGGCGATGAAGAGTGCGAGTGCGCCGCCTCCGAGATCGAGGCCGGCTCGGAACCGTAGACTTGCAGCACGGGAGATGAAGTGACGTCTTGAAGATTAGGATTGCTTGGTAAAGTATGTATCGACCCCGTCGAATATGCTCTTCTCCAAGTGCGTGGTAACGATGTGGACGAGTCCGAGTCAGAAGGAGATTCGGAGGGCGCAGCAGCAGAGGGTCGTGAGGCTGCAACAGAGGCGTCCTGTAACGTTTCCGACCCCGGTCCCGGTTCGACCGGCGAGGATGTCGACGTGTCAGAGCGCGGGACAGCGCGAATGGTTGTGCTCACGTCTGGAGAGGATTCTGGCAGCGTCTGCAGAGACAGCCTGCCCGAGGCATCGCGAGCGTGGTACTCGTGGTCGTGAGGCGTGGGAGTGCCGCGCAGAGTAGTGACTTGGCTGGATCGATGACTTCGTGAGCTTTTGCTCCCCAACGCAATCTCGCTACCGCTCTGCAATGTGGAACACTGCGAGAAGCAGCCTGAGGACGTGCTCCGACGGCGCTCATCTGAGCTGGCAAGCGTGAGCTGTGACGATGCGGAATACAGGGTTGTCGACGGTGCTCGATCCTGCTCTTGATCTATCCCCGGCCGCTCATTTGCTGCGGTGTGTGCGTCTGAAACACGCGAGTCCCGGTCGAAATGCGGAAATCCTTGCTCTGCATCGCTAGCTTGCGTCAAGCGGATTGTGGCATCTGTCTCTTCCGCCGCCGCCGCCGCCCGCGCTGCAGATTCTTGGCCGTCATCGTCGCCGCTGTGGTGCGCGTGAGCATCTCCGTCGGCGGCGTCTGGAGTGGTGCAGAGGGCTGGTGCTGAAGTCGAGCCCGAGGGCTGCACCAAGCGGACCGTCGGCTTGTCGGGAACGGAAGTGGAGCTCGGGTTCTGGGTTTGACGACGCAGCCTGCTGAGTTCGTTTGCGCTCTTCGCCGCTCGGGAGTCGTGGTGGGCATCGCGCAAGCTGCTGAGGTCTCGCTGCGAGGCAAAGAAGCCTCCGCCGCGGGAATCTCTGGATCTGCGCTTCGCCAGCCGCTCGTAGAGTTCCTTGCGTTCCCTCACCCGGCCGCTGGACGACATGGGCGGGACGATGGAATTAAAGGATGGTGTTGGAGAGTGGGAGTGGGTAGGGATGGCGGGCGTTTTGCATAATCGAAAGAGTGACAGGCGCGAGAGCAGATATGCTCTGCGCAACGAACGAGGCGTCGCTCCAGCTCGCGGTGCAGTGCAGCGGCGGGCGGTTGTTGAAGTAGGAGCAGCTTCAGGAGTCGCCGGAGCGTCTGGTAGTAGGTTGACAGCCAATGCAATTGTCCGTGTATGCAGGCTGCAAGATGGGCGGGTCCGGCCAACGGCGTGGGTGATCCTGGTCGCGCAGGCGCTCGTGGAGTGGCGGGGGTCGGACAGAGAGGAAAGGATCAATTCACAGGAAGAGCACAGCGAGGAGAGCGACAGACTCACCACAAGGCAAGCATCCCGCCGCCGTGGATGCCATTCGCAATCGATAGGCGGGGATGCCACGAACCATGACTGAAATTGAAGCGGGCCACTTTGACGCGAGCACGCGGAAATGACACGCCAACTAGCACCATCGTGTCTGCCGCCGCCCATCGACCAATCAGCCACGCCCCATGACTGCAGTGCCGCGTTCGATATCGCAGCATGTATTATTTATATATACAGTATCATTGTATACGTTGCTCGTCTCGAAGCTGCTGAATCGTGCCGGCAATACCTCCCCTCCCCTCACGTCGAGATGGTGGGGAGGAGGAGGAGGTTGGTGGTTGTTTTCATCAGTTCCTCCATAACCAACACCCCAGCGTGCGAGGGGTGATGCAGCCGATTGTGGTTCGCACTTGTCATGCCATGCATACGTCGGCAGACACGGTGCCAGACAGTACCACGGTACCACGGCTCTTGGAACCTTTCTCCAGCCTGCATGATGAACATGTGTGATTGCGACAGTCGCGCCCCGTCCGTGGTTCGCGCCGGCCCATCATCTCACATGTTCTCGAAGCACTTCTTCAGGAGCTCGCACCGCGCTTATGCACCCTCTTCACCTGAAGTGACGTCTGTCGATTTTCCGAGTCCGTATTCTGCACTTCCAGTGCGCGAACAAACTCACACATACAGACTGATACAGTAGGAAGTGCTGCAGCAGGAGGAAGTGCTGCTGCATTGGCTGGCTGCGCGGTTGCCGAGACCCGACACAGACGTTGCCATCAGAGATGAAGCCGGTGCATGCCACCATCACACCGCGCCCCATCAGGCACCATTAACCAGCGAGCGACACCCACCAGATGCCTCCTCCACCCACCAAAATGGGACAGGCCTCGCAAGGCGGCTACCGTTTGCTCGAGCGCGTGCGGGACTACTATTTTCGGCCCCACGGTATGTCCAACAATCCCTGCGTCGAGAACAATATCAAGTTTCTGCTTTTGACTTTCGTGCCTTGGCACCATCCGCTCTGCACTCCATCACCAACTGACATGGCCTGGTCTCTAGAAGCGCCGCCTGCCATCTCCGAGCGGACGGCTCTGCTCTGCGGCTTGCTCTTCACTGCCATCTTCATTGCGCCATTCTACCTCAGCCCAACCCTCCGCGCCACTCCACTAGCCTCACGAGATGCCCCGGCCGTCATCAAAGCACGAATTCGGGCAGTTGGCCTGACTTGTATCGCCTCGACCGTTATTGCCGTCTCCGTTCTAGTCTTCTGGGGCCATGCAACACCACGAGACGTCCTCCGCCTGCTCGCCGTCTGGCCGGTGCACTTGATCGATTGCGCCAGAACGCTGGCCTTGCTAGCAGTCCTGTTCGCCGGGCCCCTGTACGAGACCATCCTCGTCGATTCTGGATGGAGACTATGCAACCTCGCGACGTTCCGAGAAAAGTTCTTCACCGATCTGCGAGGTCTGAGGAATCACGTTGTGGCGCCGTGGGCGGAGGAATGGGTGTTCAGATCGCTGCTCATATCACTGTACCTCCTGGCCAAGGTCTCGCCCACCCGCATCATCTTAACGACACCACTCATATTTGGAGCGGCTCATGTGCACCACTTGATCGAATTTGTGCGAAACGGCACTGCGCCTGGACAAAACCAACCACTGGGACGCGTCATCCTGATAGGACTGGTGCGCAGCTTGTTCCAGCTGACATATACAACACTTTTCGGCTTCTTTGTTGCATTCGTGTATCTGCGCACTGGCAACGTGTTCGCAGCAGTCACGGCACACACATTTTGCAACTTCATGGGCTTCCCGAGAGTGATGGGCAGAGTCGGACAAGTCGACGAGTATGAGGGATACGAGGTGACACCTGACGTAGCACAAGGGAAGCGGGACGAGGGTGTGAATGGGACCAAAGCTGTGAGCAGCCAAGAGCCGCAGAGTATTGGCAATCTTGGAGTTCAGTGGACGGTACTCTACTATTCGCTGCTCGTCGCGGGCTCGTATGGCTTTTATAAGCTCCTGTGGCAGTTGACGGAAAGTTCGAATGCTCTAGCCTCGATATGACAAGCGTATTCATCTGTTGCCCCTGGGCCACGCCGTTTGGGGGAGCAGCCGTGATTCAATCGTTTCCACTGTCATACTGTGACCACTTGACTGGATGGTAGAACTTTGAGGCTCATTCGCAGACTATACGTCGTCCTCATTGCTACTGCCGTCTCGCCTGTTGCATCGTCAGTCGCAAGCTTCTCGATGGTGCGAGATAGAAGTCTCTCTCGCCGGAGACGAAGGTAAATCGACTTACGGTATGTACTGGATTCCGGCATTCTCCGCAGCTGCAACGTACTCTTCTGGTAGCTGTAACAAGTGTCAATATGAAGCTTGCTCGACCGTCCTTGTAACGCACTGCTAGTCCACGCACATGTGGCTGTGAAAAATATGCCGCGCAACGAGTTGAAAATTCCAAAGGAATTGAACAACAAAAACTTACCACTCCGTTCACCTTCGTCGCGTATACTCCAGGCACGTAGCCGGAGATGCGCAGCCACCTGCTCACCCAACCCGTGTTGGTGTCGTTGACTGTGACCAGTCCTTCGAACACCTCACTTGTGCAGTCGCCAATCGTATCGCTGCTGTTCTTCATCTCCAGAAAATCTTCGCAGTTGGGACAGCCTGCTCGGCTCCACTTGGAGTAGGCCTGCACGAATGCGCAGACCAGGCAAGCGCGTAGTCCGCGCGGGACGCCAGACATTGCGATTTCAGCCTGTGGAACAGAATTCGAACTCACTGTAAGATCGGTATCGATGTTCTTCTGATTATGGAAATCTCGTGCAAGTCGTAGCTTCTGGTCGTAGTTGGATGGTGTTGATGTTGATGTGGAAAGTTGAATGGGAATGTTCACAGTTGACGACATGTCTTTGGACGAATGCAGCCCGCATAGAAATGGCGCTGCAGGGGTCGGCCCTGGCTCCGGTCGGAGCGCCTTGGCGATGGAATCTTCTACCCACGGGCCTCAGGCTAGTCCTGATCATCACCCAGCTACACTCTTCGGCGCTCTGCGATCCACATAGTCAGTCTCTACTGCGACCACGCCACAAACTACTAGAGTTGGAACAGCCGCGCTCCACACGATAGGGTCGAGGGAAGACCTGCGATCATGGCGGGGGATGAAGAGCTAGACGCCGTTGCGCTGAAGAACAAGGGCAATGAAGCGTTCAAGGCGAAGGACTGGCCAACCGCTGTTGACTACTACACCAAGGCTATTGAGAAGGATGACACGCAGGTCGCTTTCTATACAAATCGAGCCCAGGCAAACCTCAAGCTCGAAGCGTACGGCTACGCGATTGCCGATGCGACGAAAGCGATAGAGCTCGACCCCGACTCTGCCAAAGCGTACTACCGAAGAGCCGTAGCGAATACCGCGATACTGAAACACCAAGATGCTATCCACGACTGGAAGATTGTTATGCGAAAGAATCCGGGAGATAAGCTTGCAAGAGCGCAATATGAGGCGTGCAACAAGATGGTCAAGCGGGATGCGTTTCTCAAAGCCATCGAAGTCGCAGATCCCCCGTCTGCTGCTGAGGGGCTCGATCTGGAGAATATGGTCGTCGAAGACGCGTATGACGGGGTGCGTCTGAAGGATGCAATGACACAAGATTTCATCGACGACATGATTCAACGCTTCAAAGACGGCAAGAAGATTCACAAGAAATATGTCTACCAGATCATCATCGCAGTCAAGGACATCGTCTACAATGAGCCTACCATGGTGGAAACGCATGTTGATTCTGATGTCAAGCTGACCGTCTGCGGAGACACGCATGGTCAGTACTTCGATCTTCTCGAAATTTTCAGGCTCAACGGATTCCCCACGGACAAGCACCATTACCTGTTCAACGGGGACTTTGTCGATCGAGGATCTTGGTCCTCCGAGATTGCACTTTTGTTGTACAGCTACAAGTGGCTGTACCCCAAATCATTCTTCCTGAACCGAGGCAATCACGAAACCGACGACATGAACCGAATGTACGGGTTCGAAGGCGAGTGCAAGCACAAGTATAACGAACGTGTGTTCAAACTCTTCTCCGAATCTTTCTCCGCGCTGCCACTTGCCACCTTGATTGGAAACAAGTATCTGGTACTCCACGGTGGCCTGTTCTCGGACGATCAGATCACACTCGACGACATTCGAAAACTGAACAGACACAACCAACGCCAACCTGGCCAAGAAGGTTTGATGATGGAGATGCTGTGGACGGACCCACAAACGACGCCTGGCCGTGGACCCTCCAAGAGAGGAGTTGGATTACAGTTCGGCCCTGATGTCACCAAGCGGTTCTGTGAGAAGAACGGCTTGGAGGCTGTCATTCGCAGTCATGAAGTGCGCATGGAGGGATACGAAGTCGAACACGACGGCAAATGCATCACAGTCTTCTCGGCGCCGAAGTACTGCGACTCAACAGAGAACAAGGGCGCGTACATCAACATCGAGAGCGACTACAAGCTGCAATTCCACAAGTTTGATGCGGTACCGCATCCAGATATCAAGCCAATGGCCTATGCGGGTCAGATGCAATCCATGGTGAGTCACTAAAAGGCATCCTCAGACGGCAAAACCGCTTGTCTCGAGCATTTCCGTACCGTTGACTGACTGCTTTTAGATGGGAATGTGAAAATGAGAATAATACACCTGCACTGTACGATCATAATGAGTTCACTTCATTGGACAAGGATTACCGATTTGGATTGTGCTGCCCATTGCGATCTTGGGCATTGAGTTGGGTATGCATGGCAATGGAATCATGTAACCTCATGGCGAGGCGTTGGATCTACATACGTCGGGAAACGCAAATGCTGACGAAGTCGCTTATCTGCCGCTTACGCGCATTCGACGGCGTGCCCGTGGTACATTGGTCACTGGAAGATGAGAGTATACAGCCTCTTCAAACGAGCCCCAAAGGTACAATCAAAGACCAGTATTGTATGGTATTAACCCTTTTCTGCTGACCGCGATTGCATCAGCTATTGGTGTGGTAGACATCAATGAAGATTGAAGTCTCTCCAGAGGCCGCTTGCGCTGTCTGTCCTCAAATATGGCTCACCTCAAAACTTACTGACCCACATCTGCCCCACACTTTGCTTCGAGCAACTGTATAATAACCACGAGTCCCACACCCACTCCAAAAAAAAAAGTAAAAGCATTCTCATCAAACATGGCGACACAAGGAAAGCGAGCAGCCAGCCCAATCAACGAAACACCGCGAAAGAAACAAAAACTCGAAGACAGCCCGACCAGGATGAAGCTCAACCCAACCTCCAAAGCTCAGTCCAAAAACTCACCCAAGGACGCCACACCATCACCACCACCACCCTCCCTCGCCCAAAGACTGGAAAACCTCCCCCAAGAACTCCAAGACCAAATCATCAACCTCACATTCTCCATCCCGCAGCACCAAACCCTCCAAATCACTGACTCATGGCGGCCCCCACCAATCCTCAACGTCAGCAAAACCATCCGCCAAGAACTGTGGCCCAAATTCTTCGGTCAAAATTCCTTCGTGCTCGTCGCGCCAGGCGACTTTTGGCCGATTTATGAGAAATGGAGTAGTTGTAAAAGTTTTTTCCCGGAAGGGTATGAAGAAGAAGAAGAAGAAGAAGATGGAGAATATGTCAGTGGCGGCGGCGAGGGGGAACAGAACGGGAACGAGAAGAAGAGGGAGCAGGAGGAGGAGGAGAAGGAGAAGAAGAAGAAGAAGAAGAAGAAGAAGAAGAAGAAGAAGAAGAAGACGAGGGCCATTAGTGATGTTGTGGCGGAGGCGAAGAGGAGGAGGAGGAGGCCTTTGAGTGAGGAGGAAAATTGTGATACTGTACTGAATACATGTCGTTCGGGCATCACTCCCTGGACCATGGTTTATCGAAGGCGGCAAAAAGTTGTTCAGGGCTGATTTGGAGTCGGTAGCAGCTAGGAGAGCTCAGTCACAGTTTGAGAGCTCGCACACAAAGGCAGGGGCCAGGGGACTTCACGGGAAGACTTAGCTAAGTAGGAGGTACTCTCAAGCATATGAGCGCAGTAATTCAACAACACCACACTTGGGAATCGACCTGTTTTGTACGAATCAATTTGATGTCCATTCTCATCTCTATCTTGGGTATCATAAACGCTCCTCGTCAACTGTCCACCTAGGTAGGAGCTGTGGCTACACAATGGCGACAATCAAACCCGTGATTACTGCCACCGCTATTGTCCTCATCAGGGGCATTCCCACATTTGATCCGTCATTCAGATAGTATACCGCACCCAAGTAGCTGCAGGTCAAATCCCCCGATCGTTTTCCGTAGCCTCTTTCCAGCCCCCGGCCCGGATAGGGACAAGCGAATCCCATCGCGGCGGGACAGCTTTGCATAAGACTGTAACACAAGTCCTCGCACGGCAGTACTTCCTTGTAAGGACCTGGTTTGATGGTTTGATCGATAGCCGGATTCCGCGATTGATTTGTCGCGAAGCTCGAGATCAGCGTCTGATCAAAAGCGATCGTGCCGTCGACTGTGGGAGCGTCTTTCATGTTGATATAGTTCTGGTTCAGCAATGTGTCGTCCAGCATAGAATTGTTATTGATAAATGATTGCCCCACGTTGCGGATCTGCAAGTGGGGGGCCTGGTTCGAAAAGTCTTCGCATCGAGGTATGGAAACAGCACATAGCCATTCTTTGTAAGCTGCGGCACACTCGTCGCAGCCTTTGGCCAAGGAGTACTTCGCCTCAGAAGTCGTATTGCACGGAATCTGCGCCAAAGTATAGTTGAATGGAGCGTACCACGTCAGAGTGTAATTCTCGTAGAAGTTCTGCAGAGCTTCGAAGGTCCCAACCTCAGGACTCGCCGGGTTTGCAGGAACAGCATACGCCACTTCATCGCAAAAAGTCAGATTGAAGAGCAGCTGACAATTGCCGTCTGTCTTGGTTCTGAAGGGAACTGCCTTCCAGACTTTGCCGCCACCACCTACAACTCCGTCACCGGATGCTGTGGAATTGCCGTTCATGGCAAGGAACGCATTATAGGCGCTGGACCCATTGAGGCGGTTAACATAGAACTGCTCTTTCGGCTTGCGTCCTAGACCACGGGTAATCATGCCCATAGCTATGTGCGTCTCATTGCCCGAGGGATCTTTTTGATCGGCCTGAAGCTGGTCGTTGGCACGTACGAAATTTCGCAGGCCACAATACGAATTCTCCATTCCAGTCAGACCAGTGAGGTTGGTATTGCTGACGAAAAGGTTGAATGGCGCTGACAGATTTAGCCATTCCTGGTAGACAGGACTATCTGATGCAGATTGCGTCAGATTGTCTGTGACCAAGAGTGCGGAGTCGATGTCCGTGTCGACTTGGTACAAGAATGGGTCATCAAACTCGGCGGCATGGAAATAGTCGTCAATTGAGACTGCCAACTCGAGGTTCCAGAAGCCAGTGAAGTCCTCCGGTAAATTGGGAGCTTGCACGGCCATGTACCAGTCACCATTGGCATTGGGCACTGCAGCGTTCACAAATCCACCTCTGAAAGGATAGGCGGTTTGCGTGGTATTGGCCCCGTCCGGTCCAGGAGTCTGGTTCTCCGAGCTGGTAGAAACATACAGTGTAAGCTGACCTGGCGATTGCGAGGCGGCATCCGTACTGTTGGTTGTTGGTTGCGAGCACACGTTCGCAGATATGTAGATGGTGCGCTCCGTATCGCTTTCTTGTCGCTTGCGCAACTCCGCGTGCTGTGGATCAAACGCTCGCTTTCCGATTAAATCATTAGGAAGACCAGGACCTTTATCAGTGTGGTTTGCGCGCAGAAAGCGGCTAGGGTACTGGAAGATGGTCGTGTTGCCGGGGTATATGTCGTACGGCGTGCCAATGTTATTGCCAGTGATCTGTGCGGCCTCTGCGCTCTGTCTCTTCCCCAGTGCCAACGCATGTCTCTCGCCGATCGCTCGCTCTTCATTCTGATCCGCGCCGTCCGTATCCTCCGACTCTCGTATCCGATGCCAGTTGTGGTCTCCGCCGCCCCTCAGATGCCCGCTCCCATCATACGCCAGCTCGGCGGCATATGCGAAGTGCGGGTTCGACAACGACCAGTAGACCAGCACAATCAGCGCGAGGGCACCCAGGGAGGCAACGAGCCGGGTCTGGAGAGGCGTGAGCTTGGGGCATTGGCACAGCATCCCGGCGCTGAGATGATGGCACTTGCGCAGGGCGATGGCCCCACGCTTAGGAATTGAGCGCCAGTGCGGCGGATGCGCAGTGAAGTGTGGGATCACTGCGTGGAAAGTGCGGTTCTGCCACAGTCGGGCGTTGGGGCAAATGTCGTCGCGAAGGAGACAGCCCGCGCGTCAGCAACCTGAGGACGTGTTGACTCAGGGTCTTGCCTGCTAACACTGCCGACTCGCCAAGCAATCCGGCGCCTTCTACTCCGCCTGATCCTTCACTTTCACTTTCTCCTCGGCGACATCACGTCCCGCTTGAGCTGAACAAGAGCCACGCCTCGTACCGGGTATCATGACAAGAACTGAACATGTCCAGTTCCACGATTTGGGGCTCCGAGAACGAGCTACGGCTATTGCTGTGTCTTGTTTATGTGGCCTCGAGCGGTGGAACACAGGTTTCTGAGGAAGCAGGAGGACACCTCTATTTCCATCATGAAGTGCAAAAGTGCGAGAAATCAGAAATCAGAGATCAAGCCCTAGATTTGCAACAGTCCAGGCATCGTCTTGGAGTCCCAATGCTCGCAGTTGTAGAGTCCTACAGATTTCGTTCTGACCTCTTCTCACTTTCCCCCTCAATTTGACAAACCTGCTGTTGCCACATACCATGATGCTACTTGTTATGACAGCACACTGCCAGCTCATGTGACCAGTGGCACCTGCCACCAAGCAAACGACTTCTGCCGTCCACCTCTCGAGCAGCAGAATTGAGCCATAGCCCAGCATCAATCAACTAACCACAACATTGAATCCCAACCCAACGCACAAACCCCAACAAGTCTGATCAGGCAGCACCGACGCCTCACTCCAGCATGTGCTATTATCGCTACCGGAACTTCCCGTGCGGATGTCGCGAGAAGTTCCTCACGTGGCGTTGCAGTTACGCAGATCAGCCCCAGGTCGGCAAAGGTCACCGTTGGACACATCGCAAGGACCCACGGGAGAAGGACGTCGAGTGCGATTGGCCTTGCCCGAATAATTGCTTCAACTGGAAGCACAACCCGTGGACGAAGCCGGATTGGAAGACAAGTATCGTGATGCGTACAGAAGGGTGGCACAAGCTGTTCTGGCGTTGAACGATGAAGGGACGTCGTGCCCTCGGGAATTTTCAGAAGCCTTGTGATTTTCAGCAAGCGATATTCTCATATGTGCCATGTTTCTTTCGGAATGGATCGGGTTGGCTGGCCAGTCCGTTCAACGAGTCACTCACTTATTCACCCATTATGCAGCAATTTCATCATGCAAACGCACTTACGGCCACGATAACGAGCCGGAGCGGGAGCCTGGCATGTTCTTTCATTCGAATTTATAGTCAGTCAACATACCCACGACATACACGTACCTTCCAGCATACCTTCCAGTACGACTGCATTCTGAGATCGAGCAGAAGAGGTGATCCAAGCAAGATGTGTTTCTACCGATACCGTCGTTGGGACTGCGGTAAGCATACATGCCATCATTCTCGAAGGTCGAGTCGTTGCTGACCCACATGTCTAGGCTGCAAAGAAAAGTTTCTCACGTTCCGTTGCGGCTACGCCGATCGCCCCAAAGTCGGCAGAGGCCACGAAGTGGCCTGGCAAAAGGATACTAAAGGCAAAGACGTTCGCGAGAACGGCGAGTGTCCCAACGGATGCGTTGGCATCAAGCGCTCTCCAGACGATATGCACTGGCGGGAGAGGCTTTCGAGATTCTCGACGGGCTGGAGGGATTTCTTCTATCGATGAGAATCTGGAATTTTGCATATGCTTGGCGAATCTGGCAAGCATGAGCGCTGGCCATCATGAACCTTGGTGAGTGGCAGCCTGATCGATCGGCTGTCGTGCGAAGCTAACTGCATTGCAGATGGTCTTCTTTCTGTCATCCCTCATCAGGGCGCCCTCATGCTGTCCGTGGCTGGCGCACCAAACGCCCGTGCAATTTTCCACACACCCAGCCTTTGGAATCTTTCTGTCTCCAGCTCTGCTCTGCCGGTGGCCTTTGCGAGATGTTGATGCTGGTCAATACCGTAGATTGGAACACGAATCATACTTCCTCCTCATTCTGACTCAGACGTGAAATGCTCATCCAACCACTCCATGGTGCTGCTCGCTTTCTGCGAATATCATGCGTTATCTCAAAGTTTTCAAGCCGCTCCCCCGATGTCCTCCTTCTTCGCGCCCCCAAAAACCAACTGAGTCCTCCTCTTCAGGGCATCCAGAGTCTGCTGTGTCGTTCTTCCCTTCTCCTTCTCTTCACGGTTGATGCGGACGACAGCGGCCGTAATGCCCACGCTCACGGCAAAGATGGGGTCGATAGCTCTGTGCAATCATCAACTTTAGCTCAAGATGCCACACGCTTTCCACGGATGTACACACTTTGATATGAGATATGTGGTCGACATGTTTGCATTCACTCGCGAAACGCGTCGAGGACGTGAGGCGGAGGAGCGGCGTGCATGTGAAGTCGTGGCAGCTCGGACCGACTGTTCGGAGGTTAGCATGGACTAGTTAGTTGACGACGAGGATCATGACGCAGGTGCGTTGCTTGCTTCCCCGCCTCTCCTGCCTATCGGAGGCGGGTCAGGTGCTTTGCGGCGGTGAGCAACAAGGCGCGTGGGATATGCGATGACTGATCGCAGATGTGAGCCACTCTATCGCGTGTACTTAAGTCGCGCTTATCACATGCTGCTGCTGATGATGGTGATACTGCAACACCGGCCATCACCTGATTTGCACCACAGCATCGATCACGTCATATTCACATCGTACCGAGGGATCATTGCTAAGCAGAAGCGGCTGTGGTATGGCAGGGCTACGGGCTGTTCCTCTCAGCTATGCTACGTTGAAGCCGGCTTGATAACATCTGGGAGAACACACACGTCTGTGAGTCATGCCGCAGCTTCCAGAGCCAGATTATCATGCCTTCCAACCTGCTGAGGCATATGCTCTGCCGCTTCTTATCCATATCATCTTGTGTTCATCGATGTCCTAGCAGAATCGCCTCCCAAAAACGCCCTCTCCCAAAGAGAATCTTCCTTTCGTGGGCATAAGGGACGTGGCCGAGTAGTGTCATAAACCTAGTGGCTTCGTGGCGAGTGTGTCATGATTGTAGGTGACGCGGTGGAAGCTGGCTTATGCGAGCTCACCGAAAGTGTTCTCGCCCGAGTACCTGCTCATGTGTCAGTAATGTCGTGCGCAGTACTGGGTGCAGATAACATACGTGATGTAGAGGAAGCCGTCCTCGTCCTTGTGTTCCTCGTAGATGGAGCTCATGAGCGCAGCGGTCGGCGGCAGCACCTCGTCCACAAAGATGAAGATGGCCTTCTCTGGGCTGAGCTTGATGCGCTTGCGGATCACGTACACGAACTGGCCGACGGTGAGGTCGGCTGGCACGAGGTACTTCTTCTTGTCGATGGTCGCGATGTCCGACTTCTCGACCTTCTCGCAGATGACCTGTGGCCGTCAGTGGTGTTGCTCGCGGGCTGCGCGACTCGATGCTGCTGTCACGCATGTCGTCGTGGTCGTCGTTGCATTCCACGGTCGCACTCACCGGAATTCTGTCGGCGTACTTCTGGCGGATGCGCTCAGCTTCGGCCTTGCGCTTCTCGAAGGGGTGCTCGTCCTTGAACTTGGATCGCATGACGGCGGCTGCGGGTGGTCGGCGGTGCGGTTGTGGTGAGTGTCTCGAAGTAGGACGGGCGTGGAGTGCGTAGCGGTGCGAGGGTTGTGGTGGTGATTGTTGGCGAAGCAAGGAGAGCAGGCAACGGCGGTGTCAAGTCGAGCTCAAGTTGCGCCCCGCTGGCTGGCTGACGGCCCGCTTTCGTGATCATGTGAACGTCAACCAGAGTCAAAGTCACGACGCTGATTCATTCCGTCACACGCAGCCAAGCAGGAGTCCGTGCCGGAATCAGCCAAAGAGCAGCGTGACAAAGAATCGCAAGGCAAAGCACAAAGAAGTACACTTCGAATTTCATCGTACAAACTATAACATAGGTATCAAATGCATCGGGCGTGTCCATAATGCCGCTCCCTGCGTGACAAACCGTGCCACAACGCCCGCTCGAAGCAAACCACAATAATGGCAACATGAAGCCCTTCACAGTGTGGCTGTGGGGAAGTAGTACTGATCCCAGAGAAACTCGTAGTCTTCGATGAAGTTGCCGACCATGTCCAAGATTGGCTTGCCCTTCAACTTGTTCGCTGTGCCCTGAATAAGAGTCCGAGTGATGTTCTCGTAAAAGGCGCCGCGCATCGTCCACCATGCCAGCGACCAGCCGCGCTTCTTCATTTCCTCTCGCTCCAGCTGCGTCAAACCACGCGCCACACCACCAGGTCGCCTGTTGTCCAGGTCACGTTTCGCAAGCGATCGTGCGCCATACTCGATACTTAGGCCTAGGAGCCATGGTCTCCAGTCCGCGCTCCGTCGTCCGTCATCTCGTTGACTCCAGTATGCCATCGCCATGGCGTATATGACGGGTCGCAAGATGAACATAACTTCGGCTATTTCGCCAAATCCTGACGTGCGATGAACGAGCTGTTTGGCTGGCTTGATGTCGTCTGCCGTGAGCACCTTGGAAAGCAGGTAGGACGAGATATCGCGAGAGTCCGGAAGAGGTGGAAGCGTCAGCGATGTTCGCGGCATCGTCCATTGTTCGCTGCCTGGTTCCGAGGGCTCGGACGGTGGAGTAGCAAGCTCTTCCTCTTCGTGCGCTGGCTTCTCCTCGACAACTTCTCTTTCAGGAAGTGGTGGGTTCAGCAGTGGCCTCGAGTTTGTCAAGCGCATCATGATCAATCTGCACGCTGCCTTGATGGCCTCCAAGAACACTACCAATCTCCACCTCGTCTTCTCGCCCTTCCTCTTTGCCATCATCTCCAGCAATAGTTCCGTATATTGGACGACAGTCAAAGTCGTCGCCGTCCTCCGGTACGTTGGGCTCTTCTGGCAGTAGAACCTGGTGTAGCGATTGTGCGGGCTTTGATGTCGCGGTTTTGTTCGAAGGGAATGCGCCAGCGCACGCGAAAGGAGATTATCGTGATACAGCGAAAGTAGTTGCACGCCCGAATTGAGGCCCTCTGATCCAACATCCGACATGCGCATGCCTCCAGGAGCGAGATACGTCAACGAACGCAGTGCGCCTTCGACCTGGCCAACTGCGCCCGCGTTTTTGGTGATGAAGTCGCCGTACATGTGGATCCATTTGGTCGGCAGACTGACGACCACCTTGGTCTGCTCCGCTGCGTGCTTGAGGCTCTCCATGGCGCCGCTCATGCTGGCAAGATCATGCTCCGAACGAGCAGTACATCGAGGTGGGAGGAAGAGGAGAGCTTACCTGGTACAGCGTTAGAGTAACAAACGTCAGCGCGTGCCGAGGCTCTGCACGGGCACGTGAAGAGCGCGTTGCGTTCCCATTTGGCGCTCGGCGCTGCGAGCAAGACTGACTACGCCACATGGCGCCGAACAGAATCACCCTGACTCGATTCCATTATCGAACGTTGCGTATCGTGCAGTGCACTCAATCTTATTACTGTGCCGGGTCACGTACCGTTCGACATGGCAAGCACACCACATCAGGACCTGCTGTACAGGGGCCGGTCGAAGGACACATCGCGCCACGATGATCCTTTCTGACGGAATTGTCTTCACAACTGTCGCGATGCCGAAACACCATGTACCGCGCCATATGGTTTCCAACGAGTCGGCACAGAACCATGAATAACGGCGATGCGAGCAGGGTTCTTGTGGTTCGAAGACAGCAGAAAGGTTTCGCAACGGCTGTCACTGACACGATGGCGTTCTCGCTCAATCTCGGAGTCTTATAGTAATGCATTCGCATCGCCAGAGTCTACCTTTTCTCTTGCTCCGTCCAACGCTCTCACCATCCAGCACAATATGGCTCTCGCACTGGACAAAGCGTCCATCGTACGACAGTACCTATACAGCAAGCAACATATACCCACAGTACGGATAGCTGTTCTTGGTTGCGACGGAGTTGGAAAGCGCAGCTTACTGCAGCGAGTGAGTCTTCCATGATCAATCATATTCCCCCGACTGATCACCCTGCAGTTTTGTTATGGCAGTCTCATTGGGCCGGATCGGACGCTCGCGGCGGAGCTCGAATGGCACAAGCATGTTGCTGTCCAAGGAAGGGATGTACACATTCAATTTGACCTTGTGAGCGACGGCACGCTCCAACGGGCACATTCCACCACCATGGACTACGTTCAAAACAACGAGGCGTTCATGCTTGTATACGACGTCACCGATCAAGAGTCCTTCGACGTTCTTCGTCAAATTTGCCAGCTTTACTCGGAAATTCCTCAACAGCATCCGTGGCACGCGGTGCCTTTCTTCATTGTGGCCTCGAAGATCGATCGGTGGCGAGGCGGCTGGGCGGTGCCACAGCGAGTGGGCGACGAATTCGCCAGTAGTGTTGGTGCGACTTTGCTATCCATGTCTGCGCTGAACGGCGAGGGCACAGGCGATGCCGCGATGGTGGATGTCGCGAGCAGAGTGCTGTTGAGTCGCTTTCAGAATGATGGAGATCCCGAGCCGCGATCGTTTCCCAAGATCCAAATTCCCGCGTCGGAGGAGTTGCCGCCTCCTCCTCCTCCTCCGAAGTAAGTCATATCGCTTGCTGCCGATAAAGCCACCACTCACCAACTTGTGAAGGTCCCCGCCCCAAGCTCCCACAGTGCGACCGTCAATCTGGGAGCGCACAGGCATCCTGCGCCTCTTGCACCGATCGGGTAGACTCCTCGAATGGCTAAAACCGAGACAGCACGTACACCACTGGGAAGCGGCAACGAGACATCCAAAAAGACTGTGGGTTAAGAGGAAAGCGTTATGATGTGAGTATTCTGACATCCGAGGACAGGGACTCCCTTCAATGGCAGCCACCACCGGTATCACCCTCATCGTTATCAAGCAGACAACGAGGGTGAGCCTCAGCAGCTTCCAAGAACGATGAGTTTGAGGAGAGCGCCGAGTCCGGAGTTATCCCAAGAAGTTCGTAGCCGGACAGTCGTAATGTCAACGTAATGTCTATGATCAGCACAGCTTTAATCAATAAAAATGATGATATTCATTTCTGAGAGAACTCTGGACTGGGCGACGCGCGCCATGTGGAAGTTGTGGCCCCACGTGGATTCAGATACCAATTCTCGGGCCTTGTAGGCACGAGGAAAAGTACTGTTCTGCTTGCGTAGCTCCTTGTCGGATTAATCTGCATGGTTGCTCATTACAGCTTGTGCCGTTTCTCACCACTCGCTATCTTTCTAAATTCTTCTTGAGGCACTCCCTTCATAAAGACCTCAAGGCCGCTGAAAACTTCCTTGACTCCCATTGCATCGTACAACTCACGATCTGGGCCCCTCATTAGTGCTTTGATCCTCAGCAGAGAATCAGGCACCAAATGCGGTCCAAGTCTGTTGTCCACTTCCTGGAGTACCAGCTCCAAGAACTTTTCCCATTCTTCTGGCTTCGTGTCGAACGTCTTGTTCACGAAACCGCATTGCACTAACTCTTCACAAGTGATTCGCTTCGACATCAAAAGCGCCTCAGGTCCTCTGGCTGGTCCAAGCCGTGATGACATTGCTCGACTCGCGAGTCCCTCTGCCACAAGGCCCAGCGATGTGAATGGACACAGCAGATATGTGTGGGGCGCGGCGTACACGAAGTCCGCGTGAGCAACAAGTGCTGCTGAGATGCCAACCACGGGTCCGTTCAGCGCTGCCACGAGGATCTTGCGGTGAGAATAGAACGCCTGAGTGATGTTCATATTGTAAGCCGCGAAGCTCTGCAGCGTTTGTTTGTACTGTTCATCGGCAGGTCCCTTATTCTGCCCAGCCACTGTGACATCTGCGCCACTGTATTGGGTCAGCATTGAATGCTAGTCTGTTGGAGGAGGCCACACCTACGCGCTGAAAAATCGGCCTGTGCCAGCGAGTACGGTCACGACGACATCGTCTCGTCCATCAACATGTCGGAGTACTTGAGAAAGATTGAAGAACAGATCCTGGCTCAATGCTCCGAGCTTCTGGGGTTGGTTGATTCTGATAACTGCTACTCTGCCTTTGATCTCGAGCTGAACCTCGTCAACGGGCTTTGGTGCTTTATTCATGATGACGAGCGTGCTGTGCCAATGTCTACAAAACCAGCAGGCGTGTCTTTCGACCACTTGACCGACTGTAAATAGTAATTAATCCCTACGAGAGCTTTGGATATGTGGGAGCAGAGTCGAAGTGAGCCGGAGCCGAGGCAAGCTCCCCTCGTTGCTGCCAAGTGAACTCCACCTGCGTTTTACAGCGGCCTGAATGTCCAGATGTATCAACCTCGCAACTTCGTGTTTTCGGTTTTTCGTATTTTCTATATACTTACCCTATTTGCGCATGCACCTCTGCTTTATATACTTTTCTCGAATATAATATAATAAAGCAACTCTTCATTAATCGTCTCCGAAGCTTCTATAGCTATAGAAACGATGTGTTCGTATTTCGAAGAAATCTCGCGATCGAGAGCGACTTTTCCTCGTCGCAAAGTTATCGTTCGGCTGCCGAGAATTTCAGGGTCTAATCAAAACTTGATTAGAGGGTGATTAAAATTTAGCTAGAATCTCTATAAGAAGGATTTTAAAAGTAGCACATATTTAAAAGCCAATCAAATATTGATTGGCGGTTAATAAAATTCTAATTGGACCCTAAAATTCTCGGCAGCCGAACGATAACTTTGCGACGAGGAAAAGTCGCTGTCGATCGCGAGATTTCTGCCTTTTCGCAAGTTTGCGAAAATACGAGAAACGTCACCTGATACATCTGTACATTCAGGCCGCTGCCGTTTCCACGGTCCTTGCGAACTTCTCATCCCACGTGCCGTGCATCAAAGACACTCCCACGATGGCTGCTTCTACTGAAAATATCCTGATCTTCGGGGCCACGGGCTTGATTGGTACTCACATTGCCAATGCCATCCTCAGTAACAAGGACAAGTTTGGCAGAATCGCCTGCTTCACCTCGCAGAACACTCTCTCCACAAAACCACATGAGATAGATAGCCTCAAGGCAAGAGGCGCTACCATCATCGTCGGCGATCTCACATCAGACTCCGACTTGAACAAAGCCTACGATGGCTTTGATACGATTGTCTCAGCCGTTGGACGACCGGTCATCAACAAGCAGTTAATGCTGATCGAGCTGGCCGAGAAGCATCCAGACGTCAAGCGTTTCTTTCCCAGCGAATATGGAACAGACATTGAGTACGACGAGACTTCTGCTAACGAGAAGCCGCATCAATTGAAGCTCAAAGTACGTGCATTGCTCAAGACTGTCAAGAATCTCGAGTACACATACGTGGTCACAGGGCCTTATGCAGACGCCGACAGCTCGCTGTATCTCTGTGCCAAGAAGCCGGAGAATGAAGCTCAGGGCACGTTTGACGTTCAACGGAAGAAGGCGGTCCTGCTTGGTGATGGCGACGGACGAATATCGCTGACCACCATGCGGGATGTCGGTAAGCTTGTGGTCGCCGCACTGTTGCACCCACAAGCTGCAAAGAACCGGCCACTTCGAGTCAACTCTTTCACGACGACGCCTCATGAGCTGCTGAGAGAATTCGAAAAACAGACTGGTCAGAAGTGGGACGTCGGCTACACCAGTTTGGAAGAGCTTAAGCAACTTGAAAGTGAGAATCCGTCTGTCACCCTACGGCGGATCTGGACAAGTGGGAAGACATTGTATGAAAAGCGCGATAATGGCTTGATTGATATGGAGCAAGGCTTGGACGACTTGGAGAGCACTGTTCGACAGGCAATTGAGGTTCAGCAGAGGAGAATCGCAGACGGCAGCCATAGAGTTTGATTTCTGATTATTCAAATCAAACCCCTCCGAATCAATATCAAATTAGAATCAAAGCTGAATGATCAGAATCAAATCAAACAATCAAGTGTTGGAGGCGCCGACGGTGACAGGCGACAAATCTTTGTTAACAGCCTCGGGGTAGTAGACCATAGCCGTAGGAAAGATAACGACGACGGCGGCGGCGGCGATAGCGGATGCAGCGGAGACGTTAGCGGAGGCAGAGACTGGAATCTATTGAGCCTTAGGCTACGTGTAAAGTAAGTTAGGCCTGTAGGCGCTTCGGGCAAGGGCCTTTTGATTTCTGATTTTGCCTGATTAGTCTGATTATTCAGAGATTCCCACATCAAAATCAAATCAAACCCTACAACGGCAGCTTGTACGATTCCTCGTCTCGCAATTCCACCCTGAACACCATGACGGACGTCTTGGACCAATTCAAGTTCGATGCATTCGACACTGATAACACAGCTCGCTTGAACGCTGCCGTTGATCCCGCTTTTGGCGGCCTAGACACCGTCGCTTCACGCGATCAGCATCTTCTGGCCGAGCTCCACCGCGCAGCGGCCGTCGGCGACGTTGCAAGGGCTACGGAAGTATTCACAACACTGCGCTACACCGATGCCAGCTCAGAAAAACGAAGCAGGGCCAGCGGCGCTCTCTCCATTGCCATTAAGCACGAGCACGAGCGTATGGCTGCGTCCCTGTTGTCCGAGGGCGCCCGTCCCGTGTCTTCAGACGTGAAAGAGGCAGTGCGCTCGCCAAATCAGCCAATTGTTCGCCTGTTATTAGAGCACGGCTGGCCGATTAATGCGAAGTTGGGGTGGTATGATCCTCCGGCTTTGGCGTAAGGACAACTAACCCTAGCCAACATTCTGTTGCTAACCTCGGGCATAGGTACGCGGTAGAAGACCTAGATCCCGTTAGATGGCTCCTGTCCCAAGGAGCTGATCCTAATGCTGTGTATGGCGTTGACAAGATGCCTTTGTCCCTGGCCGTTCTCAAAGCTCCTATATCAGTTATCGAAACGCTCTTCGCATATCGGGGCACCGTGCGTCATGGTCAGCTCCTTCACTGGGCTGTCTCGCGCAAAGAAGACGATCGACTGGCTGTGATAAAGTACCTTCTTCAAAAGGAAGCCCCTATAAATGCCATCATGTACGAAAACCACATCGAATCGTTCAACCAGCGAAAGCCTTTCGGACTTGGCACCGCGTTGCACGGTGCAGCGCGTCTCGGAGATCTCAAAGTTATTAAAATCCTGCTGGCACATGGTGCGGACGTCTCTATCCAAGATAGCTGCGGTCGTCTCCCATTTGACCTGGCTCTCAGGGAACAACATCACCTTGCAGCAGGCCTTCTGTGGCCACGGTGAAAGCTGCACTGAGCTAATTTGGTATCATGACGATGCACCCTGTTCTGCTCGTTTTTCGCCTGCTCAACTCGCTCTTCACTAAATGCGACAGTCATTCCGGCCCGTTAGAAAGTGGAGACCCCCCAGAACAGCATCTGAAGTCGAAGATGCGAAGAAGAGGTCTCATGCGAAATTCGAGGCAGTCAGGGGTCTCCATGGACGAGAAGAGGAGACGGACACGTAGCTGGAGGAGAAAGCAGAACATGAGGTGCGAACGCAAAATCTCCCTGTTTCACAACGACATTTCTTTGTATGTGTGCGACAACGAATGCAATTGAACAACCAAACTATTCAAGAACGAACGTCCAAGCAAAAATTTCTCCGTATGCTATCCACGCCACCGCCTGTTATGGACACCATCTAAGACTCGAACTCGCGGGCGTGCGAGCGCTTAGTGGTGGCGCTGTACGCAGCTGGGCCGGGAATGGTGTAGCTAGTGAGCTTTTGGTAGATGTTGATGAGGATGCCTGCGTCGTTCGCCTTGTAAAGGGCGGTGCCAGCAACACCAGATGGCTTAGCCGAGCCAGAGCCGGAAACCTTGAGGTTGATGCCTGTTTCGAAAGTGTCAGAATTACGGCACTGTCACAATCAAACGAAACCAGACACTTACACTGTGGGTAGGACTGAGCGCCGTTCTGTTGGCCAGCAGAGTGGAGGGCAATGATCTCGTGACGGAGGACGTAGTTGCCTGGGGCAATGTTGCTGGGGATGGTCACTTTGCCAGTGAAGTTGTTGGCTGCGAAAATTGCATCAGTAAATTGTATTTCTGTGGATGTATTGGCTTCACATGACATACCGAGCAGAGTGTCCGACTCCCACTTTCCTGGTGGCGAAGAGCCATCGATGAGACCACCAGACTTGATCTTGAAGAATCTGAGGGACGACTTGTCGACGCTGACGAATTCTCCAGACACAGGGGCAAGGTAGTTGATGACAGGGCCGTGGTGGCTGTCTGGCCAGGTGTTCCACTGGAGATCGATAGTGTCACCAGCTGCGACCGGAACGCTGTTGGTGCCAGGGGTGGCGCCCTTGTGGCTGTTCCATTGTTAATCGCGAACAGTCTCAACGTTTCAGAGATACTGACCAAATGATGTCGGCGTTACCGAAGGCCGAAGGCTCAACGAAGCCATTGTCCTGGTTGTTGGCATACCAGCCAGCAGTGTTTGGCTTTGAGCCTTGGTAGAACCAATTTGGGTCGGTACCAGAGTACCACTTGCCACCAGAGACAATACCAGAGACGTGTCCGTGGGCGCTGACAAGAGCGGGAGCCGCGGCGGCGAGGAGAGCGACGAGTCGTGCGTAGGCGGGCATTTTTGCGTCGAGGTATCTGGAGATGTTAGGTTTGGTCGATGTTTCGATTGTTGAGTCGGATTGGAGCTCCGATCAACGGGCTGTGAGTGCTAACGAAGGGCTGAGAAGTGAAGGTGGTGGCTGTGTTGTGCTGAGTTGAAGAGACGACAGAAGGTCAGATATTATATACAGTGCTCGAGAGATACTACGCCATTGCCCAGACGGATGTTTTGTCCACCCACCTTGGATTCACTTTGATAGTGAGACTATACGATGGCGCCAATGTACTGCAGGCGGACGGAAATCTTCCATCAACGCGGTGGTGGGTCATGCAGGCGAGTCTGAGCAACCAGCCGATTACAGTGTTGCAGTGAACGAAAGGGGCAGGAGAGATACTGGGCCGCTCAGGTCCAAGCAGCGTTTTTGCACGTGGTAATTCTCAAACACTTCGATGTCCACAAGCTCAGACCACCTCACCTGGGTAAAGTAGACACGACGTAGCTGGGAGGCGGTAAGTGAAGCAGGTAGGGTCCAGCTCGTGCAGACGACGAGATTGTCGATTGACAATTTGCTGTTCATCGCTTCGATGATCAAAAATGTGTCGACGCTTTGATTGACCAATACTGCCTCGACTTCTCGTAAGCAGACGTAATTCGGCACGAGCAAACGGAGTTGCCCCATCAGAATGGCCTCCAGCGGTCCAGGTGGATACGCCGAGCGTAGGGACGTTTCCTGTAGAATAGACGCCGCAGAGTCGAGTGTCTGAAATATGCGGAGCATGGGCCGCTTTTCCAAAGTGCGATGTAATCATGTCCAATGCGTGTACGCCATGTGGCGCACACGAATCAAAATGCTTCACAGGCGCTTCGGTAATAGCGCAAAGAGCAGAGGCTTCCTGCACGTGCACTGTCGCTACGAAGGTAGCGAGTTCCACGACTGCTGTTGTACCGTGCGCCAAGTCCTGCAAGTAGATTAAGCCCGCCTTGCGCCTGTCGCTTAGGCTGACTAGAAAATCTGAGACATGACAGGGCTTGGCGATGTGTAGCGCCTCGTGCAAGCCTCGTGCAAGCCTCAGAAAAGCTGCCACTACTTCCCGTGGATGGCATGGACTCGATGTGTAGCACGACACATCGCTTGTTGTCCCATTTGCTTGAAAAGCTCTCGTTGCGCCACAATAACAGTTTCCGGTGCGGCCAAGGTGTGATGGCAATATAGGTCGGTGTCCAGACGCATTCTTCGAAATTATCTTTCTTGGCTTGAGCGGTCCGTAAGACCGACAGTGTGGGTGGTTGTATATCGCCGCTCGACGAACAGAAAGGATCCTGACCGCTCGGGATGACGAGATACGTACCGCTGGTGGAGGGCCGCTTCAAATCTAATGTACGATTCGCTTCTTGCTCAAACGCGCGCATTCATGCGCTCTGTGCGATGGCATAGCCGAGCCTACCCGTAGTACCAGCGTTTATCTGAAAGACATCATCGAGTCAAAACTTGTATGTGTGTGCGGACCCTACCCCGATTGGCAGAAATGCAATATACAGCCTGCGCCGTTACGCCTCGCTAAGTGCATCAATCGAAAGAGCGCTTTGCCATTCCAGACTCCTTTCATATCGCATCCAGTGGCCGGTTGAAGCCCCCAACTCTGTTCATGTACTGCCTGTACTCCGACTTCTTCACCTTGTACACCGCGTAATTGCGGTCGTTACCAGGTACCTTCGTGTTCTTTGTCGACTTGAAATCGCCAAAGCCCATGATACGGCGCATCTCAGCCTCGGAGTCCTCGTCTTCGGCTCCGTTCTCCATCTTGACGTCCTTTTGCTCCTCCTTCTTGACGCCAGGGCCGCTGTTCCGAGGCCCAGTCCCGTTCGATCTGCTGCCTGCTGGTTCACGCTTTATTCGGTCATCGGGTGCGCCGCGTGGTCCACGGGGCGGTGGTCCATTCTGGTCGCGGCTGCGCTGATGGTCGCGATCGCGGTCTGATCGTGGCGGAGGTCCGTTCCTTTGCGAAGGCCCTCGTTGCGGTGAGCGGTCTCTTCGGCGATCATCGCGACGGTCTCGACGTGGTGGTGAGCGCGATCGATCATGCTCTAAAGGCGAATGAGCGGTTGAATTTCGACATCGGATGGTAGCTGACTCACCATAGCGCGCTGTGTGGCTGCGGTTATCGTCTCGCGGTGCACGACGGTCGTCGCGTCGTCCGTGCCGGTCTGACATGATGGGACTCGGTGGTGAGAGAGAAATGTTGCGGTTGTGAAAGACTGTAGTAATTCGACATGACTCGCGCGCGGTTCACTTTGGCCCCACTCTTCACGCTAGCTCGTACTTTGTATTGCTTGGCAAATCGACTGTCCATACATGTACATGTATGCCATTCTGTCTTCCAGATCATTGTGATGACTGGACAAAGACTATCATCATATCAGAGCTGGGGTGAATAGCAAAAGTAAGAGCCATCGCTGTCTGAGTGGCGCATCAGCTCCCGCAATTCTCATATCTCATCTTCTTCTTCATCGAAGTCGTCCTCCTCTCCCATGTCATACAAAATCCTTCCTCCGTCGCCACCTCCATTCTGAGCGTCATAGTAGGGCAATACAACGCCCTCCCGATCTCGTCTCTGCTTCTCTGTAAGTCCTAGCTCGAAGGTCGTATTGGCAGCCTCTTCCTGTGCTGTGGCGGCCTTTTCTTCAGGTGTCCGATAGTCAGGATGATCCTCGAGTAGAATCGCGACCTCTCGGCCTCTAGTCTGGGTAGCTGCTGCCCTGTCAAAGGGCAAGAAATACCATTCTCGGACTCCCCTGCCACTCTTCCTTCTATGCTCCATCTCAAGGACCAGATTTCGACTTCCGTTTGCTCCAAGGCTTTGTAAAACACCTTCAACACCTTGTTCCAAGCCAAACATCGGCTCAGCGTGACTTCGCGATTTTGCTGCCTTTTGGGCCAGCACGTGATGCAGGCAATGTGTCGTGAAGATGGTTGTTGCTAGATACCGAAGGAGCACCAAGGCAGAAGGCGTGTATGCGTCTTGGTGTGGATCTTTTGAAACTGGAAGTGGGATATCTGTATGATACAGCCCCAGTAGAGAACTGGTTGGTCCAATGAACGAGGAGAGAAGAGCAGGAACATTTGACGTTTGAGATGCGCTGAGTTGGTTTAAACTATCGAACACCAACATTTTCTCTGCATCACCAGTGTTAGCAATCGGATGCGATACGTTAGCACTGATCACTGACTTTGCGTTGGTTCAGTCTTGAGATGAGCTATGACTTCTTTCTGCCAAGCTTGGAGGCTTTGGCTCCAGGCCTGGACGAATACATTTGCGTCACGCGGTTTGCGGAGAGTTTCAAACGACACGAAAACGACTTGAACTTTGGAGGCCTGTAATCATCAGATCGATCCAATTGAAATTTTGTGCTGCAACTCTTACAGTGGCTCGTCTCATGTACTCGGCCAGCAGTGGTTTGCCCGATTGCTCGAGGCTGTCGAGGACCAATGTGAATGGAGAAGCGCCATCTCGTCCGTTGAGGAGTCGGGAAATCAACAGCAAGTTGTGTGTTCTTCGATGCTGAATAGAGGAAGGAGGCATTTTGTGACGTTGTGACTACACTTGTCGCAGGTAAAAGGTGGCGGTTGAAAATGGAATTGAATGCTCAACAAAATTTGATGGCCTTGCTTTAAATCACCAACATGCACAGGCAGACCTCTCGGAAGAGCAACAACCTTTTCGTATTCTAGTCCCAGTGACACAATGAAGCAGTGGTCGAGAGATTACGTGAAGGAGAGTGAGGTCGTCATGAGGTGAGATGTATGAACGAAGACCCATCGGTCCTTTCACGTGCCTCAGGCTATACTGAGCGCGCATTCAATGTTCTAACAAGTATCATCAGTCCCTTGGCCTCATTCAAGTCATTGTAGACTGCCTTCTGCTACATGTGAGTGCCACTGTAAAGTAAAGCCCATGGGCAAGCTGTGCGCTTCGTGGCTTTGAGAGCGCGGGCACGGTACGAAGGGCACATGCTTCGACACGTAGCCCATCCGCTTATGACAATTTGTCGCCTACCGCATAGCCGTCGTCCTGTCCCTCGGTTTGGCAGTGTAAGCAGCTTGGTACCTCTTCGCCCTTTCAGCCTATTGAATCTCGGAGACTTTGGCACTGGTGTTGGCTGCGGTCTTTGCGGCATCGCGAGCTTCTTCCTCCGTAGCCGGCTCAATCTTCGTCTCCTTGAAGTGCTCGTGCTTGCACCAGTCGTCCTCGCGCATCTTGTCTTGCCATTCCGCCCAAACACCACTAGCACGCTCCTGTCCAGCTTGAATAGCCTCTTCGCGCCATTTCTTCGTCTCCTTGCCTTCGTTGAGGTCGTCTTGGTATTGTCGGATCTCCTCCTCGATGTGAGCTCTCAAGGGTGTCTTCAGAGGATGAACGTTGATGTCGTAGTCTCCTCCGCCTGGCTTGGATGGAAGCAGGCTGTACAGCTCCCTACGGGCTTCGACTGGCAGCGTCTCCCAGGCGGCTTCTTTTCGCAGTACAGCCTGTGCTCGAGTCAGTCACCCGTGCATACGTCCGGGAGATGCATCAGGCTTACAGGAAGATCCGGCGCTTTGCCAACCCTCGAGTTTGGCTGTGTAAGCCAGCGCTTTTGCGGCGGGTTCATGTTGTTAATGCTTCCGTGAACCGAGCGGGAGTAGTCGTTCAGTTATCCGAGCTCTCTGCTGTAAGGTGGGTACGGTCAAATAATGTCTCGATGTTTGGTATTTGCGGAATGGTCAAAGGTCGCATATGAGAGGGAGCAAGCAAGGAGAGATGACCATGCTTCCTACCGTTCTCGAGGCATAGCAGCTGCGAGTTGTTGTCGTGCAGGCTGGCGCTTTCCCGCGGACGAATTTGCGGACTGGCTCGTCTGGCTGACCGTGACCCGATGGTCAGACCGACGGTGGAGGAGTCTGCTGATGGTTTGAGCGGCTGAATCGATGGTGAATACGGCTCGAACAGCTGTTCGTGTCCCGTGTTGTGTGCGTGGCCTCCAGGGTCGCCAACTTGTGGGACTTTCATCGGCTCCACAGCAACACGTCGTCCATACGCTAGACCGTAGGCCCATACCGTACCAGCGACAACTCTTCAACCTTGCTGCTACAATATTTCCACATGCGCCCTACGAGCTTGTCAGCACGCCCGTAGTACTCTCGCGCCGCTCTGCAATGATCTACACCACGCAAATCGTGAGGCTCGATGGTCAGTCGCGAGCCGCAATTCTTCAAACCATCCACCACTGACTCCCGCGGCGAGCCAGGCCTCACTCTCGTGGCCTCTGTGGACGACTCCCAGATCCAGGAAGTCACAGAGCTCAAGCAGAACATCCGCCAGGTCATCAAAAAGCTGACGCCGTCCTCCGAACCTCGCGCGTCCATCGAGAGCTCGAAGTACACCATTCAGTACGCCTGCGACCCGCACCGATGCGCCTTCGCATGCCACTAATTACGACGACAGCTATGTCTTGAACGACGCAGTGGCATATCTCGCCATCACCGAGCGCTCTTATCCCAAGAAGCTCGCCCTGACATACCTCGAGGATGTCCGCGCTGAATTCCAGACCTCGTACAAGCGCGATGAGATCCACGATCCGCAACTACGCCCGTACCAGTACTCCGAATTCGATCGCTTCATCGAACGCACGAAGAAGACCTACCAAGATTCGCGGGCGACGGACAACCTCAGCAGGCTGAACGACGAGCTGAAAGATGTCACGCAGGTCATGACCAAGAACATTGAAGATTTGCTGTACCGAGGGGACTCGCTGGAGAAGATGGGTGAGTCGATATGTCGCGAGATCTTGACACACCGAACTCTGACAGCTGGTGTCCACAGGCGATATGTCGTCCCGGCTCCGAGACGACTCTCTCAAGTACAAGCGAGCAGCTGTCCGTATCAACTGGGAACTGCTGCTCAAGCAGTACGGGCCCTTTGCTGGACTCGGACTCCTCATCTTGCTTCTCCTCATCTGGCGATTTTGGTAAAGGTATACTCCCAGCTTGAACTTGTTTTCTTGATTAAAAATTTAGGCATAGCGTGGCGTTCAGGATAAAAGCAGCCTGGCATATACACCTGGAAATTTTGCATGATACCCGAGAGCGTACAGGATAGCGCTTCGAAACACACAAGATATATGCGAAGCTTGTCTTATATGCCCGCTTGCTACGGCAACCTCTCATATCCGGTTTGTTTTTCTTGTCTTTCTTTCTGGTTCCTTGTATCAAATGAAGATAGCTCAAAGCAAACTAGCAAGACGTATATGCAGAGCAGGGAATCGGGAAGAGGAAAAGAGAAAACTTCGGGCTGCGAGAAAACCTGAACGCAAATGGAGCTTTGCTGGACCTACCTGTGGAAAGTAGCAGAAATCATGTCTGCAATGCAACCATCTGAATGGCAGGGTTCGCACCCGCGCAATCTGGTCATCGTCTTGCTGAGTCCTGACCTGGTATCTCACGCCAGCGTTTCACGGAGAACATAGAGCCACGCAACTGGACATCGTTCAGGCACCTGGGAGCTCTCCTTTCCGCATAGGTGCCAGATGTACGGGCTTAAGCGACTCAGACAGTGGTGCCCGTTACAAGGCAACATGGCTCCTCAGGACCACAACTTGCACTCGCTGGCCAGCTGGAGGAGGCGAATGGTAGAGGAGCCACGATGTGCGTGATGCCTACTCCTGCGTCAAGGGATAGGCGCAAATTGCTGCCTCTAGTATTTCTGGCTAGCACCGGCACCACAGTATACGGCAGTATCATGGTCAATCTGTGACTGCCTGTCTCTGGATCCCCCAAGTTGCCCGCTAAACCAGAATCGAGGGTCGTGAATTCTTCTGGGTGGGGTCGCACCGACCCCTGCTGGAGCGGATGTCCTGGCTACTCTTCGTCTGGACTGCCAGTGGGGCCCTTGACCTGATTGGCAAGCTGCTGGGCATCGGCTCGCAGCTTGTCTCGGAGCGGAAGGTGGCTGGCCGGTCTCCCCGGGCAATAGGAGGTTGTGTGTACCAGTATCTCCTTCTCTTAACGCGATTCTCGTCTCGCTGTTTGATCTCTGCTTCAAGTCGCGTAGCCATTACAGAGGCAGCGGAGAGACGTAGCGCGGATGCTATGGTCCTACTCTGCCGAACAATTGCCCTGTGTCTTGCCCGGATCGAGCCATTCGGGAGCCCACTCAATGTTCCTGTATCTGGCGGCATGGTATCGGCTCAGTTTGCCGAAGCATCCAACTCATGTCGTCGTCTAGAGGCGATGGGCCGAGTGATGGTGTCGCAGGCGTCGCATAGTGGATGTCCGCACCGGGCGCATGGCCTGCAGCCCATATTGCAAGTTCCGCAAAAACAGCAAACATACATCGTGGTTGAGCTCGTTTGCGGTGGCTTCTCGGAGGCTCTGACGCTTTCTCTGGCGAGGACCTCGTTGTCAGCGGCTCGTTGTGAACATTGGATGGTGTGGTGTTGCGTTGTTCTCGACCTCATCCCGCCAAGCCTCCGTCCGCTGCAGCAGCTTGCGCAACCACCAGCCCTCGGAGGCCACAACAAGCTCATCACAACATGGATACACACAATATGGGTATGAGGAGGTTTGCATCGAAGTGCTGAACAAGCTCGTATGTGTATCTTGTTGTGGTGTTGCGGTTGTGGCGAGTTGCTGCTGGGGGAGGGAAACTTGCTGCTGAAGGTATATATACGTCAAGAATTCTTGCTGACTGTGCCAACCACTAGATCGTCACACCCGTGACACCCTCCACTTTCGGCTGGAGGGACTTGGTCTGGTGGTTGGCACAAGGGGCAGGTGGAGGGGAGGAAAGCCCGTGTACTAACGTGATGACCATGTAAAAGCACTTTCTTGGTTCAATGCTGACTCGATCATAGTATCGAATCCACCAGCGACCGAGAAATCAGACGCTGGTAGCTCTACACTTCAAGCTTAGCTTGAGCCGCTCCAGTGTCATCTTTTTTTTGCTCCTTTCCCGTCGTTTGTGTGCAACTATCACCGAAGAGACGGGCAGAGTGCGAAGGAGTAATACTGTTTGTCTACATGCTTGGCGGTGGCGGGCAGTACAGAGACATGGCGTTGGCGCTGAACAGGTCCCAGCTGAGCAGCAATACTTTTGCCTCCTTGCCGATTACAATCTCCACAACACCAACGGAACACTTCGCGATATGGGATATGCATCATCGAGCTGAGAGCATCTTCAGCATGTGCGCAGTGGACTCTCACTGTAAGTGTTGATGTCGTGGTGCAATCTTGCATCTTTTTGCGACTTTCATCCTGGCTTGGCTGGAGGCGGACTTGCCACGACCAAGTCCTTGGAACGCGGATGAATTTTGCCTCGAAGGCAACACCACACGCCACAACACCGGTGCAATACATTTCACCGGTTGGAAAAGTCTAGAAGGGCTATAAGGTGCACCTCCAACTCAGTTGTACATGATTGCACGAAGATGTTCGGGAGTTCGGACGGCATTCGAACGCTGGACGCGCTTTGCTTGAGCAACTCAGCGGAGAACACTACCGAGCGAGCTGCGACGAGCTTCTGAGGATTGGCAGCTCTCTCCGCGATGCCACGACAACTTCTACAAGGCACTATTCACTGGAAACTTCCGTTGCATGAGCACTATAGACGTGTTTCTCACGGGCAACACGCAGAGAAAGGCTTTACCGCGGGAACTCTGCCGTGGCATGGAGATGAGAGCCACAAGTTGCGCTCAAATCGAACAGCGCCCTGCGCAACCTTCAGCATCTTCCGCACACGGACATCGAGGGGAGGGCGAAGGAGCTCGACCACAGCACAGCCACGCTACTGAGGCTTGTCGCTGATTGAGCTCAACCCATAGCGATATCCAGCACACAGCGACCGCCGCTGAGGCCAGAAATCTCGCTGACCAAAGACGGCGAGCCCTCAGCTCAAACCCGCGCTCTGCCAGCTCTCTCGATCACTCAGCTCACAAGGAAACCAGAGCGCTCGCTTCACACGATTCAGAAGCGACGATTGCTTGGCCGCACGCGATCTCTCCGTCAATCATCACCCTTCCGAGCGATTCTGCTCACGAGCCGACCTCCGCTCCGCAACCCGATTGTCTCGGGCGCTTCACACGCTGCCAGGACACGCTCTAGCCACCGGGGCGACATACACCTCAGCGAGTCTGGCGGAATAGCAAGAGCCGTAAGCGCGTCATACAATACAGATGGTGGCTTTGAAAGCGTTCTCTGCCGCCGCGAGACGGCCAGTGTCATTTGCGGAACCGTCCTGCTGGCAGAGGCCCACACGGAGAAACGGAGAACGTAATTGGGATAGCGGCACTGTGGCAATACGTATTGGGGCGGAGAGGACCAAACAACACAGCGGTCATTGCATGGGTGAAGGCTCCGGCTGCAAAATGGCGCCAATTGATCCCTCTTGACAATCTCCAGGAGCGAGATAAGGGGCTTGTCTTCTTCTGTTCAGCCATATTGCAGAAAGTGCAAAGTAGCATACGAAGTTGAATTCGGGGTACATTGAAAATCTACGGAGAAACAAGTCTATAGTGAACAACACATCAGAGGAGTGCCGTGAGAACGCTTTCGCGCTTCGTCAGCATTTCCTCCCATTCCGCTTCTGGATCGCTCAACGCTGTAATCGCTCCGCCAGCGCCAACATGCCAGTCATCACCCTCATCGTCCCATTTGAAAGCCGTGCGGATCACCACTGAGAAGTCGCCGCCACCGCCGACATCGAGATAGCCAAGTACACCACTATACAGGCCTCGAGGCTTCCCGCCTTCAATCTCGGACAGGAGTTCGCATGACCGCTTCTTGGGTGCACCAGTCATGGAACCCGGTGGCAGCGAGGCAGCAAGAGCTGAGATTCCAGAACCTCCCTCAACAGTGCCCTCGATGACGGACACGAGTTGGAACACGGTCTGGTACTCTTCCACCGACATCAACTTCGGGACGTCTACCTTAGTAATACCCTCCACGCCTGCTAAGTCATGGCGGATGAGATCGACGATCATGAGATTTTCTGCGCGCTCTTTAGGGGACGCAAGAAGCTCTTCGGCTTTGGCTCGCGTCACTCCGGGACCTTTCTTGACTGTTCCTTTGATCGGCCGGAATTGGCATTTGCCGCTGCGAGACCACGATAGGAAGCGCTCGGGACTACTGCCAACAATGGCAATTCCCGGAGCATCGTCTTGTTGCAGTCGCATGAAGGTACTGAAAGGAGCTGGATTGCGGTCACGTAGTTGTCGATACATGACCCATGGCTCGGCAGAGGTACGAAGTGTCGATTGGTCGGTCAAGCACAGCTCGTAGGACTCACCAGCTCTCAGGTTCGCCTGGCAATCCAACACCTTTTGACAGTACTCCTTTTCTTCGGGCCCATCCACCAATTGTGCTTTCAGCTTCTCCCGTTCCAAGGTCTCGCCATTCGAATTTGTATCGGTGAGCCGCAACATGAAAGACCGAGTGGCTTGCAGCCATTCATCATCGGAGGAGCGGATGGTCTGCACATAAGCCACGTGGTCTACGTGGTCCACAACAATACTTCGCTCCGCCATTACCAACCACAGATCGGGATGTGTGAGACCAGCACCAACCGGTTGTACGTCTATACTTTGCAGACCAGCTTCATATGAAATGAAGCCAATCAATCCGCCCCAGAATGGAGAGTTTGGTGGGCCGCTCGTTGCTTTGTTTGACAGCAAAGTGTCTTCGACGCGCGCAAGTGCATCGCCGACACCTTGAAGGGAAATTCTGTCTATACTTCCCTCGCTGACGACTTCCATATGGCTAGTTCCAGTGGCAAATCGATATTGTTTGGAAGCCGCTGTGGGGAGACCTATGATGCTGAATCGGCCCGTTTCTGGGTTGACTGGTCTGCCATCACGAGTGCCCGATTCAAGTAGCAATGGCTGCTCACATAAGCCCAGATTCTGCAGCATCTCCATGATCGATGCCACATCCGGTAGCTGTTTGTAATCGAGCTGAGTCCAATGCACCGCTGCGGTGGGAAGCTGGGACGACTCCAATGCGTCGTCATCTTCGGCTAGTCTTTCTGAAACGACTTTCTGCTTTGGTCGCACTGTTTGATTTCGCTTCCGCCATTCACAAGCCTTGGCCCACCAGTTCGTCATCAACTTCTGGCCTTCCTTGTTGGTGCAGATGGACTCGGGATGATACTGAACGCCCCAAAATGGCCTATGCTCATGTCGTACACCCATGAGAGTAGGCCCGTTTGGAAGACTCATTGAGGTCCAAGATAGTGGTACGAGTTCCGGGCTTCCCTCAGACTTTTGCCACTGGTTTGACGATCCCCAGTCGTCGACCGAACTCTTCTGTCCGAGGGTGACATGCAGAGAGTGGTATTGTGTGGCAACAACCCGTCCTGTGTCAGCATAGATGTCCTGGTGGCAGTGGTCTACGATAGTCATGATGCCATGTCTGGGCTCCTTTAGCCGCTCGATCGTGGCGCCGGACGCCAAGCAGAGGCTCTGGAAACCAAGGCATATTCCCAGGACAGGAAGAAGGTGATTCTCAGGTAATTGCCATAGCTTCCCAATCAATCCGACGTCTTTCGCATTGGCAGGGTGACCAGGGCCAGGACCTGCGACTACTGCATCAAAGCCATCTAGATAGTCGAAGAACGCTTCGTCGTTGAGGACAAAGCGTGCGTCATCGATCTTGATGCTCTCAACAGTGACGGATAGCTCGGCGTGTAGTAGGGCAACGATTGAATTTGAGAATGAGTCGTATGCGTCAATGAATAGGATCCGATACGGTAGCATGTATACGAACTGTTCTCCGAGATGACGGAAATCGCTGACGGGAGTGGAGTGCAGATCTGACGCCGCGAAAGAGAAACGACTACCAGCCGCGCCGTGTCCTGTGCAGAAGCATATTAAGGAGGAATCTCATCAGCGGCGACGGAGAAGCAGGAGAGTGGTGGTGGTTCGCGATAGAGTGACATCGGAGAAAGAAAATTGGCCGGAGTGGTCCCTTGTGGAGGGACGCGGGAGTCCGAAAGCGACCGAGGACAAGGCTGCCTGAGGCGTGAATGGCTGCTTTGCCGACCGCAGCAGCAGAAAAGCCTCGCTTTCCGCTCCGCCCTCCCACCGCTCTTCCACCGCTGCCACCGCCACCACCGCCGCCGCCACCACCACCATCACCACCACCACCTACAGGGAACAGCATGTCGTGCATGCGCGCCCGACGGTTCCGTCGCAATCTCGCAGTCGCGCAAGCATCGCCCAGGATCTGCAAATCGTAGGCTAATCTTACTCTTAGTCGCGCGCTAATCCTGGGCGAAAAGCTGTCATGTGCAGGGCATGCGCAGCACACCACCAATAAAGTAATCCTGTAGCATCACGCGGTGTAGAGCCGGCCGACGGGGATGAGAACAGAAGGGGGAACGGACTCGCAAGTCAACCTGCGTCGCGTGCTTGCTCAGTTAGCGACGTACCAGGCAGGGCAAGCTACTTCGGCGCTGCTGCTGCTGCTTCCCTTGCGCTCCTTCTCCTTCTTCCTCTCATCACTCCTCTCGCATATCGTCGACAGCAAATTGTTGAGCTCGCAAATCTCAAGAAGCACTCCATAACACCTCCCCAAACACTCCACAATGGCAGACACCAAGCCCGCAGAGACCGTTCCAGCTGTCGAAGGTACCGTGGGCCCCCTGGATATATCTCCTCAGCCATGACCAGGAGCAGGATGTGCTGACACTGACATGAAGCTCCAGTCGACAACACTACCGCGCTGCCCACCATCGAGAGTGAAGCACCAAAGGCCGACGCAGCTGCCGCGGACGGTAAGAAAAAAAATCCCACACAATCTCGCTGGCAGCATCCCCTAACAACTTGTCCGCAGCCGCCGCACCAGAAGGCACCGCTACCACCGAACAATCCGCTGCCGCCGCAGCAGAGCCAGCCAAAGCGGACGAGACTGCCGCCGAGACCACCCAAACATCCAAGGCCGACAAGAGGAAGAGCCGAGTCGGCGATTTTGCCAAGAAGCTCCAGTTCTGGAAGAAGGACAAGAAGGAGGATGCCGCCAACTAGGCAAAGAATTCTGTCCCAAAGCAGATCAGGCAACTTATGGGCATGAGCTTTTTTGCGTGGCGCTGTTTCCTAAAGAGAGATATCCGATGATACCCTTCCATGTTTGATATTATGGCATGGCTAATTAGGCAGACGAGACTGGTAATCAGGGTCTGAAATCTAAAATTTGATTTTTGATGTTTTGAAATGGTTTGTGAGTGGCACATCTCTACCAGACTCTGCTCATCCATCGTATGCTTCGCATTCTTGCTTTGGAAAGGGGGTGAGTGAATTGGCTTGATGAAAATTTCCCGGGCTGAATTGTCTGGGCTGGTCTTACAGAGCCCCGTAGACCTGCGGCGCTTGAAAGGATTGCTCCGTCTGGGACTGTGATTTGGCTGCGTAGCTGCTCTCAGTGACGAAGCAAGTCTTGGATAGGGGACATACTCCGCCCACGGCCCCTCGTCGTCCGTATCCGAGGCAGTGTTGTCGTCCTCATCGGTGAAGAAGCCGTTCAAGCTATCCTCTGCCTCGTGAGCTGTAGAGTCGCCCATTATAGCCTCCTGAAGATTGTCGCTCATTTCGACATTCATGAATTCGGCAAACAGAACAGGGCAATTTTCGCTGTTTAAGGGCTGGATCCAGGCCTCATCAATAGCAAAAGGCTGGATCTCAACCACGTCACTGCGATTGTTATGTTAGCTTCTTGAATCACCAGGCTCCTTTGAATAAACATACTCTGGCGGCATGGCAGGCACCAACGAGCTACGATTACCGCATGCCCTCGTTGCCTCAGATAGTCTGAGTTTTCCACGTATCATATTGATCACAATCGAGCCCTTGTTGGCAACGCCGTATGAATCAGTCCATTCGTCACTCGCCCGCGGGATCTCTTCCATGCCTGCACAATTAGCAAATCTCCTTGACCCACCAGTGTTCAAAGACTTACTGATCTGTCCAGGCAGGGTGTAAGTAGTCTCAGTGCGACCGCACTCTTGCGAAGTCTGAGAATGATGCCACCGAACCCATTTATCAAGCGTGACCTGAAAGCCGCAATGCTTGTTCGACAGCGGTATGGCGTAGCATTGCGATACCATTTCATCGCCATCCCCATCGGAGCGGCAGACGACTTCCAGTTTGAGCGCGTTCGCGGTATACTGCTTAAATTCTGGATCGAACTGGAGGCAGACCTGAACTGCTTCTCCGGGAACACCAGATACCGAACGGCTAGTTGTTACGCCGCCTGGGACACGGAAGTGAGGGTTCGTGTATTCTCGCATAGTTGAGTCGTTCGCCATGGATCTGAGGTCCACTCGTACGCCTTGCTCACTCCACATGATGGTAAGAGTGGTTCCAATTGCGGCTTCTGGATGATGTTGGTGGAACTATTAGGGGGACTGGCAAACAAGACAATGGTGTCTTTTTACGTGAACGAAACCTTTACTCCTCACACTTCTTGCCAGGCCCACTGATTTCGAACAAATGAGGCGCACTCACTTCGACTGCTTGATTCTGCTTCAAAGTGACGTTGCGACAAATTCTGAATGTACACGTTGGAATCGTATGTTCGTAAAGCGTTCGCACGCTGTTCTCCTCAGGTGCCCTTGATTCTTCTCATGCAATCATCCCTCATAAACCATAAATCAGCACCAACAGCTTCTTCAATGCTTCGCTTACATAGGACCAACTTGCAACCAGGGCTGAAGCATACCGAGCTCATCTTCAGCTAGAGGCCTCACACTGGGTCTCCTCTGCTGATCCCAGCCACCGTCTTCCATGACCGCGATGTTAGGCATCCCGAGATTACCGCACATACTCAGCGTTCTCAACATGCTGACACTCTGCCGCATGCTCCATTGCGGACTTGTTCTGCCATCGACGGTTGTGCTGAAGATGCTTGGCAACTGCGCATTGGAGTTGTTCCCCGAAGCGAAAATCTGTCGTTGCTCGTCTGGCGGCGGCAGAGTGACGTTCTGCATTTCAAAGCCCGCTAAGTCCTCCACTTTCGCCATCAGAGGCTTCAAGTAGCGTGACTGCTTGCCCCGCATGGAAGACAAGCGATTCAACAGCACGTGGAGGTAGTGCTTCCCTTCAAGGAATGTTGTCGATGTGTCACCGGCAGTGCAACGTAAAACGTCTGCGAGGCATCCGGCAATGTCAGAAATCTTCTGCTCCTGCGCAAGAGTCAATGATCCGCTGATACAAGATGATATTCGACACAAATTACCATGCCGATGCCGTGAGAATCCAAAGCAAGAGCGCTTGCCCCGGAAGTGATTTCCACGACTTTCCGTGCGAGTTCAACTGGGTAGTCCAATCTCATACCGGCTTCGCCCTACCAGTAGGAAAGATGCAAGTTAGCTGACATTTAGGATATGGCAGTGGCCAGAATCTTACCTGACCCCAGATCAGACCGTTGCTCACTCCCATTTGCCAAGCCAACACATGTAACCATTCGCGTGTTATACTGATGTCAAGCTGTTGCGTTTCGCTGAGTGCACAGACCAAGTTCGCATTCACGCTTTCGTCAAGTTGCTTCTGCGTGCGCACGAGCCAAGCCTCGTCACACAGGCTAGCTCTCCGAGTGCCACGCCACGCACTCACGAAACTATCGTCGACAGCACTGAACAGATTAGCCAGATTGACGAAGCCATTCAAAAGCTGCGGATCTTCGCTCTCAAATACGGCTGGTAGAGAGACAGATGCGCTGAGTCGGGTTCGTTTCCTTCGCTGCACTGCGTAAGCTCTCTCGGTAATGAACAGCAACCAGTATAAACGACGTCGCCACTGTGCATCAATGGGGTCGAGCTTGTCGTATTCTTCTTCATCATCCATGCACATGTTCTCCGAGAAGGTAATACTTTCTTGCAAGAAGTACCAGGCTTGGTTGTGCTTTTCGTGATTCCCATAGAAGCAGAAGAGGAAGAAGCTGGTCATGACATTCAAAGTCGTGGCTTGCTCGGGATAGTCAAAATTCTTTCGCTCGCGGAGACATTCTTCAGCAAAAATTGCATCATTCTTCTTGAGCGGGTGTATGGATGGTGGTTGCGGTATTGAAGTATCCAACTGAATCACTGTCGTTGCGCACAAGGCACATAAGAAAGCGTACATTTCGGAGCTCATATTGTGGTTGGAATACACCGCTGGATCCAAGAAAACCGATCTATCGAGAATTGGCATGATCGCGAACATGTGCTCGAAGAAGAGCTGGACAAATGGTAAAAACGTCTCGGGAGGTATAGCACGCTGGCTGTGGTGTTCCGAGGCACTGGGCGTGTATACGCGCGAGTGTCCGTCACTTCCTGTAGCGGGATGCTGTGTGTTGCCTGTCCAGCTACGCTGCGGTGGCGTGGGAGGTAGCGGTCGTTGCGACGGCGGCTCCTGTTTGGCCGCATGCATGTGTGGTTGAGGCATTGAAGTAGGCATGTGCTGGTAATACGCCGGCTGGTCTGGCGCGACACTCGTAGGCTGTGCGTAGATGGCATCTCGATTGTGCTGTGTTTGAAATGGAGTCGCACCTGGCGGCACGCTGCCATTCGTTCCCCAGCCCCAATTGCTGCCGAAAGTCTGGCGAGGAGACGGAGGACTGGCCGAGCTGTGCGTGTTGGAAGAGACATCATCATCTATTCGCCTGAGTGCATGCAGCACTCGCGCACTCCGTAAGCCCTTGGGGCCCTTCTTCTTGGGTATGGCCAGGTAGGCACAGCGGATGCTGGCCTTCTTGCACGGTGTGCATGGGTCCTGTCCGTCGCATCGCACCTTTCGCTTGCGACAGCAATCGCATGCCCTCTTCGGTGGTTGCTTCGGCGCGCTGCCACCGCTGCTACCAGTGTTCTCCGGCGGCGACGCCGTGGACGCAACTTGCGCCGGTTGTGTTTCTGAAGCCATTTCTGCCAATCACCGTCCGCGCCGCTCGCCCATAAAGCCAACGCAGTCCTTCTCAATCGTAGCTCTTACGTGCCATGCCAGCATGTGCCTAGAACAGTCGCGGATTCGTTGCGACGCAATGATGGCGTTTGCGGGTATCGTGAATCGTGTTGGACGAGGCGGCGTCAGCAGCAGCGAAGGTGCCAGTGACGATTTGCGAGAAGCGTGATGGTGTAGAGCGTGTACACTTGGGCCGGCGCTAATGCTTGGTTGTGGGGTACTTCCGCCCACGCGCTCGTCTTCTCCACGCGGCGACTTTGTGCCTTGTCAAACACCGAGCGGCTTCCGCAAGACCCACCCACGCACATCACCACCGCGAGACGTGAGACGAAGCCGTTTTGCGTTTCGCGGTACTCGTGCTCCTTCTGCAGTCGTCAGCCCTGCTCCCACTTCATCGGAGTATTGGAATGCTCGGCAGAGTCGGCATACCATTCACACGCAAGCATCCGAACTCTGAATCAGGCCTATGCCCGTATGCGGTTTGCACAAAATTCCGGGACTGGGCCGTCCGTAACGCCCATTCGCTGGCAGCGTCGTGCTCCATCTGTACGAAAGTGCCTCAGCCCGGGGTGGCAATGTCTCCGTTCCTATCAATGTCAGCAGCGCATGAGCACTCGACAAAGTCTTCCAACTCTTCGCTAACGGTCTTGAGTTTCTCTTTGACAGCAGTGACGCCCTCAACGCCTACAATGTGCCGAGCGGGTGGGTTGTCGTGGCCGCCGATGGCTGCAACAGCGTGCACAGTCTCCGCCACGAGTCGCTCCTTCATGACTCTGCCGAGTGGCGCGTAAAGACTCTTCACCTCGCTCGAGTATAGCTGATCCCCAGTGGTTGGCTCCGCGGAGCCTTCGATCTTGTCCAGGAGGGAGGACAGGATATTCCGTGACAGCGGCGCCGGGTTGTTTTCATCGCTGTAGCACACCATGGGAGGTGCGGAAGTAATTCGATGGGTGAGAACATTGACCTCCATGTTCGGCTGCACGATAGTCATTCGAATATTGAACGGAGCAATCTCATAGGCCAGACTGTCGCAGTAGCCTTCGATAGCCCACAAGCTCGCACAGTACATGCTCAGGCCAGGAGTACCTAGGTGGCCCGTAACAGCAGTCATCAGCACTATATGGCCGTTCTTCTTCTCCCGAAAGACGGGCAACGTCGCCTTGATGATGTTCACGGGCCCGAAGAAGTTCATCTCGAATTGATCCTTGACCAAGCTCAGAGTCCTGGGGCTCTGCGAAAGCTCCTCTACCGTGCCCACCACGATTTCAGAATGGCAGCAGAATAGAATGTCGACCCTTCCGAAGCAGCGCACCGCTTCGGCCACTGCGGATTGGCACTGGCCCATGATCTTGACGTCCAGCGCTACAACACGCAACCGACTCTTCCACAACTCTCGTTCGCGGTGCTCTTTCTCCAACCGCTCCTTGCTCTTTTCCTTTCTCGACGCCTTCCCCTGCTCGTCGGGTTCATCGTCATCGTCCATGCCATCTTTGGGTGTAGAAGGAGCACTCAGCTCCTCCAAGAAGTCCTTGAAGTCTCTGCTCCTCTCTTCTTCTCTCTCGAACTCTGTGGGCTGCACGCCTGCCGTGACGTAGTCCCCATGCGCCAGCAAGTGTCTGCAAAGAGAGATGCCGATGGGGCTATTCGCGCAGGTCAGAAACCACACCCGCGGAGCATTATGTGTCGGAAACTTGGGCGTTCGCGGCAGCTTGATCTCACTGGGAGCAGACATGGCGTCGTCTTCTCCCGCCGCGTGAAGCTCGGCGGCGAACTACACGACCACGCTCATGCTGCACTCGCGCATCATGGAAGAGCGTTGTCACGATGGGGGACTCTTAATAACACGCACCCGATATTGAGACCGTGAGAGCGAATCAAATGGCAGCTGCGACATGCAAGGGTGGCTGTCGGCAGAAGCGATTGAGTTTCGCTTGGAAGACGCGGCTTGCAAGGCACGGCACGCCACGCCAGCTCGCAGCTCGTGCGTCCATCATCGTCCTTCGACTTTCATGTGATGACTGCGGCCTCAGAATTGCTTCAACCGCATCGCAGCCAGTGCAGGAGGTCGCAGGACTGCCTGAACTCGCGCCCGCACCTCGACAATCCCACCATTTGCTGCGCATCCCGCGGCCTGCCATTTGCCCAACATGGCGAAACGACCGCCTACACCAGCAGATGAACGCATCTACCACCACCCAGGACTGGTCGGGTGGTGGGTGGGCGAGATGGGTGGGAAGGCCATGGACGAGAACATGATCCACCGCTACATGAGCGAATCCCCCTTCTTCGAGTGGAGCAGCAAGAATGGGCTGCTCTTCGAGCAAGGCAAAGCTGACTGGGCCACATACCACATGTGCAACAACCGCAAGGCATTAGAGGACAACCTGCGGGGAAGAGTAGGTCTCGAGTACATGATTGTGCAAGATCCGCAGCCTGTTGCAGACAAGGAACTTGCGGCGCAGGGAGTCACCACCGGCATCTATGTCATCCGCAAGCAAGACCGCCAAAGAGCTCCATCAGGACCGAGGGTACGACCGCCTGGTGTGATCCTCGAAGACAATTGGGAGTTGACTGTCCTGGGGACCTACTTCATCGTGGGCGAGCAGGCATTCCAGGCGCCGAGCATGTTTGATGTAGTGGAGAATCGGCTCCTCTCTGCTGCAAGTAGCCTCAATAAACTCATTGATGCTACATCAATACTACCCAGATACGCACCTGCATCCGGTTACACCTACCTTCCTCCAAGCCAAGCAACGAAGCGAACAGGGACCGCGTCAATAGCTGGCTCGCCGGCTGGCTCACGAGAAGGTAGCATCGCGCCCGGCACAGACTCACAGTCGCTGCGTTCAGGATCTCAGCTCCCCGAGTCCAATGTGCCAACTTCGAAATCACTTTCAGACCATGATCAGACTCGACTTTTGGCAAGCTCACTAGCCATGTCGATCAAATATGCTCACGACTACACTGATGAGAATCCACTCATGGGTGAGCCTGGCAATTTCAAATTTGCCATGACTGAAGCGGCGGTGAAGAAACGTCGGGCAGAGGAAGAAGCCGCCGCTGCAGAGGCTCGCGCAAAGAAAGAGTCGGCATCAAATATCTCCCCGAGACCACAAGTTGCTTTCCCCAAGGCAGACAAAGCTGCTGCGCCGGCTGCTTTTTCGACCGAGACAAAATTGAAAAATGAAGACAAGCGCAAGAACAGTGCGTCTGGAGGGAAACGCAAGAAGGACCGCAAGAAGGGCACGAGCAGCGCCGGTCCTTCCCCAACGACTCCCGGACCCAGTGCGGCACCGACACCGAAAGCTACTTGAAGCAAGCGAGTATGTTCGATATTCTTGAACTCTCCTGGATCATGTCATTGCAGTTGGCCCGTTCACAGGATGTGGCTCACCACATTGCTACACAAGCGTTGCAACCCAAACGAACAAGAAACCTGGCGTCCTGTACCGCGGTTGAGAACTACAATGCCATCTGCTGCCGTCCTGACCATCAAGCTCTTGGACTTGACGTACATCAATGCCGGTGACGCTGATCGCAACGAAGTCTCTTCGCTCCAAACACCAGCGAAGTGTGCGACGTCTATGCTGCGCTACTTCCTACTCAAAATGTATAAGAGTCGTAGGACAGGTAAGTCGGCAATTGCCGCGAGGCTACCAGTCTTTCGCAGACCTGAGGCAGTAACCTCAGCTTATCACAGAACTGTCATCTGGAACAGGATCAATTAGGGTTTTGCCGATGGTAGCACTTCACAGACCATACATATCACTTAATGTACGCCCGATATTCTGTTGTGTGACCCGAATGATCAGCGCACTGCAAAGCAATTGTTCAAAAGCATACCTTTTCCTAAAGCAATAGGGGTTCTGGTCCTCGGTTCGACGTCAGGCACAACTACTGCCGTTGAAATCTGCCCACCATCAGAATGAGTTCTATCAACAAGATCGAGGGCTTGCCAATGTCTACCGAAGTTGTGCGAGCTGGTCTCGCTGCCTTTACCGTATCGCTCGTTGTGTTCAAATCGTATGCGACAAATCAACAGCATTGTCATCCTCCTGCAAAACACGCAGGCCCGCTGGTCTGTTCTCTGACTTAACGAATGTATGTAGACAAGGAGATCTCCTCCAGCAGCATGGTATGACGGGAGAAGAACCAAGTGTTTGGAAGATTTGTGATACCCTTCCCCGTGGGGAGAAAGGCCTGCGTGGGGCAAAGTTTCGGGACTGCGACTTTTCTACGATGTTCATGGCGTTGTTAATTCATGACTAACGAGTAGCCTATGGTGGTGGTAAGTCATGGTAATCCGGATTTGAAGGCTCCGGTATTGGTGAGCGTCACGATGAGAGGGCCAGCGAATATAGGTGCTGGGCTGGTGGTGCGAGGGCATGTTTGTGAGTGACTTTGCGCATTGGCTTTCGTGAAAACGCGTCTGAGGTACGATAGATACCTTATGCTGATAACTTTGTGATTGGATTCGGCCCAGTTCTCGTCTTTTCGTCGTCCCAAACTAGATGCAGCCTTGGTTCGATGATTGGGCTCGCGTGCACTGCTCAGAATGCGGTGATAGAGCACGTGGACTCGGTGGAGAGCGGACAGGGTTCAACAAGCTTTGGCGCATATGCAGTCTTCCATCCGCTCGAAATTATTTGTTCTATCGCGAGCTTCCCGATTTTCTTCCCTCCCACCCAGCCAATCCTCGAGCATCAATTCACTGAACTATCGAGAGCAGACATTCGCTATGTCACCGTCACTTCCATCGCCCAAGGCCGGCGCCGGTCAGGTTGAGAAGGAGTCGGGCGTCGCGCGCGTCCTCGGTGCTGGTACGAGGGAATTGTGCCACCCAATACTCGAGCAACATGTGCTAACGTGCCATTGCAGGTTCTGCTGGTATTGCCGAGCTCGCCGTCTTCCATCCGGTCGACACGATAGCCAAGCGATTGATGTCCAACCAGGGCAAGATCGTTGGATCTACTCAGCTCAACGAGGTCATTTTCCGCAAACACGCCGCCGAACCCTTCGCCCGACGATTCTTCACCCTGTTCCCTGGTCTCGGATACGCGGCGGCATACAAAGTGTTGCAGAGAGTGTACAAGTACGGTGGGCAACCATTTGTGCGCGACTACCTGTCCAAGAACCACGGCGCGACCTTTGACAACGCATTTGGCAAGGGCAATGGCAAGGCTATCATGCACGCGACTGCTGGTTCGCTCATTGGCATTGGAGAGATCGTTCTGTTGCCATTGGATGTATTGAAGATCAAGAGACAGACAAACCCAGAGGCTTTCCGAGGACGAGGCGTGTTGCGGATTGTCGCCGACGAGGGCTTTGCGCTCTACCGTGGATGGGGATGGACAGCTGCACGAAACGCACCTGGATCATTCGCTCTGTTCGGCGGATCAGCAGCTGCGAAGCAATACCTGTACAAGCTCGAGGACTACAACAAGGCCACATGGTTGCAGAACTTTGTCGCCTCGATTGCCGGTTCAAGCGCGTCACTGATCGTCTCTGCGCCCTTGGACGTTGTCAAGACCAGAATTCAAAACCAGAACTTCGAAGTCAAGAAGTCCGGTCTCAAGATCGTATCCGACATGGCTCGACACGAAGGACCCTCGTCCTTCTTCAAGGGCTTGGTGCCCAAGCTTCTTATGACTGGTCCCAAACTCACGTTCTCTTTCTGGCTGGCACAAACCCTCATTCCGCTCATCAACAACAAACTGTAAGATCTGCAGCAAGCAGCAAGCAAGGCGTTTTGGCGCAATGGATCATGTTGCCTACGATAGAGCACCAACGAAGGCATTTGTGGATGAGTAGAAGGGTACGCTGACATGCAGCACAGACGAGTCCATATGAGCGTTTGGTAAATTTCACGTCATTGCATTATTACGAAGTTGTACATAGCATGCAACGCGATATGCTAATTGTATAGCTCACGAATTATCTCAACTCAGCACTGAGAGAGGCAAACAATGCGGCTAGTCACTGCCGTTGGCTTTCATGTTTATGTTGGCATCCTCGATAACGCGGCCATCGCCAGACAGCATGCAGAGCTTGGCAGCAACAAGTTCTGCAATCTCACACTCATCTGCAGGCTTGCCGAAGAAGACGCCTGCCGAGCGCGCGCGTCGATGCTTTGGCCGTGATGATGATATCAGAGGCTGTTGAAGTGCCTCGTGACGAGATCCGATCCTAGACTTCATCCAAAAGAAAACAGACGGGCTGGGCCACCGGATCGACGCGTGAAGTACCCCTCAATTTTGGCTGCGAGATCAATAAGATCTAAAGTATGTCCTCGTTACAAGATTCTCGAGACGCTGGAGGGATGCACTTGCACCACTGCAGAGATGGACGGGCAGACGAACGGAACTGGAGTTGCGGCCAAAGGCGTCCAGTCGTCGATGGTCAAGGAGCTCTTTGGCATACCTCATGAACGTGGAGGGCTTACTTGGCTGGATGAATGTCCGGACTACCTTAGCAAGAGTGGGAGCAAAACACCCGACCACGCGTTGGTGAGTCTCAACGATTCCTCAAACAATTGAGGCAATAATACGCTTGAATGCAGGGTTACTGCAATACAGAGCATGCTTTGATCTAAAACTAACCTAACACTGCGCTCTAGATCACGAGATATCAGGGACGGAGATCAGAAGGTGTCAGAGCGACGTTAGAGCTATTTCTGGCCGCCATCAGTGTGCAAAGTCCATTCTTGAGGCAGCTCGTGCGTGGATTGTTGGGCAACTACCCCGGCGAGAACATCGATGCACAAGACCTCGAATTCAAGAGCCCGTTTCATCCGTTTTTCCACCATTGGGCATCTCTGGTAGCGGCCAACGATAAAGCCCATCATGATGACAGCGAGCAAGCAGAACAAATCAATGCGTTGGCGGACGTCCTTGGCGATGAGTTCAAAGAGGCAATAGCGGACGTACAAAGTCTCGCGAAGAATGGCAACACGACTTTCAGCCTGCTATGGACTCTCTTCCCGCCTGGATGTCCTGTCTTCGCTGACGTTAATGGCAAAACGCACTGCTTTCTGGTCAACAGCTATAACTACTTGATGGCTGAACACCCACCAACTCTCGCTGTTCAACTCCTCAGTCTGGACTTTGATGGATCGAGATATGGCTGGCAGAAATCATCAAGATTTATCCCCGCCTTTTCCGGAAGCACGAAAATCCTCGCGTTACCCGTGATACCATTCCACTTTTACGAGAACGCGGAGACCGTCCTCGACACGCTGTATGCGCGTGGCTGCGTAGCCGTGGACTTGACGAAGCAAGCACCGGCCTACAGATCCTACGATGGATCAGTGCGACTGAATAAAAGCGGCGACTATGACTTCGAGGATGTCGAGATCTTTGTGAATGAAAGGCTGATGATTGAGCCCAAAGTCCATTCGCAGCAGGCCAGCCAGTATAGCCCGACAGTCTATACCACTCCGCACAAACTCGAATTCCTGCTCCAACGAGATCCGCACACCAAGGTCGCCCAAGAAGCCGACAATAACAAAGAGGAGACGGGCCTCCTCTCCATCATGCACATCCTGAATATGCACATCGTGCTCGGCCTAGGCCAAAACAAATTAGCGCCTTCAAAGTCTGAAGGATCTGATGAGAATACATTGCTCAAAAGCCATCGATGGACCGAAGCCCTCTTCGGTCTCCGACCAGAAGTCTTCTGTCGATCCGTTGTTCGCGGCTATCTGCTCGGCTCCAAATGCTGGGCCGAATTCGAAGTCGACAACATTGAGCCCATCCGATGGAACGACAACGCCTTTGAATCTCTCGTCGTCCCGCCAGCGCGAAAACGTCTCCTAGAAGCGCTCGTCCGCCAACAAAAACTCCACAAGCAAGACTTCGACGATGTGGTGCAAGGCAAAGGCCAAGGATTGATCATGCTTCTCAGCGGACCTCCTGGTACGGGCAAAACTCTCACAGCGGAATCTGTGGCAGACCATCTCCGGATCCCACTGTATGCAGTCAGTGCGAACGAACTCGGCGATAGCGCCAAGGACATCGAACATCAATTCCCTTCCGTGCTCCGATTAGCTGCTTCGTGGGATGCGGTGCTGCTGCTAGACGAAGCGGACGCTTTTCTCGAAAAGCGCGCTCCGCAAGATACCCCAGGAGCGCGAGAACGCAATAAACGAGTAGCAGGTGAGTAGTGGTATCCCTTCGAACAATACTCCCGAAAAAAAATAAAACCAGAAGACTAACAACATATAATATTCACAAGCCTTCCTCCGCATCCTCGAGTACTACCGCGGAATCCTCATCCTCACCACCAACCGCGCCGTAAACTTCGACGACGCATTCTATTCTCGCATCCACCTGAGTCTCCCCTTCAAAGCCCTCGACCATCAATTCCGCGAGCACATTTGGAAGAATTTCCTGCGGGGTTCCGAAGTTTCCGAAGCGGAGATATCGGAATTCGCCCAAGAGGAGTTGAATGGGAGGCAGATTAAGAATGTCGTGAAAATGTCGCGGTTGTTGGCGCAAGATAGTGGGGGGGTGCCGTTGCAAACGAGCCATGTGAGAGATGTGTTGAGTATTACGAGGGAGGATGTAGAGGTGCAGTAGTTTGATGAGTATAATTAAAATCAGAAGCTGTGTTGTCCCTCATGTGAATCTTGTACGGCACGGTGGTGCTCGAGGCTGTGACGAAGAAGGGGTATCATTTGACATGCACTACAATACATACGCGAGCAGCAACAGACTCAACCATTACCTGCAGTCGTAAAACACCGACATGGCTCAACAGCCGCCTGAACAAATTATGTAATGTTGAGCACTGGCCGCCTGAAATTCAGTTCGTCCTCCCATTCTGGAATGCATCTCGCAAATTCGGTGGTAGGCTCGCCATGAGTTGTTGCGCGTCTTGTCTCATCTCTTTTGCCTGACCCAACTGCCCACTCAGTTCCAGTGTGTCGGCGTACATCCGGGTTCCCACGGCTCTCCACAACTTGTTATTATTCTTACCAGCAAGTCCGCGCGCTGACTTACCAGAGCTGACGGCTTGCTGCCCGACGATGTTTTTAAACCACGCATCGGTCATGATGTTCATGACGCACATCAGCAATTGATCGTTACCGACACCCTGAGCAGCTTTGACGCTGCGCTGCAGAATAGACTTGGTATCAATGATCAGACCGCCAGCTCTTTGTGAAGCAACCGCCTTGAGCATGTAGAAGAGTGATTCCGTTGCTCTGCTTCCGTGCTCACCGCCGTCGCTATTTCGAGTCACGACACAGTAAGGCTCGGCCCAGTTCAGGAGCAGGTCAGCCTCCTTATGGTTGCCCTGTGAATGAAGGATTTCGATGCTATTCAATGCTGAGAGGATCTTGATCGGATCCATGGGCCCCGTATCGCTTTTTGTGTTGCCGGTCAAGTGTACCTGCAGTGCAGGGGATCGATACAATCGCAACGCCGCTTCTAGGTCTCCGGAGCCGTGCTTGACTACAGCATCAAGGTATATGGCCAATGTTGCGAAAGCCGCCTGAGGTGGGCCCTCGAGCTGTGGGAGATCTTTCTCATGGTAGGCCTGCAATGCGTTGATGGCGTGAGGCCAGTCCGAAATGCCACAAAAGGCGAATGCGATATACAGCCTCGCTGTTGCTCGCAATGAGACTTGCGTCTGCCATCTGGAAGATGCAGCACTCAGAGACAATGACATATCCTTCGGCTCAGTCCTACTCATAGTAACGACGTGGCTCAGATACTTGGCTGCCTCAGGTACAGTGCTGCCATCTAGTTTTGACAAGCCGCTGATCAGATAGCCTACAGCGTAGGCCTGCTGCTTGGTGAGCCACGCGAACGCAAGACAAACATCACCATTCGAACCCTGTTGAAAAACTCCACCTGAGTCGGCTTCCAGCTCGGCATCTTTGCTGTGACCAAGGCTGATGTGAAGAGCAAAGCCATCTTTATTAGTCCATGCTTCATCTTGCGTGCCTTGGTCGAGCTCCGACTGCATCGCTTGCACTTTTGCGTCGGCAACTTTGCGGTTGAAGCGGACCAGAGAACATCCTACATCCAGATAATTCAACAGAGCTCTGACTTGCGGCATTGCTTGCATCTCAGGAGTCAACTGATGCATTCGCGCGGAGGCCATCGCGCGGACCGCAAGGTCGATGCTATCGGACGTGCGGGCCCGTAAGTGAACCAGCGCTTCGATTGTGTGAGCCACTATTTGCACAGAGACATGATAGTGCCTGGTTGCTACCGCTGATAGCGCAGTCAAGTGACGGACCAGAGAGACTGTTTCGTGGTGATTGTCTGGAATTTGGAGCCCAAATGACACGCGGAGGAGGTGAAATGCATAGACCCAATGCAGGAGTTGCAATTTCTCAACCTCGGCCGAAATTCTCTCCACAGTCTTCATGGCCGTCTTGAACTTGCGGCTCTTGAACCAGATCCTTGCTATCAAATGATGCATCGCATATTTGAGATCTGTCAACCGTGCACGTTCGCACAAAGATATTCCTTTACTGAGGCATTCTTCCGCATCGGTGAGATTCTCGGTCTCCTCATAGAGAAGGCTGGCATATCTCAACCGGATGCGCGCCTCTTTGCGTGGATCGGCTATGCGATAGTTCTTGAGCACGGAGTCGAGACAGCTCAGGCCCGTCGACAGGAGATTTTGATACTGGTCCAGCAGATCTTCAGATACCTCCTTACCGGACAAGGAGCCAGTCATGCCGTACGCAGCGCTGATGTACTCATCAGACAGAGCGAGCAGGGCTGCTTGATAATCGACGCTCGTCAACGGTGTGGGTGTGGGTGGCAATTGCGAAGATGCTAGCTCCGTTAGCGGCGACGAAGCGGGAAACTGCTTGGTCTGGAGGATTTGTCGCGATGGCTTGGACGCGAACTCTTGTTTGACGGGCGTCGGACGCGGCTCAGGTTGCTCGCATGTAGAGAGAGCAGTGCCATCATTGGACCTCCTACGCTTCGGAGAGCGAGACTGGGGATCCTCAAGCTTCACGGACGGACGCTGGGGTGGAGGCTTGATTGTGGACTTTGGTCGTTGCAGCATGGACGGATCGACGGTGATGGGCGTTGCAGTGGACCGAGGCTGGCCAGGTGATGAGGGTGGCCTGAAGTTGTTCTGCGGCATCGACTGTGGCTCAGCTTGTGTAGGCGTATTGACATGTTGGCTGTGGGTCATGCTAGGAGTCCTCTGCTGAGGACGACTTTGTTGCACGGACTGGCCGACAGTGGGCTGACTCGGCCGTTCACTCACCACTCGGCTCTGGACCGCAGAAGGCGGCCACTGCTGCGAGCCTTGGCTTTGCGATTGAGGCCGTACTGGGGTTTGCTGCTGGCGCTGGACCGGCGGATTCATCAGTCCCTGCACCGCTTGCGAGGGTGCATGTACTTCTTGGTAGGAGGCTTGTTGATGAGACGGCTGTGGCTGCCCAGCTTGCTGTGCCATCACGTACGGGTTGGGAGCGGCCGATACCCTGCTGGACGGCGCCGAAGGATCATACAGCGACGGTGAAGCAGGCGGTCGTGGCCATTGAGGTGAGGCCACTGGCTGCCTGTGAGATGCCTGAGGACGCGGAGGCTGCTGGGCTGCGGGTGGCTGAGACAGTGGTCTCTGAGCTTGCTTGGCGTGTTGGTGTGCGTAGAAGGCTTGTTGTTGTTGCTGCTGCTGCTCTTGTCTCGGCTGCGGCGGCGGCTGGAAGCGATGGAGCGGGTCCGGCGAATACCGTTCGTTCTGCTGGATGAGCGACGGCTGAGATGGCGGCGACAGGTACTGCTGCTGCTGCTGCTGGTGCGCGGACTGGTTGGGCGTTTGATAGTATGATGCCTGGCCTTGGCCCGAGTTCACGGCCTGAGGCATGGCGTGTGGAGTGGGCCAGTTTTGTTGGTACGCCGGTTGCTGCTGCTGCTGCTGCTGCTGCTGTTGGTGTTGCTGTTGGTAGCCATATCGTGCTTGCCCATATGGCCCGGAGTGATTGCTATAATTGTATTCCGGCACGTAGCCGTCTTGGTACGGCATCTTGCACCGTCTGTCACCGCATCTGCTATGCAACGACTACCGCTGGACTCTGTGCGGGCGTCATCTTGGCTCCTCGCTCGGTCACCAGAAGTCGAAGTTGGGGTGGAGGTCGCGCTGGTGCTGGTGTCCCACGCGATCGCGTCTGACCGGGGCCGGACTCGTCTCCGCCCGGCCGCAACCTTATTCGCCTCCCAGTCCAAGTTTCTTTCGTCCTCGAGAAGCTGCACAGCCGGTCGCGAAAACTCACAATGGCGCCCAAACAGAATCGTGTCACCAAGCCTAGCAATGGCCCCAAGCGCTCCGCATCCAAATCTTCCTCGGGTGGATCTTCGAAATCGAAGAAGCCTTCGAAACCGCTCCCTGTGGTGAAGACGGTGAAGACGAAGCAGGGCACTGCGAAATCCAAACTGCCACCTCATAAGCGGTACAAGGAATCCGAGCTCAAAGTGCCTCAACTGAACGGAATCGTGCCCGCTGGCGTATCGAAGCCGCCGAACCAAAAGAAAGGCAAGACCTTCGTCGACGACAAAGAAAGCATGAATACCATTCTGGCCATGGTCATGGCCGAGAAAGAAGGCAACCTGGAGAGCAAGATGATGCGGGCGCGCCAAATGGAAGAAGTGCGCGAAGCACGGAGAATGGAAGCGGAGAAGAGAGTGGCTGGCAAGAAGAGCGAAATGGAGGAGAGAAAAGCCAACATCAAGACGGAAGGCAAAAAGAGCAAGAGGCGGCGCAGCGCAGGAGATGTGGATGGTGACGAGCAGACTGGGAAAAGCAAGGCTGGCAACGACGGGTCCAAGAAGGTCAAATTGAGGAAGCGGGTCAGCTTTGGTTGAGCTCTTGCTCGATCTATGCTTCAATTGTACAAGTCTATGGCCTCCATGGCGTTTACGTCTGTCGGTTCTTTATCAATGCTCATGTCCGGGGCGATGCGACCTCCTCCTCATCGGATCAAAGACGAACGGCGTTTCGTGTCCTCCGTGAGGCCCCTGCTGCCCAAATACCGGCGCCTCAATCTTATCGAAGTCGACGTTTCTCATGGCCTCCAGAAACCCGAAGACGGGCTTCGTGTGCCATCTGCCACCTCCAAATTCAAACCAGCCCAGATGACCGCCAGAACTGGTAGCACACATGACAGCGTAGGGATTTTGCTGGATCTCGGCATATGGCACAGCCTGGTCGCAGGCAATCGGATCGTCAGCCGCGTGTATGCACAGCAACGGAATGCGCACCGATAGCACACTATCGGAGCTGCTGGCGTCTCTGTAATACGCGCCCTCTGTCGGGTAACCCCACTGTAGTCGGGTCAGCACGTCTGGCTTCACGTCCTACGGGCTCGCAAGTTCTGGGGGAAGGCACGCAACGATTCAGTTGCGGTCCCATGGGCTCACTTACTGTAGCGCACTGCACGACTCGATCAAAATCGTGCAAGTATTTGCACTTTTCGATCTCCTCAGTCTTGATCGACGTGTTCTTGGTAACCTGGTCCTTGTGGTTGTTGAACAGGCGGAGCATGTTCGTGCCCATCGTTTTCGAGTACACGTTGAGGCCAATATACGTGCTTTTGAGGAAAGCATTGCTCACTTCGAGCTTCCAAGGATTGGACACCACCACGGCAGCGTTGAGAAGGCATTTGTCTCCTTCCTCGCCAAGATACTATTGCACAAAGAATGTTCAGCACGAGTACTCTTTTCAACGACAATTATTTCAAAGCTACCTACATTTGTAAGTATGTTTGCGCCTAGCGAGTACCCAATGCCATGGAGCGGCCTGTTGGGCCAAGTCTTTCGCGCCCATTTGACCGTTTGGCGAATGTCCCATGTCGCTCGAGCGTTGTATAGGATGCTGGTGGTGATCTTGGAGCCAGCGCATCCACGGCTGTTCACAACCAACGCTTCCCAGTTTCCACTCGAAATGCCTCCAGCCTTTTCACCTTCTGGCGTAGCTTTGACGAGCGGTTCAAGGACATGTCGCAGGTACGTCTCGTAAGAACCACCACTCAGACCATGAAGTGTAATCAGCAACGGCTTGTTGTCATCGCTCGGCAGACTCTCGAATTCCTCGTCCGTGAAGTACGTCGTCCTAGGTGGCAGCGAGTTATGTCCCACTCCGACCGGATCATCTCTCAATCCCGCGTCTTCAGGCCCGCCATCTTTAGCTTTTCCGGAAGTAGCGGGAGCAGAAGTCACAAAGTCGACAGTGAAATGGCCTTTGAAACCCGGGTCTTCTTGCTCGAACACTCGACGCTTGTAGTGGATCGCTGGGCCATCGTATTTGATTGCCGTCCACGCAGTTTGGAGATGACCGTTGAAGAGCAATGGGTTGAGATTGCATGGTGGAATCACATCTTTGCAGATTTCAGAAAGCGCGCGCACTGGACCATTCTTGGTAGGTAGCTTGATGGACTCCTCCGCGTGAGTGTATGCCGTGGAACAGGCACCGGGGAACCACGAGAAGGCCATAGTTTGATTGACGCAGACACGAACGCGCAAAGCGCAGGAAGGATAAAAGATGATCAGAAGTGTTTGTGAAAAATCGTCGTGAATGAAGCCGGTGTTCCTCGGCGTGACGTTGCCGGAGTCTCGATCTTGGTTAGCCTCTAATTCTCACCGTCCACGTGTGGTGTTTCGCCAGCACTGTGCTGTAGGCAGAGCGCGATCCGTACACCCAATGGCTGTCCAACCCACGGCTTGATCATAGTGTTCGGCAAGGCAAGAGAGGCCGCTTTTTGTACCTGCGAGTCCTGCAGGAGTTATCGTTACAATCGATGAAAGATTCGGGCAGTGACTTGTCACTCGGCGAGGCGGTTGCGCACGAGCCCACCGGCGGCTGCCGTCCCGTCGTCATGCCCGCGCAGGTGCAGCTCCAAGCAGTAGCAAGCTGCCTCGACGACTCCGAACCCATGCACCGAAGCCATACTGGCCGACTCCCACCGGTTATCACCATCTACGCTGTACTCACTACCCGCATTACCACTTCTCGGCTGACCTGACACTGGCCCGTCCCCACGGTCTCTCCCGCCCACTCAGACTTCCAAAGCAGCGCGACGAGGGCAGGCCCGAACGTGTCTACCAAAAGCTCAGTTGGCATTGCAAGGCTCTGTTGGGACCTCGTGAAATAGGCTACAAAGCTCGAGTCCAGACCAAGATCAACACTCTCCGCCATCGCCGCCGCGCGCATTCGAAAGACTTTAGAAGGCAGTGTAGAGCGGCGCGAGCCAACCGCAACAAGGAGAAGAAGCCGGAACGGAAGATCAAGACGTCCAAGCTATCCGGAGTCAAAAGGTGATCTCGGCCTCGAGACCGAAGAATTGAGTCGCGCGTGGAGCCTGTGAAGATAGCAACGACACTCGGACGGAAGCTGAAGGCGTACGAGCTCCTCGTCAAGATTTGGGCGGGCAAGCAGAAAGAGCTATTGCGCCTGCGAACCCATAGGACTTCGGCTCGGCTGAAATCGTACGGACAACGTGCCAAGGGCAAATCCGCAAAACTGCACCAGAAGCTTGTGAAATCTGTCTGAACTGAGACGCTACCATCACCATGGAAGACCGTCTTTTCCGATACCGCTTCCCACGCCCCCAGTGGCTGAACAGCGCCAACACGAGAACCGCCGGCGTTTACGCCTCAGGCGCATTGGTATGAGAAACGGACGCTGTAACTGGCTTAACATCTACTGATCCGTACATAGTTCGCTATTGCGCTGTTCGTCCTCATTGACGCCTCTGTCTACAGCAACGGCAATCAAAATGGATCGGACCTGCACCTCAACTTCGTGGACTGGATCCCGGGCATATTCTCCTTCCTTGGCATGGTCGTCATCAATAGTATTGATAAGACCCGCCTCTCGGGTGATACGTTTGCATACTCTGGCGATGGTGTAGCATGGAAGGCTCGAGTAGTTCTGTTCATGGGTTTCGCCGCCATGGCTGGAGGTTTGGCTGGCGGCGTCACAATCATGGTCATCAAGTATGTTACTCAAGACGCCAAGGGTATGCAGTTGTGGTTTGGCGTGTCGAATCTGGTCGCAAATGCCCTGGTCATGCTTAGGTAAGTCTGTCTCCTTCTACTGTTGCCGCGAGTTGGGAGCTAATCCATGATGTAGTTCTGCAGTGCTCTGGGTCAGCCAGAATATGGAGGACGACTACACGTACAACCTGGCCCTGTAGCCTCTCAGGGCTCGTTAACTTTCAATTTTAGCATTGTGTACCTATATGACATCTATCTGCCTGAGGCATTCAAAGCGCTTTTCACGTGAATTCCCCACGATCCAGGGTCAGATAAGCTAACTGCAGCTCTCGTTGATCGGGTCCAGAACGAAGCCGCCATGGTTGCAGAAGGAGCGACACATCGACAAATCTCAGAGCGAGAGCTCCGGCCACAAACGAGAAGCCAAGTAGCACACGCAGAAGCTGCCATCTCTGTCGCAGTCGGTGGACGTAACACGAGCCAGTGGACGTATCAGGTGGCGTCGGAGCTTATCGGGGTACACAGAGGGATAGTCGCAGGCTCGGTCGGCTCGGACATTTTACACTACTACATGGATCATGGAACCACCGCTGCGCTTGCATCGCCTACTGTCGATTCGGCGTTCCGAATAAACTGTGAGCGTTGTCGTGAGGATATCCTGGCGACGGATATCTTCGGCTGCCATCTGCGTACGTGTCTGGCGCTAGTGCCTACGTTAATTAGGCTTGCCGCTATACTATCTCGTGCTATATGAACCAGCTTGTGTCTTCTTTACTGTACTGTGCTTTCGTATCTCACAGCGAGGAGATTGCAACCACATAGCTTCTGATCTCCCGACCACCCAAGATGAAGCTCGCCCTCATTCTCGTATCAATCCTCCCCACTTTATCCATGGCTCTTGTTGGCTGTTTGAAGAAACATGGTGGTTGTACAGGGGTAAGTCCTCCCACTCTTGAGATTTTCCGAGTTTTGGAGGTGCTGAGGGATATGTGGGAGAGAAGATCCAAGACCATCTAAACTATCAAATAGAATACAAGGGGAACTGACAGTCATATAGTTCTGCAATGGCTCCGGGCAATGTAAGGTCGATAAAATAGAGGGAAAGTATGAAACAGGCGTTATCTTCCCGTGTGGCCAAGGCTCTGTAAGTCCCTGTTGAAAGAGTCAACTCTTCCCGCTTCTCTGACAATAGTTTATAGTGCGGCAGTGGTCCGGGAAATGGGGGAGAATGTATCGCGTACGGAGACGCTCCTACGATCTGCTGAATCCTAGCCACTACGAGACTTAAGAACAGCCTGTCAGCCATGATCAAGTGGTGGCCAAAAGTAGTCCATATGGCCAGAGCGACTACGATTAGAATGACCATAAGAACGGGAGGCTCAGGGTGGAAACGCAAGTATGAACAACGATCGTTCACGCTTTACCTCAGTCGGTTGGTTCATCTTCAATTCCCACCACCTCACTCGGAGTTCTAGCGGTTCGAGATGCGGGCGAAGTGCGCCTGCTATTTGTTTATATGTCGTGATACTCGTGCGTCGACGCGTGACTTGTTGTACACCGGGAAGTTGTCTTTGCGCCCAAATTAGCAATCAAGTCGGACTTCCAAGTTCCAAGATAGCTGGATCTCTTTCCGAGTAACTATGCACCTATGGGTGTCGCTTGCGTTTGATCCATGCCATGGTTGCCTCTAACCCACCTCACTTCAGGCTTCTTGCTACAGTACCAGCCTGCTGCAGTCATCTCTGCCATCCTACCGCCAGGAAGCAAAATGGAACATAGGCATGACTTCATGAACTGCATGTTGACCCGGATTGGTGGTGTCCCGTGTGTCTGCGAAGTGGCCAATAATAAGAGCTGAAAACACCTCGGCTCGATTTTTAGCACGCGATCACAAGCAAGACTTCAAAGACGGGATAAGAACGTATCATAAACTTGCTGCAGGCAATATATCAGCGTCCTTCTTTCCTTTTTGCGTTTTGGCGTCTGGCGGCTGGTTTGGCCCAACACTTCCACCTTCTCACACATTCGGCATAGAAACATGTCAGCGGCAACCCGTTTGCCCGCAGTCGCAGGCGCTCTAACTGCTGCCGGCGGAGCCATTGCCTTCTTCTCGCACCCTGCCGTCCAGGCCTTCTTCACCGAACACTTTGGAGCCAGCGCGGGCAGCAAGATGCTCAAAATCCTAGCCGGCGCATTCGCATTGGCCAATCTGAAAAATCTCCCTTTCTTCTGGCATATCCGAGTACTGCGTGGCATAATCTACCAGATCTACTTCCAACGTCGACCGATACCGCCGAAACATATCTTCGCGCCATTGATTACGCAGTCGCGGAACACTATTTGGGATTGCGATTACAACATCCACAAGAGCAACAGCACATATTTCGCCGATCTTGACGTAGGACGAGCGCATGCTGTTGGGGCAATCATCAGGACTGGTCTGGCGCGATTGAACGCCGGAGATCAGGAAGGGCTACCGAAGTCGAATGTGGAGGCCAAAGGAAAATACATCGTGGCTCTGGGAGCCGTATCGTGCTTCTTTCAACGACAAATCGAGCCGCTCCAGGCCTTTGAAATGTACACCCGAGTGCTGAGTTGGGATCGCAAATGGTTGTACACTGTTTCGCATATTGTGCAAAAGGGCAAGATCAAGCCAGACAGCTATGTGTTGCAGCCTTGGAAGAACAGCAAGATTAGGAAACAGAAGCAAGAGCAGAGTGGAGAAGAGGATTTGACAAAGTACATCTTTGCAACAAGCATGGCGAGATATGTATTCAAGAAGGGAAGGTTGACGATTAATCCGGAGATCGTGTTGGAAAGGTCTCGCTTGCTGCCACCGAGACCGGCTGGAGTTGGATTCCCGCCGCGAGCAGAGGCCCGTGATACATCACTCGATCCTACCGCTACGCCGTTCACACCTGCCACGCCGGCGACGAACATTGGAGAAAGCACAGTGATTGTAGGAGAGGAGCTCGACAGCAAGCTTGAAGGTTTCAGGACTAAGCACGGCGATGATGACTGGACGTGGGATGACATGGAGAAGGAACGCCTCAGAGGCTTGGAACTTGCCAGTCATTTCGATGCGTTGAACGGTTGTCATGGTGAGCTTCGAGCAGGCGATGTTCTTGGAAAGTATGGTGATTACTGGTGAACGGTTCCGCGGACACAGCCAGCGAGGATACAAGTAGAACGAGATACCCGGCAGTCGAGACGCCATGTACCATGAAAGATTGAATTAGCAATAGTTGATGCTGCGAAGCCTGCTTGAAAATGAGCACGTTGTGTTCGCCGCTATTTCGGTTCGTCTGGTAGCACGTTCGACTATTCCGAAAGGAAGTTGAGCCTCTTCAGAAGGTTGTCACTGTCAGAATCGTTCTTAAAATAATTTCAAGAATCGTTCCAACAATCGTGCTAAGAACCATTCTCATAACATTTGGCAGCGTACATGTGTTAGCGCGTGTTGACTGTGATTGGTCAGACTCATCGTGGCCTCAGTCCCCAACTTCGTACACGCTCCACAATCCAGTGCGATGCGCTGCAAGCCATCATAACCAGAGTATGGAACGCATAATCAGCAGAGCTGATCTGCTCGCCGCAGAGCCCTCGCCTCCATCATCACCGGACCTACTAGCGATCAAAAGCCTACAAGAATTCGATTTCGTGCACCACGAAACTTTACCAGATGCCCACGACCAAGAACAAGAAAATGGCGCTGAAGACGGCCTCGAGTTCCAACTATTCGCTCCGGCCGCTGGGAAAACCGAAAACACTTCCGGCATAGCGAAAATTCGTCTCGACTCGCCTGATCTTGCAAATGCGGAACCAAGCCTGGTAAATCCCAACCGCGATCCGAGATATTATTTCACATCCACACCCAGCCCAGAGGAGCAGCAGAATTTCGAGGCGGCAGCGATGTCCGGACAAGACATTATAGCTCAGTCTCGAAATTCGTGGCCTGGTATGGCATATCCTTGGAAAGTCCTACACTTGTCCAAGACGAAGAAGCAACAGAAAGTTCTGGCGCCATCGGATGCACTCTTTGCGAAGCTGGTCGAGAGTCAAGGGGTGCAGAAGCGTACTCGACCGGGCAAGAAAGCTCGCGTGGCTGTGCGGATGAGACTTGCGGCGGCCAAGGCGAAGCAGGAAGAGAAGCAGAAAGCTGCTGAGGTCAAAGAGGCTGAGGAGCGGGAGAAGCGTACTCGTCGAAACCGGGAGAAGAAGGTGAAGAAGAAGAATCGCGAGAAGGCGAAGAAGGCGGGAGCAAATGGTACCACTGATGAAGCTGAGGAGAAAGCAGAAGATGGCCAACATGATGAGCACGACTGAAACTGCCATTTGAAAACTGCAGACTACGAGTAGCCTTTCCCCCAAGGCATACTTTTGGAACGATTTCTCGGAATTTGTGAGCTTCTGGTGGGACCTCGGCCCCTCGATCTGGAAGGAGGTGGGCGGTCTGCTGCAGCTGGCGATTAATTCCGTATACGACCTACACTACTGGAAGGGATGCTGGACCCGACTTCATTGCTTCGCTCGAAACGCTCCTCAACGAGGCAGTTATGTTGCAACCAGTACCGTGTTCATAAGGCGGTCTGTTGGAGAATGCAGACAGTCGGACTTGGCGGTGTTGCTACTCCTGCGGTCGTCGGCATGTTGCGAGAAGGGCTGATCGCTGGTGGGAGAGGCGTCCGAGGACGCAAGTTTTTGAAACGATCGTCATGTCCTAGTCGATGCTGCGTCCGCGCCTCGTCTCTCGCTACATTGTGTAGCCACGAGTGCCTCGCTCGATTGCGAGAGTACTGCGCCACGAGATGTCGACCCGACTATTTGGCCCCTCAAATTATCTTCCAGAGCGCCAGTGAAGTTCCAACTGCTGCGAAATCTAGACAGTGTCGGGCTATGTATGGTCCGCGATGGTTGTGTGGTATTCTGCCCAAGACCCAGTGCTCCAAAGGCGCGGTCCAGCTGCGAGTCTCCTCCATCTGATCTTCTCGAGCACGATACTTCCTGATGAGATCTCTCCTGTGGCATGAGGCCAAGGCTACTGGGTGTAGGCCGCCTTGGTCGTGAAGTACCCATGTCTCGTGTAGGAGGGCTTTGTGTTGCCCTTTGCCGCGCCAGATGGGCACCTAATTGCGGCCAGTTGGTTACGATCGTGCGGGTACGTGCACCTCCTCGCGGCATATGGGACATATCGTGCGCCCGAATTCGATCAGCCATCTGGAGATGCAGTCCTGTAAGAAGTGTCAGCTTTTCGAAGAACTAAGCACGATAGGCATCTCATACTCTGCAGAAAGGATGCTGCCGTTGACAAGATAGCCGAATGGGTACGACGATAGGGTAAAGACAGATTGGGCAGTCCATCTCGTCCTTGTCCAGGAAAATCGGCGAGGGACTCGTGACGAAAACCCTCAGAACTCGCCGCGCTCGAGTCTGCAGATCGGAAGGGTGTACTTTGTGTAAATTGATGGCGATGTCGCAATGGAAGCTGAGATGCACCAGCGAGAGCTATGTAAAGAACGCAGAGCTCGGCTTCAGGGTGAATGTATACTTCTACCTCACATGGTAATGCTGGCATTGGCGAACGGAAGTTTTCAGTGAGTGCTGGATTACTGGGAAGCTTGAGATTCTGCTTGTACACATACGACATGCATCGTCACTCCTTCGAATGAGTTTATCAACATCTATGCAAGGGCGACCTCCGAGTGGCTTGGGGCTCATTGCCTCCAACAAAAGCACATCGCAGTTTCCGCTCATGGCTGGTAGTACTTTCTCCAGTCGTGAACATCTTCAAAACCGAGCACATCGATGATCTTCTTGTTGCTGAGAGGCGCCTCCCATTCTCCCATCTTCCTCGTAATCTTCACGCTTGGACATGTCTCTTTCAAGAACTTCTCGGTTGGCATAGTCGTTGTGATTGTCGAGTTCGTTGCGTTGAAGATTTGGAAGCCAAGTCCAGACTTGTCGATAGCACGCCAGCAGATCTGGCCCAAGTCACGGGCGTCGATGTAGGACCAGGCGTTTCTCTTCCTGGTATGCGGTTCACCGACGTGTCGCGGGAAGTCTCTTTCATACTCGTGCGGCTCGATGACGTTGCCAATACGAAGAGCCTGTCAATGGTCAGTATCTGCACCAGATGGCTGTTCTCATTATTGTGCCACCCCACGTGTGGGCTGTGTGATCAAGGAACGCTTGACGTACGTAGATGTCAGCACCGTAGCGCCGGGCAAACGTACGAGCAGTCTTCTCTCCACAAACTTTGGAAAGGGCGTATGAGTCCATTGGATCAACATCGTAATCCTCTTCCAGTGGGAACGAATGGTAGTCATGATCGCCTTCCGCGAAGCAGACGCCATACGTGGTTTCGCTCGAGGCAATCAGAATTTTGCGAACTCCTAGTTTGCACGCTGCCTCGATAACGTTATAGGTACTCGTGACGTTGGCCTTGAAGCATTCATTGTCCGGGACAATCATGTTTCTGGCATACGCGGCAAAGTGAATGACAACATCGGGCGGGGGCTCTGGATAGCCTTGCTCATATCCAGTCATGTCGAAATGTGTAGTGAGGGCTGTGTAGACCTGCCCGCTGTCTTGAAGGTCCGTTTTGAGAGTGAAGACGCCGGCATTGGGATCAGGGAAGTCGACGAGGTCGAGATTGAGGACCTACGAGTCTTCAGTACGGCCGACTTTTACACATACAAGTGGTACCCCGTACCCGGTGTCCCTGCTTGAGGAGTTCTGGAATCACATGGCGTCCTGCCTTGCCAGAGCCGCCAGTGAAGACGATACGCTTTGGGAATGTCATGTTGAAGTTGTGCTTGGTGAAGGATAGAACATGAGAAATGGCGGGAGAATGAGATGCAGCACTTTTAACCTACGTCGACCTCAGACTGGCATCAGACCAGACGGTTAGACAGCTTTCTCGGCTGATTGTGCAGCGAAAGGTGACGGACGGTTGTTGGCTGGCTGTGACTGTGATTGGTGTCGTCATGCGTCGTCGATCTCGACTCTTGGAGCTCCAGACTGCTGGAACAAGCTTCAACTTCTCTCCAGACCCGCGAACAACTTTCCATCTCCCCAATCTCGACATGTGACTGCCCAGCAACTCGTCCATGGGCAGAGTGACGGCCACGGATCACAGATGACGCCCCGCAGGCTCGTGCGCTCGCTCTTCCCATCACGCCTCCGCGCTGCCAACGCTACGGCCATCACCACCTCGCGACTCACCGCGCCATCGACTCTGCCATGTCGAGACCCGCATTCGTGTCTGACCAGCAGCTGCAGGTGCTTCGCACAAGTCAACGACATCGAGCCATGGAATCGAGACGTGTGGTTCACCAGTTCTGCTCCGCGATACACATCACCCGATCCGAACGGCGACCACAAACCGCCAGACGAGAGGACAGTCAAGCTGGGCAGGACGGTGCGGAAGCTCCACGAGCGGCTCCCGACTCTGCTCAAGGAGCCACTGCCATCCGACCTCCTGTCTCCCAACATCTCGTTGCACCTGTTCCCATCCACACATCCGCACCTTCCAACCGTATCGGGCCGAATAGCATACATCGCTGCCTTGTGGACTGCGCCGGTGGCCTGGGGACGCATGCCGTTGATTGGGAATGTCAAGCTCGATATACTTGCAGAGCGAATGGTGCAGCACGGCGGCACTGCTGTTCCGCTTGCGCAGCGTGAAGAGAAGCTCATTGTGAAGTGGAAGACGTGCGGGAAGACGACACACCGAGATGGCACGGGAGGCATATATCGAGGCATGGGTCTGGCCGCGAGAGATCCCGTAGAGAAGATCAGGGGCTTCATCGCGGGCACAAGAAGCGACGACCAGCATGCCAGTGCGCAGGATGAGCCAGAGGAGTTTAGGGGCATCTTCATTTTCGAGTTCGATGAGGAAGGACGGATCAGGAAACACACCATTGAGCACACCGAAGAGGGTGGTGATCAAGACCGCACGACCCGGGTCGTGTCTGTGACAGACTGGTTATTAGGTCGATTCAACGGCAAAAGGAAGCACGAGGAGCCGGCACTGGCATTATGCGAAGAGCGGCCACATTGCGGATCGACACATGTGATCGACAGACGAAGCCGACGTTGAATGTGTGTAGAACAGCGTAAGTGATACCCGAATCTGAGAAGAAATGGCTGCTTCAGAGCTGTGGACGTGCATTGGGTCGGCGTACATATGGGCGACGCAGTTACTTGGCCCGAGCCTCCCCACTCGACTGTACACAAATGTACGATATTACGTCAGGAAAGCGAAATCGCAACTCCATCACGTACAGAATAGATCCTCTTCCGAAAGTCAGGCAGCTCGGCCCTAGCTGACTGAGAACAGATAGCGACGGTATTGTCGAGATACTGACTGGCTGCCAACTCTGCGTGAATTCATCTTCCGGACTTGGCAGACGAATCTGCTCATTCGGCCCGCCTCGCAGCGAAGCTTGCTGCACTTCACAAGACAGCACAAGCAGATCCGTTGGTATCTACGAAGCACATGTATCGTCGCTTCTTCCATGCAAGCAATCTTGGCGCTGCAGTACGTCGCGTACGTATGAAGTCCCGGTATAGGCCCAGATTGCTCGCCTATCAAGCTTCGATTGCCGAGAAGGGAAGGAGCTTTCACACAGAGACGGATATCTTCTTCGCATCTGTGAGGGAATTAAAGTGCTCCTGCAATGCTTGCTGTCTCTTAGATGAATACTGCCGCCTTGGCCCGTCTTGGTATTCGACTTCCATCCAGTCTCGTGCCTTGCGAGAGCACTCTGTCCCACATCGTTACCAGAATCAATGGGCTCGGCGCCATGAAGCCATACCACCTTCTCAACAGGGCCATATTCCCGCTTCTAGGCAATTCTGCTATGGCACACATGAAAATGACAGCGCAGAAACCCGGCCGTTATCCTTCTGGCAGCCGGTTGCGACTTCAGCGGAGGCAGCATGAATCAGATGCCAGAGTCACAGTGATACCATCCTTGGAAGGAGCTCAAGAACCTAGCAACCAGATGTATGCACTCTAGTACAGGTCACGAAGAATGGCCGCATTTGATGCTGCAGCAATCTGGACAGGATAAGGTGCAACCAACCACCAAGTAGACGACGAGGTCGAATTGGTGTATAAGTAGGATACCGAGAGTCTGATAGATTCCAGCTCATCATCTCTCAACCACTTTGTCGACAGCCCAATCAACACAACGCCGAAAACATGAGGCTCTCAATCTTGTCCATCCAGGCTGCCGTTGCGGCTCTCGCTTCAGCGACAGCTATTGATCTCACCAAACGAGAGACGCCTCTCGAGGTCAAACTGACCGCTGCCGGCAACTCCAAGGTCAATGTGGCTGTGACCAACACAGGTGCCACTGAGTACAATCTGTTCTACAAGGGCTCTTTCCTCGATGCCGAAACTCCTGTTGATAAACTGTCGGTTTCCAGCACCGCAGCTAGTAAGCACCACTCGACTTCTCTCCCTTCGACTTTCACTGATCGCTTTCCTCACAGAGGCTGAATTCAGGGGTGCTCTGCTCCGCATGAAAACGACTGACCTCGCCGAGGATGCTTTCCTTGCCATTGCTCCTGGCGAGACAATCGAGAGAGAGGTTGAGATTGCCGAACTTTACGATGTCGAAGCATCAGATACGTACACCGTCCAAGCGGCAGGTCTACTGCGCTACGCCGAGGCTGGCAGCACAGAGCTCACAGATGATACTCTGGCGTATAGCAGCAACACGCTCGACCTGGATATCGATGGCGAGGCAGCAAAGCGAGTTGCATATGCTGTTGAAGCCGTGGAGACTCTCGAAAAACGCACACAACTGTCTACCAGTAGCTGCTCTAGTACCCAGCTATCTCAGCTCCGCAGTGCTCTGAGCTCCTGCCAGTCTCTCGCAAACGCTGCTGCAACTGCTGCGACCTCCGGTTCGGCCAGCAAGTTCCAGGAGTACTTCAAGACCACCTCGAGCTCAGTCCGCAGCACTGTTGCAGCGCGCCTGCGAGCAGTAGCAAGCGACTGTGGCTCGAGCGCTTCTGGACGCACCACCAGCTATTGTACTGACGTCTACGGCTATTGTTCATCGAACGTCTTGGCATACACTCTCCCGTCATCCAATGTCATCGCCTACTGCGGCATCTTTTATTCGGGCCTTCCGGCCCTTACGGGTACTTGCCATGGACAAGATAGGGCTACGACTGTTCTGCAGTAAGTCAAATGCACTCACCGCTGAGACTGAATGATGCTGATTTTTTGCTTAGCGAGGAGACCCAGTAAGTAATCTGAGCACGTTTTCTCCGATCCAAGCCCCTCAAACGGGGAACATAGTCGAATTGAGTTGCAGTAAGACGAAGAAACATGATACTGACCATGCTATAGTGCCCCTGGCGTCTACAGCCCAGGTACCGATGATCTGGGCTACGGCTACGCGAACGCCCAGAGACTCACCAGCGCCCAGGCAGTGCTGAATGCGGATACTTACGCACTCTACGCCAATGCAATCTACCTGGGATGCTAAGTACGTCGCACACATGGTGTCTTGATCACGCGAAAGCAGTAGACAAAGCGGCTTTCGACCGGGCCATATCTACCCTGGGTGGCGCTCTGAGGTCGAAATAATCAGAGAAACCGACGGAGGTGGCGAGGCAGAATGCAAACAGGAGCAAATGGAATAGAGTGGTTGCTGCACAGACTTATCTCTCTATCTCTTCCTTAAACGTTATTCTTCCGCTTTACTAGTAGTGCAAGGGAATATCTGAATCGATATCTCGAAGCCGTCATCCTGATCTTCGGACGCACTCTCGCGCACTATCTTCAAAGTCCCCATCCTCTGGCGTTTGATACTGTCCTTGCCACACTCATCAACAGCAGTTGCTTCCCGGATCTCCTCACTCTCAAATGCCTCCTCGTCCACATTTCGCTTGCGATGATTCTTCGACTTGGTCCAGCCATCCACAGTCTCGGAGAGCCTATTCTTTGAAGCCACAACTTTCTTCATGGTAATGGACGCCGAACTCACTGGGAATCGGCATGTGGGATGCCGTGTTCGGCAACAAGGGAACGCTGCGGTATTTTTCGTTTCGAAGCTCCTTCTGCTCGTCTGCACTCCACCGCTCCCATGGTTTGCCGACTTTGTTGAGCCAGTAGATGATCGGCTCATTCCGAGGCGCCATCGTGGATCGTGGATGTGAGGGGGCGGATAGTGGAAGTGGATGAAGAAATGGCGGATGGCGAATGCACATTGCTAAATGTTGGACGCAAAGCGCGTGCGATGGAGGTTATTGTGCGACTTTGGTGGATGTCAGTGGTGGGAAGAGAATGAGAAGTACACCAAGCGCTTTGAGAAGTTTCACTTCAATCTAGGCAACAGAAACCGCAATTCACCTCCGTCAACCCTCCGTCACCTCACTTTGGCAAATTCACATTTTGAAAAGATCTGTAGTTTCATAGCTCTATCCCGTTTCCTCGAACGCCACGCTGAATCGTTCATCAAAAGAAAGGAAAATGGTTGGCCCCGTCCAGTTATGTTCCGCCGGCTGCGCCTCCGCCGTTGCTGCTTCCTAGTATCTTCGTGTATGCATCCTCCACCTCCCTGCATACCTCTAACAGGCTCACAATGATGATTTGATGCACCACATTCGGCAGCCTCTCTCTGTGCAGACCGATCCATTCCAACGGGGGCGTTGCCTCACCCATGTCCCTCAGTTGTGGCGTCTCAATCACAGGAGGTTCAAGCGCGTGGTAGTCGTACTTTGACTGCGGCAAATTGATCTCCGCAGTAATCTTCTCGTGCTGCTGTCCTGACATATTGCCCGCACTCTCCGTGTTGTTAATGTCCGCCGCCGCAGAATCTTCGCCGCCTAAAGCCGAGATCCTGACCGCACTTTCCGGCAAGCTCTTTCCAAGGCGAGACGCCAAGGCATGCGAGTGAGTTGTCCACATTCCCTTGATGAAATTGATGCGGCTCAAATTCCAACCTACATCAATCTTGCCGTCGAACAGCGACTTGAAGATGTATTCGACATCATTGCCTCGAGGCGTCTGCCATGTCTGCATGCTGGCAACGACCTTTGGCACTCTGAGAATGATGCCTCCTCTGGCATTGAGTGCATTGTTAATCACCTCGTCCACAGTGATTTCCAAAGCTTTCGGTACTGTAGTGGCACGTCGCGTCGACGACAGTGCAACTTGTAGCTGGCCCAAAGTCATTCCTAGCCCACTTGTGATTTGATCCCCTTCGAGGCCAACTGCGAAACGAGCTTGAATATTGTTCGCTTCCAACTTGAGCATTTGGCTGTCGAAGAACGTACCCGGATACACCCCAAAGCAGATGGCGCCCATGGTCACTACGACGTCGGTGTGCAAGCTAATCACCGACTTTTTCTGCTGCTTCTCCACTACAGGAGAATCGGGAATCGCTGGCCCAAATCGTGTCGGTACTACTGTGCTTTCCTTGCGGAGGTGCTTTTCGATATCCTTCAGACTTTGCGCGTATGCCGTCTGTTTCTCTTGGATCAGTCGATCGAAGGCTTGATAAAGTCCAACAGCTTGCGCGGGGCTGGTTGAAGTGCAGAAGACGTAAGCTTTACCACAGTCCACCACAGAGACGAGGCGATCTGCGCCACCACTGGGATCACGGACGTTATACATCAAGAAATCAAAATCCTCTATGTCGCCAAATGCAAATGCTTGGTAGTCGAAAGCAGCTTTGGCACGAAGATGGCTGAACCCTGCCGACGCTTGTATGAGCGGTGTGTGTCTGGCCGTCGATGCGCTTTTTTCAGGCCATGTAATGGAAGTCCTCACACCAAGTTTCTCGAGCTGAATGAGTCCGCTCATGCGACCTGTGCTGTTGGCAGCCACCTCGTCCAGTCCGATGCAAAGATTCTGTTCCCAATCCGATGATTTCTGCTGGTTGGCCCACAGGTTCGTAACGGTGAACGCGGTCTTGCCGATGCTTTGCCCTAGGTCTAGGTCAACAGAAAGTCTGGTGATATTCACTGTCGCATTCCACGGGAATGCGGCTGCAGTGGCTATGCTGTGGTACTTCTGCACCACGAACTGGTCTGCTGCTTGTGCTTGAGTCGTGGACGCGGCGTTTCCGTCAGCAGCTCCCGCATTTCGGATCTCGGGGGGTATCCAGATCTCTCTGAAAAGGAGAAGGTCCTGGAACTGCTTGCCGTTTATCATGATTGTCGTCGGATTGATGTTCAAAACAGCTGAAATTCCAGGAGTGCCGCTTAGATGCTTGTTATTCATGACAGACACCACGATGGATTCCATGTCGTAACTGAAGGTAGGGTCGCGTGAGTACATGTGTTTGACTTGCGCTTGCAAGCCGGTCAGAACAGCTGACATTGCAAAGAAGTGACCGTGCTCGTCCGAGTCGATGGTATTCATTGTGATGTAAAAGTCTTCGAGGGAAGCTTTCGCGTCGACTTTGGCGATGGGCTGACAACTCAAACCAAATTCTTGCTTTGCAATGCGGAGCCCTAGGTCAACTTTGGTCTTGCCAAATAGCTTCGCGGGCGTCGTGGTAACGAGATCGCCATAGTCTTGCTCCTTTTGTGATTGTCTGCGCTCATCCTTTGATGGCGCCTTGACAGATTCTGGGACTTTGTTCTTTGCGCTCTCGTCTCTCTGCATCACTGCCTTGATGCTGTCAGACACTTCGAGGACAAGTGGGACTACATTCGGTGCCAACATGTTGCTAGACGCGTCGATCATAAGCTCCCCATTGACGGTCGGCTGCGGGTGACCGGCGTTGTATTCCATCTTGAAGGAAATTCGTGGGGCGGTGAGAGTCGTGTGCATCAAAGCACCCTCTGCTGCCAATTGTCCGTATCTGCCATTTTTCGCTCCATGTTGCTGCGATGCGGCCGCAATGGACGCCAGACTGTTGTTGCGATTGTTTGAACCTTGCACGTGAACGCGTGCACCCGCGAAATCGGCTTCAACCAATACTGACTGAATACGTTTCGTGTCAAATGGCATCTTGCGCTGCGCGCCTGAAGCAGTCGGAGTGCTTTTCCACGTTGCTGTGCTTCGCTTGAACTTCGCTACCGCAACGTCGATCGATCTTTCAGCAGCAGCGACAGGGAGCATGAATTTTGATTCCAATCGTAGATCAAGCGACTTTCCTGTAGCTTTGAAGGCGAGACTCCACGTTTTGTCTTGCTTCCAATATGCCACGCTAAAACCAATCTCGGGGAGCAGAGCAGAATTGAGCGCGCGACGCTGCTTGCTGGTTTCTGCTTTGGCCAACTGCAGCTGCATGTCCTGAATTGTGAGTCGAGCGCCGTGATCACCACGCGAGGTGAATTTGATACTCGATATGGAGAAGACGAGATCGTCTACTCGAGATGATTGCTTAGGCGCATATGTCTTGTCCACAAGCCAAGCCGCTTGAATGTCGGTTAACTCGATCATGGTCGCAATGGAAAGGAGATCTTCAGGCGAGAATGGCATCTCATCTTCTGGATTCCAGACTTTCTTGCCGCTGATGCTCTGTATGACAGTCTGCCTACGTTGATCCCTCAGCTTCCGAAGGTATTCGAGCTCTTTTGAAAGGTCGAGATGCTTGATGCGGTCTTGCAGATGATTGATCACGTCGACGATTGTCGAGGCTGTATCTGGGTATGCGTTGATCGAGATGCCATTACTGTGCACTTTCAACTCCCGATGCAAGGTACCGTCATCCTGGGCGATATTGTTCAAGTGTACTCTGATCCCAAAGGTGACATTGCCACAAGGCCGAATCCTGCCGCGATCATTGATTTGCAAAGAGGCGCCAATGTCTTGAATATAGGCTCGAACCTCGGGCACGAAGGGGTTTGCGTCCTTCGATGCAGCTCTATTGGTCGCAGTGGCATGCAGAGGTCCAATGCCGAACTCAGCCTCCGCTATAGTCGCTCTTCCACGGGTCGTCGCGGTTGGGGTCCTGGTAGAAACTCTGATGCCCAACAAGGCAAGCCGAGCATCAAAGCTGAGTCGTTGATCTTTGACCGGCTGGCTCTGTGCCTCGCGACGTTCGGGATACACCTGCGCCAGACGATTTTGAATGTCTTCCACGCCGGATTTGATCGCTGATATAACATTTTGTACCTCATCTTGGCTGAGAACGCCGACCACACCTTGCACAGCACCGGCGTCGACCTCGACTCTATCAATCGTGGTTGAAACAGAGATTGACGTCTCAGATCTGCCAATTTCGAGACCGACGTGCCCATTGATGGGAGGTACATCAAGCAGACCTTGCACATCGCGATCGTCGCCAGAGGTGTTCACGAAAGCGTGATTCATGCGGCCAACGTCAAAGTTGATTCCAAAAGTCTTATCCTTGATCAGACTCGGTGCGACCCTAATGCTCAAAGCAACGCCGTCAAGTTGATATCCCAGCGCTTGCAAAAGCGAGACTTCAAAATGTATGTTGCCTGCTAGCAACGCCACATGGAGTTTAGGTGCCGAATCCGAGTTCGTGGTGGGAGAAACGCTTGTTGTGGCGTTCGTGTGGGTGGTCAGCTGTGACTTGGGGCTCGACGGTGGCGATTGCATTCGCGGTCTGAGCGATTGTCGCGCCTTGGTCACTAGTCCTTGAATTTTAGTTACCTCATCAGCAATAATGGTATCGACGAGGTGCAGAATGCCTGGAATTTGTTCATCGACAGATATGCGCAGCTCATCGTAAGCCATTGCGAGGGTGATCGTAGGAGGCATGTCAACTCCAGCGGCAGCCTGTAGGTGGTCGATGTACAAGCTGGGTGTCGTCAAGAGCGTCTGGTAAATACGCGAAGAGGGTCCGTGGACTTCTGTGATCGCCGTGTCCACATTGAGGATGACACTGGCACACTGCCCGTATTGCTTGCTGGCCTGTGTTGTGCCAATGATGGACAACTTCATGCCATCGATGCGGGACAAATGTCGCGCATTCGCGCTCCGAAGCGAGAGTACACCCGTGTCGGTAGACACGACAACATGCAGGTCGTGTCGGGCCAGGCTGTCTTCAAGGGCCTGTTGTGCACTTCGTTTGCCACGCCCTTTCAATTTAATCTCGGCTTCCTCAATCTCATCCTTCAACGCCAGAACATCCTCTGTCACACTGAAAAGTGCCCAGTCGAGATTGAAAGCGATCGTATGCACGTTCGCTTGAAGTAAGGTACTCATCCGCTTGTTCTCATCCACGAGCATCAAGCCCTGGGGTTTGGTGGGTGGCGTATTCTCCAGGCCCAGAGAGACGTCTTCAAGCACAATATCACTGTCCCTCTTGTCACTCTCGATGACGACCCTCAAAAGCTCGGATCTGAACGTCAAAGTGACAGGCTGGAGCTCATATGGCTCCATAGTTTTCTTCTCGTCCGCACCGAACAGGAGCTGAAACGCGGTGGTCTGGTTGACGTAGGGAACGTCCCAATTGCGCCATTGCGTCCAGCTTTCTAGCACCTTCTTGTGCGCGTCTTCGGGGCAGTCGAGTTTAGCTGATTTCATCATCGTATTGAGCTTCTGTGTCTCTGTTTGAGGTAGATTGAGCAGGATATACCGGAATCTACTCAGAATCTTCCAGCTGTCCGTGTTCCGAAAGTGGCCCGGGAATGCTCGAAGAATGAAGAGTAGGCGTGCCATGAAAGGAGGATCACCAAGATCATTGCTGTTTTGCGTCAACACATAGGTCATGTAGTGCAAACGCTGCGCGTCCGCCGTGATGGTGCTCCTGAAACTGTTCTCAAGGTTCTTGACAATCGGAATTAACTTGAGAGCAAGTAAGGTGAGATACTGAGCCTGTGATCCCATGACCGTGGCTTCTGTATCGTGAAGGGAGACATGAAAGGCCTGTGTGTCTGCGAGCGCAAGCCAGATGAGCACATCGTCCAGGTCCAAGGACACTGCTGGTCTCGAGATGACGCCATCTTTGACCTGATGTAGCGTTGTGTTGAGGCCGTTGAACAGCGCATGGAAGGACAACTCTTGCTTGGGGTCCTGTCGTGAAGGTATGCTCCTGATACGCGTTGCTATCTGGAGTGATTTGATATTGAGGTCGAGCTGGTCCGTGATGGTATCGATCTGGTCGTCCCGCAAAACAACGCGTAGATGTGCAGCAGCTAGAGCACCTTGAATTTCCAGAACGGATTTGCTACCATTGCGCGCAGTCTGTTGATTCTGGATAGCTCCCATGACGCTGATCTGGAAGGAGTCCATGACTTCTTCGGGGTTTCGAGGCATGATTTTATCGAGAAGCTTAGCAGCCGTTGCAGCTACATGTGGTTCGATGTAGGCACGGATACCAGGGACGACATTGATCAGTACGCTGGTGTGCTCGGCATCATGATCAGGACGCGAACCCTCAATGGCTTCCGAGCTCGTGGAAATACCAGCACTGAGCTGGGCTTCAGTTGCAGGCGAGGGAGTAAATAAAGGCACATGGGTCTCATCTGGAACAGCTGTTTCCAGCGGGAAGTATGGTTCTGAATAAGGGCTCGAAAATGCCATCGTTGCAGATGGGAGACCAGGTTCCGAGCGCTCAAGTCCTGCTGAAAGTAAGCTCGACTTTCTGGAAGGTGAAGGCTTGGAGGAAGATCGACTGTCTGGATGGTGCCGACTGACGCCACCGGCATCGTCTGGGGCCGAGGCGTCAACATTCCGACTCTGTCTGCCTTTCATCCTCGCTCGGGCTGTAGGACCACTGCGTACAGACCCGGACAATGAGGCGAGGGACGATTTCGACAACAGAGATCGTCTCTCAGCAGCGCTGCCGGTGGACTTGATGGATCGCGGTCGCTTGTTGATACCCAAAGTGATTGGCGCTGGCATCATCGGGAACGGCGAGGCGGGAAGCTCAAAAGGTAACTCGTCCTTTGGGTTGACAGCCGAATCAACCTCTGGCCGAATTAAGAAAGGGAATCTAGCGGTTCGTTGATCGTGAAGTTTGAAGTGGGCCTGCTGTCGCTTGGTCTCGAATTCGAAGTGCGCCTTCCTTCCCACGACATCGATCGCAACACCAGTCTGCAAGAATGCATAGGTCCTGACAGGCTCTTTGCGTTTTGCGCTTGAACGATGTCTTGAAGCACTGCGTGCGTCGATGCAGGCGAAAGTGATTAGGGGCGCTAGAACACTGACACGCTGAGAAAAAGTCTTGCTTGCCCAGTCAGAAACATCGACCTTGACTGGATTGACATCGAGCAGAAACGCATCTTTCCCAACGCGCATCGACAGACGTACTGCGTCGGTCCGCACTTGGACGAAGCTGGCGTCGAGAGCCATCGCAGGCGAGACCACGGGCAGTGCATTCTCTGCGTCGTCTATAGCGAACATGATTGCGCGGGCGCCCAATGCTAGATCGCGTACGAATTGACTAGACAGTTCTCCTGTGAGCTTGCCGATGTCAATGTCCCACTGACTCACGTACGCGTCCTCGTTAGGGGGTAGACCGAAAGCACGATGGCCGTTGAGATCGACGTGCGAACACCACAACTGCGTACTGGATTCGACTTCGACGGGCGACCTTTCGTCGTCATCAACTGACGTCGATCCGGTTAAAAAGCTGATTGGCGACAATTGCAAACCCATGTCAAGGTAATAACTGACGATTCGTAGATCCAGGTCTGCTCGGGGCAACTCGATACGCACAAACTCTGTGCACGAGTACAGGTTGGTTGGCAGGAGTACTGTCACCTGCTCTGCAACAATGCAGAGAATAACATCGAGTTCGTTGATCGAAGTTGGCTTTGGAAAACTAGCGGTTTTCGCATTTGCTTCCTGGAAGTCATCACTGGCACCTTGGAACTCTTCGAGCGTCTTGAAATGCATGTAATCGCCGAAGTAATTTTCCTTCACACTCACCAATTGACGCACGAAGAAGCCGAATGCCTTCAATGTCAGGCCAGTGCCGACCAAGTCCATTCGCAACGCGTCAACGTTGCCGACTTTAGCTTCCTGATTTGCTGTGTACGAGCCATTGAGTGTAAGTCTCGGCAGTGTGGCCATGGTCTTGTCCTCCACGAACACGCTGAACGTGCTTTTCGGAGGACTGAGCATTCGCATATTCATATCCGTGGCCAGCACGTCAAAGGTAATGCGATTAGTTTTGGGTCGGTAGTTCTTCATGGGAATTCCCAACACGGCGTGCATTTGACCTCCGAGCGTGAGGAAGTCATTCTTGTCAAAATCTGCGGGGTCGTTGATGATGTTCGCGTCATTAACATTAAGGTACATTACAAAGTTGTTGAATGTCAGATCCAGCTGATAATTGTATGGGACGAAAGCATAGAATTCCGAAATCGCTCTGGATCCCCAGTCATTAACAAGATCGATAATGAGGAACAAGTGATCTCGGAGGATGAAAAGCTCCAAATCGTTGATTACGATCCGAAATGGCCAATCCCGGAGAGTGTTCCAGGTAATGGGCTGCGAGATGTTGGCTTCGACTGTGACGGGACCAGAGCGCCAAAGCAGGCCATGATTGACACTGCTGTGCATTTCGAGGCTTTTGACATCAACGTCGAGGCTGTTGCGGTAGCCTTTGGCGCGAGGGAACATGTCCATTGTATAGTTGACGACAGAATCCTTTGCCAAGATGATGTCTAGCCAAGCGAACGGCCGAGCGTCAATGGCCGCGGGTCCTTGCTTGCCTTTGCGTCGCCTAGCGTGTCTCTTCCAGTGTTTGTGTCCCGATTTGCCACCTTGATTGGGACCAGGATCAGTAGGCTTACTTTTGTCGGCACGACCCTTCCATTTCGAGTCCTTCGACTCTTCTCGGGTTGGAATACGGAGCACCACCTCCTCCTCTACGGTGACGTTGATTTGCATGACAGTGGAGACGCGCAGGTCTCCTGGCCGAAGGGCCTTGGCTGCCGTATTGTTTACGAACGGGGCCGGGAAAAAGACTTGTTGAATATTTATGCGTTGCTGATCCGCCCAAGGCCCGTATACCACGACACCGCCGCACACGCCAAGATCCATGCCATACTCGGGCGGAAAACTGCCGTTGATGTCGTCTTCATACATGGAGCCAAGTAGGGTATCGCTATCCAGAGTGCCGTGCGGCACTGGCCCCGGCATGTCCCAGTAGAAGCGCATTGTCACCTTGTCCACATCGACTAGTTGCGTGGCCTTCGCATATTCGACGTTCTGCCACTCTTGATGCTCGTCCACTTGATGGTCATCAAGATATCTCCGCAACCCATGCCATTGCCCCTTGCCAGGCAGCTGATCAAGGGGAGCAGTCCCGGTTTGCCCTGGTGTGGGGCTTCCGTCCACGGAAGAGGCACGTATCGACTGATTGGACTTTCGTTTGCGCCTGAGAATCGCACAGAGTTTGGACCATATGCTGTGCGCCTTGTGCGCGCCCTTCTTCATGACAAGTTCCGGCTCGGAAGAAGCGCCGAATTGTTTCTCGCGAACGATTTTGTGTGCAGCGTCAAGTTGGTATTCTTTGAAATCTCGATTGGGCTTCAGAGACACGTTGATCTGCTCTCCACTGAATTTGAACAATAGCTTCCACAAGTCCAGAGGCCCTGCTCGGCCAGCATCCACTACTCCACCAGCTTTCTCGGCTTTTGCAACTACGACATGCGTAGTGTTCTGGTTTCCAATGGCAGCAGCAGCCCTTCTGCATTCAACTTTGACGGGGAAGATGCGGAGAAATGCCGGTAGTTCGGGTTTCTGGACCGGCTTCGTGCTGGAATTGGTCGCAAGCGTAGATGTCCTCTGCGGGACTTCTCCATGTTGCTCATCTGATTTCCCGTCGGTGTTCCCAGAAGACGAAGTTGAAGACTTGCCGGCAGGCGGCTTCTCTTGTCCTTCTGCCGCGGCCTGTTTTGCCTTGGCCACTGTAGCCTCCACAATATTGTCGTAGAAAGGACTTCGATTGTAAATGAAGGCCTCGACTCCAGACACCTTGACCGAAATACGACACGGAAGCTCCTTTCTGGGCTTTACGCCCGCCTGTTCCTCCCTGCCAATGCTCCTGCTTCTCGCACGCCGCTTTTCATCGTTGCCATTCTTGGCCTGGTCATCTGCGGATGAGACGCTTGCAGCTCGCTGCTTGCCGTTGGCAGAGCAGGCCTCGTCCAGAAACACCTCGGGCTCTTGCACCACGCGTAGCCAATACCTCCAGGTGATGTGACCCTCGTAGACGTACAGGGTGATGTTGTGGGCATGGTAGCGGATGTTCTTGAAGAACAGGCGGCCCCCCAACAGACTGATCTGCAGCGAGGAAATGTCGATGTGCGCCTTGTAGTAGCGCCATGTGTAGACGCGGATGATGTAGGAGATAATGGTCGCGAACAACCGATTGAAGTAAAAGAGGAAGAAGAGGCCGAGGATGGCTGCCACAAGTAACTCAACGAGGAAGATCCAGTTGAACTGGCCTGTATCGGACAGAGGCTGCGCCTGCAGCTGGTTCGCCATTGCGCGCGGAGGTCGTCGACGAGCGGTGGAGTGGGCGCCTCATGGTGTTCGCATGTCCCGTGGCCTTCTACGCGGCCATGTAGTTCAACCTGTGCGGTGCGGATCGTCCAGCTGGGAGCAGTAGTCGACAGATGCGGCGTGTGGATGCGGCGTGTGAATGCGTCGAGTGCGGTGCATGTGATGATGTGAGTGAACCGGGATGGTGTCGGGCCTTCCCAGCTGAGCTTGTTGGACCTCTTCCGTCCCGATACCAACAGTCCACTTTCCGCAACCTGCAAACGGCCGACCAGACGAGTGCAGCATGTGCCCCCGGCGACGATGCGCTTCGACGATGCAGACACGGATCTGCTCAAGACGTGGACCGTCGCCAAACTCGAGCACGTGAGCGACGCCGATGCCGACGTGTTGGCCGACTACGTGCTCGCTTTGGTCACCACCGACGAGCCCGAAGCCGTCGCAAAGGCCAATTGCATCGAGAACCTGAGGGACTTCCTCGGCGACAAGACCGACGCCTTTGTGCGCGAGCTGTTCGTCGCCATCGCAAACAAGTCCTACGACCCATCCCGACCGCCGCCGAAGCCATCGAAGCCGACCTATCGCCCACCACGACGAGCCAGTATCGATCCGCCGCCGCAAGTCCTCAACCCGGGCGTGAAGCGGGGCTACCACGACTGGGATCGAGATGGAAATCAGTCGCAGCGCCAGCAACTTGACCGACCTACGAAACATGCCCGCCGCGGTGCTGGCGGTGCACGGGGGGGACGAGGAACTGGTCGGAAAAGCTATCCCCAGCCGCCTATGCCTCCGCCTGGTATGCCCCCATTCGACCCTTCCAATCCCATGGTCTCTTTTATGGCCATGGCCGCTGCCATGGGCATGCTACCGCCCGGGATGCCAGCGCCACCTGTGTATGGACAGGCGCCTGCCCAAGATCGCTGTTTAGACTTTGACATCAAGGGCTTCTGCGCACGAGGTGCGAAGTGCCCATATGACCACGGCAGCGACGCTTACGTTGTACCTAACGACCATGAGGCGTCAGGGCCTGGTGCTGCCAACCAGCCTTTCGCGTCTCACGCGTCCGCAACGACTGGCACAACGCCCCAGAGCCTAGCTTCTAAGAGAGGCAAGGGCCGGGGAGGACGCGCTGAATTCTCTCTGCAAGGCCCGACCTATGACCAGACCATCACCACAATAGTTGTTGAGCAAATCCCGGAGGAATATTTTGACGAGCAGAGGGTACGCGACTTCTTCTCGGAATTTGGTTCCATCGAAGAAGTGACTATGATGCCGTACAAACGCTTGGCAATCGTCAGATATGACAGCCACGAAGCCGCAAGCGCCGCCTACATTAGCCCCAAAGCTGTCTTTTCCAACAGATTCGTCAAGGTGTACTGGTATCAATCACCCGACAGCTTACCCCAGCCTCCACCACACAAAGTGGATGGCGACACAGAAATTCCAGATGACGGTTTCGAAATCGACATCGAGGAAGTGAGGAAGCGACAGGAGGAAGCTCAACAGCGACATGAACAAAAGCAAAAGCTGATTGAAGAAGCACGCAAGAACAGAGAAGAAATCGACGCCAAGTTGCAGGAGCTAGACGCCAAACGGCGCGAGGTAGCGAACGAGCTCGCTAGGAAGCAAGGCAAACCAGTCGAGTCTGAGCGCACGATGCAGATGCGTGAGACACTGGCAAAGCTGGAGGCGGAAGCGAGGACGTTAGGTATCGATCCGAACGCCGTCCCCATCAGTCCAGGTTGGCTTGCGTCGCAACATCATTCTCCCGGTAGCGGTGGCTACAGAGGACGTGGCCGTGGCCGAGGGGGCTATTGGCCCGGGGTCGGAAGGGGTGGCGCTGTCAAACGTCTCGACAACCGGCCAAAGACCGTCCTTGTTGCGTTCAAGGATGGGACGTACGATACCCACGAGGAGACCCTGCGGTCCTGGCTCCTCTTCAATGCGGCAGAGACTGCGTCGCTTAGTCGACATGACGACAAACAAAACGCGGCCTTGATCACTTTCGAGGAGCGCTACCAAGCAAACATTTTCATGGCCACGATTCGCAACCCCAATTTCCCCTTGTACGGTCAAATCGAGTTATCGTGGCACGCGGGTCCGATTCTAAGCAATGACTCGCACGATACCGACACAAAGATCGAAGATCTGTCCAGTAATGCGGATGCACAACGCGAGGACCCGTCGAATGTCGAAGACTACGATGTGGCACACGAGGATGATCGCTGGGGCTGAGCTAGCGCTTCGCATATCTCGACCCTCACCATGATCTTGATTGCTGTGTGCACCGCATCAAGCAGCCGCCGAGGTGGAGTTCGGCTCATTCAAAAAGATGTGCCGCCGTGGCGCAGCGCAGCAAAGCCTTGGCTTTGACATCAGTTGGATCCTTCGAAGGATTCAAACCACCTCCACCAATTGCATGCTGCACTTCTTGTATACACCAAGAGTCCACTTTTTGGCATACATTCTCAGGTGGAGGCTGTACAGATTGTGCCACGTGGTGGCACCACAGGTAGGTATATAGAGAGATGCCACTGTCACGAAAGGTTTGTCATACTTGTCCCCGCTATCCCTGCCTTCATACCTTCATTCCTCTATCAATCACCATGTCTCAACTCGCATCCACTCTTAGAGAAGCCGCCGATAAGAACAATGAGCTACTTGCTGAGCTCCGAAGGACCGACTACGCTCCGTCCTGGTTGAAACTAAACGCTGCCTTCATTGACGACCTCAATGCTCAAATTTCGAGCACCGACAAGGAGCTGAAAAAGCTGCACCAAATTACCGAGGACGAGCGAAAGGTGGAATGACTCCGTTCCTCCGTATTGAGTCCTTCGCTGACAGTGCACTCCTAGGATCATGTCGACTACCGCGACAGCAACTTTAAGCGTTACCTGCACAAAATGGGAGGATCGAAAGGGAAAGAAAAATTCACCTCCAAAGCAGAGAAAGACGAAAGCGAGTTCCTCGAAGCCTGGCGAATTCACAGCAGGCTGGGAGTGATTCGGAACAGGCGCGGAAGGAATTGCAGAGGGTGCGAGCGGAGGCTTTTGAGAGGCTTGCTGTTGGCGGAGGCGATGCAGTTGCAAGTGTGCCGCCACCACAGTACACTGCTTGATGTCTACCTTCCGTCAGAACAATTCCTTTCTCCGCAAAGGCCAAGAGTCCTGTGCGCTTTGGCCTGGCGAAGAAGCATTCAAGCGCGACAGAGAGCTGTCTGAGACATGACCGAATGCACGCAACTTCAGTGTGAAACTTATAACGACATCCAAAAATATGCAACGTGCCAGAAGATCGGCGCGTTCGACCCCGCGCCCAGACCCAACTTCGACTCGGACGGGGCTCGTGCGGGCTTGCGAAGATCGACGAATCTGGCTGCTATAGTAGCGGTGTTGTAGAACTGCAGCAGGACGGCATATTGAACGACGGGAGCTCTCATCAGCGAGAGATGCTATGGTCAGCTTGGTCGGTGCGCAGCCACGCTCGTGTTGCCTGTTACTTACTCGCGCCGGATAGGCCGTGGCGGGCAGCTTGGAAGTGCTAACAACCCTCGTTGTGACTCACACACACCGGCGTCTCAGTACGGCGGCAGCGCGGCAGACGGTGAGAATAGGCAGGCACGACAGGCCTCGTTTGGCGGGAGAGTGTGTGCGTATAGTCCTGCCGTCGCTCAGTTTGGGCGAAATGTGGGCTGGTGGTGATGCGCCCAATGCGGCTTAGCGCCCATGCCCCGCTCTTGCCGCTGAAGCGCAAATTCATCAGTGCGTGGCTCCTGCAAGTTTTCCCTTCTGCTTCTAATCACCGCTGCTTCCTCAAGCGCCTTTGACAGGTATACAAATCCTCACCGCCGCCCGCCCGCCCGCCGCCGCGCCCGCTAACTTCGCCTGCAGGCACAATTCAACTCGGGGACTTCGTTTGCCAACTCAGTGGCGGCGGGGTACGATTCAAAACCCTCTTTCCTCTAAGGACATCACCACTACAACACCGCCAAGATGGTCAAGTAAGTCACCGCGAGGGGGAGAAGATGCTGGAATAGTGCGCTTGACGCCGTCGAGCCGGGGATACCGCAGTTTCGCGCGGCCTCGCCGCGCAGAAACCGCGCAGACAGCAGACAACTTGCGGGTGGGCACAGTGCTGACGCGATGCCTCTCCAGCTTCACCGTCGAGGAGATCCGTACGCTCATGGATGACCCAAAGAACATCCGTAACATGTCCGTCATTGCCCACGTCGACCACGGAAAGTCCACCCTCACCGATTCGCTCGTCCAACGTGCCGGTATCATCTCAGCCAAGAACGCCGGTTCTGCGCGATTCACAGACACCCGCGCCGATGAGCAAGAACGTGGTGTCACAATCAAGTCGACGGCCATCTCCTTGTACGGCTCCCTCACCGATGTCGAGGATCTCAAGGACATCACCATCCCGACCGACAAGAGCGAGAAGAACGACTTCTTGATCAACCTGATCGATTCGCCCGGTCACGTTGACTTCTCATCCGAAGTCACTGCTGCTCTCCGTGTCACCGATGGTGCTCTCGTCGTCGTCGACACCATTGAAGGTGTGTGCGTGCAGACCGAGACCGTGCTCCGACAGGCCCTTGGTGAGCGTATCAAGCCAGTCGTCATCATCAACAAGGTCGACCGTGCGCTGCTCGAGTTGCAGCTGTCCAAGGAAGATCTGTACCAGAACTTCTCTCGTGTCATCGAGTCCGTCAACGTCGTTATCGCTACATACTACGACAAGGCTCTCGGAGATGTCCAGGTCTACCCGCAGAAGGGTACGATTGCCTTCGGTTCCGGTCTACACGGCTGGGCCTTCACCATCCGTCAATTCGCTGTCAAGTATGCCAAGAAGTTTGGCGTTGACAAGAACAAGATGATGGAGCGTCTCTGGGTGAGTAGAGATGTACTATTCGCGAGAAAGCACTACTGACCATATAAAAGGGCGACTCCTACTTCAACCCAAAGACCAAGAAGTGGACCAAGAGCCCAGAGGGCGCCGAACGTGCCTTCAACCAGTTCTGTCTGGACCCCATCTTCAGAATCTTCGACTCCATTATGAACTTCAAGAAGGAGGAGATTCCCAAGCTTCTCGAGAAGCTCGAGATCAAGCTCGTCGGTGATGAGAAGGATCTTGAGGGCAAGGCCCTGCTCAAGGTTGTCATGCGCAAGTTCTTGCCTGCCGCAGACGCCCTCATGGAGATGATGATTCTCCACCTTCCATCTCCGGCAACTGCCCAGCGCTACCGTATGGAGACTCTCTACGAGGGCCCTCCAGATGACGCATCTGCCATCGGTATCCGCGACTGTGATCCCAAGGGACCTCTCATGTTGTACGTCTCCAAGATGGTGCCGACCTCCGATAAGGGTCGATTCTACGCCTTCGGTCGTGTCTTCTCTGGTACCGCCCGCTCCGGTCTCAAGGTCCGCATCCAAGGTCCAAACTACGTGCCTGGCAGCAAGTCCGACTTGTTCGTCAAGTCGATTCAGCGTACCATTCTCATGATGGGTCGCTACACTGACCCAATTGAGGATGTCCCAGCTGGTAACATTCTTGGTCTGGTCGGTATCGATCAGTTCTTGCTCAAGTCTGGTACCCTCACCACCGACGAGACTTCGCACAACCTCAAGGTTATGAAGTTCTCTGTCTCGCCTGTCGTGCAGCGCTCCGTCGAGGTCAAGAACGCCAACGATCTGCCCAAGCTCGTGGAAGGTCTCAAGCGTCTGTCCAAGTCCGACCCATGTGTCTTGACTTTCATCTCCGAGTCCGGTGAGCACGTTGTTGCTGGTGCCGGTGAGTTGCACTTGGAAATTTGCCTGAAGGATCTTGAGGAGGACCACGCTGGTGTGCCTCTCCGTATCTCCGATCCAGTCGTCCAGTACCGTGAGACCGTTGGCGGAGACTCCTCCATGACGGCTCTCTCCAAGTCGCCCAACAAGCACAACCGTCTCTACGTCACTGCCACCCCCATGGCCGAGGAAGTCGCCAAGGACATCGAGTCTGGCAAGATCGGCCCTCGTGACGATTTCAAGGCTCGTGCCCGTATCCTTGCTGATGACCACGGCTGGGACGTCACGGATGCCCGTAAGATTTGGTGCTTCGGTCCAGACACCAACGGAGCCAACTTGTTGGTTGACCAGACCAAGGCTGTGCAGTACCTGAGCGAAATCAAGGATTCCGTCGTCTCTGGTTTCCAATGGGCCACCAAGGAAGGTCCAGTCGCCGAAGAGCCAATGCGCAACGTCCGCTTCAACATCATGGATGTCACCCTCCACGCCGATGCTATCCACCGTGGCGGTGGTCAAATCATTCCAACTGCGCGTCGTGTGCTCTACGCCGCCACTCTTTTGGCCGATCCAGGTCTTCTCGAGCCAGTCTTCTTGGTCGAAATTCAAGTCCCAGAGCAGGCTATGGGTGGTATCTACGGTGTGCTCACCCGCCGGAGAGGTCACGTCTTCGAGGAGGCTCAGCGTCCCGGCACTCCTCTGTTCAACGTCAAGGCCTACCTGCCTGTCAACGAGTCCTTCGGTTTCAACGCAGATCTCCGCTCCAACACCTCTGGCCAGGCATTCCCACAATCAGTGTTCGACCACTGGCAAATTCTGCCAGGTGGCTCTGCGCTCGACCCCACCTCGCAACCCGGAAAGATCGTCGAGGATATGCGAAAGCGCAAGGGCATCAAGCCCCAAGTTCCAGGCTACGAGAACTACTACGACAAGTTGTAAACAGCATGCCGGTCAGAGTGCTGTGCGTTTCGGGAAGGGGAATACCCCGCGGAGAGCGGTTACGAGCATTTGCGGGCGTCTTTGGCAGCGGCTGTATATGCAGAGTCGCTGTACATTGAGCACACCGCTAGAGAAGTGACGAATAGATATGCTTCCAGTGATGAACAAAAACGGCTCGTGGAGAATGACTCTCATTTGTGTTTTCAAAGGTTGCTTTGGTTATCTTGTAGATAGATGGCCACGAAGCTTCTCACAAGAACACGTCCCCTTGTTGTCTTCCTTCGCGCAGTGATAACGTCGTGCCATATAATCCCCCATGCTCGGTCACATGTCGCTTTGAAAGGGGAAAGCACGCTCTAACCGGATGCGGAGAAAGGGTGTTCGGTGATTCTGGCTTAACATGCCGACCGACTTTCCTTTCCCACATTGTCGCGCAAGTCCCCAACCTTTCGGCCACGTTACAGATCGTGGACGATGGAGACGGATGCGAACACAAGATTCACGACCGAATGTTTACGATAGCAGACGATATATGATAGCGCCTTTCACACATTAATGCCATGGGCCAACTCCGACCTCCGCGAGATTCGCTCGAATTGGCAAGCCTCGCCAGCAGTTCTCACGACGACGACAATGCCGGACGCGCCTCTCTCGATTCTTCCTCTTCTGGACTCCCCTCGAGCCGAAAGCTATCCTTTAGCGATCCCGTCACGCCGCAGAACGGGAGTGCAAGGGCTTTGAGCCATGGCCATGGCCGGACCTATTCAGTCAGCAGCGCATTCGACTTCAATAGCTCCTTGTTCCCTTTGAGCGCGAGTGGAAATGGCTACACGAGTCTTGGAACTCCGAGCACACCTCATCTCGATCTCGGGGCAGCGCAGCAAGGACTTGCAGGGCAGAGTCTGGAGCGGAACAAGAGCTTGACATATCTGAATGGCCTCTCACTCGTCGTGGGACTGATCATCGGAAGCGGAATCTTCAGCAGTCCTGCGAGTGTGAACAGCAATGCAGGATCATTCGGTGCTGCGCTGATCGTGTGGGTCGTCAGTGGAATTCTGGCCTGGACAGGAGCGAGCAGTTACGCGGAGTTGGGAGGAGCGATACCATTGAATGGTGGAGCACAAATCTATTTGAGCAAGATCTTCGGAGAATGGGCTGGTTTCCTGTTCACGTGGTGCGCTGTGGTCGTGCTGCGGCCGGGGAGCGCGGCCATTATTGCGATTATCTTCGGAGAGTACATTGTGAGAGCGATAATCGGACCTGATGCTGCAGAGGCGAGTCCATGGATCAATAAGGGTGTCGCATTGGTTGGCCTCATCCTTGTCACGTTTTTGAATTGCGTGAGCACGAAGCTTGGGACGAGAAGCGCGGACTTCTTCATGTTCTTCAAATTTGCGGCATTGCTGGCTGTCACGGTTGCGGGTATCATTGTTGCGATTACTGGGCTGGCATACAACAAAGCGGCGTTGAGCACGGACTGGAAAACGAAAGGCTGGTTTGAAGGGACGAGCATGTCTTCCTCGGAGTGGGCTGTTGCGCTCTACGCGGGGTTGTGGGCGTACGATGGATGGGACAACACGAACTACGTGGTTGGAGAGATGATCCGTCCGAGCCGGGATCTGCCCAGAGTGGTGCACACATCGTTTCCGGTTGTCATCGTCTCGTATATCCTGGCGAATCTGGCATACATCTTCGTCCTCCCAACCGCCGTCATCGACAAGTCAAATACGATAGCCGTGGCATTTGGAGGGACAGTCCTGGGTCCTATTGGCTCCCTACTCCTCGCGCTTGCAGTATCAGGATCTTGCTTTGGGGCCTTGAACGCCACGACTTTCACTGGTGGACGATTGGTCTACAGCGCAGGAAGAGAAGGATACTTGCCAGAACTGTTCGGCACCATCGGGCTCAACGACTCCTCACAGCGCATGCGATTGCCACGTCGAGGAGCAAGAGCTAAGAAGTTTACCAATTTTGTCGCCGACGAGCAAGGGTTCTTCTTCACACCGATCTACGCCATGGTCCTGAACGCTGCACTCACGGCCATCTATATCATCATTGGCGACTTTGAGACTTTGACGACATTCTATGGCATAGCAAGTTACTTATTCTACTTTGCTACAGTCATTGGACTGATTGTACTGCGAGTGAAGGAGCCCGAACTGGAACGACCTTATAAATGCTGGATCACGACTCCGATCATCTTTTGCTGTGTGAGCTTGTTCTTAGTCAGTAGGGCTGTCTTTGCCAAGCCGCTGCAAGCGCTTGTAGTCGTTGGGTTCCTAATTGCCGGCATACCGCTGTACTGGTGGCGAGTGGGCAGTAAGAAGAGACGAAGTGGCAGAAGACAGGTTGATGACGGGCCAGGGTGGAAGTTTTGGAAGCGTTGGCGTGGAGGCAGATAGACTTGATAGCGTTTGAAAAATCACCAATGTGAATCTCAGCCATCTTTCATGTCTGTGAGAGCTCTGTGCATCCTGAATCTCAGCAAACCTAATACACACACAAGTCACCGCCTTGCAGCAGCCTTCCCCACGTCCACGCCGATCAGATCCTATGTGCGAAATTCGAAAACGTCACTGTCATCGACATCGAGTAACGATTCAAGCTTGATAGGAACTTCACTCCTCCAATTCTCGATATGGTCCAAACCCCCGGTCTCAGCATTCAGGCGTATGGCTCGGACGAACATGGCTTGAACTCCAGCTTCCTCATTCAGCTCAGCCACGAGTTTCTCAATGTCGCTGGGATCCGTCTGCTGCTTCGATTGGTGTGCGGTCCTCTCGTATTGGTTGCTGACCTGTCCCAAGGCGTGGAAAAAATCGTTGTAGGGTGCCAGGAGCCAGGAGGCTAGCCTTTTGAGCTCGCGGAGAGCTGGACAGCTGGTTTGTTTTTCGCTTTGGTGTCTGTTATGGGTTTGGTGGTCTTGGAAGGTGGGTTTTGTTGTTGGAGACTGCGATGGGAGAGGACGAGTTTCCGCGTCGTTTGCATGAGGTCGAAGCATTCTCGATTCTAGTGCGGAGCGCTGAAGCTCCATGTCGAGATTTGTGCACGTTGCAGTAGTGGGGAGGAGAGATGAGAAGCAAAAGGGAAGCCTGGTTTAAATGTATGGATTTTTTTCCTTTTCTTCTGGCTTCGAGGCCGCTCGCTGCTTTTTTGCTTACATTTGCGTTCTACCAGAATCAGCAAGCAACCATGGGGTCCACTCTTAATCTGGCGGACGCAGAAAGTCTACGACATAGTTTCCACAAGCGGAGACACAAGCGCGGTGGCCTCTCGTCCTCAGATCCAAGACATGCTTCCGACACAGCATTCGTTGCGAGCAATCGTCCTCACTTGCTCGGAGGTGAGCACTGTCTCACAAGGGTGATTTTTTTCAACCGTGCCTTCTGCCCACACCTTCGATGGCCTCATCCGCGACTGCTCATACGCTGTATGGCCGGTCCTGGAAAGCCTTCTGCTCCGGGTGCAACCTGGTGCAGTCTTGGAAAGGACATGCTTCGCCATACGTGCAGTCATCGTAGTTGCAACGCGCCGCTTGACGGTTGCGACAAGTCTGACATCTTAGATTCCCATCGCAGATTTTGCCCTCGGTGTAACAGAGACGACACTTGGGGGTTGGGCGGAAGCCTGTACGCTGCCGCTTTGGAGGCGGTGACTTGGTGTCGTCTTTGCTTGGCTCTGGGTGTGTTTTCTGATGCTGTGGAGCAGGACTCGGCTGAGTGTTGCTCGAGGCGTAGGGACGAAAGGGGAGGTGAGTCGGGGTTTCGAGGCCGTAGCCCGTGGGATGCGTGCTGGATGGCGTCAAGCCAGGCTCGATTATGATCGTGGAGCTGGTTGTTCCAGCGAAGTAGGGCGGTATTGGCGTAGTGGATGACGGCGGCGGACTGATCAACTTGCTGGCGCTCTGAGCAAGGATTCGATCGATGTTATGCTGGGCAATATTCCGCTGCTGCTCGAGTGACAATCCAAAGTCCGGTCCAGACTCCCTGTTGAGCACTGCGTCGATTCGCTCTTGGTGCAGCCTGTCGTTCTCTTCCTTGAGCTTGCGGTGTTGCTCTCTACGACTTCGTCAGTGACAGGCGAGTGAAGCCCGGCGTGCGTGAAGTGCTCTCGAGGGCGCCGCGATGATGCTTACTGGAGCCGCTTGTTTTCTTCCAACAAGGCGCCATATCGCCTCTCGATACTCGAATGGAATTCCTCCAGCCGGATTCGCACCCACTTCTCAGGACGTTCAGTGCAGTCTGCGGCTAAAGCTGCCAGTTCACTTGACGGTGATCTCAAATGGGACCCCTGATCTACTGTCGCAGGCAGTTGCGCCATCTTGTCTGCAAAGTAAAAGCGTTCTGCGATGGGAAAGTGAAATGTGGGAAGTGAAAGGTAGAAACTGATTCACCCGCAGCAAACCCTCAAACGAGTTTGCACTTGTGCGTCACTTTTGTCTTACAGCCGTTACTCTTAACATTGATGGGAAACGCGCTTCAGTTGAGACTCCTCCCGATATGTTTGCCGTAATTTCCATTGCCTCTTACGTTAGGCCAGCCTCGCAGTCTTCGCGTCATCCTCGAGCGCGCCTCGACCACAAAAATCATCATGTCCTTCACTTCATGCTCGCCTCGCGCTTAAATTTCACAGCCCCTCACTCGTCATCGTTTGTTGATGAAAACACATCATCCAACTGCCTCCCTCCTTGCGCCAAACGCTGCAGCAAAGCGCTTCGAACTCGGCATCTCTGGTGTCTTTCGGATCCGCAGAAGCTCTCGTCGCAGTGGCTTGATAGCTGATCACCGCGCCTTCGGGTCCAACTGGCGTAACATCGACCTTGCGGAGCTTGAACTTATTCCAAGGAACAAACGCTGGCGAATGTAGAATGTCTTGTACAGAAGGTTCTGTCTTGCTCGTGACCTTGAGTCCCATTGGGAATTGCATGATGGCGTCCTTGGTCAAGTATGGGACAAGTGCAGCACCGCTGGTCCGCAGCGCCATCCAGGTGCTCTCTTCCAAGCTGAGGATTTGATCGTGTAGTGAAGTCATTATGTTTGATTTGGATTCGGAAGAATTGCAGTACAATGTCAAGTTCAAGTCCAAGTGATGTGTTGTTGCGATGTGTTGTTGCGATCGTGAAGACTTGAAGTCAGACCAAGGCGAAGTTGGCAGGCGCCCCACTTTGAACGACGTCGCGCTCTCGAGTCTCAGCGCGCCGAGTCTGATATGGCAGGCAAACCTAGTATACCACTTCCAGGTTTTTCTTGCAGAACACAACGATAGTCTCACCAATTCTGCATCGAGGCAATGAACGGCAGCCAGAAAGCATCAATTTACCAAATAAATTTGACAAAGTTGGCTAGACAGGTCGGTGTGTTGTAAAATTACACTAAATGCTTTGTTTAGTAACGAGGTAAAAACTACCCATACCCTCCCACTTCTGTGCATTGGAAGATGCTCATCAAAGGCATGTGCTGCTCCTCTTATAGCTTCGAAGGCTCCAACTCCAGTTCTGCCTTCTTCGGCCCTGCAAAACCATGTTGCTATGAAATTGTCAGTGAAAGATCCAAAATGTCGGAGCGACTCCCCCACCCATGCAGCTATCTTTCTCATTTGGACCTCTTCCGACCCCTCCGTGATACGGTACCGTCTGTGGTGCCTCCAGATGTGTTCAAAGGGGTAGTGGCGGCCTATTTTGAAGCATAAGTAGCTTGACAACGCATTCTCGACGATTGAACACTCACTGTATCCCCATCCACCAAATGTCTGGATAGCTCTATCCGCTGCTTGTGTACAGAGCCTGTTTCCCCAGTAGTTGCACATGCTAACCTTGTCGCTCAACTTCTGCTCGACCTCTTTATGCTCCATTCTGTCCATCTCCCAGGCGGTCTTTCGAATGAGCAAGCGTAGCATCTCGCACTGTGTTGCCAGCTCGACGAGTGGGAATTGTATAGCTTGGTTCGTGGCGAGAGGTTTGCCAAATGGTTTCCGCTTGCTAGCATATTCAACTGCTTGGTTCACACAGTATACCGCCGCACCTAAAGATGAAGCCGCTTGCCGGATCCTGTTCTCGTGAACAAATGCTTGTGCAATGGCCAGCCCGCCGTCTAGGGGTCCTATGATCGACGAAGCTGGTACGCGAACGTTTTCGAGTGAGACAGTCGCATGGTCAGTAGGCATATTCAAAGTCCATTCGTACGATTCCACCTTGAGGCCGAGGCTGTTGGCGGGCACGTTGAAGCATGTGATACCCTTCGCACTGCCATCTTTCCCACTTGTGCGAGCGAAGATAAAACAGTTGGTCGCTTTGTGCATGCCCGTCTGCCACATCTTGCCTCCATTGATGACATAACTGCCATCAGCTTGTTTGACAGCTCTTGTCGACATGAACGTAGCATCGCTGCCATGTTCAGGCTCCGTGAGACCAAATGTGATGCGCACCTTGCCAGCAAGGCGGCCCTCGATCAGCTCTTTCTTCTGTTGCTCGTTGCCGAAATGCTGAACCATTATGATGTCCGGAAAGTTGCCGCAGACGGAATGCTCGTTCTGAAGATCGTTGAAGAGACCCAGCCCTTTTGCGGCGAGATGTTCGCGAATCACAGCCATCCAGAGGTTCGAGCCCCTTCCTGAAGCTGTATTTTGACCTCCATACTGCTTCGGCAAGCTGAAACGATAGAATCCAGCTTTGTCTGCTCTTCGCGTTGCTTCCTTCAACAGCTGCTCCCATTCTTCTCGAGGCAGCCCCCCGTTATCCCAGTCGGTTCGTGCGTGTTCTCTGCGATGATCGAAGAATCTGTTATTGTCGTTCTGCTCTTGCAATGGCTTGATCTCGCGCTCGATGAAGTCGTCGATCCGGGCCAGGTAATCTACAAGCGCTGGAGGAAGGTCAAAGTTCATTGTGACGAATTGTGATGGAAAGAAAGTTGGAAATGTCGATTGAGCTAGCTACTCACGCTGTATAGCTTCTTCCTTTGCATTTAGTTTTGTGCTGTACATTGTGCAGTTCAACACCTCGGGTCACGCTTGGAGGCGTCGCCGCGTCTGCGGGGAGCGCAAGCGTGAGAGATGAGGCTTGGCGTACGACCATTCGATGGCGAGTCACCTTCATTCAGCGCGAACATTCTTTGCCTGCATGCATCTCACTTGGGGAGGCTAGTATCGTTGTTACAGCGTGGTACGCAAAGGCAAGAAGCGAGTGTCTGTTACAAACTTCGTGAAATAATCATCATTTGGTTGCCGGTAAGGCGGCTGGATTGCACTATTTATTTCTACACATACGAGTCATTCGCAGTTGTACTACGAAACAAACTCCGAATGAGAAGCCTCCCACAGCGTCTCCTTCACCCGGAATGCCACATCCTGGGGCAGCCCCTCTTCGTCATCCCCGACCGAGCCACACTCTATCCACCCGACCGGCTTCAAGATCTCATAACCAATCTTGACGTCAATCTCGCAGTATCGCAGAGTTACTCGTACCGACAATTGCCAAAATCTCTTTCCGTTCTCCTCGATAACCTCAAAGCCTTTGCTTTCGAGCTTTCTCCGGTCTATTGGTATGTTGATCGAAGTCCACGGATGAACGCCTGGCCTCCACACGTACTCGCCATCGACCCCAACCTCGTCAGTCTTAGCCCACTCGTTGTCTTCGATGCTTTCAGTAAGGTAGCATAGATCGTCGGTCAAGCGCGGGTCGTCGCAAGGGACAATGTATAATTGTTCCACGCGCTGGGTGACAACCTGGTTTGGCCGCAATACTTGACTTTTTTTAATGATGTTGATGATCCGATCATCTACCACGGTGAAGTCGCGACCGTACGGCTCGTCCAGTACCCAGTCTCTATAGATCGTCTCCGTGTCGCCTTCCCAATCTTCTTCAATCACATATGCCTCTTCGTGTAAATTTTCGTTGAATTCTTGGCGCTGCAGCAATGCATACCCGTATTTGGAGGGCAATGCTGGCACCGTGATGTTGTCGCAGCGTAGCAACGCACCTAGCGCCACTGGAAAACAGTCGGATGTGTCTGTCTCGCTCGGGCGCACTACCACGCTGCCTCGTGGCTCATAGCGCTCCCGCAAGACCTCCATCAAGTATCGGCATTTGGAGAAACCCCTAGTAACTTGGATGACAGTGGGCTGCACACCCCATGTAATCTTATCGATCTCTGCGGTGATTTTCGCAATCACTTCGTCGAACGCCTCGTAGAACTCAGCCCGTTGGAACTGAAATGTCTTATACGCGCCTCCAATGCCGTTGATGGTGCAAGTAGTATAGTCTCCGTCATTTTTACCGAACGTTTGCTTTGTCTCCTCGATTGCAAGCAGCATTCGCCGCTCGAATTCGTAGGGGTCAAGATTGAGCTTCTGTCGAATGTTCTCGTACCATTCTGTTCCAAGACGACGCTTCGTAATCTTAAGCAGTGTCTCATCTACTTTGGCCGAACCGCAAATCTCGCCGCTCGATTGTCCGATGCATTGCAGTCTGCTATCGACACTTAGCCTGCTTTGTAGCTGATACAGGACGAAGTCGCCAGTCCCACAGCCGAGATCGGCTACGAGAATGCTGTCTCCCTCGCCAAGTGGCCCTACTTGCACCTTTTGCTTGGAAGCAGCATCGATCAAGTATGCAAGAGCACATTGCGGCTCGTAAGAGAGAACAGACACGCGTAGTCCGGCATTCTTTGCCGCAGTCTGCATCTGCCTCTTCGCATCAGGCGTCTACATCTGTGGAATGGTAATGCGAACGTGCATGTTATCCAGCAGCCTTTCGAATTCGTCGGGTTCCGACCGATAGGATAACTTGAGCTCGTCTTTTCGCAGAGCTGACTTGGCATCCTGGATGACAGCTCTACGGTGCTCCTCGATGAGGAGATCTAAAGTCTTTCCACAAGGTATCTCGGCCAAGGTAGCCTCGACACGTTTTGCAATTTCTGACGTCTCTGGTCCTTGATACAGGGGGAGCTTTGGAAAGCCGATAATCTTGAGATCCCGTTTGCTAGTAGCTTCTCTCTGCAGCTCATGTCCGTGGACAAAGCGGTCATCTATCCACGTCGCTATCATACGGACTTCGTAGGCCCGTTCGTTGATCATGAGTGGTTTGGGCGCATTTCGAACACCGTTTCGGGAGAGCACGTAGGTAACGACGAACTTCCACGTACCCCAGTCAATGGCCAAATCGATCTGATCGTGGTTAATTACTGGGCTTTCGGTCTCGGACTGAAATTTGACGGCGCGTTTCCGCTTGAGCTTTTGTTCGTTCCCGAACATCCCGTTGCTGTTGCGCTTTCGCTTCGACTTTTCTGCTTTCGACACCATCCTGGTGTCTCCTTGATTGGTAGAAGTTGGTTGAGTGGACTGGCTTGACTGGGATGAAGAAGTTGTGTTGGTGGGGAGCAAGGAGCAAGAATGGACACCGGGTCAAGTAATGTCAGCCGAAGTGAAGCGTCGACTGACTGACAATGTCCCCAGTTGCGAACATCAAGTGAGCATTGATCAGCCTAGTTTACAGTGTGAGCTCCAGCTTTGCAACCCATAAATCAGCACTTTTCTCGGCTTGCTGCAACCTTTCAACCCAATCAACCACTCCACATGGCGCCCTCATCTCCCAATAATCCTGCGCTGCCTGGAATCGCGGTCGTGTTGCGTGCCATTCATCATGATCCGGTTGAAACGCGAGAAACCTCCGAGGCCCAGAATGAATTCTTCCGAAGTTTTATGAAGGACATGCATCTAGGCTTGAACCAGGACGAACTCAAGCAGGCCACCAAGCGACTTCGAAGTGAGGTCAGGAGCCACTACAACAACAACGCAATTCGTCCCAATCGGACGATCAGGGGTACATCTAAAAGTCCGAATGTCCACTGGGTTCCGGCGCCGTTCTCCCGGCTATTCTACAGTGGCCTGAAGATTTTTCCGCCAGAGCATCTGGAGAGACTGGGAATCGATGGGCAAACCGATGATGACGACGAGGAGGCCGGCGAGGATGAGAGCGACGGTGATGGCGGAGGTCAAGACGATGAAGTTGATGACGTGGATGGCGGTGATGAAGATGACGAGGAAGAAGCTGCGGACGCCTCGACGGAAGATCACGGCCAGCTCAATCCCAACGAACAATCGCCCAAGCATGGGTCCACCATCAAAGTCGCAACATCCAAAAAAGTGTGATGCAGACGAAGCCCAGTCGGATCCAGCAGCCGAGGCGAACCAAGCGCCACGCGTAAACCGGTTGCGAATAGGAGTTGGACCAGCCCCTGCTGGCATTGCGGAAAAGTCGTGCTCTCCATCGCTCCGAGACTCAAATAACGTACAGAGCCAAAAGCCATCCAGAAACGACCAGAATGCGGAAGCACAATTGCCAGAGTCACGAGCGGCCGGACAAGACACGAGAACTCGCACGAAAGCCAATACGATCCACCAAACGGCTCCCCAGCAGTCTCTCATCACGCCCTGTCCCCAAAGCCATCACGCCCCACCAGGACTGGGTGCAAGCCCAAATAAAGTCCATCCCAGTCCAGCACCTGGGACGCGGCTCTCGCATATTTCCAGGAAACGAAAAAGGACGCCCTAGCAAAGCCAACCTCCATCACCAGACCAGAACCAGAGCTCGAAGGCTTATATCAACAACTATTCGGATCGAACTGGCAAGTCCGACTCTGCGATATCCAGGACGACGACAGCCAACCACAGCTCAAGCAGATTTTATGTGACGCAGGCGTTGTTCGGCGCAGCAATCTCCAGAGCAGTCTTCGCGCGGAAAAAAAAGACTCCGTCCTTGAGTTTGCGACAAGCAGATTGATACTGGAACCCGAGCCCTTCCGGAAAAAAAAAAAATCTTCGATGCTGCATTGAAAAGATCTGGATCAGGAACCCGAGGACTTTTTTTTTTTATATTTTTGGAAATCTGTCGCGTGTAGTAGACAAGCGTTCCGATCCAGAGGGATCAGAAAACCGCCGTGATCGAACAGGCTCGTGTCGAATATGGCCGGGCTCTGCCATCGTGACTCTGCAGCAAAACGCATCTCCAGCAACTGAGCGGCGGCGGCGGCGCTGTGCGCGATGGGAACTTGAAATACAAAACGCTGGAACCTGTTGTTCCCGGACGCATTCAGAGCCGCAATCACGCTCAAACCGGTCACGACGGATTCGCATCCAGCTGGGCCCATTCGAAATCAGATGGCCGACTTCCGGCGAGAGTGTTGATGTGCATGCCCACAGGCGCGCATACGACCTCAATGAGAGTTTGGCGGGAGGCGCTATTGAGACCGTGTTGCATGGTCCGTAGTAGTCACTACCCCTGTACCTCCTCTCGATTGGGCGACAGCGTGCTGACTTTCGTTGCAGGTATCCTCCCTGGCGTCTGGAGGAGGACTGATGACGAGATGATAGCCTTTTGCGAAGCCCTTGTGATTCCGGCAGCAAGCAAGAGCGTCGAACAATGATCGCGTGTGTGGAAACGAGGACGCTGAATCTCTCGGGTGAGAGATGGCTGCAGTCAGAGATTGTTCGTCTTTCTGGATACATACACTTGGTCTTGGTCTGGGTGAATATATGCAATCTGCTTTTTGCTTTGTACATTGACACCATCTCATACCCACTCGACGGGCTTCTTGAGAACTTGCAATAGTCTATCCTCTCTACTCCCCCTCTCTGGCTCATGCTGATATTGCCATCTAGCTGTGAGGGGCAGACTCATCAAGATACTCTCTATCCGCGCGCCAGGAGTGTTCAAGCCAAACGCCGTGCCTCTGTCATGCACGAGGTTGAATTCCACGTATCGGCCTCTCCGCAGTTGCTGCCACTGCTTCTCTTTCTCTGTATACGGCATATCTTTTCTCTTCTGTATTATCGGCAGGTACGATGGCAAGAACGCGTTCAAGCAAGTCTGACAAAACGCAAAGAGGGACTCTTGGTCTTTCTCGGTCTCGTCCAAGTCGTCGAAAAAGATGCCCCCTATGCCACGCGACTCCCCACGGTGTTTCACGTTGAAGTATTCGTCGCACCACTTCTTGAATCGGCTGTAGTAGGTCTTATCGTGCGCATCGCAAGCCTCCTTGATGGTTCGGTGAAAGTGTATCGCGTCTTCGTCGAAGAGGTACGAAGGTGTCAAATCGGTTCCCCCTCCAAACCACCAAGCATTCGTCGTGCCGTCGGAATTCGCCGTCTCAAAGTATCGGTAGTTCAAGTGCACAGTCGGCGCCATGGGGTTGTGTGGGTGCAGCACCAGACTCAGACCGGAGGCAAAGAACTCGAGGCTCTCGACATCGGGATCCAGCGCCTTGTGATTGACCCGCATCTTGGATATGGCAGCTCGAGGAAGCGTGCCGTACACCACGCTAATGTTCACGCCCGCCTTTTCAAAGACATTGCCGTCTTGGAGCACGCAGGAAATGCCACCTCCGCCATGCGGCCTTTCCCACTCATCGACATGAAATTTGTTCCCGTCCACTGCTTCCAACGCTCTTACGATTTCCTGCTGCTTTTGCTTAATATATTGCTCCATACGCAAACGCATAGGTGAGCTTTGGCTGACGCCAGACTCGCGCTTCAGTAAGACATCTCGTTCGGCAATCGACGGAGAGTCCAGCTGCTGGCCGGAGGGAGGTTTCTGCTGCTGGTCTTGCGCAGTCGCGGGAGTTTCCTTGTCGGAAGTGACCTTGGGCAGGAAATCAGCTCAGATGACGGGTGGATAGATCCATTGATCGCATACCATGGAATAGATCAGTGAGCCGATGAACACCACGCCCACGGCTATGCGCGTCTTTGGATACCACACTGCATTGAGCTGGGGCACGCCTGAGGCGGGGCCTGGCCGGCGTCCTTTGGAAACATATCGTCGACTTTGCGCTTGGAGAGCATGGCGGCATGCGGAAGACGGCCTCGTTTTGGCGCAAGACCTCAGTGCTGCTTCGAGCAGCGGCGGTCGAACGGTATTCATGGTTGCGGAAGCATCACAAAGGTCATCAATGCGAGAAACAGACGCGACTTATTATAACAGAGAGCGCGATGGGTGACTGGTATGTGGGACGATGTGTAGTGCGATGCAGGAACACCGAGGATCATTGTGCCGGGAGCTTTGACCACATCTCTCCATACGTTCCGCCATCAGTGACACTAGTTAGGCCCTACGAAGACCCTGAATGGGACAAAGTGCTGTTGTTGCCCGAGAAGCTGTCAGTCAAGGAAATATCGCTTCCGTATGAGGTACAAAATCCGCCTCTCCCCCGTCTGCTGTGGTTTTTGTGATCGCTTCCTAAACGCCAACGCAATGCTCTATTCTCGCCGGCGTAATACCATGCCCAATGCCCTGTGCCCCTCCCCTGTCCAGCATGTATATCGTGCCGCAGTCTCTCGTCTCCCACCACTCTAGTCTGCCATCTTCCAGGCGGGCAGCCACTTGAGATGCTTCCATTGCTGGTTCGAGCCTTCCATACCGAAGCAAATGGCTCTGAAAAGCCAGAAAAGACCGATTACAACTCCGTAGAGTATAGCAAAAAGGCCCACCTGCAGGCCCTTGTGCAGACTTCGAGTCGTCCAGTCTACGCAGAAGCCGAAGCATAGGATAGCGAAGTAGAGGGCTGGGTAGTAGTGATGCACGTAAGTAACACGCGCCATCGCGACGAATGGCATGTAGTGCAGGAACCAGCCAATGACCGGGTAAATTCCAGAGTATTGGAAATGGTCCAGGTCTGCCCAAGTGAGTTCGTCGTAGCCACGCTGCCATCGGATCGCGTACCAGGAGAAAAGTGCCACGAAGAATGCGAGAGACGCCGTTGAGGCCCAGTACACGAAAGGATTTCCAAGCAAAAAGTACTTGACGATGTTGTCGTCCCAGCCGCACATGCGGAGACCGACGTTGAGCAGAGGCCACTGCCAAGGTGCCGAAGCGAGGTCATCCTGCTTGTCTGGGTCTGGAACCAGGGCGTTGTTGGATGTCATCATGGCCACGTTGAGATGGACGAAGTCACGGAAGAATGGAGACTTGTAAGAACCTGGATCGCCTGCGGGTACTGCGAAAAGGTCAGTAAATTTCTCAGAACTGCGAAGGCGGGACGACTTACGCCTCTCGTTAACGTGCGATTCCACATTCCAGTGAGTGTATGGATCTCGCGGCTTGTTCTGTCTCACACAAGTGGTCTCAATCTGCTTGAAACCCCACTGTGGCAGGTTTACATTGCCAGCGCGGAGATAGCATCCAAGATCTCGGTGCTTTAAACGGAAAGCTGTGGTCAAAGTGCGCAGCTTCGAATAGTCGTAAGAAGCAGCGTCACTCACGACCTCGACAACCCAGTGGTCTTTTGTATCGCCGATGGTCAAGTTACCGTAGCAAGACACCTCGTGATCAGCCTTGGTGACTGGAGCGGCGACTTGGTGCGAGTGAAGGTTGCGGCCGGTCTGCGCGTGGATCAAACGGACCTCAGATTTGTCTCCGACAAACTGAATCGGGGCCTCTGGATCGTAGTCGGGCTGCTTGCGGTTCGGGTAGAAGAACCAGTCGTTGTTGGCGTCCTTGTGATGATAGCAGGTAATCTGCTGCTGCTGCGAGCCTTCGGGGTAAGTTTGCACGTGAGAGTGAAGCAGGCCGCCACCGTAGCCCATGTTTTTCAACGTTACGCGGGAGCCTAACGCAACTTCCAGCGGACTGTCTTTGCCAACCTCTGTGCCCTTGAGGTTCGCTTGGAACAAAGAGGACATTTGCGCGTCGCCAGGTCCGCTATTCTCGAGGACGAGAAAGTGCAGGTAGAAGGTGAACATGTAGACGATCATGGGAAGGACGATCAGTCCGAGAATTCTGAACCCCACATGTGCTGCGAGCTCAACCTTGGGCATTTTCAGGTCTCCGAATTTGTTCCAGAGATCTTCGGCGGTGTACAGGCCGACGAGGGCAGTGCCGAACATGCCAACCCACTTGACACTGCACACGCATCCAATGGAGAGGCCAGTCATGAACAGCCAGAAAGCCCAGGCCACGGAGAAGGGATCGTGGCGCTGGTTGTGGAATTTGGCCCAGGTAAAGATCGTGGTGAAGGTGAAGAACAGAAGCATGCTGTCCAGCAGGATGAATCTGCTGATGGTGGTGTAGCTGTTCTCGAAAAGGACCATCATCGTCACCAGCCAGACGGTGGGCTTCCTGAAGTGAAGCTCCTTTGCCGTGAAATATGCCAGTGGGATGCACAGCGCACCGAACGCCGCGTTGAAGACGCGCATGAAGGTGTAGTCAAGCTCTTCTGGGTACTTTTCGCCGCTCTTAAATTCGAAGGATCCATTATAGCCTGCGAGGTAGCCCGACAGCCCGACCAGCATCTTGCCGAGCGGCGGGTGCACATCGAAGTAGAACTCGCGCTGCAAGTAATGCGATCCAAACTTGCCGAAATGTGCTTCGTCCCATGTCACGATGTCCGAAATGCCAATCTTCCACATGCGCGTGAAGAAGGCCAGTGCTGTGAAGATGATGGGTGCGATGAGGAATTCGCAATCGTCAAGCGTCTTGAGGATGGAATTGGCCTGCGTGCGCTCGCGTCAGTACGTATGCGTATCGCCATTTCTCTCGTCAGGAGTACTGCAGTGGTCGGTGCCAGTGACAGGGCATCTGAATCCGAGCTGAAACTCGAGTTTTGCCTACCTGCTGCTGAGTCTTCTGGTCCAGCTTGTCCTCAAGCTCTTTGGGCACGTAGCTGCCGTTCGACTGCGCGGCGACATTGCGCTTGCGCAGCTCGGCCTGGGTGTCGACGCCCGTCGACGAGGCGTTGTTGACGGCCATGATGCCGGGTGATGCGGCGGAGGTGGTCTGATGCTGCGGCGAGAAGGCAGCCCCTCGACGAAGGGTGCAACGGAAGTGGACAGGTGTGAAGAACGAGCGTCGGGCACGAAGTGAAGGGCCGTCTGGGCGCGATGTATCGGCGACGCAGTGGAGAAAGGACGACGCCAGCCCCTTCCGCTCGCTTGCTGCGTAGGTGTCCTTCCGAGTCGACGATGGATTCGTACTGCAGGTGAATTAATAGCTGAGATTCGCGCAAGGGAAAGCGGCCTAAGCCGTTTGTGGATGGCAGCGAAAAGGGATTCCGCAGCCCACTTCTGGCCCTGACGAAACGTGGTCTATGCCAATCCCGAATGAATCGCCCAGCATGCAACCAGTCGGGCTCAACAATCATCAATGCGCGGCAATGATTGACCGGACCGCAGTCCACACGCGACACCTCCTAAGTTAGCTCTGCTCTTGTTGGGGGCTGCAAAGTCAAACATGCGCGCAGTCTAGATTTTTGGCACGAGGATCATCCTGAGACATTTCACGTTCAAGGATGGATATGCATGGATATATACCGGATCGTGGGTTGCATGTGAACGCCAGCATACAATAGCAATTCACCACCAGTGTGCGCTGTTGACCAATTGAGATCGAATCGCGTGGGTGCAGACAACACCGCTTTCTCGCACTCGAGGTACCTCCCACCTCAATACCGTACCCACACGACTCCAAGATATTAGATCATTTTGGCAAGGCAAGTGATGCCTTGACTTCACCTGGATACCACTTATGCCAATTCATTGAGTTGCACTCGGACATGAATCAGCAGGCACTAGCTGTTAGCTTTCGGAGTCACTGAGTCACTGATGATGGAAGTCGTGGAAGTCGTAAAGTGTGCGGTGGAAAAGAACCAAATTAAGCGTCTCTAGCGACGGTCATTGCCATAGCCTAGTTAAAGCTCGAGCGGGGGGTATCTCTAACAACCAAAAATCAAACATCGCCAATGCATGTCTGTGCCGCACAATCGTCCTGCTCACAATCTACGGAAGCCGAAGTGATGCTTGCACGTCCGCCTTTCCTGTCGCGTGCTGCCCGCTGTGATCAATGCCCATGCACCCATGCAAATCATCAAGTCGTTCAAGGCCTCTGCTGCCAGAGCAAGCCAGATTCATGCATATGCCAATCTCCCATGAGTGTCCCCAAAATCCAAAACACCGTGCTGCGTCCAAAGAACAAGGCCAGTCTGTCGTGAAGAAGCGAGGTCTGGTTGTGACCCTCGGTCGCGATCAGTCATTTCAAATAGAGACGTGGGAAGTCGGAACTTCAATCCACGTGCGTGTCGCACTTGCCACTTTGGTCTGGAACCCGATCACCAATTCCCGATCGAAAGCGACCCTAGTTGAGATCGTGTTCGAACCAATGTCTGTCAAACCAACCAACATCGTTGAATGATTGCCAGAGCTTGCTGATCTTGTTGACGTCGACGTTGCAGCAGTTCTGTGCCGAAGTCTTGTTGAATTCTTTGTTCTCCTTGAGGAATTTGACTTTTTCCTGGAAGATCAGACGCTTGATGAGCATGTAGCGGTCGCACTTCAGTCGGAGAGTGGATGCGACCACGAGCTCCTGCGGATGCAGATGAATGCGATCGGGATCTTGACTGAGGTCCTGGTGGTTCTTGTTCGTCCATTCCACCGACAATTTCTTGCTCATTGCGTCGAGTGATTCCCTGGGAGGACAATAATCCGCCACCTCGGCCCAGCTCTGGTCCTTTCGTTCGACCACTTTACTAGGAGGTTGCCGAGTGCGAGGTTTAGAAGCGGCAGAAGCCTGGGACAGACCAGCAATAGCGTTGGTTGGCGCCGACGTCTGCCTGCTGTGCCGCTTCGTCGTTGGCTGAGTCCTTCGGCTCTCATCGCTGACACTCGCTCGGGTTGACTTGACTGGCGGGGCGACCTTTTCCGTTCGCCTCTCGACGACCTCCGTTGCGGGTGGGGTGCTCTTCGCGACGCGTGATTTGCCCAGACTTTCGAGAAGGCGCTGCGTGTGAGAGTCGCGCTTCACCGGTCGGGAAGTGGGTGGGGGCAATAGTCTTGCCGCGGCCTTGATCCTTTCGAGTTCCATAAGCTCGTTCAGGCACTTCTGATGCCAGCCGTGCGGGTCGGCGTTGTATCGTTGCACGATGCCGATCACGCCCGACGACGAGGTGGTGCGGTTCTCTCGCGACTTGGACGTCTTTGGCGAGGCGACTTTCTGGCTTGCGACAGGTGCCGATGAGTCGCGCTCCGGTGTCGCTCTCGGGGTGGTATGGCTGTGGAACAGAGGATGGGTGAGTGGTGAATCAGATGCCGGGTAGAGTTCGTGGTCTTCGTGCGACGCCGATAGGGGTCGGAATGCTGGCGACTCTGGTGGAGAGCGTGGTTCGACGGTGCGAAGCGGGTGTGGCTCTTCGAAGCTGTCTATCGTGGGCTCCTCTGGTGTGAGCAAGTGCGATCCCGTGCCCATTCTCTTCTTCTCTGGGTGCGGTTGTGGTAATGCCATCGCTGGTCGTCGCGGATGCGAGAGCGTGCGTTGGAGCAGGCCGCGAGTGTGCGCACGAGCGGGCGACACGGGGATTATATCGACGGATGGCTGCGCGCGGGTGGCGAAGTCAGTCGGTCGCGTCGCGGTGAAGTCGATGCTTGGCGCGTAGTCGTCGTCGTCCGTCTCCAGTCCGTGACAGCAGAGGGAGGATCGATCGGGCGGAGGAATGGATGGCGAGGGCGCGGGAGGGCTGTAGTCCTTGTAGTTCCCAGATCACGGTGTCCTCAGAGCCGGCGGTGGGCTGTTGGTAAGCATCCGGCGGTACCTCTTTTAGGCTGCTGAATAGAGTGGAAGCTGCGCCAGCGGGAGTCAGAGGAGGCACCCAAGCAACGACGGGTCATGGCAGCATTATCAGGCATCCGCAGCTGGTGACGGCAACGAGTGACAGATGACACAAACAAGGAAAGCGCAGGACCCAAGACAGGTCGGCAGGCAGTCGGCCATGATTGGAAATGGCAGCAGAGAGTCGCAGCCCGATGCCTTGTCATGTGCGCGCTTCGCCAGAGAGGCGACGAAGGTGCCAGAAGGCTGGCGGGCGGCGAGTCAACAATGGGCGAATCACCAACACCAGCCCACGCGCCCGCGTCGTCGTCGGGAGACATTGGCTGCCTGGAGCGTGCGAGCGAGTTGGGTAGCTCACGTCTGAGTCACTCTCCCACGCTGACGGACGGTGGCGAAATGCGCGTGGCGGCTGTAGCGAACCCTAAACCGCGCAACGTCCGGTCAATGTGCAGTGCAATTCGCCTGCGCGATGAAGTGTCATCCGTCCGACCATGGCCGCGACTTTGCATCGCGCGAGCCTGCTGCTGGCTGGCAGCGCGCACATCGGGGCGTGTCGACTGCTGCGCCACGCTGCGCCGGCCGGCCGCGCTGATAGGACAGGGCCAATCGAGCTCCTGGTCGTCTGGTTGCCTGTCCGGTTCCAATGGCTGCTGCACGCGAATGCTGTCCGTCCTGCATCGTCACCGGCCGAGCGCACGCAGCACGCGGCCGTAACGAGACAAAGAGCTCTGCGCTGGGGGACCCGCGCATAAGCGGTGCCTCACGGTCGGTTGTGCGTGGAGGGTGCATCAGCAGCGGATGCCATTGAGCAGTGGTGCACAGCTGACACCCCTCCGCGCTGCCCACCGGGTCCCGTGAGAGCCATTGGTGTGGGATGTCAATGGCCGCCTCCAGTCACCGAGCCGGGCGCACGTCAGCTGGCCCAGTGTGCTCGCATGTGAAGGTGTTTGCGCGCCGGCAATCGCGACAAACGATAAAAGGGGCCACGGTGCTCGGAATGGGATGCCCGCCACGGGTGCTGCTGTCCGTGCCGGTGCTGGTTGGAGGAGGACGAGGAGGAGGAGGAGGCACGGGGGTGCGCTGGCTGTCCGTCCGTGACTCAAACCGACGCGCCTCCCCAGCTCCCGATCGTGCGCCACTTGAGCCTCCCGCGACTCAAATAGATCGACATCATCGTCATTCATCTCCATGCTGCTCCGACCTGCACCACCCTTTGCGCGATTGCTACTACCCACTCACTCCGTGGGCATGATCTCAGCTCGGTATCACATGCTCGGTCGTTGACGCCTTTTGCGACACACTGCTCGATTACTGAGCACGCTCGGCTGCGCGCGCACGGGTGGACGAGTTTGTGTGAACGTGGAGCCAGCGGAGCATCGGACAGCGCAACGCAGAGACCGCCTCGCGCCGCGTTTGGGCATTGAGCGCCGAAACGCAAGCCCATGGTGACCGCTCGTTGGCAGCAGCAACGTCGGAGCGATCGCGTCTCGCTGGGACTTCCACGTCACGAAGCGCCTCGGTGTGGACATCAGCACAGGTGAGGATGAGAAGGCCTGCCGAACGTCATTCGTCCTCGCCTCTGCCCAGAAATGCGACATGGCGAGCTCCAGCACCACCGCTCCACGGGAGTGGGTCACGAGCCTGGTCAACGCCATACCGCCAACAGGAACCAATGGCTCCCCGACTCTGAACCCACTCCAACATCTGCCCCCTCAAGGCAAGAACGTACTCCTGACACTGTACGCCTTATTCGAGAAAGAAGTCCTTCCCGCACTTGACCTCCTGGATCGCGGTCTCGTGACTCGTCTCAAGCTCCAGCCTCAGGCAGGTCAGCAGGCACAAGTATCATCTCATCTCTACATTGTGCATTCAGCCCAGCAGCAAAACACTCGTGTATCTACCCACGACTACGTCAGCAATTACGAAGTGCGATTACAGGCGTGCACTTGCTCTTGTCCAGCTTTTGCTTTCTCCGCTTTTCCTGCTCCTGCGTCGGAAACTTCGGATCAGTGTTCTACGGAGGAGCAGATGCACCACGGCCAGTGGTCTGTAGGTGGTCTCACTCTCGGACAAGACATGCCCATTTGTAAGCATCTGCTGGCGTGCCTTTTGATCGAGCACGGGAGCACATTTGGGCATTTCGTGCAGGAGAAGGAGGTCACGCTGGATGAAGTCGCTGGCTGGTCTGCTGGATGGGGTGATTGAGAAGCTTTCACATTGCACAATTAGCTGGCCGACATGTGAATGAAGAACCGAGACATCTTCGTGACGAACGTAAAACGTGCCCATGTGCACGGCATCTCTATTCGTGAACTGCTATTCCGCGGCGAGCGCCATCACATCATCGTGGCGCGTCGATCCGCAGTAAATGTACATACTCAATACAATGTGACCGGCCACCTGCGGGATGGTATGCTGGCTGGTAGCGCATGAGCTGCTCGCTTCCACTCCGCAACTTCCTGACGTCGTCGCTAATGCTCGGTCCTGCGTGTATCGTGACTTGTGGGGACGCCTTTCTCATCCCTTCTTCTTCCCCTTGTCATCCTTCTTGGCCCCTTCTTTCGCAGAGTCGTCGGTCTTCTCCGAGGTGCCGTTGAGCATCAGCTTCTCCTCCTTCTTGAGCTCCTTGTCCTTCTTCTCTTCATCTTTCTTGGCATCTTCGTCTTCCTGCTGACGCTTGTTCTGGATCTTGTTCTCGATGAGGTCGTGGAAAGCGGTGATGGCTCGTATCAGACTGGAGAGGTAGATTGACATGAGTTGATCGTTGGTCTTGATGCTCATGGCGCGCGCAAGTTCCGAGTTCTCCGTGTTTCCTCCCGTCACTCCCACAGCGCCATTCACAATGCCGTTGAGTGAGGGCAAGTCTTTGCCGGCCTCCTTGGGAGTCGAGAGGTTGGGAAGCAGATTGAACACGTCCTGTAAGTTGCCGAGAATGGCGTGGTTCACGGGAAGGTCGCCGTCGAGGACTTTCTGCAAGTATTTCCCAATGTCCTGCAATCGCAAATGGAGTCCCTGCAATGATTGCAGCTGACTCGTTATCCGTGTGCTGAGTGTGCCCACAGCGACATCGCGGATGTCGCGTAGAAGGTGCTCGACGCCAATCTCTTCCGCCTCTTCTGCTTCGATCGTGCTCGGGGTGTGTACGAAGGTCTTCGCTGTGGTTGTGCCGTCCTGGTGGTAGTCAGCGATTGATCGTGTCAACCCAAAGCCCCTTCTGATGCATCACTCACGTCCTTGATCTCTTCCACAGCGAAGTAGGCATCCGTCGGCACGCCCACTTCTTTTGGCTGAACGTCGATGATGACCAGGAGGGGATTGGCCGTGTATCGCTTGAATAACTCGTTGATTTCAAGATCGCTGGACCTCAGCTTCGGCCCAGAGTGATACCATCCGATCAGCTTTTCACGCGCGTTGACCTTTTTGAACATGTCGTTCATCGACTCGACATAGTTGTGGTCCAGGAACCACACGGAAGGGTCCTTCTCATCTTCTTCGAACGGCACTAATGGTATGGTCAGGTTGCTGTAATCCAAGTGATGGCGCCACATGCCACTCACCAGCAAAGCTATTCGACACCCTCACGCTCTTGCCGTCGTTCTGTCCAAGCAACACTCCCACCACTCGTTTCCGCGTGCCCTTTGCCGAGCGGCCGTAGTGATCTGCTGCCGAGAGGAGGACGAGAGGCGCCACGGATACAGTGCGGTTGACGAGTTGCAGCGTCTCCGCTGTGGTCGCTGGCATCGTCGGCGACAATATGGGCGGTGCGGTAACGCGGTGGGTGCGATGTTCGTCGGAGGGGGTCAAGTCGCGTGCTCTCGTGATGGCGGGTTGCGCAAGTAGTGTTGCGTTGCAGCTTGATGGGAGCTAACAGGCAGGTCGGTGGTTGCGCAAACAGACTTCCGCGACGTCTGTGCTGTTGCTGACTTCATCCGATGCGGCGGGATGGATAAGTTAGAGCGGACGATTCTGCAAAACTCACGTTCTCCAGTGGGAGCATATGCTTGACCGGGGGCCGTCTGGAGCTCAATGGCCCTCGATGATCGCATATGATCAGAGCCATGCGGCCGCAAACCCTCAAGGCCTCAGTGAGTATCACTGCGACTTCACGATGGATGACTAAGCACAACTAACTAACGGTGGAACTTGGCCGCGTAGGTCTTGCACCTCTGAGAGTCAAATACTGCGCAATGCTGAGCAACGCGATTTCCGTCTCCTGGTAGTCGGCGTTTGGCAAGCTGCAGTCCGTGTCGACAGCACTTTGGCCACGAGGAGCTGGAGGCCCATGTCCGCTACCGCTGTGCTCGGTTTCAGACGGTCTATCCCTCGCGGGGCACCAAAGCCATCCCACTTCCAGCTCAAGACCTGCGTACGCCATCGACCATTGAGCCTGACAACGAGACGAACACCGAATCCTCGATACCCGAACCCAACCGACACCGCTCGATCGTCTACATTCGCTGCATTTCTGCATCTCACTCCGCTTTCCCTCGCCAGCCGATACTGCTCCAGTCACGCCTCTAGCACCCTTCTCAAGATGGCTTCTGACAGAGACATCCTTCCGGACCACGTCAAACCGATCAACTATGCCATATCATTGACCGATCTGGCTGCCGGCGAGCCTTGGATCTACCAAGGCAAGGTGGATATCGATGTCGACGTCAAGAAGTCCACCAAGACCATCACACTCAACACCCACGAGCTCAAGGTTCACTCTGCCGAGCTGATCACCGACTCAGGCAAGCACTCTTCAGCTGTCAAAGCCTCCGATATCTCGTACGACACGAAGCACCAGAGGTGCACCTTCACGTTCGATCAAGAGCTAGCACAGTCGCCAAAGGCAGTCCTCTCGATTGCCTTCGAAGGCGTCATGAACAATCACATGGCTGGCTTCTACCGCTCGAAGTACAAGCCTACAGTGCCAGCGTCGCAGGGCGTGGCCAGGGATTCGGAGCACCACTACATGTTTTCGACACAATTCGAGTCAAGTGACGCTCGGAGGGCGTTCCCATGCTTCGACGAGCCAAACCTCAAGGCAACTTTTGATTTCGAGATGGAGATTCCGGAGGACTTGGTTGCGCTGAGCAATATGCCAGAGAAACAAACTCGCAAGAGCAAAGGCGGCCACAAGATTGTCAGCTTCGATCGGACGCCTATCATGTCTACGTATCTTCTGGCGTGGGCCTTCGGGGAGTTCGACTATATTGAAGGCTTCACGAGACGAAAGTACGATGGCAAGAATCTGCCAGTCCGAGTATACACCACCAAAGGCCTGCAACAGCAGGGTCAACTGGCCCTGGAAAGTGCCCACCAAATCGTTGATTACTTTTCTGAGATTTTTGACATCGATTACCCGCTACCCAAGGTCGATCTGCTCGCGGTCCATGAATTCGTAAGTTTCACCTACAATTTTCTGCGCACGGATCATCTGATCTTGGCATCAGCCCATCATATGTCTTCCCATCACAGGACATCCCCTACCACACACTAACCAATGCTTCTAGTCACACGGTGCCATGGAGAACTGGGGCCTCATCACATACAGAACGACCGCAGTCCTGTTCGACGAAAAAGCATCGGATCAAAAGTACCGCAACCGGGTTGTCTACGTTGTCGCCCACGAACTGGCCCATCAATGGTTCGGTAATCTTGTGACGATGGACTGGTGGTCTGAATTGTGGGTAAGTCTGATCGCTAATCACGCTCTTGTACCGCAAGTACTTGTCTCATGCAACCTCGTACACCTTTCCAACACCCCTCTGCCGTTCCAAACATGCTCAGCCCTATTCCTATCCTTCAAACCAAGCCGGATCTTGACTAATTCCCCTTCTGCTCAACGAATCTTATGCAACCATGATAGGCTGGCACGCGGTTGATTATTTGCACCCTGATTGGAATGTGGATGCCCAATTTGTCACAGAAGGCATGCAAATGGCTTTCCAGCTGGACAGTTTGAGGACTAGTCACCCCATCGAGGTACCAGTGAGAAACGCACTGGAAGTCGATCAGATCTTCGATCATATCAGCTACCTGAAGGGTTGCTCTGTTCTTCGCATGCTTGCATCGCATCTTGGAATGGACATCTTCCTGAAAGGTGTATCTGACTATCTCAAAGCTCACAAATATTCGAATGCTACCACAGACGACCTTTGGTCAGCGCTCAGCAAAGCCTCTGGCCAAGATGTGAAGGCTTTTATGGACCCCTGGATCCGTAAGATCGGCTTCCCCGTAGTTACTGTCGCAGAAGAGCCTGGTCAGATCAGCGTTCAGCAATCGCGGTTCCTCTCAGCTGGCGAGGTCAAACCTGAGGAGGACACAACCACCTGGTGGATTCCACTCGCCCTCAAGACCGGGCCACAAGCCACTGATGCCAAGAGAGAGGCATTGACTGCCAGACAGGACACATATCGTGACATCGACACGAGCTTCTACAAGGTGAACGGAAACCAGACTGGCTTTTACCGCACAAATCTCCCTCCACCACGCCTGGTTGAGTTATCAAAGCATCTTGATAAGCTTTCCGTCCGGGATAGAATCGGTCTGGTGGCAGATGCTGGTGCACTGGCCGTTGCTGGCCACGGCACGACGTCGGCTGTGCTGTCTTTCGTCGAAGGTTGCCATGAAGAAACTAACTACCTTGTGTGGAGCGAGATTCTGACGACTGTCGGGAAGATTCGCCGTATTTTTGCTTCTGATGATGAAGTATCTCAAGGTCTCAGAGCGTACACCTTGAAGCTCGTGGCTGGCGCTACTGCCAAGATCGGCTGGACGTTTGGGCCCAGCGACGACTATCTCACCGGCCAGCTACGTGCTCTTCTCATCTCTGCTGCAGGTTTTGCCGGTCATGAGTCCGTTGTGGCAGAGGCCATAAAGCAGTTCAACGCCTTCATTGGCGGCGATTCCCAGGCTATTCATCCATCACTCAGAGCTGCGGTCTTCAAGATCGCGATCAAAACCCAAGGCGAGCAGGCATACAGAGCCGTGCAGACGGAGTTCTTGAATACCAAATCCATCGATGGGCGTGAGATTACGTTGCAATCCATGGGCTCCGTTCCAAGTCGGAAGCTTGCCAATGACTATCTGAAGTTCGCCTTCACTGGCAACGTGGCGATCCAGGATCTCCACACTGTCGGTGCATCGCTAGCCAACAACTCCAAGGTACGCAGTACCGTGTGGGAGTACATCAAGGCAGAGTGGCCTGCTATTCGCGAGAAGCTAGGCGGCAACATGGTGGTCTTGGAACGCTTCCTTCGCATGTCACTTCAACGATTTGCAGACGCCGATGTCGAGCGGGACATTGCACAGTTCTTCGAAGACAAGGACAATACTGGCTATGACCGAGGATTGGCCGTCGTCTCCGACACGATCAAGGGAAATGCCAAGTACAAGGAGCGCGATCTCGAGAACACGCGCGAATGGCTGAAGGCACACAATTACATCAAGTAGGCGTCATGCTTTGACGCCTTCGGGGGAAGGTAATCGTGCTTCAGACGGATCTCTTCGGCACAATAGTGGCTTAGGCCAAGCCAACTGGCTGAGAACTCTCTATAGATTCGGAGAGAAGGCCTTTTGGCGATGGCTCCGGATGAATGGTCCAGCGGGTCGATGCAGACGCTTGCGCAGGTGATGTGGTAGTTGGGCTTTCTAAGCAGGAGTATCATGCATTCGACTGCCCCGATTCTACTGCTGCAAGAAGCCGTGTGCTCACTTCATGTTCTCAACACAGACTCCTGCACCTATCGCTTCATAGTAAGCTTTGAATCTAATGGCGGTGGATCTGCAGTGCCGCCGCACCACCCTGAGTGTTACGTGGAATGCCTCTCGCGCTTGGCAGCTCTTGGAATGCCTAGAGGTACAGCTCTGCATTAGCGTTACATCATGCACGAGCACAGTCGTACTTCAAAGCGACCCCAATGTTCGTTAGAAAAGGACTAGCTATAACGTAGCTACGATCATTCGGACCTTAGACACTTTTGTTCCTGCGCATGAGTAGACTATCACGGACTGGCGAGCGAGATATAGTGGCCGCATCGACAACATCTGCAACGGCTTGCCGGCAATGCAGCTTTATGCAACAGCGATTTACATCCTGGCTTGCTAGATCACCACTTGCGTAGCACACAAAAGCCCGGCCCCGAAAGACTCTGCAGTATATTTCGTCGTGTTGGGCTTGCTCGATCTGATCCAGCCTTCGCCCTGGCTTACGATTCAAACCAGGTTTGCTTGCCTTCTGGAGAAGCTCCGATCATAGTCTTCTGCTCACAATATCACAGAGAAGATGATGCAGCCGGACATGGTTGGACTTTCGCAAAGTGGTTGTCTCAGAGATCTGAGAGCTCGTCCGGGCCAACTTGAGTCAATCCCGTTATTCACGAAGCTCGTAAGGATGGAGAGAGTACGATCGGTGTGCTTCTCAATCTCTCACTCACAATGCAGCCTTGTTGGGCTTAGCTCCTGGCACATTTTCAGTAACGGCAAATCGCCCCGACTTATCCGATGTCCGCCCTTAAGAGAATCAGGGGCAGCGCTCTTGGCTGTTACCCTGCATAATCACTGTAATGCATTGCCCTAGAATCCCCACGGGGACTCTAATGGAGCGTCTAGACCTTCGATCACTGAAGCCACTGTAGCCTTTTGCATGCATAATTACATGGAAATAGACGGTGGTCTCAGCTGACCGTGTGTGTACGACTCGGCCATGAAAAAGACGTTGTGCTGGCCGTCAGGCATATAAAGGTAGCCAGATCAGACTCCCTCCAGTCCTGCCACAGCATCAAGTGAAGCACAGCTCAGGAAACTCAAGAACACGACCTCAGACCAAATACTCAACCTACCACAAAATCTTTGCACCTCAGCAACACAATCAGACAAGGTGCAATTCCCTACCAGCATTCTGGCCATGGCACTGTCGTGCTCTCTCCTGGTCGCCGGCTCCGCCATCCCTATGGATACTTCTGCAGTCTCCAACCCTCTCGACAAGCGAGCACACTTACAGACCTGCCCTGGCATCGACAACAAGTATGTCCGAGCCCAACGCTTCCGCGTGCGTTGCAACATGGACACGTCTTCGAACGGCGGCCAACAATTGGACACAGAGGCGGCTGACTTCGATGACTGCATGGGAAAATGTGAAGGCGTGGCGAACAGATCTTGGTGCAGATTCGCAGCTTTTCCGGGCCCAATCAACCGAGCGTAGTCCATGCTATCTGAAGAAGGGAAATGGAGGAAGCAATGTTCGTAAGGAGGGCGTGAAGCTGGGAATCAGACCATAGAAGATTCGTCAAAATTGGAGGGATTAGGTTACACACGGGACCGCTTTGGGAGTTTAGGATTTTTTTCTGTACAAGCACAGACCTTACATAGAATCAGAACATCTTGCCCCAAAACCTTCACATGGTCTTTATCTGAACAGTGGCTGCCATGTTTCTCTGTTTTCATTTCTGCCCTCCTTCACAAGTCATTCTACCTTGACTGTACCAGATGCTTCCAGCCAATCTCCCTTCGTGATAACGCGCAGAACGCACAAAGCCTTTCTTGAACGTGTATCGACGTGCGCAACGTGTAGGCATTGTAACCCGGTTGCATACACGAATCGTCTTGCAAACTGAGGATTATTTCAATTAACTTGTTGGCCTCTTGTGCATTGCATCTGACCGTGTGGCGTTGCTGAGCGGCTGGGGCGAAGAAACATCGGCAAGGCCTCACTTCAAGCGCTGTCTGGAGCCCAATATCCAGTGCAGAAGTCCTCATATGGACCGAGTTTCCTCGTCCCACCATTCTCGAAACTGCTTCAACCTCTCAGTTCGTTCCCGCGCCAATCTCTTGCCGGTCGAAGTCTTCATCATGCCCTCCAATTTCAGTAATTTATCGTCAAAATGGTCGATGCTGCCTTGCAGCCCGCGATCGGAAGCTTTCACTGCGCCGAAAGCAAAAACCCGCCCAATGCCAACAGCGCCCACAGCGTCCAGACGATCTGCATCCTGAACAATCGCCAGTTCCGGGTGCGAATTGATGTGAGCCTTGACGAGTTGTGGTCGTTTCGTCTCGTTGGTATATGATACGTTCCCGACGATCAGGGCGATTTTGGCCACGTTCTTGGGCGGACATCCGTTTTTGCTGAGCAGAGCGGACACCAGATGTTCTGCGTTCTCGCCGGGTTGTGCATACTTTTGATCGCCAACGTCGTGGAGGAGGGCGCTCAGAATGCAGGATTCGTAGTCGTATTTCTTGGAAGGGTTCGTTTTCGTCTCCTCGGCCAGAATGTACTTTGTGAGAGCCAAGACGCGTTGAATGTGGTTGAAATCGTGAGACGCGTCGTAGCGGCTCATGTACTCTTTGACATAGTCACGGATGTTTCGGAAGAGAGGTGTGGCCTCGAAGGCGGTTTCGGTCTCAACACTTGCCATGACTCGCGATGGTTCCGCAAACAATGTCAGCGAACGTGGAAAGGTGAAGTCAGTCGGGAGCTTCGGTGTCTTTATGATTCACCGCCAGTCATAGTGAGCAGTTGGCACGCGGTACGCGGTACGGGCGGGCTTCTAGGCAGAAATGAAGCACGGGCTGTATCCGAAGTGAAGCGCGGACAGGCTTCAGCCAGCTCAAGTAGTCTCAGTTCACGCCGTGAAGTGAAGTCGTCCGGGGCTCAAAGTCTTGGCAATGGTGACGTGCAGTCCGGATGCCGTGATGGCCCTCGAAGCACGCGACACTTCTATGCGCCGGCTTCTACAACAGACAATGCGGCACCACCGCCGGCCAACGACGACATCCAGGCCTTGTTGACCATCACAGCTTCTCTGTCCGACCGCTGATTCCCAACACCGTCGCCCGCCATGTTCTGCCTGCGGCAATTCATTCCCATCTTACTCTTTCTGTACGCAATCACCATTCCCGGCCGGCCCCGTAGGCAACTGCTAATTGTCGCCATGCAGACTGAACGCTCCACCAATCTACGCGCTCCTCTTCCTCTCGGCCTACTTCATAATCCAACGGCCATGCGTTTACTGCAGCATTCTCCTCTTCGTCCTTGTCGGGTCCATCTTCGACTTCAGCAGCACCGACTGGTTCGAGCCCCGATGGCACGCAAACACCAGCGCTTTGTCCGAGTCGGCGGCAGCATATCTGAGCGGCAACGCGACCCTCACCGAGGTCGTATCGGAGACTGCTGGTCTGTTCGTTTCGGCGCTGAACGGGACAGGGGGTTCTCTGACGAGCGTCGCTCTGGACAGTGTGAAGAGAAGAGTCGAAGGAAGTGCCGCTCCTCCTTCGATTGCGAGTACCCCAAACGGGATCAATGCGTTCGAATGGATACGGAACATACTGGATAAGAGACATGTGCGCATACAATGTCTGGGCGTAGTGGTCCGGATATGAGGTCGTTGTGCCGGTAAATGTGGACTAATGATGGCATGGGCGGAGTTACTGTATGCATTTGCCTGGATATGGAGACAGACCTTGGGCTGCAAGTGCGGGAAAATTCTGGCTGGCCGAAGTGGGCTCAATCGGAGACTTGAATACCATTGTCTCTCTGAAGAAGATCTCATAGATTGCGCAGCTTAACCGACTTCACAGTCGCCTCATGATAGGCACACTGTGGACCCTACACAGAAGATGACTATTCTACACTATTGCAGATCAGCCCTCGCTCAACAGCTTCCCCTTCCCGCCCCGAGTGCCTTGTCCAACGCCCTTCCCACGCACGCTCTCGTTCCGATCGGCAACCTCCCCGTCGCATGCCAGCCATGACAACAATCATTGGGCGTCGTACTCGAATTTCCATTGCGCCAGAGCACCGCACGTTGCCACTTCCTGGCGTAATTTGGAGCCGTTATCGCCGAGTTTGGGGTCCGAAATTCCTTTGCCGCGAAGAGAGGAGGAGTCGTAGAAGAACTTATAGGTCGTTGCTGCACGAGACTTCGCCAGCAGCACGGGCCGCGAAGGGAAGCGAGATAGGTAGCCTGTAGACCGCCCTCGTCTTCCCAGGACTGCGCGAAATACGCCCTGTCAGGAGTCGAGGAAGTTGTTGGAAGCTTCGGTGTGACCATGGCAGTCAGCTATGATGAAGTCGAGACGGGTATGAGGCATCGCGGTGCAAAGAATCGGCATACGAAGGCTGGGAGGACTTCACCGGTGCGAATGGACCGTGTCGCCGTGTTTCAGGCACAGCAAATGGTTGTTGGAGCAACATCAAAGGAAGCACCGGGGCTGTGCTTGGATGCCTGCAGGTGCCGACGTTGTAGGAATATTCCGTGCCCTTCACTCGCACGCGAAGTGCAACATCCGGGTATCCAACTGCTCTACTGCCTGAAAAGGTACGCAGTCATGCTACTGATTACATGTATGTTCTATAGCAGGAAGAAATGTCTTGTTGATGAGCCGGCAGTGATGGATCAGCTTTCAGGATCACTTCCATTGCACAACAGTTACAACAACATCACGGAATGTTGATTGATGAGTACGGAGACAGCTTGTCATCAGAAATTATGCACTTCTGAGGAGCGCCGAGTTGTGCCGCGGAAAGCTGGCTGAGACACGACCCTCTTCCGCCGCCGACTCCAAGCCATATCAGTGACGAGACAGACGATGCTCTCTCGCGCTTCTTTTTAGATGTACAGGAAAGTGCATGAAACATCCTCAAATTCGCATTGCTCAACTTGTGTGGTATCAGCGACTAAGCACTAAAATTACAGCCTGAAACATCTCATATCGCTCGCGTAAGATACCGAAACTTTTGCGATGTGCAAGCAACCTCGATTACTTCCTTTTCGAAAACAACGAAAACACATCGCCAGTACATTCAATGGCTAAGATGCAAGCATGATGTGCAAGCCTGACCGGCAACGCCCGCTGCTTGGTAAACAAAGCTGCCAATGATCGATGTATCAATGGTGGCGACGTTGCGAGAAAGCCTCGTATCAAAAAAGCACAAGAGGGCCGGAAGATCCCCAAGTTAGCTTTGGCGTAGAAGCGAGCCAGTGTGGCAGCGTAGATGGACGATCGTATGGCAGCAAATCCTTGGTGTCAGGATCAGCCTTGGCGAAGGTTGTATGTCTCCGCAGATGTCAACAAATATGAATGAGCCTAGCGGTAGCCTCCATAGGAGCCACGGCCACCGTACGCACGCTCGCTGGGGTAAGGGCGTGACATGTCGTGGCCGAAGCTGCCCTGGCCGAAGGGTCCGTTGCCGCGGCTCATGGGGAGGCCTGCCGGTGGGCCTGGGCGGGTGGTGACAGCTGGGTTGCAGCAGAGCATCGCAACACGTGAGCCATACTTGGAGCCGCGGAGGGAGACCATGTGCTTGCGAATTTGAATGGCAACAATCTCACGACGCTGTGGCTCGGCGCTGCTGAGAATGTACTGGATGAGGTAGTTGCCGAACTGGTCGCCAGCGATGTCGATGAGCGGCATGCGAGGGCGATCTTGACGGGCCTCGCAGATGCGGTCGAGGTAGCGATCGAGGAACTCATTGCCGCCAATCTTGAGACACTTCTCAACCACCTTCGACGCAAACTGGTCCATGCTGTACTCGCTAGCGAAGCGGATGACATGGTCGACAGCGCGGGAGCGGTCAGGAATGGCGCCGTGTTCGCAGATGTGCTGGATGCACCAATTTCCGAACTGGCCATGAGCAACGACATCAATGCTGGCCAGGACTTCGTTGATGCATGGACGCTTGTCTTCTTCCAGGCAATTCTCGAAGATGTTCTGGACGACGAGACTACCGGTCTCGCCGAGAGCCACCTCATGCCACATGCCGCGCAGAGCTTCGTTGACGTATTTCATGATCTGAGGTGGCGAGTCGCTCCAGCGGAGTTCGAAAAGCTTCTGCCAGACGTGACAAGCGTAGCGGTGAATCACCGTCTCGGGGATACGGCGAAGAAGCTCGTGGACCATGATTGCCTTGTACTCTTCGGGAACGCAATCGAAAGCCTTCTGCACAACGTGGCAACCGAAGGCATCCATGCTGAGGTTGAGGGTGTTGCCGCGAATCGCCTGAGCAATCTGGATGACCTGCTCGGGAGTGCCGTGCTCAAAGCAGCGCTGGACAAGAAAGTTGCCGAAGCGGTTGACCATGAGCGGATAGGCCTGATCAATGATTGCTTGGACGATTTCGAATTTGGCCTCGGACGTGCCGACTTTGAGCTTCTGCTGGAGGAAGATAGACGCCTGCTGGTCATTGTTGCAGACGATCTTATCGACGATGTACTTCCAGTTGCAGCTCATGTTGCGCTCAAGGAGGCGGCGGTAGTTGAGAGGCTCCGTGGTGTTGAGATAGGTTGGTGCTTGAGGCTGCTGGCCATTCCACTGGCCACGACCGACGCCAAACTCCGCCGCCGTGGGCGATAGTCTGGTGCCGATGGGTTGCTGGTGGGCGATGGCACTGGCGCTCGGGCCAAATGGCGGCTGCGAGTATGGGACCGGAGTGATGGATGGCATGTAGCCAGCGCGGTTGTTGAAAGCAGGCTGAACACGTGGGAAAGCTTGCATCTGCATGCCGTCGAAGCTACTTGCAGTCAGTCAATGCCAATAACAGATTTTGTGTCACCGAGGAGGACGTACGACTGGTGTTGCAGGCTGACGTTGCCGTTGTCGAACGAAGCTGAGGCGCGACCAAAGTCATTGGCCTGTGGAAGAGCGTTGACAGGTGGCATGACGCTGTGGCCGGGAATGTTGGCAGCAAGGTGCTGCGCGGTTGGGAAAGGCGAGCCAATGGCCTCCTCCATGGTGTGCTGCGCCAGGCGTGACTGGGTGAGCTGGAGGTCCATCTGGGCCATGCGCTCGTTGGCGAGTTCGAGCTCGCGCTTCAGGCGGTAGAGCTCGCTGTCACCAGCCTCCTCGTCGGAGTTCTGGCCGGTGGGAGGCGTGTTGGAGTACGGGTCAGTGTTGGTCGGCGAGGGACTGCGGGTGTCAGCATCCTCGAGCTCGCGCTTCTGGCGGGAATGCAGCTCCTGGCGGGCCTTGACCTTGGCCATGAGCTCTGCGACGACGGCAGGCGAGTCGTGGGGGGCCATGTTGAACTGCTGGCGGGACGGATTAGTCACGAGGAGGATGAGCGAGATCAGACGAAATAGAGTGTGCGCACCTGCGGAGGAGGACCCCGGTTCGCGAGGCGCGATGTTGTCAGTGGCAACGGCATCGCGCTGGCCGTGCGCTTCAGGGCGAACTGCAGGCAAACGTTAGCTACTACGGTTTGAGGCGTGCGTGAGATGTTGCGCGAACCTGCTCGGCGGTGTTGCGAGTGTTCTCGTCGAAGATGGCGAAGGACGCGGGCATCTTCTTTGTCGGCGAGCCAGTCCACGCCATGCTCGCGTGTTTGATGACGGCCAAGTGGTCGACGGAAGGGAGGCGGGACAAGTGCGGACCCGATGGACGCCCGAGAAAACGGCAGCTACTGTTGCGCGGCCCCGAAGATGTCGCCGTCGCGCACGCTGGTGGAACGCGCGCGGGAGTTGTTGCTGATAGATGTTGATGGACGCTGGATCGACTTGGTTGCCGATGTTGATGTCGATGTCGATGTCGCGCGGGTGGCGGTGGGCGCGAGGGGCGAAGCTGCTGAAGTAGGGAAGGCGACAGCGGCGTGGCTGCCAAGAACGCCACAGTTTGCTGGGGTGAATGGCCGAGAAGGGAGCGTCGATGGCGGGCTGAGGGGGCGGGAACGGGCGCGGCGGCGTGCTCGAGGACGGTGTGGAAGCGGAAGTGGAAGCGGAAGTGGAAGCGGAAGTGGAAGCGGAAGTGGAAGTGGAAGTGGAAGCGGAAGTGGAAGTGGAAGCGCAAGGGTGGCACGAGGGAGAGCGTGGGAAGGGGGTGGGTTGACATACATGGAGGGCGGCGGAAGGGACCAGCGACAATGACGTCCAGCGACAATGAGGGAGCTGCGGCCGCCACAATAGAGCTCGCAATCCATTGTGCCTTCACTGCGTCGCCCCTGCTTCCTCCGAGAGCGCGCAGCGGAGAGGGGCGGGAGGAAGAGGCCGACATCGATCATGCTACTTGCTTCCGCAGCCCATCAGGAAGATCCGACTCGTCCGGCGGGTGTCCCGTGCAAAAGGCAAGGTCCAGGTGGACCATCATGCGCAAATAGAGCTTCGGCCTCTGACATACCAGATTACTCCAGTCCAGTTTGATCCGCGTGTGGCTCGAAGTCGCGTAGTCGACATCTTTCGAGCCCCGCCGCCAGTTCGACATGGCGCTCATGAACTTTTCGTCGTCTTGGGCGTATCCAATCATGTTGGAGAGCAGCTCGAAGACGAAGTCGCTTCCATGAAAGCGTTCTCGGCAGCTCTCGAGCGTGCGCGTGAAGATGTCCAATTTTCGGTTCTCCATGGCTTCCAGATGCGTCCCTCGCACCGCAGCTAGATTGATCGCCTGAAGGAGTAGAGGTGGGCCCACCAGCGGCACGATGCTGACTGGCAGCGAGTCCAGGAGTCGCGTCTGGATCAATTCCTTGATGCGCCGCATGATATCGGCGTTTGCATCTTCCAATGCCTCCACCGACTCTTCGATAGCATCTTCGTCGATGAGTGACCTCGAAGCGGGCACCAACTCGTGTATGAAGACAAGCTGAGTCTGCAGCGCGAAGACTGCCGATGCTTGGTAGACGAACATCATGTTGGCGTATATCGAGACGGCTTCGTCCACGTCACCATCATCCAGACTGATGGGAGACGGGAAGATTTGGACCGCACTCTCGTGCCAGCGATGTAATTCTTCCGTGGCTCGGTGTAAGTTGTTGATGCTTGCGACAAGAGAGCGAGAGGCCGCTTCCAGTCGATCGTCGAGGCTCTCGTGGTGGTACACTACATGTTATCGATCAGCATTGGTGCTCTTCGACCTGATTGCAGAGGCGGAAAGCAGCTCTCGGGACATCTCGAGACCGCAGATTATCGGGCACAGATCAGGAGTCGCATCGCACTTACAGACACCGAGAGCCCCGCTCAAACTGTGCGTCAGGCGGCAAGTGAGATTGACCAGTTGCACAAGACGAAGTTGAGTCTCCAGGCTGTGGACCGGGGATACACCTAGCTCAGAGTCAAAGTCTGCGGCGCCAAGAGCATATTCCTCCTTGAGTCGACCATGTGCATCCTCCCAGGTGGGATCGATCTCCACTTGTAGCTTTCTCCGCAGTCCCAGGGAAAGGATTCTATCGCGAAAAACGATTCCCCACCAAAGGCGCTTGAGCAACTTTGCTCGGTGGTTGTCACTGGTCTGATATCGATAATATGACTCTGCCCGAGCCATTCTTGCAAATCTGATTGCATGGGCGAGCCAGGACGAATTGATGCGCAGCTGCATGGTGCTGGTTTCGTAAGTCAGAAGCAAACAGCTCTGTGCGTTGGAGATTGGGTCTCGATCTGCCTCGAAATCAAAGACCAGCTTCGCCTTACGATACGAGGCATTTCTCGCTTCGCGCCTGTGGGCAAAACCCAAGGCTGACAGAAGGCTGGCGTTCGCATACTATTGACTGTCAGAGAGGAAGACGAAGCTCTACCGGCAGTAGCCTTACTCCGGATGCTGCGTAAATCATAGCGCGGACGAGCAGCAACGAAAAATTGCCCAACACAAACTCGTCGCCATGCCAGTGAGACCAGAACAGCTCCTGTGGCACAATAGGCAGATTCGGATGAACGAATTTGAAGTATATGAACATCAACTCCCGGAAGACTCCTTGTTGAGGCAAGTCCAGGCAGCCCTGTTCGCGCAGGAAGTTGAGGTCATCTGTGAAGAGGTGCTCAAACGTGAGGAAAGCACCGGAATGCTGGGCCACCGTAGGAGCTGTGACACTGAAGCCCTGGGAAGCAGCCAAGGGCATACTGGAGCTGTTGCCGGTGAACGTGAAGACATCATCCAGGTCAAGCATGTGATTGTAGTCGAATGACTCCACCGTCATCGGACCAGCACTGCTCCTGTCATCTGCTGGACTCTGGCCGGACGCGTCCAGGACTTCCAGTGTACCCCCGGCAGGCGAAGCCTGCGCGACCGACATGGGCGAGCTGCGTCGCTGGGCATTTTCGGATAAGATGGACTCCCGTCTACGAACGATGTGAGTGCCGGTGGATCAGTTGCCAACCCACACTTGCCGTACCTGTTCTTCCGCCGTCGTAGCACGCAGGAAGCATGGTATGTTACGCAATTGCTGCATGGTGATCCGATGTCCTCGACATTGCAGCGTAGCTTGCGCACATGGCAATTCTCACACACCTTGCGGGATCTTCTTTGTTTGATCTTGCTGTCCATATCTTATTCATGCTAGGATGGCCTATCGTTGTTGCTCTGCTGGTTATTGCCGGCGGCCTGGGTAAGCCGAGAGCCCCTCACGGCGAGCGACCTCATGTCTTTTGGCTGGTGACATTTCTTCATGCCTTCTCTCCCTCCATTGCAGTAAGTCATCATATCCGTCGACCGCAAGCATGTCGGCCGTGTCTTTGTGCCACAGCTACGAGGCATCAATCGTGCGTGCCTTGCCAACTCAGCAAATCTGTCGTCATTGTGTTCCGGAGCGCGGAACAAAATTCTCAGTCCGCGGGCGTTGTTTTGAGCACGAGCCGAGCAAGCAATGAACTTCAGTCTTCACGTGTCGGTCGCTGAAACATGCGAAGTAATAAAAACGAATACCCTGCGTATAAGTCTGAGCCCAGGCGCAAATACACCGCAAGACCTGTCTGAAAACGCTCATGACACGCGAGCTATCTTTATGAAGTGTATTATTTTCTCGCCCGACTGTCTCAGTTCTACTCAAACGCCTGCCAAGTGTGCAGTACTGCCCTTCTGTCCGTGCCATCTAAACACCACATCAATTGCCCCAGAGATTCACTCTGCATCGCCCTGCTTCTCTTCTACCTCCTCGGCCTTCACACTCGCCTTCTTCTCATGCTTGAGCTCTCGCAGCCCGTTTCCGAACGCAACGAACCTCGGGATCGAATGCTCGAGAAAGGCTCTGAGCTCCTCGCGAAGTGGCCGTTCGTCCGGATCTTGCTCATCAGGATCGATCATGCCATTGAAAAGGTCCCAGGTCTCCACCAGAATCGTCAGGATCTGGCTTTCTAGCTTTTCGCCGAGCTCTTTTGCTTGATCCTCCACTGCTGAAGCGATTGCGCCGAACGCAAGCTGAAAAGGAGATGCCTCGCCTCTCTGTGTCACATAGTCGAACATGGCTCGTTCTTGCCGCTTCACGTAGCCAGTCCCTGCAATACTGTCAGTTACCGAACGTCCCTGGAGTTGCGAAGTACTCGCCTCCGTCTGCTTTGAGTTTGCCGTAGACGGGCTGCATTGCGGCGACGAAAAAGTGAGTAGGGCTTTCGGATCTTGAAGTGTCAATTTTGATGTTCCTAACGACGCCAGATCATGTTAGCATATTGCAGTCATTGTTGCAGACTTCAACTTACTCGAGCTGTACTCGCAGCTTGGCTTGATGGTCTCTGTGGGCGTTCTTGATTCCCGTAACATGACCAGCCAGCATTTCGTAGAAACGATCCATCTCGAGGTTCGTAACAGCAGGTTCACTCTTTAGTGCTCCTTCCATCACACTCATCTCGTCCACAATAGCATTGATCTGCTTTGTGATAGCGGTAGACTGCAAGTCTCTGACTTGTTTCCAGCCACTGACTAGTGATGAAGGCGCCTTTCCCCAGAAGTCCATGTTCCACGATGCTCTCGGGCACGCTGATGTCGAGTGACAGCCCGAGTTTCTGACGAATGCTTTCAACGTGCCCCAATGGAACCGATGTATTTTTTCGGTCCACTTGACTCCTGCCTCTGTCCCGAACTCTTTGATCTTGCCGGTAGAATGAGTGAGCAGCTTGCCTACTACGATGTCGTGGCACTCCTTCCGATACATCTCGAATCGGGCCGGTAAAGACTTTTGGGGCTGCTTCACAAGGTCCAGCAAGGCCTCGGCTCCTTGGACATTCTTCCGGATTACCCAAAGCTGGATGCCCTTCAGAAACACCAAAAAATGGTGCTTCAGATGGTCTTCCAGCGCTGTGAAAAGCGAGGGCGCTGCCAATTCGAGGATGTACTCTCGAAGGCCCGGTATGCCGGTTTGCTGGGCAGACAGCTGAAACGCCGTAGCGTTATCTGCAACACCTTTGCACGAGCTGTAATGCGCGTTCGAAACGCAAAACACTTTCGGCTTCTTGCCCTGGGGTAAATGGCTTCTGAGCTCCTGTTCGATGCCTGTAGCAACGAACTTGTTTCGCACATGGACAAGTGCGCATAGCATGTCCTGTTCGGCCTTGGCCTTTTGCTTTTGGAGCTTTTCGATCGCTTTCTCATTCTCTCTGATGTCCTTCTTGCGCTTTTGAGTGGGCGCCGCGCGTTGCCTCATTTGCAGCCCTCGCCTCTTGTTGCCCAGACGGTGTCTGATGTCCCGACACTTAGAAGCAGCCTTTTTGTATTCGGCGGTAGTACAACTCTCGCTCTCGTAATGCTCTGCGAGCTTTGGATTGATCTCGTCCTCGGATCGGGTGCAAATGATAGCAATGCTGTCCTGGAAGCGCTCTGCGTACTTGGCGTAGAGGCTGTCTACAGTCGTACTGTTCACCGCACGGCTAATGGGGGCTACGATCCACAGACCGTCGCATTGGCGAATGTAGGCATTGGCAACATTGACCTTCACAGCATTCGTATCGCTGATTCCTAAGCGCGCTGTCAGTATTTGCATGCAACTGAAGAGCAACATCGACATACCAGGTAGATCTGTAATCGAAGCATATTGAAGGATCCGAGATCTCCGGATGCCAATTCGCACGAACATTACGAGTGGCCACAGGTTCGGTTCGGATGGAGATGAAGTAGCTTGAAGGAGCGGATCGATTGCTTCCCGAAACGCTCGCCGCGAGCTTGCCTCTTGCCGCATCGTTCGAGTGGCATTGAGGTTCATGCGCTGGTAAAGCTCCTTACACCACTTGAACAAATGGCGTGCAGCTTTGCCAGAGTCGGCGACAGACTTTTTGAGAAAACCATCCACATTGTCTCGAGTCCGCATTTCTTCTTTGTCGCAGAACAAGGCATGGAGTGTCTTGACCGCCGTGTCCGCACGACGCCTGTAGAGTTGTCGTATGTCGTCATCCCAATCGGTCTGAACTTCTGTGTTCTGGCGGTAGAACGTGACATGCTCTCGGATCAATATCTTGGCTGCGTCTTCATCCCAGTATGTGATTTCAGCGGCGAAATTTTGGTCCTGTCCTTCGATAGCGGCGCAGTACTCCATAGCTGTTGCTGTACAGCTTTCGCCAGAAGATATCTACACAGAACAGTGTCAACTTATAATCGCATTTGAACTGCAACAATGTCACATACCGCTTTCGCAATATCTGGAACATCGACGACAGAATTGAGAAGTGAGCTTTTCCCTGTGATCATCAGTAGTGCCACCGCCATTAGCAGTCGGAGAGACATACCAGCGCCAGTGTCGCCAAGCAGGGCTATCCGCATTGGCTGAGGTCGTGGAATGGTCCGCAGCTCTTCTGCCTTGGCTCGAAAGTTCTTGACGTAGGAGCTTTTGCAAGGGTTGCGGTCTACGATGTCGACGATTCGCTCGACGATGCCCGTGAGTCCTATCTCGGTATCCGAGAAAGCCGGATCAAAGGCGGGAAGCTGGGGGTAAGGCTCTTGTCCTTGGTTGTAAATGGCGTCTGGGTCGGCCTCACTCTCCGAGAACGTGTCAATCGCATCGGAAATTTCATCCTCTCCAATGAACAGGCCGTCCTCGACAGCGCTGTCTCCTTCAGAAGCGTCTATCTCAGAGTCTGAATCATTGCTGCTGTCAATCTCGTCAACCGTATGTTCGCGAACCAGCGATTTGCATCCGTCGCCATCGCTGTCTCCGGGCTCGAGACTTTCAGAGCGTCTGCGCTTGCCCAAGGCGTTGTCAGGGGCTTGCGAAGCGGCTGTCGACACCATAGTGCCGCCGTCGCAATGTTCTGTCTGTTGTGGTCACGGGTAAGCAAGGTCAGGGGAGGTGTGGATGATCAGGAGTTGGTATCGCCGGAAGATGTGGTTGATTGTCGTGCGAGAGGATTTGGATGAGTTCGGCGAAGTTTGTTTCGAGTATTGTCGTGGCGAAGTGAGGCATTGCATTCAAAGTGAGTAAGTTCTGTTCGTACGATTTGCTGGCCAGTGGCCATACGCACCTGCCCTCGGACAAGCACGGTGAAGTGAGTGGACGTGAGGAACGATTAAGAGGCCCTATGCATTCGGATTACAGCTCAGAGGTTTGATGGGAAAATCCTGAGGTCCATCTACGGATCGTGATGAAACGATGTCATGGTAGCAGGGAGCAATCAAAGGGAAGATGTCGCTCTCCCCTGGGTTTGAATGCTTCAGAACGCCATTTCGCTTCCGAAAAGGTCGAGATGAAGATCCTCAGAGCTCCAATGTCTAGGACTCAAGGCATTGAGCGCATGCCTGCGATCTTCGAAGCTGATGTACGTGCTGATACCATGGAGGTCCAGCCAATTGACGAGGACATCCGGACTTTCTCCCCACAGTATCTTGAAGTTGGACAGCCAGACGGCTCCGAAAAGCGCCTAACCGCTTCTGGCAAATGACTTTGCTCCTTCTGACCACGATCCATGGCTTCGCCCTCCTTTTTGCCAGTTCCCCATGCGTCCGGCGTCTCTCCCGCTCACTGGCTGCGCTGTGCAAGTAGGCGGCGGGCTGTGTCGATGGTGTGTCGTGTGGTTTCATCTCATCATCGCACAAGCAGATTCTGTTGGCGCTGGCCAGGCGATGGACGACGTGTCGTGTCATCTGCTTCTCGGCATCGGGGAATGGCCGCAAAAGGTCCGAGGGCTTCCACGTCCGTCTCCCCGCCGAGTGCGGTGAGGAAGGGAAGTGAAGCGTAGTGAAGCGTTTGTCGACGAGCACGCAGCAGGAGGCAGCGATAGAGTGACGGAGTCGCCAAGGCACAGTCTGGAGACACTAACGTAGCAGGCGAGGTCGTGTCTCGCCCGACCGGGAGTGTTCGGGATGGTGAGGGCCGACGCGGGAAGTCACGGAGGAGCACGATGGAGGTCTGGGGCGCTCGTCTCCGTCGTCGGCGCATCAAACATACATATAACACGTGCCAGGGCGCGCCGTCGACTGTGGCCATATCCAGCCTCGTCCTTCGTCTCCTCCGCGTTGCGCTCTTGGATTGTTGCAAGTCCTCCCGCCAAGAGCCCGTCGTCAGAGCTCGCTCGTTGGCCCGAGCTAACTAACGTGCCCCACCAAACAGCCCACGCTCCTCGTCACATCACTTTTCTCCCCAACCCATCCACTTCCCACTGCTCCGCCAAACCACAGTGCGTCGCGCGAGAGGCATTGAACGAAGACGACCCCGACACTGACCGCACACAGCGCTCCCAACCCACAGCACCGCTCGAGACCCCGCAAACATGGTCGTCAAGGTGTGTCATTGCACCCCGCGGGACAATGGAACGTGAAGAGAAGGAATATGGACACATGCTCATCCCCATCGCAGGCAGGTATCAACGGCTTCGGCCGAATCGGACGCATCGTCTTCCGCAATGCGTGAGTGCTTCGCCCCAGCAGTCTCAGTGCCGGGCACGACGGAAGCTGATGGTGGTGTAGCATCCAGCATGGTGACGTCGAGGTCATTGCCGTCAACGACCCGTTCATCGAGCCACACTACGCGGTGAGTTGTCTGCTGCGGCACACCAATACTCACGTCGGAGCTGACCCGTCGTCCAGGCGTACATGCTCAAGTATGACTCCACACACGGCATCTTCGACGGCAAGATCGAGGTCGACGGCACCAAAGGCCTGATCGTCAACGGCAAGAAGATCCGCTTCTTCATGGAGAAGGACCCAGCGGCCATCCCATGGGGTGAGGCTGGCGCCGAGTACATCGTTGAGTCTACCGGTGTCTTCACCACCACCGAGAAGGCACAGGCCCACATCAAGGGCGGCGCAAAGAAGGTCGTCATTTCCGCTCCCTCTGCCGATGCGCCAATGTTCGTCATGGGCGTGAACAACACCGAGTACAAGTCCGACATCCCCGTCATCTCGAACGCCTCGTGCACAACCAACTGCTTGGCCCCTCTCGCCAAGGTCATCCACAACGAGTTCACCATGATTGAGGGTCTCATGACCACCATCCACTCCTACACTGCCACACAGAAGACCGTCGATGGTCCATCGGGCAAGGACTGGCGTGGTGGCCGTACTGCCGCGCAGAACATCATTCCATCTTCCACCGGTGCCGCCAAGGCTGTCGGCAAGGTCATTCCAGACTTGAACGGCAAGCTCACTGGCATGTCCATGCGTGTGCCAACTGCCAACGTCTCCGTCGTCGACCTGACGTGCCGCATCGAGAAGGGTGCCAGCTACGACGAGATCATTGCTGCTCTGAGGAAAGCTTCCGAGGGCGAGCTCAAGGGTAAGAAGCGCAGTTGCCGCCTTCTTTGCTCTACCGGCTTCGATCAATGCACAGCCATGCTGACGATACTTTCCCACTAGGTGTTCTCGCAGTCACCGACGACGACGTGGTCTCCAGCGATCTCAACGGCAACATCAACAGCTCCATCGTCGATGTCAAGGCCGGTATCTCCCTCAACAAGAACTTTGTCAAGCTCGTCTCTTGGTACGACAACGAGTGGGGTTACTCCCGCCGTGTCATCGACCTCCTGGCATACATTGCCAAGGTTGATGGCAACGCTTAAGCAGAGCGTCTTCTATTCGATGAAGCAGATTCAAAAGCACAAGCACGCCTCCAGAGCAGAACATAGCAAGGAGTGGGTTACACCCTTGTTGTTGTTGTTGTCGCGCAATGGCATTGCGATTTATGGATATGAACAGTAGTGAGCCAATAGCGAGCTAGATTATGAGCATGACACTTTTCTAAACAGAGACCATGACATTCTTGTGATGATACAAGCCGCTGCGGAGTGCAGCAATCGTGCCCGATTCTCGATCATCGTCGCCTGTACTGCCAAACGCACTGCTCACAGCATTGTTGGAGTCACTGTAGTTCACAAAGGCGCCAATTGCTTGCTGCACTTTCGGGGTGTTGAGGTAGTCGACGGAAAAGGATTACAATTTCGTTTGATGGAAATTGCTCATCATACCTCGTTGATTCCTCTATTGTAGCAGTCTAGAGTGCGGTCATAGCAATTGCCTGGTCCGTACATTGCGTTGTACAACATGTTCTTGGTGGATTGGTTGTATGGGTCATAGTCGTATGTGTTTCCGGGGAAGACTGTAAAGTTGTAGAATGCGGCATACTGCACCAGCGGGTCATACCATCCTTCGAGAACAGTCAGCCCGAGACATACGAACTTCAAGATTCAACTCATGCATACCATTGCCGATCAAAAAGGGTCGTCAGCTTGATGTGATGCGCTCCTGGCAGGCAGTCCTTCTCAATCAAGTCGTTCTGAGATTCGATGTATTTATTGAATATGGGCCCATAATGGCCACCGTATGACTCGGTCGCGAAGTTGAACTCGTTCCTGGAGTATTGAGGGAACGCTCCCATGACTATTGGAAGCACGTTGTGTCAGTAGGAGCCATTGTCACGATGTTCATTATGCTCTTGTCTCTTCCTTGGAGTTCGGGCTGGACCACGCATAACTGTTTTCGTGCAGATAGGTCTGAGATACAAGCTTCTCTCTCACGGCATTGACTTACATCCTTGCAAAGTGCGCCACATGCTCGGAGCTGCATCGGCTGTGGAGTTGGCAGTGTTGTTTAGGTTCGGGAAGCTATAAGTTCCGCACGTGTCTCCGGCAAAATCGAAGCAGGTCGCATTCGGCAATTGGACAATGTCTGGTGAGGTCGTCTCGTAACCAGGGACTGGAGTCGAATAGCTGAAGCCTACCTGGGCAGGGTGGTCGATGAATAACATGTTTGAGACATTGCTTAACTTGCTCAGCATTGGTCGAAGTATTGATCCAAGATAGGGATGGGTAACTTACGGTAAGGCCTTACAAGTCGCCTTGTAAGGGCTAAAACTCGCTTGTAAGCTACGTAAGGACACTATTATACACGCAGATCTATCTTTCGCGCGTTATAAACATTTAAGTATAGTAGAGAGGTACTTTTTCTCTATACTCTAGTATTTTAAAGTATATATCTCTAATATAAACAGAGATATAGCGTTATAAAGCGACGAGCTAGGAATAAAGATATTTTTATAAGTCCAAATCAAATATTAATGCCCCAATTAGGCGGCACCAAAAAAGCCAAGCCTTAGCTGCCTTATAGCCTTACAAGGCTTACATACGGCTTACAAGGGGATTTCGCCCTTACAAGGATGTATATAAGGCCTTGGCACATCCCTAATCTAAGAGCACTTACACTTACTTCCAGGCGTAATTGTTCGTATAGGGCTCGTCATTTTGGGTCACCGTTCAAGAGCCAGTTGGTTTTCATGCTGTGCTCTCTCGGACCTGTGGCGCAATTTAAACCAGTCTGGGTCTTGTCCGATAATGCTTGACTGAGCTTCGATGTGGAGACTTCGGAGGATCGGCCAAATCACGTGGGGTCAATCCGCGAGAGAGCACAGTTAACCCAACGACCTTCCCCTCTTTGCTCTTAACCTTCATTCTCCAGCGGCAATATCGTGCTAATTGACCCCTTTCAACAACATCAGGAGGGCCATACATGTTGGCATGTCGACATTGTGAGCCGTCAACGTCCACTGCGCTGGCCGCTGCGACTTGGGCTGGCCCCGGCCACGTGCGCCGCAAACAATGTATCGCCAGCATGGCGGCGGCGGCGGCGCGGAAGCGGAAGCGGAGCAGCAGCAGCAGCAGCAGCAGTATCAAATGTCTGACAACACCGGCATGGCGTCCTTTGGACAGACGCATTTTGCCTCTTCGATGTACGAGCACCAGAATCTGCATCCAACCACGGCAAATCATGCCCGAAGCTCACCCAACGACTTCGCGGCGCCGACGCAGGCCGCACGCATGCACAGCTCATCACCAGGACGCGACAGTGTGTCCGGCTTCAGACCGACCGACCGCTCGTTGCCTTCTACCGACGTGACCGCCGACACGTTGACGCAGACTTTCGTAGACTTCATCCTCTATTGCAACCCCAATTTTCCAACGGATGTCGACACGACCGCTCTCAGGTCCGGCTTCGAGGGCCCGCCCAAAAGCGACGGTAAAGAGTTCAATACCTGGACGCTGTTTGTGCTCATTCGCAAGCTCGAGCACAAGGAGCTGAAAACGTGGAATCAACTGGCCTTGGATCTCGGCGTAGAAGCTCCCGATACTTCCAAAGGCCAGTCGGTGCAAAAGGTTCAGCAATATACCGTTCGTCTGAAGCGATGGATGAGAGCCATGCACATTGATGCGTTTTTCGAATATCTGTTCGGGAAACAACACCCATATTTCACAGATCTGCCTCCGCCCGACGACCCATATCCTACGAATGGCAGGGATGGTGTCACCGCGGACGAGGACTTGGCCATTCGAGCACTTGATCCATCCTTCAGACCGAAACGGGGCCGCCGCAGGAATTCCGATACCGCTACCAGCGATGCTGCGGCAGATGCTAGCAACAAGCAACCATCTGACCCCTACTCCGCAGTGCCATTCAGCGCTCAGCCCGGTAATCAACAAGACCCGTGGGCCATCGCATCGGCTGTGACGCCGCAGACTTTTGCGCCATGGTCCGCAAAACCTCATGCGGCTTCTTCCAATTTGCGATGGCAGTTGGGACACTCGCAGACGCCGAGCACACCGCATCCGTTCAGCGCCGTACCGACATCAATGTCCGCACACATCGATGCTGCCTTTGAACGAGAACCGAGGTCAGCAGTGACACCTTCAGCCCGTAAGCGGAGGAAGCACGGGCCGGCAGTATCTAGCGCCTGGCCATCATCCAATGCGCCTGGAGCTAAACCACGAGGTCGCCCTCCCGCTAGCCGCAACGTTCAGGATGGGCCCTTTAGCACCTTTCCAGTAGATCCCAACAATACAAGAGGAACAAGTCAACCTCAGGGTTCACCGCCTGGTCCAGAAACAAGACGATCGACCTCACAACCCCAATCGCCGCAGTCTTCATCCTATGAGTTTGTTCCGCATCCCGGAAGCAGACCAGGGAGATTGTCCCTGCAGGTGCCGCCGCATACAGGTGCTCCGGTTCGTCTCGCTACTCCACCCGCTTTGCAGATCAACGGCGAAGCAAAAGAGCTGGACACGAGAAGCGATTCAGACGATCCGCATCGTGGTTATTTAATCAGAGCACCTTCCGATACGCAGCTCGCGGCAGACCGATCAGCACGGGCTCCGCTCGTGGCAGATCGACCCGTTCCAGGCTTCTCATTTGAGGCTTTGAAGCGTGTCCTCACTAGTGATCTCCTTCGTGCCGATGTACATGGCAGACGACAGCGCTTCAGCGGTGATGAGGCGAAGCGTCTCGCAGATTCCATGTTGGATCGTCTCAATGTTCCCCGAACAGAAGCCAATCCACGGGACGATATTGCCAGACTGAGCGCTGCAACATGGCTGGGCGTCGGCGATCAAGCCAATGTGCCATTCAATTCTGCTGCGGGCCACGGAAAGCGCATCACAGTAACCCGGTTTCGCACGGACCACGAAGGGTATGAAGAGATTGTCACCGACGAGAATGTCACGGATGGCATCAGAGAAATCTTTGACGTGCAGTGGCACGCGAGCATGGGAGGCTGCGTAGGAGCCTTCGAGATGAAAGGATTGTCTCTTGCGGGATTGGCAGCTGCGGCGGAAGGGAGCATTGAATCGATGCATGACATGATGATGCGGAAGAGTATCGAAGCCATACATAAGTTGGATCGGAAAGGCTGGGTGGACGAGAGTATGGCCGACATTGCGCGTTCCGCAGCGAGAGCGCGGCAAGCCGGTGAGGAGAACATCGACTGGAAAGCACGATGCAAAGCCCTAGAATTCGCCGCGAATGTCGCAAGAGGCGAAGTGGAAAGGACGAAGAAGAGGATGTTTGAGAAAATCATAGATGCTGTGTTGTGATCAATGCTCTCTCGGTAACTTGCAAGATGAATGGCGAGAAAGCGTTGCTCTCATATGATGAGCTCAATCCACTTCACCGCTTGCTGTTCAAGCGAGACTCAAGTGAAGCCTGTGCAAACTTCACCGTATATATATTCTTCACTTGCTTCGTTGCACAATCGAAAAGCAACAATTCTCTTCTGACCGACCGAATCTAACCATCGGACGTCCATGCATTCCACCGCAACAGTAGGATAGTTGCTGATAATAAAGAAGACACACGCCATATGATCAAATAACAACAACACTTGCACTAGTCGCCCAAAGTATATATATATATATATATATGATTTCTCTCTGCTCTATATTCTTGACCAAAGACGCAGCAAAAGCAGCTACTACTACCAAAAGTCCCACTCAACGGCAGGATGTGATAAACCAGACTCTATAAATTGCAAACGGCGAGAAAAAATTAGTTAGCTCGATTTTCATCATGAAAAGTGCGCAGATCCCCAAAGACCCACCGGGATCAAAATCATCCATGCAATCCGCGGGGGAAGAGAGAGAAAAAAAAAAAAAAGGAAACAACCAATACAAAACACGCGAAAACCGTCGTCACACGAACGTGAGAACGGTGAAAGAAAGTAGCCACGTCCATAATGATGATGATGATGATCATGATGATAATAAAGCCAAAACTTGCCAAACAAAAAAAAAAAAAACAACAAAAAAAAACAGGGGTATACAGCGGACAATCTTCGCTAAATTCAAATCACGTCGATCCCAAAAGGCGCAACAACCCCTAAAACGCAACCTAACACAAACCTGACCTGATGGACCTGACCTGACCTGACCTGACCTGACCTGACCTGATAAAAAAGATGATTGAATGTCTCCTCCGGGAAGGGAAAAATGCTCCAAGCGGTGTGATGATGAACATGCACACCTAAAACCGCTCTATCGTCGGCCTGCAATAGTGCTACCAGGTCCAACCATGCCTCTCTGCTTTCCAATCCAGCTCTTGGGTTCTTGCCGTCTTCGACCCAGCGAAACTCCGTTGTTTTGTAATCGGTTCGACAGGTCATACCATGCAGTGACCATGAGCCGGTTCTCGCGCTGCAAAGCGGCAATGTCCTGGGGCGGTGGCGCTTCATTCGGCTGTTGTTTTTGCAGATGGTCGAGTTCGCGGCGCAGGTCGGCGATGGTTTGTTCGCGTTCTTCGAGTTGTTGTGATGCTTTGCTCTGCTCTTCGGCGCTGTGGTCGCGCGAGCGGCCTTGTTCTTCGAGCGTGGCGTTTCGTTGGGAGGCTTGTTTGAGGCGCAGGTCTGCTGCTTCGAGCTGCTTCTCGAGCAGGCCGACCTTGTCGGCCCACTGCTTGGCTTGATCGTTTTCACGAGAGACAGCTTTGGGCTTGGGGTCTTCTTCTTCTTCTGCGTCTTGCTTTGGCGGTTCTGGCGGATCGTGATCAATCTCGTCCTCGGGGCCGGCCTCCTGTAGCTTGTTGCGAAGCTCTTCAATCACCTCGTGGTCGCGTTCTTGCCGCTCGCGAGCAGCTTCCAACTTCTGCGCCAGCACTCTCGCGTCGTACTCGGCATGCTTTCTCGTCGTCGTCAACTCGTTGATCTGATACTCCTGGTTCCGGATCAGGCCTTTCTTCTCGATAATCTCCTTTTCCAAGCTGGTCTGGTTTTGTTTCAGGCGATCAAGCTCCTCCAGTCGTTCACTCGCCTGCTTGAGCTCTTCCCGCAGCGAAGCATTCGCTTTTTCCTGCTCCTGCAACGCTTGTATTTTCTTCTTCAGATTCTCGTTCGCCTTGACTTTCTGATTCAAATCTTCATTCTCGGCACGCAGTACTTGCAAATCGTCGCGGAGCTTCTGGCCCGCTTCTTGCTCCTCCTTGAACCGCTGTATCTGCCTCTCGTAGTTCTCCACCGCCTCTTTGGAGGCCTGCAATTGCGCCTCCAACTCGTCAATGTATGCTCTATCGTTGTCCGCCTGGCGTTGCAACTTTTTCAGATCGTCTTCGGCACCTGCTGGTCGTCCTCGATTGTTGATCTCCGATCGGTAGGCGTCGAATGCTTCTTGCAGCTGCTCCTTGTCCTGCTTCAACGCTTGCAACTGCTGCTGTGCTGTCTTCTGGCTGGCCTGCAGCTTTTCTATCGTAGCCTGGGCCTGCAAGAGCTCTTCTTCTTTCTCCAGCATAGGGTCTCCAAACAGACCTCCATTCTGCTTGCTCTCCGTCGTCGCAGGCCTTGTTCGTTCGGGCGTCTCTTGCTCAGACTGGTATGCCGACTCGTCCCTGCTTAGAGGCTCCGAATCTGGCGCCTCTGCATCCTGCATGCTCCGAATCTCGTATGCGATCGCCATGGCGTGTTCGTTGCCCAAGCCCAACAACCTCTTCCCCATTCTCTGGTTCGACTCGGGTGAGGCCATCGCGGCCCGAATTATCTCCATGATGAGCCTCTCGAGGTGCGGGATGGACGACTCGGCAGAAATGGCCTTCAGGTCCGGGCCATTGCTCGCGCCGGCCGAGTCGTGGCCGTTGCACACATCGCGATAGTATACCGACAGCTGCTTCTCGAGGTGCTTGAGGTTCTGCCACTTGCGCGTCCAGTCGCTGGAGGCCTCAATGTCTGGCTCGGGCAGGCTGCCGGCGAAGTAGGCCGGGTCGACGTCCTGGAGGATGGCCCACAGCACCTTGCCGTCGCTCAGGTGGCCCAGCTGCTCCACCTTGCCCCCATCGTCGAACGATCGGACCCAGGCCAGCAGACTGTCCCCCAAAGAATCCGCATCGGAAGAAGGCATGGCGGCCGACGGTGCTCGTAGAGGGCGGTGCAGCAATGTGCAAGGAGTCACGGACTCGGGGGCGGCGGTGGACACATGGCAGGGCAGCGAGACCGGTGTCTCAGCAAGATCTCCGCCCAAAACAACTCTCAGGCGCGGATACCTGGCTTGCTGACTACAACGCGGCTTTGCGAGGTGGATCCATGTCGCGCCAAGCCTAACTACGCGCCGGCAAAAGGGTCAGCGATGTCTTGCAAGTCTCGGACACTCGACGCAGCGCGTACCGCATGGACGCACAGCTGCTGCTGCAACTGTCTCGGATGCGCACACGCGACACGGGAACTGTATCTCAACGTCGACTGTCACAAGGGCACGCAAGAAATCATCATTATTCCCATTCCCTCGCTCGCTCGTCGCTGCGCTGTCTGCTCGTAATACTGTACAACCAGCCCCAAAATGATGCCCCCTTCCCGTTTCGTCGCAGTCGTCAGGTCCCAACTTTCTATGGTACAAGTGAGCGGTGCTCGTTCGCAACTCCCTCCCAGCCGTGGTGTGTCGAGTCATGCATCTGCCCGAGATGCGGTCATTTCTGATGTCTATAGCGTTGGCGTCAATGGCGTTAGATGGGTCGTGAGCTCATTACCAGGAACCGCTGGCGTATTGAATGCTACGCAAACGAAAATTCGAGAAGCACGCTATGCAAATGCTCGTAACGTGAAGGGAAAAAAAAAAGGCCGCCCCTCACCGCCGCAGGCTTTCCGTGGTGGACACCGGTGGCAGCGTGTATCGTATCTGGCTGGACGGCGGGCCCGTGACATCGTGGATGGAGGGAAGTGCTCCTCTCCCCATTGGCCCTGGAGCTGCGACGGATCGCGCGCTGTCAGCTCGGTGCCGCAGCGAAGCGTGGGCCGTGGCGTCATCGCTGTTGCGTCGGAGTCTTGCCTGCACTGGGGAGAGGGGATGCGACAGTGAATGCGGGATCTGAGGCAAGGAGTGGTTGTGCGTGTGGGAGTACCCCATGCCTGGCGGCGCGGCGCCACCGCCGGATGGCGATGTGCTCCCACGACCTTCCGATCCCGGGGCTGCTTGTGCGGCTCCTGAGCCTTGCTGTCCTGCCAGGTGGAAAACGGGGACATTGGCTCTTTGTGCCATTTCGACTTCACCAATCTGCCAGTGCATCGCTTCGGCCGCCCGCCATGGCAGTTGCATCTCCTTGGAGATCTTCTCCCACATATCCTTCTTGAATCTGGAGGGAGGGGCGTTAGTGGTGGACATGGACTCTCACGGCAAATCAGTGACGTACCTCTCGTATAGACGAGCCAGCTTATTCTTCTTCTCCTCATCCCACTCCGATCGTCGCTCGAGGTAATTCTGAAAGCGTAGTCGGCAACTGATGGCGCTGCGGCCGGGCAAATGCTTCGAGATGTCTTCCCATTTCATTCCGTTGCCCCGCAGTTCGATGATCGATCGGTCTTCGTCAGCAGTCCACTTGGACTGCTTCTTCTTCGCGGGCGTCTCGGAGGGATGAGCGTGCGGAGGCGCCAGACGCTTGTTACTCGGCCCCGCGACATGAGAAATGGGGATGGACAGGCCGAGTCTTGGATCTGGCATCGATGTTGGGGGGTACGGCGAATAGTTTGCTCCATGGTGATAATGCTGCGGCGGCGGTCCGGGGGGATACTGCTGCTGTTGCGGCGGGTAACGCATGGTCTGCATTGGGGGAAAGGCCTGGGGCACTTGACGCTGGTATTCGAGCGGTGGTGCAGGATGAGGTGCCGGGGTCGTCGCGGTGGTGACGGTCGAAGCATGAGCGGAGCCTGCGTTGTCGTCGCGGGCCCTGCTACTCGATGATGTCTTGGAGCTGTTGCTAGCATTGCCGGGAGACGATGCTGCTTTGGGCCGCTCCAGCAGCGATGAGATATCCACGTTGGCGGCGGCCGCTGGCGTCGAGGCCAGCTTGTCCACGGGGATTCGATTTCTACGTGGGGTCGTGCGAGGAGGGGTGACGGGCAAGAGCGTCGACAGCGTTGCAGTCCTATCGAGCGACGGGCAGCCCGAAGATGTGGTTACCGCCAGTGAGTGATCCGAGGTGGGTATAAAACGAAAGGCCGGCCAGTGACCACACACGCACGCGCGCTGCTCGATACGGCCTTGGACGGGAAGCTTCGCTCGCCTCGTTCCGGAGAAATGGGCGTCGATAGTTGGTTGTCAGCAGGCAGTGGTGAGGAAAAAGGGCCGGGCGTGTGCGGTGGACTCGATTGAGGGTGGTCTTTGCTCCTCGTGACGTATCAGCAGAGCTGGGAGTGGTGCAGGCGTCGCGGTGGCGGAAGAGGGTGCGAGGCGGTAGTTCCTGGGTGGGTTCTCGAGATGGCTAGCATTGGCGGCATAAAGTTGGCCGATGATCGACGGGATATGTATGAACGCTTGCACGACCGCCTATCATACCGGGAGGCGCGAGCGAGCGAGGATGGGGCCTGCACGCGAGAAGTTCGTGGACGATGGAAACCGGTACCGGACAGGTGCTCGACGGGGGCGGTGGAGGGTCGTTTCACGCAGCGCTTGACGTAACACACCGAGGCACGAGACGGAGGTAGTTCTGAAGCTAAAGAACGACCCCGAGAAGGACTTGTTCAGAGCTGGGGTGCCCAACGTTTTGCGCGAGGCGCGGATAGCGGTGCAGTCTGTGCGGTAGCAGCAGCAGCAGCAGCAGCAGCATGCATGCAAGAAAAACTCCCGACGGACTGGATCGCTGGCCAATGACGGGCAGCGCAAGGGATGAAACAGCGTGGACCTATCGAGTCGAGCGAGCGAGGCGCCAAGTAAGGGCGCTGTGCTGAAGCAGCGGGCGGTGGTATGGTGTAGAAGAGAAGGGCACGATCCCAGCATGGGGAGGCTGACGGGCGAGCGCTCAGGCAGCGTTGCAGGGCATGGCGCGCGCTTCTTGTTCGCGCGCGCGCAGCCTCTCGAGCATGCGCAGGCGCCAGTGGCGAGGAGCTCGCAGGCGGCGATGGTCTACCGCTCGGCTGTCTGCAGTGAAGGAGGCCGGAGTGGGAGAGAGAGGATTCGCCAGGGATGGTCGTCTGGTCGATCCATGCGCGGGCTCATGCACGAGCAACTATATTATGATGATACATGTCGCTGTGACGTCGAGCATGGAGCTAGGGGCTTGGACGACCATATACGCAGCAGCCGCAAGGGCCAGGTCATCGGCACACACACGGGCGGGACAGGTGCTTTGCGCAAATTGACTCGAGTGCTCCCGCGCGCGTCCCCACATCACGTCCGCGTTCGAGGCGCGGTGGGGGCGGCCGAGGCGCGACGCAGGTGTCCATGCCGCATTGGAGGTTCGCGCGGTCCGGGGAATCGCACACGCGTAGTGCGGGTGCGTACGATCTGCCGCGGTGCGGTGGTGGGTGCGGGCTGGGCAGGCAGGCAGGCAGGGAGGCAGGGAGGCAGGCAGGCAGGCAGGCAGGCCCATTGGGGCGCGGGGAGAGGCGTGGTGAGGAGGAGGAGGGCGCGGGGAGAGGCGTGGTGAGGAGGAGGAGGGCGCGTGGAGCGGCGTGGTGTTGTTGGGCACGACCGACCTTACTCGAGCACTCGAGCGCGCACGTTCGCGGCATGGCATGGCATGGCATTCCGGTGCACGGCGGAATGGGCGGTGAGGTGTGAAGTGCCGAGCGCGCGGACGGGTAGAATAGCGATCAAGACGCAGTGGAATGGGGCGGTCTGCACTCGTCACAGGGATGCCGGCCTGACGCAAGTCATTCGCCTTTAGCGTCATCATGCGACCGGCACGCACAGATCGCGTGTTCCGTTCGATGGCCGCGGGTGGAGTCGAGACGTGCAGCGTGCCGCCAACCGCCGCTTCGAGTGCACCCGCCGGACTCTCGGTGGTGATGCGTGGTGGCCGTGGCCGTGGCTCCAGGACATGTATCCAGCAGGACTGTCGCAGTCGTCGACGTGGCCGCTCCTCATCAGCGCCGCGTGCATGCTTGGCGCTACACATTCGCACCAGGCGATGCTAACTTAGAGCGCGCCGAACAATCGGCGAACATGTTCCCTATGAGGGATGCCCTGGCCGCCTAGTTTAGTCCGCGCGGGCGGTGTGCTCGGGCATGCGTGGCCGCGGAAGAGCCTCCCGTCTGCTGTCGCGGTCGCTGCTGCCGTCGGCCATCATCAGCCACCGCCATCAGCCATCTCCAGCACCCGTCCGCCCTCATCATGGCCACCGCCGCTGCCGATGTGCCGCTGCTCATCAAATCCGACACGTCCTCCTCGGAACGCCGCATCTCGCCCGCGTGGACGGTGGGCCAGCTCAAGGCGCGCCTCGAGCCCATCACCGGCGTTCCGGCGTCTTGTCAGCGCCTGACCTTGCACGTTGCCTCGCAGCCACCGCAGCCCATTGAATCTGCGGATGAGGAAGCCACGCAAATCGCTGCCTGGCCGCTGCTGCCGTACGCAGAGCTGCTGGTGCGCATGACGCTCGTTGAGCGACAACAATTCCCCGGTGGCGTGCGCTGACGTGCTGCCTAGGTCACCGACACCCGCCCACCCGGCTCGAGGTCCAACTACACCGACGTGTCCTCCGTACAAAAGTATGAAATGCCCCCGGAGGAGTACGAGTCCCGCACCGACAGCGTGTTGGCGTGGAAGAAAGCCCACAAACTGGGCCGCTTCGACCCGGACGCCGCCAGCATCGAACAGCAAAAGATCGACGCGTCGTATCGTGAGGTCGACCAACGCCACATCGCCCGGGGTGTGCGCTGTCGTCTGCTGCCGCAGTCCGACCATAGGCGCGGCACTGTGCTCTTTGTCGGCCAGGTGCCGGACATTCCGGCTGCCATTGGCGCCTGGATTGGCATCAAGCTCGATGAACCTACCGGTAAGAACGACGGCAGCGTAAAGGGTCAGCGCTATTTCGAATGCCCGCCAAATTTTGGCCTCTTCGTCCGGCCCGAGCGCGTGCAAGTCGGAGACTTTCCCGTTCTGGACGAGCTCGCGGATGAGGATGATGAATTCTGATGACCGACGCCGCCATTCGCGTTGCCATCGCTGGGATCCGTTGCGTGTCGGCCTCGCGCACGTCTCAGATCGAGTGCACACGTGAGCCACAGCCCGTGCCAGCACAGAAGTCGTGGCGTCGTGAATGCTTCGTGCTTTACGGGGCAGACCTTGCTTGTCACATCCACCACACGGACGGACCAAGCACGTCTGACAGTCGTGACCCGCGCTGCACGCCCTACACGGCCGTATGTTCTTGGCCACAAGCTCCTGTTGATGATCGTGACATGGCGTGGACGCGCGCGACGCAGAAGCAGCTGTCTCACACTATCCATGGACATCACCAGAAATTCTACCACCCTCCCAACCCAGACCATGCACAAAGGCAAGCGCATATGACCAATTCTCCGAGCTCCAGTATCACTTTCCACCATCTGAGAAGTCAGCCTGTTCGTTGTCATCGCAAGATGCACGCTGCTCATCACCATGCTTCTCAACCGCTGGCACGATACCGTTGACGACCGAGCGCTTGCAGCGCAGACCGGTTCCGCGCCAAAAAGAAAATGGTGCGTCGGGACTGTCCGCTCGAAACGCGATCCCAATACATCAGATCGGCACGTTCTGCAGCCTGCAGGAAAGGGCCGGTCGGCGCTAACGGAGCAGACTCGAGTTCGACCATGCTGCATTGTACATATGCCGCGACCTGAGTCGCAAAAGATCCATCGGTGTTATGCTTCAAGCCAATTGAGTCGTACAGCGGGAAGTGCGCAATCACGAACACGTTGGTTTGATTGAGTCATCACCACTCCAAAGCATGACACTAGTCACTACGTACCTCCCTTACTCGAGCAACGCAGAACCTCCAGAGTATCCCATTTGTCGGTGAGCTGTCCGCGCGACAGCTCATCCTTGTGAAACGGCCTTCTTGCATCGGGGATGCCTTGCGCGCGCGTCCGCGCACGTGCGAGAGAGCGAGCGAGAGCCTTTGCCTTTGCCTATCCTGTCCTGTCTGTGCTGTCACAACCTTCTTCTCCTTTCTGTTTGTCTTCTGTTCTTGTTCTTGTTCCAGCAAGAAGCTAAGTCATATTTCTCCCGCCCGCACGACTCGTCGACCTTTTTCCCCCACCACGCTCCTCTCACACGTACTGTATGTATGCACTAGCCGTTCGTTTCGGCGATTATATGAGTCGGCAGAAGAAAGCGCACGAACATGGTGTGCACTGTCAATCCGCCGCCCCCTGCAAGACAGATTTACCACTTGGCAACAACCAGTTCGCATTAGCCCCAGAGCACCCACCCACCCACCCACCCACACACACACACACACACACACACACACACACACACACACACACACACACACACACACACACACACACACACACACACACACACACACACACACACACACTTTCCATCCTCTCACCAATCTCATGTCCGATCCGATTATACGATTCGCGCAAACCATAATGATTCTACCGTTCGCTAGACTGTACTATATATAAGCAGCAGCAACAACATAATAAGGAATCGCCCGTCGCCGGTGTGATGCTACTCCTAAAAGCGATTATTCTTATAATAATAATAACTACTCTTCACTAGCAGCTACTAGTACGCAAAGAAAGAGTTAAATTATTAAATCGAAAAGTTTTTAAAATAGTATACTTTGCTATACCCTATAAACTATAATAGGGACCTTATTTTATAGTAGTATTTAATAATTCGTAAATTATGCGATAAATAGTACTAGAACGTGTTTACTAGGGTAGTATCTACTCCGAATTGGAGTTTTCCTACGAACAATGCAAGAGGAAATCAGGGCCGAAGTTGGACACACCCCTCCTGCCCACATCGCACAGCCAACCTTTCCCGACGATTTGTGGTCATCGGATGCGAGAGTTGCCACTTGCCACATCATACAACAACATGAACAACAGAAGAACGGCCAAAGGAGAGTTTACGAAGATAGAATCCGTCATGTTACGCGGTGAAAAGGCCAACCTTCTTTCTCTTTTCGCGGATATCTTCTTTCGGGGGAAAAAAAAAAACTCTCCAGCTCTCATTCTCAACAATACACAAAAACGCCAAAAGTCATTGATGATCGTAAGATGCTTCGCTTGTCATGCCAAATTTGTCTGCCGTGCGTGCTACCTCTGTTTTCTACGTTTTCCTCCTCCTCTTCTTCTTCTTCTCCTCTTCTCCTCATCCCTCGCGAGCCAATCAATCCCGTAATGTCAAGTGTCAAGGTTTGCCGGCAAAGACCGCTCCGCTGCATTCGATTTCCCAAACAATGTCAACCCTCTTTCAGAAGCGAACAGCAGGCCATACTCATATCCCAACAAACCTGCAAGCTGACCGTTTCGAAGTGCATGCATGCACACCAACGACTCGACGCAACAGAAAGCTAGCTCCACAATATTGCTTTGGCTCGAGCTCAAGCGTCTGGAGACAGCTTGACACAGAGAGGGCAGCCTGGGCATGGAGCGGGCTTGTTGATGATATCGCGACTAAGGACAACGCATCATCCGCTTCGGGGTTTCTCAACTTCACATCCCTGTGCAAAAAATATCCGCGCTGTCCTGGTTCGACTCTCATTCGTGATGGCATAATTGTTTCCTGCAGATTAGAATTCGTCAGCAACATGTTCCCGCCCCCGCTAGCTAGTCAGGTAGATGATGTAGATGATGTAGCGATGGATCCGGACGCGGCACATGCGAACCCTCTGACTTGGAGCGTGATGAACAGATGGGGCCTCGAGAAATCTCTCGCTTGTTGGCCGGCCCTTCGCTGTAACGTTGCACCAAATGCAAACTGGGCTTAGCGACTGGTGCCCACTCGTCAATAGGCGGAAGTCCGGTAGATCCACCCGTACGCCTCATCGAGTACGTACTCCAGGCATGGCGTTCCTGCTGAAGTTGAGCTCCAACCGGGGTCCGATGCGAGCAATCTCTTGGTTCAGTTCCTGATCCTGGTCCTGGAGATGCGGTGTCTCATCTTGTCGACAGGCGAGCGACAGTTCCGTCGCACTGCAGCGCAGCCCCACGCCCGAACCAGCATTTCATACATCACTGCAGACGGTTCGCGCCGGCATCAGCGTCATGTTGTGCGATGTTGGGCAGCAGCTCGCGCTGTGTCCTTGTACCACTGAGCGTTATTCTGACAGCGCCTGTTGCACACACACACACACACCGCCATGGCTTGCACAGCTAAGCGCGGCTCCGGATGGCGACACGGGCAGGCTGCAGCTGCAGAGCCCTCGACAACAATCCATCGTATAGCTGTCCTTGCGGTGAGCTGACCGCCATCCGGGGGCTGAGGCAGTTCAAACCAAGAATGTCGACAGAGAGTTGTTTGCTGATCGCCCAATTCGAGGCCGAAGCCCAGCCGAGCGTGGGTCTATCGTTCGGAGAGATCGCAGCCCCACACGCATGGGCCTCTAGCGAGCCATCTACGTCGGTCTAGTGGTCGTGATTTCCGCAGTCTACATGTCCAAGTGGAGGACTGAAGACGGCTTGGCATACCCGGGCGGGGAGAGCATCTGGTGTTCCAAATACCAAGCCTGGCGAACTGGTGCCATGAGGTCCGGGGCATTCGCTTACGGACGAGAGAGAAATCCAGAGTTGTGCTATCATTGCCATGCGGTCCAGGGTTTTCGTGGATGAGTTAGAGGGAGGGGAAAGAGAACAAGCTTACCTCGAGGGACAACCCAACATCCGCCCTTGCTAATTGCAAACTGATTGACCTCCATCCCAGTAGCGCCAACTTCGACCATGACCTTACCCTCATGCACGAAGAAGACCATCTGCATCTTCCGGCTGTTCTTCGCACGCTTGAATCCCTCGGGTGGTATTTCGACTACGCCAGCGCCGAAGAACGGTAGCGTCATGATCTTGGCATACATGAAGTCAGATCCAGGGACATCGCGCGTTACGATCGAAGATGCCGCGAAGGCAAGGTCTGCAAGCGCAATCAGTCAAAACAAGTGCTCACCTAACCCAGACGGCCGCATTAATGCTCACCTTCCTGTATGGGATCTTCTGTATCTCCTGCGTTCGTCTCCGGATTCCAATTGGCAACATTCCCTGTAATCACGCCGGCCTGTTCTTCCCATTCATCAGGCATTGTAGACTCTGTCTCACTTTCCTCCTCAATGTCCCGCAGTCGACTCCCTTGCTTGCGGCTCTTGTTTCTCTTTTTGGTTCGCGGTCTTGATGTTTCGACAGGTTCGGCTCGAATGATGCCCTCGATTTCGCCATTCCTCCATATTCGGCCTTCGTTTTCCCAAAATTTGAGCGGTTGAATGAGATTTCTCCCCGAACGGGAAGTCTGCTCGTGCGCATCTGCGGCAGGCGTGTGCGCTCGTAGGTTGACGTTGCTAACAGGACCCATGCTCGCACCTCGACCTTTGGCTGGTGAGCCGCTCGGCCTGACTGGGCTTCCATTGCGCTGCATCGCGCGATTTGAATCACTCTGCTTCAAAGCGGTCGACTTTTCTTTCTTCGCCTTCGCCTTCCCTTTCCCCTTCCTGGCCGGCTCTGCATCGTTCTCACGCCCTGTTTGGGCGTTGTTCAGTTGAGAGTCCAGCAGAGGCTGATGGTTCTCATCTTCCTCGGCGGCCGCGTAATATTCATCCTCGTACGGAACAGTAGATGGCCCGGCCTCCACTTCGGCATCTTCTTGATGCACTGCCATGTTAGATTTGCGCTTCTTCTTGGAAGGCCGGGCCTGTTGTTCTTCCTCTACTTGGGAATGGTTCAGACTCGTCCTTGAAGGCTTCAAGCCCGAGAGCGACGCCGCAGCAGGCGAAACGGGCATTTGGCTTGTGTTTGACTGGTCTGATTTGCGTGGTCGTCCCCTTTTCCGGCCTGAAGCCCCATCAGCCTCCTGAATGCTGATGGCGGTTTGTTCTAGTTCCATTGCCGCCGGCGCTTCGTCGTCGGACATCAAAGCCTGGCCATCATCCTCCTCGATTGACTGTTCCACGCTTTCGTCGTCCTCTAGTATGCCATTTGGAGGGTCAACCGAAGTCGCGCGAATTTCATCATCATCATCATCATCATCGTAATCGTAGACATCCGGTCTGCCCGGTCCGGTTGACCTTCGTAGCTTGTGCCGTGGCTTGAAAGGACTTTGAGCATCTGCAACATGGATGCTCTTTCGATTGCGATCAACATTGTCGAATTGGAGCTTGCGGTTCACAGCCGGTTCGCCATGCTCGCGAGGGGAGCTTGTCGGCTCTTCTGAAATGCCAGGTCGAGAGCGCGGGCGCACCGTGCTCATCCGTCGCGGAGAGCCTCCAATGCTGGTGCGTTTCAGCGGCGACTGTTGCGCGGGAGGCAGTCGAGGTGTCTTGCGCTTTCCCAGGGTCGTGGTCACGTCGGGTGCTGAGCCTGAGATGGCATGTCGGGTAAGCAAGTCTTCCTCGTCTTCCTCGTCCTTGATATACGCACTATCCTGCACGTCCATACCCTCGCTCGTGAGCGTCCTACTGCCATTGTGCTCGGCCGAGGTGGGTGAGGAAAAGATGCCCGAGACTGGTTCGAGGCCGTGTTCGTCGCGGATGCCCGTGTCTTGAAGCGTGATGCCCGTCTTCCTGTGCCCACATCAGCAATGCGCGCTTTGCATATGTCGATGTCGCTGTCGCCGCGTACCGCCCAACCTTGCCCACATCGAAGTACTGCTGACCCGTCTTTTTGCGGCGCCCCGGTGTCGCATTATTCGCAGCAGGCGCCATAGCGCTCGGCGGGTGGTTTTCTTTGCCCCGCGCCAGTTTTTCCAACCAAAAGAATCCAATGCGCCAATGGGGTGGAGTGGACGAAACGGCGGGCGATGGTTGATGCGGAGGGCACGCGTCGTGGTTCGCGACTGCGTCGTGTAAACAAGAGCGCTTGCCGATCATTCGCCGCGACGTCAGCCCAGTCCAGGCTCAGCTGAGATCGATCACAATCCAACAACCATCACTGAATGGCTTCCATCGACCACGTCGACATGTCCAGCTTCACCGGCAGAGAAGTCATCTTGCGTGGGCCGCATCTGCTCCAATTCGTCTACTGTCTCTATGGTGGCGCTTTATCTTATGTGGCCATCACCAATCTGCGAAAGTACGAAGCAACATCAAAGAAGCTTGCAGAATGGTCAAAAGAAGCAGAGAAGCAGCTATGGCAGACAAGAACTACGCAAGCGTCGGGAGCTTTGGCAGTACGTCGAGTCTTCTTGTTCGCATGTCCCAAAGCTTACCATGATTAGATATTGGCCTCTTTCATTGCATCTTTCAGCCTCGCCTTTTTCCCAAACACGTTGCCTAAGTTGATGCGCATGACCACATCTCCTGCTCTGGTCATACTAGTATTCTTTACTCGTGGACATATCAAGAATTACTGGGCGCCCAAAGACGGCAAGAACATCACTCGCATCCCACTTCCGAAGATGGGAGATTACAACGAAGCTGAACGCAAGACTGAGAGTTTGCTGAAGGTTTTGGAATATCTGGAATACAGCTGGGTTCTGACAAGCTTCATCAACGGCATGATAGGGTATTAAAGATTTGGGCCGCAATCGAGCTGAACGACAGAGTATCACGACCAGAAATATCGAATGAGGATGCGATGAATGGGCGTGGCTGTAGATTGAACAGCATCCCTTAGATTGAACAGCATCCCTTAGATTGAACAGCATCCCTTAGATTGAACAGCATCCCTGATCTCGGAATTTTGACTGGTCAAGCACACAAATGATTCACAGACAGGCTCTTTTCTTTTTGCGCATCAAAACCTCGCCTTCGAACACGGTGGTTTCTGCTGCCCAAAGTCTGCGACAGCGGGACAAAATGTGCCAAGCATAGTTCCATCAGCAGCCGACCCCACCAGCCCAAAAAATAAGCGCATCCACCTCCCGCCGATTCTGGACACAACACGTTCGCCCCATTTTCGCCAGCAACGGAATAAATAAAAAGTAAAAAAGAGGCTCTCCGCGGAGCGTCCCGCTTAGTAAACTCTCCATCAGGCTAGTCGAGCGTTAGCGATGAACCAACACTGATGAGCACGCAGCACACTCACGAATCGAACCCTGGTCTCCCGCGCTTGTGATCCGAATAAGATGACAAGCGGAAATCTGTTGCAAGAATGAGATTCACGTTGTACGCTAGGCTTGGATCGTTAACTTACCATGACCACTAGACCAATGAAGATGATATGTTTGATGACTAACCAAATCCTGAAACATACATGATACTCCTGTGACCTGCGTCCACACATTGCTGCCTGGCGCACAACGTCTCCCGAAAATAGAAACTTCGATTTGTGCAAGTTCGGCAATGCGAAATTCCGGCCTTCGACCTGTCCAGCTGCACGAAAGTATTAATCAATTCGAGGCAAGCCTATCGTCTCTACCTGCTAGATACGGCTACAAGAATCTCTTGTAGTACGCTGCGTTGCTATTCATGGAAATGCAAGGATGCGCTTTGCAATGATGTGGGCTGGAAATTTCTGTTGGTCGTAGCGACGGCGCTCGATAATGTCGATCTGTGCGAAGCCGGAAATTCGGACTTCCGAGCTTCAATTGCTCGTACCCTGGCCGCAATACTCTACTCTACGTGGCACTCACTGTCAGCCCGTCGCAGATTGCGATGCATGTACGATAGTAGCGACAGCCACCGTCTTGCGATAGCCTCTACTGCCTCATGTGATTTATTCTATTGCTAGGAGGTAGCTGTTGGCGGTGTAAAGACCAAACATGAATGAATGGCCAATCGTGATACACTCGCGTCATGATTCGCGATCCTGGATTTCGAGTTCCTCCTACACCTCTTGTGCACGCAATCTGGGGCCGTAAAGACCACAAACCGGACCCATGTTCTCCAAAGTCTGGTATCCGGCTCGCTGTAGCAAGCAAGAAACATTCCACATAAGGTGCGAGAAGGTTAGGATGTATGGCACTGCAGGCCGCACGCCAAGGCCCGCCTCCTGCAAAGCATGCGACAACACACCACCAATCTCGAAAGCAAGACACCCAGTCCGGAGGAAGATGAACACAGCACCCTGGGCTCAGAGCACGCTTTGCGACTTTCTAGTGCTCCGGCGGCATTTGCCTATCTCGTTGAGTGAACCTTCGACGGTGACGTGGATGACCAAGGAAGGGCAGGTTATCTTAATACAAAACGCTCGCAAGACAGGCTCTAGATGAGCTGCACTATAAGCGCCGGAATCATCGCTATAGCATCTACATCGGCAAGAACTCCCGGAACTTGTAAGCGTCCTCGCGGTTCCTAGGTGCTTGCTGTCGACATCCTGTCTGTCATGTGCGTTGGCTCTCCAAGGGCCGCTTAGCTAAGCATCACCGAAGCGCAACTTTGCGTAGGAGTCTGGAACCCCTAAACCCGACTCCAGCATGCTTAATATGCTGCACGGCCTTCAAGTCGGGCGGGCGATAGCCTTCTAAAGACCTTGCGTTTCGCGGTTTGCAATATGGTTACTAGTGCTCGGATCGTCGCGCATTGTCTCGAGCCTTCGCCAGGCCTAGGCACTTTAGAAGAAGCATATTTCGACGTAAAGAGACATACGCTGTGCTGCTCAAAGAGCGATAATGCAGCGTGTAGCGGATCGAAATGCCCGAGACAGCTTGCTACCTACTTGCGAGAGTGCAGCATGCTTAGCACGAAGCGGCACTACGACAGATCTCCTTAAGTATCTCTAGATCTACGATAAAGAGGAGAGCTTAGACATCCGAGGATTAGGCTCTAATTGTTATTTGCAATACTTATAATAGCGTTCTTCGACATCCGTCCGGGACAGCTTGCAGAAGCTACTTTCGACCGAGATAGCAATGCTAGGATTAGATATCAAGACATCTGCTTTATTGCTTTTAATAAACATGGTCGCCGCAAGTTCCAAGCCTTAGTAAAGATCCGGTTCCCTAGAAAGAGGCGTAGCAAGTCTCGCGCTAAGTTGCTTACCCGTCTCGTCTTAAGAGTCTTCGTAGCTAATATGTAATAGCATTATTTTGCATCTCTACTAAGACTATCGAAGCCCCGGAATATGCCCCGTCTTATAGCTGCTCGCTCTTGCGATCGCAGACGGAGCGCTCGACGGAATAAATAGTTTAATAGACCTTAACGATCTTAGGATACTACTAGGCGAAGATAGAAAGGTCCTAGAGCTTCGTACGGATAGTCGGTATCTACTATTGCTTCGTCCCCTAGAACGTAATAAAAGTATCTCTATAACGAGGATACTCTCTACTAAACGGCTTACGATGCTTATAAGGGAACTAGAGAGCCGTATAGGGATGTCGTTCGAGCTATTAATATATAATAAAGGTCTTCTTTAGGACGTTTTACTACGTAAGCTATGCGATTGCGCCTCTAAATAGTATAAAGTAATAGTAGTCTAGAGCTTATATATGCCGCGTAGCGAAGAAGTAGTAGTAGCGTTAGACGGGAGTATATTCTTCCGTACTTTATATATAATATATAGAAGTAGGGTGCGCGTAACGCACGGAACTACGTAACGCTATACTTTAATTAAAATACCCTCTAATATAATTAACTATAAAATACTTAATATAGATCTAGTATAGTAGGTAGTTAATAGAGTACTAAATAGAGAGTTTACGATAATTACTAAAGTAGTAAATTACTATTATATATACCGTAGCACTATTAGTAAGAGGCTTAATAAGAAGGCTACTAGCTAAGCTATAAAGATTAAATTCTAGCGTATTTTAACTACTTTATAAGAGGCTAACTATATAATTACTTATAAGCGAGGAAGTAAGGTAACTACTAAAGAAGACGACTAGCTTATTCGATCGACTTAACTAATAAGTAAGCGAGATCGAGAACAAAATATACTCTCTTATCTCGAAAACCGAACTATAGTTAGACTAGGAATACTAACTATTTAAAGAACTAATTTAATAGTATAAAAAAGTAACTAATAAGCTCGAGGACCTAAGAGACGTAATAGTTAAAGAACTTATAACGAAACGGACCTTCGGAATACTATAACGACGAAGTATCCCGATATAGATCTACTAGGAAGAACGTTATAGACATAGAAGCCTTTATTAGCGATTCTATTATAATAATATATACTAAACGTATATCTCTTCTAAGAGGGAGAATAGCTTCTTTCTAATCGAACTAATTCGAGAGGAAGATCCTTTAATCTAGTAATATAATAATAGAAGTAGGCCCTTACCTATTTTAGAGGAGCTATAAGAACTAGCTCTATATCTTAGACTTACTAAGGAAGAAACTAACGAATCTTATTATAAAGACTAAGAAAATATCCCTCCTAAAATTAACTCTAAGAAAGAAGAATAAGACTCGTTCGTAGACGAAGAGGACGTATCTAATAACTTATCCGACGAAGAATTAGACTTAGATAACGAAATTACGATATTTACGTATACCTAAGTAGGAATAATACGTAAGGTTATACTATTCCTAGCTATATAATAAAAAGATATATTTTTAAGAATTAGTAGGAAGCGATATCTATACTCTACTAAGTTCGATTAAGCGCTTTAAGAACTCTAAACTAAGCTCTAGAACTAACTAAGAGTCTTTATATAGTACGACTTTAGGTTACTTATATAAGAACTCGTCCTTATTAGGAGTACGATTACGCTATTTAGATATATTATACTAAGCGAAGAAATCGTACTAAACTTAGTACGAGAAAGTATACGCCGAATCTCTAAATAATATACTAAAATATAGTAATACTAATCGATATATACCTATATTAAAACTCTAAAAGAGAAGGCTATATACGAAATAATTAGATATACGTTATATTAGATCCGAGAATAGTATAAAATACCTACTATTAAGACCTAGTCGAGAAAAGAATCGACTCTTAAGGAATAAGTATCTAAAGAGAGTTCTATAATATAAAAAGCGCTTAAGTATTAATATTAGTCTTTCGTACTAATATTACCGTTAAGTTTTAACGGACGCAATATCTAAGCTATAATTAATTCTAGAGCGAGCGGGAACTTTACCTCTAAATTATTCGTAAAGCGATATAGAATAGCTACTTAATTAAAGAACGAAGAGTACGAATTAATCGTAGTCGACGGATTATTATTACTAAGCGTAGAACGGGAAACTATCCCGTTACTACTCGCTATCTAATAGTACTATAAGGAAATTATCTTAGATATTACCGATATAGCTAGTTATAACGTCGTACTAGGTATACTTTAGTTAAGAAAGTATAATCTAATTATTAATTAGAGACGAGGAGTACTTAGGTTCAAATAATACGATTACGTTATTAATATTAACTCTATATAGCGATAGCGTTTACTAATAGATAAGGCTAGAAGATAGATTAACGAAATAATACTCTAGTTACTTAGAGCTACGAAACTATTAAGCTTAACTTAAATAGTTACTCGCGACGGTAAGGAGGATAACTAGGTTACGAGAACGAATAGAAGTAACGTACTATCGAAGGATATAGCCTCGGAAACTACTATCCTTAAGGAGTATTAAAAATAAGCGAAACTCTTTAAAGAGGTAGAAGATATTACTACTTTACCTAAATACTAAATATAAGATTACTAGATTAACTTAAAACCTAGAACGGAGCCCCTATTCGTGCTACTATTTAAGAAATCTAAATACGCGCTCTAAGAAGAAGATAAGTAGCTACGTAAGATACTAGCTAAGGGCTAGATACGAAAGTCTAGGTCTAGTATAGGCGCACCTATCTTCGGCGTTCTAAAGTCTAACGAGAAGATACGAATAGTCGTAGACTATAGGTAACTTAATAATATTACGATTAAGAACCGATATCTATTACCTAATATTAAAGAATTATAAGATAGACTTACCGGATTAGACTAGTATATAAAGATTAATCTACGAGACGTATTCTATACTATTCGTATAGTAGAAGGTAAAGAATAGAAAATAGTATTTCGAACGCGCTACGGATTATACGAATTTACGGTTATACTAATAGAATTAACTAACGCGCTAGCCTCCTACTAAGAGATAGTAAATAATATTCTTAGAGACCTACTCGATATATACGTTATCGTATATATAGACGACATCCTCGTCTATACTAAAGGATCTCTAGAGAAATATAAGCGATAAGTATAAGGCGTATTCGAAAGACTCTCTCGAGTAGGATTCCGAACCGTATCCGAGAAATATAAACTCTATAAGAAGGAAGTTAAATTCCTTAGCTTTATAATTAATACTAGAGGAATTATAATCGACCTAGAAAAGATCGAATCTATTAAAACGTAGCTAACTCTAAAAATAGTTAAGGATATATAATTATTCCTTAGACTAGCTAACTATAATTAGAAGTTTATTAGGGACTACTCTAAGATCGCTATACCGCTATTAGACCTTATAAAGAAAGATCTTAAGTAGAAATAGAAACAATAATATTAGAAAGCATTTAATAAGCTAGTATAGATATACTACGAGGTACTAGTACTAATAATATTCGATACGAAAAAACTAGTCTTTATTAAGACTAACGTATCGGATCTAGCTATAAGAGTATGCCTTATATAGATATATAATAGGAAAAGATACCTAGTAGCTTACTACTTAAGAAAAATATTACCTATAGAATAAAACTACGATATTTATAATAAGGAACTACTAGCTATCGTTATAGCTCTATAGTACTAGAACTATTATACGGAAGGAGCACTAGGACTAACGATTCTTTCTAATTATAAGAATCTAACCTACTTTACTACGACTAAAGTACTAACTTATAAATAGGCTCGCTAGTTAGAACTACTCGGATAGTATAAGTTTAAAATCTACTATACTCTAAGAAAAGAAAATAGTAGAGCAGACGTATTAAGTTAAAGAGTCGACTATATAGAAGGAAAGGAACTCGTATAATAACGAGTTCTTAAGGCTAATCTAGACGGAAGCCTTAGTACTAATACTTAGGAATTTAATAATATTATACGAATCCTTAATAATACTAAGGAATAGTTTCTAATACTATAAGGAAAATACTAGGTACTAAAGAGCCGAGAAGAAGAATATATACGATAATATTACGACGATCCCTTAAGAGGGCACCTAGGAGTAACTAAGACTATAAAGCTTATCTAGAGGAGCTTTAGCTTTCTATAGATACGATAGAAGGTACTTAAGTATATTAAGCGCTACGAGCATTACTAGAGAAATAAAGCCGAACGATATACGAAATATAGGTATATATAGTTTAGGACTCTACTATAATAACTATAGGACGAGGTTACGATAGACTTTATTATAAAACTTTTACTATTAAAGAATAAAGTTACTAAAACTATATTCGATATAATTATAGTTATAGTCGATAGGCTTACTAAATATATATACTTTATACCTATAAGCGAGAAATATACTATAGAATAACTCGGATACCTTATAATAGATAGGCTAATATAATACTATAGTTTTCTAAAGGTCTTTATTACTAATAAGAATAAGCTATTTATATCGAACTACTAGAAGACGCTAGTTAGAACTATTAGGATTAAATATAAACTCTCTATAGCCTACTATCTAGAAACGGACGGATAAATAGAAAGAACTAACTAGACTCTAGAATAATACCTACGATACTATATTAATTACGTATAAGACAATTAGGTTATATTACTTCCTATAATATAAATAGTACTTAATAACTATAAGTCGGAGACTACGTAGGCTACGCTATTCTTCTCGAATTATAGACGAAACTCGAACTTATTCGAAGACCTACGTAGTTATCCTTAAGCTAAACGAGCTATAGTCGTAGTAGAAGACATAAAAAACGTTTATAACGAACTAAATAACCGCATCCGTAACTTATAAAAAACTATTACTAAAGCTAGAAAAGATAAAAGAAAAATAGTATCTTAGCTAAAAAAGAAGGATAAGGTCTATCTTCTTACTAAAAACCTAAAAATAAAAAAGAAGACTAAGAAGCTAGATTACGTTAAGGTCGGACTATTTTTAACTAACGAAGTTAAGGGACTAGTTAACTACTAACTTAAACTACTAAAAGATATAAAGATCTACCTAGTATTCTATATATTACTATTAGAACCCGCCGACGCTAAAACTTTATACTAAGAAATATTTTACTTCTAGCTAGAAAAAGAAGACGAGCTTAAAGTCGAAAAGATCCTAGAACGAAAGAGTTAGAAATACCTTATTAAATAGAAAGGATACTCCGAATTAAATAATACCTAGGAACTAAAATTAAGCCTTACGAATTATTATTAGCTACTAATAAAGTTCTACTAATAATAGAAGAATCTCGAAGAGAGAGAGGACTTTAAACCTAGAAATCTAAGGAGAAATTATAGCTCTACTCGAGTATAAGGTCCTACGTTAGAAGTAAGAGGTAGAAGTCTTTATTAACGTTCCTAGACTTAGCCTTACGCGACTCCTTAGCCTCTAAGTTACGAATATTCGCTTCCTCTACTACTAAGGTCTTATTAGTACGACTATCGATAAGATCTATCTATTTTTATAACCGCTCCTCGCGAGCGTACGCGATATCTAAGGCCTTACGGGCCTTATCCTATTTAGCTCGAGCCTCTTTAATTTATTTTAGAAGCTTCTTCTTCTAACTAATTAAACGATCGAACTCGGAGCAAGTAACCTTAATATCGTACTTAAGATTACGACGATTATACTTATTATACCGACCCGACTAAATATATACCTTATAGACCTACTTCTATAACTAATAGTACGAATAAGCTTAAACTATAATCTCTTTAAAGACGTCGATAAAGTCTATATAACGCTTTCTCCGAATTATACTAGTATCTAAAAGTATATTTAAAAGAAAAAGGAAGATATATTCTAGGAAATAGAAACTAGGTAGACGAGTTATAAGGTTAGCTTAGGACGAGCTAAGCTAGAAGAGGGATAGTATTATAGTTCTATTCGCCGAGAGGTTAACTAACTAATTAGGATCGAGTAGGCGTAGTAGCTAAATAGAGTACTTATTAGGTAGACGCCGGGCGCTCTACTACTACCCGCTCTATACTCTATCGCGCTTTATAATAGAAAGCGCGAGAGTATTATAAAGTAGATAGCTAAGAACTAGTAAGTCTTATTTATATTTAGTAGCGATAAGTATCGCCTCTCTAAATAGTTATTACGTATAACTTACTATTCTATCTTACTAATTAGAATTAAGTAACTCTTCCTACTTCGTTACCTTTCTTTAAACTACTTAATAAGCTTAAACTACGATCGAGCTTAAGCTTCTACTTAGTAAGATCTTAGGTTATTAGCTTAGTATAAATAAACTTAATATAAGAGAGAAGAGCTAAAGTAGATAGGAGTACTAGAAAATCGTATACGACTGCTAGAATACGCGGGCCTATAGAGAGGGGGATTAGAGTTTAATAGCGCTATATAGTAGAACTATATCGTATTCTACTACTATATTAAGATACTCCTACTAATCTTTACCTAGTAGAAGTTATAGTTACGCGAACGCTATAATCGCTTTCGCTACTCTATAGAATATAGTAATAGACGTAAATATTTACTATAGTATAGATTATATCTAGGTATTATATAGATAATATCGACTATAGTATATATATTTTATTATTTAAAGTTCTTTACGAATATATAAAAGACTATAAAAGAGAAAGAGCTAGACTTACTAGTACTCTATAGTTTGTTTATTTATTTATTTATTTGTTTATTTATTCTATTTACGTACTTATAGTACGAGTAGGCTTACTAGTAAGCCTAACTACTTTATTTATAAGAGAAAAGCCTCCTAGGCTAAAAAACTCTCTCCTTATTTGCCCTTATTCGCGTTAAAATATATATTATAGGCCGATATCTAAGAATTCCTAGAATTTCTATAGTAGTATACGCTAAGCCCTATATATATAGAAATAAATTTAGAATCTAGAAAGGTTAGTAGTATTATAGTTTAAGTTATATAAGTAGGTAGGTAGAGTTATATAGGCCTTTATATCTATTTAGAGTAATACTTAGGGCCCCTAGTTCTAAATAGTAGGTTATTCTAGTTAAAAAGGGTCTACCTTTATCTCTTTTCTTTAAGGCTCCTTACTATAATTTAAATAGTATTTCTTAAGCTAGAGTAGTTACTTCTTCTTCTATTTATTTATTCTTTCTTTCTACTTTTTTACTTTTCTTTCTATCTTCCTCTTCTCTTTCTTATATTTTAGTTTATATTATTCTAGTTTAGTTGTTATTTTAGTAGTTTTAGTACGACTATAGCGAGGGATTATTTTATTTTGCCTTATACTTTACTAGCGTACTCTAGGAGTACTTATTTCTACTTATAGCCGCGTAAAGGTATATAATAGAACTTCGTAGGTTAGTACTCTATAGTATTACTAGGTAAGTAGTCGTAATATAGTAGTAGAATAGAAAAATAGACTCTTTAGCCTACTTTTATATTAAGGAACTAAGTCGTTATAATAGTAGAAAAGAAAAAATAATTATCGATACTACTTTAATACTAAGAAGAGGAGTAGTTATCGATAGTATAAGCTAAGAAGTAACTATTAGCGCTAAAAAGACGAGCGGTCGTCGATAGTATAAACTAAAAAGCAATCGTCTACGCTAAGAAGATAAGCGGTCGTCGATAATATAAGCTAAGAAGTAGCCGTTTACGCTAAGAAGATAAGTAGTCGTCGATAGTATAAGCTAAGAAGTAACTATTAGTAACGAGTAGATAAATAGTCGTCGAGGGTATAAGTATATAGTAGTTACTCTTTTCGGCTAGTAATAGTAAGGTTAATCTAAGTAATATATACGACGGCTTCTAGCTCTAAAGTACGTCTATAGCTATCGCTATTTATATATAGTCGTATATATTAGTATATACTATATTAGGTAAGCGATATATTATATAATATTGCCGACTATAGTAGCCGACTATAGTATAAGAAGCTAAACTCTACGTATAGAAGTAAGCTAGTAGCTAAGTAGGAATAGCTATATACTAAGCTTCTAGCATACCTAAAGCTAGAATTCGTCGTACTTAGCTTCTATTATAATAACTACTACCTTAACTACTACTATACTTATATTACTACCGAATTTCAAGCGTATATTTACTATATACCTCGCGATACTTATCTTTTCTTAGCGACTAAACTTACGACGATAGCGCGATAAAAGCGATATTTAATAAGTACTACGCTCTCTAATAGTTTATAAAAGCGTCCTTGCTTTATAAATAAGGATTTAAATAGTATAAGTACTTCTATACTTTAAATACGACTAGACGCTATAAGAAAAGATATAGATACCTACTCTTCTAATCTTAATACTCTTTACGAGCGTAGCTAGCGTATAGATATATCGTCTAAAAGAGCTATAGTAGATAAGTAGCGCAAAGCTAGAAATAAGTCCTTTACTTAGTAGAAGAAGCTTTTAATTAGCTTTAATAATATATAGAGCTCCTTATTAAAGAAGTAGTAGTAAAAGAAGATTAAGGCCTAAAAAGAGGAGTACTATACTTAGTACGACTAGATAGCGTAAGTAATAATCTATATAGTCGGCTAATATAGTTAGTAGTACTAACGTATAATAAGGACGATAAGAAACGTAAGCGCGCGTAGGATAGGCCTACTATATAAGTAGTAAACTAGAATAAAGAAAGCTTTTATTTTAATATTAAGAAGGAGAAAGGCGCGGACGACTCGTACTATAACTATAACTACTAGTATAATACTAATTAGTTTAAGTCGAGTCTAGAGGCACCCTACGTATTACTAGTAAGGTCGGCTAGTACTAGCTATAAAATAACTAACCTCTACCTTTAAGTTACTACTAAGAGCGAGTAGGCTATATAGAGAAGCTACGCTATTTATACCTTTTAGAATAAAGCTATTTAATAGTTAAAGAAGAAGGTATATATACTTGCGATACTACGCGTATAATATAGAAGTTAAGCCGAGTTTATTATATAACTAATAAAGAAGAGGCCGAGTTTCTTATAGTAAGAAATAGACCTTATCGAGAGGCTATAATCTAGAAATAAGAGGAGATATATATTCTAAGTATCTAGAGCGGACGTAAGTAGCTCTTATTAAGAGTATATCGCCGCTAGAACTAATAGCTTCTTTAGGACGTATTTAAGTACCTCCGATTAGACTAGAAGTATACTTTACGCTCTATAGAGCCTTATAGAGGGCTTATAAAATTAGTCTATATATTAGTATCTATAGCGAAAGTAAAGGTAAATTAGTACTAACTACGCCTACCGACTATATACTAACTAGTAGTAGGAGCTAATAGTAGAAGGCTATCTTCTAACTATAACGGAAATTTTCCTACTTTATTACTACGTAGTATATCGTAACTATCTCTTCTAAAAGTCCTCTAAGTTTAATATAGCTAATTGCTTTACTTAGACTCTAGAAGTCCTAGATTAGCTTATCTCGTTAGAATACGATTAGGATAGTAATAGGTTCTAGAAGCTAGTTACGTCTAAAGCGTAGGCTAAGCGAAATAGGCTAGCGTTCTAGTTATACGCTTATAAGTTCGATATAAAGAAGTTAGTATATAGAGAGCTTCTATAGGAAATATAGCTCGATTCTAAGTAGGAAGGAGGACTTAGCTTTTAGGATATCGTCGAGTAGCTTCTAGGTACGTCTACGGATAAGCTCGCTATTTCTAAGACCTTTATACGTAAACTCTAGTCGCTAGAGATAGGGTTTATATAGAAGCTTTATAACTCCTCTTAGGCTAAGTAGAATACGGATAGCTAATTAGTACTACTACTATTAAATTAATAGCGGGCTTACTCTATTACTATAGAGTTACTTAACTCTACGTCTAGGTCCTAGTCGCCTTAAGAATAAGCTAAGCGATAGGAGTCTATATCTTATAAGTTAAGATTAGTTATAGCCGCTAATAGTATATTAGTCTATAGTTTACGTTATAGTACTAGCCGGCCCTCTTTAACTTATATCTCTTATCTCTACCTCTCGGTCTATAGTAGCTTACCGAATATATAATTCTCCTTTATAATTCTTATAGACGGCTTAAGTCTTACCTTTAATAGCTAAGTATATTTAATACTAGCCCTATTCTCTTACGTAGTAGTTACGCCTTCGGAGATATACTACTACTTTATCTTTAGAGCTAGTACTAGATCTAGGAGCTCTAGCTATACCTTAAACTTCTAGCTCGCTATATTCTTTTTCCTCTTCTTACTCTTAGTATTATTTCTAGTCTTCTACTATATAGTATTATATCGCTTTACGTAGTCTTTAAGCAGTTTCTAAATTCTTTCTATAATAGGTTTATCTACTTAGGCTAAGTTTATTTATTTATTTATTTATTTATTCTATTTATATACTTTAGAAGTCGAAGACTATATAGTACGAGTAGGCTTACTAGTAAGCCTAACTACCTTATTTACGAGAGAAAAGCCTCCTAGGCTAAAAAACTCTCTCCTTATTTGCTCTTATTCGCGTTAAAATATATATTATAGGCCGATACCTAAGAATTCCTAGAATTTCTATAGAAAGTAGTATGCGCTAAGCTTTACTAAGGCTTAGCGCGCTAAGCCCTATATATATAGAAATAAATTTAGAATCTAGAAAGGTTAGTAGTATTATAGTTTAAGTCGTATAGGTAGGTAAGTAGAGTTATATAGGCCTTTATACCTATTTAGAATAATACTTAGGGCTCTTAGTCTTAAGTAGTAGGTTATTTTAGTTAAAAAGAGTCTGCCTTTATCTCTTTTCTTTAAGGCTCCTTACTATAGTTTAAATAGTATTTCTTAAGCTAGGGTAGTTACTTCTTCTTTTATTTATTTATCTTTTCTTTCTACTTTTTTACTTCTTTTTTTATCTTCCTCTTCTCTCTTTTATATTTTAGTTTATATTATTCTAGTTTAGTTATTATTTTAGTAGTTTTAGTATAACTATAGCGAAGGATTATCTTATTTTGCTTTATACTTTACTAGCGTACTTTAGAAGTATCTATTTCTACTTACGGCCGCGTAGAGGCGTATAATAGGACTTTATAGGTTACTTAAGCTAAGTCTAACTCTACTTTTTCGACTTAAGCTTTATTAACGCTACTAGCCTCTTATACTAGTAAGATACTTGCTCTCGAAGGCGACTATAGCGTTACTATAATTAAAGAGTACTTAGTATATTTATTAGTCGCGACTATTACGAGCTCGATAAGAGTACTAGAGGTATCTATCTTTATAATACTACTAGGATAGGCCGTCGGCCTATAATAGAGATACCTCGCTAGTACTTATACTAATAAAACTTAATCGCCTTTATAAATATTATTTACCTCTATTACTCTACTAGCTTTTACTCTCTAGTTCTACGATTCCTTCTTAGTACTATATACTTTATATTATAGTATTACTAGTATATCTTACGACTCCGATACGACGTAGTAGTACTATACTTCCTTCTTTCTTAAGACGTATAAGTATATAGCTTCGCGAACGATAAACTAACTCCGAATCGTAGCTATCTCTCGTTAACTCTAGTCTAATTAAGAAGGTAGTATAATAGTAAAGAAAGGGACGCTATACGATTATAAATACCTTAAGTAGTCGAGCTAGTATATAAGATAGGATACTATCTCTAGCTAACCTTACTAAGCTACTAGAGGATTCTAAGAACTAGGTCGAAACTAATAGTATATAGATATAGTAGCGGGAGTATACCTAGTCGTTCGAGAGCTTTTACTACTACTATTAGTAGCTCGAAGAGGCGAGATATTACGATAAGTATAGTAGAATATCTTTAAACTCTATAAAATAGAACTTAAATACGCGAATATTATAAGCCTAAAGATTTTTCGTTAAAGGTATAGACTAGGAAACGTACGCTCTAAGAGTTATTTATAAAGGATATAATAGAGTTATTAAATAGCTAGAACTAAGTAACGGAATAAAAGCTCTATAAAAGCACCTCGATTTAGTAAACTACGAAGATACCTCTTAGAAGCGTAAAGTTACTAAAGAAGTTATTAAGGCTACTAAAGATTAATCTATAAGTTTAGTATTTATTATTACGAAAATAAGGTACTAACTATACTTACTAACTACGCTTTCTAACTACGCTCGCTAACTATACTTTATAAAGATATATAACGTAGATATACTAATAGTTCTTATTTATAAGAATAGCTTAAGAAAAGTTTTACTAGAACCGAGTACCTAGACTAGTTAAAGTTTCTAGAGTTATATAGCCTTATAGTTTCTTAGCTTAGATTACTCTTAAACTTCTTCGAAAGTCCTATAGTTTAGCGTACCTACGAATATCTATTAAAGGAGACTAGATCTATTAACTTTAAGAGCGCCGCTACGATTAAGTTATATATCTAGAACGTAGTCGATTACTCCGAGGATAATTTAAAACGTTAGCTATCTAGAACCTTCTAGGTAGCTATTACCCTCGATAGTTAGTATACTAAGGTACTCCGAGTATTATTCCTTATAATATAAGGCTACTAGTATAACCGCTATACTATAGAAGCCGGCTAAAAGAGGAACGATTCGCGTTTCGCTATAGGAAACCGAACGTAGAGCCTATATATAGGATAGACTCTTATAACTATCTCCCTCCTCTAATAGGCTCGCCTCGAGCCGTACCGAAGTACCGAGAATTACCGAAGTAAAAGAGCTCCTACCCTATCGTAGCGTATATAATATAGGCACTCGTCGCAAATCGGCTATCGCCGCTACGACGCATCGGCCGAAGCCGGAACGCGATATACCGTCGCAATCTGCTATACTATATCCCCGTAGGCGATACGTAGCTCTATCGCTATAGCGACGCATCGGCCGAAGCCGGAACGCGATATACCGTCGCAATCTGCTATACCGTATCCCTATAGGCGATAAGTAGCTCTATCGCCGTAGCGACGAACGCGATATACTATCGCAATGCGCCTATAAGGCGACTCCGCGAAATCGCATTGCGTTATAGCGTCCGAACCGTAGCTCGAACACGGGACCTTCGGGGTGCTAGGCCGAAAGTAGGAACGCGAATCGAGTTATAACCGCTATACTATAGAAGCCGGCTAAAAGAGGAACGATTCGCGTTTTGCTATAGGAAACCGAACGTAGAGCCTATATATAGGATAGACTCTTATAACTAGATCGATAGCGAGTAGGCCTAGTATAAGGCTATACTAGCCTTTCTATATATTTCGGGCCGTTATACGAGCGAAGTTCTAGTAGACCTACTATTCGATATACTTACTCGTTTCGAAATCTCTAATAGGCTTATAGCGCTAATAGTAGATAATACTTCTAATAATAATATACTATATACTACTATATACGTATCCTTCTTATATATATACCTCCTAACTAATAAGTTCTAATATCGAGGCTATTAATATTTACTCTCGCGAGTATATACGTATAGTAAAGCTATTAGTCTTAATTAAATAACTTTCTCTTTAAAGAATAAATAGAAATATAAGAGAGATATTAAATACTAAAGACTACGAGTTCTTCTATCTAGAATAGTTTCTATACTTTATATATATAATCTAGCTCTTCTTAAGGAAGTTCTTTACTACTTTTAAGATCGAGCTAAGGAACGAAAAATAGAAACGATAGAACGAGAAGATAGAGATAAACGCCTTACGTTAGCTTAAAGTAGGAAGTCTAGCTATAGTTCTTATAAAGGTACTATATATTCTCCTTACGAAGTATACGTAGTTAGTAAATATAGTTAGTAGAAGCTATACTAATAATCGCTCTCTATAAAGTTCCGTAAACTTATAGTTAAAGTAAACTCTAGTACTTAACGCTTTAAGAGTTTTATAGTACTATAGCGAAAAAGGATCGCAGATCTATATCTATACTTAAAATAGTATAAATAGTAGAAGAAGACGCCTAATAAGGTTTTGCGCCTAATATAAGATATAAAGACCTATTAGAGCTTAACTACAATTATACTAATACGTAGTTCTTAACTACGAGATATTATTAACGAGTATATTAAGAACGAGGGTTAGCCCGAACTTAAGCTACTCGCTATAGAATAGAAGAGAGTTAAATATATTATTAACTCTACTACTCCTTTCGCTAAGGCTACGATACGGATCGGTACGATAAAGGGGCTAATAATCTACCTTATTCTTAGCTACTATAATACCTTATTAGATATCTTAGATATTATAGATAAGAAACTTAAATATAAAATATAATTCTAATAAAAGGAGATTTATTCCGCCTTATAAGCTATATAAATAAAGCTCGAGAAGTATTATACTACTACTTAAAAGCAATTCGACGATATATATAGCATTGTAATTCTTCTTAATCTAGTAATAAAATAGGCGTTCTAAGACCGCGAGACGTTCTCTAGCGAGAAGCTCGATTCCTTCTTTAAGAATTACTACTAGTTAAAATTCTAGGTCGAATACGCGCGATATAAGCCTCTCGTAGCTACGTCCTAGTCTAGGCTAAAAAAGGCCTTATACCGCTTCGTAATATTATTTATAATAGGTCTCTATAGTAGATTAGATAGTAATAACTCCGACTTTAATTAAAGAGTATCTAGATAGCCGCGGTAGACTATATAGCTATTAGCTAATTCGGACGAGGTATCTCGTTATTGTTACGCTAGATATAAGAACTCGGCTACCTATTCTAGAGTATCCGCTCCGGTTATAGAAGATAATCGTATTAGAATATCTAGGTTACGCGCTAATAACTTAGGATATCCTCTCTATCCTAGTAGCTAGAACTAGTTATAAGCGCGACTTTAGTATAGCGCGTTATTAGAGCTAATATAATCGGTCCTACGATCCCTCGATATTTAGTAATATTATATACTATCGTTCTTAAAAGCGTAACGCGTAGTAATAGGCTCGGGATTCGCTTATAGAGGAGGCGCCGCCGATATTAACTACGTTTAAGCCTTTAAATAATATAGTTAGTTAGTAGTAGAAGTAGCTAGAGGTAGATTAGGAGGCGTTAGTAAGTACTAAATAAAGTAACTTCGACTTAATTAGTAATAATAAGGAGGATATAGTACTAATATATCTTCGCTATAGTACTTAGTAAAGGAAGTATTTGCTTTTACGTTATACTTATAGAGTAGAATAGACTTCGTAGTCGCTACTCTAAATCGTATTAAATTCTTATATATCGTAGTTAGTAAGTATAGTTAGTATCCTTATTTTTCTTTATAACTATAGTCGCTAGTTTAACCGGCGCTTCTAATATACTATAATACTTAGTTCTATATATACGTATATTTAGTATTAGAGTAGTTCTATTATCTCTACGGCGACCTAGTTTTATTCCTTAGTATTAGACTTATCTTATTAACTTAGGTCCCTATAAAGATCTATATAGGAACTAGAAGTATTTAGACCCGACCTATCGATTTCGTATTAGGTTAGAGACTCTATCGATTTAGGTCTTAGATTAGTTTCTTTAGGAACCGACCTAGACCTAGAACCGACTTAAAGTTAGGAACCTATTCTAACCTCTAGAAGTATTTACTTTTATATTATACCTATAGAGTAGAATAGACTTCGTAGTCGCTACTCTAAATCGTATTAAATTCTAATATATTATAGTTAGTAAGTATAGTTAGTATCTTTATTTTTCTTTATAACTATAGTCGCTAGTTTAACTAGCGCTTCTAATATACTATAACGCTTAGTTCTATATATACGTATATTTAGTATTAGAGCAATTCTATTATCCTCGCGGCGACCTAGTTTTATTCCCTAGTATTAGACCTATCTTTTTAAACTTAGGTCCCTATAAAGACCTATATAGGAACTAGGAGTATTTTACTTATAAAGTCCTATTATACGCCTCTACGCGGCCGTAAGTAGAAATAGATACTTCTAAAGTACGCTAGTAAAGTATAAGGCAAAATAAGATAATCCTCTACTATAGTCGTACTAAAACTACTAAAATAACGACTAAACTAGAATAATATAAACTAAAATATAAAGAAGGGAAAAGAAAGATAAAAAGAGAAGTAGAGAAGTAGAAAGAAAGAATAGATAAATAGAAGAAGAAGTAACTACTCTAGCTTAAGAAATACTATTTAAACTATAGTAAGAAGCCTTAAAGAAAAGAGATAAAGGTAGACTCTTTTTAACTAGAATAACCTACTACTTAGGACTAGGGGCCCTAAGTATTACTCTAAATAGGTATAAAGGCCTATATAACTCTACCTACCTACTTATACGACTTAGACTATAATACTACTAACCTTTCTAGATTCTAAATTTATTTCTATATATATAGAGCTTAGCGCGCTAAGCCTTAGTAAAGCTTAGCGCATACTACTATAGAAATTCTAGGAATTCTTAGGTATCGGCCTATAATATATATTTTAACGCGAATAAGAGCAAATAAGGAGAGAGTTTTTTAGCCTAAGAGGCTTTTCTCTCGTAAATAAGGTAGTTAGGCTTACTAGTAAGCCTACTTATACTATATAGTCTTCGACTCCTAAAGTATATAAATAGAATAAATAAACAAATAAATAAATAAATAACCTAGGAGTATTTAGACCCGACCTATTAATTTCGTATTAGGTCGAGGACCCTATCGATTTAGGTCTTAGATCGGTTCCTTTAGGAACCGACCTAGACCTAGAACCGACCTAAAGTTAGAGACCTATTCTAACCTCTAAACAAGCTAATAAATAGTTCTAGACAACCTTAATTAGTCTATTAAGGCTACTAGAAGGTTTAAATATATAGTTATTAAGGAGCTAGTATAATAACTAGTATTTAAGGAGCCTTAGAAAGTTATAGCTAGCTTATAAGCTAGCTCTTTAAGATTAGGTAGAATACGATAACTAAGCTAGAAGGCTATACTAAATTTATAGTTTAAGAACCTCTCTATATAGCGATAGTAACGTAGTTTAAATTATCTAATTCTATATAGTAATAGTTAAGAAACAATACCTTAAAGATTAAGCTAAAGTATAGCGTTACGTAGTTCCGTGCGGCACGCGCACTCTACTTCTAAGCGGATTAGATAATGCCGACACTTATAGCCTTTGCCTTACCTCTTGCCCGATACGCTCTACCTAAGACGACCTTCGTATCGCGTATAGCCGAACTAAGTCCCCGTTTTAGTTACATCGCGCCTAAGCTAGTAGTTAGGCCGATTAAAGTAGACATTAGAGCTATAGAGAGCAGGCTTGTAACTTTAGCTTCCCGTTATCTACTAGCGAGCCTAAGATATAATTACACCCGGTCTAATATTATATAGCTCTTCTACTACTCGAACGTAACTAAACAACAAAGCCTAGAGAGATTTCTAGAGCCACTTATAGAAATGGCAAAGCCGGCCACGTGCTATTAGTGCTATCCGGGGTGCGAAGGAGCACTCTCGAGTGAAGCTAACGTTCTTGCATCGCTGTAGGTTATTTTTTAACTAGCTTAGCGAGTTCCAAATGCTAAACTATCCCAGTCGAAACGATATAATTCGGTTTAATTTGTCTATGTTGCAACGCTACAAGAAGCAGACTATGTCTACGCAGGAAAGTTAGACTCGATCTGCACGCTTTGCGATAGGGAAGCATTGCGCGTGGTCTTACTATGGGTAGCCGATGCGAGGCGCTAGCATAGACAAGGCAGCACACCATGTCTCCTCTTACCTGGCCCCAACATCTCGGCTGTGTCAATGGAATAATTGCATGCGTAACTTTTCCACCTAGCAAGCGCTTAAAAGACACCTTCTCCTAGATCACTTCGTGCTGGTCGACGACACCCTTCCTCAATATAGGTTCTGCTTCGAATGTCGCACGGTTTTTGGGTGCGAGCTGGATTGGATCCATTATTGCGAGGAACATATTGGCAATCTCGATCTCTTCTGTGGTTAGGTATGCCAGCGAGGCGTAATACTTGTCCCTTCGCGATGCCTGTTCTGCCTTAGAGATAAGCAGCTATCGCTAGAAAAACGATATACTCAATTTATAAGACTTTCGGATTTCAACAAGCATGTCAGTAAACACCTCGAATATCAGACAAGCTGGCCTTTCACTTGCCCTCACCCGCTGTATAATAAACTCATAAGCTCCCCGGAAGATTTTTTGGCAGCACACATCGGCAATGCACGGTATGAAGGCGCCAAGGTCGGCTAGTTCAGCATGGAGAGCAAGCACAGCAGTTTCAGAACGGCTTACTGGTGCGGGAGCGAATTGTTTTCCCGAAGCCGGCTATGATAGTTGCACTGGCAGCGTGCCCACGTCTGATCCTCTCTGCTCGGCTGTAACAGGGGAATACATTGAGAATGAAGGAGGCGGTATGTCGAGGGACTCTGTGGATGTGCCGGGTGATACAAGCTCTTCGCTACTTGCAGACTCCCCTACTACGACGTTCGGCAGTAATTCTCCTCCTCCCAGCCACCTACTTGGGTGGACGAGCAGAATCGACGACGCAGCAACGGTGGACCCTCGACATCTTACGCTAGATCTCGAGCAGCTTAACGAGCCTGTCAGCTTTCTCAATGCTGGATCGCCGCCGAAGTCCCCAACAGACTGGATTTCTTGCGATTTCCTAGCTCCAGTGCCTGAACAGTATAGCACAATGCCCGCGGACGACAGCTGCAGCTCAGATTCGTGGATCAATCGTCCTAACACTAACATATGTCCGATGTTCGATGGAGGTCTTGTGAATTGTGACTCTGGATATCCACTAGAGCTTAGGCATGAGCTGTGCATGCCTAACGAGGCTTTCTCTTAGTTGTCAGGGTCAGTGCTAGGTTGCGTTGATCCAACCTGCACGACCTGGCTTGCAAACAAAAGAGAACTGCGGCAACATATGGCCAAAGTCCACAACGCTACACTCTATCGATGCAATTGGAGAGGTCTAGACGAGATGCAGATGGATGTGGAAAGTACTTTCGCGGAAACTATAAGCTAAAGAAGCATCTTGGAAGTTGGAGCACACTATTAGAGCACTGATGGCCAGAGTGTGGAGGCTCCTCTACAGCAGCACCAGACCACTTTGCCAGGCGATACGAAACTCTTTCTGCATACGAGTTGTCCAGCTCAGGTCGACTCAGGGAATCACACGATTCGCAGCGCTGAAAGTAGACTCGAGCGTTGTATCGTCTCCCTGGGTATAGTCGTATCGTGATGGCAATTTGCTTGCTTGTCCATCTGATAGTCGGGCAAGACCGATTGGTGCAAGCAAACGTGCCCATAATGCTCGTGTCGTGCTCTTTGAGAGCGCCACGTGGATCATCGGCCGTGAAGAAGTGGAATGCAAGGCCGTAAGCACGTAGTACTTCTAACACCTCATCGTGAAGACAAGGCTGCATATCGAACGATTGGCTAACACTGGGAGCAGGAAGGCCGACATGAGCTGGCGAGTCCCGCCGGTGCTGTTGGAGGGCTTGCTCTGTGTCGAAGGCGCGGTCACACTCGTCACAGTCGAACGTGACGGCGTGAGCTGGCGAGTCCCGCCGGTGCTGTTGGAGGGCTCCCCTTGTACCAAAGGTTCGGTCGCATTCTTCGCAGTTCAAAGCCATGATAGAGTATTTACTCGATTCAGCACAAGCCTGGAAATAGCCAGGTTGTTTGATGAACTCCCATCGTCTACTTAATGCCCTCAGAGACGTGCTTCCAGCCACATGACAGCACATACATGCATTCTGCACTGTTTCAGTATCTCCCTGCAGCAACATGCAGGACCACCTTTCCCCTCTTTCTTTTCCTTGTTATGCTGAGTGGTGACAACGTCCCGGTTTGGAGTCGAATTGGAGAACCGTACTGGCATCAATCAAATGCGTTACGAAAGATTGCCTGATCTGCCATCTTGTCTCATGGCAAGTTGTACAATAGACCAAGTCTGGCAACAGCGAGCGAAGTAGGTCTGGGCTGCTACGAGCTTTGATTGGCTCCTTGGCCAGCCTATCGCGTCTAGGGTCAGTGAGCCATGTTCAGCTCGAGGTGCATAGACGGGTGAGAGGTCTAGTCACTCGAGTTCAGGTGCAGCCCTCCGTCTCATCCCAGGCTCCCGTCGAAAGGACTCCTTCGCATTCTGTTATGTCGAAGATCAAGCAACACTGAGCAATACGGCAGATACCCTAAGATGTTCGTGCCCCACCGACTTGAATATTTGCTCAGCTAGGCTCCAACATGCATGAGCTACTGATGTGCACGCTCGAACGCCTACCGTCGGCTAAGAATAAACGAGCTTCCAACGCGTGGGGCTTGCAAGCTTGAGCTGCGAGATGTTCCATGTCCTCATAGTATTCCTTGCTCCGGATAACAACTTTCTCATACGCAATAAGACATTCCAAAAAGCAACGCTGGGCTTCGTAAAGATCGTCTCCTCAGTAAGACATTTACTTGGCCTTACAAATTCAAGGCGACTGATGAAGTAGTAGCAATGTGCGACAAAGAGCAAACCGAGTACATCTACAAATTCCAACATCGAGAGACGAAGTACATTCGCGTTAAAAGATGTCCTACGGCGGAATCACGCGGTTCGGACTGCACGGGCGCCGACTTGAAGGACAAGCTTACGGGATCTACCCGTAAGCGAGACGACTGTGCCTCGTGTATCGACGAAGGCTTTTCTCGCTGAACTCGTCGAAACATGAAGCAGCAAAAGAGAGCTTAAGTCGCCTCTCGATTGAGGTATAGAAACAAGCGAAAAAGGCTGGCGGAAGCATGGCTAGATGGCGAATGCGGCAATGTGTATCTAGAAACATGTAGCACAAGCCGTGCATTCACTTATCCAGGTGAAGCGGAAAGCCACACCTTTCGAATCTCTTTGTATGCAGACTCAGCCGAATCATATTTGCCCTGCCAGCAACTCAACATGACCCTTCCAAGTAGTATACCCTCAGTGGAAGGGAAGTGGCCTTGCTTGAATAGTTCCTCTACTTCTTCGTCCTTATACTGTTCATAAGGCTTTTCGCTAGTGACAATCTCATATAGAAGAGACCCGAGCGCGAAGAGGTCTGTCTATACTGTTAAAGGGTCGTCGATTGATCGTGGAAGGCAGTACCGAAACCCTTCGAACGCCGAGCCAGGTTGACCATCTATCGTTGAGCCGGCAAAGTCAATAATTCGGAGTCGGCAGTCATCGTCTACCAGGAAATTCCATGAATTGATGTCGCCGTGAATTATGCCTGCGCAATGGAGGATATGAAGGCCCTCGGCCGCGTCAGCAGCAAACGCTAGCCGGCGGATAGACGAGACTGGCGGACCTCGTAGAAACTCGTGTAAGCAGCCGTTATGGAGGTACGGCAGCACCAATTTTTCGGGAGTGCTATCGGAGTGTAGATGTAGGAGCCGGGGGTGTTGTGGCAGCCTCTGGTATGCGGCATACTCACGCCGTAGATCTCGAATGCTCAGATGGATATCTTTGGAGTCGGGGTATGGGGCCTTCTCGACGAGACTGTTGTTGGGATGCAGCTTGATTAATCCAGTAGTACCTCCAGCAAGGACTTGCACGCCGCTTTCTGCCTGCGCGCCCATAACTTCACCACCGACAGCGCAGGGCACGTCGATGAAATCCAGGCCAACTGATGAAGAGGTAGGGCTGGCCGACGATATTTTCAAGTGGACACTTCCTGTAGCGAAGTGTGAATTGTCTTCAGCGGACGGAAAAGTGGTGCCCTGGGAAGAGGTCATCGTTATCCAGCTGCCTGCCAAGCCAGCATCCAAGCTCGCCCTCGAGAACCGGATTCTGCTACATGCACGGGCCACTGACTCGGTCCACACAAGCCGGACCAAACAACCTCAAGTCCGAGAAAAGCTAGCGCTTGCGGCCGGTTGCTCCCGGGTCTGTGAAATACCGATGATGCTGGCGCTGGCGAACCAATGCCAGCAAGCAGGGATCATGATTATCGCGAACGCATGTGTTTTCTTAGCTAGCGAAGTTCCGGACAACAGGATGTCATGCACAGCGCATATTCTATCTTGAAATACAGAAGGTCTCTACGGATTGAGCTTGGAGGATCCGTCGGACCGATATCCGCTCCCCGAACTTACTTTTGAGAGTTTCGACTTTGTTTACCAACATTCTCGATGCTCACCAAGTTGACATCTGTCTCTCATTACTGACTACCACCAGTCCATGCCGTCATACGTCGACATAGCCGGTTGGGTCAACAGTACCAACGGAGCCACATCTAGACCAGTTGCACGAGGCCGCAAGCGGACGTGCCCGCTCGCGGAGATGGACGCCAATGCCACAGCGACCACGCCTAAACGACTCCGCATCGGCAAGCCTACTGCTCCGGCAGCTGTCATTGGGGTTCAAAGTGAGAATGCCGACCTCGAAGATATCGATGATACCCCCCGTGCGCCTCGATTGTCCTCTGCACTCCCGCTGCTCTCGAATGCGCCCGTCCTCGGTCACCCGTCATCAACATCCAGCTCGAAACGGTCTTGTAGCGAGGATGAGGAGAGTAGCAGTCGCAGAAGCGCACAATCCGGCAGCAGCAAGCGGAGCAAGCGCTCCGGCAGTCCCTTGAAGCAGTCTAGCGAACGTCAATACGGCCTCTACCCGATTACGTACGCAGCGGGAGATATGAATATTCCGTCCAAACTTCCAAAAGCTGTACAAAGGCTTGTCAAGCCTCTCAAGGGTATCTCTCGAGACATCGCTGTTCTGCCCCTCGCTTCCGATACGCCGGCAGTGAGAGAAGCAATTGGCAGTGACGACATGGAAGAAACTCTTTTCCATGATCATGCTACAGGAGATGCAGTTCCAGCTCTGGAAGACGTCAGTGAGCTCGTGGAGAAGACTGCAGCTTGCAAGAGTGACGGCGCCTTCGAGTCCGCATGGAACTGCGAAGTGCATTACCCCCTGCTGGAAATGGCACGCAAGTCCTCACGGCACAAACACACGTTACGCTGGCACAACATTACCAATGCTTCAATTAGCCCACCCTCGCTCGTGCCGGATCTGCGAGAGAGAGAGAAGGTTCAATCGCGCAAAGTTGACTTCGGTCTGTCCCTCCAACTTCCATACTCAGTGAAGCGGCATCTTGCACAGCAGAACCTTCAGCTCAACCAAACCGACTACGGACCGGTCAAGTACAACCCCATCGCTATCAGCATCGAGACCAAACTACCAGGTGAAGGCGGCTTAGATGCCCGAGCGCAGGTTTCCACCTGGGCGGAGGCCCAAATTCGCCGGCTACGTATACTTCTACAGCAGGCCGGGCATCCTCAATGGCATGACTTACCCATTCCACCGCTGCCCCTTCTCTTTGTACAGGGGAGTGATTGGACGTTTTGGTGCTTTGAGGATTATGTGAGGAATGGCCTTCTGTATGAGCAGGGGATTGAATTTGGGAGGACGACGAGTGTTTTGGGAACCTACAAGGTCGTTGCTGGTTTGCAGATCTTGATGATTTGGACGATGGAGGTGTGGTGGCCGTGGATTGAGGAGCACATATTGAAGCGGCTCGTTGGGGATGTATTCATGAATCTTTCGCAATGAACGACAACCATCCACGTTTCCGGGGTGCGTGCACCATCCATCGCAATCACCTCGCAACATGGTGAAACACGTCTGGCGATTTGTTCGGTTGGAGCATGGAGCCAGTCCGCCTGGTAATAAGTTTCACCTTCAGGGAAACAAAGGCAGAATCACGTAGTACAGCAGCAGAAAGTATGACTATAACTTCGGAAGTAAAAGCGAATCTCGACTAACTCCAAGCCAGTACGTCCATATGTATGAATATCCTTTACTCGTCGCTACCACATTCGTGCCACCGGCGCTTTGTACGGTTCTGGCATTGTTTCGCTCTTTCCCATCTGGATGTCAAGACGCCATATAGCCGCTGCCCCGGATTCCATAAAACCATCATCTTGCACACTGGCAGCCTGCCCCTTGCTTCTGCACTCCTGCTGTGTGTTTCGCGCGATATTTGGCTCTGGCGCCGGCACATCCTGCGTGAGTATGTGGCTCTCATCTCCCGGACCAGCTCGAGCTGTATCAACGACACCTTTGGCCAACTTCCGAGCCGCGTTCCGGGCCTTCTTCGCTGCCGTATCTGCGTCTTTCACGCTACGTGCCGCCCGTGCTCTTTCTAGGTCCTCAAAGCTCATTACCCTCGCTGTCCCTATTATCTCGGATTTAGTTGACCGACGGACTTTGGCCTCGCTATTGACTTGGTTCAGAAAGAGATTTTGTTCTTGGAGGAGGGCACGTTCCGCAAAAGACAGTTGCGTGGCATTGATGAGTTTCTGTAGACACTTTCGTAGCCGCTGCTTACTCGTCTCATCTTGCTGGTGAGCGTCCTGTTGGATCAATGTCCGTAGGGAAGCGACAGCTTCTGAGGATACTGGCGTAATTGGAGTGTGTGGGATGCTGTCTTGGATAGGCGAATCCACGCAATGTTTCTGCACCGTCACGTCTGCCAGAGGTTGCGGTATATTTTGGATTACCTTGGTCGCATTGAACGGGAATACGCCGGCCTTGCTCCATCCAGCGCGTATATTCCTCGGTGTTAGAGCGCACTTACTTGCGGGGCTGTACAAGGAGGTAAAGTGTTCTTTTCCGATCGTTCCTACTCCTCCGCGCTCCAGACGCTCCACCTGATCCCGGTATGCTGATTTTAGAGGACCGAACACTGAGATATCACAGGGCTGGAGCTTATGGGACGTATGAGATGGGAGGCGGCACAGTACAATGTTGTTCTCGAAACAGAACTCCAGGACTTCGAGGGTTTCGTGCGTTGCAAAGCCGTCACAGATTAAGATTCTTGGCTTCTGCATCGCACGTTCCTTAGTTTGAGGGTCAAACACAAGCTTTAGCCACTGTAAGCTCAGGTATGCATCGGTGTATCCGCTGTCGGAGAATGCGTAGTGCCATCCTGAGGTGGGGTGTGTGCTCCAATTCGACCGGTGAGTCGAAGCAGGCCAGATAATCATGGGATTCAGACACCTACCATCCCCACTAACACACTCAACTGCAGTAATTGTAGTCCGTTTCATACGCGCACCCCTATAGCCACGTTGATTGTCCTTACCGACCAGAACCTTGATTGAGTTCAGCTTGCAGAGCATGACGCCGGTCTCGTCCATGTTGTATACATTCTCTTGAAGAACGACCGGGTCGTCTAGCACCTTCGCGATCACGTCGAACCACTGCACAACCTTGTCGTAGATATTGAACCTGTTCCAGTCGAGTGCGCTAGCAGTCCTTGCTTTGAGTTCCGGATGGCGTCTATAGAACAGCTGTGGCCAGTTTTTGCTTGGAGGCTTGCTCGGCCGTTGCGCAGGCAGCCGCCTTTTAGCAAGGCTGAACGCTATCGAACCTACGTACTTTATGCGCACAGGACGACCAAGAGCATCTTGATCTGTAAGGAAGTTGACCAGGGCTCTCTCTTCCCACGGATCGAGATACTGTTGGCTCTGGGCCTTCTCTTCGATCGACGGGCGTCCACGTGCACGATGCTGGAGGGTAGTGCGAGGAACATGACTACGGTTAGACCGAGCACGGAAAGATCGGCTGTTACTATTGCAAGCACTTTCGGCGAGTGCCTGGCTTGCGCGGTCCATCTTGCTTTGCTGGAGGGACTAGGTTGAAGCGACAAAAGGGAAGGATGAGCGCGATCATGCGGGGACAGCGGGGACCCTGAGAAATGCCTGACAATAGAAGTGTGCCCTACGTAACCTACAACCCCGCGTAAACCTACAGTTTCTAGCGTTTCTCAACACATTTAGTTATTAATTATTCTACTATTATAGATGCTATGCAGAAGGCACTTAACTAGCTTAGTAAATAAGACAAGCCGAACATTTCTATAGCCTTAAAGATGTTTAAAGTAGACCGTAGTAGTCTTAGTAACCGCTAGAATAGCAAGACTAGTAGCAAGGCAAATAAGATTAAATCTTAACGCATTCTTAACTACCCTTAAGAGGTATCTCTTATCGTATATATTAATAGGTATACCTACTATAGAATACCTCTAACTCTATTAATAGTTCTTAACTTTATCGACGAGATTAGTAGTTATAGGCCTAGAAATAACTAGTATTAGCCGGCTAATATACGCTAACTAGCTACTTATTCTAATACGAGAGTTAAGATATACTACTACTATAGGAACTTAAATTCGGGGCTTACTTTAGTAGTTTCGGAAGTCGGAGTTTAATTAGTAAGGCGGGTATACTTATAGCCTATAGTTCGAATACGAATATAGACGGAAGGAGGAATATAGATAGTAATAAAAACGACGACGTGTAGCTATAATCTTTATTCCTTACGAAGTCGTATATATAGAGGAGATAGTAGAGAAGTAGTTACGATAGCTTCTAATATATACTTACTAGAAATAAGTACGTCGGACGAGATAGTATCCGAGGACTAGCTACGTAGAGCATTCTATTACCTACCCGCCTTACGACCTACTTTATTTATACTAATATAAGCTACTCGAGTATATATAGTTTAGAGTTATATTCTAGAGCTAAAGGTAGGGCAAGACTACGACTAAAAAGATACTACGTTACTAAAAGAGGCACTATAGATAAGACTTAGATTTAATTTATATACGTATACGTATATAATTCGCGGGAAGTTAGCTACTTCTACTATATATATAGTATTTAAGATTAGATATAGTACGCGTTTAGAAGTCGCGGATAATATAGACTTAGAATCTAATATAGTACGCGTTTAGGAGTCGCGGTCGAGACTAGTACTAGAATATAGGTAGCGTAGGCATTGCCTATACCCCGAAAATAAATAAAGAACTACGCTCTATTCTTATAAATATAGTTCGCGATAAGGGATAATAGCGTACGAATAGGCTAAGTATACGCTATAAGTAATATAAGTCGAGAAGCCGCTATAGGAGAGTAGTAAGTAGAAACTAGGTAGTCTAACCTAATCCGGACGCGGACTAAGTAAAAGCAACCTAGGAATATATAATAAATTATTTCCTAGTAAGATAAAATATCTACTAGGTAGGGAAATTAAAGCTAAGGCCTAGGGCCTTAGCTTATATAGATAAAAGAAGGAAGGAATCCGCTAAGATATAACTACTTAAGAACCGAGAGAGCTACTATACTAGGTAATTAAGACGATCGTGCGGAACCTAGGCTAGCTACTATAGTTTCTAGTACTAAGGAAGATAGAATCTATCGTAGTACCTAGAAGTTCGATATAAGGAACTAACTAGCGGACTTTACTGCCGCTATAATAGGTACTATTAGTAATATACCTAATTAAGGACCCTCCTTATAGTTACCTATCGCGATAGATATAACGTAGCTCCTAACTTTATAAGAAGTCCTAAGGAGTATACTAGATACCTATAAGCTAAAGCTACTATTACTTAGAACTAAAGCGAACTCGTTCTTTAGAGAATAGAATACTACTAAGTTTCTCGAACGGTTCGATAGTCTCTAGAAGTAGTTCGATCTAGAAGAGCGTAGTAACTAGAAAAAGATTAATAGCGTTATCGCTAATACTAAGATTATCCTACGACCGGAACTAAAGCGGTTAAAGGGCGTGCCTAAATATAACTAGACTAAATTTAGGAAGTCCCTATTAGACTACTTCGCTAATAGTAATACGTATTATATTATTAAATCGGTATCGTACCTTACGTCGTACTATAAGACCTAATAGTTAGAAAGCGATAATCTAAATAAATTCTTATAATAGTTTCGATTAGCTTCTAACTATATAAATTCCGAAGACTTAAGTAATAGAGAACGATCTATACTACTACTAAAAGCTTTACTAGATAGTATTAGTAGAAGGATCTATAGGAAGTATAGCCTATATCCTTAGAAGCTAGAGTCCTTCCGACTATTTAATAAGATTCTAAAGTCGGTAGAAGAAATAGTTAAAGGATCTAAATGGTTTAGGCTTGCTAAAAATAGAGATAAATAATAGATAACCTCGCTATAGAACTCTATCTCGGTTAGCTATCTAGAAAGAGCTCTAGTAGTACCTATAGGTAATACTCTTATTAATAACGACTTTACTCGTAAGTTCGCGAAGATATCGATCCTATACGGACTTACTCTATAGACCGGAACTAGGCCCGTGCCCGTAAACCCTTCTATAAGAATAGGAACGTAATAAGCCTATTAGGTAAATATCTTAAGCTTAGGAAACGAACTACTCGCGTACGTAGATATAGTTAGAACCTTCGCGACGTAGATCCTAGTATACCTAACGATATAGAATAAGTGTTTTAACTACGAAGACTAAGACTACTACGTAAGAGAATATCCGATTATAGCCTAGCTCTAGGGAAGTAGGTATATCTAGTAGAATAAATAGAGGAGATAGTACTATAGTCCTCCTACTAGAAACTATTAGCTAATTAGTATACTAAAGTAGGATAGCTAGATACTACGAATAGCTTAGATATACCTAGTAGTATAGAGGTTATTCCCTTTATATAGTCGCGTTCTATAGCCGGCTTACCTATTAAGAGCGAATTAGTTATTAGTACTCTAGATACGAAGGGATATAACTAATATAGCGCCTAGAAGTATCTCGAACCTAGGATATTAGATACTATATAGGAAACTATCGTATATACCTAAAGATATTTAGTTAGGGCCTAGAGCCTCGACTACGATTCTAACTTCTTTAATACTCGAACCTATATATACTACTACGACCGTACCTTCTTAGGTTATTAGAGGCATCTATTTCGGTTTCGTACCTATACTTACTATTTTTAGAGCGGCTATATACTAGTCTAGATAAGCTAGCGTTAAAAAGAAGAATAAATACGACTATAGTAGAGAACGAATCGAGGATATTATAGAAGAAGAGCTTAGAAGAAGCCTTAACGTAGCTACTACTATAGTCGTAAATACTAAGAGAAAAAGTAAGGATAAGGTTACTAGTATAGTAATCCTAAGCCGGGATAAGTAGTTAGCTCGTATAGCTAAGAATAGAATTAAGAAATAGAAGGGGGCCGTAAAGACGAGATAGCTACGAGCGAAGAATTAAGATCTCCGACTAAGTATTATAAACCTAGGCCTTCTAAGAAGATAAGCGAGATAATCCTCGTTCTAGACCTTCGAGATTATAAACCTAAGATATATTCGGCTATATAGATAAAGATATAGCGGACGAAGATATAAAGGATATTCTAACTACTAGATCCGTTAACTCTCTAATAAGGAAGGCTAGGAACTCTCCTAAGAGATAATAGTTCGATAATTATATAAGAGCGAAGAGAAGGAAGAACGAGGAGAACTTACTACTTACTAAGAAACTAGAGACTAGGTTGCTTAGGAGATTAATCTACTATAAGATTCTAATTACCTTCGGGGAATTTATCCTCCTCGGAAGTTTTAAGCTAGCAATTAAGTTACTATAGAATAGGATCCGTACTAACGATAATAAACTATATAACGCACTCTAAACTAAGCCTATAAATATTAACTAGCTAGTAGAGAATATATAGTAGGCCGGGGAATTAGACGATATTAGTAAGGATTAAGTTAGTAAATTCCTTTATAAAGCTTTCTAAGACTAGAATCTCTATACTAGAAAGGCTCTTTCTAAGGAACTATTTTAGGAGGAAGGGATTAATACGTATCGCGCTTAGGTAGTTACGCGGTCTAAAGTATAAACTATCGAGGAACTATATAAGACTCTATCTAGTATAGACCTATTAGTAGTAATAGACGATTTTATCGTAGCTCCCCTTATTTAAGTTCTATATATAGTTAGAACGAGCAAGAATCTAAGCCTAGAAGTGCAAGTATTAGTTAATAAAGGTACGAATTCTTATATCGTCGATTAGAACTAGATATAGAAAATAGGAATTGCTTTAATCTAGAATATTCCGGAAAGTAAAATAATTACTATAGAAGGGCTAGTTACTATCTTAGGAATTAGTAGGAGATTAGTTACTAGCGTCTTTAGTATTAAGATTAAAGTACTAGTTTTCGTCTCTAGACTAGTTATAGAAGCTATATCTATACTCCTACTTCTAGAACGAACTTAGGTACGTAAGGTAAGACTCGTAGGAAGAAACTATAATAATAGAACGTAGGAAGGAACTATTAGTAATACGAAAGGTAAATCGGTTACCTTTACTAGGCTAAAAGAATCTAAGAGATGCCTTTTAGTCTAGGACTACCTTTAGAAACTAGCTTTAAGAAACTAGTACGCGGTTTCGTAGCTATAACGATAACTACTAGAAAGTAAGTAGCTACGATACTATTAGATTTTAGTAAAAAGAAGGTCGGAGCCTAGAGCCTTAGCTTATATTAGAATATAGAACTAGATACTTAAGCTAATAGAGGTTCCTACTTAGCCGAAAAGGAATTTAAGGATCTAGAAACGATCCTAATCTAGACGATACTATTAGCTTCTACGATAATATAAAAGAGATAGAAAGAGGTACCTCGGGCTCCTACTATTATCTAAGTATATACTCTCTATAAGAGGAAGGCTAATAAAGTACTACCTATACTTGCTAGCGTATATAAAACTTCTAGAGAAGGTCTAGGAGGAATACTAAAATAGAAAGAGGAGTATCTAAGAGAGGAAGCCTTAACGTCTCCTAGGACGGGCCTATATAATAGACGATATTTAATTAAGAAGTTATTTAATATTAAGCGAGGAAGTAGGCTAATAGTAGAAATACTTAGCCTAATACTAGATAGGGTCGGGATTAAGCTCTAGCCGAAGAAGAAGGAACTACTAATCTATATACTATTTAACCGTAAGAAAGTACTCGCTTCGTCTTTCGAATACTTAGGTCGTATTTACCTAAGAGTAGCCCTACTATAGGTTATCCGTACTATACTATATACGCTATAGTAGTACCTAGGATTCCGTATAAGCTTATTATAGAAGGTATAGGTCGAAGGGATTTTACGAATCTATATAATAATATAGAAGCCGGGACCTTAGAATATAGCTATACTACGTATAGAAACCCCTATTTCTTAGTTTTAAAAAGAGATATAGGGAAGTATAAATTAATTAATATAGCTATAGAGATTAACCGGGTTATAATTAAGGATGCCTTCTTACCTCTAGATATAGATTCCTTCTCGGAGCAATTCGTAGGTTATATTATAGCTAGCCTTCTCGATCTCTTCTCGGGATACGATTAGGTTCCTTTAGCTAAGAAGAGTAGAGACCTAACTAGTTTCGACGGCCCTCTATTCGGTCTTTTAAGAATAACTACGTTACTATAAGAAGCGACGAACTTAGTATCTTAGTTCGCGAGGATTATAAATATAGTCCTATATAATTACCTCTTCTATAAAGCTAGTTTCTTTATCGATAATTTTAGAGTAAAGAGACTATATACTACGTATAGAAACGAAGAGATCGAGCTAGGGATAAGGTAGTATATTATCGAATATATTTAAGACTTAGATTAAGTTCTCGCGGATATCGAGCGAGCTAGGATAATAGTTACTATTAAGAAGTTATAGATCCTCTAAACTAAGATTAAGATTATAGGGTACGTAATAGATTAAGATAGTAGATACCCTAACGCGATTTATATAGCTAAGCTCCTAAGGTAGCTATAGCCGATTAACTAGAAGAAGGTACGTATATTCGTTAAGATCGTCGTATACTTCCGGATCTAGATTCCTCGTTTTGCTATTATTACTAAACCTCTATATTAGCTCCTACGTAAGGATACTATTTTTAAATAGACGGTTATCTATAAGAAAGCTAAGAAGTACTACGTATAGTTACTAATTACCGCCTCTATATTAGTTACTATATAATACGGCCCTAGTATAGGAGTTATTTACGTCGCGGTAAATACTAGTATTAAAGAATAGGGAGCTATACTTATATAGACGGTCGACGATAAGAGATATCCGTCTAGATATAAGAGTAGAATATAGGATAAATAGTAGAGGAAGTACGACGCTAGAAAGCGAGAATATCTTGCCGTACTCTAAGTACTAAAGAAGTTTAAACTATAGCTCTTCGAGGTATACTTCGTACTCGAGATCGATACTAATATATTAGTTTATTAGCTTAGTAAGGCCTTAACCGACCTTTCTAATACGACTATAACTAGATAGATCGCCTAGATTTAACTATTTAACTTCGAGGTCCGATACGTACCTAGAATAAAATATTAAGAGCTAGACGCGCTATTAAGGCGACCGTAGACCCCTTCTAAACGTAAGGAACTAGAGTAGACGGCTAATATAGTTCCGGATCGCGAGGATAATAATATAATCGACTACGCCTTCTTTAATACGTTTATAGAGCGAGTTCGCTAAGCTAGGGCCTAGGGCTCCGACTTCTTTAAAGCCCTAGACTCTATCTTCCTAAATAAACTAGTAGGTACTCTAGACGACTATAAGCATACGACTAAGTCTATCGCCTTTATACTTCTTCGTAGAAAGTATATAGAAGAGATAACCTTATTAGAATATAGGAGGTACCTTAAACTTAGCCGGAAGTTCGTAGTCGTAGATTAGAAGCTATATCGCTAGAGATATATAGATATACTATTATAAAGGGTAGTAGATTAGGACTACGCCCGCATAGAGATCCTTTAGTTAATATACGAGCAAAACGGCTATCGTAGTATAGAAGGCATATACTAAATACTATTCCGCCTATACTAGTAGGATAGGATATACTTAGAATATACTATATACTATAGGAAGTGTCCTTAATATAGCTTCTAGAATAGAGTACGGCGGCCTACTTCTATACGGGAAGTCTAGGTTTAAAGTATAGGCGAGAAATAGTACCTAGATCCTATATATATAAATAAGAGAGGATCCTTAATCGTAGCTAGAGAAGGACTCTCTTAGTAGATCGAGGCTAAGGTTATATATAAGACCGCGAAAGAGATTACCTCGCTATAGATTACTAAATTTATCTATAAGAATATCTTCTACTAATAGGGCGCTCTATAAGAGATTATTATAGATAATACTAAGGCTAACCTTAAGGATATTACTAATCTTCTTAAGAGCTATATAGTTAGACGACTACGAGTGTCTCCGTATTATCCGGAATCTAATAGCTTAGTCGAGGTAGGTTATAAACTAATACTAGCCGCCCTATCTAAGTACTTAGAAGGAGGTTCTAAACCTTAGATTCCGTACGTTCTATTTATATTATAGGCCGATCGAACGACCGTAGTATCTTCTACTAGCTAGATACCTACTACCTTTATAATTAGAAGAGAAGTAGTACTACTAATTAAACTAGATATACGAACGTATAAAGTAGTAGATTAGGGATCGGTTTAAACTCGAGAAGATCTCCTATACGTATAGTTACTCGCGCTTAAGAATATATAGCAAATAATAGAAGAAGCGAAGGATAGGAATAAGTAGTTCTATAAGTAGGCAAAGGAGTACTTTAATACGGTCTAGAACGTCGACTAGTAAGACTTTCGCGTAGGAGATATAGTAATAATCTATCGCACTTAACTCGAATATTTACGATTAGATAAACTCGTATACTAATAGCGCGGACTATACTAGGTAGCCGCGTATACGCCTAAGGCCTTATATTACGAACTCGAAGAACTAGATAGAATACCTCTAACTAGTATATAGAACCGTATAAGCCTTAAGCGCTTATAATTTAGTATATAACGAAAATAATTAGTTATAAACTAGTTACGCGCATGCCTTAGCCTTAGTATATATAGAGGTTAAGCGCACTTATAATTATAGTTAGTAAACCTAATATTTACTTAGTTTACTATTTACCGGTCTTAGCGGCGGCTATACCTTTACTATAAAAGCGGCTCTTCTTTCCTCGAAAACCTTCTCTTCTTTTTTTACTAACCTACCTTCCTCTTCTCGTACTCCTCTCTTTTTTTTAATACCTAAACTATATCTCTTACTATTAAGATCTTTACGAATACGAACCTATTACTATAAGCGTAGAGCTATAAGACCGGAGCTACTAATATTCGCGACCTAGTCGCGAATATTAACCTAATTAAAGATAATAACGAGTAGCGTAACGTTATTAGCGAGTATATCTACTATATCGATAAGCGCCTATTTTATTAAAACGACCTAGCCTTCGAGTTTAGTAGTACGCTCTACTCTAACGACTTTAAGAGTATAACTAAAGGAGTAGCCTCGCACTTCTTTAAATACTCTAAGGCCTATAAGGCTAAAGAGAGTTAGCGAGATTAAAGAGAGGGATGTCGTAAGATAGTTACTAGTCTCTAAAGGCTAGAACGAGCTAAGTATCCTCTACTCGTAAATACGATCTAGTACCTAGGAATAGTAAAGTAGATATCTACCTTTATAAGTAAGAACTCGAAGTAAGATAAGGCCGCTCTAGTCCTCTATAAGGCTATTATCTAGAGGTTACTCTACCTAATAGCTAATAGATCTACCTTAGCCGAGGCTACTTAGAGTAACTTCGATAAGATTCGTAAAGCTAAGGAAGAAGTAAACTATATAAATATTAATAGTGCCGCTATATAATAGGCCCTATAAGATCGAGGCCTATAACTTACTTTAAACTTTATTAGTCCTCTATAGAGAGATATTACTACTAGACTAACCCTATTAGCGCCTGCTCCTCGTTCTATAACTATTAACCTATAGTAGTAATAGACTAGTCGTCTAGTTACTCGGTCCTATAAGTAGGTACTATAGAGTATATAGTTAGGGCCCGAGGCCCCGACTAGGTTATAGAAGCTAGGGCCCGGGGCCTCGACTAGGAATCGTCCTCTATTAAGCGTACTTATAGGGCTATATACTTAAGAACTATAAGATCGTCGAGGATTAGAGCCTCTAAGTCGTAGGTAGAGTAGTTAGAGTTAGGAGTTAACTATACGTAGCTAAGCTACCTCTATAGCCTCTTAGTAATTAGTTCTATTAGGTTCCTTATACTCTAGAATCTCGACTAGTAATACCTTAAGACTATAGAAGTAAGTTCCTTAAGTATATAAGGATTGCCTTATAGAAGATACTAAGCTTATCGGCATAGTTAATATAATTAAGAGTACTATAGTAGTATAGCTATCCGAGACCGTCGTACTAATTAAATAGTACTATAAGCGAGTACGATAGGATATGCCTAATAGCCGTAGGCTACTATATAGGAACTATTCTCGACGCTACGAGTAGTAGAATATATAGTCTTTATACGAATATTATAAATAACTAGCTTAGAGGTCGTTTCGCGGTATATCTATATAGTAATATCGACGAGGTTAAGAGAATAAACCCTACGTAGTTTTAAAGTAAGCGTCGCCCTCCTATTATAGTAGACGCTTTAGGTATCTTTAGATATAGACCTACTCTAAGCTAGAATCCTCTACTAGAATATATTACGAATACTAACGCCTTAGTAGCTCTAAGAACGAGGCTAAATAAGAAGGTACTTTAAGATTTTAAGGACTTTAACACGACTATAATTACTCTTTTTAATTAGCTTCGGCCGGTCGAGGAAGCTATTAAGCGAGAGTTCGATATCTACGACTAGTACCTTCGAGAGGCTAATAGGCGTAAGAATCTTAGTTAGCTACGGAATATATACTATAGCTTAACCTAATAGATTTTCCGCTAGGACCCTATATACTAGCTATATTATATAGTAATCCGGCCGGACTATACGACGTACCTATATTCCTACTCGTACTACGCGAAGTTCTTATATAGAGCTATAAGATATAAAGAAGCGAATAGTACGAGCAAGTTCTACTATATTAATATCGCTCTTAATAAGCTATACTAAGGCACTAGTATTAATCTTATCTAAGAAAGCGTATCCTTTACTAATAAGAACGAGGCTAATACTACTATATTAGTAAGAGGCCTATATAAGAGAGATGTTTTCCGGGCTTAGTTCGAGCGTATAGAGAAGCGAGGGGTTCTAAAGGATAATAAGGGCCTATTTATCGAGGCTATTAGCTCTAACTAACTAATAGAAGAAGACTATACTCTAATTAGTTATAGGATAGAACTATAGGTCTATAACGCCTTCTAAGTACGTATCTCGTCGCTATATCTACTATATAGTACGAAGGCCTCTAAGAAGACTCGCTAAACTATACTTCCTTAGTTTACTTAGATCGATATTAAGAATAATAGCCTAGAAATAGGTTTGTTATTTATTTGTTTATTTATTCTATTAACGTGCTATAGGAGTCGAAGACTATATAGCACGGGTAGGCCGAGGCCTATTTAGTCGTAAGAGAAAAAGCCTCCTAGGCTATAAAAACTCTTTAGTCGTTAGGGTGTCTTATTCGCGCTAAAAACGGATATTATAGGCCGATACCTAGGGGAACTAGAATTTCGCTTGGTGCGCCTTGGCGCCAAGCCAAGCGCCAAGCCCTATATATAGAATTTCAACATCTAAAATTAGTTCTAGTAGTAGATATAGCTAGTATAGTATATCGAGTCGATATAGAGGCCTTTATTTCTATTCGTCTCGGACCTAGAGGGTCGTCTCTAGGAATATATATTCTAGGTAGGAAGGGTCTGCCTTTATCCCTTCCTTCTATAGCCTTTTTTAGTAAGTAAATAGCTAATCTCTTACCTAGTAGCTACCTCCTCTCTCTACTCCTATCTTATCTACTTCTATTCTATCTTCTCTTTTCTACCTCTTCTATAGTAGGGTTCTGCCTTAGTTCGTTAGGTAGTCTTAGAGTTATCTTAGGGTAGTTCTTGTCTTAGTTCTTATCTTATTAAATATGCGGCTAGTAGTAGCGAAGTAAGATTATCTTATATACCCTTATACTTTACTAGTATACTCGAGAGCATCTATTTCTACCTACGGCCGCGTAGAGGCGTATAATAGGACTTCGTAGGCCCTAGAAATAGGTAAAGCTTTAGGAACTTATACTAAACTACGTAACGTATACTATAACCTCCTTCTAGGAGTTAGTACGCTATCCGGTTATCCGAACAAGTATAGTATTATGCCCTTCTAGTTTCTAGCCTCTACCTATTTTACTCTATAGAGTCCTCTATCGGCCGCACTCGTAGGCTAGCTACGATAGAATAACTCGGCTATTATTAAGGACACTTATAAGTAGATAACTTACTCTAAGGAAGACTTCTTTTCTAAGGCCTCTAACTATTACGACCGCGTACTTACGGAGTATACTCGTGTCTAGCCCTTAGTATTAGAACTAGAATAAATGTTTTTCGGAAATAATAGTTACGTACTATACTAAGCCGACTATTCGAAGCGGCCTATAGCTTAGTTTTACGAAGACGCGGATAGTAACGACTAATCGGAGATCTACGGTTAGGTATAGAACGAGGTATAGGAGGAAGCTAAGGCCTAGAGCTCTAGCTTAGCGAAGTTAATAGTAGTAGATAATACGAGGGAGATAAGTTAGACTATAAACGATAAGTGTTTCCTATAAGTACCTTTACTTCTACTAGACTAGAATTTAACTAATATCGTAGGTTTAGGTTTATAATAGGAGTAGAGTATATTAGCCGGCTAATATACGCTAACTAGCTACTTATTCTAATACGAGAGTTAAGATATACTACTACTACGGGAACTTAAATTCGGGGCTTACTTTAGTAGTTTCGGGAGTCGGAGTTTAATTAGTAAGGCGGGTATACTTATAGCCTATAGTTCGAATACGAATATAAATAGAAGGAGGAATATAGATAGTAATAAAAACGACGACGTGCAGCTATAACCTTTATCCCTTACGAAGTCGTATATATAAAGAAGATAGTAGAGAAGTAGTTACGATAGCTTCTAACGTATACTTACTAGAAATAGGTACGTCGGACGAGATAGTATCTAAGGACTAGCTACGTAGGGTATTCTATTACCTACCCGCCTTACGACCTACTCTATCTATACTAATATAAGCTACCCGAGTATATATAGTTTAGAGTTATACTAGGTACTAAGGTTTATTAAGAGGTAGCCTAATTAGATTTATTCTAAGTATCTCGTTCTAATCGAGTATTTACGCTTTAAAGCTAATTCTAAGTAGTTATTTAATTAGTACTTTAAGCTTCTAAAGGCTAAGGTTACTAGTTATAAGATTAAGCCTAAGTATATATATAATATAGATAAGAAAGAGTTTATAATTAGCTTTATAAATAAGATAAAGCGTATTTATATAAAATACGCTCTAGAGATAAAGAAGGTTCTTAGTAATATTTACTCTAGTAACCGTAAATAGATTACTATCCTAGCTTATATCTATACTAATAGTTTATAGATACCTCTAATAATAATTTATAAGGCTTAAGAAGGCAATATTTAAGATACCTAGGTATAGGATTTTAACTCTAAGATCTATAAGGTTTACTAGCAAACCTCTAAGACTAGATAGACTAATAATAACCTTAGTTTTATATAGCTTAGAGATGTGTTTAATAGGTATATAAAGGCTAAGGTAAGACTAAAGTAGAGGCTCTTAATTCTAGATAGCTATAGCTCTTATATAACTATAAAGTTTATTAACTTTACCTTAGAAAGGAAGATTCTAATTATAGTATTTCTACTATATAGTACCTACCGCCTATAGCTACTAGATATATTATTATTTAGGCCCTTATCTATTAGGTATAGCTAAGAGCTTAATAAGCTTAATATAGAGTACTAAGGGCTGTCTATAGTAAGAAAGCGGGACTTCCTTAGGTTGTTTTAGCCTATATTTACCTAAGCCTTTATAGAGAAGAATATATTTAGCTCCTTTAGTAAGACTAGTATTTATCTATTAGATCTATTAGTAATACTTAATATATAGTAGCTAGAATTAAGGCTAAGTACTACTAGCTCTAAGGCTTTAAGCAATGCCTTAATCTACTTAGAATTAAGTATCCGCTTTATACGTAGTATATTTAGATAAGTATTATCTAAGGTATTTAATCTTAAGTAGTACAAATAACTCTAAACCCTTTATAATAAGCTATTTAGTATATAGGCTTAGAATTAAGTACTTAAGGCTAAGAACTATAGTTTAAGGCAGGCTATTACTAATAAGAAGAAGTATAAGAATAAAAGCAAGAGCCTAATTAATAACTAGCGTAAATTAAATACTAATAGTGCTATAATATATAGCCCTTAGAAGATATAGGAAGCTAAGGACTTTATAGCTTAATAATAGCTAAATAAAGAGGCTAAATAAGCTAAAAAGGAGGCTTAGAAACAAGCTAAGAAACTAGCTAATATATAGGAAACTATTATAAAGGAATAGCGTAAGCTAGAAAGGCTTAATTAGCGTATAGTTAAGCAAGAACAAGCTACTAAGGCTAAGGCAGAGGCAGAACGTATTAAATATAATAAGGTAGCAGATAGACAACTCTAATACTACCTTAATTAATTAGTTAAGGCTCTTAGAAGGTTAAAACAAGTAGAGTTAAAGCTACTACCTCTATAGCTAGTATTTAAAGAGCCTATAAAGCTAGTAGGCAGCTTATAGGCTACCTTAGCTAAACTATTAAGAATACGATAACTAAGTAGGAAGGTAGTACTAAATCTTTAGTTTAGTAAGCTTAATATATAGCGATTACAATATAGTTTAAATTATAACAATCTATATAGTAATAGTTAAGAAATACCTCCTTAAATATTAGAGTAAATTATAGGTCTACGCGGGTCTATAGGTTACGTAGAGCATACTTCTAGAACTCGCGCTATCGAACGACGATTATACGGTCGTAGAAGTATCGAGAAGAACGCTACGACTTATATCTAAGTATATAATATATCTATTAAGATTAAGAGTAGTATTAAGAATAATTACTTTTAATAACCTTATTATCTAAGCTTATACTCGCGCTAAAATCTTACTCGAACTAAGATTGTCTCCTTTCTACTAGAGAATCTCTCGGAACCTACGTGCCCGAACTATATCCTTCGGTAATCTTCCTACTAACCTCTATTACCTCCTAGTCCTCTATAATTCCTACTATAATTTATATTCTCGTTTCGACCGGCTACTAAGCTATTATCGTTATATTCTACTTATGTAGGTAAGGCTAGATCGTAACCTATAGCCTTACGCGATCTCCTTTATATTAGTAGTATATTAAAGGCGTCTAGCGAACTCCTTAAGCGTAGATTATTTTAAGATAAGCTTTAGAAGCCTACCGTGCTACTAAAGGGCACGTTTTAAGTATCTCTAAGGTACTAAGGTCGTCTTTAAGTCTATACCTTAATTAAAGGCAGCCTAAGTATACTATACTTATAGCCTAGTCGACGAATATACTAATAGCTAAGGTTTGTTTATTTGTTTATTTATTCTATTAACGTACTATAGGAGTCGAAGACTATATAGTACGGGTAGGCCGAAGCCTATCTAGTCGTAAGAGAAAAAGCCTCCTAGGCTATAAAAACTCTTTAGTCGTAGAGGTATCTTATTCGCGCTAAAAATAAATATTATAGGCCGATATCTAGGGGAACTAGAATTTTACTTAGTATAGCTTAGCGCTAAGCTACTAAGTACTAAGCCCTATATATAGAATTTTAGCATCTAAAATTAGTTCTAGTAGCAGATATAGCTAGTATAGTATATCGAGTCGGTATAGAAGGCCGTTATTTCTATTCGTCTCGGACCTAGAGGGTCGTCTCTAGGAATATATATTCTAGGTAGGAAGGGTCTGCCTTTCTCTCTTCCTTCTATAGCTCTTTTTAGTAGGTAAATAGCTAATCTCTTACCTTAGTAGCTGCCTCCTCTCTCTACTCCTATCCTATCTACCTCTATTCTATCCTCTCTTTTCTACCTTTTCTATAGTAGAGTTCTACCTTAGTTCGTAGGGTAGTCTTAGGGTTATCTTAGAGTAGTTCTTATCTTATCGGGTATACGGCTAGTAGTAGCGAAGTAGGATTGTCTTATATGCCCTTATACTTTACTAGTATGCTCGAGAGTATCTATTTCTACCTACGGCCGCGTAGAGGCGTATAATAGGACTTCGTAGGCTAATAGCCGAGGTTAAAGGCTAGTATAGAGTATAGCTAGGGCATTTTTACCTTTATAGTCTCGTTAGTAGTCTTACTAGTATCTAGGTTTAGACCGCGGTAGACGTAGGCTAATATATATCTTATTCTTTATTTATATTCTTTAATTAACCGAGCTTCTTAGGTATTTATAGTTTCTTTACTAAGAATAATAATATAGTCGGACCGAGACTATACTTCTTTAAGTAGTTATATCTTTACTAGAGGATTAACTCTCTTATTTATATAATAACGAATATAGAGTATAATAGTACCTATACTTTTGCTCTTAGTTAAGCTTCTTAGAATAGTTACGATATTATAGATCTCCTTAATATAAGCGCGGCGTCTATCTTTAACGAGGGCCGACTTTAATTTTTTAAGACTTTTAAGTATCTTACTTATATCTTTAATAGCGCCTCGTCTAAAATCCGAGCCTAGGAACGAGATAAGTAATAGATACTTCTCTATTCTAGCGTTAACTATAGCTTAGAATACGTTACGAGAGAGAGCTTAAATACTAACTAATTTACTAAATTCGATATAGCTATCTTTTATTAAGAATAGAGAAGAAGTAGATTTTACGGGCTTCTATAAGTATCTCGGATTATCGAATACTTCGAAGTAGTATAAGGGCTCCGGAGGTATATCTTTAATATTAAGGCCCTAGGTTCGTTCGATAATAGTTTATACTAGCTTCTTATACGAGGACTAAAAGTACTATATCTTCTTTTTAGCTCGCTCGCTTAAGATTATACTAAGCGCCTTCTAGGCCGAGCCTTTTATTAACTATATTACTATATTATAATAGCTATATACGTTATAGAGTATCTTTCTAAAGTAAGCCTTATAACTATCTAACGCGAATACTATATCGGCTGCTTCTTTTAAGCCTTTAATCTATTAGATATATTTCTTTAGAATACTTATAAGAAGAAGCCTATCGTTCGGCTTAAAGTTTACTCTAATATTTGCTTCTCGTAGTATTTTATTAATTAAAGTTAATTTCTCTAGCTTAATAGCTATCTCCGTAGTATTAGGTTATTTACTAGTAATAAAAAAGCCTTTAATATAATTTATAGTAGGTCTAAGAGTTATTTCTTATAGTCTAGTAGGACGGTTTTCTTAAGTAGCTAATAACTATAGTATTCTTTATACTTTCTTTAGTAGAGAAAGTATTATAGATAAGAGAATATTATTTATAATCTTTCTTAGTTCTAGTAGTATAATAGACTTCTAATCTAGCTCGTAGGGGTCTAGTAGTTTAATAAGACCTAATACGAGTAGTACGTATAATTTACTAGCCTTAAGGCGGCGGAATAGCTCCTAATCGTCGAACTATAATAGTACCGAATTATAAATACTATAAATAGTCTAGAGAGTATTTTACTAATTAAGAGCGTAGGCCTTACTATCTTTAGTAGACTTACTCGTCTCTATTATAAGTTTATTTACTTATTAGAAAGATATATTTCGCGTCGTATCTAGTTCTATAAACTATACTATACGAAGATCGATATATACTATTTAAGATATTTTAGTAATAGAAAGAGAGACCTTAGCTAGTCGCTCTAGTAGCTTTATTATATTATTCGCTCCTTATTTAAGAAACTCGTTACGCCCGATATTACTCTATATAGAGGTTAGAATAGGTCGGGACGGGTCCGGGTCGGGTCTAGGACCTAAATATATAGAACTATAATAGTTAGGTCGGGTCCTAGCTAGTTCCTATCTAGTTCCGGACCTATCTAATAAATATAGGTATTAGATAGGTCCGACTCGGGTCTAATAATAGATCTAAAGATAGGTCCTAATAGAAATATAAGATTCGATAGAATATAGTATAGAAAATCGAGGGTTATAAATAGATAGAAACTAGAGGAAGTAGAAAGTATAGAAAGCGACGGGTTTTAAAGGTATATTTAATTTAATATAGCAAATTATACGTTTTAGGGCAACTATAGGCATACCGACTACGAATACTAACTACGGCAACCTCTCTACTTATACCGATTTTTACTATATATACCCTCTATAGTTATAACGATTTTCCTTATATATACTATAAAGATTTATCTCTTACTAAATATATTAATTCCCTAAGACGAGAGTAGGCTAATAACAAACTTTATATCCCTCTACTAAATAGTTACTCGCTTTACGTAAATCGCGGCAACGTTAGTACCTATAATATAGTTAATATCGATCGAATATAGAACGACTAAGAGTATATATACTCGAGAAGAGGTAGACTAAAGCACTCTCGGCGGCTTCCTATAGAGTACTAAGGGCGCTCGCCTACTAATAGTAACCTTCTTAAGAAATAGCTAAGCCTCTAGAAACGTCGTAGTAAACTTCGTAGATAAGGTAGCTAAAGGGTAGCTTTAGTATAAGTAGATCTATAGACTTCTAGTACTTACGGATCTCTCGAAGCGCGATAGCTAGAGTATAAGTTAGTAATACTAACTATAAATGCCGACTATATAACTTACTACCTAGCTTATAGCGATAAGTCTTCTATATACTAGCTCTACGAGCTAGACCTCCTCTACCTACTACTACTATTTTAGCCGGTGCTTTTCTAGCCGTTCTCTTTCTAGCTAGTCTCTTTTTCGCTACTCGTTTTCTACCTAGTAATCGTTTTCTACCTACTACTCCTCTAGCTACTACTACTACCGCTACTATTACTATATTATCCCTCTCGATCTATCTCTTATAGGCTATTTAGTAAGCGAGCTTCTACTTATTAAGACGAGGCCGACCGCCTAGTATAGTTTTCTATAGAGCCTTCTTAAAAAGCTAAGAGGGAGGGGTAGGTAGTATAATACTCTCGTCGCTATTACTCTCGTCGCTATTACTATCGTCGATATTAATAATAGAGACGTTATCTTCGTTATTTCTATTATCGCCGTTCGCGTTTCTACGAGAACTATTCTAGTCGTTTCTACTAGTAGCTCCTTAGTCGTTACTATTATAAGCGGAGGAGTTAGAAATTAAAGGAGGAGAGGTAGAAGCGCTACGTTAGTTAGAAGAGGGCGCCTAGTTACTAAGAAGTCTAGGGTCGATATTACTATTATCCGTAGGAAGGTTTTCGAGTAGGAGAGAGTTTCTATATAGAGGAGGAGTAGACGCTATATCTTAGCTAGAGAAGTATTACTCGGCGAACTAGCTAGGCTTATTAGTAAGAAGTTAAGCTATTATAAATGCGCGGAGGGCCGAGAGAAAAGCGGTCGATTAAGCTACGATTAACGTACGTAGTAGTATCCTTCGTATATATAATACGAAAATTCGTTAGAAGGTATAAAAAAGGAAGGCGATAATAATAAGCTAATAAAGCGCGACCGCCGATAAGTTCTAAGGAGGTAGAGATAGTAGTATTACTAATAGTTTAGTAAGGGTATATAGGTTATAGCGCTAAGGCGGACGTTAGGCTTGCTAGCGCGCTAGCTACGGCTTTACCCGCGCCGTATATATTAATTCTAAGCTTCTAAGTATAGCAACGTATACTAGGCTCTTTATAGTCGGCAATTATAGTCGGTAACCTAGTATTATATACCTATATTATTATTCCCTCCTCCGTCCTAGCTAGTAAACTAGTAGTATAGATAACTATATAGGTATATATCCTTTGCTTATAGAGTAACGCGCTTCGCGTAGATCGCTAGAAGATTAGAAATCTCGAACTCCGTAACGAGAAATACCTCCGCCGCTTCCTATAAGTATTTAAGTACTACCGCCTAAATTCTAATAATATCGCTACTACTTCTATCTATTATAATCTCGCGGATAACGCGCTAAAAAGGGACTCTCTAGATATATAAAGCTATCGTTCGCTAAAGCTTACGAATCTCTCGTAAGGCTACCGTCTTTAGTATTAACTGCCTTTTCGAGATACTAGACTTACTAGCTCTTATTCGTCGCTATATCGTCCTTATAGCTATCGCTTTTTTCTATAGAACTACTACCTTCCTACGAGACTCGTCGTCTAGTACCGCAGCCTTTAGTAGCTATATTCGCTACTACTTAGTAGCCTTATTTCCTACGCGTAGAGGTAGTACTAATAGCGGTATATTAGTATCTATATTAGAATATACTCGTAGAGGAGAGCTCGAGTTAAACTCTATATTAGAGTCCGCTTAAGAAATAAGAGAAGGTATTAAGTAGTATAGATAGAGATATTAAAGAGTTAGAAGAAGCGGATAGGTAGAGGTACGAGAGAGAAGGGCTAGGGTAGATAGGAGTACTAGAAAATCGTATACGACCGCTAGAATACGCGGGCCTATAGAGGGGGAGTTAGAGTTCGATAGCGCTATATAGTAGAACTATATCGTATTCTACTACTATATTAGGATACCTCTATCGATCTTTACCTAGTAGAAGTTATAGTTACGCGAACGCTATAATCGCTTTCGCTACTCTATAGAATATAGTAATAGACGCAAATATTTACTATAGTATAGATTATATCTAGGTATTATATAGATAATATTAACTATAGTATATATATTTCGTTATTCGAAGTTCTCTACGAATATATAAAATACTATAAAAGGGAAAGAGCTAGACTTACTAGTACTCTATAGTATTACTAGTTAAGTAGTCGTAATATAGTAGTAGAATAGAAAAATAGACTCTCTAGCCTATCTTTATATCGAGGAACTAAGTCGTTATAATAGTAGAAGAGAAGAAATAATTATCGATACTACTTTAATACTAAGGAGAGGAGCGGTTATCGATAGTATAAGCTAAGAAGTAACTATTAGCGCCGAGGAGACTAGCGGTCGTCGATAGTATAAACTAAAAAGCAATCGTCCGCGCTAAGAAGACGAGTAGTCGTCGATAATATAAGCTAAGAAGTAGCTATCTACGCTAAGGAGATAAGTAGTCGTCGATAGTATAAGCTAAGAAGTAACTATTAGCGATAAGTAAACGAGCGGTCGTCGAGGGTATAAGTATATAGTAGTTACTCTTTTCGGCTAGCGATAGTAAGGTTAATCTAAGTAACGTATACGATAGATTCTAGCTCTAGAGTACGTTTATAGCTATCGCTATTTATATATAGTCGTATATATTAGTATACGCTATATTAGGCAAGCGATATATTATATAATATCGCCGACTATAGTAGCTAACTATAGTATAGGAAGCTAAACTCTACGTATAGAGGTAAGCTAGTAGCTAGGCGGGAACAGCTACGTACTAAGCTTCTAGCGTACTTAAAGCTAGAATTCGTCGTACTTAGCTCCTACTATAATAACTACTACCTTAACCGCTACTATACCCGTATTACTACCGAATTTTAAGCGTATATTTACTATATACCTCGCGATACTTATCTCTTCTTAGTAACTAAACTTGCGATAATAGCGCGATAAAAGCGACGTCTAATAAGTACTACGCTCTTTAATAGTCTATAGAAGCGTCCCTACTTTATAAATAAGGATTTAGATAGTATAAGTACTTCTATACTTTAAATATAACTAGGCGCTATAAGGAAAGATATAGATACCTACTCTTCTAATCCTAATACTCTTCGTAAGTATAGCTAGCGCGCAAATATATTACCTAAGAGAGCTATAGTAGATAAGTAGCGCAAAGCTAGAAATAAGTCCTTTACTTAGTAGAAGAAGCTTTTAATCGGCTTTAATAATATATAGAGCTCCCTATCGAAGGAGTAGTAGTAGAAGAAGATTAAGGCCTAAAGAGAGAAGTACTATGCTTAGTACGACTAGATAGCGTAAGTAATAATCTATATAGTCGGCTAATATAGTCGGTAGTACTAACGTATAATAGGGACGATAAGAAACGTAAGCGCGCGCGGGATAGGCCTACTATATAAGTAGTAAACCGAGATAAGAAAAGCTTCTATTTTAATATTAAGAAGGAGAAGGGCGCGGACGACCCGTACTATAACTATAACTACTAGTATAATACTAATTAGTCTAAGTTAGGTCCGGAGGCACCCTACGTATTACTAGTAAGGTCGGCCGGTACTAGCTATAAAATAACTAACCTCTACCTTCGAGTTGCTACTAAGAGTAAATAGGCCGTATAGAGGAGCTACGCCGTCTATACCTTTTAGAATAAGGCTATTTAATAGTTTAAGAAGAAGGTATATACGCTTGCGATACTATACGCGTAATATAGAAGTTAAGCTAAGTTTATCGTATAACTAATTAAGAAGAGGCTAAGTTCCTCGTAGTAAGAAATAGACCTTATCGAGAGGCTATAATCTAGGAATAAGAGGAGATACGTATTCTAAGTATCTAGAGCGGACGTAAGTAGCTCTTATTAAGATTATATCGCTACTAGAACTAATAGCTTCTTTAGGACGCATTCGAGTACCTCCGATTAGACTAGAAGTATACTCTACGCTCTATAGAGCCTTATAAAGAGCTTATAAAATTAGTCCGTATATTAGTATCTATAGCGAAAGCGAAGGTAAATTAGTACCGACTATGCCTACCGACTATATACTAACTAGTAGTAGGAGCTAATAGTAGAAGGCCGTCTTCTAACTATAATGGAAATTTTCCTACTCTATTACTACGTAGTATATCGTAACTATCTCTCCTAGAAGTCCTCTAAGTTTAATATAGCTAATCGCTTTACTTAGACTCTAGAAGTCCTAGATTAGCTTATCCTATTAAAATACGATTAGGATAGTAATAGGTTCTAGAAGCTAGTTACGTCTAAAGCGTAGGCTAAGCGAAATAGGCTAGCGTTCTAGTTATACGCTTATTAGTTCGATATAAAGGAGTTAGTATACGGAGAGCTTCTATAGGAAATATAGCTCGATTCTAAGTAGGAAGGAGGACTTAGCTTTTAGGATATTATCGAGTAGCTTCTAGGTATATCTACGGATAAGCTCGCTATCTCCGAGACCTTTATACGCAAATTCTAGTCGCTAGAGATAGGGTTTATATAGAAGCTCTATAACTCCTCTTAGGCTAGATAGAATACGGATATATCTCGTAAGTTAAGATTAGTTATAGCCGCCGACGGTATATAATATATTAGTCTACGGTTTACGTCGTAGTACTAGCTAGCCCTCTTTAACTTATATCTCTTATCTCTACCTCTCGCTCTATAGTAGCTTGCCGAATATATAATTCTCCTTTATAATTCTTATAGACGGCTTAAGTCTTACCTTCGATAGTTAAGTATATTTAATACTAGCCTTATTCTCTTATATAGTAGTTACGCCTTCGGAGATATATTACTACTTTATCTTTAGAGCTAGTACTAGATCTAGGAGCTCTAGCTATACCTTAAACTTCTAGCTCGCTATATTCTTTTTCCTCTTCTTACTCTTAGTATTATTTCTAGCCTTCTACTATATAGTATTATATCGCTTTACGTAGTCTTTAGGTAGTTTCTAAATTCTCTTTATAATAGGTTTATCTACTTAGGCTAAGTCTAACTCTACTTTTTCGACTTAAGCTTTATTAACGCTACTAGCCTCTTATACTAGTAAGATACTTGCTCTCGAAGGCGACTATAGCGTTACTATAATTAAAGAGTACTTAGTACGTTTATTAGTCGCGACTATTACGAGCTTAATAAGAGTACTAGAGGTACCCGTCTCTATAACGCTACTAGGATAGGCCGTTAGCCTATAATAGAGACACCTCGCTAGTACTTATACTAATAAAACTTAATCGCTCTTATATATATTATTTACCTCTATTACTCTACTAGCTTTTACTCTCTAGTTCTACGATTCCTTCTTAGTACTATATACTTTATATTATAGTATTACTAGTATATCCTATAACTCTAATACGACGTAGTAGTACTATACTTCCTTCTTCCTTAAGATATATAAGTATATAGCTTCGCGAACGATAGACTAACTCCGAATCGTAGCCGTCTCTCGTTAACTCTAGTCCGATTAAGAAGGTAGTATAATAGTAGAGGAAGGGACGCTATCCGATTACGAATACCTCGAGTAGTCGAGCTAGTACGCAAGATAGGATACTACCTCTAGCTAACCTTACTAAGCCGCCGGAGGATTCTAAGAACTAGGTCGAAACTAATAGCGTATAAATATAGTAGTAGGAGTATACCTAGTCGTTCGAGGGCTTTTACTACTACTATTAGTAGCTCGAAGAGGCGAGGTATTACGATAAGTATAGTAGAATATCTTCGAACCTTATAAAATAGAACTCGAATACGCGAACGTTATAAGCCTAGAGATTTTTTATTAAAGGTATAGACTAGGAAACGTACGCCCCGAGGGTTATATATAGGGGATATAATAGAGTTATTAAATACCTAGGACTAGGTAACGGAATAAAAGCTCTCTAAAAGTACCTCGATTTAGTAGGCTACGAAGGAGCCTCCTAAGAGCGTAGAGTTACTAGAGAAGTTATTAAGGCTACTAAAGATTAATCTATAAGTTTAGTATTTATTAATATAGGAATAAGGTGCCGACTACGCTTACCGACTATACTTACCGACTACGCTCGCCGACTACGCTTTACGGAGATATATAACGTAGATATACTAATAGCTCTTATTTATAGGAACGGCTTAAGAAAAGTTTTACTAGAATAGAGTACCTAGAACGATTAAAGTTTCTAGAGTTATATAGGCTTATAGTTTCCTAGCTAGGCTTACTCTTAAACTTCTTCGAAAGTCTTATAGTTTAGCATACCTATAAATATCTATTAGAGGAGACTAGATCTATCGACTTTAAGAGCGCCGCTACGATTAAGTTATATATCTAGGACGCGGTCGATTACTCTAAGGACAATCTAAAACGTTAGCTATCTAGAACCTTCTAGGTAGCTATCGCCCTCGACGATTAGTATACTAGAGTACTCTAAGTATTATTCCTTACGATATAAGGCTACTAGATCGATAGCGAGTAGGCCTAGCATAAGGCTATACTAGCCTTTCTATATATTTCGGGCTATTATACGGGCGAAGTCCTAGCGGACCTACTATTCGACGTACTTACCTATTTCGAGATCTCTAATAGGCTTATAGCGCTAATAGCGGACAATGCTTCTAATAATAATATACTATATATAGATATATACGTATTCTTACTATATATATACCTTCTAACTAACGAGTTCTAGCGTCGAGGCTATTAATATTTACTCCTATAAGCGTATACGTATAGCGAAGCTATTAGTCTTAATTAAATAACTTCCTCTCTAAGGAATAGATAAGAATATAGGAGAGATATTAAATACTAAAGACTACGAGTTCTCCTATCTAGAACGGTTCCCGTACTTTATATATATAATCTAGCTCTCCTTAAGGAAGTTCTTCGCTACTCTTAAGATCGAGCTAAGAAATAAAAGATAGGAACGATAGGACGAGAAGATAGATACGAACGCGTTACGTCGGCTTAAAGTAGGAAGTCTAGCTATAGTTCTAATAAAGGTACTATTTATTCTTCCTACGAAGTATACGTAGTTAGTAAACGTAGTCGGTAGAAGCTATACTAATAACTACTCCCTATAAAGTTCTAGAAACTTATAGTTAAGGTAAACTCTAGTACTTAACGCTTCGAGAGTTTTATAGTACTATAGCGAAAGAGGATCGTAGATCTATATCTATACCCGAAATAGTATAAATAGTAGAAGAAGACGCTTTAAAGGGTTTTACGCCTAATATAAGATATAAAGACCTATTAAAGCTTAACTACGATTATACTAATATATAGTTCTTAACTATAAGATATTATCGACGAGTATATTAAGAATAAGAGTTAGCCCGAACTAAAGCTAACTACTACGGAATAGAAGAGGGTTAAATATATTATTAACCTTACTACTCCTTTCGCGAAGGCTATAATACGGATCGGTACGATAAAGGGGCTAATAATCTACCTCGTTCTTAGCTACTATAATACCTTATTCGATATCCTAGATATTATAGATAAGAAACTTAAATATAAAATATAACTCTAGTAAAAGGAGATTTATTCTACCCTATAGGCTATATAGATAAAGCTCGAGAAGTACTATACTACTACTTAAGAGCGATTCGGTAATATATATAGCATTACGATTCTTCTTAATCTAGTAATAAAACGGGCGTTCTAGGACCGCGAGGCCTTCTCTAGCGAGAGGCTCGATTCCTTCTTCGAGGATTACTACTAGTTAAAATTCTAGGTCGAATACGCGCGATATAAGCCTCTCGTAGCTACGTCTTAGTCTAAGCCGAAAAAGGCCTTATACCGCTCCGCGATATTATTCGTAATAGGTCTCTATAGTAGATTAGATAGTAATAACTCCGACTCTAATTAAAGAGTATCTAGACGGCCGTAGTAGATCGTATAGCCTTTAGCTAATTCGGACGAGGTATCTCGTTATCGCTATACTAGATTTAAGGACTCGGCTGCCTATTCTATAGAGTATCCGCTCCGGTTATAGAAGATAATCGTATTAGAATATCTAGGTTACGCGCTAATAGCTTAGGATATCCTCTCTATCCTAGTAGCTAGAACTAGTTATAAGCGCGACTTTAGTATAGCGCGTTATTAAAGCCGATATAATCGGTTCTACGATCCCTCGACGTTTAGTAATATTATATACTATCGTTCCTAAGAGCGTAATACGTAGTAATAGGCTTAGGATTTACTTATAGAGGAGGCGCTACTAATATTAACTACGTTCGAGCCTTTAAATAATATAGTAAATTAGTAGTAAGAGTAGCTCGAGGCAGATTAGGAGACGTTAGTAACTACTATATAGAGTAACTTCGACTCGATTAGCAATAATAAAGAGGATATAGTACTAATATATCTTCGCCGAAGTACTTAGTAAAGGAAATATTTGCTTTTACGTTATATCTATAGAGTAGAGTAGACTTCGTAGTCGATATTATAAATAGTATTTAATTCTAACATCTCGTAGTTAGTAAGTATAGTCGGCAAGTATAGTCGGCATCCTTATTTTTCTCTATAACTATAGTCGCTAGTTTAACTAGCGCTTCTAATATACTATAACGCTTAGTTTTATATATACGTATATTTAGTATTAGAGTAATTCTATTATTCCCGCGGCGACTTAGTCTTGTTCTCTAGTATTAGACCTATCTTTCTAAACTTAGGTCCCTATAAAGACCTATATAGGAACTAGTAGTATTTAGACCCGACCTATCGATTTTATATTAGGTCGGGGACTCTATCGATTTAGGTCTTAAGTTAGTTCCCTTAGGAACCGACCTAGACCCGGAACTAACCTAAAGTCGGGGACCTATTCTAACCTCTAGAAATAGATACTCTCGAGTATACTAGCAAAGTATAAGGGTATATAAGACAATTCTACTTCGCTACTACTAGCCGTATACCCGACCTAATAAGACGAGAACTATATAAGACAACCTTAAGACTACTCTACGAACTAAGGTAGAACTCTACTATAGAAAAGGTAGAAAAGAAAGGATAGAATAGAGGTAGATATAATAGAAGTAGAGAGAGGAGGCAGCTACTAAGGCAAGAGATTAGCTATTTACCTACTAAAAAGAGCTATAGAAGGAAGAGAGAAAGGTAGACCCTTCCTACCTAGAATATATATTTCTAAAGACGACTCTTTAGGTCCGAGACGAATAGAAATAGCGGCCTTCTATACCGACTCGATATACTATACTAGCTATATCTACTAGAACTAATTTTAGATACTAAAATTCTATATATAGGGCTTAGCGCTTAGCGCTAAGGCGCACTAAGCAAAATTCTAGTTCCTCTAGGCATCGGCCTATAATATCTATTTTTAGCGCGAATAAGACACCTCTAAGACCGAGAGTTTTTTAGCCTAGGAGGCTTTCCTCTCTTATATAACTAGTTAGGTATTAGGCCTACTCGTACTATATAGTCTTCGACTTCTATAGCACGTTAATAGAATAAATAAACAAATAAACAAATAAGCTACCTAGGTAAAATTAGCGAGAGGATACTTATATAGAGACTCGGAAAGTACGTAGAGACCGGCCTACTTCTATACGACTTCTAGATAGGAGGACGTAAGAAACGGTTAGTAGTAGATATAGCTATACTTCTTATAAACTACGTTAAAAAAAGTAAGGCTAGAGGCCTTAAAACCTTAGTCGTATTCCTTAACGTTAAAGGAGCGTTTAACTACGTCTCTAAGGGACGACTTCTATAGACGATAGTTAAATTACGGCTCCTATATATAATTATCGAATAGACGAAATCGTTCCTAGAATATAGAGTAGTCTAGCTCTCTTTCGACGGCTAAATCGAGGTAGAAACTAAAATCGATACCGAGGTACTATAAGGCAGCTCTATCTCCCTAATACTCTTCCTTATATATATAAAAGATCTCTTTACGGACCTATAGGACGTCTACCCTCTCTCGTATATTAATAATATAAGGATCGCTACTATATTAACGAGTCTCTAGAGCCTACGAAGTCCTATTATACGCCTCTACGCGGCCGTAGGTAGAAATAGATACTCTCGAGCATACTAGTAAAGTATAAGAGTATATAAGATAATCCTACTTCGCTACTACTAGCTATATACCTAATAAGATAAGAACTACTCTAAGATAACCCTAAGACTACCTAACGAACTAAGGTAGAACTCTACTATAAAAGAGATAGAAAAGAAAGGATAGAATAGAAGTAAATAGGATAGGAGTAGAGAGAGGAGGTAGCTACTAGGTAAGAGATTAGCTATTTATCTACTAAAAAGAGCTATAGAAGGAAGGGAGAAAGGTAGACCCTTCCTACCTAGAATATATATTCCTAGAGACGACTCTTTAGGTCCGAGACGAATAGAAATAATAGCCTTCTATACCGACTCGATATACTATACTAGCTATATCTACTACTAGAACTAATTTTAGATACTAAAATTCTATATATAGAGCTTAGCGCTTAGCGCTAAGGCGCACCGAGCGAAATTCTAGTTCCCCTAGGCATCGGCCTATAATATTCGTTTTTAGCGCGAATAAGACACCTCTAAGACCGAGAGTTTTTTAGCCTAGGAGGCTTTTCTCTCTTCTACGACCGGTTAGGTATTAGGCCTACCCGTACTATATAGTCTTCGACTTCTATAGTACGTTAATAGAATAAATAAATAATAAATAAATAAATATAACGAGCCTCTAGAAGAACGTAAGGGTACTATAACGCGAAGTTAAAAAGCTTATAAGAGAAGGGGCTCTCTAGGAAGTCGAATTCGATCTAGTAAAGATAGAACTCCTTTATGTCTCTAAAGGGAAAGGCGTAGAAGCTACGATTACTCTCCCGAGTAGCGACGTAGTTTAACTAGCAAAGAAAGCTATCTACTAGCTAGGAATCTAGTTCGATACGTACCTATTATTTAAGGAACATATCGCTATCTAGGTAGCAAAGACGGAAGTAGCGTTTACCCGTATACTACGCCTCGCTAATATAGAGAACGGCCTTATAGTAAGATCTCTACGATAAATCTATATAGTATATATTACTACGATAGTAGACTACGAGTTACTAGTCTAGTAGTAGTTAAAGAGGTCTATCCGACCTCTAGAAGTAATCTAAGTAAGGGCTGCGAAACGGATTCTAGGCGTATTCTATACGTCCTCTACGGTCCCGGCCGAACTCGAGGTAAACCTCCTACTACTAAAGATTAGGCTAGAGAAATAGATAATCCTATATAGCTATAGAGCCGATAACCTACCGCTTAGTTCCCTAGTAGTAGTAGTACTTCGAGGGATAGATATTCGCCTAATTAGATACTAGATACTAACTAGTATCGAGATCGTATAGTAGAAGTATAAGGAGAGACTATAGATAATTAAAGCGTTCGCGGAATACTTCTATAACCTAAAGAAACTAAAGGCTAAGCAAGATATCTAGGATTACGTCTAGAACTAATAGAAATAATACTTCGAAAGCTAGAAGGCCCGGAGAATATAGAGACCTAGGAGCTACTTTAACTACTTTAAGTAGAACTCTACGCCCGAGATCCTAAAAGATCGGAGAGAGATAACGAGCGCGTACTACTCTCTAAGACTAGGATACGGATACTTCTAGAGCTACCTTAAGTATATCGGGAAAGCTATAGACGATCGATGCTAATATAGATCCTAAGAAACCTTAGAATACCTCCTATTTATATACTAGTTCTACTAGAATAGACGCCCGAACTAGCTAGTAAGAGCGAGATCGCTAGAGGAAGTATTAGAAGATAAGATACTACGAGGGCTAGTACTAGCCTTTATAGAAGATATAGGTATAAGAACGAGGAGATAGTACCTTTAAAAAAATAAGAAGGAGAAAGAGGACGAAGCGTCTTCTTAATCTAAATAGTTAGAGGCGACCCTACCGTTCCTTCTAAGAAGTATTAGGTCCCGAATTAATACTTTAAGAGCGACCCTACTATTTTTAGAAAACTCGAGACCTTTAGGCGATAACGTCCCCTAGTAGAACGATACTTAGAACCTACTCTTCTACGACTTCTCTCTTATAAACTCTTAAGTTTAAATAGAATCGGCTAAAAGATAACCTCGCTATTACTACCTAACGGAGTATTAGGTCCTAACCTAGTAGCTAACTAAGCGACCTAATAGCTAACTAAGCGACCTAATACCTAGGGGCGACCCTGCCGTTTTTTTAGAAAACTCTTAATCTCTAGGCGATAACGTCCTCTAGTAGAACGCTACTTAGAACCTACCCTCTTTCGACCTTTCTCTCGTATACCCTTAAGTCTAAGTAGGATTAGCTAAAGGGCGACCTCGCCGTCGCTACCTAACGAGGTACTAGGTCCTAACCTAATATCTTAAGAGCGACCCTACTATCTTTTAAAAGTTCGAGAATACTTTTATTCCTATAGTTATTTCCTTTTATACGCTCCTTTAAGTACCTCCCCTAGGCATCGGCCTATAATATTTATTTTTAGCGCGAATAAGAAACCCCTACGATAGAATATAAATAGTAGCTACTAGTAGCTCCTATCCTATATAGTCTTCGACTCCTATAGGATATAAATAGAATAAATAAACAAATAAACAAACAAATAAACTAACGGTTCTTATTTATAGAAACGGCTTAAGAAAAGTTTTACTAGAACTAAGTACCTAGACTAGTTAAAGTTTCTAGAGTTAGATAGGCTTATAGTTTCCTAGCTTAGATTACCTTTTAACTAAAAGCTAAGTCCTCCTTCTTACTTAGAATCGAGCTATATTTCCTATAGAAGCTCTTTATATACTAACTCCTTTATATCGAACTTATAAGCGTATAACTAGAACGCTAGCCTATTTCGCTTAGCCTACGCTTTAGACGTAACTAGCTTCTAGAACCTATTACTATCTTAATCGTATCCTAACGGAATAAGCTAATCTAGAACTTCTAGAGTCTAAGTAAAGCGATTAGCTATATTAAACTTAAAGGACTTCTAGGAGAGATAGTTACGATATACTACGTAGTAATAAGGTAGGAAAATTTCCGTTATAGTTAGAAGACGGCCTTCTACTATTAGCTCCTACTACTAGTTAGTATATAGTTAGTAGGCGTAGTCGGTATTAATTTACCTTCGCTTTCGCTATAAATACTAATATGCGGACTAATTTTATAAGCCCTCTATAAGGCTTATTTATTTATTTGTTTATTTATTCTATTAACGTACTATAGGAGTCGAAGACTATATAGCACGGGTAGGCCTAATGCCTAACCGGTCGTATAAGAGAGAAAAGCCTCCTAGGCTAAAAAACTCTCGGTCTTAGGGGTGCCTTATTCGCGCTAAAAACGGATATTATAGGCCGATGCCTAGGGGAACTAGAATTTCGCTTAGTGCGCCTTAGCGCTAAGCTAAGCGCCAAGCCCTATATATAGAATTTTAGTATCTAAAATTAGTTCTAGTAGATATAGCTAGTATAGTATATCGAGTCGGTATAGAAGGCCGCTATTTCTATTCGTCTCGGACCTAGAGGGTCGTCTCTAGGAATATATATTCTAGGTAGGAAGGGTCTGCCTTTCTCTCTTTCTTTTATAGCTCTTTTTAGTAGATAAATAGCTAATCTCTTACCTTAGTAGCTGCCTCCTCTCTTTACTCCTATCCTATCTACCTCTATTCTATCCTTTCTTTTCTACCTTTTCTACGATAGAGTTCTACCTTAGTTCGTTAGGTAGTCTTAGGGTTATCTTAGAGTAGTTCTTATCTTATTAGGTATATAGCTAGTAGTAGCGAAGTAGGATTATCTTATATACTCTTATACTTTACTAGTATGCTCGAGAGTATTTATTTCTACCTACGGCCGCGTAGAGGCGTATAATAGGACTTCGTAGGCTATAATACTTAGTTACTAACTATAATTGCCGACTATAAAGAGCCTAGTATACGTTACTATGCTTAGAAGCTTAGAATTAATATATACGGCGTAGGTAAAGCCGTAGCTAGCGCGCTAGCAAGCCTAACGTCCGCCTTAGCTAACCTATATACCCTTACTAAACTATTAGTAATACTACTACCTCTACCTTCTTAGAACTTATCGGCGGTCGCGCTTTATTAGCCTATTATTATTACCTTCTTTTTTTATACCTTCTAATAAATTTTCGTATTACGTATACGAAGATTACTACCGCGTACGTTAATTATAGCTTAATTAACCGCTTTTCTCTCGCCCCTCCGCGTATTTATAATAGCTTAACTTCCTACTAATAAGCCTAGCTAGTTCGCCGAGTAATACTTCTCTAGCTAAGATATAGCGTTCGCTTCTCCTTTATTTAAAAACCCTCCTCTACTCGAAAACCCTTCTACGAATAATAGTAATATTAACCTTAGACTTCTTAGTAACTAGGCGCCCTCTTCCGACTAACGTAGCGCTTCTACCCCTCCTCTCTTAATTTCTAACCCCTCCGCTTATAATAGTAACGGCTAAGAGGCTACTAGTAGAAACGACTAGAATAGTTCTCGTAGAAACGCGAATAGTAATAATAGGAATAACGAAGACAACCGCTCTATTATTAATATCGACGATAGTAATAGCGATAAGAGTAATAGCGACGAGAGTATTATACCGCCTACCTCTCCTCCTTAGCTTTCTAGGAAGGCTCTATAGAAAACTATACTAGGCGGTCGGCCTCGTCTCGATAAGTAGAAGCTCGCTTACTAAATAGCTTATAAGAGATAAATCGAGAGGGATAATATAGCTATAGTAGTAGCGGTAGTAGTAGTAGCTAAAAATATAGTAGATAGAGATATAGTAAATAATAGAATAAATAGTAGCGTAGTAGCTAGAGGAGTAGTAGGTAGAAAACGATTACTAGGTAAAAAACGAGTAGCAAAAAAGGGACTAGCTAGAAAGAGAACGGCTAGAAAAGTACTAGCTAAAATAGTAGTAGTAAGTAGAGGAGGTCTAGCTTATAGAGCTAGTATACGGAAGACTTATTACTATAAGCTAGGTAGTAAGTTATATAGTCGGTATTTATAGTCGGTATTACTAACTTATACTCTAGCTATTACGCTCCGAGAGATCCGTAAGTACTAGAAGTCTATAGATCTACTTATACTAAAGCTACCCTTTAGCTACCTCGTCCGTAAAGTTTACTACGACGTTTCTAAAGGCTTAGCTATTTCTAAAGGAGGTTACTACTAGTAGGCGAGCGCCCTTAGTACTCTATAGGAAGCCGCCGAGAGTGCTCTAGTCTATCTCTTCTCGAGTATATATATTCCTAGTTATTCTATATTCGATCGATATTAACTATATTATAGGTACTAACGTTACCGCGATTTACGTAAAGTAAGTAACTATTTAGTAGAGGGATATAAAGTTTATTATTAGCCTACTCTTATCTTAAAGAATTAATATATTTAGGAAGAGATAAATCTCTATAGTATATATAAGGAAAATCGTTATAACTATAGAGGGTATATATAGTTAAAATCGTTATAAGTAGAGAGGTTACTATAGTCGGTATTCGTAGTTAGTATATATATAGTTATACTAAATCGTATAATATGCTATATTAAATTAAATATGCCTTTAAAACCCGTCGCTTTCTATACTTTCTACTTCCTTTAGTTTCTATCTATTTATAACCCTCGATTTTCTATACTATATTCTATCGAATCTTATATTTCTATTAGGACCTATCTTTAGACCTATCGTTAGACCCGAGTCGGACCTATCTAATACTTATATTTATTAGATAGGTCCGGAACTAGGTAGGAACTAGCTAAGACCCGACCTAACTATTATAGTTCTATATATTTAGGTCCTAGACCTAACCCGGACCCGTCCCGACCTATTCTAACCTCTAATAAAGTTCTATAAACTTATAGTTAAGGTAAACTCTAGTACTTAACGCTTCGAGACTTTTATAGTACTATAGCGAAAGAGAATTATAGATCTATATTCGTACTCGGAACGGTATAAATAGTAGAAGAAGACGCTTAATAGAGTTTTACGCCTAATATAAGATATAAAGACCCGTTAGAGCTTAACTACGATTATACTAATACGTAGTTCTTAACTATAAGATATTATCGACGAGTATAATAAGAACGAGAGTTAGCTCGAACTTAAGCTAACTACTATAGAATAGAAGAGAGTTAAATATATTATTAACCTTACTACTTCTTTCGCCGAGGCTACGATACGGATTAGTACGATAAAGGAGCTAATAATCTACCTCGTTCTTAGCTACTATAATACCTTATTCGATATCTTAAATATTATATATAAGAAACTTAAATATAAAATATAACTCTAGTAAAAGGAGATTTATTCCGCCTTATAAGCTATATAAAAAGCTCGATTAGTACTATACTACTACCTAAGAGCGATTCGATAATATATATAGTATTACGATTCTTCTTAATCTAGTAATAAAACGGGCGTTCTAGGACCGCGAGGCCTTCTCTAGTAAGGGGCTCGATTCCTCCTTTAATAATTACTACTAGTTAAAATTCTAGGTCGAATACGCGTAATATAAGCCTCTTATAGCTACGTTCTAGTCTAGGCTAAAAAAGGCCTTATACTACTCCGCGATATTATTCGTAATAGGTCTCTATAGTAGATTAGATAGTAATAACTCCGACTTTAATTAAAGAGTATCTAAATAGCCGCGGTAGACTATATAGCCGTTAGCTAATTCGAATAAGGTATCTCGTTATTATTATACTAGATTTTAGGACTTAGCTACCTATTCTATAGAGTATTCGCTCCGGTTATAGAAGATAATCGTATTAGAATATCTAGGTTACGCGCTAATAGCTTAGAATATCCTCTCTATTCTAGTAGCTAGAACTAGTTATAAGCGCGACTTTAGTATAGCGCGTTATTAGAGCTAATATAATTAGTCCTACGATCCCTCGACGTTTAGTAATATTATATACTATCGTTTTTAAGAGCGTAACGCGTAGTAATAGGCTCGGAATTCGCTTATAGAGGAGGCGCTACTAATATTAACTACGTTCGAGCCTTCGAATAATATAGTTAATTAGTAGTAGGAGTAGCTCGAGGCGGATTAAGAGGCGTTAGCAAGTACTAAATAGAGTAACTTCGACTTAATAAGTAATAACGAGAAGAATATAGTACTAATATATCTTCGGCGTAGTACTTAGTAAATTATTTGTTTATTTATTCTATTAACGTGCTATAGGAGTCGAAGACTATATAGTACGGGTAGGCCTAATGCCTACCGGTCGTATAAGAGAGAAAAGCCTCCTAGGCTAAAAAACTCTCGGTCTTAAGGGTATCTTATTCGCGCTAAAAATAGATATTATAGGCCGATGCCTAGGGGAACTAGAATTTCACTTGGTGTGGCTTGGCGCCAAGCGCTAAGCTACTAAGTGCCAAGCCCTATACATAGAATTTTAGTATCTAAAATTAGTTCTAGTAGTAGATATAGCTAGTATAGTATATCGAGTCGGTATAGAAGGCCTCTATTTCTATTCGTCTCGGACCTAAAGGATCGTCTCTAGGAATATATATTCTAAGTAGGAAGGGTCTACCTTTCTCTCTTCCTTCTATAGCTCTTTTTAGTAGGTAAATAGCTAATCTCTTACCTAGTAGCTACCTCCTCTCTCTGCTCCTATTCTACTTACTTCTATTCTATTCTCTCTTTTCTACCTCTTAAAGACTACGGTAGGGTTCTGCCTTAGTTCGTAGAGTAGTCTTAGGGTTATCTTAAGGTAGTTCTTATCTTATCGAGTATACGGCTAGTAGTAGCGAAGTAGAATTATCTTATATGCCCTTATACTTAGCTAGTATACTCGAGAGCATCTATTTCTACCTACGGCCGCGTAGAGGCGTATAATAGGACTTCGTAGGCTAGTACTTAGTAAAGAAAGTATTTGCTTTTACGTTATACTCGTAGAGTAGAATATACTTCGTAGTCGCTACTCTAAATCGTATTAAATTCCGATATATCGTAGTCGGTAAGTATAGTCGGCAGCCTTATTTTTCTTCGTAACTATAGTTACTAGTTTAACTAGCGCTTCTAATATACTATAACGCTTAGTTCTATATATATATATATTTAGTATTAGAGCAATTCTATTATCCCTACGGCGACCTAGTTTTATTTCTTAGTATTAGACTTATCTTTTTAAACTTAAGTTCTTATAAAGACTTATATAGGAACCGGTAGTATTTAGACTCGACCTATTAATTTTCTACTAGGTTAGGGACCCTATTAATTTAGGTTTTAAGTTAGTTCCTTTAGGAACCGACCTAGACCTAGAACCGACCTAAAGTCGAGAACCTATTCTAACTTCTATATATTAAATATATAAATAAAGGCGAACGTTACTACGAGTTCGGTGCCCGTATCTATAAAATCTACTATTTATACTAGTCTAGCATACCTACGAAGTCCTATTTTACGCCTCTACGCGGCCGTAGGTAGAAATAGGTACTCCTAAAGTACGCTAGTAAAGTATAGGGCAAAACAAGATAATCCTCTACTATAGTCGTACTAAAACTACTAAAATAACGACTAAACTAGAACGATATAAACTAGAATATAAGAGAGGGAAGAGGGAGATAGAAAGAGAAGTAAAGAAGTAAAAAGAGAAGATAAATAAATAGGAGGAGAAGTAACTGCCCTAGCTTAAGAAATACTATTTAAACTATAGTAAGGAGCTTTAGAGAAAAAGGATAAAGGCAGACCCTTTTTAACTAGAATAACCTACTACTTAGGACTAGGGGCTCTAAGTATTACTTTAAATAAGTATAAAGGCCTATATAACTCTACCTACCTACTTATATAACTTAGACTATAATACTACTAACCTTTCTAGATTCTAAATTTATTTCTATATATATAGAGCTTAGCGCGCTAAGCCTTAGTAAAGCTTAGCGTATACTACTATAGAAATTCTAGGAATTCTTAGGTATCGGCCTATAATATATATTTTAACGCGAATAAGGGCAAATAAGGAGAGAGTTTTTTAGCCTAGAAGGCTTTTCTCTCGTAAATAAGGTAGTTAGGCTTACTAGTAAGCCTACTCGTACTATATAGTCTTCGACTCCTAAAGTATATAAATAGAATAAATAAATAAATAAACAAATAAAACAAACTAGTCTAGCGTACGCGTTAACGAAGGAGAGGCTACGGCTAAAGCTAGATAGTCGTAAGATAATAGTATAGTCGCTATCGCGAGACGCTAACCGATTATCTTAGGCGACGTACGCGTTATTATCCTTTCTTTTATAAGAAGAGTCTCTACTATAGAAGCGCTAACGTCTCGATTCCTTATATTTATAAGAGTAGTAGCCGAGCTTATTATAGTTATAGTATATAAGTTCCTACTTTACTAGATCTAGGCTAGAATTCTTAGCTTAAGTATTACTAGAATTATCTTTTAGATAATAGTCCTAGCGATCTTAATCGCGTTTACTTTAGTAGTCGTCTTATTTCTCGTAGCGCTAAAGTCCGTCGTTAGTAGTATTCTAGTTATTTTAACGTAGACGGTCGTTATACTACTAGAGCCTATTCGAGTATTTATAAAGGGCGAAGCTCTAGTTACTAAGTACTAGCTTCTTTAGTACGAAAGCTTAGCGTATCGACTAATATCGCTTAGACGCCTTAGTATAAATATCTCTCTTCTTATCGAACTTATTAAATACTACTATAAACTATCTATATACGCGTTATTTACTCGTAATATTAAGTTCGATTAATCGTAGAAATAAATAGGCTATTACCTAATAATACGCCCTTAGTAGTAACGCTAGAGGCTATAATAAACTTATCGAGGAACGTAGTCCTTATACTAGAGATAGCTATAGTAGAAATATAATATATCGTCGAAGAGCTCTATACTTAGTAACGTAGGCTAGATTAATTAATTAATTATTCTATTTACGTCCTTTTAGAGTCGAAGACTATATAGGATAGGAGCCGTAAGTAGCTACTAGTCGTATTCTATCTAGAAGTATCTTATTCGCGTCTAAATATATATTATAAGCTAATACCTATAAATTTACTCTTCTAGAGTATAGGTAAGGATATAAGAAAAGAGAGGATTCTCGAGAGTATTATATTAGATAGAGCTAGTCTAATAGTAGATAAGGAATTCTTAGTTTTTTTAAGAAATAGTAAAGTCGCTCTTATTTGTTTATTTGTTTATTTATTTATTTTATTTACGTCCTATAGAAGTCGAAGACTATATAGGACGGGAGCTACTAGTAGCTACTATTCGTATTTTATTATAAAGGTTTCTTATTCGCGCTAAAGATAGATATTATAGGCCGATACCTAGGGGAGGTGCTTAAAGGAGCGTATAAAAGGAAATAACTATAGAAATAAAGATATTCTCGAACTTTCGAAAGACGATAGGGTCGTTCTTAGAGTATTAGATTAGGACCTAGTACCTTATTAGATAGCGACGGCGAGGTCGCCCTTTAGCCGATCCTACTTAGACTTAAGAGTATATAGGAGAAGGATCGAGAGAGGATAGGTTCTAAGTAGCGTTCTACTAGGGGATATTATCGCCTAGAGATTAGGAGCTTTCTAAAAAAACGGTAGGGTCGCCCCTAGGTATTAGGTCGCTTAGTTAGCTATTAGGTTAGGACCTAATACTTTATTAGGTAGCGATAGTAAGGTTATCTTTTAGCCGATTCTATTTAAGCTTAAGAGTTTACGAGGAAGAGGTCGTAGAAGAGTAGGTTCTAAGTATCGTTCTACTAGGGAACGTCGTCGCCTAAAGGTCTCGAGTTTTCTAAAAATAGTAGGGTTGCCCTCGAGGTATTAGGTCGAGAGCTAATACCTCTTAGAGAGAATAGTAGAGTCGCCTCTAACTATTTAAATTAGGAAGATACTTCGTTCTCTTCCTCTTTCTTATTTTTTTAAAGATACTATCTTCTAGTTCCTATACCTATATCTTCTATAAAGGCTAGTACTAGCCCTCGTAGTATTTTATCTTCTAATACTTCCTCTAGCGATCTCGCTCTCGCTAGCTAGTTCGGGCGTCTATTCTAGTAGAACTAGTATACGAATAGAAGGTATTCTAGAGTTTCTTAGGATCCGTATTAGCATCGATCGTCTATAGCTTTCCCGATATACTTAAGGTAGCTCTAGAAGTATCCGTATCCTAGTCTTAAAAAGTAGTACGCGCTCGTTATCTCCCTCCGACCTTTTAAGATCTCGGGCGTAGGGTTCTACTTAAAGCGATTAAAGTAGCTCCCGGGTCTCTATATTCTCCGGGCCTTCTAGCTTTTAAAGTATTATTTCTATCGGTTCTAGATATAATCCCGGATGTCTTACTTAGCCTTTAGTTTCTCTAGGTTACGGAAGTGTTCCGCGAACGCTTTAATTATCTATAGTCTCTTCTTATACTTCTACTATATAATCTCGATACCGGTTAGTATTTAGCGTCTTATCGAGCGAATATCTATCTCTCGAAGTACTACTACTACTAGGGAACTAAGCGGCAAGTTATCGGCTCTATAGCTATATAGTATTATCTATTTCTCTAGCTTAATCTTTAGTAGTAGAAGGTTTACCTCGAGTTCGGCTAAGACCGTAAGGGACGTACGGAATACGCCTAGAATCCGTTTCGCGGCCTTTACTTAGATTACTTCTAGAGGTTAGATAGACCTCTTTAACTACTACTAGACTAGTAACTCGTAGTCTACTATTATAGTAATATATACTATATAGATTTGTCGTAGAGATCTTACTATAAGGCCGTTCTTTATATTAGTAAGGCGTAGTATACTATATACGATTAAACGCTACTTCTATCTTTACTACTCGGATAGTAATATATTTCTTAAACGATAGGTACGTATCGAACTAGATTCCTAGCTAGTAGATAGCTTTCTTTACTAGTTAAACTACGTCGCTACTCGAGAGAATAATCGTAGCTTCTACGCCTTTCTCTTTAAAGAAGTAAAGGAGTTCTATCTTCGCTAGGTCGAATTCGACCTCCTAGAGGGCCCCTTCCCTTATAAGCCTTTTAACTTCGCGTTATAGCACTCTTACGTTCTTCTAAAGGCTCGTTAATATAGTAGCGATCCCTATATTATCGATATACGAGAGAGGGTAGACGTCCTATAGGTTCGTAAAGAGGTCTCTTATATATATAAGGAAGAGTATCGAGGAGATAGAGCTGCCTTACGCTACCCCGGTATCGATTTCGGTTTCTACCTCGATTTAGCTATCGAAAGAGAGCTAGACTACTTTATATTCTAGGAACGATTTCGTCTATTCGATAATTATATATAGTAGCCGTAATTTAACTATCGTCTATAGAAGTCGTCCCTTAGAGACGTAGTTAAACGCTCTTTTAACGTTAAGGAATACGACTAAGGTTTTAAGGCCTCTAGCCTTACTCTTTTTAACGTAGTTCGTAAGAAGTATAGCTATATCTACTACTAACCGTTTCTTACGTCCTCCTATTTAGGAGTTATATAGAAGCGGGCCGGTCTCTACGTACTTTCCGAGTCTCTATATAAGTATCCTCTCGCTAATTTTACCTAGGTAGCTTAGAAGTAAGATAATCTAGTATACCTTAGAGATAGAGTAGTCTAGTTTATTCGGTTTCGTAAGAGTAACGCCTATCGCCTTCCTCTAGTACTTAGGGTAGTAGCCGCAGCTAAGAAGTACTTAGAATAGAGCGAGGAATACTTTTAGAATAGCTACGTATATATAGCTAATAATCTCTTAAGTTATACTATCTAGTCTAGGAGTCTTGCTCTTAACTCTTATCGTAGAGTATACTAGTCGTAGTTCCTCTTCTAATACTAGTTCCTAGTCCTAGTCTCTAACCTAGTAGGAGCTCTATTATACTTAGAGTCCTCTATTAGGAGAGGTTCTAGAAAAAGTCCGTTTTAGAATACCTTATATTTTCCTACGAATAACGTCTCTCCTTAGATCGTTAGTACTAGGCCTTAAGCCCTAGGCTTCGTATATAATATTACTTTAAAGATTATCTTCTAATTAGTACTCTTTAGGAATTTGTTTTAGTACTCGCGTTTTGCTCTCTTAAGAGCTAGAAAGTACGTATTCTTAGTTTAAAGATACGCTACTTTCTATTTAGCCGTAGAGACTTAGCTATTACTAAAGATACGAGTATACGTATACTATATTATTTATTAGAGGTCTCGAAGCTCGGGTTTCTACTATAGCTTAAACTTAAAGCTAGAACGGCGTTATCGGAGCGTATACTTGCAAGCCCTTTATACTAGGCTCGAGAGTTTTTCCGTAGCCTTTTCTAGGTCCTCCCTAACTTCTAGTTCGTCTTTACGGATTACTAGGTAGTCTTAGAATTCTTTCTAGTTCGCGTCTTTCGTATTATACGCTATATATAGATTCGGGAGTTACTAGTTAAGACTACTACGTCCTAGTATCCGGGTTATTATAGCTAAATAGTCTAAGCTAAACTCGAGTATATTCTAGCTAGTTTCTACTCGGGATAGGCTACCTTTCGTAAAGGTAAGATTAAGAGTACTTAGTATCCGGAGATTTAACCTATAGAATATTAGGACGCCTATTATATTCCTAAGGAGTAGGTTAGATAATAGATTCCTCGAGCTACTCGAGGAAGCGGAGGGCCCTAAGGCTCGTATCTTATCCGTTTATATCCTAACTTAGGTACCGGATATTAAAATCTCCGGCAAGTAGAACGTCTCGGCCTAGACGTATACTATATAAGCTCTATTCTACGGTTTAAGTCCCGTCGTTATCCCTCTCGTTATAAACGTTTAGCACTTAGGTTTCGTTGCTATTAGCGTCTCGGAGGCGAATTAACTAGATATCGGGGTCGCTAAGAGGGTCGGGGCTTACTTCTACTTCTAGTATCCTCCTTATATAAATATAAGTCCGCGGTCGTTATCCTACTCGTAGGTCTAGGAGTATAAGGGTATAACTAGCGTATAGAATTAGTCTTAGGGGGCCTTAGTCTTCTTATATAAGAATCTATAGTTCTTATACTAGAATAATATCGGCCTTCTCGCGTATATCTATCTCGAGTAAGGATTCTAGAGCTTAAGCGCTTCGGTTTATATTGCCTTAAAGGATATATAGTAGTATCTCTAATATTCCTTCGAGGGTATAATCGTTCTCGGTCTATCTTTTATATAGAATGCTTTATAGCTTACTTCTTCTACGAATAAGTAGTCCTAGATAGCCTTAGACGCCTCTTCGCGTATATAAAACGCGATAAGTATTAAAGCCCCTATTAGTTCTTTGCGTCGGTTAGCTAGCGTTAGCTAAATAGGCCTATTTTAGATTCGTAGGCCTAGGTTATATTCCTCGATATCCTTTTTAATCTTATCTAGGCTATAAGAAGTATCGAAGTTATAGGTAGAGACGCTATTAACTACTACTTTATACTAGGTAGTATCGTCGAGAAGTAAGAGGATTAATATATTTAAGAAGAGTAGTAGTAGGTTCTCGAGTGCTATAGCCTTAGACTTCTAGTCTCGGAAGTATAGGACTAGGTTACCTTTTATTATTTAGTTAACTCCTATAATTAGGAAGTCTCGGTGTCCCGCCTTCTAAAACGAGGCGTTTATCGTCTCTTAGATCTATAGAGGGTCGATCTAGGTACCTTCGGTACGCTTCTAGATTAGGCGGTAGATCTAGTTAGCCTTCTAAGATGTTTTTATTCTTTCTAGTACCGTAGTCTAGGTTTCTATATCTAGCGTAGTCTTTATACTTTAGGAGAGTATACTACTAGATAGTATAGGGCTAGTCGAAGTGTTTACCTTAGCTATAGTAGCGTACGTAGGCTATTATTCCTATTATTTCTCTCTTAACTAAATAGTTTATTAAGGTAGTTAGAGTAGGCGAGTAGTAGTACGGACTACTAATTTCGTCGCTTATTCGAGGGAGGCGACCTGCCTTACGATAGCGTCGGCTAGTCTAGCTAGGAGTCTATTACTCTTAGTATAGTCTTAGAAGATCTCGATTAGGTTAAGGAGTTCTATTTCCTTTAAGGAGTCTATTATAAGTCCTACTACTTCGACTAGTAGCGAGTAGGCTTCCTAGAGTTTCTCTATAATCTTCTTACGCTAAACTACCTTAGTAAAGAGGTCCGGTGCTACTTAGTTACCTATTAGGCGGTCCTACGTAATATATTCGTTATTTATTAGCGAGAGAGGTCGTTTCTAGAAGAGAAGTAGAATAAGAAGGACTAGGGTCCTCTTCTAGCGTCTAGAGGCTTCGTTCGTATCTAGTTCTAACGTTTCTCGGAGCTAGTAGCTTAGAGAGTCGTCGAGAGAAGGAGGGATTATATAGTACTATATCTAGAGAGGCTCTATTTAGGTACTTTTTTAGGGTTTTCTAGTATTCTTAGTTCCCCTACTTACTCTAACTAGAGGTACGGTTAGGTAGGGTACTTAGCTCTACCTACTATATAGATATAGGCGCTACGTCCTATAGAGATCTATATTCTACTTCTATTTCGGTAGAGGTTCGGTATTTAACCGTTTTACTATTTATTAGTTTATAGAAGGGTCGTATAGTAGTCTTACGCTAAGAGGGCTGCCTATATACTCTATTTCTAATCGCGTTCGGGTCCTAGCCTACTTACGATACTAGGGCACTCTTCTACTTATTTTATAAGAGAAGGTATACTTTAAGTAGAAGTATTCGGGCCTATAGCGACGTTTTGTCTATATAATAGTTTAGAGGGCTTTACGTAAGTAACCTAGTATAAATAGGAGCGAAATATAGACCCTTACTCTCTAGAAGTACTAGGTCTCTACGACTAGTACTCTACTTAAAGTAGAGGTAGAGTAGCCTTCTAGAGGAGAAGTATAAGTATCGCCTATAAACCCTTTATTCCTTTACTAATCTACTTAAATCTAAATCTATTATAGACTCTAGGTTACTCTAGTATAGAGTATATAACGAGAGAGAGAGGTTTTATTAGTTTATAGAGTCGTGCTTTTTCTACTACTATAGTAGTATTAGTATTAGTATTACTATTCCGACCTTAGTAGGTCTTTTATAGAAGGGGATAAGCTTTTTCGAATAGCCTACTCGGATTTTAAAATAGGTATCGTCTTATAGAGTAGTAGCTTTATAAAGTTAGCGTAGTTTATTTAGTAGTATTATAGCTCTAGTTAGGCCTAAGGCTTAGCGGCAAGGTACGGGCCGGGCTAGTAGGCCGCTCGTAGTAGAAAATTTTCCTTAGGCGTAATATAGTATAGTACTATAGGAGGATAGGGTAATTTCTCTACGAGTTTAGGAGCCGGCGAGGCGTTCGGTAGCTTAAAAGAGAGCTAAGGATACGGCGAGTCGCGTAGTATATATTTTAGGTTAGTAGTCGATATAGTAGTAGAGCTACGTAGGAGAAGTACGATAAAGTAGTAAACTTAAGCGTATCGTCTAGTATCTTTAGTTTTAGTAAGGATACTAGAATCGTCGTAGTAGACTTACGAGCTAAGGGGCTCTACCTATAAAAATCCGATAGACTAGCTAGTTTAAGCTAATAATTAGGAAGAGTAGCTAGCTTATACTAGCCCGGATCTAGATAATACGCCCCTTAGTAGCTAATATTAGAGATACTTCCTATATATATACTCTTAGTAAGCGTAGCTAGCTAGTTAGTATTATTACTATAGACCTAAACCTATATATACCGAAATCGGTAGCTTATTATACGTACGCTAGTTCTAGTAAGAGTAGCGGTATTATACGATATCCGCCCTTATATTATATCGTCTCTCCGATACTAAAGAGGCGTAAAAGACCTATAGACGACGCTAAGACCTTATCCTATATCTAGAAGACGCTAATTTCTAACCTAATAGTAAGGTAAACCTCTCGATACGTTACTTCTTAATATTAAGCCTTATGCGCTTAACTTTCTAATTCGTTCTAATCTTAAAGTCGTAAGGTTCGAGTAGTAGATAGTTAAGATAGAGGCTAAAAGGTATAAGTATTCTATTATTATAAGTAAGAGAAGGAATCGTTATACTAGAGGTCTCTAATAATACGACGAGTAGTAGATAAAGAGGCAAATCGCTTTCCGAAAGTATCTAATCGTAGAAGAAAAGTCGTAAAGAGTATAGATAAAGTAGTAAGGTATCTAATCTCTTTAAGTTACTCGAAGGCTCGTCGTTAATATCTTCTCGCCTTCCTACTTATTTAATATCCTTTTTCTCTCTTTATCTTATATTCTAAGTACTCTTAGCTTTTTAGAACCCCTATTAGAACCGTAGTAGGCTACTAGTTAATATATCCCTCCCTTACTCGAATATCTCTTTAAAGATATAGCGCGGATCGCGAGTAACGACGTAGTTCCTATCTCTACTAGCCGTATTAGCTCTAAACGATAGCGTATACTCTCTAAAGAGCGCAAGTTAAACTTACTCGAATAACTTCCTAGAGATATAGCGCGGATCGCGAGTAACGACGTAGTTCCTATCTCTACTAGCTATATTAGCTCCGAACGATAGCGTATACTCTCCGAAGAGCGCAAGTTACTCGAATATCTTCCTAGAGATATAGCGCGGATCGCGAGTAACGACGTAGTTCCTATCTCTACTAGCTATATTAGCTCCGAACGATAGTATATACTCTCCGAAGAGCGTAAGTTACTCGAATATCTTCCTAGAGATATAGCGCGAATCGCGAGCAACGACGTAGTTCCTATCTCTACCGGCCGTATTAGCTCCGAACGATAGCGTATACTCTTTAAAGAACTCGAGGTAACTCGAGGAAATACTACTACGCCTTCTACTACGTGCCTAGAACTAGTTTAGAAGTCGTTAGAATCCTTAGAATTCTTTACTTATCTAATTTTTATAATTCTATTTACTTTTAGAAAGTTATAGTTTATTAGAAGACTATATAAACCTACTACCTAGCCGGTAGCTAATTAGAACGTCGGTAATTCTAGAATTAAACCCTTAGAACGCGTTATATATTTGCTATCCTATAATAAATGCTTATAATAATTAGAATACGTTAATTATATACCGGCGAGCCTATTATAAAAGCAGCCCTTCGCTTCTAACTTTCTCTCGAATATCTACTTCCGAATAATAACTTTAATAACCTCTTCTAGCTTTTAGAATTCTCTCGGCCTAATAGTACTCTTTTTAGAGAACTTTAAAAAGCTTTCTTAATATCTATAGTAGCTTATAGTAAGATTTCTCCGCACGTAAACCCTTTCTCGAGTATACTAATAGCTTATTAGAATTATTAGCTAAGATAACTACTACTTCGCGTCGGTTCTAGCGCGTAGGCGGATCGTCTAGTAGAAAACTTGCCGGTCTAAGCCTCGGTTCTAGCTCTAGTAGTAGTAGCGATCCTCCGAAGAAGCTAAACTAAGGCTCGCGCTCTCTTATATACGGCTCGAGTTAGATAGAAAATCTACTAAATATACTCTAGGAAAAGTAGTTCCGCGCTTTATTAATCGAATTTCTAAACTAAAAAGATCTACGCTTCTTTCTAGAGAGAATAGTCCTTCTAATCTAAAGAGGCGTATATTAGAGCGATTTCCGGGAAATAATCTATAGCTTTCTCGGCGGTGCTAGTAGAAAGATATACTATAGTATCGATAACTTCTTTAATTCGAATTTTCGTCTTATCGATCTAGACTAGCTACTAAGACTAATCTTTCTTCTAGGTTAGGAAATAAATCTAAGATCGATAGAGTATCGACTTCCTACTCTTATTAGTTCGTACGGTATAGATTTAGAGTATATATTAGACGACGATATCTATATATACTATAGAAAGAGGTCTAGTAAGGCTAAGATTTATATCCGCGTTCTAGACTAGTCGTATAATCCGAGAGTCCCGGCTTCCTTAACTAATTAGCTATATCTCTAGAATAGTACTTATACGAACTGCCTACGAAGTCCTATTATACGCCTCTACGCGGCCGTAGGTAGAAATAGATGCTCTCGAGTATACTAGTAAAGTATAAGAGTATATAAGATAATCCTACTTCGCTACTACTAGCTATATACTCGATAAGATAAGAACTACCCTAAGATAACCCCGAGACTACCCTAAGACTACTAACGAACTAAGGTAGAACCCTACTATAGAAGAGATAGAAAAGAGAGAATAGAATAGAAGTAGGTAGAATAGGAATAGAAAGAGGAGGTAGCTACTAAAGTAAGAGATTAGCTATTTACTTACTAAAAAGAGCTATAAAAGAAAGAGAGAAAGGCAGACCCTTCCTACCTAGAATATATATTCCTAGAGACGACCCTCTAGGTCTAAGATAAATAGAAATAGCGGCCTTCTATACCGACTCGATATACTATAATAGCTATATCTACTACTAATTTTAGATGCTAAAATTCTATATATAGAGCTTAGCGCTTAGCGCTTAGCGCTTAACGCTAAGGCGCACCGAGCGAAATTCTAGTTCCCCTAGGCATTAGCCTATAATATCTATTTTTAGCGCAAATAAGACATCCCTAAGACCGAGAGTTTTTTAGCCTAGGAGGCTTTTCTCTCTTATACGACCGGTTAGGCATTAGGCCTACCCGTATTATATAGTCTTCGACTCCTATAGTATATTAATAGAATAAATAAATAAATAAACTTATACGAACTACGTTTACGACGGCAAGACTACGTATAATATAAAGGTAAAATCCGGTTATTCTCTTTCTAGTCGAGCGCCGATACGCTAGTACGGCGCTAATCGTTAGAATCTACTACCTTAGAGCGCTACTACCTCTATTCCCCCGATCTCTAGTACTTCTTAGAACCTTTAGAACGATCTGCCTACTAGAAGAGCCTTTCCGATATCGGCTTCTAACCTTCTATTAGAACTCTAAGGTATAGCGCTAAATAATACGAGTAACGCTACGTAGAACCTTCGTCGGGAACTTAGTTCTACGATTAATATACTTAATTCTATTCCTAGGAGTCTCGAGGATTAGACTAGTTTAGCGTTTTAATACGTTCCGACTGCTATTCCTCTAGTTCTACTAGCTAAGGCCGTAATAATCCCGATTATTATCCGCGTGCCCTATAACCTAGGTTCTAATAGTATCTTACGTATTCTTTAGAGAATAGTAATTATAATAGAAGAGGCGTTTAAGGCTATTTTAGATACTCGTCTAGAGGCCTTCGTAGAGAGCGGTCTACCGAACCCTAGTAGTAAAGCTATCGATAGATATAGTAATATAATCGAAGGAGGTTTAGGTACTAAGTTAGAGTATAACTCTAGTAACGAGGATAATAATATCTAGTAAAGAAAGCGGTTTCTCCGGTTTTATTAGATCTAATACCTTCTAATCCTAGAAGTTTTTAGAGAAAAGTCTTTTAGCGTTCTATTTTCTTATTTTCTACTTATTCTAAGGAGATTAGAATATAGGTACGGCTCTTTTCTACTATAAGTAGATAGAGGGAGGTTTTCGCCTAGATCTAGTAATAGAAAAGGTTTCCTCTCTACTTCTAGTATTATTTCTTATCTTAGATCCGCTCTAGAACTACTAGGAAGGTTTAGATACTCCGGAAGTTTCTAAGGTCTAGGTTATCTAAATTAGGTAGCCTTAGCTTTTTAAGTTTCGCTAATTAGGTACTAAGTAGCTAGCTAACTTCTACTACTTTAAAATTTAGAAACCTTTATCCTCTACCTAATTTCTTAATCTTCCCTTTTTAATATCCTCTTACTTCCTTATTCTACTTTTAAAATAGTACTAATAAAGTCTATCTAGAAGCTAAAAGCTAAGGTTTAGATCCTATTAGAGAGCTTAAAGGCCTCTAGTACCTTGCCCTTCCTAGAGGATATTATTAGAACAAACCCTAAGTACTAGGTCTTTAAGAAGAATAAGTAGGCTAGAAAGCTATTAAAGAAGGTCTAGAAGAGGTAGTATTCTAAGGAGGTCTAGGGCTAGTAGAATAAGACTATACTCTCTAATTAGAATATCTAGGAAAGGGCTAGCTACTTCTTAGACCTATTTAGATTACTAGGTGTTCTAGATATATTTCCTAGGCTATTCCTAAATTCTTATAGAAATAGAAGGCTATACTTAAGTATTAGAGGAATCCTAGGGCTAGAATACTAGCTTCTTTCTAAGATAAAGCTATCTAAAGGTTCCTAGATAAGAGTTAGAGAGTATAGGCCCTATAGTTCCTCCTATAGAGTAGTATCTATTATTACTTATTTTCTAGAGTAGGCTAAGGATTCTAAAGGTCCTTATAACTATTATAAAAAGAGCAAAACTGCTCTATTTCTAGCTTATAGAAGAGTACTAAGCCTTAGCTAGGAAGATCTAGATAATAAGTAGCTTTTTAGAGGTGCTTATACTAACTACTTATATAATAGCTAGTATAACTAATCTTCCTCTTCTAGATATAGTCTAAGTACCTAGCTAAAAGCAGTTAGAGGACCTAAAGTTATTTAGAAAGAGGTTCTTTCTAATATAAAGTATAATAGATTAACTAGATCTAAGCTAATAGTCTAAGTCTTAAGTTTAGAGGCCTAGGCTAATAGGATTGTCCTAGATACTACTAGATACTATATAGCCTTTAATAGATTTTAGAAATTCTTAGACTTAGAGAACTTACTAAATCCTACTAGTTTAGATTATATTCTAAAAATAGGCCCTTTGCCCCTATACTAGTTTTACTATACTAAGTAAAATTATCTAGATAGTATAGCCTTTAGTTCTAGCTATCTAACCTTCCTCTTTCTAGTTAATTAAAAGGTTTTAAAGGAAGAGAATTTGCTTAGTCTTAGTACTTCCTTAGTAAAGTTAGCTAATTAGGTAACTAGAGCTACTAGTTTCTAGTCCTTAGGTTAATCCTCTTCTTAACTTAGGAAGAAGAAAGTAGTACTAACTAGCTCTATACTAGAGTAATCTTCTAATATAGAAAAGGTACCTAAGAGGAACCTAGAGGCTATAGTTGCTAGTAAATCTAATACCTAATCTAAAAATAGTCTAGATACTAAATCTAATTCTAATTCTAATTCTAACTTAGATTCTAATAACTAAGCTAAGGACTAGGTAATAGAAGAAGCTAGGGAAGGTAAACCTAAGGAAGGCTAGGAAAGAGAAACTAAAGTCTAAGTAGAAGAGAGCTAGGGATTTAGTCTTTAGACTTCTAGATTTAGAAGGTATACCTAGGTATATAGTCTTAGAAGTAGCTAAATCTTAGAAGAGTTAAGAAGTAAATCTAGAGTATTATCTAGGTCGTCGGATGTTCGTAGAAAGATAGAAAACGAAGGTCTAATTATTCTAGAAAGAGAAAGCTAAGAATACTATATAGTATTTTATGTTTTTCGTCCGTAGTTTTAAGTCTTTACGGATACGTATATCGCCTAGGTATTATATTCGGTATTATCGATTTGTTTTATTTCTAGGAGATAAATTCTAAGTTCTAGAAACTTAAAACTAGTTAAGGTTTTTAGTCTTCTTTATATAAGACTTAGTTTAACGTCGTCTTAGACTCTAGTCGATATATTTTTTAGAAAGGGTAGAACTTCTAATTGCTTCTAAAGATTATCGTTAAGCTATATCGCTAGTTTAACGTTATTATAGACGGATATCTTAGTCGGATATTTTTTTCTTTCTTTAGTTTAACGTTATTACGGACGTTTATTTTTCCTTTAGTAAGGTCGGAGCTTTCTAATCGTTTCTAAAGACTATTAAACGCCGGATACCGCCTATCTCTCCCTACTAAACGCTAAAATAAGAGTTTTTATATTCTCTCGTATTCTTATAGTTCTTCTTCTAGAATATATTAGAGTTATACTATCGTAGGATATCGTTCTTCCTTATATTCGACTTCGTCGACTATATCCTCTCTACTCGAGATTTTATAGACTCCTCCTAGAACTAGTTCGATCTTATTTTCTTCTTCTAGAATTTAAGACGCCTCTCTTACTTAGTATCTTACTAGGTCCTCTTACTTATAGAATAGAAGTATAGCTCTTAGATTACGCTTATTAACCGTCCTATTAATTTTAGCGCTACTAAGCTCTTCTAAATAGTAAGTAGAATAGTTCTTCGTATAACTCGATACTTAGTAAAGGCCTTTCTACTAGAAAGAAAGCTTCTAGGAACGTAAATCTTTAATATCTCCTCTTTAGAGAACGATAAGCTAGCCTTTCGTAAAGACTACGTCGGTTGCGTTCCTCTTATCGTCTATATAAAGAGAGGCTTGTTCTTAAAGTCGTTCTTCGTAGGCTAGCGCTTCTACCTTTATAACGTCTATAGCTTCTAGAGCTTTTGCTCTCTTCTAAATAAGGTCTTCGTACGTTCTAACCTTCCTCTAATCTAGAAGACTAAAGGTCGTAATAGAGAGCTCGATTAGAAGGACCGCTTCTCGGCCGTATATAAGTAAAAACGGAGTTTAGCTAGTCGTGCTATAGATAGTAGTCCTCTCGGCCTAAAGTACCGCTAGAACGTACTTTATTTAGCCCTTCTAAGTGCTATCTAATATCTTTATAAGAGCTAAAAGGATAGGACGATACCTAACTTTAACGCGGCTATTTAATTCCTAATTATAAGGCGAGATCCTAGTACGCCTAACGCCGTACGAGTTTAGAAGGTCTTCGACTTCTTTTAAATAGGCCCGAGCGCTATCTAGAACTATTCTATACGGTAGACCCTATCTATAAAAGATCTAGCGTCGGATAAAATTTATAATCTACTTAGCTATTAAGTCCTTCGCTATATAAGAAAACGTTTTACCTTCGACCTATTAGCTAAGGCCTTCGCGGGCAATAAAGAGATAACTTTTCTTAACTCTAGTCCCTAGAATATCGCCTATATAGTAGACTATATCGTAATACTAGACTTCTCCGATAGTTTAAATCTACTACGAGACTATCTATATAAGATAGCGCCGACTATCTCTTAGATTATAAGGTCGGTATCTTCGGATATAATTAGAAACGTAGCCGTATATTCTAGACTACTAGTATATCCGCCTAATTATCTACTAGTATAAATCCGCACTTCTATATCTAGAAACGTTATAGATTTCTCGTATAATCTCTAATTATTTCCGAGGGTTATTAACGACTCGAACAACTAGTAAATTTAGACGTTCTTATTTCTAGAGACATCGTTCTCGAATAAAGAAACGGCGTAATTCTCGAGTATAAGTACGCTATTTTCCGCAGCTAATCGTATAGACTCTCCGACCTCTAGAAAGGATATAAGCGTAGACTAGAGAGTCGTAGGACTATTCTCTATTTAGCGTAGAGCTATTAGGTTCCTCTAGAAGATTAGTAGAACCTATTAGATTATAATCTCTAAAGGTAGCTACTACGGAAATTAGTTCCTAGTCTTAGAATAAGTCGTTATTAATTACTAACTTATATTTACCCTTAGATTCTATATCTATATCGGGATTTAGTAGTCGTCGAGATAAGGTATCTAGTCTAGTATATTTCGGACTCGGAACGTATCGGATAGTAAACGTAAAGAGCCGTATCTAGGCTACCTATCGTACTATCGTAGAATTTAGGAGATTAGAAGTAGGTCGACTAAGCTAGTAAGCTAGAGTCTTTATATCTACTTCTAAAGTAAAGTAGACGCTAAAAAGCTAAGGTTTTAGCTTTTTTAGACTTTTTAGAACCGCGAGGCATTTAAGTTTTCTTATATTATATCTTCTCTCTATATCGTTCTAGAGGCCGCTTTCGAAACGTATAGAGTAGCGACAGCCGTCGATAACTTATATAAGGATATAGCCGTATCTATCTCCGCTTATATCTATAGCTAGAATAATTTCGCCGCTATTAGGTCTATAGTCGATAGAAATAAGCTAAGGATAGTTAACTAGAGCGTATCCGAGGGCTGCCTTTGCCTTCTAATAGGCTCTAGTCTAGATAAACTTAGTATTCTTCTAGAGGAGCTTATAGAGAGGCGCCGTAATTAAGCTATACCTCTCGATTATAAACTTAAAGTAGACTAGAAGCCCGAGATATACGCGAATATCTTTCTAATAGGTAGGGTCTAGCTAGTTTAAGATCTTCTATACTCGTCGTATATTTAGCTACTATCCTTTAGGCTTACTAATATACTCGACGACTTCTAGCTATTCGTAGAAGACTTTAAACTTCTTAAATGCTACCGTTAGACTAGCTCGCTCTAGATCCGCAAGAATAGAGTTAAGTATAGTAACTGCTTCTATAATAAACCGGCGGATTCCTAGTTTAATTTCTTTATTATTATAGCGACTTTTTAGCCCTTTAATCGTAATATTATTAAGGAAGGGAACAGCCGTATACGAGAAATAGTCGTATAGTATAATAGCTATAATCCGGTAGAACTAGGCAACTAAATTCGTAGCTCCTTAAGGTAGGGTTATCTATCGAACTAATCCTAGAGGCGTTATAAAACCTATTAGGTTATAGCTTCCTTTATCTAGAGGAATCTAATCGTATCTAGAGAAGATATCGGTAAGGCTCGAGACTATATAGCTAGCTATCTCTTCTAAAAAGCTATTTATATCTAGTAGTATATTTATATCTCGGATAGTAACCTCGTTAATCTTCTAAGTAGCGTTTATTAGACGATACTTATTTATATCTACTTTATAAACTAGAAAGTAAGGATTGCTATAAGATCTATAGTAGAACTCGAGCGTGCCGGCGTCTAAGCGCTACTTAATTATTTCTTCTATCGTCTCTTTTAGAGCTAGATTAAGCCGAAAACCCAGGTATTACTATAGCGAATAAGGTACTATTCTAATCTTTTAAGGTAGCGCTACTTTTAGATTTAAGCGTCTAAGATATCGAAAGTCTAAAGCAAAAATAGCTTCTTAGTTAAAGAGTATCTTATAGAGTAGATGCAATTCGTTTTTTAAAAGTTCTATACCGAGGTCGAGAGTAGATAGGACTTATAGCGTTAGCTAGCTACCTCTTTCTATCGTCGAGAACTTCTAAACGATATACTTCTAATTAAATAGTCTAGAACCTTTAAGTAGAAGAGATTCGTAGTCGAGGTATTTTTATTTCTACTTTAGATTTGCTTCTAAGGCCTTACTATCTATTACTAAGATATCTACGTTAACTAGTTTAACCTTATCGGCTACTCTTTTATAGAGTATATTATAGAGAACCTTTCTTATCGGCTACTAGGCCTTTCGAGTAAGTTTAGTAAGATAGAAAGTAGACTAGAAAGTAGACTCTTCCTAATCTTAGTAGTAGAGGTTATCGATGTCCGAGACCGAGTCGAAAAGGTTTTCTTCGACTAGTTCGTCCTTATCGTTTATATAGGCGCGCGCAAGTACTCTTCTAGATTTATATATCGTAAGAATTCGAAGTTAATAAGTAGGGTCCCTCCCTCTAAAGCGCTTAGTTACTTAAGCTCCTTTAGGTACTAGAGGTAGTAGTAGCGCTAGCCTTCTAATAACTTCTAATAAAGTCTATTTTCCGCTAAGGTAAGCAGAGCTATAGAGATCGTTATAGCTTCGATTCTTAGCCCTCTACTTTTCCTAATAGCTAGTCGAGAGTTATATAGCTATCGTTACTATCTAGAGTAGTAAAGGTAATAAGTTTACCTCCTATAGTAGTAATAGTTCCTTCCTAGGAGCCGTCGTCGTAGTTTCTACTAGTAAGTCGGGTTCTACGAGTCTAAGAACGCCCGAGGATAAGCTAGATCGCCGTATTTACTTCTCCTCGTACGACGATATAGGAAAGTTTAATAATAACGTTATAAACGTTTATCCGAACATCTTTAGTAAGGCTAACGATCTATATATTTCTAATAGTACTATATATTATAATACTTTACTTCTAAGGAATAATCGCTAGCTTATACTATTTCGTAAAGTAATCTATAATAATATAGTATTTAGAACCTTCGTCGATAAGCGTATTAACTATTCTAGTAGGTGTTCCGACTTCTACTAGTACCTAGATTAATAGTACTTATACGAAATCTTCGAAGATAGTAGATAGATTAATTTCTTCGCTAGGACCGTAAAGATCCTTAGTAGAAAGAGCCGATTCCCGACTTAGAAGGCTTAATACGTTAATTAGATTTATATTCGCGGATAGTTTAGATCCTTTAGGAACTTCTAGACTCTTAAAAATATCGGTATTCCGGACGTCTATTATATAGAGCCTCTAAAGAAGCTTCTAATCGTTTATTACTCTCTTCTAAAGGAGTCTAGAAAGTATATTATAGTAGGCTAGCAGCTCTCTAACTAAGAACTCGACCTTTGCTTATATAAGCTTACTTAAAGTCTAAACTTCGCCGATATTATAGCCTATATCTTCGTTAACCTTTTTAGCCTAATTCTAAAGATAGTTCTTAAGAGAACGTTTCTCGGGAACCTTTCGCTTCGGTAGATTAATAGGCCTAGGCTCGTTTTCTTCGCTTTCGAGTATATTTATATCTTCGATATCGTCTAGAAATTCTTAAATAAATAAAGAAGTCTTCGTAGTTTCTCGGCCTTAAGTCTAGCTTTCGAGTTCCTCCGATAACTCTTCTACGACTTCTAGAATTATCGGGGTTTTAATACTACGTATAATTTCTTCGAGACGTTTTCCTTTTACTTTCGTAGTACGACTCTACTCTCGGAGTTTTTCTTATACCGTTTTTCGGTCTCTCTTAGAGATAGCTGCGCTAGTAGAGCTTACGCTAGGTTTAGGTAATATACGACTTCTTATTTAAGTAGTAGAGAAGACGAGGGAAATCGGCGAACTCTCGAACTATAGTATCTAGTAATAGCTTATTACTAAGGCTAAAGACTTTATCTCTAATTCTTTTTATCGCTAAAGAATAATTAGCTACTTACTATTAAAATAGTTAAGCTTTATAGCGGAGATCTAGTATTCTAGATTATAAGGCGTATCCTAGTAGTAAGATATATCTCGTAGCGATAGCTAACTTTCCGTAATCCTCTTAATCTGCTCGGGATACGTCTACTTAATAGGACTTCTAATTCGTTCTTAGATCCGCGTAGTAATAAACTTTAGCTTTAGCGTCTTCTAGTCCTAGCTAAAGATAATCTTTTCTAGATAGCTAGTATTCGTACGGCCGAAGTATAGGATGTTCCGTTCGCCTTTATATATATAGCCTCTATTAATTAAGTTAAGAGTAGGACTATATTCCTCTTAAAAGTAAGACCGTAACCCTTCGCTATATATATAGTATTTTCCTTCGATAGAAGGGTCGACCTTTCTTTTCTAGAAACTAGTAGCGTAGGAACCGAGGTATACTTTAGTCTAATTAGTCGTCTAGGCTTCTAATTAGTTCTAAAGGGAAGTATAGTACGAGTTAAGCTTAAGAGGGTTAATAGGTATAGCCGCGGCGGTCTTCTAATTAATTTACGCCTAAAGAGAAGCTTAATTTATTACTAGATTCTTAAAGAGTTCGGTAAGCTTAGAGACTAGTAGTAAGAGTCTTATTTCTATATTAAACTTTAGCGTAAAGGTTAGTCGCTTCTAGTTAACGACTTCTTAAATCTTTTCGAGTATCGATCCTTAATTAGTCTAGAACTTTCTAAAGCTATTATTTCCGGTCGTAATCTTATAAGCTTCTTTATAAACCTTAGTAAAAGGTTTAGAGAGCTTTCTAGTATAATCGATTCGAAGATAGTTAAAGACCTTCTTTGCAATCTAGTCTAGAAGTCTAGAAAGAAAAAGCTAATACCTCGTATAGTTATCTAGCTCTTTAGTAGGAATCGTAGATTAAATTAGCTTAAATTGCTTATAGTACTCGAGTATATTCGTGTCTTTTTCTTTTGCTTAAGCCCTTTTTAATAAGGTCTCGAGGCTTGCGCGTATCTAGAAAAGTATTTAAGTATTAAACTTAGCTTACCTATCTAGAATCGACTTATAGAGGATAGAGTAGTTATTATCTAAATACCCGTCTAGAGTCTTAATCTCGATTTTAATAATATAGTCGTAGTTATTTAAAAGACGTTTAATTCTAGTAGAATCCTCTTAGTTTAGACGATAGTTCTTAGTAAACTTATCTATTCTAAAGAGCTATTCTAATACGCTAGCGCCCGAAAAACTTAGATTTCTAAGCGTATCCTTTTCTAGAGGTCGAGCTATTAGAGTCCCGAGATTTTCGGCTAATCCCTTTATAATATTAGGTCTAAGATTCTTAAGTAAGTTATATAAGGCTTCGATAAGAGATTATATAAGAGCTATAGTACGTCTATCTTTAGCCGAAATCGGCTAATCGTAATTATTTTAAGAGTCCGATATATTTATAGTAGAAGTACTTATCTCGGGAGTGCTATAGAGCTAAGCGTCTTCTAAAGAAAGTAATTCTAGTAAAGGAAGGTTTTATAGATTAATTTTAGTAGTATTAGAGTCGGATAAATCTAAATCTACTTTCTTTAAACGGATTAGTAAGTTTATTTACTAATCTATCTAAAGAATAGGTTATATTTAAAGACGTCTAGATATAAAGGAGAAAGAAGTAAAGAGATAAAAGAAGATTCTTAGTCTAACTAAAGAATTAGAAGGTTTTCTAGAGGTATAGTTAGACTACGAGGGCTATAAGAAGAAGTCTAATAAAGAGAAGAGAGTCGTCGTCGTTTCGTAGAGTAGAGGGAGAAAAGATTAATTTTAGAAACAATTAAAAGCCTACTAGCCTCTAAGAGTACCTAAAATCGAAGGAGGAAAGGTAGTAAGCAAGCGTTAGTTAAGTTAAGAAGAAGTAATTAGGTTCGTTAGTATTAAGAGGTCTAATACTAAGAGTAGGAAGCCTAGAAGTAAATACGAGAGCCTAATTATTTTTATTAGAAGAGCACGAGAGCTCGCCTCTTTTTATACTCTTCTCCCTATCTTTAAAGCTATAAGTATATTCGTAAGACTTGCTATTACGATCGATTAGAAGGTTAGGAAAGTATATAAGTTACTAGAAGGTAGTAGTACGTCTCCTAGGTTCTCTTAATAAGAGTAGAAAGCTCCTTAGTTCTTAGAAGAATACTCTACTACCTATCGTACGTCTAGAAGTTAAAGAAGTTCGTTTAGAAGCTAATAAACGCTAGTAGGCTCGTATCGAGTATATATATAAGCCCTTATACCTATATCGTAGGACACTTTACTAGAACGCTACTCCTAGAAGCTACTACTTAGTATAGTACGCCTTTAGAAGTAGAAAAAAGTCGTTAGAAGCTAAAGGGTCTAGTTTCGATCCCGAGGTCTCTAATTATATCTAAGGGATCTAGCGCTATCGCCTAGTTATCTAGAAAGTATTAGAAGCCTCGGAGTTAGATAGAAGAAAGCCGCGTAAGTAAGATTCTTATTTTCCCTTCTCGAGGTACTACGTTCGGCACTTAAGAGAGGCTATATCGTCGTAGCTATAAAGTAAAGCTAGTCTAACTAGGTCTAGAAAAGCAATTTAGTAGTCTTAGATAGTAGCGATATTAAACGCTCTCTGCCTTATAGTCTAAATAAGTTTAAAAAGGCGATCTATCGATCCTAAATAGTAGCGATATTAAATACTCTCTACCCTACTATCTAGAATCGAGTCTCTAGAAGTAATTAGCTAAGAGTAGAGAGTAGCGAGGTTAAACGCTCTCTACTCTACGTCTCTTAGCTCTTCTTAAAAGAAAAAGCTATTAGAAAAAGTTCGTATCTATATAAAGTCGTACGATTTTCCGCCTAGGTATAGCTTCTAGAATCGGATAGTAGCGAGCTATTACGCTTATTAGAGTCTTTCGTATACCTACTATAGAGCTCGAGAGAAGCCCGGCTTCTCTATAGTTTTTTAAGGTCGTCGTCGTTTAGAAAGTAGGTTCGTAGTAGTTAGAAATAAATATCGTTCTTCTAGAAGATCCTTTAAAGTAAAGTAGGCATTTGCGTTAGTCGGGCCCTACCTTCGGCTCTAAAAATATAGACCTAAACCTATATATACCGAAATCGGTAGCTTATTATACGTACGCTAGTTCTAGTAAGAGTAGTAGTATTATACGATATCCGCCCTTATATTATATCGTCTCTCCGATACTAGAGAGGCCTAAAAGACCTATAGACGACGCCGAGACCTTATCTTATATCTAGAAGACGCTAATTTCTAACCTAATAGTAAGGTAAACCTCTCGATACGTTACTTCTTAATATTAGGCCTTATACGCTTAACTTTCTAATTCGTTCTAATCTTAAAGTCGTAAGGTTCGAGTAGCGGATAGTTAAGATAAAGGCTAAAAGGTATAAGTATTCTATTATTATAAGTAAAAGAAGGAATTATTATACTAGAGGTCTCTAATAATATAATAAGTAGTAGATAGAGAGGTAAATCGCTTTTTAAAAGTATCTAATCGTAGAAGAAAAGTCGTAAAGAGTATAGATAAAGTAGTAAGGTATCTAATCTCTTCGAGTCGCCTAAAGGCTCGTCGTTAATATCTTCCTACCTTCCTACTTATTCGATATCCTTTTTCTCCCTTTATCTTATATTCTAAGTACTCTTAGCTTTTTAGAACCCCTATTAGAACCGTAGTAGGCTACTAGTTAATATTACGAATAAAGATAAAATCGGTATTAGAGTCTACGATAGCTAAATATAAGGCTAGTTCTCGCTAAAGGCTACTTAAGTTACTAGGCTCGGGGGTAAACTAAAAATCTCTACCTATAGGAACGGCTTCTCGTAGCTCGACGGCTACTCTAGCTACCGATCTAGCTAGTATTAAGGCCGACTACTAAGTAGATAGGATAGTACGAAAAGCTACGCGGTCTCTACGCTTAACTAGTAGAGGAGTACGGGTATTATTAGCGGCTCCTAAGGTAACTAATTTACGAGTTAGGTTAATCTTTATACTCTATAGGCTAATAATATCTATAGCTACTAGGATCTTAGGCGAGAGCGATTCTACTATATAGACCTTATACTATATAGACTAGGACTCGCTTGCCGTTATAGAGGGCGGGTACCTATATATCTAGTTCTATATATTTAGAAGTATAGGTGCTCGCGGCTAGGCTAGATATCTATAGCGGCTAAGCTAACTTTTTCCGGAGGTAGTTAGATAATTAGCTAGCTAGGAAACTCGTATCTATTACGGATAACGTAGCGCCTATATCTAAGTATATAGCGTAATCTACCTCGTCTACTACTAGACGAAGGTAGATCCGTAGATAGAAGGCTATACGGAAAGCAAAACTAGCCTTAAGGATAAAGGCGGCTCTAGATTCTAGAATATTATTAATCTACGTACTAAGAGGAGCTACCTCGTAGATACGCCGATAGGCTTTTAGGGCGGCTACTAAAGGAAAATCGGCTTAGTAGATAGGATAGTAGTAGCCTTAGGCTATCTCTCGCGATAAGAATAGCTCGAGACTAGAAGTAAGGCTATTCGAGATACGGACTATAAAGTTAGATAGGCTCGGAAGAGAGTCCGATATCTTATTATCTTTTAAATCCGCGTAGTCTATAATATCGTTAAAGAACTAAAGTATATTAGGCCTACTAGCCTTACGACTACTAGTTATATAGCTATAGCCGCGGCTATAAGACCGAGAAGATAATTCGCGGTAGTATCGACTCGAGCTATATAATAAGTTAAGGTAGTAATTCTATAGTCGGCGTCCTCGTTCTTATTATAGCTTTAGATACTCCCTCGAGTAGTAGCCGCGCCCCCTATAGTTATAGTAGGCCCTATTATAGATACTAGGCTCGTTCTTAATCTTTATTTTAGGGCTAGGCTCTTACTTAATATAGTCGTTTTCGCGAGGCTAGTAACGTCGACTATTATCGTTTAGGCGCTCGCGTTTATCGTTTGTTTATTTGTTTATTTATTCTATTAACGTGCTATAGGAGTCGAAGACTATATAGTACGGGTAGGCCGAAGCCTATCTAGTCGTAAGAGAAAAAGCCTCCTAGGCTATAAAAACTCTTAGTCGTAAGGGTGCCTTATTCGCGCTAAAAACAAATATTATAGGCCGATGCCTAGGGGAACTAGAATTTTACTTAGTATAGCTTAGTACTAAGCGCTAAGCTACTAAGTACTAAGCTCTATATATAGAATTTTAGTATCTAAAATTAGTTCTAGCAGATATAGCTAGTATAGTATATCGAGTCGGTATAGAAGGCCGCTATTTCTATTCGTCTTGGACCTAGAGGGTCGTCTCTAGGAATATATATTCTAAGTAAGAAGGGTCTGCCTTTCTCTCTTCCTTCTATAGCTCTTTTTAGTAAGTAAATAGCTAATCTCTTATCTTAGTAGCTGCCTCCTCTCTTTACTCCTATCCTATCTATTTCTATTCTATTCTCTCTTTTCTACCTTTTCTACGGTAGGGTTCTACTTTAGTTCGTAGGGTAGTCTTAAGGTTGTCTTATATAGTTCTTATCTTATCGGGTCGGGTATACGGCTAGTAGTAGCGAAGTAGGATTGTCTTATATACTCTTATACTTTACTAGTATGCTCGAGAGCATCTATTTCTACCTACGGCCGCGTAGAGGCGTATAATAGGACTTCGTAGGCTCGCGTTTATCGTAGTTCTATTAGTATCTATTAGGTTATAGATTATTACGGCTACGGCTATACCTACGTCGGTTCCTAGGCTCGAAGTTACGGCTGCTCGCGCGTCTAATATCTCTATACTACTCGGTTCTCGTTATATCTAGGCGCCGTAGCTCCCGTTATATTAAGCGCGAATACTTACTTATAGGGCGGCCTTTAGATAGCTATCTCTAACTAAATAGCTAGGTCTTTAGATACGTAGTAAACTAGTCGACTATAGTACTAGGTATCGGGTAATTAATATTTATTCTTAATTCTTCGTAGAGCTTTATCTAGGTAAGAGTAAGTTAAGCCTATCGGTCCGTCGTTCTAGCCTCTCTAGCCTATCGTACTATTTGTTTATTTATTTATTTGTTCTATTAACGTACTATAGGAGTCGAAGACTATATAGTATAGGTAGGCCTAATGCCTAACCGATCGTAGAAGAGAGAGAAAAGCCTCCTAGGCTAAAAAACTCTCGGTTATAGAGGTGTCTTATTCGCGCTAAAAACAAATATTATAGGCCGATACCTAGGGGAACTAGAATTTCGCTCGGTGCGCCTTAGCGCTAAGCGCTAAGCCCTATATATAGAATTTTAGCATCTAAAATTAGTAGTAGATATAGCTAGTATAGTATATCGAGTCGGTATAGAAGGCTGCTATTTCTATTCGTCTTAGACCTAGAGAGTCGTCTCTAGGAATATATATTCTAGGTAGGAAGGTTCTACCTTTCTCTCTTCCTTCTATAGCTCTTTTTAGTAGATAAATAGCTAATCTCTTACCTTAGTAGCTGCCTCCTCTCTTTACTCCTATTCTACCTACCTCTATTCTATCCTCTCTTTTCTATCTCTTCTATAGTAGGGTTCTACCTTAGTTCGTTAGGTAGTCTTAGGGTTATCTTAAGGTAGTTCTTATCTTATCGAGTATACGGCTAGTAGTAGCGAAGTAGGATTATCTTATATACCCTTATACTTTACTAGTATACTCGAGAGTATCTATTTCTACCTACGGCCGCGTAGAGGCCTATCGTACTATATTTAAGACGAAATTCTCTAGTAGCTAGTTAGCTCGGATATTACTCTAGTCGTAATATTCTAGTTCTAGCTTAGCTAACGCCTTAGCTAGTAGTAACTAAAACTTATCCCTTAACGCCTTATCCTAGTAGTTAATCCTACTAATACTACGTAGGGTACGGCGGTCTGCCTCTATTAGTTTACTTATAAGCTACTATAAGGCATTCTCTCGAAAATACTTAGTTAGGTAGGTTCGCGTAAACTTACTACTATTAAGTACTATATAGTCCTTAGCCTCGTCTAAGAATAAGTAGACTAAGTAGTAGTATATCTTTCTACCTCGGTCTATAATATCGCTCTCTAGTAGATTAGCGGCCGAAGCGTCTAGATAGTATTAGCCGGCTAATATACGCTAACTAGCTACTTATTCTAATACGAGAGTTAAGACATACTACTACTACGGGAACTTAAATTCGGGGCTTACTTTAGTAGTTTTAGGAGTCGGAGTTTAATTAGTAAGGCGGGTATACTTATAGCCTATAGTTCGAATACGAATATAAATAGAAGGAGGAATATAAATAGTAATAAAAACGACGACGTATAGCTATAACCTTTATCCCTTACGAAGTCGTATATATAGAGGAGATAGTAGAGAAGTAGTTACGATAGCTTCTAACGTATACTTACTAGAAATAGGTACGTCGGACGAGATAGTATTCGAGGACTAGCTACGTAGGGCATTCTATTACCTACCCGCCTTACGACCTACTCTATTTATACTAATATAAGCTACCCGAGTATATATAGTTTAAGGTTATATTCTAGAGCCGAAGGTAGGGCAAGACTACGACTAAAAAGATACTACGTTACTAAAAGAGGCACTATAGACAAGACTTAGATTTAATTTACATACGTATACGTATATAATTCGCGGGAAGTTAGCTACTTCTACTATATATATAGCATTTAGGATTAGATATAGTACGCGTTTAGGAGTCGCGGATAATATAGACTTAGAATCTAATATAGTACGCGTTTAGAAGTCGCGGATAACATAGACTTAGAATCTAATATAGTACGCGTTTAGGAGTCGCGGATAATATAGACTTAGAATCTAATATAGTATACGTTTAGGAGTCGTAGTCGAGACTAGTACTAGAATATAGGCAGCGTAGGCATTACCTATACCTCGAAAATAAACGAAGAACTATACTCTATTCTTATAAATATAGTTCGCGATAAGGGATAATAGCGTACGAACAAGCTAAGTATATACTATAAGTAATACGAGTCGAGAAGCCGCTATAGGAGAGCGGTAAGTAGAAACTAGGTAGTCTAACCTAATCCGGACGTAGACTAGGTAAAGGCAACCTAGGAATATATAATAAATTATTTCCTAGTAAGATAAAATATCTACTAGGTAGGGAAATTAAAGCTAGAGCCCGGGGCCTTAGCTTATATAGATAAAAGAAGGAAGGAATCCGCTAAGATATAACTACTTAAGAACCGAGAGAGCTACTATACTAGGTAATTAAGACGATCGTACGGAACCTAGGCTAGCTACTATAGTTTCTAGTACTAAGGAAGATAGAATCTATTATAGTACCTAGGAGTTCGATATAAGGAACCGACTAGTAGACTTTACTACCGCTATAATAGGTACTATTAGTAATATACCTAATTAAGGACCCTCCTTGCGGTCGCCTATCGCGATAGATATAACGTAGCTCCTAACTTTATAAGAAGTCCTAAGGAGTATACTAGATACCTATAAGCTAAAGCTACTATTACCTAGAACTAAAGCGAACTCGTTCTTTAGAGGAGAGAATACTACTAAGTTCCTCGAACGGTTCGATAGTCTCTAGAAGTAGTTCGATCTAGAAGGGCGTAGTAACTAGGAAAAGATTAATAGCGTTATCGCTAATACTAAGATTATCCTACGACCGGAACTAAAGCGGTTAAAGGGCGTGCCTAAATATAACTAGACTAAATTTAGGAAGTCCCTATTAGACTACTTCGCTAATAGTAATATATATTATATTATTAAATTAGTATCGTACCTTACGTCGTACTATAAGACCTAATAGTTAGAAAGCGATAATCTAAATAAATTCTTATAATAGTTTCGATTAGCTTCTAACTATATTAATTCCGAAGACTTAAGTAATAGAGAACGATCTATACTACTACTAAAAGCTTTACTAGATAGTATTAGTAGAAGGATCTATAGGAAGTATAGCCTATATCCCTAGAAGCTAGAGTTCTTCCGACTATTTAATAAGATTCTAAAGTTAGTAGAAGAAATAGTTAAAGGATCTAAAGGGTTTAGGCTTACTAAAAATAGAGATAAATAATAGATAACCTTACTATAGAACTCTATCTTAGCTAGCCGTCCGGAAAGAGCTCTAGTAGTACCTATAGGTAATACTCTTATTAATAACGACTTTACTCGCAAGTTCGCGAAGATATCGATCCTATATAGACTTACTCTACGGACCGGAACTAGGCCTATGCCCGTAAACTCTCTTATAAGGATAGGAACGTAGTAAGCCTATTAGGTAAATACTTTAAGCTTAGGAAACGAACTACTCGCGTACGTAGGCATAGTTAGAACCTTCGCGACGTAGATCCTAGTATACCTAACGATATAGAATAAGTATTTTAACTATAGAGACTAAGACTACTACGTAAGGGAATATTCGATTATAGTTTAGCTCTAGGGAAGTAGGTATATCTAGTAGAATAAATAGAGGAGATAGTACTATAGTCCTCCTACTAGAAACTATTAGCTAATTAGTATACCGAAGTAGGATAGCTAGATACTACGAATAGCTTAGATATACCCGGTAGTATAAAGGTTATTCCCTCTATACGATCGCGTTCTATAGCCGGCTTACCTATTAAGGGCGAATTAGTTATTACTTATTAGTACTCTAGACACGAAGGGATATAACTAATATAGCGCCTAGAAGTATCTCGAACTTAGGATATTAGATACTATATAGGAAACTATTATATATACCTAAAGATATTTAGTTAGGGCCTAGGGCCCCGACTACGATTCTAACTCTTCTAATGCCCGAACCCGTATATACTACTACGACCGTGCCTCCTTAGGTTATTAGAGGCATCTATTTTAGTTTCGTACCTATACCTACTATTTTTAGAGTAGCTATATACTAGTCTAGATAAGCTAGCGTTAAAGAAGAGGATAAATACGACTATAGTAGAGGATAGATCGAGGATATTATAGAAGAAGAGCTTAGAAGAAGCCTTAACGTAGCTACTACTATAGTCGCGAGTACTAAGAGAAAGAGTAAGGATAAGGTTAGTAGTATAGTAATCCTAAGCCGGGATAAGTAGTTAGCTCGTATAGCTAAGGATAGAATTAAGAAATAAAAGAGGGCCGTAAAGACGAGATAGCTATAGGCGAAGATCTCCGACTAAGTATTATAAACCTAGGCCTCCTAAGAAGATAAGTAAGATAATCCTCGCTCTAGACCTTTAAGATTATAGACCTAAGATATATTCGGCTATATAGATAAAGATATAGCGGACGAAGATATAAAGGATATTCTAACTACTAGACCTATTAACTCTCTAATAAGAAAGGCTAGGAACTCTCCTAAGAGATAATAGTTCGATAATTATATAAAAGCGAAGAGAAGGAAGAACGAGGAGAACTTACTACTTACTAAGAAACTAGAGACTAGGTTGCTTAGGAGATTAATCTACTATAAGATTCTAATTACCTTCGGGGAATTTATCCTCCTCGGAAGTTTTAAGCTAGCAATTAAGTTACTATAGAATAGGATCCGTACTAACGATAATAAACTATATAACGCACTCTAAACTAAGCCTATAAATATTAACTAGCTAGTAGAGAATATATAGTAGGCCGAGGAATTAGACGATATTAGTAAGGATTAAGTTAGTAAATTCCTTTATAAAGCTTTCTAAGACTAGAATCCCTATACTAAAAAAGCTCTTTCTAAGGAACTATTTTAAGAGGAAGGGATTAATACGTATTACGCTTACGTAGTTACGCGGTCTAAAGTATAGACTATCGAGGAACTATACGAGACTTTATCTAGTATAGACCTATTAGTAGTAATAGACGATTTTATCGTAGCTCCCCTTATTTAAGTTCTATATATAGTTAGAACGAGCAAGAATCTAAGCCTAGAAGTATAAGTATTAGTTAATAAGAGTACGAATTCTTATATCGTCGATTAGAACTAGATATAGGAAATAGGAATTACTTTAATCTAGAATATCCCGGAAAGTAAAATAATTACTATAGGAGGGCCGGTTACTATCTTAGGAATTAGTAGAAGATTAGTTACTAGCGTCTTCGGTATCGAGATTAAAGTACTAGTTTTCGTCTCTAGACTATTATAGGAGCTATACCTATACCTCTACTTCTAGGACGAACTTAGATACGTAAAGTAAGACTCGTAAGAAGAAACTACGATAATAGAACGTAGGAAGGAACTATTAGTAATACGAAAGGTAAATCGGTTACCTTTACTAGGCCGAAAGAATCTAAGGGATACCTTTTAGTCTAGAACTACCTTTAGAAACTAGCTTTAGGAAACTAGTACGCGGTTTCGTAGCTATAACGATAACCGCTAGAAAGTAAGTAGCTACGATACTATTAGATTTTAGTAAAAAGAAGGTTAGGGCCTAAAGTCTTAGCTTATATTAGGATATAGAACTAGATACTTAGGCTAATAGAGGTTCCTACTTAGCCGAAGAGGAATTTAAGGATCCGGAAACGATCCTAATCTAGATAATACTATTAGCTTCTATAATAATATAGAAGAGATAGAAGGAGGTACCTCGGGCTCCTACTATCGTCCGAGTATATACTCTCTATAAGAGGAAGGCTAATAAAGTACTACCTATACTTACTAGCGTATATAAAACTTCTAGAGAAGGTCTAGGAGGAATACTAAAATAGAAAGAGAAGTATCTAAGGAAGGAAGCCTTAACGCCTCCCGGGACGAGCCTATATAATAGACGATATTTAATTAAGAAGTTATCTAATATTAAGCGAGGAAGTAGGCTAATAGTAGAAATGCTTAGCCTAATACTAGATAGGGTCGGGATTAAGCTCTAGCTAAAGGAGAAGGAACTACTAATCTATATACTATTTAATTATAAGAAAGTACTCGCTTCGTCTTTCGAATACTTAGGTCGTATTTACCTAAGGGTAGCTCTACTATAGGTTATCCGTACTATACTATATATGCTATAGTAGCACCTAGGATTCCGTATAAGCCTATTATAGAAGATATAGGTCGAAGGGATTTTACGAATCCGTATAGAAGCTAGGACCTTAGAATATAGCTATACTACGTATAGGAACTCCTATTTCTTAGTTTTAAAAAGAGATACGAGGAAGTATAGATTAATTAATATAGCTATAGAGATTAACCGGGTTATAATTAAGAATGCCTTCTTATCTCTAGATATAGATTCCTTCTCGGAGTAATTCGTAGGTTATATCGTAGCTAGCCTTCTCGACCTCTTCTCGAGATATAATTAGGTTCCTCTAGCTAAGGAGAGTAGAGACCTAACTAGTTTCGACGGCCCTCTATTCGGTCTTTTAAGAATAACTACGTTACTATAAGGAGCGACGAACTTAGTATCTTAGTTCGCGAGGATCGTAAATATAGTCCTATACGATTACCTCTCCTATAGAGCTAGTCTTTTTATTAATAATTTCGAGGTAAAGGGACTATATACTATATATAGAAACAAAGAGATCGAGCTAGGGATAAGGTAGTATATTATCGAATATATTTAAGACTTAGATTAAGTTCTCGCAGATATCGAGCGAGCTAGGATAACGGTTACTATTAAGAAGTTATAGATCCTCTAAACTAAGATTAAGGTTATAGAGTACGTAATAGATTAAGACGGTAGATACTCTAACGCGGTTCGTATAGCTAAGCTCCTAAGGTAGCTATAGCCGATTAACTAGAAGGAGGTACGTATATTCGTTAGGATCGTCGTATACTTCTAGATCTAAATTCCTCGTTTCGCTATTATTACTAAACTTCTATATTAGCTCCTACGTAAGGATACTATTTTTAAATAGACGGTTATCTATAAGAAAGCTAAGAAGTACTAAGTATAGTTACTAATTACCGCCCCTATATTAGTTACTATACGATACGGCCCTAGTATAGAAGTTATTTACGTCGCGGTAAATACTAGTATTAAAGGATAGGGAGCCGTACTTATATAAACGATCGACGATAAGAGATATCTATCTAGGTACGAGAGTAGAATATAGGATAAATAGTAGAGGAAGTACGATACTAGAAAGCGAGAATATCTTACTATACTCTAAGTACTAAAGAAGTTTAAACTATAGCTCTTCGAGATATACTTCGTACTCGAGATCGATACTAATATATTAGTTTATTAGCTTAGTAAGGCCTTAACCGACCTTCCTAATGCGACTATAACTAGATAGATCGCCTAGATTCGACTATTTAACTTCGAGGTCTAATATATACCTAGAATAAAATATTAGGGGCTAGACGCGCTATTAAGGCGACCGTAGACCTCTTCTAAACGTAAGGAACTAGAGTAGACGGCTAATATAGTTCCGGATCGCGAGGATAATAATATAATCGACTACGCCTTCTTTAATACGTTTATAAGGCGAGTTCGCTAAGCTAGAGCCCGAGGCCTCGACTTCTTTAAAGCTCTAGACTTTATCTTCCTAAATAAACTAGTAGGTACTCTAGATAACTATAAGTATACGACTAAGTCTATTGCCTTCGTACTTCTTTATAGAAAGTATATAGAAGAGATAACCCTATTAGAATATAGGAGGTACCTTAAACTTAGCTAGAAGTTCGTAGTCGTAGATTAGAAGCTATATCGCTAGAGATATATAGATATACTATTATAAAGGGTAGTAGATTAGGACTACGCCCGCATAGAGATCCTTTAGTTAATATACGAGTAAAACGGCTATCGTAGTATAGAAGGCATATACTAAATACTATTCCGCCTATACTAGTAGGATAGGATATACTCGGAATATACTATATACTATAGGAAGTGTCCTTAATATAGCTTCTAGAATAGAGTACGGCGGCCTACTTCTATACGGGAAGTCTAGGTTTAAAGCGTAGGCGAGAAATAGTACTTAGATCCTATATATATAGATAAGAAGGGATCCTTAATCGTAGCTAAAGAAGGACTCTCTCGGTAGATCGAGGCTAAGGTTATATATAAGACCGCGAAAGAGATTACCTCGCTATAGATTACTAAATTTATCTATAAGGATATCTTCTACTAATAGAACGCTCTATAGGACGTTATTATAGATAATACTAAGGCTAACCTTAAGGATATTACTAATCTTCTTAAGAGCTATATAGTTAGACGACTACGAGTATCTCTATATTATCCGGAATCTAATAGCTTAGTCGAGGTAGGTTATAAACTAATACTAGCCGCTCTATCTAAGTACTTAGAAGGAGGTTCTAAACCTTAGATTCCGTACGTTCTATCTATATTATAGGCCGATCGAACGACCGAAGTATCTTCTACTAGCTAGATACTTACTACTCTTATAATCGGAAGAGAAGTAGTACTACTAATTAAACTAGATATACGAACGTATAGAGTAGTAGATTAGGGATCGGTTTAGACTCGAGAAGATCTCCTATACGTATAGTTACTCGCGCTCGAGAATATATAGAAAATAATAGAAGAAGCGAAGGATAGGAATAAGTAGTTCTATAAGTAGGTAAAGAAGTACTTTAATATAGTCTAGAACGTCGACTAGTAAGACTTTCGCGTAGGAGATATAGTAATAATCTATTATACTTAACTCGAATATTCGCGATTAGATAAACTCGTATACTAATAGCGCGGACCGTACTAGGTAGCTGCGTATACGCCTAAGGCCTTATATTACGAACTCGAAGAACTAGATAGAATACCTCTAACTAGTATATAGAACCGTATAAGCCTTAAGCGCTTATAATTTAGTATATAACGAAAATAATTAGTTGCGAACCGGTTATATATATGCCTTAGCCTTAGTATATATAGAGGTTAAGCGCACTTATAATTATAGTTAGCAAACCTAATATTTACTTAGTTTACTATTTACTAGTCTTAGTAGCGGCTATACCTTTACTATAAAAGCAGCCCTTCTTTTCTTAGAAACCTTCTCTTCTTTCCTTACTAACCTACCTTCCTCTCTCTATACTCCTCTCTCTTTTTTTAATACCTAAACTATATCTCTCGCTATTAAGATCTTTATAAATACGAACCTATTACTATAAGCGCAGAGCTATAAGACTAGAGCTACTAATATTCGCGACCTAGTTACGAATATTAACCTAATTAAAGACGATAACGAGTAGCGTAACGTTATCGGCAAGTATATCTACTATATCGATAAGTACCTATCCTATTAGAACGACCTAGCCTTCGAGTTTAGTAGTACGCTCTGCCCTAACGACTTTAAGAGCATAACTAAAGGAGTAGCCTCGCACTTCTCTAAATACTTTAAGGCCTATAAGGCTAGAGAGAGTTAGCGAGATTAGAAAGAGAGATGTCGTAAGATAGTTACTAGTCTTTAGGAGCTAGAACGAGCTAAGTATCCTCTACTCGTAAATACGATCTAGTACCTAGGAATAGTAAAGTAAATATCTACCTTTATAAGTAAGAACTTAAAGTAGGATAAGGCTGCCCTAGTCCTTCGTAAGGCTATTATCTAGAGGTTACTCTACCTAATAGCTAATAGATCTACCTTAGCCGAGGCTACTTAAAGTAACTTCGATAAGATTTATAAAGCTAGGGAAGAAGTAAACCGTATAAATATTAATAGTACTACCGTATAATAGGCCCTATAAGATCGAGGCCTATAACTTACTCCGAACTTTATTAGTTCTTTATAGAGAGATATTACTACTAGACTAACCCTATTAGCGCCTGCTCCTCGTTCTATAACTATTAACTTATAGTAGTAATAGAGTAGTCGTCTAGTTACTCGGTCCTATAAGTAGGTACTATAGAGTATATAGTTAGAGCCTAGGGCCTCGACTAGGTTATAGAAGCTAGGGCCCGGGGCCCCGACTAGGAATCGTTCCCTATTAAGCGCACTTATAGGGCCGTATACTCGAGAACTATAAGATCGTTAAGGATTAGAGCTCTTAAGTTATAGGTAGAGTAGTTAGAGTTAGGAGTTAACTATACGTAGCCGAGCTACCTCTATAGCCTCTTAGTAATTAGTTCTATTAGGTTCCTTATACTTTAGAATCTCGACTAGTAATACCTTAAGACCGTAGAAGTAAGCTCCCTAAGTATATAAGGATTGCCCTATAGAAGATACTAAGCTTATCGGTATAGTTAATATAATTAAGAGTACTATAGTAGTATAGTTATCCGAGACCGTCGTACTAATTAAATAGTACTATAAGCGAGCACGATAGGATATACCTAACGGCTATAGGCCGCTATATAGGAACTATTCTCGACGCGCGAGTAGTAGAATATATAGTCTTTATACGAATATTACGGATAACTAGCTCGGAGGTCGTTTCGTAGTATACTTATATAGTAATATCGACGAGGTTAAGAGAATAAACCCTACGTAGTTTTAAGGCAAGCGTCGCTCTTCTATTATAGCGGACGCCTTAGGTATCTTTAGATATAGACCTACCTTAAGCTAAAATCCTCTACTAGAATATATTATAGATACTAACGCCTTAGCGGCTCTAAGAACGAGGCTAAACAAGAAGGTACTTTAAGATTTTAAGGACTTTAGTACGACCGTAATTACTCTTTTCGATTAGCTTTAGCCGGTCGAGGAAGCTATTAAGCGAGAGTTCGATATCTACGACTAGTACCTTCGAGAGGCTAATAAGCGTAAGAATCTCGGTTAGCTATAGAATATATACTATAGCTTAACCTAATAGATTTTCCGCTAGGACTCTATATACTAGCTATATTATATAGTAATCCGGCTAGACTATACGACGCACCTATATTCCTACTTATACTACGCGAAGTTCTTATATAGAGCTATAGGATATAGAGAAGCGAATAGTACGAGTAAGTTCTACTATATCGATATCGCTCTTAATAAGCTATACTAAGGTACTAGTATTAATCTTATCTAAGGAAGCGTATCTCTTACTAATAAGGACGAGGCTAATACTACTATATTAGTAAGAGGCTTATATAAGAGAGATGTTTTCCGGGCTTAGTTCGAGTATATAGAGAAGCGAGGGATTCTAAAGAATAATAAGGGCCTATTTATCGAGGCTATTAGCCCTAACTAACTAATAGAAGAAGACTATACCCTAATCGGTTATAGGATAAAACTATAGGTCTATAACGCCTTCTAAGTACGTATCTCGTCGCTATATCTACTATATAGTACGAAGGCCTCCGAGAAGACTCGCCGAACTATACTTCCTTAGTTTACTCGAGTCGATATTAAGAATAATAGCCTAGAAATAAGTAAAGCTTTAGGAACCTATACTAAACTACGTAACGTATACTATAACCTCCTTCTAGGAGTTAGTATACTATTCGGTTATCTAAATAAGTATAGTATTATACCCTTCCGGTTTCTAGCCTCTACTTATTTTACTCCGTAGAGTTCTCTATCGGCCGTACTCGTAGGCTAGCTACGATAGGATAACCTAGCTATTATTAAGAATATCTATAAGTAGATAACTTACTCTAAGAAAAACTTCTTTTCTAAGGCCTCTAACTACTACGACCGCGTACTTACGGAGTATACTCGTGTCTAGCCCTTAGTATTAGAACTAGAATAAATGTTTTTCGGAAATAATAGTTACGTACTATACTAAGCCGACTATTCGAAGCGGCCTATAGCTTAGTTTTACGAAGACGCGGATATTAACGACTAATCGGAGATCTATAGTTAGGTATAGAACGAGGTATAGGAGGAAGCTAAGGCCCGGGGCTCCGGCTTAGCGAAGTTAATAGTAGTAGATAATACGAGGGAGATAAGTTAGACTATAAACAATAAGTATTTCCTATAAGTACCTTTACTTCTACTAGACTAGAATTTAACTAATATCGTAGGTTTAGGTTTATAATAGGAGTAGAGTATATTAGCTAGCTAATATACGCTAACTAGCTACTTATTCTAATACGAGAGTTAAGACATGCTACTACTATAAGAACTTAAATTCGGGGCTTACTTTAGTAGTTTTAGGAGTCGGAGTTTAATTAGTAAGGCGGGTATACTTATAGCCTATAGTTCGAATACGAATATAAATAGAAGGAGGAATATAAATAGTAATAAAAACGACGACGTGTAGCTATAACCTTTATCCCTTACGAAGTCGTATATATAAAGGAGATAATAGAGAAGTAGTTACGATAGCTTCTAACGTATACTTACTAGAAATAGGTACGTTAGACGAGATAGTATCCGAGGACTAGCTACGTAGGGTATTCTATTACCTACTCGCCTTACGACCTACTCTATCTATACTAATATAAGCTACTCGAGTATATATAGTTTAGGGTTATAATAGAAATAGCTAATTTCCTCGGCCTTAAACTAAGTAGTTCGACGTAGGCTATAGCGTAGGGAACGCGATAGTTCCTAACTACTATTTCTATAATAATCGCCTTCTAATAAAGAAGGCGAAGATAAAAGTAATCGGCGGCGGCGTCTATCGCGTCCGCGACTATTCCTATTACGATTACGCTAACTATAGCGTCTCGGCTAAGAGTTATTATTATCTAGTAGTAGAGGACTACTATTAGGGTTCCGATTACGGCGTAGCTATACGCTATCCGCGCGTTATTATCCTTCGCCTAAGACTAGACTAGTACGCTATAAGCGTTACTAGCGGCTATCGTCTAAATTACGCTATACTCGTCCGGCGCGGTTATTTAGTTCTAGGTTAATAACTATAGGAGCTAGAGCTAGAAGGAGGGTATTAGCTAAAGGGCGCTATTCTAATACTAGGAGACGGGCTATTACGCCGTTCTCTAATTATACTACTCTCTCGTTCTACTAGTCTCTTAACTAGTCGATATAATAGAGCTAGATAGTAGTCTATTTAGCTAGGACTCTACGGATCTAGTCTATTAGCCCTTCGAGTACTAGCTATAAAGCTAGTTTACGTCGATAGCGCCTACGCTCCTTAGTAGCCGGCCGGTTTACGGCTGCTAGTAAAGGTACCTATAAGCCTTACTATAGGAATTCGCGTAAACCTAGGAGTAGTAGCTAACTAGGAGGACGAATATAGAAACCGTAACGTTATACCTACTCCTAAGCTTATTCTTCTTCTAGCTCTATCTTAGTACGTAGTAGTACCGGCTATTATTATTACGAGTCTAAGTATTAAGGCGGGCTAGGATAAACTAGTACCGAGTTAATATCCTTTATATTTTTACGCTATCGTAGCCGAGGACTAAGTAAATACGCGCGGTAACTATAACGTTTCTACTCGGGAATACGTCCCGGATTATTTATTTCCGCTTCTTATACTATACGAGGCTCTAAACTTAGTAGGTTAGACTATATAAGGCCTACTAGCAATAATAGTAAAGAGTACTAGAGGCTAGCCTCCGAACTAGATATCTAACGTTATAGAGCTAGTAGCTAGGTAAATAGCTTACGCGAAGGAGTTTTAGGCGATAGAGCTCTTAGTAGCTAGATATACGAGCGAATATATAGAGGACGCTAGGCTACTACTCGTCGGCGAATCGCGTTAAGTAAGTAGATCGGTCGATGCCTCTAGACTAGACGGTCGACCGTCGATCTACTCGTTTACCTAGACGTTCGATTTAGGTTATACTAGCTATTATTATAGGCTCGCCTATAGATTTACTTACGGCTAGGGTCCGGCCGACGCCTCGGGAGGACTAGTAAATTAGAGTAGTATTTTAATTACTAGCTATAAATAGAGAACTTATTTAGTAGCCTCGGTAACTACTAAAGTATTTATCGGCTAGTCTAACGAGTATTCTAGAGCCGCCGCTTATAAAGGTTAGTATATAGTAATATATTAAGCGCCTCTAACTATACCCGTTAGAGATATTAAGAGACTAATTCTTACTAATTCCTCTTTATACGTTTAGTATACTTTTGTCTTACGCTAAGTATACGCGGTATAAGCTAGATACTTTAACGTCTAACTTAGACGCCCTCTAAGCTATTAGCTCTCTAAGCTATCGCTCTTATAATTATCTCCTCTTCCTTATAGAGCTACCTTAGCTCGTAGAAGAGTCTATATTAATATAGTAGCCGGCTGCTTACGTTCTTATTACGTTATAGTTACGTTACTCTACCGTCTTATAGTCGTACGCGATTTTTAGTAGTACTATAGTAACGTACTAGATCTTAAGGGACTTTTATATTATAGACTCTATATAGGCCGCGCGTTAATTATAGGGTAGGTGCGGGCTATAAGTTCGCGCCTAATTATATTAATACTTATTCTAGTATACTATCTTTAGATAAGCGCCCTACTCCTACCTCGTACTATCTATATATCTTTCTAGCCTTTTCCTAGTACCTATTCTATAAGTATTATATCTCCTAAGAAGAGCTCTACTCCTATAATCTTAGCCGATCCCTATACTATTACTAACCTCCTCGCTATTAAGAATAACGACTATTATTATTATCTCTTATATTTAGTAACGGGTAAGTCTAGCGTTCCGCGTACGTATTAGCTACGAGTTCCTTACTAATATAGTACGTATAGCTAGCGTTCGGCCGTATAATAGAGTTATAAAATTAAGTAAGAAGAAGAATTACTAGCGCTATAATAATAATAACTACTTCTACGACCGCTATACTAACCTAGATATTATTACGTAGTCGAAGCGCTTACGCTTCTACCTTACTAAGCTAGCCGAGAGTAGGCCGGCCGTACGCGCCGAGTAGCTCCGCCGCCGCTCTACTAATTTATAAGCTCTAATCGCCGATAGCCTTAAGGTCCTATAGTCTAATAAGAGTAAGTTAGCTAGAGTCTTTAAGACCTTAAAGAAGAGCGGAGCTAGCGCGCTACTAGCCGATAGCGGTCCTTCTACTACTAAGCTACTTATAGCTAGTAAGTAGATCGCTCTATTCTCTAGGCTCTTTAAGCTTAAGTATAAGGTATATCTTATAAGTTATATACTCCTCGTACGCGTTACTAATATTCTTCGTAGCGTCTACGCCTACTCGGCGCCTTAAAAGAGGCCCTCGATATAGCGATCTATACTACCTACGCCGACCGCCTCGCTAGCTAAGTAGAGGAGGTCTCTAACGACGAGGCCTTCGTAGTAGAGAAGAAGAAGAAGAATAAGAAGAAGAAGAGTAGAGAGGAGAATAGTACCGAGGTTAATAAAGGTATAGAGGAGTAAGCTAGCGTATCGCGCGCTCTTCTTATACTCTCTCCTCGCGCTCCTCCTATACTACTTATATAGTCCGCTGCCTTATTTCGTACTTCTATTTTACGCCGGCGCTATAGCCTATTTGCGCTATGCCTACGAGCGCTATAAATAATTTCTCTCTACTCTATATCCTTTATTTCTTTTAGTAATCTTCGTAACGTAACGTTTCGTCGTAGCCTTAGCGCTTAGCGCGTACTTATCGTAAGTTATAGTAGTCGCGACAGTTAATTAGTAGCGTAGTAGCCGTAATAGTCGACTTTACGGCTTACGTAAGCTCCTCTTGCTCTACTCTTACGCCTTAAATTCCTCGAGCGCTTTATATTTCTCGATATATTCGATTAGTTCCTACGTATTATATTCTTCTAGCTAGCCTTTCTACTAGACTAGCTACTTCCTCTTACTCTTCTCGACTCGAGTTTCTAATACTTTCTTAACTATCTACTCGCTCTTATTATCTACGAGGGGTAAGCTAGTCTCTTAAGATTCGCTACTATACTAGAGTTCTAGAAGAGATACGTAGAAGATATTATAGATACGTAATCCTATTAGAAGAGCTAGGTAGTACGCCTACTTTCTAACTACGTCGATTACTTTAAATAGTCTAGCGAACTTATCCGCTAGTTTCTTTAATAATACCTTTAGTTTTAAGTTCTTTATAAATAGGAGGACTATATCGCCGACCTTATATTCCTTTAGCTAATACTTCTAGTTATAATACTTAGCCTACGACTCGCTTACTTACTACTAGCGCTTTATTAACTCCTTATAGTTCCGCTTTAACCTTTTTATAGCGTCCTTTACTACTAGTACTTCTTCTTACGGAATCGCGCCTCGAGATTTAGTTACGTCCCTCTTATAAGTCTTTATTATTAAGTCTAGGTCGAACTCGTAGATAACGCGGAATAGTAATATCTTTAGTATTATATTTAGGCTATTATTATACGCGAATTCTATAGAGGCTAGTATAGACGCCTAGTCGTCTTAGTTCTACTCGTAATAGATACGTAGGTACTACTTAAGCGTCTAGCCTATAAAGTTCTATTATACGCCTCTACGCGGCCGTAGGTAGAAATAGATACTCTCGAGTATACTAGCTAAGTATAAGGGCATATAAGATAATCCTACTTCGCTACTACTAGCCGTATATCTAATAAGATAAGAACTACTTTAAGATAACCTTAAGACTACCTAACGAACTAAGGTAGAACCCTACTATAGAAAAAGTAGAAAAGAGAGAATAGAATAGAAGTAGGTAGAATAGAAGTAGAGAGAGGAGGTAGCTACTAGGTAAGAGATTAGCTATTTACTTACTAAAAAGAGCTATAGAAGGAAAGGAGAAAAGTAGACCCTTCCTACCTAGAATATATATTCCTAGAGACGACCCTTTAGGTCCGAGACGAATAGAAATAGAGGCCTCTATACCGACTCGATATACTATACTAGCTATATCTACTAGAACTAATTTTAGATACTAAAATTCTATATATAGGGCTTGGCGCTTGGCTTGGCGCCAAGGCGCACTAAGCGAAATTCTAGTTCCCCTAGGCATCGGCCTATAATATTTGTTTTTAGCGCGAATAAGGCACCTCTAAGATCGAGAGTTTTTTAGCCTAGAAGCCTAGTAGGAGGCTTTTCTCTCTTATACGACCGGTTAGGTATTAGGCCTACCCGTGCTATATAGTCTTCGACTTCTATAGTACGTTAATAGAACAAATAAATAAATAAATAAACTTAAGCGTCTAGTTTACGCGTTTAGTCTAGCTATCCGTTTACGAGTAAAATGCTATACTTAGCCTATATTTTACGTATACCTCGAAATAGAAGTCTAACTAGAACTAGCTAGTAAATATAGACCCTCTATTAGAGATAATACTACTAGGTATACCTCGAAGTCGTATAACTTTATTAAGTAGAATATCTATAAGCTCTACGCTTATATAGCGTTTTATTATCTAAATAAAAGTTACTATCTTAGAATAGTAGTCGATAATTATAAGGATCGCGTTAAATATACGACTATTACGCTTACTCGATAGAAGGTCTATAATAAAGTCTATAGATAGATTTTTCTATAGCTATTCTAGTAGAGGAAGCGTAACTATCTCGCTATAGGAATAGTAGCGCCTCGCTTTCGCCTTCTAATAGCTACTATATAATTCGATATATTACTTAACGTCCTCGTTAACCTCTAGCTACTAGTACTTTCTCTTAACGAGTTCTATAGTCTTATCCTTATCGAAATAGCTAGCTAGGAAGTCGTTATAGTATATACGAATTACTTACGTTCGTAATACGAGGTCGTAAGGAAGATATAATACCTCTTCGCGATATATATACCTATCTTAAATAGTATACTTATTACTTTCTCCTCTATTACTCTCCGCCTACGTATATAGCTCCTTTACTATTAGGTCTAGCTAGACTAGCGTAGCTACGTATCCGATTACTAGGTCTAAGGTATTAGCGTATAGCCGTTCCTTCGTAATAATAGCGCTAGCGACCTATATTAGTAGCGCGAATCTATACGGACCCGGCTCGTAGCGTTCGAGGCTAGCGGGCTACGTTCTATTAGCCGCTTTCGTTACCGCCCTCTAGTTTATTATATACTAGTAGTTATAGGCGGCCTTATTATTTATTTATTTATTTATTCTATTAACGTACTATAGGAGTTAAAGACTATATAGCACGGATAGGCCTAATACCTAACCGGTCGTAGAAGAGAGAAAAGCCTCCTAGGCTAAAAAACTCTTAGTCGTAAAGGTGTCTTATTCGCGCTAAAAATAGATATTATAGGCCGATACCTAGAGGAACTAGAATTTCGCTCGGTACGCCTTAGCGCTAAGCGCTAAGCCCTATATATAGAATTTTAGCATCTAAAATTAGTTCTAGTAGCAGATATAGCTAGTATAGTATATCGAGTTAGTATAGAAGGCTATTATTTCTATTCGTCTCGGACCTAGAGAGTCGTCTCTAGGAATATATATTCTAGATAGGAAGGGTCTGCCTTTCTCTCTTTCTTCTATAGCTCTTTTTAGTAGGTAAATAGCTAATCTCTTATCTAGTAGCTACCTCCTCTCTTTACTCCTATTCTATTTACTTCTATTCTATTCTCTTTCTTTTCTATCTTTTCTATAGTAGAGTTCTACCTTAGTTTATAGAGTAGTCTTAGGGTTATCTTAGAGTAGTCTTAGTCTTATTAGGTATACGGCTAGTAGTAGCGAAGTAGGATTATCTTATATGCCCTTATACTTTACTAGTATACTCGAGAGCATCTATTTCTACCTACGGCCGCGTAGAGACGTATAATAGGACTTCGTAGGCTATAGGCGACCTTAATATAGTTTATAACCGGTCCGCTTGCTCGGAGGTCGCTCTAAACTTAGAGTTTCTACTATAGCGATAGTAATAGGTTATTTATTACCTACGTATCTTTTACGTAATCGCTACGCCTCGATAGCGCGTCGGCTACGTTTAGCTTACCCGCTCTATAACTAATTATAAAGTTATATAGGGCTAAGAACGTAGCCTACCTAGCCTATCGGCTCGTTAACTACTTTATACTTATAAAGGCCTTTAGGTTAGCGTAGTCGACTAGTACCTCTACCTTATACGTAGCGCCTTCGAGGTAAGGCCTCTATACCTTAAAGGATTCTACTACTACGAGGAGTTCCTTATTATAGACCTCGTAGTTATACTTAGTATTAATTATCTTCTACGAAAAGAACGCGATTAGGTACTATTCCGACTCGAATAGCTAGCTTAGAATACTAGCGATAGCGAAGTTAGACGTATTAGTCTCGACTCGTAGGCGTAACGTAAAGTTTAAGTATCTAAGAAGCAGCGTAGTTTAGAAGCGTTCTTTTAACTTTAAGAAAGCCTACTCCTCGGCTTCGCTCTAACTAATAGGCCCCGGCTTTCTACCGTTCTTCGCGCTTTTCGAGAGTATAGTTAGTCTAACTTAGTAGTACTATAACTCTTAAATATCCGAAGATAAAGTAGTAGTAGAAGTTCGCGAACCTAAGAAACGATTAAACCTCTATTAGAGTAGTCGGCCTCGGCTACGAGGCAATTATAGCTACTCTACTAGAGTCTATTACTACGCCTCTAGTCGTAACTACGAACCTAAGGAAGTTAACTTATTTCTAGAAGAACTTATACTTAGCGCGTTATATATAGAGTCCGAATTTATAGAGCCTCTTAAGTATAGCGTATACGTCTCGTATATAGTCCTCGCGAGTCTTACTATAGATTAGGATATTATCTAGGTATACTACGTAACTTATATCTACTAGCCCTACTAGCGCGCGGTTAATATACGCCTAGAACGTTACTAGGGCATTCGTTAAACTAAAGGGCATTCCCTAGTATTAGTAGTAACCGTATCGCGTATAGAACGTAGTCTTCTAGCGGTCGCTTAGTTTAATACGAATACGATAATACGCGTCTATAAGATCTAGCGACGTAAACTATATAGCTTCTATAAGTCTATCTAGCGTTTCGTTAATAAGAGAGAGCGAGTACCGATTCTTAATCGTAATCTCGTTTAGCCTATAGTAGTCTATATATAATCGTAGCTTACTATTCTTCTTTAGTACGAATAGGATAGGTATACTCGCCTCGCTATTAGAACGCTAATCTAATTATGCTCGAGCCTAGTCTTTAGGTACTCCTTAAGCTTTTCGAGCTCTCTACCTAACTAGTAGTATAGAGGCCTAAAGGGTAGTATAGTGCCTAGCTTTAGGTCGATCGTATACTTAGCGCTATTAATAGGTCTACTTCGTATTTTCTTTATTAGGTTAAGGATATTATCGAACTAATAGAACTCCTCTAGTATTAGAGTAGGCTCCTCGCCTATCCTACTTAGGCTAACTATAAATATAGTAGGTACCTTCTAGAGGTCTTTAAGGAACTTATAGGCCTCTCGGACTTCGAATCGGCCGAAACGATCGTTATTATAACGCTATTTATCTATGCTACTATCGATACTTACTTATTACGTACGTCGCTATAAATAGCTAAAGATAATATCGGGATCTAGTATATTATATACGTAGAAGATTCCTCTAGTTACGCGCTCGATTCTCGAGAAGTCTACGAGCCTTATACGTATATAGTACGCACCGTAATAATAACCTAGTTTACCTATAAAGGTAGTAGCTAGTAGTAAGGCCGCGTTCGGCCGTAAGGGCAACTTATACTAGAGTACGAAGGCTCGTAATACTATATTAATATTCGTAGTATTATCGAGAAGGAACTTAGCTAGCCTACGGCCCTCCTAAGACTTAACTTCTTCTTATACTCGTACTACTAGTACGTATTATATAGGTAGGTACCCTATACTATCTACTTTAGTAGTAGAGACTTACGTAATATCTCTATCGCTTCTACTTTTTTCGACTTGCCTACGGCTACCTTACGGACCGCTAGCTTATTACTATCCTTATTCTTATTTAGATAATCTAGACGGATATAGCCTACCTCGTTATAACTATAATACCTAGGTTACTAGTCCTTATCTTTACTTTTACGCTTATCTTAAGAGTTCTTCTTCTTCGAGTTAGACCTATAACTACTTTTAGAGGTATATACGTTACTATCGACCCTCTTACGCTTTAACTACTAGTGCGACGCGTCCTTATTATAGTCCTATAAGCCTATATTACGTAGTATTAACCTTTTTACCTATTTAAGGCATCGTACTAGGGCGACGAGGTCGGCGCGCTTCGCTAGGATAATATAGTTCTTAATAATATCCTTTCGTAGCGACGGCTTTAACTTTACGAGAAGCTAGCGAACTAACTACGCCTCGGTATAGTCGCTAAGCTATACCTCGAGACTACTAAGGTCTATTACGAATTATCGTATACTCTAATTTTTGCCTTAGTATATTATCTCGTACTTAATAGTTACGAGTAGCTAGCGGTTCGCTTAATCCTTAACGATATCGTATAGGAACTTATAGAACTACGCCTAAGTATACTCTACTAGAAGTATACTAAGGTACTTATTATACTAGGCTTCTTACGCTTTACTTACGAGGAATATAATACTAGCGATTACTTTCTAGTATTCTATTATAAACTTTCTCGGCGCGGCTATAAAGTTTACTTTATATACGCGGACGTATTCCTAAGCTTCCTTAATAGTCTTATCTTTAAATAGCTTAGGAGAGCGGAGCTTAATAGATTCGTAGGGCGTATATTCGTCGCTACCGTAACGCGTACCGTCCTTAGTATCTCTAGCAATGCTCGCCGTACTAGAGTACCTCGAGCCGAGGCTTCTTACTATCGTACTTAAGTATATTAGTAGGGTAGTCGTCTTAACTTCTTATATTAAGCGTTTATTCTCTACCTAGAGGGCGTAGAGTTCGAGCTATTTATATAGCGTAGCGTTCTCTTATTCGAGACGCTCGCGCCTCGCCTACGTATCGTTAATATCGTCTATCTTTTTATTTTCTTTAGCTTTAGAGTTCGGTAACTCTTCTACGTAGCCTAATAGTAGTACTACGGACCTAGCGCGTTCGCTACGATTACCTAGCTATATAGATGCTCCTCGCGTAAGTATAGTAGGCCTTAATAGATCGCTACCCTCGATAAGATAAAAGAATTAGTATTATAAAGGTTAGTATATAGCAATATATTAAGCGCCTCTAACTATACTCGTTAGAGATATTAAGAGACTAATTCTTACCGATTCCTCTTTATATATTTAGCGTACTTTTATCTTACGCCGAGTATACGTAGTATAAGCTAGATACTTCGGCGTCTAACTTAAACGCTCTCTAAGCTATTAGCCTCCTAAGCTATCGCTCTTATACTACTCCTCTACTCGTCTAGCTAGGAGACGAGTATTCTTATAGCTAAGAGTAGTACTAGACTAAGAACCGGACTAAGGGCTAGAGAGCTAGTCTTAAGCGCTTAATTCTTCTAGATAGGTTAATATTCTCGAAGAAGACTAAGAATAAGAAAGCGTAAGTAAGCGTAAGGGCGTTAACCTCGGGAAGTTTAGAAGCTAGATTAGCTATATATAGCGTGCCCGGGAAGATAAGTAGCGCTAAGAACGCTAATAAGCTTCCGATAGTATAGAGGTCTACGCTACTATAAGTTCGGTAGGTTTATAGTATTCTAGTACCCTACGCGGCTATATTATCGACTCGTCTAGTTAATAGTTAATAGTTTAATAGTTAATAGTAAGTCGTCGGTTAGAGTACGACGAGGAATAAGGTATTAACTAGACTAAAGGCGCTCTTTACTATATAAGGAAAGCACTACTCGTAATATAGTAGTTACTAGCGAAGTAGTAAACTCCTTCCTAAATTAGCTATCGTAGAGTAAATAAAGGCCTTAAAGCTAGGCTAGAGAGGTAGCGGCGGACTATAGCTAGTAGAAAGTAGAATAGGTAGCTTCTAGTAGCTAGGTAATATAAGTCCCTCGCGGCTTAGTTAGCGGCTAAGAGCCTAGTTAGGCGAAAAGGTAGGCGATTAGCGGCCGGTAGGCTAGACGCGTTAGTCGCGGAAAGTAGCTAAGCGATCGATAGAAGATCGTAGTCGATAGGCCGTCCTTTAGATATTTAAGCTCGTAGAACTAGCTAGATCGTATTAATATACTTCGAAGCTACTAATTATTAGAGTCTAGGCAGGGCCTAGCCGAGTTAAGTTAGTAACGTCCGTAGTATTACTATCTAGCTATATATATACTAAAGTACCTACTCGACGGCCGGGCTTATAGCCTTAGCCTTCGGCCTATAACCTCTATCTAGCTAGCTACTTGTCCTATCTATAATAATATACGTATCCTTCCTATATATATACCTTCTAACTAACGAGTTCTAGCGTCGAGGCTATTAATATTTACTTCTACGAGCGTATATATATAGCGAAGCTATTAGTCTTAATTAAATAACTTCCTTTTTAAGAAATAGACGGAGATATAAGAGAGATATTAGATACTAAAGACTACGAGTTCTCTCGTCTAGAATAGTTCTCGTACTTTATATATATAATCTAGCTCTTCTTAAGGAAGTTCTTCGCTACTTTTAAGATCGAGCTAAGAAATAAAAAATAAGAATAATAGAACGAGGAGATAGATACGAACGCCTTACGTCGGCTTAAAGTAGGAAGTCTAGCTACGGTTCTAATAAAGGTACTATATATTCTCCCTATAAAGTATACGTAGTTAATAAACGTAGTCGGTAGAAGCTATACTAATAACCGCTCCTTATAAAGTTCTATAAACTTATAGTTAAGGTAAACTCTAGTACTTAACGCTTCGAGAGTTTTATAGTACTATAGCGAAAGAGGATCGTAGATCTATATCTATACCCGAAACGGTATAAATAGTAGAAGAAGACGCCTAATAGAGTTTTACGTATAATATAAGATATAAAGACCCGTTAGAGCTTAACTATAATTATACTAATACGTAGTTCTTAACTATAAGATATTATTAACGAGTATATTAAGAACGAGAGTTAGCCCGAACTTAAGCTAACTACTATAGAATAGAAGAGGGTTAAATATATTATTAACCTTACTACTTCTTTCGCTAAGGCTATAATATAGATTAGTATAATAAAGGGGCTAATAATCTACTTCGTTCTTAGCTACTATAATACCTTATTCGATATCCTAGATATTATAGATAAGAAACTTAAATATAAAATATAATCCTAGTAAAAGAAGATTTATTCCGCCTTATAAGCTATATAGATAAAGCTCGAGAAGTATTATACTACTACCTAAGAGCGATTCGGCGATATATATAGTATTATAATTCTTCTTAATCTAGTAATAAAACGGGCGTTCTAGGACCGCGAGGCGTTCTCTAGCGAGGAGCTCGATTCCTCCTTTAAGAATTACTACTAGTTAAAATTCTAGGTCGAATACGCGCGATATAAGCCTCTTATAGCTACGTCCTAGTCTAGGCCGTAAAACGCCTTATACTACTCCGCGATATTATTCGTAATAGGTCTCTATAGTAGATTAGATAGTAATAACTCCGACTTTAATTAAAGGATATCTAGACGGCCGCGGTAGACCGTATACCCGTTAGCTAATTCGGACGAGGTATCTCGTTATCGTTACGCTAGATTTAAGAACTCGGCTGCCTATTCTATAGAGTATCCGCTCTAGTTATAGAAGATAATAGTATTAGAATATCTAGGTTACGCGCTAATAGCTCGGGATATCCTCTCTATTCTAGTAGCTAGAACTAGTTATAAGCGCGACTTTAGTATAGCGCGTTATTAGAGCCGATATAATCGGTCCTACGATCCCTCGACGTTTAGTAATATTATATACTATCGTTCTCGAGAGTATAACGCGTAGTAATAGGCTCGGGATTCGCTTATAGAGGAGGCGCTACTAATATTAACTACGTTCGAGCCTTCGAATAATATAGTTAGTTAGTAGTAGGAGTAGCTAGAGGCGGATTAGGAGGCGTTAGTAAGTACTAAATAGAGCAACTTCGACTCGATTAGCGATAATAAGAAGAATATAGTACTAATATATCTTCGCTATAGTACTCGGTAAAGAAAGTATTTACTTTTACGTTATACTCGTAGAGTAGAATAGACTTCGTAGTCGATATTATATATAGTATTTAATTCCGTATCTCGTAGTTAGTAAGTATAGTCGGCAGCCTTATTTTTCTCTATAACTATAGTCGCTACTTTAACCGGCGCTTCTAATATACTACTACGCTTAGTTCTATATATACGTATATTTAGTATTAGAGCAATCCTATTATCCCTATAGCGACCTAGTTTTATTCCGCGTTATTAGACCTATCTTTTTAAACTTAGATCTCTATAAAGACCTATATAGGAACCGGTAGTATTTAGACCCGACCTATCGATTTCGTATTAGGTCGGGTACCTTATCGATTTAGGTCTTAGGTCGGTTCCTAAGAGAACCGACCTAGACTCGGAACCGACTTAAAGTCGAGGACCTATTCTAACCTCTAGTCGGGCGTCGTTCTAAGCTCTTATTAAGTAGTTACGTAGAATAACTATCTATAGTATCTTATTTAAGGCAAAGGTAGCCGGCTAAGGTACGGTTACTATATATTATAATAGGTCTTAAATAAGTAAGAGGTATATAAGAACGAGTTTCGCCGCTTCGGTAACGCTAGATATATTTATAACCTAGTCTTAGAGATACTCCGGCTATAATATTCTACGCTCTATTAAGGCTACTAGAGGCTCGTACTTAGGTAGTAGTATATAGTTATTTATAATAAATACTACTAAGCGCTAGAGATTAGGCTTACTACGTCTAATTCTTCTTAAGAGCGCGTCTTATATTAAGAAGACTTAGAAGGAGAAAGTAGTTAATAAGGAAGCTACGTTAATATCTAGTAGAATCGGAGCTACTAGAATAGGTAGTAGAACTAGTTCCTACTACTACGAAATAGGTACGTCTAGACTAGTAGAGGCTATTATCTACGCGACTATCTATAGACGTCGCGACTACCTATAGTTAGCTTTAGAGATATAAGAAAAAAATAAAGGGCGTCTAAGTAGCTAGAGGCCGCGAATAACCGACGGCTAACTCTTTAACTACTCTACTCGTTCTTATATATATACGCCTCGTTATCCTCGTATAATCTTATAGAATATATAAGGCGTCTATAATCTACGTAGAATACGAGTCTAGCTACTAATTAAGCCGTTAGTATATTCTCGATATTCGGTCGTTTAAATAGGCTTAGCCTCGTTCGTTAATCGGTTAGGTATTTAAATAAGGTCGAGATTAACTCTTCCGAGCTACTAGTTATTACGTCTATATTAGACGACTAGGTATACTAAAAGTTAATCTCTATTTATTTACGTCTATCGGAGGAAGCGTCTATATACTAAGTACTAAGCCGTCCGTATAGGCCTATAGACTATAATAAGAGTCCTACTTAAAAAGTAGTCTCTAATAGGATACTTTATTAAAGGCTCTAGATATATCTAGGTAGAGTATAGATATAACTACTCTAGGTTTAGCCTTCTAAATAGTTCTAACTTACTTAGTAATAAGGTCTAGTACTAATATAGTAGACCTACTAGGCCTAGTACCTATTTATATTTCTAGGAGAAGCTACCTTCCTTTAGTCTCTTTAGATATTCTTTTTACTACTATAGCCTCTAGAATCTTTACTATTATATTAAGTAAGGTAATTAGTCTATATACTCTTAGCTTTATATAGTCTAGTTTCTATAGCTTTCTTAGTACTACTATAGTAAAGTACTTAAATAGTATAAAGTAGTATACTATTTTAAAGTAAGTAGAAAAAAGTTTAGCTAGAATTAGTATAAGCCATTCCTTATATTTCTTAAGTAGGAGGTTTAGTATTTAGTTAGGTCCTAGAGCTTATAAATAGTAATAATAGAAGTAACGAAGATAACGGCTTCGCTATTAATAGCGACGAGAGTAATAATAATAAAATTAATAGTAACGAGAGTATTATACTACCTACCTCTTCCTCTTAGCTTTTTAGAAAGACTCTATAGAAAACTATACTAGATTTAGTAAAGGTAGGCGGTCGGCCTCGTCTTAATAAGTAGAAGCTCGCTTACTAAATAGCTCGTAAGAGATAGATCGAAAGAGATAATATAGTAATAGTAGTAGTAGTAGTAGTAGTAGTAGTAGTAGTAGCTAGAAATATAGTAGATAGAGACGTAGTAGATAGAAATATAGTAAATAACGGAATAAATAGTAGCGTAGTAGCTAGAGAAGTAGTAGGTAGAAAATAAGTACTAGGTAGAAAATAAGTAGCGAAAAAGAGACTAGCTAGAAAGAGAATAGCTAGAAAAGTACTAGCTAAAATAGTACTAGTAAGTAGAGGAGGTCTAGCTCGTAGAGCTAGTATACGGAAGACTTATTACTATAAGCTAGGTAGTAAGTTATATAGTCGGTATTTATAGTCGGTATTACTAACTTATACTCTAGCTATTACGCTTCGAGAGATCCGTAAGTACTAGAAGTCTACGGATCTACTTATACTAAAGCTACTCTTTAGTTACCTCGTTCGCGAAGTTTACTACGACGTTTCTAGAGGCTTAGCTATTTCTAAAGAAGAATACTATTAGTAGGCGAGCGCCCTTAGTACTCTATAGGAAGCTACTAAGAGTACTCTAGTCTACCTCTTCTCGAGTATATATATTCCTAGTTATTCTATATTCGATTAATATTAACTATATAATAGGTACTAATATTACGGCGATTTACGTAAAGCGAATAACTATTTAGTAGAGGGATATAAAGTTTATTATTAGCCTACTATCGTCTTAGGGAATTAATATATTTAGTAAGAGATAAATCTCTATAGTATATATAAAGAAAATCGTTATAACTATAGAAGGTATATATAGTAAAAATCGTTATAATTATAGAGTTTACTATAGTCGGTATTCGTAGTTAGTATATATATAGCTATAATAAATCGTATAATTTACTATATCGAATTAAATATATCTCTAAAATTCGTAGTTTTCTATACTTTCTACTTCTTCTAGTTTTTATCTATTTATAACCCTCGATTTTCTATACTATATTCTATTAAATCTTATATTTCTATTAGGACCTATCTTTAAACCTATTATTAGACCTAAGTCGGACCTATCTAATACTTATATTTATTAAATAAGTCTAGAACTAAGAAGGAACTAGTAAGGACCTAACCTAACTATTATAGTTCTATATATTTAGGTCCTAGACCCGACCTAGAGCCTACGAAGTCCTATTATACGCCTCTACGCGGCCGTAGGTAGAAATAGATACTCTCGAGTATACTAGTAAAGTATAAGAGTATATAAGATAATCCTACTTTGCTACTACTAGCTATATACTCGATAAGACTAAGACTACTCTAAGATAACTCTAAGACTAGCCTACGAACTAAGGTAGAACTCTATTATAGAAAAGGTAGAAAAGAGAGAGGATAGAATAGAAGTAAGTAAAATAGAAGTAAAGAGAGGAGGTAGCTACTAGGTAAGAGATTAGCTATTTACTTACTAAAAAGAGCTATAGAAGAAAAAGAGAAAGGTAGATCCTTCCTACCTAGAATATATATTCCTAGAGACGACTCTCTAGGTCCGAGACGAATAGAAATAATAGCTTTCTATACCGACTTAATATACTATACTAGCTATATCTGCTACTAGAACTAATTTTAGATGCTAAAATTCTATATATAGGGCTTGGCGCTTGGCGCTTGGCGCCAAGGCGCACCGAGCGAAATTCTAGTTCCCCTAGGCATCGGCCTATAATATCCGTTTTTAGCGCGAATAAGACACTTCTACGACCGAGAGTTTTTTAGCCTAGGAGGCTTTTCTCTCTCCTACGACCGGTTAGGTATTAGGCCTACCCGTGCTATATAGTCTTCGACTCCTATAGCACGTTAATAGAATAAACAAACAAATAAATAAATAAATAGACCCGACCTAGACCCGTCTCGACCTATTCTAACCTCTAGCTCTAAGTCTTCTAAAGTTTTACTATATTATTATACTTTAGGAAGCCTATCCTTTTACTTATTAGTTTAGGTATTCTAGCCTATATAGAGGCCTTTATTCCCTTACTAGTAGCTATTAACCTATATCTAACTCTTTCTACTAGTTCCTAGAATAGGTATCTCCTTATACTAATTCTACTCTAAATTTAGCCTTACTTAGTATCTAGTTATATAACCTATATCTAGAGAAATTCTAGTATTATAAAGAGTTAAGAGTAGTAGTATCTTTATAAGTAGCACTAAGTGCAGCATAGTAGTAGCTTATATTAGATGCCCTGCCTTTAGATCTAATATTTTAAGGAGCTCTTTTATAGGAGAACTAGTCCTATATTAGGGCCTCTAGTTTAGATAAGCAGCTAGGCCTACTTGTCCTAGTATCCTAATAGTTTTTTCTGCTGCTCTTGCTCCCTGCTTCTCTATCCTCGCTCTTTCTTATTATAGTTCTCCCTTAGGTATACTTAGTCCCTCCTTTCTAGCCTATTCTAAAGCTAGGTTACTACTCTAGCCTCTAGGCCTTTAGCAGTATTTACTGCCTTAGAGGGCTGTCCCTTAGTCGAACATTAGAATCTTGTGTTGGTTATGCCGCGCTAGCGTCGTCGTCGTGTTCTTAGGAGCTCTCTAGATCTCCCTAGGTCGAATTTCTAGACTTTTTGTCGCTTTCTTCCTGCCTTTGCAGGTGTCCAGCCGCCCTGCACTTTGCCAGCACAGCCGAAGCTGCCTGTTTCCACCTGCGACCGCGTGGAGGTGTGCAATAGGACTTCGCAGGCATCGAGAAATATAGGTCGGGTTTCTCTGCATAGACGAAGGCATAACTAAGAATCGACGATAGTTTGCTGCAGTCGAGCTCACCGTAGTCGCTATCGACCGAAGGTTTCCTTCTGCTCCGGCCCTCCTCTCTCTATCCCATTAAACCACAAGCTCATGGAAAACAACACAGATGTTCTCAACTCGGACAAAGTCCTCATCAACGTGGTCCACACAAGCCAGAAAATCGACCACACTACCTCTTCGTCATTCCTTGGCGCATGCGCTACCGTCAAAGAGGTCGGCAGTGACTTGGTAGGGGCGTTCGAAGGAGGACAGATTGTGATGAGCCTGTTGCCTGACGGAGCATCAGACATCATACTTGATGGGGCCATGATCTGCAAAAAGCCGCCTGAATTGGATCTCGAGCTGGCAGTGAAATTTGCCGAGTCATATCATGTGGCATACACTGCAGCTCGAGCATACGAAGATCAACTCCAACAGAGTGCCTCTGGAACCAGCAGCGACCCTACTTTCCCTGATATCTTGATCCTCGTCACTGGAGGCGAGACTGCAGTCGGAGCCATAATCTGCCTGCTTCTCAAAAAGAATCATCCGGATGCCAAATTGTTCGTAACAGTCGACCTGTCCCAGCACGATGATTTAGTCAAATGTGTGGGTCAATACGTGCTAGTTTTCGGGGCTCATTATGCTATCAATGCCAATGCAATTGACACAATAGAACATCTACAGTCAGCATTGCAGGGCTATACCGGCAAGAAGAAGTTTGGGGGGATCATCGATGTTACGGGGTATGTTCAACGAGTTCCAGATATAATGAACGCCCTTGAGGAGAGACATGTGTTTGTGGACACAAGAGCAGTCAGTGTGGGAGATCCGAGGGACATCATTGCTCCTCTGCGAAAGTTCATTGATGTTAATGCATCGTGTCTGAAGGAACTCTGACGCGACCTTTGGAAAAGTTGCGATTGTCATGCAGGCGCGTAGTTAAGATTCGTTTCCACCGAAGAGAACAGACGCATGACTACGACTCTAATCAATCGGCAGAGGCAGAAACCGGTATACAGCATTGAGTTGATCGAACACAATGCGTCGGTCGAGAAAAACAAGCACGGGTTACACCGGAATTAGAGCTGTGTCGACGCCCTAGGGATCAGAGACTCAGTCCCAACATGTGCTTGGTTTGAAGTTCAAAAAAGCAGCTTCGAATTGCAGCTCTTCTCTGGTCTTCGAGCTACACCTCATCATCTCGCTCTCTGGCGAGAGGGGAATTACTCTGCTCGTTTGCTTGGATACAGTCGCAACTAGGCCGGAAATATCTTTAGAGATGCGACTCCACTTGGCTGCGAGATTCTCTAACTAGTGCAGCGTTGTGCAGAACAACGAAGTGTTTCGATTGATCAACTTGCAACCAAGTCGGGCAAGTGGTACATTGCACCATATTTCGATGGCGCATCTGCCAATTGAGGAATGGAGCAATGAGGGTGATCATAAGTTGATGGGACCGTACTGTAGAGGACGCAGCCTGCAAATTCGCAACGATTGACATACATACTAAATATCAGCTAATCATAATACTGAGAAGGTAAATCACACCCATATCGTTTCCCATTATCTGTCTGCCGCTACCTCCTCATCCCCATCCCTCTCAAACCTCACAATCCCGTGTTCCACTTCGCAACCGGTCGACCCAAAGGCTTGCCAACATTGTCCTTGAATCGTCCAACATAGTTACCAGGTGCCTTGTAGTTGCACACAGTCAAATACGGCGGCACGTTCCTGCCAACACCCACAAGGCCCGTCTTGCTACAATCCGCAACATAGCATCCGACAGCCGTGGTTCCCTTCCAAACGACCTGCGTGAAGTGTCCAAAAGCCGCAAAATTGGACATGTCCGGCTCAGAGGTACCGTACCACTTGGGATCATAGGCATTGAATTCACTTCCGTACCAGAGGTCCGTAATGGAAGCCGTGATGTTGTCTTCTTTGACTCCAGCGGCAAGGTTCTGGCCGTACCCGCCTCCGCCAATGGAGGTGTTGTGTTGGAAGTTGCAGCGCTGGGCGAGATCTTTGGCGTATCTGTACATATCGAGGTCCCAGGTGAGGCCAGGAGCAGAGTGGTTTTCGCGGTGGATGTTGTGGTGGATAAGAACTCTCTCTTGCAGGCTCTTTCCACTTTGGCGTTTCTCATGTTGCTCTTGTTGGCCGGAGGTGATGAGAAGAGGATCGCCGGTGACGGCTTCGACGTTATTCTTCTCGATAAGTTGAGAGGGAATGGCCAGGGCTGATGCCGCCAGAGCCGCGAGTGGATAGATGAAGTGCATGGTTACTGGTAGTTTCGATGGCGGGTAGACTCGGAATAATTCAGATAATATTTAGCGTCAAGTGTGAACTGCTGCTGCTGATATCGAATCAAGAGCATGCATTTCATGAGACTCTTATAGGCCCTCCATCAACTTGCCACCTACTTGGACACTTGCGCATTTGCCTTGTGCCTGGATAACTCACACCGTCAGTGGCTAAGGGTCTAGCCAGTGTGGTGCAGTGGCAATCACTGCCTTCGCCGTGACCAGCGTCAAGATCAACGCATACCGGACTCAATGCGTCGAAGTGCTCGCATGTTCAATTCCCACAGCTTTGTCTGTTGACATTTTCCGTCGAACACACTGCAGCCTCTGACCAATCCTGTGCGGAGCAACTACCTTGGGCGTCACATCAAACCCTGATGGCAACGATGAGAGACGTTTCAGACGTCAAGTCTCCCTCGGCCATATGACTGCAAATTGAGGCGCCACCTCCATCAGCCTTTTGGCTGACAGTTCTAGCTAGCTGGAGAACAATGATCCCACTGACGGATCAGTCACAGCAGCGAAGGCTCACGTGGAGGTTACGGCCAAGCCGAGAAGCTGACTGTGAGGCGGATTTGGGGCTCTTTGTGGTGGTGTATGCAGACTGTGCGATCTGCACAAGTCAGCCAGTCGTTAAAGTGTCAGGCTGAGACGTTGTCTTGAAAACACAAAAGTCGCCACGCGAAATTGTCAGCCGGGGCATATTCGCGATGCAGGTGGGGCGCATCAATAATGATACACAGAAGTAAGACATATAGCCGCAAACGGCAGAACGTGTGGAGTGCTCCGCAAGATCAAGGGCGCCAAGATTTGAGGCGCTGATGATTTGAACGACCAGACAATGGAGCTGAGATCGAGCTTGAAGTCCTTTGATTGGTTCGATGGGTTGGGTGTATGTTGTTTGGAGATCCGATCACCCTACTACGGTTCTACGTGCCGTCTCGTGGCCCGTATGACATGCCTGGCCATGTGCAACCGTACTGGCGGTAATCGACTAGTGTGAACTGGCAGCGTCGAGATGACACATTCTTGCTACGATCTGCGTCGATTGCTTTGCTCCGATAGTTGAGTTGAGGAACTCGATGATTGTGCCGTCCGTGGCGCGGTATTGCAATAAGCAATCGGCCGGACCAGCTGTTTCCGAAGATGTGTGGAGGAGTCTGCTCATTAGCTTGAACTCGGGCACAGCTGCACTACGGAGACCGTTGCAGATAGTATGACCTTCTCAGTAACTGAGCGGCCTCGGAGGATAGGGTGATGGCCCAGTAACCTGGATCACCAGAGTAACTCCGTAGACCGGGCGGCTCTTGGAGCGTGGCACCGCAGATGGTTGTGGCACATCAGCCTGGGCATACAAGTGAAGGAACCAAATGCAGACTGCGAGCAGAGTCTGACATCAAGTCATCCAGCTCGGCTGCTCGTCCACGTTGGGCTCTCTCTCCCACGGCTTTTTACGCCGGGCGGCCTGTGTTTCTGATGCCTGACCTTCGAGGATCGTGTCCGGAATGTCCTTGATACCCGGGATCGGCTTGCCTTCTGCAATCATGTCACAGATCTCCGCAAAGCTGGCAGGCTTGGGAGCATCGCCCATGCCGCCGTCGTTGGCTGGCTGCTGGCTGTCTGCCGCTCCGCCGCTACCATTGACCGCTGCGCCGCCTCCTCGCGCTTCGACCCAGCTCTTGTAGCCGTCAAAGTCGACTGGAGTGCCTGCCTTGCGCGCGTAGTAGTAGCACTTGGCTCGCAAGGTCAGATGCTCGACTTGTTGTGCGTCCTGCACCGAGCCTAAGATGGCCGACAGTCCTCCTTGGAACTCGGGGTCGCTGGCCCAGTCATACTCGTCCAGTTGCCGGTAAAGGGCCGTGTTGTCGACGCCGTCGGTCTGCGTCGCCATGGTGGTCGTGATGATGATGTGGGTGCATGTGTTGTCGTCGGCGGGTCGGTCGGGGCCCAATGCTGCCCAGCTGCATTGCCAAGCCAAGCCTGCGAGCTTCTCCAGCCACCCACGACCCACGAGACAGCTTCTGCTCCGTTCAATCAACAACCACCACCACCACCACCACCACCGCCCTCGCCCGGCGCACCTCCGCATACCTTTCCTTTCCTCCTCTTGCACCCGCGCCGCCATGTCCGAGTACATCGGGTCGCGCATCTCCCTCATCTCCAAATCCGACATCAAGTCAGTCGCCCGCACGCGCCCGGCGCACGCGTTTGCAAAAGCCGGTCGACTAACAGCTGGCAGATACGTGGGCACCCTCAAGTCAATCGACAGCGAGACGGCCACCGTCTCGTTGCAGGATGTGCAGTGCCATGGCACCGAAGGTCGCAAGGGCGATCCCGCCCAGGAGATCGCCGGCAGCGACGTCGTCTACGATGGCATCGTCTTCCGCGGCAGCGATGTCAAGGACCTGACCATCCTCGCGCCGCCCAAGGAGAACCGTCCCCCGCAGCCGCCGCAGATGCCTAACGATCCCGCCATTCTTGGGGTACGTGCCATTCTTCCTCCTCACCTCCGACACTCTACATGATGAAGCATTTTGGATATAAAACACAATACCACCGAGAGCGCAAAAACCATGTGGATAATCCTCCATGTTGCCTTCCTTCTGATCGAAACCCGCATCTCATCTTCGCCCAGCACACTCGAGTCACTCTGCAGGAGACATGCTAATTGGCTTGCTAGACCTCTGAATCACAACAACCGCCCCCTCAAGCTCCACAACAACAACCACCTCCTCCTCAGCAGCAGCAACAGCAGCCGAATCAGTTCCGCGGCCCTCCCCCTCCTTCATACCAAGGCCCACAACAACAGTTTGGATACCCTGGGCCGCCTCCGGGGCAATTTCAACAGCCCCCACGATTCAGTGCGCCAGGTGGAGCGCATGGATTTCCTGGGCAGCCTGGCGCTGTACCTGGCTACGGCATGAACTTTGGCGGCCCTCCACCACCTGGCTATGGCCCTCCTGGGCAATTCTACGGCCCGCCAGGTCCAGGGTTCGGCCCTCCTGGCCAGTTCCCACATCAGCAGCCCATCGGCCCCCCTGGCATGAATCAACAGCGTCCACCGCAGCAGACACCTAACCAACAACAACAGCAGCAAGCACCCATTGGGAGCAAGCAGAACACACCTCAGCCAGCGGCCTCGCAAGCTCCTCAATCGCCTTCCGAGCAGGCTGCACAGATCAAACCAGCTGAAATGTCCACCACGCCCGTTCCCACCTCCACGCATGGACCACCACCACCCGTCGAGTCGAAACCCTCTGCTGCCGCGGCCACGGCTCCGCCTGAGGCGGTGAAAGCACCAGCGCAAGTTCCCGTGCCGGCCGTGCCCAAGCCGGTATCAAAAGCCGGCAACAGGGTTGCCCTACCTCTTGCTGCCTCGAGTCCCGCTGCCAAAGCACGAGTGGCCGCTCCTATTCCTCAGGCCCGTGCGCCTGCTGCGCCTGCTGCGCCGGCTGCACAGCCTGCGCCTTCACAACCACCAGCGACAGCTACCGAAGCTGCTACAGCTGCAGTCGCTGCGGCGATGGCCAAACTCGGCGCGGTGAATTCGCATTCAGGAGCTGTAGACAACTTGTCGCAAAAGGTGAACCAAATGAGGGTACAAGATGGCCCAACACGGGGGCGAGGCAGAGGTCGTGGTGGCGCTCGAGGCGGACGGCGCGAAAGCCAGACCAAGACTGTCGACGTTCCGAAAGAGGACTTTGATTTCGAGAGTGCCAACGCAAAGTTCAACAAGCAGGAGCTGGTCAAGGAAGCTATTGCATCTGGTAGCCCCATTGGCAGCCCTACGAATGGCGAAATTGCTAACCCGCTTTCCACTGCCACAAATGGTCACAAGGAAGACGATGTGATCATCCCACCCAAGGAAAAGGGCTATGACAAGAAGTCATCGTTCTTTGACAACATCAGCAGCGACCTCAAGGATCGTGCATCACAACAGCAGAGTGGCGAGTTTGTTGATGGCCGCGCACTGCGGCGCGAGGAGCGTTCCAAGAACATGGACACATTTGGTCAAGGCTCCATTGATGGTGGCTTCCGGGGACGCGGCCGAGGTCGAGGCCGTGGCGGCTTCGGGGGTCGTGGACGCGGACGAGCAGGGTTCGATGGTACGCGTGGCGGGTACGAAAATCGCGGTGGCTTCAGAGGGCGTGGAAGGGGTGGCTACGAGGCAGCGGCAGTGTAGGAGACTGCTGCTTTGCATCTCAGGTTCTGATTGCACAGATTCCGAAGGTGTGTCTGAGAGCACGAAATGTGCCATACGCCAGAAACGAGGGACTTGTATTATAGTGAATGACCATGCGGATTGCTTACCCAGGCAATGGGATGCATAGATCCGGACGTTATGCAGACACGCCATCACGACAGCAGACGGCTTCGGCAGTCACACCAGTCATGCAGTGCCTCTTCACACGTTCTGAGTCGATTGTCGCGTTGGTAGACAGCCCCGGGTGGCGTCCCCTCAGCCGTGCCCGCCGTGTCAGCCGTGCTCGCCGCGTCCACTCAGAACTGAAGGAACTGTTCCCGGCCACAGCGCCCTCGAGAGGGTCATCTGAGCTGAAAGGGGTTGACGACCCAAGGCGATGGATGAGCAGCACCGTCGACCAAGTGGCTCATCCACGCGAGCAGGAACGGAATTTGTGCGTGTTTCACATGTCTCTTTAAGTCCTGTATGCATGAATTGAAAGAAAAAACAAAGGCGCTATGCAACAAAATGCTTTTGGTACAAAAAGACCGGTCTTCATCACTTTGGGCCTTTATTTCCGTCCACATGGGACCGACCATTCGGATCCGTAGCCTGCACAGCATTCTTGATGTTTCCATCTGCAAGTTGACCTTGATCCACGCTGAGACCCATTTCACCGCGCTCGTGGTTCTTGGCCATTCTTCTCAGGGCCTCTTCCGTGAGGCCTTGGCGGAACATGCGTTCGAGCACGTCCTTCTTGCGCGTTTTGTGATCGCCGATACTGATCACGATGCCGGCGGTGATGTTGCATGCGAGGGAGAAGGCCAGGATGGTGGCAGTGAGTGCTTCGGGGCGGGTGCGGTAGTCGATCGACCAGGTGCATGTGCCCAGTGCGACCTGGAATAAGCTGTGGCAGTCGAGCAGAACCACAGCTGCGACCATGTGTCGCAGCGGGAAAGCGTGGTGGGTGGCCGTCTCATGTGGCTTGTAAAAGGTGTGACTCTTGTTGAACTTTGCTTGATGATATGCCAGGCGCTTTTGTTGACGTGGAGTCAGCACGGAGTACTCTGCCATCTCTTCCTTATCAATCATGTCGTCCACTTCAGTAACGCTACGTCTTCGTTCCGGAAGGTCGTTTCGATCAATCAAGCCAGGGAGTCCTTGTTTCTTGCGCAGCTTCCACGTCAGATGGTGATAATGTGCGATGAAGCACATGTGATAGGTATCGACTGCTCGAAAGGGCGCAAGGCCGTCTCCCATTAGCGCGAATAATGCCACCAGGATCAAATCGATGACATTGATGATGTATTCCTGCCGACCGCCAACATATATCCAACCGATCAAGGCAAATACCCAAGCGGTACCAAATAGGGTTACCAGCGTTGCATATACCGTGACGAACAGCCCCAATGGCTTACTGACATATTTGCGGAAGCCTCGCATCGAACGCTTGAATCCTTCCCGTTTGGAATGCAAGAGGTGTCGCACGTGTTCGTTAAGCTCGGCGACATCTTCTTCATCCCACCCGTCGAGGTGGACTCCATGAGGAAGCACGGCATAGTGTGAGTCGCTGAGCTGGGAGGATATTGACATTTTGCGTGCCAGGCCATCTTGAAGTTCGATTTCTTCCGTGCCCGTCTGCGGAGGCCGTTCAGGCACTGGCTTGCGTGGTATTCTTGGAGTGGCCGTGTGTGAGGCGCGGATCCCTGCTCGAGAACGAGCGATTGCCTCAATGTCGGCAGTTGGCCTCCTCGATAGCTCGTATGTAGGCCGACGATTAACAAGGCCACCGAGATCGGGCACGAACAAGGAATTCTGCAGATTTGTGAGAGTACCCAGAGTGCGAATTTCGGGGTCCACGAGATCCAGCAGGTCAATCACATCGGCTTCATACTCTTCGTCCATGTATTGCGAGGTGGGCTGGTCGGAACCGAATGCGAGGGAAGTGTTACTACGAAATCGACGAAGTCCGACGCCACGCGACCTTTGCGCAGCGTTCCCCGCACTATGCATGGCAGTTGCGGTACTGACGTTCAATCTGTCGGGTGTTGGTGAGCCCGTGGCCATGTCTCTGGTGTTGATGCCGGGGGTGGCGGGCAGCGCATCCAGCTCGCGGACGCCATCGGTACGGGGTTCGGCTCGAAAGCTGTGGGCCTCTCTGATGGTGGACATGTGATGGCCTGGGTCCATGGTCCGCTGCCTCGATAGGTCTGTCGCATCGGAAAGGATAGTGCTTGGCGGGCGCTGCGGCGCCGAGAAGCTACGACGTCGGCCAGCGACGGGATCATCGTCGACCGCATCTTCCTCGAGAATCTGAGACGTCGGTCGAGATGCCGTGTGGACGTGGGAGGAGGGCCGCGAGGAATGCGACGGCAGTCTTCGGATGCGGATGTTCGAAGGGGCTCGGAGGCTCTCGAACGACGGTGCTCCGGCCACATGTCTCGCGCCGTGATTGGGGCCAGGCGCATTCGGTCGGGTTGGGGGATTGCCAGCGCGGCGGGAGCCCGAGGAGCTGAAGTAGTCCATCGGCGCCCAAAAGAAGCTTTACGAACGTGCGACAGGATGAATGCGGCGCTGCTGATGATGAGCAAGAGGCTGGAGTGGTGGTAGCGGTGCTTCTGCAGTCCAGACGTGCCAGGGCAGAGCGAACAGTGCTCCCACGCTGCCAGGATGGCGGGTTCGGCAGGCAAGCGCGTGCTGTCAGCTGCGGATCGAGTGGCTGTGCGTTGACATGTAACTTGTTAGTGCGAGTGGCATGTGAGGGTGATGAGAGCGTCCGTCTCAGCGTCAATCATGTTGCTGTCGTCGGACCCGGCTTGTGCCGCTCCGGCGACATGATTATTACTTGGTACTGTTGAGCTTGGGCGTGATCACCGCTGCAATCTCCGCTGCATCGTCATCGGCGCCCGTTTCTACAGAATGCCGGACCACCGCCGCCAGCCACTGCCTGTGCCTCAGGTTTGTGCCCCGCCAACCACGCGCATTGCTTCACTTGTTGGCCGTCCATGACCACGAGAGCCGCAACGCGACTTCGACTTCGCACGTCGACCATCGCATCGCAGCCACAGTCACTGTTTCCCCCTCGCCGGTCCATCGCCATGGCCAACATCCACACGCCCGTCCCCAACCTCAAACTCAACGATGGTCGGTGCCAGTGCCCCACGTCATACCAGCATGCGCTTACTCTTCGCAGGCCATAGCATTCCCATGCTGTCCTACGGCACCGGCACTGCTTGGTACAAGACGGGAGATGAATCCAAGCTCGACCAGGCATGCATAGACGCAACCAAGACCGCCATCAAGTTGGGATATTACCACCTCGATGGAGCTGAAGTCTACAAGACCGAGACGGAGCTCGGCACCGCCATCAAGGAGAGCGGCGTGTCTCGCGACAAGCTGTTCATCACTACCAAGGTCATCACCAACATTCAGGACGTCCCGTCTGCCATCCGAACCAGCTTGAAGAAGCTGCAGATCGATTATGTCGATCTGTACGTGCACTCCCCCATTGCATGGCCTCTGACAAGCCTGACCAGACCATAGCTATCTGATCCACGCTCCGTTCTTTGCGGAATCCAAGGAAGACCACCAAGCCAAATGGAAGCAAATGGAGGAGGTCAAGAACCAAGGTCTGGCGAAATCCATCGGTGTCAGTAACTATCTTCCAGAACACCTCGATGCCATTCTCGAGAACTGCACAATCCCTCCTGCCATCAACCAGGTGCGTTCCGTCCCGACGACCCGCCCATTGATATGCCGCTGACATGACCAGATCGAATTCCATGCGTATCTGCAACACCCGGACCTGCTCAAATACCACAAAGAAAAGGGCGTCGCCACCGCAGCGTACGGACCTCAGACTCCAGTAACGAAGGGCGCTGGGGGTCCCGTCGATGGAATGTTGGCCGCGCTGTCGAAGAAGTACGCCGTCAACCCGGGTGAAATCTGTCTTCGATGGTGCATTGACCAGGATGTCGTTGCCATTACGACTTCGTCAAAGGAGCAACGATTGTCCGACTACCTTCGTGCGATGACTTTCAAGTTGACGCCCAAGGAGATTGAGACGGTGAGTGGGGTGACGTTACAATGTACTTCTGGCGCTTGCTGACGCTGTACAGATCAACGAGGAGGGAAGCAAGAAACATCTTCGTGGCTTCTGGAACCACAAGTATTCGGAAGACGACCGTAGATGAGCAACGAGTTCTAACCAGGCAGGAAGGACTGGAACGATACATCTCAGTCTGTGAACCGACACCACGCCTGTCTTCTCTTGCTGGCCTGCTGATTGCCAAAAATGCAGCCTCTATTACAAACGTGACGCTCTCAATCAGTGCTTGGCTGTTACTGTCTCGCCAGTTGCCTTCTCAACCATCTCCTTCGCCATGTCGCCGAGGGCGACCATACACACGGTCTGCCAGATACCGAGACCGATACGTGGCGCGACACCGCGGTACAGACCCTTGAGACCGGAAGTGCCGTAGATGTATTTGGCGGTGTTGGCGACTGTCATCTTCTTCGGACGATTGGGATCTTCCTTCTTGGACTGCATTTCCACTCGGATGACCTCAATCGGTTGGTTCCAGGCGCTGAGACCACCGCCGAGAGCAGACGCAAGAATGCGTTCGGGTGCGGAAAGCTTTTGTGACGTGTCAGTCTTGCCGGTCGCGCTGCGGATACCGTTCTCCCTATCACACGTGTGTCAGCTGTGGTTGTTCCTCACCGTTTCCCGCAAACTGCGCGGGCTCGACTTACGCAACTCTGCTGAGGCCGAATCGGGAGCCCCAGTTGGTGACTTGTCGAACTGCCACGGCGTTGACACCCTTGTTGATTCCACGAATGCCCTCAGCTCTGTAGATGGCCATAAAGGTCTCCATGGTCCCCGGGGGCTTCACGCCCTTCGCTGCGGCCTTGTGCTTTGTCATCTCCACCGTCTTCATGCAAGTGCAGAACCCCATGGTTGCGTACGCTTGCGCGAGGCCGCCCGTCATGCCTCCAGAGATACCGGCCACGAAGTTGCTCGCGCCCAGCGACTTTGCGTAGTATTCGGCTTCGGAGGCCACGAAGAGGAGCACAGCTCCTTTGGTGGAGGCTTCGATCCAGGCCCACGGGATCAGACCTTGGTAGACTGTGTGCTGGAGTCAGTACGATTCGGAGGTATCAGCTTGTGATCCGCAACACGTACAGCCGAAGAAACCACCACGACCCCAGATCCTCGAGACGGCGCCTGCCATGCCGTCCTGTCGGTTGGCGGCCATGGTGGTCTTCATCACCTCCAAAGGCTGGCCGAGCGTCGTCACCTCGAACAAGTTCAGGCCGGAGCCCAGCAGCAAGTTGCTGAACTTGACGGGCTTCTTCTCGAGCTTCTGCCCGCCTGGCGGTGCCGTGACGGCTTGAGACATGCTGCTGTGGGAGTGTTCGCTGTTCCGGCCTGACCAAGGCGAGACGGTGGCTTCTCTGCCTGGGGCGGGAGTGATGAAGTGGAGGGCGGGAGCGCGTGTGGGAGTCTGTGTGTCCTGCGAGAAGGAGGATGGCTCGATTGGGGGCGGGAGTGGACTGGGACTGGGACTGGGCGTGGAGTGCGGATTCGCTTCGGGATCCCCAAGACCCTCAAGACTTTTTGCGCTCAAACGCGAGACAGCAGCAGACAAGGAAGACGGGTTTGGATGGGAAAGTGACGCGGCCAACAGACGCAGCGGTCGTCATCGGCGGGAAGCTTCATCATGGCTGAGGTGTGATCGTAGTGTTTCCGCCTCAACGACAGCTGTTCGGCCATCTCAACCTTCCCCGAAGCCGCCCACACGCACGTCTTCAACTTACATTATTACCCGCTCCTCTGCAATCGGAACAGGCCCAAATCCCCCATTGGCTGCGCTCTGACGCGTTCCGTCGCAGTCCCTGGTCAGCGGCTTGTGCCTCACATGAACTCTGCGCGAATGCGAGAACGACCTCCGACAATTTTGGATCTCGTCTCATCAGCGCTCTCATGCCGCGCACCTGTCGTTATTGATTGCGTAGTGGTACATACAAAATCGAGCCGTTCCCGGTCGCTACTGAACATGTCGCTCTCCTTCATTCGTTATCCTCACAGTGCTGGTTGTGGCCAGAAGCCCAACGCTCGTAGTAGTAACATAGGCGCGGCAATTCCACCTCGCCGCCTTGATCTATTCACCGGTCAATGACCGGTCCCTCTGGCTTCTTTTCCACCTCCATCGCCTCCCAGAAGACTAAGCGCACGCTGTATACGCGCATTCTTGCGGTACATGCTGGGCAGTTTGTATGCAATTCAGAGCTTGGCTCCAACGAGCTTGGCCCAGTGCTCCGTGCTGAAGGACTTTGGTCGCTCAATTGGTGCACCAACAGCACGATCGATGATGAGTTGTGGGAGCACACCGATCGCTCTGCTGACACCGAAGAGGACGGTGTAGAAGTTCTGCTCGGTCAGCCCGTAGTACTGAAGGAGCACGCCGGAGTGCGCATCAACGTTGGGATATGGGTTCTTGGTCTTGCCGTGCTCAGTGAGGACACCTGGGGCAATCTTGTAGACCTGGGACACGAGCTTGAACATTGGGTCGTCTGGGAGGTGCTTGAGCGCAAACTCGCGCTGAGACACGTAGCGAGGGTCAGTCTTGCGCAGCACAGCGTGTCCGTAACCTGGCACAACACGGCCACCCTTGAGCGTGTCCCAGAGGTACTTGGAGATGTTCTCGTCAGAGAGATCGGAGCCAACCGACTTCTTCATCTCCTGCAACCAGTTGAGCACTTCCTGGTTGGCAAGACCGTGGAGTGGGCCGGCGAGACCGTTGAGGCCAGCAGCGAGCGACAGGTATGGCGAGGAAAGGGCAGATCCGACCAGGTGGGTGGTGTGTGCAGACACGTTTCCACCCTCGTGATCGGAGTGAATGGTCAGGTAGAGGCGCATGAGCTCGACGAAGTCGGCGTTGTCAGCGAAGCCGAGCTGGTTGGCCAAGTTGTATCCGTAGTCCTTGTCCTTCTGCACAGCTGGAACCTTGCCGTCCTTGTAGACGTTGCGGTAGATGCGCGCAGCAATGGTTGGAAGCTTGGCGATCAGATCCATGCTGTCCTCGAAAGTGTGTTGCCAGTACTCCGTCTTCTTCATGCCCTTGGCGTAAGCCTTCGCGAAGGAGGATTCGTGCTCGAGAGCAGTGACGGCAAGCGAGAACTGAGCCATTGGGTGGAGGTCGGATGGGCAGCGGTCGATGAGCTCGGTGACGAACGATGGGACATCGGATCTGGCAGCCCACTCAGCAGACAGGTCGCGGACCTGCTGTTCAGATGGAACCTCGCCGGTGAGCAGAAGCCAGAAGAGACCTTCGGGCAGCGGCTCCTGTCCACCAGGCGCCTTGGGAAGAACTTCCTGGCATTCTGGAATTGTCTTTCCACGGAAGCGGATACCCTCCTCAGAGTCGAGGACGGAGCCCTCCCAGACGAGCGACTTGATACCACGAGCTCCGCCGTAGACCTGGTCGAGCGTCACCTCTCCAACGACCTTGTTGCCATAGTCTTTGCGGAGCTTCTTGATCTGCTCAATCTTTTCCGGCAGTTGTGCGGCGAAGGTTTCTTTCAGGGACTGTACGACGTGGCTACATTAGCATGTGCCTTTGCGATCGCGATCACGATGGGCATGGTTGGGGTGGACGTACTGCGCTCTTGCTTGGGGTTGCGTAGGTCCTCACGACGCTGTAAGCAGGAGACCGGGCCCAGCTGGACTGGGTTGCCATTTTGCGGAAGGCCAGACGAGAAACGCTGTTGGCAGCCATGGTGAAGAGCAAGCTATAGAGAGGGAGGCAATGGGGATAAAGACAAACAGCAGAGCGGGCAATGGATGAGGAGGCTCCAAGCTCTTTTTCCCGCATGGACCTTTTTTGCTTCGGCCTTCCTTCGTCGGACCTCCGAAGCGCCCGTCATCATCCGAGTCGACGGGGCTCAACCGTCTGCAGACCGTGGCACGCTGTGTTCCACTACGGAGGGCTGAATATATTGCTATTCTTATTGCCTGCAAGCGACGGGAATGCTCGTGCGGTCTCATTACAACCACTCTGTACCTCCGCAGAGAGCAGCTGGTCCACATAAGCATCGCTCGCCTGATCGTTCTGCGGTGTTTCCACTTTGTGCCGCAAATGTAATGTTTCGTGTCAAGTGTCCACTAATAAGCTTCCGGCTCGGGCCCGCCCGCGAATTTTCTGCCACTGCCGTTGCCCTCACTTTCTCCCTTCGCACCGACGCATCCCATCTTCTTCCGCCCCTCGTCATCGCAACAGCCGGCAACAACATCCGGACTCACTCACCAGTGCGCCCACTGTGAAATTCAAGCTTGGAACGCTCCACGTGCCGGCTCGCTGCTCAGCTCCCTTCCAGGCAATTTCTAGTGCGAGACTTCCGCCTGCCCTCTTGCAGACCTTCCAGCGCCTTCCACTCTCTGCTTTCTGCCTCAACACACAATCTAGGTCACTCGCCTCGAGCTCGCCACGATCACGCTCGCACCGCGCCTCGCATCCACGCCTTCCCGCCGGACGCCCTGTGTCAATAGCAATAAGGACGACTTTTCATCATAAGCACGAGTACTTGCATTCTCCGGCTCGATATAAATTAGCTGCGACCAGGAATACACTACCAAGCAACAGCCATAGGCGCATCTCTCATCCGCGGTGGGTGAGTAACGAAGAGTCGCTGTAGACATAGGGCCCATCGCGACCGCAGCCATAACCCGACGCACGTGCTGAATGGGCATCACGTCGCCTTCGAAACGCAGTAGCTCGTGCAGACATCTCTCGCTGACCGCCATCGACATCAGAAGCCTGTAGGCTGGGTGAGGAAGCTGTAGAGGGTAGCTCGTGTCCGAGTGTCCGCCGAGGAGCGTAGACTAGGCCGCGCACCACATCATGGCGCAGTCGACCGTAAATGATCTTGACAATCTTCTTGCGTCTTTGAACCAGCTGAAGCCACCTGGGGCGAGTAAAAACAAGATTCAGACTATCACAGCACTCAGCGTGAGCAACATCCAGGTAAGCAGCCAACAGCCTTCGGCAGTCGGCAGTCAGAACTCCTTCCGATCGCAACCAGAAAGCAGCTGACTTGGTAGTAGTCCGAGTCTTCTATTGTGCAGTCCTTTTATCGCGCGTTGAAGAAAGCACCGCCTACTCACAAGCTTGGTGCCCTTTATGTCATTGATAGCGTCGTCCGACAATGGATTGAAAAAGCCAAAGCCGCCGGGCAGGAGCTCCAGTTCGATGGCCGTGGAGAGCCAGGCACATATCCTGCAGCCGTGAAGCGCGTGACAGAGTTGATGCCGGCACTGTTCGACGACATCATGAAGGACTTGCCCGCAGACCAGAAGCCCAAGTTGGAGAATATGGTTGCCATCTGGGAACGTGGCAGCACTTTTCCCGTGAAGCTGTTGCAAGACTTCAAGTCCAAGCTGAGCAGTGGCTCTAGCGGCCAGGACGCCGGGAATACTGGCAATGGTGCCTCTGCGTCACGTTCGGCTGCTACTCAACAGCCGTCAGGTGAGAAGTTCATGGCTCTCCATCCAACTAGACCTATCCTCACCCCTGTTGGATACCCTCCGCAACATTTATTCGATCAAGGACTTGTCCCTGCAAAAGCTCGAACAGGACCAGCAAACGGTGCACCACCCCCACCCGTGGCATCCACTGCCGATCCTCGGCGCCAGCCACAGCCCCCAGCTCCTCAGGCTCAGGCCCCAGCACAGCGAACACCACAGGCAAACATCAATGATATCTTGGCCGCATTGTCCAAAGCTGCGGTTGCAGCGCCTGCTCCGCCGCCTCCCCAACAACACCAACCACAGCAGCAGCACCACCAGCAACAGCAGCAGCCACAGCCACAACCGCAACAACAGCAACCGCCGGCGGAACAACAACAACAACAGTACAACGCACCCGCGCCACCACCTCCGACTGCTCAAATTCCACCAAACATCGCCGCTCTCCTTGGCCAACATGGAATCCCCCCACCTCAGGCTTTCCAGCAGCTGCCACAGTTTCCGCCTTATGGATATACTGCACCGCCATCTGCACCTCCCATGGGAACCCCAATTTATGCCCCACCTCCACCACAGCACTTTCAGTCCTATCCACAGCAATATCCACCACAGCCCCCGTCTGTTCCACAACCGTATTCCATCGCTCCGCCCCCTCAACAACCACCCGCATCGGCCGATCCTCTGGCTCCGCTTCGCGGACTGCTGCCGGAGAATATTTTGAATGACCGTGAGAAGCTGGTCCCTGCCCTGCAGTTGTTGCAGGACCTGCAAAAGGAAGGTATCCCTCCTGAGAAATGGGGGCCGGTTCTCGAAGCATTTGAGCAGCAATACGGGCCATCAGTCCCCTCGTACGGGGCACAAGGCGATTACGGTAATGCTCGAGGTCGCAGCCGGAGTCCGGAGCGAGGCCACGGCGGCAGAGGTAGCCCGGTATATGGCACATACGATGCAAGCACCGCAAAGCAGAATGACGGCGGGCGCGATGGGCGCAATGGAGGGGGCCGTGGGCGGTATCGACAACGATCTCCCGTCCGCAACAGCCCCGGACCCGGGAATGGACGACAAATGCAGCCAAAGAACATTCAATATGACCCATCTTTGCCACCAGGCAACATCAAGGTGTTGTCACGCACCTTGTTTGTTGGTGGTGCGAACGGGACTCAACAGGAGATTCAGGAGATCTTTGAACGTTTTGGTCGCGTACAGACGTGCATTGCCAATCGCGACAAGCGCCACGCCTTTGTGAAGATGACCACTCGTGCCTATGCTTTGGTCGCCAAGCAAGGTATGGAAGAGCTGCAGAATCGCAACGACCGGGAAGTCATGAATGTCGCGCGTCAGACCAAGTGGGGCGTCGGCTTTGGTCCCCGCGAATGCTGTGACTATCAGCGTGGCGAGAGCATCATACCCATCCACAAGCTGACTGATGCCGACCACAAGTGGTTACTCACTGCCGAGTACGGCGGCACTGGAGGCAAGCCACTGGAGGGAGGAATGGTCCTGGAAGAACCTGATATCGAGATCGGTGCAGGAGTCAGCAGCAAGGTATGCAGTCTTTCGATCTTGATTCTGTCGAAATTATACTGACACCTACGCAGGCCATGAGCAAGCGCGTCGGGCCTGACCACAACCCGCAGCCTAAGCATCACAAGGAAGGCGGTCATGGCCGTGGCCGTCATGGCAGAAAACATCATCAGCACAACGATCGAGACCAACAGTATGGAGGAGGATATAGCGGAGTATCTGGCGGGCCACCAGCTATCGACTACGGCGCCATTGCACGGCCGGAACCTGTCGCTGTTGCGACGCCTCCAGCGGTTCCGGGGTTTGGATTCAGCTTTGCACCACAGACCAACACTCAAAACCCTTACCGGTGAGAAGAAGGTCATTGCGGAAAGCTGCAGACAATGGCGAGGGATATACTTTAGATTGCACCCATCGAACGGTCCAGCACTACTGCTGCGAAGAGGATTTTTGTGTTTTGGTTGGGCAGCATACGTGTATGCATTTGAAATGATTCGACGCATGTAACAGTACGCGTAAGCATAGCGCTGGGAAATCGTTACATTAGCTACAGACTTCAAGTTTTGCTATTACGGCGTGTTCACTCGACCCGTCTCAGACTTTGCACACTTCAGTTTCTAGAGGATGGACTTGGAGAGAATCAGACTGTTATTTTTGCCATTTGGCTTCATTCAACTTCACCTAGAAGTGCCATCATTCGTACTGCTCGACATCGTATGTCGCTAAACCAACTCGCATCGTACTGCAAATCGTACCCTCTCGTTACTGCCGCTGTCGCCGCAAAAGAAAGATTCGCTAGAACGCAGCAAAATGTACAACTGGTCAAGTCCCCTGAGCAAAGACGCCACACAGCATTTACTATCAGGTCTTTGTCCTGCTCCTCGCTTTCGTACGGCCACCAGCCGCTGCAGCGGCGCCCATATGTGACCTGTGCAAGCCTTCACTATCTTTCACGGTGCCCATGCTGGCGATCCGAAACCCTGTGTTCTCCTCGACAGCAACGCCCATCTTCTTACTCATTTGAATGCGTGCGGCTTCTGCGTCAGGCGAGTCGTATCCTAACTGGGTTCCAGGGGGCGCAGAAGCAGGCTTGCTAGGCGGCGCAAATCCGTCTGCTTCGCAACCTTCCGATAGAATGGCGGAGTCTGCCGGGACCAGGCGGCTCGAGGCGTTGCTGAGAGATGTGCCACTCAGGTTTCTTCCTAAGGGCCGATTCTTACGTTTCTGAGGCTCATGTAGTCCTTCCTGACCTGCAGAGTCGATGCGCTGTCGCACAAGAGCCGCGAGGTCGGAAGTCAGCTTCTGTACGTCCTTTGCAGGGCTGTTAGGTCGACTTGGTGATTGTGGCGCCGCTGCGGACTGCGGCTTCTCGAGGCCAGGAACGGGGTCTGCGGCACCAACGCTCTCGTTCAGCGAGATCTCCCGCAAGGGTTGGGGCTTTTGCGCAATAGTTCGTCGGACGCGGGGTGGGTCATCGAGTGCCAGTACCGCACCCTCGTCATCACTGTCCTCGTGTATAAACGGCCCAGCAGACGTACTCGCCTTCGCTGATCTCGCGGTGTTAGAGGCAGTCGGTTTCAAGGCGAGCGACGGAGTCGGATGGCGCTTGCGAGTATTGGACAGACGTTTGGAATCAACCATATCTTCACCCCTGTAATTGTCAGCTCACGCCGACTTGCCTATGCCTCCGGATGTCAAACTCACCTCCGAACTAGGTCGCGCGGGCCACGAGCTGTCAAATTGTTGCTGGTCGCTGGGCTGTTGGTGGATTGTGAAAATTGGCTGAAATTGTACTGTGACAAGTCGAGCAGGTAAGGCGCATATGACTTCTTGGCTCTCGACTGTAGCGAATCCCAAAGCCATTGCTGATGCACAACAGGAATGTTGTGCTTCGATGCGTAGAATGCTTTCTCTTTCTTCATTGCTTCCGACGCGCAGATCAGGACAGATGTCGCTGCTGACAGTTGTTGCTCGTATTGTGCCCCCATCAACTTGATGGATTCAGCTGACATTCGCAGATCAACGCTGTTGAACCCGGTCGACGAGATGACCAGGCTCGCAAAGCCCGGAATCTGCGTGCTTTGCATCGGCTGGCTAAGCACGTCTTGCTCCGAGTCAAGCTCCTGCTTGAAGTGAAAACATCGTTCTACCCACCACTCGGTCACCAGTGTCGTGCCAGGTGGCACGATGGGCAGCTCAGTAGGCTGTGCATGCGGCACGAGAAGACGTTGCGATCTGAAATGGGGACTCTCGGGCGCTCTCTCTAGGTCCTCAGGTGTATCTACGACCGTAGCACCATTTGCTGTCACGACCGAACGGAGCTTGTCTGTCTTGGTCGAGTCAAAGCCATGTATCAGGATGAAGAGACCGGAGAATAAACCACGGGGCCTCTCCGCAGCTTCGTGCTCGATCGAATCCGCGGCATTCGCTGGTCGAGGCTTCGCTCCAGGTCCGATGCTGTTGCGCAGCGTTTGGCTCTCATCGTTCATCTCGTTCCAGGCGTCGATCACTGTGTTGTCGACTTGCAATTCATGTTGGGACATGCTTTGCCACAAACTCTGGCTCTGCTCCCCAAGGCGCATGCTAGCGCTCTTCCTTAGTCTCTTTCTCTTGTCATCATTCGCATTCGTGCCTTCGCCAGCTTCACGCTCTCTCTTGCCTAGACTTGTCCTCTTCGACACAGTGCGAAAAGCGCCAATTCCTTGCTCTTCCAGTGGTATTTCGCAAGCGTAGTAACTCTCGTCCACTGCCATGCCACGTACCAAACTGTCTTCGTACCACTTCAAGCTCACCACGGTGATGCCCCATTGTTTTGCATGCATGTATTTCGCCCCTTCAGGCTTCGCAGCGATCAAATGCGTGACTTGTTTTGTCAGGTCCGCACTCCATTTCGCGCCCTGCTCCTGACACACTCTCTCCAATTCTTTCCTCTGCACCACGTCGTTGAAGCCTGTGAGACACATTTCCAACCCTGCAAACGTCTTCATCCTCGACTCGTCCTCGAACTTTCGCACATCGACCTCGCCACCTTCGATCCAAGCGTCGCGCACACGAACAACGAATTCCGGGCCCAGCACTTTGATATCGGGGCGCTCTCTGGCGACGTATCGGTATTTTGGGGTAGCAATGGAGCCGACAAGTAAGTGGGTGACTTCGGATGTGAGGTCCAGTTTATGCGTGGCGCCCATCTGCATGGCCATGTCCGCGACACGAGTCTTGAGTGAAAGCATTAGCATCACGAGGAACCATGGTGAAGGCGTGCATTGCGCAGGCTCTGCTCTTACCCGGACATCTTGGGCTAAAGATGTGCAACATAGTACTACGTCCTGAAGTGGCAGTTGATCTGTCGTCGCCGCCATGTCAGCAAGTGATTTGTCGCGTCGCGTTAATAGTAAGTGATTTGGCGCGTACCAAGGTCGTTCGGTGCCGCCATCGTCAGCGCGATGCTGATGTGGTGTACATGGAACGCGTTGATGTGGGACAGACGAAGACGCGACTGTGGCGTATGTGGGCGACAAGCTTTACCAGCTCGAAACTTTATGCACATTTTGTGCACTGTGGTTTATGGACGACATAAATCTACGACATACTACTACTGACAGAAGCGACAAGCGTAACGAGCAACAAAATCATTTCAAAGTTATTACTACATGAACGTTTCATTCGCATTGCTCTCGTGGTCGCATACGACTCATCGAGTCTCCTCTGGATATAATCTTCACTCCCCAAACCGATACCCTCGCTCTCATATCCCCATGGACATAGGTTGCAGTATTGGGAATAGAGACTGTGCCGATTGTTTCGAACAGCAGCTATCCGTCGTGGTCGACTGCCACAAGGTCGGTTGTTCGCGGACTGTCTGAATCTTGCAAGCAGCTCGCAATGGTCTGCAGCAGCAACGGTGATTGGCCATTCCCTGCTTTGAGTCCAGCCGTGAGACGCGATCGGGAATCTACGCCCCTAGGTCATGATGCATGCGACGCTGCGTCGGGCGATCGCATTCAAACACTGCCCGTGACATCTGCCATTGGCGCCTGGTCGCCACTTGAAGTCACGCCGCCGTGTGCCTTTACCTCGTCGATGTCGAAGCTGGCATGCTCAATGTGCTTCTTGTAATAGTAACTCCCATCCTTCAGTTTCAGTGCCGGACTGATGCCATCCATGACTGTTCGGAGTATGCTATCCACGCCGGTCTGGTGGTCTGCATCCCGGTTCCAGATTTGAATCAGCATGCTGTTGAATCTCACGCTCAAGCTGACTCCGCAAATGTCATCCCGGAAACTAGCTTTGTCTTGCTGGTCCGCTTGGACTGCTTCCTGTAGCTGCTCTCCAATCGCCATCATGCAGATCTCTTGCCAGAACTGCGCAGCCACAAACTTGGGTACGCGGAATGTCCAGCTGCCTCCTTTGGCGTTACGAGCGTCCTCCCATACTGGCTTGACGCCTCTGTGAAAGAGGTGAATGCTGTCGCGAAGTGCGAGGCGAGAAATGTCGAAGTTGTTGAACACCGACCAGAACTGGCGCACATCGGAGATGGACGCCAGCGACTCCAAGCGGTCTTCGTAACTGGCGGCGTCTTCGGCGGGCGGTTTCGAATCTGTCACCGAGCGCTCTTGTCGATCGTGCCAGAAGTCCCAGCCATGCACGAGAGCTGGCGGAGGAGCAGCCTCGCCGATGTGTCGATTCTCTCTGTTCGCGTTCCGATTCAGGCGTGCTCGCAGAAAGTTGGCCATTTCTGCGCCGCGAGCGGGCGATGTGGTCGCGGCGTGCTCCTCGGCCTGTATGCCCGGGATGCCGGACACTTGGAGCTGCGGTGGGGTGGCCATGGTGATGATGATCGAGCAGGGTGCAACGTGTCGTTTCGTTCGAACGAAGCCCGGTGGAATGCAGGAGATTTAGTGAGCGGAACAAACAAAGACGGCTACGGAAGCGCAGCAGGGACAAGACAGGCAGCGCGGTGGGGTGAGCGGAGGGGCCATGGACTTGCGGAAAGACATGTCCGGCGTGAGGGTGGAACAGGAGCGTGGCTATGCGTGCGCAGCGACATGACCACCGGTGTGTAGTGTCACCACGGCGCGCGCGTACTATGTGCAGAGCGGCAGAGAGGCGTGACGCGAGTAGGCAGTTCGACTTGGGCCGCCAGGCAGGAAAAGGCCGAGGCCACTTTCTGCGAAAGTTGAACTTTGTATGGACATCGCGGGCACTCCATCGTCTGTCTCACCTCCGCTGTCCTCGCCGCCATGGCCACCGACGCCGTAGCGACAGCGCCTGTCGCTGCCGACGATGACTCGCACATTGTGATCAAAGCACGACACGAGACGCTGGACACGCAGACCTTCCACGTCGGCACGCGGCGATCGATCCTCGCCCGGAAACAGGCCGATGAGGTCGTCAAGGCATTGCGCGAAGCATGGCCGGAGCACAACTTCGAGATCCACGCCATGAGCACGACCGGTGACAACAACCAAAAGACTGCTCTGCACAAGTTCAATGAAAAGGCGCTGTGGACGCAGGAGCTCGAAGTCTTGCTCGAGGATGGCTCGCTGGACTTGATTGTGCACAGTCTGAAGGACATGCCCACACAATTGCCCATGGGCCTGAGTCTCGGCTGCGTGACGCAGCGTGAGGATGCCCGAGACGCATTGGTGCTCAAGCCCGCGCTTGTCGAGAAGGTCAAGACATTGAAGGACTTGCCTGCCGGTGCGGTCGTTGGCACTTCGAGTCTGAGGCGGACTGCGCAACTAAAGCGTTTCTATCCGCAGTTGCAGTTTCAAGACGTTCGTGGAAATATTGGGACACGACTGGCAAAGCTCGACGACCCCCATTCCGACTACTCCGCAATCTGTATTGCAGTTGCCGGGCTGGAGCGTCTGGGCCTGAGTCACCGCATCAGCAGCTATCTTTCCAAAGACAACGGCGGCATGCTTCATGCTGTCGGTCAAGGTGCACTGGGCATTGAGATTCGCTCTGATGACGAACGCACCAAGAAACTTCTTTCCAAGATTGGCGATGACCGTTCGTGGAGGCAGGCGCTCGTGGAACGCGCACTGATGCGCACGCTTGAAGGTGGTTGCTCTGTGCCCATCGGAGTGGAGACGGAATGGATATCCAAGAGTCGCATGCACGATCAACATGCTGGGGTAGGCATCAAGCCGGCTGAAGACTATAACCAGCTGAGCGGTGAGGCGACGAATGCTGGTGGCACGAAGCAGCTCGAGGATGAGCAGAGTGATGAATTGCTGATGCGTGCTATCGTTGTCAGCCTTGACGGCAAGGACGCTGCCGAGATTGAGACACGGCGTAGGGTTATAACGCACGAACAAGCCCACGAATTCGGTTTCGATGCCGCTAGGATGCTGGTCGAAAGGGGAGCCGATAAGATTCTCGAACAGGTCCAGCTCAACAGAGGGATCATCAAAGAACAGGGAGGAGCATAAAGCGCGGATACACATAAACACAGCACTACGTTGGTAGGGCGAACGCCTAGCACAGGCTCGTGTGCTCCTTTCACAGAACCACTATTTCAGCACCTTCGCACCCAAAGCCTCAGCCCACCAAGGCTGTCAAATATCCACGCTGACCAGTACCTGGCCTTGGCGAGCAGCAAATAAGGGCACGTCGGTCACCCGGGATGGTGATCTTCAGAACTCACCAATAATTGGCTTCTGTTCAAACTGTCGTCTTCATCCGGCCTGTTTTGGAACGGGACCATGGCTTAAAGACTCAAGCCGCCAGGACTTGTCTAGACGCCTGAGTAAGTGGACTCTTATCTCTGAAGATATGAGGTGTCGTCACGTTGGACTAAGGTGACCTTCAGAATCCCCAATTCATTCCTCGAATAAACAAATGTAGACGTTCAAGCTAATCGCGACATCAGTCTTCTTACTTTGCTCCCTCGTGCCCGCAGTCTGTCAAATTATTGCCGCAACCTACACGATACGTACCACTCGTACTCGACCCATGTCACTCATCACACCAGATCACGTTCTGTGGAGCACGCGAAGAATTCAGGGTCCCGACACCACGCCTGTGCCCCGAGGACGCCGTTCGGCGGGGAGCATGGTCCGCAACGGTCCCTGTCGAGGTGACAGGCATGCTGCAGCGCTTGACGTACACGTATCGGTCTTCTAGATCTATAGAGGTAAATGACATCCTGATATGCTTGTCTCGGGCCACAATAAAGGACAGTAGCAAGGCAGTGCCCTGTTGTGGAGAGAGCTTACGACACTGCCTGCGAACATTCGATGCACTGGCGATACCTAGCATCAGGACGATCCTCTCGATGCCTGAGGCTCATCATGTGCAATGCTCGCGTTTCATTCCGCAGTCTTGAGCGCGCGATTAGATAGAAGACGACGGGCCGCCGATTGGTACAATTCTGGATGGTCGCTAAGCATTCGTAGCAACTTCGCCACAGCGATCAACTACCGATACTTCCAAGGATCGCCGGGCTTAAGGGTCGCGAGTGTCGACTTGTCAATGTACCTACCACGGTGGCTCGAGTCACCCTCGATCGACCAAGGAGCAGTATATGAGAAGCGGAGACGGGGTGACGGGGTGTTGTTGACCCTGAACTCCGCTTCCGCGCCTGCTTCGACATGGAACGAAGAGAGGGTCTAGGCCACGTGCCCGAGTTAGCAGTGGCTGTTGCTTGGGGCTCACAATACCAATTGCTGTGATTAGCATCTTCAACGCTGCTGACCTCACAACTTGCAAGCCGGAGGTGGACATCCTTCCGGACCATGCTGGCACGGCTGGCTGCCATTTGCCGATGTCTGCAACACGTGGCTGTCTACACTATGGCATATGCACGCAGTGGGAAATTCTGCATGGCAATTGGCCTGACCAGTGGCAAAGATTCGAGCAAAGTTCAGTACACCAATGAGCCTCTGAAAATACGTTTTTGAACTAGTGCTCTCTGCGCTGTCTCGCAGGACATCAGAGGCTACCCCGCCCGTACCGGCGTCTTGCTATCGGGCCAGCGCTGGATTGTGCAATTCCGCGGAGGCAATGATGGCCATATGCGGATCCGAGCTACCTCCTATTAGCACTTAGGAATGCGGTCCGCGCAAAGTGGTCTGAATGTGCGCGTCGTCATTGCGAAGGCATCGTAACGCGATAAAATTGTTGAGGATACTGATACGTTCCGCCTCCCGGGCTTCATCAAGGATCTTTTTTCTGCCCTTTGATCATCTTCCTATCGATCTGGCGCACAGCAGCCGCATTCTTGCTCTCGCCTCTGGGAGCATTGTGCCTAGTATCTTAGATGTCGTCCCCAATCCCTGTGGCCCGGGATAGTCTATCCATCCGAGCACCTTGCCGAAGCAAAGGTTTTCCCAGTTGGAAACCAACCACGAGCTACGACAGAGAGCATCCACCTGGTCTGTCATTAATCAGCGTTCGAAGACGAAGCAGCTGTTTAACCTGGCGGCCGTAGATCGATTGCAGGGATTGTTACACTCGCGTTGCAGAGACTTGCGCTAGATGATGCAATGTGTTCGCTCGTTACACAGACCGGTCCAGGCTCCGAAGCATGCAAGGCGACGCGCTAGCAAACTCTGTCTTTCCGTTGGTGAAGTCCAAGAACATGACCAGAGCTTTTGTGGGCTTTTATGCGATCGATATGCACTGCACTTCCAAGGTCCGTCCAACACAACATAACAGTCTCTGGAGCTTGCTCCGGAGGAAGAACATTCCGGCGCATACACACGCTTTGTGTTTCTGGACGGGAATGGCGCGATGCACGTCGCAACAGTGGCGATGGGCTGTGCTCGAGGAGAGATGGAGCTCGCCTAGCACCACGATCGTTTGCTCTGACCGTCATCGTACAGCAATGCGAGTGAATGGGCAGCAGGGAAAGTACAAGCCCTTCGATGCTCAAACATGTACACGCGGGCCTGCAGGAAAGCGGGACTGCTAGCGACTGCCGAGTTCACTAGTCACTGCGAGTACATCGGGTCGCAGACCCCCTAGACGAGTACATTGATGCCATGGGTGCGTGTTTGATGCTACATGCGCTGACGGTACAGAGGCGTCCTTCACTCGCTGCAGTACTTATCTTGTGCTCTCCGATGGGTCTTCCAGCCCACGACCTAATCCCTTTCGACAACGAAAGATTATCGCCAAGGCTCTTAGTATTACCGACCGTATGACCCAGCAATCAACCACAGCATTGACCCAGCGCTCGCTCTACTGTTTGTGCGCGCGCATCATCTGCTTACTGTGACAGACGTCCTCTGTCGTCTCAATATCCGCAGGTTGCCATATCAAACAGCCCATTGAAATGGCTGAGAATGCTGGAACGGCAGCTATGTCGCGCATGGGCGACAAGATGCAGCGCAAGAGAGCCGCTAAAGCAGTAGGTGGTGCATTATCAGGCACGACGTTGGCCCAAAACTGACAGCAAGCAGTGCGACCAATGCCGACGACGAAAGTCCCGCTGCGATGGCCAGATGAATTGTTCCTCTTGTAGAGCGATCGGGTTTGGTTGCCCGCAATATGCGCTCGTCAACGGCATATCAACTGACGTTGTATAGACTACAATGCTCGTTCGGACACCAAGTGAAGCAGTCGCGAGGTCGGTCCCCGCTTCTTGTCGAATAATATGGCGTTGATCATCGATGCTGATCTGCATTCAGGCCCTGCCTATGTTGCGCATCTCGAGAAGAAGGTCAAAGCGCTACAGGATGAGCTGAGTCGGTCGCCGCACAGGGCAGAGCAGATGTCTGCATTAACAGACGAGCCAGTTGGGACTAAAACTCCGCGCACAAGCAGCAGCAAACCATCTCCAATGGACTCCAGTGCGCGACCCTCGCTTTCGTCGAAGTCATCCGACCCCAGTTACACTTACTCCGAAAGCGCCAGATCGAGCTCCGTCCAACCCCCAGGTGGATTGACCTGCTTCAGTGAAACGCCCGTATACCTCGAGACTCTCACCACCGAGCCACGAGCCAAAGCCTTCGGGACTGATTTGCTTCGCCAGCTCTTCAACTTCTGTAATCAGATCGCCTCTCCGCCAAATTGTCCGCAAGATTCCTCCATAAAGCTGGTAGAAGCTCTTGATAACGCACAAGCTATCGGTGATAGTCTTGAGACAAGCAGTCCGCTGACACCCGAAAAAGGAATTACAATGAAACTGGTGGAGCTGGCGTTCAGTGAGGCGTTTCACCTCTGGCCGTTCGTGGACCGCGCACAAATCGATCGCACGCTGTATCGTTTGTACAATACCAGTGTATTTGGACAAGAAGCTGGCGACCAAGACGAACTTGCCCTGGTTTATGCTGTTCTGGCATTGGGGCAGCGATTCGACTCGACTACCCCTGCTGCTGCTGAAGTCAGGAGGATACAAGGACTGCAATATTTCGAGGCAGCAAGAGACCTCGTGCCCTTGAGTAATTGCGATCGTGACCTTGCGGCTGTACAGACAGTGCTGTGCCTCGCGCTGTACCTCAAGGCCGCTCCAGCTCCAGCAAAAGTGCACTCCTATGTAGCGGCTGCAACCAGCGCGGCCCTCCGACTTGGGCTTCATGAGGAAGTTGTTGGGTTTCCGAAGGATGAGAGCGCGTTGAGACGCCGTGTCTGGTCGGCGCTACAGGCATTCGATGTCTATACCTCCACAGCGTTGGGCGTGCCCTGTGTCACTACATTCGAGAACCAAGAGCAGGATTCGTATCCTCCTCTTTCTACTGGGTCCAACTCTGAGCTGGTCGCGAGTGATGCTCATCTACAAATGCTAGGCATATTGGCGCGCGCCATCCACAGAACGTATCGCAGTAACTCAGCCCGGAAGCCCATTGGCAGGGGCACGTTTGCCGTCGATCAGAACGCGATCAAGGAAGCCAGTGAAGAACTTGAGACTTGGGCCCATGGCTGCTGTGTGCTGCTTCAAGCTGCAGTTGACATGACAAGGTTGGTATTGAAAAGCCCTGTAGAGTGAAGTGTGCTGACCACCACCAGGACGCAACTGTGCCTTGCATATGCATACGATTATGCACAATTACTACTGTATTCTCCATTCGTGCATTATCTCACGATGCCCGGAATCGACACCGCTTCGCAACCCTATTTGATTGGAGTGAAGGCAGTCAATGCCGCTGTGCATGCTGTCCAGGTCGCAGAACTTTTACATCACAAGCTGCAATTCCACGAAGCTTACTTCTTGACCATCGACGTGCTGGTATACGCCGCCGTGGTCCTCCTTGTCGTCGAAAGCGGGAGCACAGATGTATCCCTTGTGTTCGAGGCGGTGCGAGCTGGACGTGCAGCAATGGAGCTTTTGCTGGTCCTCTCACTGCAAAGCAATACGGCATCGCAGTGCTGGAAAGCTCTCGCCGTGAGATCTTCACGAATCGCTGGGAACTCGGGCAAGTCGATCGATGGAAGCAGGATAGCTCCGGGGCCGCCGATGCGAGAAAGGGGCCTCCGTCGTGCCAAAGCGCCTGGACCCATTGCCCTACCTTTGACCCGACCACCCACGCTGTACAAAGCCGACAGCGGTATCGATTGCACAGCAGATGCTCGGAGAGAGAGTCTCACGGGCCCTTTCTCAGATGTATTTGATCCAGGCCAAGGTTCCTTTAACTTGAATCTCAGTGTGGAAGGCGAGGCCTTGCAACTGCGCCCCTGAAAGAGGGTGTATTCAATTTTTACGAGTATACTCAAACCCCTAGGATGGAGCAATGACGGTGCTGGTGGCGTCGGCGGCGATATGCGAGCGGGTGTTATTGGGGGGCTTTATGAAGATGTGAGACGATATCGTGATCTACGCGCGACCAGGAACGCTGGAGCCTTGGAAGTTTAGGTGAAACAGTAAGCATGATGAGTAATGACTAGTCGTTCCCATCGACGTGCCATGATCCTAGCCTGATCGTGGCACTCATGCACTCATTTAAGGTCGTATGGCGAGCCCTGCAATGCGAAGCGACTCAATTATGTTTTGCTACTTCTACCTTCGCCTCGCAAGCATGAAAATAACTCGCACTTACGCGAGGATAGCTGTATTGGACGCAGAATCCTCATGCTCACGGAAAGCCTTTCTGATATGCCAATTCATTTCCCGTGGTTCGATATCATATGATACTCTGACAATAACTACTCGCCCTCGTTCGCTAAGCGGTGGACCACAGGGACAGAGCTCGGGGGGACGCTGCCGTACTCGCAAATGACCATGCGAATGTACTCAGCGGGGGTGATGTCGTACATCAGGTTCAAGATTTGTAGGTTTGGAATCTCTTTCCAGTCTCGCAAAGTCTTCAGCTTTGATTCCCTGTTTTCGATTGTCGTGTCCAACGAAGGAGGTGGACTACTCCCAGAGGCCGATAAGAGTTCCTCGGCTGGCGCCACCTCGTTCAACACGATACTGTCGAGCGCGACTTTGCCACTAAATTTGACAGACTCACAGCAGACGATTACGGGAATGTCAGCTCGATGAGCGGCCATTGCTACAGCTGCGGTGCCGATACGTGACTGAAGGCAGCCGTTGGACAACATGCTATGAGCGCCAAGGAGTACCACAGTAGCGTCAGTCACCGCTCGTGCAATGCCATGAAAAGACGTGTACTCGACTTCGACGCCTGCACGCATGAAGGAAGTGGCAAGCGTCTTGCCCTCGAACAGCGGGCGTGAATCGATGCAGATGACGCGGAATTTTGTCCCGTCGGCGTGAGCACGTAGAATAGTCTTCTCGACGATGGAGCTTTTGGCATATGTGAGCACGACCGAGCCGTTCTTGATCTGCTGACATGCAGAAGTGGCGATCGCTTGGTCGGTAACCATAATTCGCTCTTGAATGAATTTCTCGATAGAATCACACAAATAGTCTTTTGCCTCATGTTCTGGTGTGCTTGGATCAATCTCAACAATCAACTTCTTGAGCCACCGAATGGCATTCCCCATGGACTCTGAGATTGGTCGACATGATTTGAGGTAGTCAATCTGAGGTGACAGATGGTGGGAGGTCATGTGTCTCGCGAGTGAAGTCCCACCTGGGGTGGTGTACTCTTGGATGGCTTCCTTGAACGCATTGAGCATGCCGACGCAGCGCGCCGTGCTGCCTGCGATTTCGTAGCTGCTGATCTGAAAGCCGAGCGCAACAACAGCTGGGTGCACGTCTTTTGACACGCCGTCGATATTGTGCCGCCGCGGTTGGTTGTAGAGATGACTGAACAGCTCCACGTTTTTGCTCTCTGCTTTCTTTTCCACCTTCTTCGCAGCTTCTTTTGGTACACTTTGTGAGACGCGGCGAGCTCGCACGGGCAGAGGGCCTTGTTGTATCCCTCCCTGCCTTTCCTGCGTGCCTTGCTTGTTCGAGCCCTTCTGCTGCTGCTGCTGCTGCTGTTGTTGCTGCTTCGGCTTCTGCTGCTGCTGACCCGCGGGCCTGCCACTGTCGGTATTTGCAGCACCATTGACAGCGGCTGGCGCTCCACCTGCGCTGGAACCCTTTGTTTCCTTCTCCGCTGCTCTACGTGCTTGTTTCTCGGCTTTTGCCCTCTTCTTGAGCTCTGCTGGAGACAGCTTCTCTCCTCCATGTGCTTCGCCTGATGGAGCACCGGAGCCGGCCGGCGCGTCCGGTTTCTTGTGCTCGGACATTGGAGCGAAATCAACTGAGAGCCTTGGTGTGGATCGAAAGTGGTCCTCAGCCTGACGCCGTCGAGGACAATACGGACTTTCTGTAATGTGTTCCGCCAAGGATCGATGGAATTTGTCGAGTCCCCAGATAGCGCGACACAAAGAAACCCATTCTCCCTAGTTGTGGATCGCCATGTTGTCGCGCAATTGCAGAGGAAGCTGGTCTGATGTGATGAGTCGGGTGGATGTGGACGTCTAGTGGTGGTGCAATGCTCAGAGCGGAGCGTCTGCGCCAGCTGGCAGTCGTCTCGCAACGTCGTCGAGTCGTCGAGTACAGCTGCCCTGATCTCGTTGTCGTGCTCGTAACGGTCGTGGACGGCGGGATTATGTCGCGGCAAGCTGTGAGTGAGGTGCAGCCAAAAAAGTCGCGTTCCCAAGTGAGTGATTCATTTTCCGCGGCCCACGCGGGACGGCTGTGGAGCAAGCGGTGAGTCCCGTGGACATTGTGGATTTGGCAGGTTCGCTATATGTGTACATTTGGTACATTTTGTACATTTTGTACATTTTGTACATTTTGTACATTTTGTACATTTTGTACATTTTGTACATTAATGTACAAACGAATATGTTCCATCGCTCTCTATTATGTACACGCGACCACTTGCACCATCGCAGCTGGTTTTTGACCTCCCACCACTAGAAGTACGCTGCCCATCCCGCAAAGAGTACCGCCAAATGCTTCTCGTCTGTGGCCTGCTGGATCAACTCGTTGACAGCCGCTGCAGTGCTCAACGTCTTCGACAACTTCTTCTCAACGATCGACAATGCCCGGTCCGCTTCTCCCGCCTCTTCCTCCTTTTTCTTCGATGAGTGTGTCACGGCCCCGTTGCAGCGCGACACTTCCGACTGCTCGTCCTGCATCTTCTTGGCTCGCAGCGGGGATATTGTCCAGTTGTGCAGTGGATCGTAGCGCAGCACATTCAGTAATGTCATGATGCTGTCCTTGTCCTCGCGCACCGCATCTAGCGTGAACTCGCAGCAGCGTCGAAATACACCCTCGACACCCGTCGTACCCATGCCATCCACAATGTCACGAGTGAGCCTGAACGGCACGAGCTCCGGGATCGGTAGAACTCGCCCTGCCTCGAACGCCACTCCAAGATCAATGTGGACGACTTCACCTGTCTGCTCATCCAGGAGGATGTTACTGCAGTGTCTGTCTCCGAGGCCGATGATATGACCGAGAATCGATATGCTTGCTGTCGTACGCGAATACGCTGTCCGCTTTGCGAACCATTCGTCCGGATCGTGGAAACGCTCCAGGAAGAAATGTCTCATGACCGGGCTCAGGTTAGCACAGACTTTCTGGAAGGCAGCGAGACGATCTGTCGTAGTCCCTTGGCCGTTTGCGTATGCTCGCGCGATCGTGTCTCGGGCTTTGTTCTGGGCAATGTCCTTGGGGTGATACTTTTTATGCGCTGGGCCAAGAAACTCGACGATTGGTATGGAATTCGGAACGAACTCGATGATACCAGATCCACTAGAGAGCGGAATCACTTTGTAGGTGCGGAGCTTGAGATCACGTTGTCTGGTTGCCTTGTGATTGCGGAGCATGTTGCTGACTTCATCGAAGACCTGTTCCATGATCGCATCCTGCCGCAGGTCATCATCACCGCTCTTGTAGAGCTCGCGGTACCATTTGCCGTCGGTGGCTTGTAGTTTCAGCATCTTTGGTGCGCTCAGACCACTCATGATAGATACCGTGCGATCGACTCGCGTGACAATAGGCACATCACTATAAGACCCGCTTGGTCGCAAAGCTAATGTAATCGTCGCAGGCGGCACCTCCAGTTCCGGTATTTTCTTGTACACGAGCGAAGCCTGGTGAAAGTGTTTGACATCTATTTTGCTGCCACCGCCCCCCGATTCAGGCTTGCTCTCTGCCAGTACCTTATACTGCGTGTCTGCTCTGAAGAGTTTTTCCGCAATCTTGGCACTCTCTACATTCTTGCGGAGTCCATGGTGAATTGCCTTTGCGGCACGGTAGCGTGAGGCGGTCGCAGGATCTGTGGCAGTGTTCATCGATCGAGGCGCGAATAGATGATGCAAACTATGCCAGGGGTGTTCAGTGCAAATGCGCTGCAACAGCGCAGACAGCGCTTGTTGAAATGGTGTCTTCGCATCATCCAGGCGCGACATCAACTGGTTCATCAGTCTGACGAACTTCCAGCTTGGTACATGTGGCAGGTATTTCAGCACGGTGGCGTCCGGCCCTTGGTCAATGCCGTCAGTGTTCTCAAGCCAGAGTGCGAAGAACCGCAAGACGCAAATATCGTGATCCTCCGAAGCGGCGAGGGCCTGCAGGTAGTTCTGCAAGCTCAAGTTGACATGATCGCTCTGAGTCTTCCTCAGGCGCTTTTCCTCCGCGGTGTCAAGCTGAAGCCAAGTCTGTGCTTGGTGCAAGCTTCGGCTCATTTGGTGTCGCTCGGGCTGTGTCTTATTGCCTGTCTGCAAAGCTTGTCTATACGCCTCGACCTCTTCCTCCTTGCTCTGCCGCAGTTTCGTGATGCGGTTGAGGTTTTCGATGCTGCTGGGGTTCTGCAGTTCATGATCACAAAACTTTGCAAATTCATAGTGCACTTTACTGATTTCGGACCAATCTGTCGTCTTGCCGACAGCGCTCAGCGCTGGCTTGAGATATTTGCTCAGGATCTGTTCGGGCTTCTCCAGACGGGCTTCGGCAGACTCATGCGCGAGTTGCGCAAGTAGACCGGCGCGTCCAACGTGTACATCCTGGCTGCCAAGCTCAATGCCTGGCTGGCTGAGGCCTGAGAGCATTTTGACCGACATGGTAGCTTCTCCTGCATCCCACAAAACGGAAGCAGTCTCAAGCTTCACCGCGCTGTCCACTTTTATTCCAGATGCTTCGCAGGTAGCGACCATGTCGCTCATCGTCGCAGTCGCAGTGAGCGCCTCCTGTAACTTGGAGTGTTCTCGGGATAGGCGGGAGAACGCCAACAAGGCTTCAACCTCGAGTATCCGACATCTCTTCAGCGTCACATGCATGCTCTGCTGCAGTTGCGGGTTGTGGCTGAGCACTCCGAACAGCGTGTGTCTGCCTGATAGAAACACCTTGACTTCTTCAAATTTGGCGAAATGCATCCAAGCATGGCGGCGAGCAAAGACTTCCCAGCACCTGTCGAGATCTGCGTCTGCAACAGCAGCGGTGACTTCGCTGATCTCGGTCAGAGATGCGAGATTGGCGTACCATGTGTGTGACGGAATCGAAATTCGATTGCTTCCAATGCCACTCTTCACAAAGTCGAGCAACGCAGTTGTTGATCGGTCGAGAATCTTTGTAACGTCGCCGACTCTACTGAGTTCTTGTAGCACACTAAAAGCTGCCGAGGACTCGCTTTCACCTGCAGGTGGAGCAACATCCCATTGCTGCAAGCTCTGCGCTGCTCTCAGCATCTCTTCCCTGCATGTTGACGTGCTTCCAACACCTTGGGCGACCAGAGCGAACGCCAGACTGTTGAAATTCAGATTTGAGAGCGACTGTATCATGCCAATAGCATCGTGCTCCGCTAATCGATGCGCAGAGCGCACGTGACTGTCCATTTGCGCGGATCGGAACATCATGCTTCGAAATCCATCGCCTTCGTGGTCCAATCGCTCGAGCACGGCGCTCAGTGATGCCTCTTGTGCCACGCCATAAAATGAATCAGGCTCCTCCATTTGCTTGTAGACAGACAGTAGAAGTTCCGATGGCGGCCGGACACCAGCTCCGTCCTGAGATGAGGAAACCCTCCTTGAGTTCCTTCTGCTTCCTTGGACCGCAGGGAAACTCGTGGATTCGGCCAGCAACAGCGCGGCTGCGGGCATGGCACATCGCGCTGCGGCGCGGGCAGCAACCATGTAATCTATGTCCAGCCAATGCACGCGGTCCGCATTTGTCGCCTCTCCAGGAAACGGTTGACTCCGCAAGTATAGCAAAACGCGTAGGAGAAATTGTTGCTTTGGCGTAAAGTCTTCCTCGTCGACACACAAATGATCCGTGACAGCTTTGGAAAGAAGAGGTGCAATCGTGGCGTGCTCGGTAGCAAGCAAGATGTGGATGATCTGAGGAAGCAGCTCTGTCGCAAGACCACGAATGTTTTGGAATAGAAACATCAGGGTGGAAAGTATAGGGTCTCCAGCAGCCCATGAGGACAGAGCAGACGCCAGCTCTGTTGCCCAGGTTTCGAGGCTCGTTTCGGAGGACAATGCCATCGCCTTTTGGACGAGAGTGATGTCGAATTTGCCTGAAAACCGATCCATGACCGCCAGCGCCGGCTCATACCCGTACGGCCCGCCATAGATGGCAGAATAGATCGATTCGGGTGCCATTTCTTGGAACTGGATGACTCCTTCCGTGTCAGAACTATGAGCAAACGCATCTTGCATTTTTCGCAGGGCATACTCCGCTAGCCCAGCCTCCGACCGCTCTTGAGAATAGACCAGTCGGGCCACTCTTGTCACTAGAACGGCGTGCGAGGCGCGCAAAGCGCCCTCAGCATTGAGCGTTCCCGCTGCTTGCTCCTCTGAGACCGACAAAACGGGTCGTGCTCCAGTTGCAGCGTAGGCACGTCCTAGCGCAGTAGCCGCCCACACTGTGAATTGCGTGCTGAGCGATCTGATCTGAAGGACTTCCCATATCTGTTGCGAGTATGTAACCGCCCGTGCGTCTTCGCCTAAGCAATCTGAGCCTGGCGTGGGTGGCGCGACAAAGTCTTCTGCAATAATCTGTATTGCTTCAACTACATCATCGCGCGAACAAAGTGGATCCTCTGCATTCCACTGATCCAGCAGAAATAGGAGAAGCGAGCTCTCGGCGCTGTCGGCGGTTGCATTCCCAGGAAGCTTAACGTGCGCCAGTGCTTCACTCAGCATCGAGTACGCGTCGCGGGGAGTGTCCTCGATCAATCGCGAAAAGTAGTTCACCAGCCACGTTTGGAACTCCCCCATGACTCTTACAGTCTCAGAATGATGGCTTTCCTGCGTGGTGCTATCATGCCTGCTCCTAGAATGCTTTCTCATCTGCAGAACGAGGAGGATAATAGCACCTGTGGTAAATCGAAGGGCAGAACGAAGATATTCGCGACTTCTGTCAAACAGGTATTGTAGCAGGCCAATAGTGTCGTTTGCGCAGGCGCTATCACTCATAAATGGTCTCAGAGAATGAATGAGCATCTCTGGACCAAATCCGTCGAGTGCAATCTTACCAGCGAGAGCGACAACTATCATAACTCTCCTGATGATTCGGCAACACTGCAAGGAGCCCAGGGACACATCAACAGCATCTAGTAGCATGCGAGAGGTAAGGACGAATGATGATGCATCCCACATACTGAGCGGAGAAGCGTTGACGCGCTTGCACAGCCTGATCAATTGATCCATCAGATAGTGTCCATCAAAAGATGGCTCGAGAGCGGGCGGCAAATCCTCTTCCTTCCGCGAGTATTTTGTCATTTCGGCAAGCGCTTCCGCTGTCTGGGTATAGCCATCGTGTTTGATCAGCCACTTGTCTTGCTGTGCGTCCTGCTCTGTGGTAAGGAAGATGTAACCAACAATCGTGGGCAGATGTCGACTGATGAGCTTCTTGTGTTGATCCTTGCCGCCCATGCTGTCTCGCAGGCGATGTTCCAGATGGTTCGGATCCTCTCCCTCCAATGGTTTTCTCACGACATCTTTAGCTATGCAGTATGCCACACACTTCCCATAAGACTGTTTTATAGCATCGCGTGGCATCAATCTCAGTGCTTTCTGCATGGTCTCCAATCCAGATTCATCGTCTCGCAACACCAGCTGGGCCATCATCTCGGAACGATGGCGTCGCAGCAGATCGTGAAGTGAGTCGTAGTGGAATGTTCCCAACGGTAACCTGGCGATGGAGTGACCATTTTCTAGCCATGTATACAGCAGCTGAGGAGCAAAGAGTGAAAAGAGCTTTTGAGGAGACTGCAGCGGTAGCGAGGCTGCAAGCTCTTGGATGCATTTGCGTGCATGAGCAGCGCAGCCGTCAGCCCGACCCGCAGTCTCAAAAATGAGCCAAGTACAGGAGCGCAGTAGCGATCGCCAGCTTGACCCGAGCTTTGATAAATGGAGTAGTCGCAGGGCCATACCTTCTGGCCAATCCAGATTGGTCGGAAGATTGCCGGCAAGGTCTTCAAACATGCGAGCATGCTCAGAGAGAACCAGTCTGCCGAATAGGGTGGGAATATGATCGGCAAGTTTGTATTGCACTGCGATGGGCAACTTACCGAGAAGCTTGAAACAACAACTCCGTGGAGTACCAGAATCGCTGTCGCGGCCGTAGTCCAGCTTCAGCTGGCAAAGTTGCACAAGCAACAGCGCCAATCGCTTCTGCACGCTAGGGGAGAAGACATTATCTGTGAGCGCATACTCAACGAACCAATCGTATGTATCCAAGCCAAGGCAGAAAAGATCGTGCTCGGTGCTGTCGGTCCAAACGTCGATCAGGCTTTTCATAATGTCGAGCACACATCCCAGGGCAACTTCAGATAGTCTGTAGGCAAATCTAGCTTTCAGATCTTCCATGAAGTGTTTCAGCAAACGACGAGTGTCTGTTGAAGTCAGCACCAGTCCTATACCGGGAAGATTGACTATTACGTCGCGGCAAGAGAGGAGCTCCTCGTCGCTGAGAGAAAGCAGAAAATCCACGGCGGCTTTTGAGGGCGGCGTAATGCCGACACCCCCTCCAGTGCCTCCTTGGAGCGCAATGACGACAACGGTGTAGAGATGGACATTGACTCGTAGCGCCATACTGCTGTACGACGCGTCTTGGTCGCTCAGCAGTTCGCTCTTATTCGACAAGACATTGCTGCCTCGACTCTGCTGCGATTCGGCGGCGTCTTCGAAATCCATCGCATCATCGTCGATTGTCATGTCGTCAATGGCATACCTCTTGGTCAAACCACTGTGAATGGCATGGCATACTGCTTGCTCACACCGTGGTCGATGTCCGGCGGCGTCATTCAATTGTGAGGGTAGGCCCGAGCAAGCAGCAGATAGAATGGAAAGGAAAGCCGTCATGTTCTCCCCTTCGCAGCGATCGGAAGCAACGAAAATGCTCAGCGTGTCTAGCATCTCAGCCGCCAGCCCCTGCAGCTGTGACTGTCTTCGGCTATCCTTGAAAATCATGCATCTCGAAATACATGTGGAGGTTAACGACGCTTTGCAGAGCATGGCGATGGCATCTTTACTGGGGGGCCGGGCGCGATCATGCACTAGCTCCTTCCACGACTGCTGACACTGAGTCAACTCGCTAATGTGGTAAGTGAGTACCAGAGCTTCGGTAGACATTCGCGACGAGTGGCCAGGGGTGAGGGGAAGCAGGCAGAACGCCTTTATCGCGTCGCTCAGGATGACTTCGGCCGCAGGTTCGAGCAAGAGGTAAGATATGGCCGCCTCATCATCCATGCAAGCCAACCATGCACGTGCACATGTGTCCCATACTGGTGGCGCATCGACATGCAACTGGTGCAAGGCTTGACCAAGGCACGTGGATGTGAGGGCAACAATATCTGAAGCTTCATACGAGAGGCAATTCGTCGTAATCTGTTTATCTTCGAGCTTGCTCGGTTTGAAGTTCTGGGATAGCCAGCTGATTATGCTTTCGGATGTTGTTGCGGCCGTAGTGGGGTTCTGTTGCTGCGATGCACGCATCAAGATGGTGAGCAAAAGCATGACCGCTTCTGACAGTTGGCTCGGACCACTCAGATCTATCGTGTGGGTGATAAGGTGGACAAGTTCTGAGCATTGCGCCTGGGAGGTGATTTGTGAGGCGAGCAAAACCGCCAAAAGGTAGGCCGCGGCGCGACAAGTTGAGTTGTTGCCCAGGGCGCGCACTCCCAACTGCCACACAGTGTTCCATTGATCCACCAGTTCAGGGCTCGATGCACAAGGCTGCGCGGCGCAGCTTGCAGCCGCAAGGAAGGCCCACGAGCAGATGCTGAGATTGTCCTCACTGCAGCTGATCAGGAGGCTGTCCAGGACTTTGCGGAGCTGTCGACCGGAGAATCGCAGCTGCTGGGCCAGAAACGTCAACGTGTGCAGAGCACAGATTCGTTCTGGCGCTGTCTCTCGATGTGTTGTTTCTATTAACGTGCTCAGCGGATCTGCAAGTCGCTGCCGCTTCCTCGGACGATGATCTATCTCGTCCTCGTTTTGATCGGCCTCGTTGTCAGAATCAAATGCCTTGTGCCGCTCTGCGGTGATCAAGCTTCTACGCAGGAAGGCAAGGATGTTCACAAGTACCCAACTGAGCTCAGCGCGGGAGCCGGCACATCGCAGGGAAAATAGCGCAGTGGCGATCTGCCAGCTCTTTGAAGTGCCGTGGTTGAGTTCGAGGCGCAAGTCTTCCGGTTTGAGCACAATTTTGTTGTATGTATTGGAGTACTCAGTCTCCAATGTGTGCAAGAGACCATTCAGCTCGGGCAGCATGGTCACGCGCTCATCTCCTTGCAGCGAATGCGATATGTATGGTCGAAGCAATAGAATCGTTATGAGCATTTGGCCGACCGCCGCGGACTTGGCGGACCAAAACTGTCTCACAAGGCGCAGGAGTTGGCTGGTTGCTTTCTGTGTGGCCCGGATGCCATCCGTCCTCATCCACGACAAGATATTGTTGATGGCTCCAAACGCATCGAGATGTGCTCGCTGGGACAGGGTGAAGGTTTTCAGTGCGTTGATGATTGTCCATAAGTAGTCGATTCCTGACGGCAGTCTTGGTGCATTCGGCGCGACAGTCAACAGCCGGAGACAGCCAGCCATCTCTTCTGCAACCGGTTTGATGACTACACGCTTGCCTTGCGAGCCTGCAGATTCGCGAAAGGTGGAGCGCGAGGAAACGTGGCTCAAGCTGTGAAGGATGCCGCCTCCCGTGGAAGCAAGAGCGCCATCTCCGACAACATCATCGTCGAAAACTTCTCGTTGCGCCTGCGATATTACTGCACTGCAGAATTTTGCCAGCTTGTCCCAGTTGTTGGTCGTCATCTGTTCCACGTGCGGTTGGTAGTTGAGTATCGCGCGCAACGTCTTGGCATAATCCAGCGCCAGAGGCTCGCACAAGGTCCCATTTGTGAAGAACATGCAGCCGGTCACATGGTCCAGTACGGTCTTGACGGTCTTACCTTTGAGTACACGTACGCCAGCCTCAACCGACATACGCAAGCCACCTGCGATATCAGAGAGGCGGTTTGCTGCAGTGGTACGAGTGCTTGTGGTTTTGGCGTTGAGCAGCGAGGTCTGTCCGTCTAGGGCAATCTCATAGAGGGGCTTAAAGATTTCCTTGAAGTCTTTATCATCGAGATTTCGCAGTCGGCTATTGTCTCTGTTGTGGCGAAGAATGTGCTTGAGATCGGCCAAGCCCTTTTGACGCTTGGTGACAGTGTTCGCCTGAATGAGGTCTGACCAGTCAGCTTCAAATCTGATTCAAGAGAGGTGGACGCGTACCCAGAGCCGACTCTAGACTGACTTGCGCCATAGTGATGGCTGCGGACGCTCGAAGAGAGCAGAGAGGTTATCGGCGCGTGCAGGCATCTAGCTTCACCTCCGCCGTCTGCGAAGGAGCCAATGCGAACTTGAACGCAAGGGAAGCAGCGATGAAACGTCGATCGAGGTATTTTTCCAAAAGTGAATACACGCCGCAGTGGTGAACAGATGCGATGACTTTTCTAGCAAGCTCGAGTGGCAGTGTTGGAGTTCCGGGCGTTGGTGGTGCGAGTGTTCCGTAAAGTGCTTCGTTTGGAGGGTGAAGTGCCCGTGGAGTTCCTGCCTCAGGCCACCGACCGCATGCAAACATGCGCGTGTGACAGTCGCGACTTCCCTTCTCTCCAGCGCAAGTGGAAAAGTTGCTGCTACGGGACGCGAAACAGCCACTCTGCGGCATCAACCATGGCGACCGAAGACCCGCTGCTGTGTTTGCAAATCCTGCAGCGAGACCTCGTCGCGGCCACGACCTCACAGCTCAGGAACATTACGCGTCTGTCCGACCAGCTTGACGCCAGCGTCAAGGACCTGGAGAACTTGCTGAAGCGCACGAAGAAGAACGATGCGAGTCGCGCCATCATCAAGCCGACCACCAGCCCTGCCCCCGATACGATCACAGTCGACGACGTTCAATACATCGTGCGAGAAGAATTTCGAGATGCAGCCATTGCTGTCGCTAACGAGCTCGATCTCGATGAGGTCGAGGCGGCGAAGCTCTGTATTCAGGCCCAGATTGACGGCAGCGCGACAGACGCGGCCTTGCCTCTGCGTGCCATGGTTCGGTTCCACGAGCAGCGCGCAACATTACTAGATTGCATGCGACTGTTGTTGCAGCTGGGCATCGATGCCGATGCTGCGTCTGACGAGGAACAAACGGAAGCCTTTTCGGAGGTGGGAAGGAAGATTGTAGAAGGCAGAGGTCAAAAGGGCAATGAGGAGAAGCGAGCAAACCCCTCCGCATACTGGCGTACCTGCGTGGATGGGCTGGGCGATATTGAGAGCTTCATCAAAAAAATGTCTGACGACAGGGACAGACTCGCCGTCACAGAGCTGAGTGCCTCACCGGACCAGAACGAAGCTCTTCGGGCGCAGCGCTACCTTTTGACACGGCAGCATGAATTCCTGGCCGCCATCATGTCTTACTTGGTCCGCGGTCGCTTCGTGCAGCCAGAGGACTATCGCATTTTCTTGAGCAAGGCTGCGAGTCTGGAGACAGAAGTTGACATCACAGTTCACTATCTTCCCATATTGATCAGCGGCGCGTCACACGTTGGCTCTGAAGGCGCTACCAACCCAGAGATCGCTCGAGACTTGCACAGACTATTCGCTGCGGGAAATTCACAGCTCCAATGGAAACAGCCCATGCTCCGGGCGGCAGCAACAGTATGCTGGCTCGCGGAATACAGCTCCAGATTTGCAGGCAATTCCAATGCGGCAGATCAAAGCGCCGCGGCTCGAAAGGCTGACGAGGATGCACGCACCAAGCTTTTCTTCGACTCTCTGAAAGATAAGGCGTTTCATTTCATACTGGCGGCTGCAGCTTTCCTCAAGCCAGTAGCCTGGTACGATCCATCGCGAACGGGTATCGTCGATTTCTTGGTCGACGGTGCAGTGAGCGTTGTGGAAATGCCTCGTGCTTCAGACGACTTCGCGGTATTGACTATGCGCGAGCTGCAGGCATTCACGGACGCTTTTGTGACCAACATGCCCGACTGCCTTCGTAAGCTGAAGCTTGACGAAGACGAGATGAGGCGGACTTTACTATCCCAATCGGGTCATGCGCAGGCGCACTCTGAACTTGACCTGGAGCGGTTCATGGTTATCATGGCCTGCGCGTACCAAGACGATGCGGAGGCTGCGCATGACTTCTGGGCAGACAAGGAGAGCAATCTTTATGGGTTCCTCAGGTGGGTTTCGGTGAGACTGCCCACGCCTCGAGTGGCCGCCTTTTGTCAACTATTGCGGTCCATCGCTTGCGATGACAAATCTGCTGACCAGGCTCATCGCTTTCTACTCGAAGACGCGGGCATGGTCTCTGGGAAGCTCCGTAAGACGTACGCGGTCAGCTGGACTCAAATATTCAGTGAGCTTGAGCTCTATTCCTCGGGTCTCAAAAATCGGCCGGCTACAGTACCCACCCCTGGTCAAGACCGTTCTACGTTGGAGGAAAATTTTGAAGAACCTGAAACAGGTATTATGCTCGACTCGTATCTCAGTCTCGCCTCGCATATTTGTCGATCCAGCCCAGAGGCGAAGAATTGGCTGTTAAAGGATCAGCCCTTCCACCTCGGTGAAGTAATGTTTCAACTGGCGCGAACTGCTACCATTGCTCGGGTTCGAGCGTGCTGCCTTGACCTGCTGGCGGCATTGCTCACAGACAAGGTCTTGGAAGTGCGCAATGGCATGTGGGTGCTTCTGGATAGCTGGATAGCGAGTGCTGGTCTGGATGGGTCGCATCTGCCGCGAACGCAGCCTCGCGTTCAATACCCAGCCAAGCAGTACTTGCAGGCATACGCGAATAATGCGGAAGCAGGTGCTGCTCTGTTGGCGCTTTTGAACGCACTGGTATCTCCATTGACGACGCAATCGGATATGACAATCGACAGCCTGCCGTTTCCAGAGAATCTTGGATCGCCGCATCGACACGCAGGAATCGAGCTATATGTTGATTTCGTCATGGACGCTGTGCTGGCTCGCAAAGTACCACGTATGCCGGCAGAAGGTGAGCTCAGCCTGTTGAACTTTGTTCGGTATGAGTGCCTATATTTCGCGTACCAATGCCTCTCAACCTTCAACGAGGATCTGGTTCTTCTGGCCAATACAACGACTGTGGCCGTCGAATCAGCAATGGAGACGAAGTCATTGGCCATATATGCTCGTTTACATCCATTCGCTCGAGTGATGGAGTGGCTGTTCGATAAAACCGTCATTGCATCGATATTTGCAGCCGTGCAACAGAATCTTGACACACTCGACCATGCCGAACCGACCTCTCCCATTGTCCGAGCAACGCTCAAAGCCATCCAAATTCTGAACCTTGCATGGAAAATGCAGCCGACCTACTTCGATATTGTTCGTCCCATCATCGTAGGACAGAGCGCTACGACGCAGCGCATTGCCAGCTCAACACTTTCGTCGATCGACGATGCCTTTCTCACCCACCTGGATGCCGTGATTGACATTGCTCAATTCACATCAAGCAAGCATCCAGACCTCAGTCTCGAGTCCACAGCTCTGTTGCAACGGATAGCGTCCTCACGCAAAATCTGCGAAAGCCGTGAGCCGGGCATGGCACGATCAACTGGCAGCAACCGTCTCATTGGGCTGCTCGCACCGCTGAGTCAAGATCTGACCATGAGTCTGCAGCCCAACTTTGAGCTCCTAGAATGGGATCTGGAGACTGAGGAAATTCCGCCCAAGATGGTGAAAGCGAAAGCAGTGCTCGACTCGATGCAGGCAAGTATCGACGCGGCCCATGGGAAGCCGTGTCTCGCGCATTGTCTGCTTGGATTCCAATGCTACGAGCGGACGGTAGGTGTTGCGGATCATAGTGCATTCGGTGCTTCGAAAGCCCTGTTCCATGCCATTGCTAGATGCGCTGTCGAAATGCCTGTGATCAGCGGTCCATTGGGATATAGATCGTGGCTGCTGAGCGTGAAGCGTGGATGTCTCGAATTGCTGTTGAGACTGGCAACTTCCACGCTGACTGAGCGAATCGTGCAGCCCGAACTGCGATCGATGGATTTCCTGGCCGCCCTGTCACGATCGCAAGTTCCAATTTCTGCTCATCAACCATGGGACGGCAAGCCGATTCTCGAGCCAAGTGTATTACTGGATTCATCTGCCACGGCGATCCGCGACTTCATGCATACTCGAGAGTCATTCTTCGAATATGCTGCATTTGATCTGCGGGCAGCTGTAGAACAACGAGCGTTTTCCGTACAAGAGAAGATCGTGAGCAGCACGCTAGGGTCAATAAAATTGAGCACTGGCGAGGTGCTGCCCACGTCATCTATCTTCGAGCTGTTCGACTTCTTCGACGTTGAGACCGTGCCCGCCTTGGAACCAAATTACACGCAGTGCACGGTGTTTGGCGACATTGATCTTTCGAGCTGTACCAAGGACGACCAAGAGACGATGGTTGCATTTGATGTCAACCTTTCGCACGAGTTGTTGACGCTTCGAAAGCGTGAACTCAAAGAAAATGGCACTCTCAAAGAACCTGCTGATCTCGACAAAGCGTCCGATGAAATTTCAGCCATTCTTGCTGCACTCCAGAGCCAAAACAACTGGAGAGCGATACATGCCGCGCGCGTCGCTGCGCTGGAAAGCTGGACCGAGCTGCTGTCCCTCATTGTGACCAAAGGTGGTTTGGATGCCAACACCATCATACCGCTCTCATTGCAAGGTCTGCTCCTCTTGTTACCCAAGTATGAGAAGAGTCTTGCGGACGACATGGAAGCAGCAGGACTACTCGCTAAGCTTACCTTGACTCTCACCATTGCCATCAGTCCGGCTTCTCGTGATACATCGCAGCAGACTGCAAATGTAGCAAACGAGCGCTTGCTTGCTATATACCGAGTCTCGCTCAAAGTCCTCACGGACAGCAGCACTGACCCGGCACTCCGAGATGTTGCGTACCGGACAAGCTGCACGATTCTAGCGAACCTTTCTGCGACGACGGTATCAACGGCGTCAGCCAATGCAAAACAGCTCTACCAGCTTACACAGAACGCAGGCGATCGGCTGCTCACAGTGGTCACGGAGGATGCGTTCTCTGGCCGTGGAGTCACACGTGTGTCCGCATTGTTGTTCTTGGACAGTCTGGTGTCGCTGCACCAAGGGCTCAAGCTGAACACGCCTTTACTGAGGGCTCTGCTCAAGTTGAACTTCCTCCCAGTTTTGATCGACATGAGCATTGGCAGCGTCTCTGCGGCATTCCATGCACAAGAAGAGGTGGTCACCACCCTAGCCTTTTTCCACACAGCGTTGGCACTCATGCTGCGGCTCTGCCAGACACCAGATGGCACACAACTTGTCCTCAACTCTGGGTTCTTCAACGCTGTAGATGACAGCAAGCTGTTCACGACGGATCCTGACATTGGCTTGGATATTGACAATCCCGCAGCATTGGAAGAATTTTACTCGATACTCACGGATATCCTGCGTGTCATTGTTGCTGCTGTGGTCAGCAAAGGCCCGCGATCGGGTACGGCGTTTTTGCAGCAGCATCGATATACTGTTCAAGCCATCTTCAAACAGGCCTCGCGCGGGCACGCGGTGAAGGTGGCGAATGAGCTGAGCAGGTTGATTCTTGCGACGGATTTCCTGGAGGTGAGCCTTCGCGTTTTGTCTTGGTATGAATCTGCTGCTGACAACCTATCAGGAAGACGAAGCTGCAATGGGAGGAGCATCGAGGAATGGCTTTACGTAGATCGCACTGAGTGCACGATGCAGCCCACAATTTTGAAATGCAGAACCTGCAAAGCATTGGAATGTTGCCGTGAAGTCGGCAAACAGCCTAAGTTGTAAATGAATTCGTTCGACCTGTCATTTGTCGTACATCAGTATGCAGGTCAGTCACATGCGATTGATCACTACCAAGCTTTTCGGATCGGACAGCGACCGGGTACTTATGAACAACCTCTTCGACTTTGCAATGCTCGCCTGAGAGCAATTTCATTGTCGGTACGTCTAGTCTTGCTAGACAGTTTACAAGCTCACGTGACAAGCAGGATTGCGCTGCCCAGCTGTCTCCTCAGGTCCTCTTTGTCCACATCATGTGTATCCTCCACCTCGCCCCATTGTTCCGTCTGGTGCAGCACCTCTAACGAACTCGCCTCCTCGGCGTGCTCTATCCCGAATTTCCCTTTGTCTGGCACGTCTTGTATATGATTCCACTCGGAGCTCCACTCCACCAGCAAGCGTACGGCTATCGTCAAACTCTTTGTTGCCAGGATTGCTCGCTCCAGAGCGGCGAGGTCGAATGCTGATAGGCGCGACACCCAGCCACGGACGACGTGGGTGGTGGCCTCGGGTTGCGAAATGGGTAAAATGCTATCTTCGTTCAACACGGGCACGATGTGCACTCCCGGGAAGATGTGCGTTGTCAAGAAGGCGATGATGGGTTCGGCGATGGCTTTCTGGCGTGCGCGGAGGTTTCTGGTCGATCGTTGATTCATGGGGTCGTGTTGGTTGTGTGCGGGAGCCCAGCAGAGAAGGGTGTCGGTGGCGAAGTAGCGCATGGCCATGTTGACGATGTTGTCCCGTATTTGCCTGTTGCCTGCGCCATCGGCAGTCTCCACGTCGGTTGCTCGGGAGGTGAGCGAGGTCAAGGGGATGTAGTGCTGCTTCAGCGCCTGCTGCGCCGAAACGAGCTGGTCCCATTCTAGGGCGATGGCAGTGGCGAGTGCACGCTTGCTTTGGGGCAGCGTCAGGATTTCCTTGGTCGCAGTGCGTACCGGACGTGCGTCCAGCATGATTTGCAATCGTCCGTCTGCAGTCTCCCGCACGTCGACATTTTTCCAGAAGCGCTTCTGCAGTGCAGATGCGGGTTGTGCTGGGTTGGTCTTGCCGTCCTGGCCTTGTTTGAGCAGCTGGGCCTGCTCCCTCTTTCGTGCTAATCGACTCTCGGGGTGGGCCGGCGAGGCTTCAGGCGCGGGTGGAGGAGGACCGGGCACGGTTGGGTGTGCAACGGGCGTGGCGCTTTTGGTCGAGGTGGTGTGCAGCAGACATGGCCGACAGATGAGTTGCCGGCTTCTCTGGCGTCGCGCGATGGACCAGGCGGCCCTCAGCGATGCACGCGACACCAAGGCTTCCATGCTGGGCGTTGGGGTCGACAGCAGCAGTCAATGCTGTCGGTCTGTCGGAGGTATGTAGACTATTCTACAGTAACTTAGACTAGAATAGCTCGCCGTTCGGATCGGCAGTCGGGGCCTCCTTGGGTTGGTTGGTGCCAAGTTCAGCCGCATGACCGCTTGTGTGGTCGCGTCGCCTTCGGGAACACTAGCCGCTGCCTTAGATGCCAACTAACTTAGAGCACGACCTTCTCCCGGAGCATAGTTGATAGCAGTACGGTGCACAAATCTCCATCGCCGCACCCGAAGTTCACGCTTCCTCCCAGGCCCAAGCATCCCTGTCGCCGCCACGCCTTCTCCAGCGCGCCGTCACCCGCGCTGGGGTCGAGTGTGAAGCGCGAAGGTCATAAGTACATGGAGCCTGCCTGGCCGCGCCGCACCACCACCGTCAGTCAGCTGCTGCTGCTGCTGCTCCATGTATGACTGCTGCAGCACGCGACTGATCATCGCTTCCGCTCCCCGTCCACCGCCTCCACCGCCTCCACCGCCTCCACCGCCTCCACCGCGCCTCCCACCGCCGACGATGCGCATCGCCCGGCCTCGTTGACTGCGACGCACGACTTTGCGGGGTTCCGGGAACGTGGAGCACCACGCGACGTGACGCTGCGCATATGTGAAACAATGCAGCGCCATGAGACCACATCGCACCAACACCCACTGCCGCCTCCTCCTCCTCCGCCGCCGCCGTCCGCCAGCTCGAAGCCGCAGCTGCGACCTCACCAACCGAAAGCGCTCCGCTTCGTCACCAACTACGGAGCACCGCATCCCAAACGGTATGTTGGAGACAGCCACGCCCACGTGTGGAAGCCCGCTGCAAACTGACCACGGTTCCGCAGGCGGCGCATAGGAGCAGCCTGCCTGACATGTCGCAAGCGCAAGACTGCCTGCTCGGGCGAGCGACCCACGTGTGAGACGTGCAAGCAAAACAAGCTGGAATGCGCCGGTTACTCCGAGAGCACTGCAACGCCTGCGCATAATCGAAGCAATTCGGAATCGAGCAACCGGAGGCCATTACAGCAGAACACTGCGAGCAAGAGTCCAGGAGCTGCTTCGTCGCATATCAAGACCGCACGAACGCCCGAGGACGATGCCGCATTGCAGGAGCACGTTCCCAACGACCTGACCCGGACTCTGTCTGGTGGACAGTCGCCTCGCCCTGCCGGTGACAAAAGGCCGCCGTCATCTGACGACCTTCAGAGAAGCGAGAATGGCACATCATCGATGCTTTCCGCGCCTCGCAGTCGCGTACCCATGATGCCGTATTTTCGCTGGCTAGGCCCTACGGCAATCATGCCAGGGTTTAAGCAAATGGTTGTCAAGCTGAAGAGAAGTGACACCGACGGCGGCATGCGTACGTCGACGGATGGTGGCGTGCGATCACCATCCCTGAACGACCCGCGTTCCAGCGAGAGGAATACGACTTCTATATATTCTGCCACCCCTGCTGCGGTAGAGTCGGATGCGCGAACACCGTTGACTCTACCCTTCTACGACACCTCTCCGATGCCGCCCAGTGAGCTCATCACGCATCTCGTCAATACATTTTTCACGCACCTAGGATGCAACTATCCTTTTCTCCAGCGACACCGCTTTCTTAAAGACCTCGAGGAAAAACAAGTGGACCCTGTTCTCGTGGATGCTGTGTGCGCATTGGCTGCGCGTTTTTCAACGCACTCCTTGTTAGCCCAATCTCCTGCGGATGGCGACAAGCAGGGTCCGGCCGAGTACGGCAATGCTTTCGCACAGCGTGCGAAGTCTGCCTTGACCGATACCTTCCCGTGTCCGAGTGTTGCAGCAGCTCAGGCTGCACTACTTCTTGCCTATAATGAATTCGGCGAGCAACGCGATAGTGGCCTCTGGATGTATTTGGGCATCTCCATTCGACTGGCGCAAGACTTGGGCTTGCACAAACTGGAAGGACTCAAATACGTGGGTAGAGATGGCCCGACTCCTCGAATGGTGAAATCCGAGCAACGGGACTCGTCGAAATCCGCTGCAGCGCCAGCCATGAGCGCGAGCAGACACGTGAGAACTCCATCGACCAACGAATCGGTCCAGTCTCCAGAGGAGCGCCAAATAAGGGAAGATGCGCGATCTGTGGAACAAGAACGTGTTGACACTTTTTGGGCCATCTTCTTCCTTGACCGCGTGGTATCGTCTGGAACCGGACGACGCAGCACGTTACGGGACAAGGATATCGAAATCTCACTGCCTTCTTTGACGCAGACTCACGATCGATCGGACTGGCCAGCGCCGTTCCCTGCGTTAATCAGGATCGTGCATTTATATGGTCGTGTGGCAGACCTGCTCAACAGTATAAAGGAACCATCAGACATCACGGCAGAGACACCGAAACGCCTAGCGGCAATGGAAAGCCAGGTCACCAATTTCTACCAGAATTTATCGCCTCGACTACACTTCGATGCAGTCAATTTCCAGCATTACATGAAAGCTGGCGAAGGCACGAATTTCGTCCTTCTCCACTTTTGGTTCCATACCCTGATCGTCATTCTTCACCAGCCTACGCTCCTGAAAACATTCGCTGGCCGAATGTTGCAGTTATTTCCAAACTCTCAACAGCTGAGCATGAGCAGTGCCAAGACAATCGCAGACATCTTGAGCTATTCTCAGCTCATGGACGCTAAGGCATCGCTCGGGAATCCTTTCACATCGCAGCCCATCTACATCGCGGCATGTGCCTTTTTAAGAGAGACCGTGGAGCAGACAGCGACGAGCAATGCACAAAGCCGATCGAACAGTCCCAACCGAACCCCCGGCAAAGCTGGCAGCTCCGACAGCGCTTCTTCCTCGGCCGAGACACCCCACGATGCCTCGAGAAAGGCCTCGGTTGCGAGCATTACTGCCTCTTCGGACACTTTGGAACGAAGACCAGCAGCCGACAAGTCACAACTTGCCAAGCATACTTTGTTGGCCACGGCAGCATCGCAGCATTATCAGCTCTGTTACAAAGCGCTACAATCACTTGAGACATATTGGTCTGGCACCAAGTACATCCTCACTGTCCTCGATCAGAAGTTCGAAGGGGTCGGCGATCCTTTACTCTACACTGTTGAAGAAGGCGAGTCGTCCATGGAACAACCACGTCCAGAGCCTGAGTTTACCTCGCCAGGATGGAGGAGAAAGCTCAGTTTGGGGGCCTATATTTCCAATCCTGCACTACAATCGCCGTTCTGGCCGCCAAACGCATTCACACCAAAGGTTCCAGGAAGCCCGCGGGAAGGTGTGGATCCCAGCAAAGGTAAGCAGTCGGGAGTGACGCTGTCCTGAGAGACAGAATGCTAATGGAATGAATAGCAATCGGCTGGACTTTCTCTGGTGACATGAACTCCAACTCGACCAATCTCGCCTGGCATTTTGCCGGCGACGGAACTCACAATTCGAACATCGATCCGCGGTTGAACCCATCGGCTTCCTCGGCGTCAACAGCGGCTGGGGACACACGACAGAATCCCGCGAGTACTCAGGCAAGAGGGCCGGCTGAGCTTTCTAGAGTCTCATCGCAGGATAATGTTCCGAGACAGGCGACACAAGCAAGATTCAGCGACGTGTCCAACTCTGATGCGGAGAATCTGCTTGCGCTGAGCTCTCCTTACAATCAACAAAATACTCAGGCGGCGCCGCCCACGCCTGTGACTTCCAGCTTCCAGCACCATTCCATGCTTATGCCCTCGATTCCAGCGCAGAGCAGTAGCGCGACTCAACAAGTGATGAATGGACATTCCACGCAAACACCAGTCATGATGCCTGGGACTTACGATTTCTCCATGAATTTTATGCCTGGAAGTATGATGATTGAAACGCAAGATGTGGACATGAACATGTTGGGTCTTGAAGCTATGCCCTGGTTTGACCCTCCCCCGGACATGCTGCATCTTTTCAACCCGAACCAGCAGGCTACAGGCGGTGCAGGGAATCATGCTCAAGGCCACGGGCGCAGGTGATGGAGGAGGATTCGTGGCGATCAAAATCTGTGTTTTGAACTCGCGACTGTGTTAGCATTTTGGTATTCCATAACCCCAAAGCGATCTGTATGAATTACATAGTCTGTACATACTTCACACTGGCCGCTTATGTGCGGCCTTTTAATATACCACAGCATGAGGTGGCGGGCCGCTCTCTCGGAGCCGATCATCAAATGCCGACTGGACTGCAGCCCTCACCTTTGAGACACATCTCTCACGCTTGAATCTATGTCAACATCGTGGCCAGATCATTCCCTGTTAGTATGCCTCGCGAAGCTCAAAAGAACGCGCCTGTGCCGGCGTATCAGGCCTCTCCAGGCTCCATCCTCCACGCCGACCAAGACTTCTACAAGACCATTGCCGCCGCAGAGCGCAACTTAGTCACCTCATTCACTCTTCCCATCCGTTCCGGCCGCGCCTGGCAAGCCCCCGCAGGCAGCATCATCCGCCTCTCCACGCCCGAAGGGCCCCAAGTCGGCGGACCTCAACCTCTGGAACCTCCACGATCCCCGCGAACGCTTCTGGGCCGCGCGCACGCGGCAATTACACGCCAGCCACGTCACGACCTACGACCGTCTCTGGAGCGTCTTCCCCTTTCTCCGCCCCATGGTGACGATCATCCACGACTCTTTGGCAGATTATCCGCGTCCGGATCGCTGGAATGGCAGATGTCATGATTTATTGGGCACGCGATGTGATCCGTACGTGAACAAAGATGCTATCTGGTGATTCGTAACGATTTCCATTGTCATAGTAATTTGAGCCCGAGCGGTTTTGCCGTTGGGCTTGACGGAGTTTGATGTGCATGATGTGTTGAATGTTTTTCAGGTCACGGGGTTGGATGCGGATGGGAGGTATTTTATGGAGGCTTCGCCGGCGGAGAAGGGGGGATTGTATTGAGTTTTTTGCCGAGCAGGATTTGTTGATGGCGTTGAGTACTTGTCCCGGAGGCGATCTGAGTCTGTGGGGATGGGGGGAGCGCGGGGAAGGGGTGGAGCAGGAGGGGGCGAAGAGGAGTATGGTGGAGTGTTGTCGGCCGTTGAAGGTTGAGGTGTTTGAGTTGAAAGAGAGGGAGGTTGTTTTGAAGGGGTGGAAGCCGTTGGAGAGGCCTGATTATAGAGGGCGGCACGGGATGAAAGTGCCTGAAGGCGAGGGGAGCGGTTGACGCTTACCACGCTTTTCGGCAGTTCTTCCAGGAGTTTTCCGCGTGTTTGAACGAAAGGCCTCGCAAAGTCATGAGAGAAGGTATACGAGAGAGCAAGGACCGAACTATCTTTTCGTCGGCGCCAAGGTGACCATTGAGAGGAGAAAATCTTGAGCAACAACGAGCATGGCACAGCTTCATGGTTTGCGAATGGGCATTATCTACTCCTATCCAATATAGCGGAAACCAGGCGCATCATCCGCGTACTCTGCAGTATCTGGTCGATGCCCAGCCGCGGGGGGGCCCACCTTCACGTTTATCACAACGAGCATTCTCCCGTTTGATCAAGCCCATGTACACAAAAGTGAAAATCATGCCTGCGACCGACAGAGCAGTGGTAGAACGATAATCGCGATGATAGCGATGAGGACAGTGGCTCCCCCCTCGATGAGAAACAATATGCGCCAAGATTCCAGGTGAGCCCGAATAAAGGAGACACCATGGGCTATAATGCCGTTGAAGAACCCGCTGGCGAACGTCAGCTCTGGAGATCGGTCGTACAAGAGAGTATCATACCCCATGGGTGCCATGGCTAGCCAGCAGGCAACTCGGATGCCCAACTTTTCCCGAGCATAGAAGCGAGAGAGGAAGACTTGGATCAAGGGCGAGAAGCCAGCCTCTGCAAGTGCATCAGCGGGAGAGACATAAGAGGAACTCAGAACCGAACGTACCGCCAAAACCTATCAAAAATCGGCAGGCATACGCGCCTCCATAGTTCTGCACACCAGCGAAGCAGGTCGCCGCAATTCCCCAGAGTAATGCACATCCTGTCAGGACCGAAACCATACGTGTACGCTTTCCCAAGAGCGCGAAAGGTACCACTGGTACAAATAGTCTGCGAGTCTTCTTGTGAGTTTTGAGGACTATCCGAACATACTCATTGGCGCATAGCTGATATAGTAGAGTGAGCTGAGAAAAGCATAAGTGGTCCCATGCGGATCGCTCCCGATATCTTTCATCATGCCCAGAGTCTTTGCATTCCCGAGATTGGACTTGTCCAACGACGAGGCGAGATAGATCAATCTCAAGAGCGGCATGATGATGAGGTTCAGCTGAGGGGAAGAACGAGTCAGAGGGGAACTCTGGAACGGACGACGCCATGGTCAGGGTGGCAACTAGAACTACATACCTTTCTCGTTGTCCTCCGCATGCAAAGCGGGATTGAATTCCCGAACACCATACTCGCTGGGCGTGTGGGTCATCTTTTGGTATGGAAGAGCTGGCTGCCTCAATGTGGGCGACTTGTTGTTTATCGACTGCAGGAACGAACTTCATGATTCATTGGCAGCAGCAGCAGCGCAAAGTCTTACGATGCTTGTTGAAAGTTGGCGAATGCTTAAGTCTGATGAAGGATTGCCCTGAACGTACCCCGGGACGGGCCATCCTGTATTTAAGATACCGGTCGAACGCCGCCATGGCTATTGTGTGCGGAGAGTGTGGAGAGAGTGGAAGAAGAAGTGCGGAGCAAATGGTGCCTTGTCTGGGGCAGCCGAAGGAAGAGATCTCCACAACATTGACGGACTGGATCCGACGCTCCATGCCAACGATCGGACAACGACCGTCAGCGGCAGCAAATCTCGACCGATGAAGCCGATTGAAATTAGTCTTCAAATACTGTGGACGTTTTCTTTTGCTGTTAATTGTTGTTGCATGCACACAAATTCGCTCATCATCATCAGCGAACATGCCGTACACGAATGGGCAATCCCTCAAGGCACATAATGATTCAGGCAAAGAAGCACTCAGCATACCGCGACATCGAATGCGAAACCTCCTCGAGAATGGCAAGTCGGTCATAGGATGCTTCCAATCATTCGCGGGAGCTTGGGCGGCGAGAATAGTCGCGTCGTGCGGATGGGATGTGAGTTTCTACTCTATCATCCTTCTCCTCCCGCTTTGTGCAAACCAATGATCGCAGTCAACCGATTGCAATCAATCAAAGGCCTTAATTGAGTTGCCAAGGCAAGTGATTGCAACTAGAGGTTATTTCAATCAATCGATTAAGCCGGATTAATTATGAGTAAGCAAAACTATAGTTCTTTACAGGCAAAAAGAATGTAAAGGACCTGGGTTTTAATCAGCTAATTTAACTGATTTTAATGCCGAATTAGGAAGTTTACTAATAATTATATATTTAGGCCGTACCTTTACTTACTAACCGAGCGCCTCTGCAACTACCCGGCACCCTGCATCGTCTAACAACCTACCCCCTAAGGATTCTTACTTTATATAGCGGCCCCTACGAACGGCAGACGTAGAAGAGGGGGCTAGAGGCCTTCTACGAACTATTTATTTACTTAGCTATGTTGCTAAGCCTCCGTTTAATCAATTATACGACTCGGTTGCAACTATTTACTTGTTCCGGCATATAATTGCAACTAATTACAGTGCTAGGTTGGGTTGGAATTGATTAATCGATTGATCAATTAATTGCTGGTTGACGGTTGACTGCGATCATTGGTGCAAACTCCGTAGCTAACGCTACCATCGACAGTACGTGATCATCGACTGTGAGCACGGGAATCATGACGATGCGGACATGCATGACTGCGTGAATGCCGTGGCTGCAGAAGGGGTGTCTCCGATCGTTCGGCTTCAATCGCAAGATGGCGGGCTGATCAAACGCGCGCTCGATGCAGGCTCTCAGTAAGATCGAAGGAGGCCGCCTGAAATTCAATCACAATGATGCTGATCTTTTTTCTTTCTTCTTTCTCCTCAGCGGAATGATGATACCAATGGTCAACACAGCGGAACAAGCACGCCAGATTGTCCAACGACCCAAGTTCCCGCCCATGGGTGCTCGCGGACAGGGGTCGTCATTCTGTGCCATTGGCTTCAGGCATTTCAGTCGACGAGTACGTTCGACTCGCGAACCGGACCATCTTGATCTTGGTTCAGATCGAAACACCGGAAGCGGTTGCGCACGCGGATGAGATTGCATCGATACCGGGCATCGATGGCTTGTTCATTGGGCCGAATGATCTGGCTCTGTCCATGCTGGGGTATGTTCCCGCAACGTGGAAGGAACCGGAGTTTCTTGTGGCTTTGGATGCCGTTGAACAGGTCTGCAGGAAGCATGGGAAGTATTCGGGCGTGCTGTCGAGAAATGCGGAGCATGCCAAAGAACTGCTCGAGCGGTTTGATGTGGTGGGTAGTGATGTGCCAGTCACCGTAACAACCATGTGACTGGGCTGTAACAGCCTCCCCAGTCACAAAACAGGCTATGTAACTAGGTGACTAAGGACTATCCGCTAATTAGGTAGCAACTCGATAAATTAATTTAAAAAGGCTAGGATCTTAATGAAATTTTATAGGGCTAGGATCTAGGATCTCGATACTTGTTACTAGAACTAACCCTAGTAGCTCTATACCCTAATCTAAACCCTAAGCTATAAGCTTCCTCGACCCTAAGCTAGAAGCTCTAATAGAACTACGGAATACTCTATACTATCCGCTATACTTCGTCTACGTATATATAGGACTAGTAACTAAAACTATATAGTACTACGAACTATATATAAGACTCTTAGTAGTATCCGAGTAGTAACGAAAGCAAGAGATACGCACGAATCTCAGTTATACTAGTTACAAGCCGTTTACAGGGCAAAACGCTTAGTCACAGCTCAGTTACACGATTTTACCTAGTTACAAATTTGTGACTGTGACTGAGGCACAACACTAGTGGTGGGTTCGGGGTCAGATGTCAAGGCGTTGACGACGGCTATGAAAGCGAATGTCAAGACGATCCGAGGTGGGTAGATAGTTCTACGCTCTTGGCAATTATGTTTTTCACCGTGCCTTGTCCATCAACCTCACTCCAAGGCATTGAAGATCTAGACTCGTGTCCATATTTGAGAGTGACCCGCAAGCAGGATATGACATTGATAAGATGGACGCTGTGGGTTGCGAGCAAGGCAGCATTAAAAACACCTGAATAAGCCCTTAGACTGGATGGCTCGCGATCTGGTGGAAATCCGTGCTCGGTCTCGCGACATCTCCTGCCAGCCAGATAGAAGTCATGAGGACTACTATTTTGCACTTAAGTTTGATTTGGTTTGATGTTGTACGAGAGGCGACCATTTGCTGAGCTCATGTCATGATCAACCGAAGATCGACGCCACGATGCAAGCAATAAAGCCCACTGGTATATCATGACGAGAATCGCGAGAACAAGATTGCATTCAATGGTCGATTACACAGCCCCTGGTCTTCACTTCTACAATTATTCCCCCGTGACGGCATTTCGACAGGTCAGATTCTCATTGCCGGGACATGTATGAACCAGCAACAGAAATTGCTTATTGTGCATCGTCATCGTTCCAACACAATCTCGGCGCCAGCGTCGCACCCGGGCAATACCACTCCACAAACCTCACACACCCCTCCATACTATCCGTAATGAAGAGAGTCCTATTCTCCTCCCCACCAAAACAACAATTTGTCGGGTTGAAATTCCGTGAATCGCTCGTCAACCTCGCCTTCGGAATTCCCGTGGGCTCGACAACAAAAACCGCACCGAGACTCGGATGGCAAATAAATAGGTTGCCGTCCTGGTCCATTGCAAGCCCATCAGGGCCAGCAGTTCCAAACGATTGGAAAAATACCCCAACTTTGGTCGTGGTCCCGTCGTCATGGAGCGGAAGCCGCCAGACTTGATTCGCTCGCGTCATGGCAACGAAGAGAACTTTCTCGTCGGGAGAGAGGACTAAGCCGTTGGGAGAAGGTCCGTTGTCGATGAGTGTGTCGAGTTTGCCAGTGGGAGACAGGCGGTAGACTTTTCCTGTCGGATCCGTCATGCCTGTTTGGCCTTGGACGGTGAAGTAGATGTTATTTTGCGAATCGACGATGAGGTCGTTGGAGCCTTTGAAGCGTTCGAGATTTCGTCTTGACAGTCGAGGGGTGACTTTGCCTGAAAGTAAATTTATACTCATATTTCCCTATTTGAGAAACAGTCTTATGAGTTTTGTCTGCATTGCGCATGAGATTTGTTGCGCCACCCACCTGCTTACAATCAGCACCAATGAGTGTGCCATCCGCCATAGCGGCCAGGCCATTCGGTTCTCCATCCCACTTGGCGCAGACTGTGACTTCTTTGGCCCGGGAAATCTTCAACACTCTCCCATACGGTATATCAACGCGATCAAACACAGGGCCTTCGAGGAAAATCCATTGGAATGCTCGAGTAGAGCCGCCTCGCCACTCGGTTTCTTGTCCAATGCATCTCAGCTCATCTGGGATACGGATGTATAGCTCTGTTTGGAGCGTGTCTGACGGTGGGTAGAAATTCATGTTCTCGAGTAGCTCGATATCTCACGGCAATGATGATTGGCGACATCTGCATGGAGGCGTGCGTTCGTGGAGAGAGTGCAATATCATACGTGCAGTTGATCGGACGGCTTCCGTTTCGTGGAGTGGGACTCGGGAATCGTCCGCTTCTCCACGATTGTCGGCCATTGCGTACCGGACACTGTACTCGGTCCTTACGTCTATCCTTCTGACACTCTAGATGAAATGCCGAATAGTATAGATTCAATACCAACAGCCGTGATTTGTACCCGAGGTCGAAAGCGGGGAATGTACTAGCCGGCATGATTCTCGCAAAAGCTCGTTGTCTAATGCAGAGCGCGATACGCCAATTTCGCCGAACAACAGAGGTGAGCAATCATGAAGGCGGCACGATACTATGGACACCACGACATCCGGGTCGAAGAGGTTGAAGAGCCAAAACCTCAAGAAGGCCAGATTATTGTTGATGTAGAATGGTGTGGTAATGTGCCGTTCTGTCCAATTGAATAATTATCACGCTGATATATTTTAGGAATATGCGGATCAGATTTACACGAATACCTTATAGGTCCTACAAATCTGGTGCCGACCAAGGAGAGGCCAACTGCGAATGGGGTCCACATCCCCGTGACTCTCGGCCACGAGCTTTGTGGCCGAGTGAGAAGTACAGTACCTGGTTCCAAATTGAAGCCAGGTGATCCAGTGATGGTAGACCCACGTGTTACGTGCCATTCTTGTCTACCCTGCAAGGCGGGTCAGTTTTACTGCTGCCAAGAGCTAGGCTATGTCGGCGGGACTACTGGGTTCGGAGGATATGGCGAGACTGTAGTTGTTGATGAGAAGTCCTTGCATGTCCTTCCACCGGAGATCCCGCTGGAGTATGCGGCAATTATTGAACCGCTCGCTGTCGTTAACCATGCTATCAAGATCTCTGGCATCCCGGAATGGAGGGATCGGGATGTGTTGGTGGTCGGAGGAGGTCCGATTGGATTTGCACTGCTCTTGGTCTTGAAGGCAGTTGGTGCCAATCGAGTCATCGTCTCTGAGCCCGCGGCAGCGAGACGAGAGCAGGTGGCGGATTTCGCTTCCGTCGTGATAGACCCCCTCAAAGAGGACGTGGCTAGGCGTGTCAAGAAGCTGACGGCTAATCAAGGCGCGGAAGTGGTATTTGACTGTGCAGGTGTGCCCGCTGGACTGGAGAGTGCTATGAGTGCCATCCGCCATGAAGGCTTGTACGTAATGGTGGCGATGTGGGAGAAGCCAGTAAGTCCTCTGTGCTTGATTTTGCGAACTTTTCGTTAACTTTGCAGATGGCGGTTCCGTGCAACGTATTTTTGGCCAAGCATATCACCATGAAAGGCACCTTAATTTTCGCGGACGGCGATTTTGAGGAGATCATGGACCTGATGGCGAGCGGGAGACTGAGTGGATATGAGCGGCTGATCACAGGTCGAATCGGACTCGACGAAATCGTGGAGAAGGGTTTCGAAGAGCTCGTCAACCGGAAAGACGAGCACATCAAGATCCTCGTGAAGCCGAGCTAACACTGTAAAATGTTCAAGAAATCAAACGAGACCGTGGGTATCGGCGTCATCGTTTGACTCATGTGGGCCTCCATTGATCTGCAGTGGTGTCCGGCATCTAGAGGTCAGTCTTAGAAGGGCAGACCGCGTTCGCTTACGGTAAACATATAGATGCGATGCCATTGCTGTATCAAGACCGACGCGGCCGCTGTGTATATAAGCAATTGTCAGCCCGTCTGATCTCATGTTTCACAATGGTGATTACAGGTGAACCAGGGCCTGTCTGCATGGAGCTTGATCCCTCCGATTCCTTCTGCCGCAACTTGAAGAAGTGGTGGAGAAGCATGATCGTTGTAACTGTAGACAGTTTCCGGACTAAAAGTGCGTCTCGTCTATGCTTCATAAGGATTCTGGGCGTTTGTTCAATGATTGTACTGTAAAATCGTATTGCGAGTCGAAGTGTCGCTCAATTTGTATATCGCGCCTGCAGATCGCGCCATATTTCGCCATCTAATTTACCTTGAGTGACATTCAAGGCAACAGACTGGAGACTCTGCTCTTTGTCTTGGAGTTCGTCGAGAAACTTGGCCAGCTCAGCAGCGGCGTCTTCGTTGGGCAGCTCGACTTTTGTCTCTTCATTGGGTATCCAGACAACTTCGGACGTAGCGATCTGCAGTCCCAGGGCGGATGCAATGGCATCTCCCACAGATCTGAGATCAGATGGCTCTGTTGACACCACGATCCTTCCATCGGCATCCTCTTCAACATCTGTTGCTCCAGCTTCCAGCGCGGCCTCGAGAGCCTCGTCGGAACCCACGCCATCTTTCTTCTCGAACGTGACTATGCCATTCTTGGAGAACAGATAGCTTGTCGGCGTGGTTGTGCCGCCATTGTCCTTGATTGCGAGACGTACATCGGCGAGAGTCCTCAGCTTGCTATCCGTCTCGCATTCCACAATGACAGCCACTCCATTGGGGAGAAGTCCTTCGACGGTAACATTCTCCAAACTAGCGCCACTCAAACTCCTGCCTTGACCGCGAGCGATTGCGCCTTCGATGGAAGCCTTCGCGAAGCCTTCTCGTTTTGCTTTGGTGATCAAGTCCTGCAATCGTGGATTCGCATTGGGCTCGGGGCCGTACAGCTTCGAGGCAAGAGCGATTTCGGCGGCGAAAATGGATCGTTGTTTGTTCTTGCGGGCGTCCACTTTGGCTTTATCGTGCTGGATTTTGGACCATCGGTTGTGGCCGGAGCTCTGCTGGGCGCTGCCAGCGAAGCTTCGGACATGACATGGTCGACTGATGAACGAGGTTGCGCGCCGGCAGAAGAGTTGCACGAGACCTCTGCTGGGCGCCATGTTGTCGAGCAGCTGGATGGAGGCGATGCTGTACTGTCGTCCGAAAACATGCCTCGGCGGAGAAATCTCGGGCCCCCGAATTCACGTTCGCGGAGTGTCGTGTCGTGTCATGTCTATCCCGTACAGGAGCTCCAGCGCTGCTGCTGCTGCTGCTGCTACTACTGCTTGATCCACAAATTCACGCCCGCTAGTACGGAGCGCCGCGTCTAGGGAAATTGGGTCATGATTTAGAACACCGGCCGAACCACCGCCAACAGCAGGACCATGGCCGATGCCGACTCGACTCCGGCCCCTGCGACAGCCTCGAAGCCGCCAGTGCACGATGCAGCAGCTGCGCTGGCAACGAATGGCGACCGCGAATTATCCCCTTACGAGCTCGACGTCAAGAAACTGCACGCTCTGCCGACCGAACAGCAAGGTCTCTATCTCTTGACCTTCACTGCCAATCTCGCCCAGCATGTCGACGAGCTCAGCGCAGAGCAAGTCACGGCTGAACAGAGCACGATCAAGAAGGAGCTTCTTCAAGTCATCAATTTGTCCTCCCCTGCGCCAACGAGAGTCATACGAAAGAATCTGGGGAGAAGCTTCGCAGGTGTTTTCACCAAAGGAAGCAGGAGAGTCTTGTTCGAGACCATCACAGATTTGGTGGCCATTGTGAACGCGGGCAAGGAGAAGGACCTTAGGGCAAAGCATGCAGCGATACACTGTTTGGGGGTCGTCTTCTTATCGGCAGGCGATAGTGCCATCAGTCACTCCCCGCTTGCATGTACGTCTGTACTGAAGCAGCTGAAAAGCGCCTCGAATGACGCGGGGCTGAGGAGTGCCACCTTCCGTGCTTTGGGCAGGATTGCCAAAGGAATTACAGTGTCAATAGACGAGGAGGTTGGACGAGCCATATGGAAACAAGCCAGAAACGCTGCCAGCAATGACAAGTCTCTGCTTGCTCAGGCGAGTGCATGCTACGCCCTGGAACAGCTCGTGTCCACCACAACATACTTCGACAATTCAAACGACTTTGAAAAGTTGCAGACCGCAGTGTGGAAGACGTTGGAGAGCTCTTCCATTCCAGTGCGGCATGCAGGCGCATCTTGTCTTGCAACACACCTCGTAAAAGCACATACAGATGTTGCCCATAGAGATGTGATCCCCAAGCTCAAGAAGCCGAAGAAGTCAAAGAAAACTGCAAAACCAGAAGATTTGGAGGAAGAAGCGGATCGCGCGTCTTCGCCTGTGCCCGACAAGCCCGCCACTGCCCTGTCCTACACCCTGCCCGAAATCCTCAAGATCCTATCTTCTCTGTTCTGTAGACCATCCTCATCGAACCGGACCCGGGCCGGAGTGGCCGTATGCTACATCAAAGTGCTGAAAGCGCTTGGCGCAGGAATTGTGGAGACGAAGTATAACGAGATCGCACGCCATCTGTTCTTGGATCTTTTAGATTTTCCTGGCTGGTATTCGAATCGATATCGCCATTTGATGGCACGCAAGGCCGTTCGTCTCATTCTCGAACAGACGGTGGGCCCAATGCTGGGCGAGACTGCTCAGCTCAATGCTTGTCGTTTCTTGCTGAACGACATTATAAAAGACTATCCGCAGGCTGTCAAGGAACGTCCCGAACCCTCGAAAGCGGTTTTGACTGGGGCCGTCAGTGCACTCGGCTCTCTCATTCAACGCTTGGACACAGCTATCAGCAGTATCGCAGAAACTTGTCGAGAAGGACTGTTGCAAGTCTTGCAGCATCCGACCTTCACGGTACAGGTGCAAACTTCTAGGACATTACGCGACTTCATTCTCGCTTGTCCGCAGCAATTATTGCCAGCGGTGACAATATGTATGAACAGTGTGCAGCGCGAGCTCAAAATGTTGGGTACCCAGAGGCAAAGCCAACGCCGTTGCATCGCTCACGCTTATGGCCTGGCCGCTGTCTTGAGCACTTCCGGAAAACACCCGTTGTATGGCTCTGTTGACGTGTACGCCAACGTCCATCAAATGGCCACGGATCTTTTGAAGTCAAGTGGCAGTTCTGATCTCCGTGTTTCATCTTGTCAGCTGCAAGTGGCGTGGATCATGATCGGTGGACTCATGTCTCTAGGACCGAATTTCGTCAAGATCCACCTTTCCCAGCTGATGCTGCTGTGGCGCAACGCACTTCCGAAGCCGTTGCTGAAGGAAAACATGACACAGCGAAACATGCTGGAAGTGAGCTATTTGGCTCACGTGAGAGAATGTGCATTGGGCGCTATCAAGTCGTTCTTGACCTACAACCAACGTCTCTTGACTTCTGACATCTCGAGACGCCTCGTAGGCATGCTCGAGAATACAGTGACATTCCTCCAGAACCTTCCAGCGAAGAGGACCAGTGACGAGCCGGCGAACCTGCTCAAGCCAGGTCTACAGCTCCAGGACTTCGAGGTCATGGTCAGGCGGAGAGTGTTTGAGTGCTTCTCACAATTGCTTCGCCTCAGTCCTGCCGGAAGCATTGAAGCTACAGCTCATTCCAGCATACTTCCACTAGCCGTCGCGTCGTTCTCGGATCTGGAACACGATGCACCAAATTCTCTGAGCGCCGCCATTGCAAGTGCAACAGCCACATTCGAAAGCATCTGGGAACTGGGCGACAACTACGGCTTTGGGGTCACCGGACGCCTTAGAGGTCTCGATTTGTTGAACCCAATCAATGGTAATCTGGAGCGTCACTGGACAAATAGAACCGATGTCGAGTCCGAAGTTGACCAAATCCTTTTGTCTCCGATAGGGCGAGCTGCTGAGCATGACCCAACAAGCTGCTACCTGCCCACTGCAAACAGTGAGGACGATCTGCCTGGCCCACCTGCTACTGAAGCAGTGGACTCCGCAATAGCGGCGTTTGGGCTCAGCTTACCGCTGCAAAGCCCGCGGGTGCAGGAAAGCACCCTTGAGCAGATAGCTGCGTCGATGGGTGCCAATCTCCCGAAGGATCCAGTGAGAAAAATAGCGATTACTGCGAATGTATCTTTGGCCCTTTTCACTGCGCTGCGCGTAGCGACAGGAGATCTAGGATCTGCCAAAGGGAATTTACAGACCGTCAATACGGAGAAGACACTGCAGAGTCTCCTGCATGTATGTGTTAAGGATCCGGACGAGAACATCCGATACATGGCAGCGGCGGCATTGGGAAGACTCTGCTCAAGTTCTGGGACCACATTCACTGGCACAGAAGTCACGCAGCTCACCGAGACCATTGTGAATAACAGGGAGCCACACGTCAGAGCAGGCTGCGCCAGTGCGTTGGCCCACATACATTCTCAGCTTGGCGGTATGGCAGCAGGACTGCACATGAAGAACATTGTTGGAATTCTCATGTCGCTGGCGGCGGACACGCACCCTCGTGTGCACTTTTGGGCGCTGGACAGCTTATCGCAAATTGCGGAATCCGCAGGTCTCAACTTCTCGGGATATGTGACCAGTACCATCGGCATGCTCAGTCAGCTTTATGTCTCAGATGGACACAACGAAGAGTCGCCATCGCAAGCCTCCTCCAATATGACAATGAGTCTTCCGGTGACCGCAGCTATCGCACGAGGCGTTGATTCGATAATCAATGTCCTTGGGCCTGATCTCCAAGATGCTGCCAAGGCCCGAGACATGATATTGACATTAGTTCGGCTCTTCTCACAAGAAACCGAAGTCGCGGTCCTCCTTGAGAGTCTGAAATGTCTGGAGCATCTTTCGCTTTACGCTCCTGGCCATATGCAGTTCGAGCAATATATTCATCGGCTCCAGTCAGACGTGGATTCACCATCTCGAGAGATCGCTTCGTCTGCGTTGCATGGTCTATTCACGCTGATGCGACGCGATGCTCCAGAAATCATACGCACTGCTCGCCATGGGCTCGAGAATCGATTGTGGGATTACCTGAATGACGAGCCTGGCCAAAAATCGATACAGAACATCTTCTCCAATTGGCTACAACAGACTGGCACAAGTGATCCTGGGGACTGGATTGAGAGGTGTAACACTGTCTTGACTAAGACTGTGGCCAAGGCAGAACAGGAATTGAAGACCGCTGTCCCAACCTCAACTGCCGGGCCAGATCTTCAAGACGAAGAAGTGGCGGGCTTCGCGATAACTGCTGGTGCACAAAAAGAAGATGACAGTCAAGCCCCGTCTTCGGCACAAGAGTTGATGCGATGGCAGGTGAGGTTATTTGCCATGGAATGTTTGCGCAACTTGATCGCCATGATCAGAAAGGAAGCTGCAATCAGCGATGACAGCCCAGGAGAGGCTGCGCTTCAAAGCAAGGTGGCGGATGTCATCCGCATCGCTTTCTCTGCATCCACCGCGGGAGTCACATCGCTGCGAGTTGTGGGCATGCAAATAATCGACCAGATATTGAAGATGTTCGGCAGAACTCCAGATCCAGACTTCGCGGAGGCCATGCTGCTGGAGCAGTATCAGGCGCAGATCAGCTCTGCCTTAACGCCTGCTTTCGCAGCAGACTCCTCGCCGGAGCTCGCTGCTGCTGCTGTCAATGTCTGCGCGACCTTCATTGCGACAGGCATTGTCCGTGATGCTGACCGCATGGGACGCATCCTCAAGACACTTGTTTCTGCCCTTGACAGCTTTTCCCGCGATACAGACACTGCTGCTATTGGCGACCTAAAGGGCCTCACTGCCAATGCACAAGTAATGGTCCGTATGGCGGTGTTCTCAGCCTGGGCCGAGCTGCAGATAGCCAGCGGCGAGCAAGCGTATCTGGTTGAGATTGTGAAGTCTCACATCGCCCAGCTCGTACCGCTTTGGATATCGTCTCTTCGAGAATACGCACGACTTCGTTTCGAGCCTGACATCTCGGCCACTACAGCCACTCCAGCAACATCAGGCGATCTGGATATGGTGTACGCCGCGTTGAACAGACAGACTCTGCTCAATTTCTATCAAGCTTCTTGGCTGAGTCTTGTCGATGCTATTGCGAGTCTAATCGATGAGGATAGCGAGTTCGTGTTCGCTGCTCTTGACAACAAGGAGACTGAATTGGACAGCGCCGCCAACGATCCTGGCGCTGTCAATGGGATCGCCCGACGGGCTGCAGGGATAAATTACCGGGAAGAGCCTGTCGCATTCTTCTTCGTGCTCTACGGTCTAGCCTTCGAGTCGTTGGCTGTACGCAGTGGTGATGACGATGTTCTGGTACGACAAAAGAACCTCGACATCCTCGCCGCCTTGAAGAAGATCCTGCGGCCATCTGTCTCCGGCAATGCAGTCTACCAGGAGGTGGTCTTCGCGGAGACAATGGACCTGCTCGACCGCATGGTCCTGACCGAAAGTCTAGGTATGCAGGGCATCATCGTGGACGTCGCCCGCAATCTGTGTATTGTGCATCCTTCATCTCGGAAGGGACAACAGGCTCCGACAAGTGAGGACACGCTGTCCGACGACATCGAGCAGTTGTTCGAGTTGACACGCATCATTATTCTGGTCATCGCAGGTTTGGTCCCGGGTTTGACCGAAACTCCCGTGGCTGGACACCTCGAGACTTCAGAAGAAGCCACCAATCTGGTACGTGATGCCCTTCAGGCGCTGGTCGACGTGTCTGAAGTGTTCCCATCAATCATCAAAACGGATCTGCACGCCTCTATTTTGAACATTTTCGTCACAATCCTCGGGACGGCAAGTTGTCAAGCCGTGGTTGTCCCTCAAGCGTTGCCGATTTTCAGGCGTTTCTTGTCAAGTCTGGCCGACGAAGAACAGCCGGAGACAAAGCAGCAGATTCAGAACACCTTGAAACGCATGTTGGCAATTTTACGAAACGCACAGAAAAGAGAGACGGAGGCCAGCTTACCGTGCGAAAAGAATACGTTACTCGCCGTCACGGTCCTACTTTCGACTGCGCAGGCATTCTTTGCCGCCGATGATCCTCTTGTCCTTCGCTTCGTCAACGAGCTTCGAGAGTGTCTTGCTGCACCCATGACGACCAAAGCCGCTGCGGGTTGCCATCGGACTCTGGTCAGTCAAGGTGTTGCTGCGCGTCTGACATTTTCACATCTCATCAGCTTTGTGTTGGACGCTTCTGACCTTGAAGGAATTGCGGAGTCAAGACGGGTGGCGGCTCAGACACTCACCATGGCTGTTGGCAAGCTGGCGCCAGAGCAGAAACCAGCGGCAGTGGTGCTTCTGGTGGACGTGCTGCTCAGCTGTGCCAGCAGGGATGGCCCATCATCGCACCAGGTCTTTGCTTCTCGTCTGCTGGAGCTGGCTGCCACGGACAACGCCACCTTCCGAAGTATCATTGGCAGTATGTCTGGCGGTAAAAAGCAGCTGATGGAGCAGATATTGAAATCGCAAGCTGGCAATCGCGGCGCAAGGCAAGACGATGCGGAGGGCCGGGAACCAACGATAGCGCTGAAGATGAACTTTGGTGCATGATTGATGATGGATAATATGTCCGCATTGCGATGCCGCCGATATGGCGTCCGTCATCCCAAGATGCAGCTACTGGTAATGATGTATCGTACAGCACAGCTAGTGATAATGCTCGCTGGCACTATGCAGTCACTCAAGTAGCCATGCAAGCTCGCGTTGCCCTTGGCAGCAGCTCTGGCAAATATCGTCGTTCAGCCCTCCTTCCCAACTGCTCAGGCTGTCGGCTCATCGCCAGTGGCGAGCCAGACCTGTGATGGAACTGTCAGCATTTGCAGCAGCGACGCACGGCACGAGTGACCTCACCTTGAACTCGTCTTCGGTGATGGTGCGAAGAGAGTGGTCGGAAATCTCTTGGGTCTGGTTGTTGCTCAATCGAGCACCCGTGACGATGATGTCTGCTTCCGTCAACTTCTTAGTCGCCGAAGCGGCACCGTGGTTGATGGCTGTCTGCTCCATGAGTTCGCGCTTCAGCTTCATGGTGCCGATGAAGCACATCTGATGACTGGGTCAGCGTTGTGATGAGATCGACAGCAGAGGGAGCACCGACCTTCTTTCCCAGGAACACATCTTCCACGCCCTCCAGTGGTTCTCCCTCGGACTTGGTAGACTTCGACTTCTTCGCAGGTGGAGCACCCATCTCCGTCTCGTCGGAAGATGAGGTTCGCTTCTTCGCGCCCTTCTTGCCGGTCGTTCTGGCAAACTGTCAGCGGTGGCGCCGATCATCGAAGGCAGTGAGGACTTACTGCAGTGCGTGCGTCTCCACGGAAGCGCCTTCGATGGCAGCGGCGGCGGTGTCTGCAGCATCCTGCGTGGTGTGGATGGCTTCAATGCCGTCAGCGGTGCTCACCACGTAAACGTTCTTGGTGATTGCCATTGCGAGTGATGTTTCGGCTTGCAACGAGGTGGAGAAGGTGTTGTGAGGTATGAGCAACGTGTGTGTCTGTGTCAGTGAGAAGTGGGAGAGTGCGAGGTGCGAGGGAGAAGAGGAAGAGGAAGAGAGCGGAGGAGAATTGCTGATTGCACTGAAGGTCCCTGAGGAAGGCGCGTCAGGCAGCGGCGCGCTCGGACACCGCACCTTCCTGCCTTCACTTCTCAGCTTCGCGCATTGGGAGACGCGTCTCGCGTCTTGTCTGAGCACTTCACGCGAAGAGCTGGAGTCTCACACGCGGGGCTGTCGGAAGCGTTGTCTTCAGACATTTGGAGGGAAATGAATGATGTATCGGCGGAATCTGCTCCGAGAAGAGACAGGCCTACATCGACTCTATCTTATTGTGGCCCTCAGTACGGACTCTTTTCCGTGATCACTACTTCGACTTGGGGTTGACACTTGGTACATCGCTTGCCGTAGCGACGGTGGAGCCTGCATCGACAGGTAAAATTACTCCCGTCATCCTGAGACGATCAGATCAGTGGTCTACGTCCTGAGCAATTGGAAGACCTACCATCGAGCTTCATCTCCAGCGAGAAAACGGATTGCGGCGCCCACATCCCAACCTGTACCCTCGGTCTTCAGCAGGCTCCTGTTCTTTCTCGTCTCTCGAGCTTCTTCTGACATGCCTGGTCCGAACATCATGGGCGTGTACACCATTCCGGGACATACACAGTTGACACGAACGCCATCTGGTGCGTGATGGCTTGCCATAGCTCTGGTCATGTTCTGGGTCAGATCAGTATCTTTCCATGGTATAAAGTCAGTACATTGCTTCCACTTACCACAACTGCGCCCTTCGAAGTGGGATAAAGCAAGTGAGGATTTCCTGTTCACTTTTAGCTTCTCAGCTTGCGACACGCAGTTGTGTACAAGAACCTACCACCACGAATTCCAGCGACAGAGGCCATGTTGACAATACTACCTCGCCATCTGATGTGGACACGAGAGTCAGCTCTTCCACAGTCCGCGGTACCATATAGACAACACGATCGTATCTCAGACATCTGTCTCACTTACTGCCCTTCGTTCTTCTTCATTTCGGGGATCGCATATTTGGACATCATGACCTACTCTGGTCAGCATTTGCCAGCAGATGAGTGGCTAGAATCGTCTGCTCACCATGCTACCAACGTTGATTTCCATGCCCTTTGCCCATTCCGCCATGTCCACCTCCACGGCCGTCCCAGTAGCGCCCCCCACACCTACCACATTGACGAGAATGTCCAGTCGTCCAAACTTCTCAACAGCAGTACTTACGATTCCCTGGCACTCGACTTCCTTTGTCACATCCGCCGCCACAGCAACAGCCTGACCGAAGCCGTCTTGCTCGATCATTTCCACAGTTCGCTGAGCCAGTTCATGCTTGAGATCAACGCAGACGACGCTGCAGCCGGCTTCAGCTAAGAGGATGGCAGCGGCTCTGCCATTGCCTATCCCGTCTCCTAATGCACCAGCACCTGAGACCTGAAAGGATCAATTTAAGCATGCGTTCTCGCTGATTCAGCGATTCTGTGCCATGTGGCGCTTACGATAGCTGTCCGGCCCTTCAATGATCGCGTGGGCCTCGGGAACTTCTCATCAGTCATTTTGACGTGTCGTACCTCGTGCGTAAGCTGTGCAATCAGTGCTCTCACGCGTTACGACGCTTCACACCAATTCAGTAGTGTTGGGGGCCAGGAGTGAGCAGCAGGTTCCTACAATGTGGGGGCGGGTATGTCACTGGCCGTCGGTAATAGGTTGCTAAACAGATGCAGTCAAGCAGCACGAAGCTCTAAGCCATTCCCGAGGTTCGGCCAGGCCGTTTCTTTGGTCCAGCTGCACGGATGGCGCAACGTGGCGGGTGAGCTTGTTGCGCTGCTTGTCCGTCGCCAATGCTAGGCTCCCACCCGTTCTGCACGTGTGACAGCACCGGAGCGCCAAACATGTGAAAGTCATCTGTTGCCCTTCGTGGCCTGAAGAATGCCGTGGATTTCAGTGTTCACGGAGCCAAGTCCTAGCAGGCCCGGCTCAACCGTAATTAACATCATTCCGCTCGGTCCACAGCGCGCCGCTCGACGACAAGGCCGTGAAGACATCGCATCATGATGATTGAGGTTCAAGTGAGGCCGATAAGCGAATGTCAATCGTGCCAGGTGCCTGAAGGTTTGAGCCTCCAGGATTACCGCATGACAAGTGCACGCGCGCCGATGACTTTCGCAACGGCCCAGCGCCTGGCGGAGACCGCCAGCATTGACACGAGGATAAAGCCTGGCCCTCTCGCAGGCATTGTCGTGCTCTGACAGACCTGCCGCCTGACGCCACCGCAGGAACGTCCAGCCCGTCGCGTCAACGGGGTCGGACTGGCGCATCTCTGTCGCGAACGGCGGACCAGACAGGCAGCCATCGAGCACGACAGACCGCCATGCCTCAGCTCTCGCTGGTCAACTTCAACATCGTCTGCGCGACTTTGGGCGGCTTCATTACGGTCTTTGGGCTGGTGTCCTATCTCTTGAAGGAGAAGTTCTACCTGTCCGAGGCGCTCATCAGCACCGTGGCAGGCGTCATATTCAGTCCCCATGCCGCCAACTTCATTCGCCCGCTCGACTATGCATACAACAACGCCGACGATCTGGAGACGATTACGCTCTATTTCACACGACTAGTTCTCGGCGTGCAGCTTGTGCTTGCGGGCGTCCAGCTGCCGAGCAAGTATCTGTGGAAAGAGCGAAAGAGTTTGGCTATCTTGGTTGGGCCAGGCATGTGTATGATGTGGATTGTCACATCGTTGCTTGTCTGGGCGCTCACGCCAAATATCAACTTCGTCATGGCCATGTGCATCGGAGCATGTGTTACGCCCACGGATCCTATCCTCAGTAACAGCATTGTGAAGGGCAAATTTGCAGATAAGAACATTCCTCGCCCTTTGCAGAAAATCATCATTGCGGAGTCTGGCGCGAACGACGGCCTGGGTTACCCGTTCCTCTTCTTGGGACTCTATCTGCTCCAATTTGCTGGCGAAGGAGGCATTGGACAAAACCATGTCGGCGTTGGACATGCTTTAGGACTTTGGTTCGGAGAGACCTGGGCGTACACGATCATACTGTCAGTCGTATACGGCGCCGTTGTGGGATGGATCGCGAAAGAGCTATTGCATTGGGCCGAAGAGCGCCGCTTCGTTGATCGAGAGTCGTTTCTCGTGTTCGCTATCACGCTTGCGGTAAGTTTGCGCGACATGATGAATTGAAGCAACGAAAGACTGACATTGGAGATAGCTCTTCATTGTAGGTACTGTTGGACTGATCGGATCGGACGACGTGCTCTCTTGCTTCATAGCAGGCAATGTGTTCACTTGGGACGACTGGTTCAGAGTCGAGACGGAAGATGACTCTCTGCAGCCAACGATCGACATGCTCCTCAACGTCTCTGTCTTTTTGTGGTTCGGAGCAGTTTGTCCTTGGCATAAATTCGTGGACAACGAGGCCATTCCGCTCCACCGACTGATTCCACTCGGTCTCCTTGTCCTTCTCTTCCGCAGGCTGCCAATGATGTTTCTCTTTCGAAAGCAAATCCATCAGCTCGAGGACTGGAGGCAGACAGCTTTCACTGGCTGGTTCGGGCCCATTGGGGTGTCCGCCATTTTCTACCTTTACGTGTCTCGAGAGCACCTCCGACGGATCACGGTCAACGACATGGAGCGCTCCGATGCTCATCACCTTTCCGAAGCTCTCTTGGTCATCGTCTGGTTCCTCTGCATCTGCTCGATCGTGTGCCACGGTCTATCTGTCCCGGTTGGAAAGCTTGGGTTTCATCTCCCGAGAACAATCTCCATGGCTTTGTCTTCGGAAAGACCCTCCCGGTCACCCAGTATAGCTCGGTCGGGTCCTCTGCCATTGCCTACGCATATTCTTGATGCTCAAATTCGACCATTTGAGTCAGCCTCGGGAACTGCGACACCTCCGTTAGTGGCCGAGCAACGCACAATCAGGTTTCCAGACGAAGAGGACATGCGGAGAAAAACATAGAACGAGGGACTAATTATATGGGTTGCCAACGGGATTTCCGTGGCCCTCAGGGCTGGGGTGCAGATTATGATGCGAACAGCCTGCGCTGGGTCTATCGCACGACACGGAGGACGTCAGCCATGCAGCCTTTGGTGAATTTACATTGACGACGCTCGAGCGCTAGACGAGGCATTGGCCGCTTGATGAACGTGGAAAAGGCCACTGCAAAGGACCGCGAATAAGAAACCGGGTGCCACACGCACGCATGTACGAATGGCTACACGCGAATATCTGACGCTCGAAGTAGAAGAGACATACTTGGCCCAGAGGGCATTCATGTATGTATACCTGTTGGATCAACCTCTCATCTGAACCGTCCCAAGAAAGCTAGCGTGGCAGCACCACGTGCTACAGTTGCAGCTTTGCGTGCTAGATGCTCCGGCATCAGCCTGAAAAGGTTGAGAAGGCTGAGTCTCCTGACAGCTCAAAGACGCTCGAGGCACCAGAATCGTGATCGTGGCTACAAGTACTTGATGCGTGTCGCAATTCGAGAGTGCGAAGTTCTTCATTGCTGGGTTTAGGAGCATCTTCCAGTAGGCGAGGTTGAAAATGTAGCTGTCAATCATTGTCATTGTACGACCAGCTTCTGCAGTCATCAGAGCGCGTCCACGCGGCTCACGAGGTGAAGTTCCGCCCCAAATGTGTACATAGCAGTAAACAAGCCTTGAGCTCATTGAGCCAATGAGAAGTGCGGGAAGTAAGCGGGGCCACTGCCTCAAAAACGGCTCAGCCCATGTTTAGATCAAAGAGCTCGCAAGGTTTGGGGCGCGGGGCTGTTTATAATCGTCCTCACCTGATCTCTCCTTGTTCCACGTTGCTCGTAATCGACCACCACACCGACATTGCAGAATCACCACCACAAGACGAACATTGAACTATTTGGAACTTGTGAATCTCCGCAATCATGGCTGCTGTGTGTCCCGTTGTTGGAACGACTACCAATGTCCTTCCTCCTTCCCACCCCGAGATTCCTCACGGTGAGCAAGGCATGACGCATAATCTTCATGAGCTTGCACTGACGAGCACCAGACTCTGAGGCTCGCTGCCCTGTCACGAACGCTAAAGTCGAGCACCACGACAACATAATCCACAACCATCCTTCCGATATCCAGGAGCCTGGAAGCAAGAAGGATGCTATGGACGCTTCGCAGTGCCCTGCACTCAAGAGTGCTGCCAGCAGTGGTGACTCGATTACCGATGCTGTGTGTCCTGTCGTCGGAGCAGTCAACAGCCATCTTCCACCTCAGCATCCTGCTTTGAATGAGAAGGAAGCGGGCGCTGTGTGTCCAGTGACGAATGCAACTCTGGACCACCACAAGGCGAAAGTGCATCAGCACAAGGCAGTTGCGGACAACGCTTCTGCTGCACAGTGCCCTGTTGCTGGCGCGACCAGGGCTTAGGAAATTGGGCACGCAATGAGCATGAGAGGAGTTATGTGGGAGGAATGATACCATGACTGTAGATATTGGGTTTGAAATGCAGCAAACGTCAGAGTTTGCCAGAAACCCACAATTGAGACGATACCATTGCCGATCCAGCGCATCTCCCAGCCTCTTTGCCCGCTGCCTGAAGAGCTCCACGTCCCAGATGGCGGCCAGTGATCCTCGCTGTCTGTATCGCAGATGTTGATAATCGTGGGTACTTGTGCGGAACATGCGCTGTGCCCTTGTCTGGGCAGAATCGAGGCCTGAAAAATCTGTCGCATTGAAAATGCCTCGTCCGGGTGGTGTGAGGAATTCAAAAGCGGTGTTCGCATTGATTCCGAAAGTGGCAGCATCTTTGTAACTGGTACATCACCCGAGAATGGTGCTGTACTAGCCCGAAGCGCTGTCTAGCACGTCTGAGCCGGTAAGGAGGGCTTTAACGAAGCGGAAAGACGGCATGGTGTTCATTTGCGCTACAGGTCCATGCTGTAAAACGAATCTTTGTACCCAAAATCGCATGCATTCTCGGGCGCAGCCTCCGTCGGCCGTGGCATCCATTTCATCTCGGTGAATGAACGCTGCAGCACCGAAGGTATCGGAGCCGTCTGCAAAGCTGCGTAGCAGGTGAGGTGCGCTTGTACAGGACGAGAGACACGTGGGTGAAGATGTAGATGTAATGTGGCAGCCATCGGTAAGGAAAGCACGTCTCATTGCTCAAGGGCTACGTTTTCCAGCTATGGCGCCATGACTTCGCTCTTGGATCCATAATAGAGTACGACTGGCACGGAGGGACCAAGCGACCACAATAAACAGAATCCGAAATGAGTGAAGAGCGAAGGGAGAAATGGTGTGCACAGAATTCAAGCTTATAACCAGAGAAGGGCCCGCCCGGACCAATGGCACGTCGTTGTTTCCACTGACACGGAAAGCTCCCTCTCATGTAGGAGGTAGGTAATCGACTTCTGAGCGGCATCACCTGCACACCACGGCCACACGCCACTCTCCTCTCTCCCTCTCCGAGCACGACAGTGAGGCCAGCGTATCACAATGCGGTCCCATCTGTTGCGCTCAATACCGCGCTCGCCCGCGCTTAACGCCCGCAATGGCTCCCGAGCGGCGCGCACCTTTGCCACGACCTCACAACGCCGGGCCGATGTAGAGCTTACAGTAGACGGAAAAAAGGTGTCGGTGCCAGGTACGGGGCAAGTAGCTTGGAAGACAATGTCTGCGGACTGACTGTGTGCTGCAGCCGGCACCGCGCTCATCCAAGCTTGCGAGAAAGCTGGTGCTACCGTACCCCGATACTGCTACCACGAGAAACTCATGATTGCCGGCAATTGCAGAATGTGCCTCGTCGAAGTCGAACGCGCCCCGAAACCCGTAGCGTCGTGTGCTTGGCCCGTACAACCCGGAATGGTCGTGAAGACGGATAGTCCGCTCGCTCACAAAGCTCGAGAAGGCGTGATGGAATTCCTGCTGGCAAACCACCCATTGGACTGTCCCATTTGCGATCAGGGTGGCGAATGTGACTTGCAAGATCAGAGCATGAGATATGGCGCAGACCGAGGGCGATTTCACGAGTTGAGCGGCAAGAGAGCAGTGGAGGACAAGAACATAGGACCTTTGGTAAAGGTAGGATACTGTCCGCACAAGGTGTGAAAAACACATGCTGACGATTGCAGACATCCATGAACCGATGTATTCACTGCACACGCTGCATTCGCTTTGCCAATGATGTTGCTGGCGCACCGGAACTCGGCTCCGCTGGACGTGGAAACGATATTCAGATTGGCACATATCTCGAGACTGCACTGGACACTGAGCTTTCTGGAAACGTTATCGACCTTTGCCCTGTCGGTGCCCTGACATCGAAGCCATATGCATTCCGCGCTCGTCCCTGGGAACTTGGCCACACCGAGACTATCGACGTTATGGACGGCCTCGGAAGCAACATTCGCGCAGACTCGAGAGGTCTCCAGGTGATGCGTATCCTTCCGCGTCTAAACGACGACGTCAACGAGGAATGGATCGATGACCGAAGCAGGTTCGCCTGCGATGGCCTCAGCACCCAACGCCTGACCACCCCGTTAATCCGCCGCGACAATCAATTCCAGCCTGCTACTTGGGAGAATGTACTTGTTGAGATCAAGGACAAGTTTGACGAGCTTCAGCCAAAGGGCGACGAGATCAAATTCGTTGCAGGTGAACTTGTGGAGACTGAGACTCTGGTCGCTGCGAAGGATCTTGCCAACAAGCTGGGCTCCGAGAACCTTGCTCTCGATTTCACGCAAGGCTCCAGCCCGGTCGCGCACGGTGTCGATATCAAGACGAACTATTCCTTCAATTCGAAGATCGTCGGCGTGGAAGAAGCTGATGTCATCCTTCTGGTGGGCACCAACCCTCGACATGAAGCTGCTGTTCTGAATGCAAGGATACGCAAGCAGTGGCTACGATCTGACCTCGAAGTCGGACTGGTCGGCGAGGACTTCGAATCTACTTTTGAATACGAGAATCTCGGAGCCAATGCAAAGGATCTCAAGAGCGCACTCAACGGTCCGTTTGGCGACAAGCTGAAGAACGCACAGAGGCCATTAATCATCGTCGGTTCGGCGGTCACGGAGCACAAAGATGCCAAGTCCATTTACGAGACCGTAGGATCGTACGTCGAGAAGAACAAGGCCAACTTCCAGACCCCAGAATGGAACGGCTACAACGTTCTGCAGCGTGCGGCCGCGCGTGCTGGCGCGTACGAAGTCGGCTTTACCGTGCACAACCCAGAGACCACCAATACGAAAGCGAAGGTCATGTGGCTGCTTGGTGCAGACGAAATCGACGCCGCTGATATTCCCAAGGACACATTTGTCATCTATCAAGGACACCACGGTGACCGTGGTGCTGCTCTAGCCGACGTCGTCCTTCCAGGAGCTGCATACACCGAGAAGGGGGCAACATATGTGAATACCGAAGGACGTGTGCAAATGTCGCGTGCAGTCACGTCCGTGTATGGAGCAGCGCGCGAAGACTGGAAGATCATCCGCGCCGTGTCGGAAGCGCTTGGCCAACCACTGCCATATGACGATGTCGAGGCCCTTCGCGACCGCATGGAAGAGATCTCACCAGCACTCCGAAGATACGACATTGTTGAGCCCACTTCGAAGGAACTGCAAGCTCTCAGCAAGGTACAGCTTGTCGAGCAGAACAAGGGTGCGACAGCATCGGGCGAGCCTCTCAAGAAGCCGATTGAAAACTTTTACTTCACAAACACCATCACACGATCGTCACCCACTATGGCGAGATGCTCGGCCGCAAAAGCTGCCAAGGACCCTCGGACGAATTTCATGGCCCCTGGCGAGCCTGATGCTACACCGCGTTATGGGCCTCCAGAACTTGCTGCGGGAGCGAGTGCTTGAGTGGGGGTCTCGTGAAAGATGAAGGTTGGGCTGTATATATGGCGCTTGAGGCGTTGGAAGAAGCAGCATGTATGTACACCACGAATACAGCTTTCCCTCTGTGCACCGGCCCATCTGGCCCCGTTCTGAGCCGATGCAGTAGCGTGGGTCTTGACGAGAATGGCTTCTGGGGTCATGCCGAGTCGCGCGTGTGAGGCGGTGCGGAATGCCGTGTGACCTGGATGAGTGAGGCTCGTTGCGCTTCACTTGTGCTGCCCCTCCCCGCTGCCCGCACGACGACGCATTCGTGCATTCGCTGCACTCTCTCGAGACTCCATCGAATCTCGACGAACTAACCACTAGTCAATAACTACCCCACGGTGCACGGCGCGCTGGTCGGGCGGTGACCCCGTCGGCAGTAGGGAACACCGTTTCGCCCGCCGCCACGTGCTAGCGTCGCCACAGCATACTCGTCAGTCAGACGCAGGCCGACGAGGCAGCGCGACATCACGTCGCACCGGATTGTGTTCTTGCCCGCGCGCTCGCTTCCTCTGCGTGCTGCTGCTGCGAAACGACGCAGGCACCGACTCCCGCCGTTTCCACCCTGTCACAGCTCAAGACCATGACCAGGGTTCCGCCGTTCTCTTCGAACTGCACCGTCCTCGCCCGCCCGTCAGCTTCATGTCCACCCTAACTTCCTCTCCTTCGCACTCGCCGCGCAACCCTTTCCACCACCCGAGCCCGCGTGCGTCGTACGCTGGCCCCGCCGCCACGTCTCGCTCGCCAGCCGCGACCCGCCACTCCCCGCGCGCCTGTTCCACGCACTCGCCTCGCCGCTCACTCAATGCGCAGAGCAGTGCAGCCCCGCCGCAGCCACCCGACAAGCACCTTCTCTTCGACGTCAGCCCGTCCGCACCTGCCGGGGCGTATGTCAGCACCGGCACGCAATACAGTCCGGACGGTCTCCCGCCGACAGCAGGGCCCAAGCTGGCTGTCGCAGTAGGGAAGCCTCCGGGCTCAGCCATTGGGACGCGCAGTGGGAGGAAGCGCAAAGAGACATTGACGTCCCCGGACTCATCACCAGAGCCCATGAGCGGCGCCAGCGCCTCGTCCGGCGCGCCCCATGGAACACAGCGAATGCCGGAAGAGCCCGATTTGCGCTCAGATCCAGCCTCGGGGAACACAGCGGGCCCCTCGCCGGCACTGCAAGAAGCACGATCTACTCATGGCCACTCTGCCGCTCCGAAGAGATCAAAGGCCGCGCCTGGCTCTCTCAAGGTCATGCCGATCAAGTATGAGAAGGCCAACACCCAGGAGCTTGGTATTCTCGTCGCCAACATGCTCATGGAGCTCATCCGCATTAACGATCAGATACCATTGCGCGACGGGAGACTGACTAGATTTCACTCGAGAGCACCCCCGGGAATCAGCGTCTCGGACTACCTCCAGCGCCTAATCCAGCACGCGACGCTGTCTCCGCCTATCCTTCTCAGCATCGTGTATTATATTGATCGTCTTTGCACCATGTACCCCGCCTTCACGATCAACAGCCTCACCGTTCATCGCTTCTTGATCACTGCAGCCACGGTGGCCGCCAAGGGCTTGAGCGACTCCTTTTGGACCAACCCCACTTACGCAAGGATCGGAGGTATACCGGTGTCGGAGCTGGCGACTCTCGAACTCGAGCTCCTACAACGCGTCGATTGGAAGATTGTTCCAAAACCGGAGACCCTCGAAGAATACTATCGCAGCTTAGTGGAGAGGACAGAAGGATACGTTATGGAGGCCGGTAGCTCAGGGTCTGATAGTAGCAGTCTCCTCGACAGTGAGACCGGCAAAAGCGATGAAATGTCTGAAGGCAACACGTGAAGCAGAATGTCGAGCTCGATTGGGATGAGAGTGGAACAAAGTCACGCGTCAGCGCGAGCCCATGGCTGCCTCCGATGACAGGTAGTGGATTGACCTACGCCTGTGAGAGCTCGTCGCATAGACGTGATATAGGGTGGATATCGGAAGCTCGTCGCTCGCGCGATACCGAGCGTACCATAAGAACAGGCGCGTCGTCGACGAAGTCATGGCATACGAGAACAGGGCAACGAAGGGGACTGAGTCCACCAAGCAGGGATTCAGCACGTTTCAGGGAAGGCATACTGAGCGTTCCACGGCATTAGCGATGGCGATGATGAGTGCATTGGGATTGAGGGAATTTTATGAGCGATGATATCAGGTCGATCGTCCATCGTGACAAAGAGATGCATTTTCTCCCATGCTTCTGGGCCTGATTTATGACCTCCGGCGTTCCCCCGTGTCACGTACCGGGCAGCTCTGGTTTGCAGCCACGTACTGAGCAGCTCTGGTTTGTAAGCGTCGCACAGATAGCAGCTAGTCTCCAGGCACGCGGTCTCGACGGCGTGCGTACTTACTCACCCAGGCTTCTCCAAAATGAAAGCCTACCGCGGCCCAATCAGCTTCCTTAAGCTCTCCCTGCTCCTGATCGACCGCATTGAACCTTTCCCCCAAATGCCACTCCCGCTGCAACTGAAAGTCTTCGCCTTGCACTTGCCATGAAGCATCAACTTGGATCCTGCCAAAGTACTTGCTTGCTGTATCGAGTTTGCTCAAGGCTTTCATCATGCGACATATCTCCCGGACTGTCTCAGCATGGGTGCCGCGCGTATAATCATCCTGGAACGTGACGTTCAAGATCAAGTTGCGCAGATAGAATGGTCCTTTCGTGAAGAAGGAAGCATCGTCGTGTAAGAATGTTGGACCTTGATGAAGGAAACGCGAGAGAAAGTTGAGAAGGGTACGAAAGATGTGACCCGGTTGACGGGGCCAGCCGTCGTTTGCGCGGAAGGCTTCGGTGCTGAGGATTACGAGGTTGACTTGGAGGTCGAGGGGGGAGTTGGGCTGCAGGGCCAGATTCTGAAGCGTCCATTTGGGGGTGTAGACGTAGCCTTTGACCAAAATGTCGATTTCGAAGCGGATCCTTTTGGCGTTGTAGAGCTGGGTCGTGAGGTCTTTTGCTTCGGCGCGGATTTGGCCGTTGACTGCCAGGAGGTTGAGATACTGCCAGTTGGAATGCTCCGACCAGAGGTAGAACTGGCCATCAGTTCCTGGAGGTGAAATGGTTCGAAATGATCGCGTTGGGGGCGGATGGCGGATTGTCATCGCATCGAGCATGATGAGATCGCGTAGTTCGCGCGGTAGGCGCAGTAGACGGCTTGTAGATGCCATGTTGCGCTGTTGATGAACTGCATGCATGATCTCGCGATGAGGTTGATGCCTTTCGATATGTCAATCGTTCATGGTATACTACGCTGCAGTAGAAGCAACGAGAAAAACATTATGAATAGGAGACAGAACTGTACACAACACAGGTTTATTATTGGAATGCAGCTGAATACAAGGCGGTCACTGAGAGTACAAGCGAGGTTTCAAGTGTCAAGGAAAGGAGCATCTTGTGCGACGCGTGGTATGCAGGTTTGCGGCTAGATCCGTCGACGCTATTATTAACTTAAGTTAGTCCACTTTGAAGTTCTAAAGACGTCGAAGAGATCGATGTGCGACATTAACACGATCACCAAACACGATGACCTCAATACGCAGCGCACTCGTCCTTGCATATGCCGCTCTGGCATCGGCGGCTAAATTGACAGTTTCCATTCCGCCGTCGCAACTCCTCCCGAACCCGTCAACTCTTCCGCCCTCAAGCCATGCCGTACTACTCGGACCTCCAGGCGTCCGATACGATGCTCCAATTCGCAGAGACAACACCTTTCTATTCGACTATCTTCTAGACGCCAGCTATTTGCTCACCATACATTCCCGGGACCACTTCTTTCCACCCCTCAGGGTAGACGTCACACCGGGTGAGGGCCAGGGCTCGCAAAACATCAGTGCTTGGGCAACTTTCAGAGGCAACGAGTGGGACAACAAAGGGCAATCATTCGGGACAGGAAAGGATGAGCTGAAGATTGACGTCAAAGCCGGAGCCGAGAAGCAATTCTATCAGGAAAGAGGTGGCTTCAATATCTTGAGCTTCTTGAAGAGCCCGATGATTCTGATGGCTTTGGCATCTTTGGTGCTGGTAGTCGGAATGCCATACTTGATGGAGAACAGTACGCTTGTGGCAGGGAGAGTGACAGTCTACTCTATGCTAACACGTTGCAGTGGATCCGGAAGCAAAGGCAGAGTTCGAAGAGATGAGTGCCAAAAGCCCACTATCTGGCAGCTCGGGCGCGGCGGCGCAAATGCAGAACTTCGATCTCGCAGGTTTCCTGGCTGGCACGTCCAAATCATCAGACGACTCATCGTCTGCGAAGAAGAAGTAGCTGGGAAGACCCGCCTCGTTACTATCGAATGAAGTCAATCGTCAAAATGCTCTCAATTACTTCTGATTGCGGCCATTCGTCAGAGTAATACCCGTGATCCGTTTCTTGCTGTTCTGTGCTACACGACGCAGCTCACGCACATCTGCATCACTCTCATAACCTTTAGCCTAAAACGGTGCGGAGTTGAGCTCTGAAGCTGCCGCTTAGGCATGTATAAGAAGTTGCGTGCTCCGGTCATTGTCCAAGCGACCATAGCATTGAGTCGAGGCATAATGGCACCCGTCAAAGTCGGTATCATTGGATATGGCTCATCGACAAACACCTTTCATTTGCCATACATACTGCCCAACTCCGACCTGCAAGTCCACGCATTTCTCCAACGAGCAGAAGCTCCAAAAGGTGACGGCGAACCTCGCAAGCATTGCACTATAGATTGTCCTCAAGCCAAGCACTACCGTACTCCAGAAGACTTCTTCGCAGACTCCGAGATCGAATTGGTTGTCGTCTGTACAGGTCACAGCACGCATTCCACCTTTGCTGAACAAGCCCTCTCGGCAGGAAAACATGTCGTCGTCGAGAAACCCTTCACCATCACCTCGACCGAAGCAGATCGCCTGATCGCTCTGTCCAAAAAGACAGGCAAAATCCTAACATGTTTTCAAAACCGACGCTACGACTCAGACTTTCGCACGCTCAAACACCTCATCGACCAAAACTCCTTTGGCAAAATCACCGAGTTTGAAAATCACTACTCGGTCAACAACCCTCCTTGGATCCACAACAGCAAAAACTCCACCGCTCAGCCTGGTGACGGCCTCTTATATGGTCTCGGCTCCCATTCCATCGACCAAACTCTCCTCCTCTTCGGCATTCCCCAATCCGTCACAGCGTTTACCCGCTCCGTGCTTGTGGCAAATGGCTCAGACGACAGCTTCACCATCATTCTACAATACTCTGGTGATCAAAAAGATCTACTCGTGACGGTGAAAACCACAGCTGTCATTCCGCTTCCCACGCACAAAATTCTGAAATATCGTGTCCTGGGTACGCAGGGGACATTCACGAAAACGGGGGAAGATCCGCAAATCGAGCAGTTTTTTGATGGGGTGCAGGTGGCGGATGAGGAGAAGTTTGGGGTTGAACCGGAAAACTATCATGGGTGGTTGAGTACGCGGTCGGAAGGGAATAATAGGTGTGATGGGACGGTGAAGAGTCGAAGGGGTTGTTATGTGGATTTCTATCGGGATGTTGTGAAGGCTGTGAGAGGGGGGGGTGAGGTGGTGGTGAAGCCGGAAGAGTCGAGGAATGGCATTCGGCTTATCGAGTTGGCGAGGGAGAGTGCCGAGAAGGGGCTTACGGTGGTATGGAGAGATTGAGGGACGATGCAGTGGATTTCGATAAGGATTATCGTCAGCTTCATATTCTCAGTCAGCTTCGAATCGGGATCGTACTCGAATGGTAAACCAGAAACAGTAATTTGTAACTCTTTCATGCTCTGGCAACACTGCACTCGGGCGTCGCGGTACAGCTCGTTCATATGATACATGGGGTGACACGTCTATATCTCATACGTAGCGCCGGCGTCACTCATACTCTATCATGTCCGGGCTCTGTCACGCGATATGATTTTGGTGGCATTCCAAACCACTTCCACTGCCTCACGAATCGACCTCCATGCCCTCAGCACTCTCGCCTCCCTCGGCCTTGTTCTCAAATGTCGTCTCTAACCATCCCGCAAGGTCTTGTCCCTCGTACAGCTTGAAGTCCTCGCCCACGCCCGTGACGCCTAAGCTGGTGTTGTCCACAGTCAACTCCTTGTCCTGGCTCAAGCTGTCCTTGAGCGCGCGCAGGGCGTGCTTGATCAGCTCCTCTCTGCTGGAGCCCTCGAATTCATCCAGATTCCGCTCGAGATATGTCCTCGCCATCTGTGACCGCGCACCGATTCCGCATGCGATCATCTCTTGCGTCACACCACTGGGCTGGAATTCGAAGAGATGCGGTCCCTTTGCATCTACACCAGCGATGAGCAGCCCCACTCCGTATGGACGCTTTCCGTATTGTTGTGTGTTTGTCTGCGCGCGATCTCCGATGCGCGATGTGATTTCGGAGAGAGCAATGGGTCGGCCGTAGGTCAGTCGTGAGGCGAGAGATTGTTGCTTCATGAAGTTGGAGAGAACGCGAGCATCGGAGGCGAGACCGGCGAGGGCGATGCCGTAGTGCGTGTCGATTTCGATGATCTTGCGTTGGTAGGAGGACAGTTCTTCGGCATTGCGCTGCGAGGGAATTGGATCAGTACAGCTTCGGTGTGACAATATGGAAATGAGGTACCTTGAGAGCCGCGAGCACGGCGTGCGTCTTGCTGACGATGCCCACGACAACGGAGCCTTGCTTGACGGCTTCTTGGGCGTATTCTACTTGGAAGATGCGGCCCTGCGGTGAGCTGGAATTGCAGTTAGATGGGCGTTGTTTCCATCGGCGAGAGTTGTGGATGCTCACAAGGTGACCGAGTCGTTGTCGTAGTTGTTTCTGAACATTGTGCCGCGCTGCGTCTATCGGTTCGGAATGGACGGTGTGTAGACGGCAGATGGCAGATGCGGCGACGATGGGCGGGCGAAAGTGTGCGTTTCGTGATGTGTCGGCAGGCAGCTTGGGCGACGCGGCGGTTCAGAGAGCTTCACTCTGGACTGGTGCACGGACGCGCAGCTGTCCTGCTCTGAAACACGCGCGCGCAAGTTGGCGACGTCAATCCCGCCGCCGCTCTACTTCACCTGTCCGCTCCACCACCCCTCCGCCACCACTTCCGCCGCCATCGCCGCGCTATACCATCATAAGCGCTCTTTTCACCTATCTCCTCAAGGCTGCGCCCGCCCAGCTGTTCTTGCGAGCCACCTTCGCCCGACTCTGCCAGCCATGGCTATGGCTGGGCTCAAGACCATCATCGTGCTATCCTTCGTATGTGCAAGCGGGAAGGAGTGTTATTGTGCTATGCTGATTCCGGCTAGATCCTGGCGATTGGTTTCCTCCTCGTCATCCTCTCCTCCGCGCTGTTCGAATCCTACCTCACACTGCTCGTGGTCGCAACCTACGTAATCGCACCCCTTCCGAACTGGATATGCTCCAAGGCACAAGCGCACGATGATTTCATGGACAGTGGGAACAACAGCATAGTCGAGCTGGGAAGATTTCTGACGGGCTTCTTGGTGATCATGGGCATTGGTGGGTACCAGAAATCACTCCCTACAAACTGCAAGATCTACACATTGACGTCGTATCGTAGCGCTACCCATCGTCCTCGCACACTGCGATCAGATCAAGCTTCCAGCCATGATCATGAGTATCATCGGCGGTCTGCTGATTTACGGCACCATTATCTCCTTTGGTTTGTTCTTCCGAGAGCAGGAAGAGTTCTAGAATGCGAGCACCTTGCTGCGCCGCACCTCCCTATGCACAGACCGAGCAAAGCAGCGTCGAAACGTTCTACCTCATCTCCCCATCTTCATAATTAGCTCTCCAGATGTTTTGACACGCCGGACCTCGCCGCTCGGCGGCCTCGACCACTTGCTAGCCCAACGCTCCCAACGATCAACTTTACCCCACAACAAACCTTAGATCCCCGTACTGCAAACAGAAAGGCACGGTCGATGTTTTTGTGGAATTTGGCACATGTTTCTTTCCCTTCTGGGCGCCTCCGTGTTGGATGCGGTCCATGCTTCGACATGGTTCTTGTTATATGATTTCCGCGCACTCCGCACTGCTACAATCTCGATATCAACACGCACCTCGACCATTTCGCAACTGGACAGACTGACATTAGTCGATCGAGAAGGCACCCAGCTCTCGTAGCGTGGTCCGCTGCGCTGCATGTCCTTTCATGAGAGAAGTGTATGGGAGTGAAATGTCACGCCACGAACCGCTATCACCCATTCCAGAGCTCCTGCTCGAATACGAAGAATCGAGGATGACCAGCCCATGTTCTGAAAAACGACGCGACACGGGAAGCACTGAAGACGAAGGATACGGCTCCGAAACCCACCCACCTGGAATCGAGCAGATGCTCGACGGTCTTGCTGAAATGTCGCGACGCCTCAGTCTGGCACCGTCTGATCTGTTAAGCATTGAAGAAACCCTCCAGCTTCCACTGCAATTGCCCTCGGCGAAAACGCCAGCACCAAAACCAGACCACCAACCTGACCTAACCGGAGAACCGGAGTCTTTCTGGAAGACTGTTCGCGACGAGATCTTTAGTCTCCGAGCCAGTCGTGACGGAGCTCGCGCCGACGCAGTCCTCCTCCTGGATGAGCTGTCTAAGAAAGCTGGCGAGATCGAAGAGCAGGACGCCAAAATCGAGCAGTTGAAAGCGGAAATCGCCGCTGAACGCAAAGCAGGAAAGCAGATATCAGAAGCCATGGAAGATCTCCTCCAATGGGTTGATTCCAATCGCCAATCGTCCAGCAAAACGAGCTCTCGCGAACACAGACCTCGTGAGCACTCCTCTCGCGAGCGCTCGGCTAAAGCTTCGTCGTCTCGCGACATTACGGAACCCCGAAAGAGAAAACCCGAGCACCGCGTCCTCGAGAACCTGGACATGATTCCAACATACGGCGTCGCATTCCGCTCAACCTCGGCAGAAAAAGTCTTTGTCTGGAAAGTCCAAGTTGTGGAGTCGTACGAATCGAATGGGACTCCAATATTTTTCCATGGCCGTCATTTACCAAAAACGCTGAAAGCTTATGTCAAGTTCTTGCAGTTCTGGTGCAGCGATCGACTACCGGAGACGGCCAAGTCGGCGATTTGTGTGTGGGGTAACGAGAGGGGCATTGACACTGTTTGGCACAAAGGCGCTGAGGCGAAGAGGCCTTGTCGAGAGTGTTCCCTGCGAGGACGGCACTGTTTTGCGGCCTGCTTTGGGGTGCTGAGGTGTTTGCCTCTGAGGGATGTCGGGGGCTTCATGAAAGGTGAGACGTGAAATCTTCCCAGGAATTCGGGAATGCGGTGTACTACTTCTTTGTTGCCGTATGCTTGGTGGGACTTCAGAACGAGTTCGATGGAATTTGTTTCACATGGGCCGCTATGATACCCATGCTGTACGCTTTGCAGGCCTAGTCTCTTCAAACCCATAAATCTCTCATTCTTTCCTCTCCATCTCTACTACCTTCCCAGCTATGCTCTGGTATACTGTGCAACCAGGTACACTTGCACATCCATGGCATAGGAACAGGTTCCGCCTGGCCTCGCCAATTCGGACCCTGCGTCATACGCTCTGCACATCGGAGGCTGCCCAACGCCAATCATGCGGCCATGCCACGGGCGCGGATCAAGTACGACCGCATTCCAAGCCCAATGACGTGTGCGAATGAGCAGCGGCGTGGGCAGAACATGTTATAGGTATCGTAGCCGCCGTATCCCTCGTGTGTATCCCGTCCCAGCGATCCCAGTCATCAGACATGTCTTCCCGTCCAGACTATTACAACAGCAGCAATGGTGGGCCTCCGCCGGGCCAGGGTCATTACAACCAGTATCCCGCATCAGGCTATGACGATCGATTCGAGCGAGGTCCACCGCCTCAGCGGGAGCATGGCTATGTGCCTTACCGAGACACCTCAGCCTACAGCCGTGCTGCTCCTCCTCCAGAGTCGTCATATCCTTACGACCCTCGCGATCATGATCCGTACTCCTCACGAGAGTCTGTCACGACTGGCCCGCCGCGGAGCCAGTATACGTATGTCGACCGAGACTTGAACCGACCGTATGCGCCCAGCGAGCCTCGACCGCATGCAGGCAACCAAATGGCGCCGTACGATGACAACAAAGCCGAAGCGCAGTGTCAGGATTGGGAAGACAGGTCGCGGGCGAATTACACGCATGGTCGAAGGCCGTCTTCGGTTGGATATGGCGGCGGGCGTAGATCAGGAGATAGCTATGACGAGTACTATGAAGATCGGTATGATGACTACGACGACAGGAGAAGGCCAGGCAGGCGTGGAAGGAGGTACTCGGACGAGGAGACGATCACGGAGAAGACGCTGAGGTATCCCTCTGATCCTAAAAAGGGTGGACGCGACGTCTTGGGGGCTTCTGAAGGAGAGAGGGGATTAGCGACCAACATTTTGGGAGGAGCTGGCGGTGCGTTCCTCGGGCATAAGTTTGGTAAGGGCGGTGCTATAGGGACTATTGGAGGTGCTCTGGTTGGAGCCATTGCAGCGCAAGCGGCAGAGCGGCATTACGCCAAGCGCAAGGAGGAAAAGGTGTATGTGAAGAGGAGCGCTGACGATCCGTACGCCGTGCCTGCGGGACCATACCCCGAGCGCGGGAGGGACATGGACGATGTTCGAGAGACGGGCAGAGATGTTGAGAGGCCCGGCGGCATTCGAGAGAGGCTACGTTCGCTGAGTCGGAGTGTGAAGAACCGTACACGGAGCAAGAGTCGGCCGGTCAGGAGCCCGAGTATCGACAGCGAGGAGCGGTATCATTATCGATGAGCTGGCGCGGTGAAAGAGAGATGTACGGTGGTTGCTGTAGCTTTCTCATGGCGAATTGATGGCCTCAGTCCGCCATCCCCGCTGGTTGTTGTGCAGTAAGCTTTAAATTCGCTCAGACTCCTTCTCTTCAGCTTCATCGCCACTTATTACATCACGACGACATTGACATTTGGAAAGCGCATTGCACGAACACGCAGCATGCCTCACATCAAATTCGACCAGACCATCCTCGAGCCGCGCCTCGTCAGCGAGGGCTCCGAGTACTTCATCTGCCTCTTAACCCGACAGCAAGGCCGCGTCAAATTCACCACCACCACCAACAAGTCGCCACCGACAGCAGCCCCCACACCATCTAAGACTTACCCTGCTGCGGTCCGTCCACCACTCGACAACAAGAAGAAGGCTAAGTCGACCTACTGCCTCCGCCTGATCCGCGCCCTCGACCGCTACGATGAAAACCCGGCCGTCTACGACTCATCCTGCGCCTCCCCTCGGAGCCCCGCCAAAAGATCCTCGACAATGTCCTCGACGACGAAGACGTCCTCTTCTCCCGCCCTACTTCCACTTCCACTACCCAAGCCCTTGCCATTACTTGCAAGCGCTGGGCCCTCGACCTCCCCGAAGTAAAGAAGCTCTAGGACCGCCGTAAGGAGGCAGTGAGGGAGGAATTGGGCATGGAGAAGGCGGATCTGACCGCCTACATGGCCGATCTTTTGCGTCCGTAGCAGCATGCTTCTGCTGCCATCGGGCAGACGAGGGTTACGGGGAAGCAGGTGGCCAGGAGGGCCAGGAGGGACAATGAGCGGAGACGCAGGGCCTTGGGCCATTGAAACTTGTTCCCTCCTGGTCCTCTTGGGGTGTCTTTGCTTGCTTTTTTTTGTTGGCGAAAGTTCTTGTGGTTGGCTTGGCTTTTGGCCGTTCTGCAGAGAGATGAGAAATGAAAAAATTTCCAACCAATTTTGTACTGTTCTCCGGTTTTCGATTCCCGCGTGTCTCTGTTTGAAGCTATGCTTAAACGCCAATACATGTGCGGACGGCCTGTGTCATCGTGTAGACGTTGAGGTCAGAGTAAGAGAGCTTGGGTAGGTGTTTCCATTCAAAATCTCGACTAGAGAGGCAACGGGAAGACAGATTTGCTCCGACAGCTGGAGACATTTGAAACGAGAAGGACGATTGAGATGAGCCTCTCCGTTCAAGTGCGGACCTGGCAGCCAATGAGTGTAGATGCGCCTTGGACGGCTCTGAATAGCTAAAAGGAGAGTGAAGGAATTGTAATGAGTTTCTCCGTCAATTCATCGATCGGAGAGCCAGCGAGTGCGAAAAAGCACTGGATAGCTGTGTCCATATGGAATGAGAGTGACAGAGTGATGCTGTATTTCTCCATCAAACTGATCGACAGGAAGCCAACGTGTAGGAAGGTGTCCTGGGCAGCTGTAGCTATCGAAATTGGGAGCGAAAGAGGCTATTTGCATCTCTCCGATCCAGTGGTGTCTAGAGAGCCAACGAGTATAGGGTTGCGCGCTGAGCAGCCATGGGCGTTTAAGCCGAGAGGAAGTACGGTGGGAGCCTCTCTGTTTGAGTTCCTTCTAGAGCGCCGATGAGTTTAGAAATGGGCCATGGGCAGCTATTGGCGTTTTGAATGAGTGAAAGAATAGGGACGAGTTTCTCCACTGCAATAATCTTCCAAGAGCCAACGAGCGTAGAACGGGTCTGAACGGCCGTGCCATCTTGGTGACGGAGTGGAAGGCCTGTTACAGCGCTCTCCATTAAGATCTTGTATAGAGAGCCAACAAGTATAAGCAATATACGCCGAGCAGCCCCAGGCATCTGGCCGAGACAAAGCACTTTCCAATCTTCCCGTCTCAGCTAGCGGTACTGACTGCCGTACTTCTCTGCACGCTCGCTCGCACAGACTGTCCTTCCGAATACTCCAGCGACAGTGAACCAACCAGAAGACCTCCGCCCACAAAACAGCGTTCGAAAAAGAAAGGCCATCGTAGACGAGGAAGCCAGTGAGATCCTCCGACCTGACGAACGATCGTACGTTCGAAAGCCATCTGATATGGCAAAGCAATCCGAGAGGCTTCCCGCGCTTCGGAAGAGAGGGCGAATGGGAGAGCAACGATGTGTCTCTCCGTCAGACGGTTCGATACAGAGCCCACAAGTGCAGGAAAAGACAAGAATCGACACTGGACCTGCTTCACGGGACATCAAAAACTGTCTGCATTTCTACATCTTCTACTGACTTGGCAAAGTCTCTCTGCAGATCGGACACTGCAAGCGGAACTTCATCCAACCCTCAAGGCAGGGAGTATGGAAAATGTGTCGACAAGGTGTGACCATGTATGTCCTCCTCGCCAATAAATTTGCACCGAGAACTCCGCCATCGCCAGGTGCTCCAGCCTCGACAACTGGAACCTCCAGGTCTTGCATGCAGATGGCGCAATCGAAGACACGCTTGCCCTTTTCTTTGGGCTCTTTGGCTATGCTTGCGCGGCGTGCAAATGAAGGATTGCGCTCGTGCACTGGAGATGAAGGTGCGGATGCCTCTTTGGCTACACCAGCAGCCTCGCTGAACCCGATCGGCATATTGCCGCCCTCCTCATCTTCTCTCAAAATTGGATGGTAGTCGTATGCTGTGGGGATTGATTTCCAGCTTGCCTTCACGAACCATCGCGGCCCGATCAGCTCTTGTGATCCAAGAAGTACGATCTGTATCCACAGCCAAAGTACCAGTATAGTCATGCTGTAAAAGTCTTGCTCCGCGAAAGCGACATTGTTCTTGTAGACATGGATGTACGCAAAAGGTACCAGCCGCAATATACTTTGCCCAATCACAAACTCCCAGCGAAGTGCTCTGCGACAGTTTCGTTGGACGTTACGCACGATTTGAGGGATCCAATAACTAGTCATGCAGAGCGAGAGGAGCAAGAAGAAAATGCGACGGATGGGGCCGGGCCAGGACATTGCCAGTAAGCTGATGAAAACGATCACGACGAGAGTTCCATAAGACTTTGCATACAGTGATCCGAAGCTGGGCATACGAGCGGCGACAAGAGCATCCACATTTCGGGGCGGGGCTGTCTCCGTGATAGGTAGTAGACCTTCTTGATCTGAAGGCATGAAGAAAACAGGCGATGCGCCGGTGTCTGCTGGCGCTGGATTGGGGGGTTCAGCAGGAAGTCGCTGAGGGAAGGTGCCAGGCAAAGGCTGTTCGGTATCTGTTGCTCCAGTAGTCTGTGTGGTAGGAGGGCCGGCATCTGCCATGGGTGTTGTATTCTGTGCATTGTCACCCGCAGACGCCGCTTGCTCTCTCGCTTGCCGTTCGGCTCGAAGGCGATTCAATGTTTCCAGGAGCCTCTGCGAAAGTCGCAAGTCCTCTTCGACTTCTGCTCGCACGGCACGCTCTCGTTCTGGTTCTTGTACTTGCCAGATGGTCCTGACAAAGTACATGCCCAGCATAGCGACATTGACAAACGCGATAAAGCCGGCCCCGGCAAATTGGACGAGAAGCGCCGGGATGGATGTAGTGGCGACAATCAGAGCCATCGTAACGTATCCGTCACTGAGCACAAGCAAGATGGTGGTGTACAAGCTGATCCTGCTGCGCGTGGAAGGCGTGCTAGCCTCGCGCATCTGCCGCATGAGAACTGTGATTTGTGCAAATAGTACGCCAATGAATATCAGGAGATGATTTCGCGTATGCACGAAACGAACTTCCAGTTTTGGACCGACCAGATGATCGCCATCCTGCACGAAAGCGTCCGGCGGGCCCTGCGATTCCAGCACAAAGCCACAATCTGGCGAGAACAACAGCATGGAAAAGTGGAGATCGGGTGGGGGCGGCACAAAAGCGCCAGTTGGGAAACGTAACTCTCGCTCGAGGAATCTGAGCACGGCTGAACCGTACTGCATGTTGGTGGCGGTCGCCATTTGTTGGAGGTAGATGACGAGTTCGCACCGCGGCCAGACGAAGTCATCGGTGCCCTCCACTTTGGAAGTCCAAGGATTCAGCGCATCTGTGTCTTCTGAGCTCTGTCGATGTATTTCGTGCGCAATGGACCTGTTGAGCAGGGTGCGCATCGTGTCAAAGGTATGTTGAGAGAGAGCGAAGTGCGGCAAGCCAAAGATGCCGCCAAACTTGTCGCTGGTTGTGGTGAAGATGCCATGGCCGGTAGCGATGTCGTATGTTCCGTGCAACTGTGCTTCCCATTCGTCATACGTCTGCCCATCCGCGAGGACCAGATTTACTCCCATCTCAGTGGTGCTTTTCTCCATGTACGTCCCCTCGTACTGTTTGAACCGAATGGTAGCTTCGCCATGATCGCCAGTGACGTTCCTTTCGAAACGTCCTGGACTCGTGTTTTGAGCGAACGGATCCTGGGGCACGTAATGCGTCAGGTTGAGGTGTGGCGTGGGCACGGTATCTTGCAGCGGCGAGCGTTTCCATTTGCCCATCACATAGCCCGTGACATTGCTGTATAGCGGGATGGGATTCCTCCCCTCGGCTTGTCCCTCCAAGGCTGCCTTGCCCCAGGCTCCCAGCGCGTATTCCAGCTGCTCTTGGGCCCGGGTTCTGAACGCAGGCAGAGCGTCCCAGGCGAGCCCGTCCGCCGTTCCAAAGCCGGATATGTTGGCCGTCGGGCCATTTTGCTCCCACTCGGCGGCCCATGATGAGTTCCCGACTGCCCACAGCTGCTCCTGCTCGGCGGCAATGGCATCTTTGATGGTCGGACGAGCGGCAAAGCCTGGTTGGCGAAGAGGCTGGTGAGATTGACTGAACCAGAACCAGGTCAGGAAGACGAGGGGCAGCAGCACATTCCGTCGATCCGCCATCCACCACAGTCCATCGCACGGCAGCAGGAGAGGTCGTCTGTCAGTCGTCGGGGGATCATCGCGCCCCCTCGATTAGCCTCGGCGCTAGTTCTGGCGCGGGCAGAACGGATGGCACGTGCTCGGAATTGCATGCGTCATCTTTGGCTTTCTCCTTGCGACCTCTCTGCAGCTTCGCAGAATGTGGAACAGCGGGTGTGTATGCGGGAGGGATATGTACCGGACCAGGTCGAGTATGTTCATCCACATGAGAACGGTATCTACATTACATGGATGCTCCACGTGAACACTCGGGAGAGCAGCGAGAGTTTCGGCAGGTGCCGGCCGTTATCTCTTATCTATCGATGCCCCACGTCGACTGCCGCCTGCTCGTGCTGCACGAGCTGGAGCTTCACCATCTGCTGATCATCAACAGTCGCTGCTCTGCTCTGCTCTGCTGCTTGACTGCCTGCCTGCACCGCGACAAGCACACGTAGCTTCGCCCATGCGACGTGCCTTCTTCGCGCCGCGTCTCTTTCGCTCGGCCGCAAGTGAAGTCGTCTGTGTCGCCGCCGCACGCGTTTCAGGCCGCCCCAAGGCAGCAAGCAAGCTGTAAGTGAGAGCGCCGCCTCCCCCGCCCTGCCGCTGCCGCACTGTACCAGCGATTCCACCACCACTGCCCATTTTCCGCCCTCGTCCGCCTTGACACCTCTTGCCCTTCTCCACGCCGCCGTGTCCTTGCCTGCCTGCCTGCCTGCCTGCCTGCCTCTCCGGCACCACTGTCATCGCCATGGCCGCCGACAGCCAGGATGCCGAGCCCAGCATTCAGTCACTGACCGGTCATGTGTCACAGTCCGCCGGCGAAGGTCACTTCAACTCGCCTCCGTCTTCGCCGTCTTCACCCGCTCAGCACCCATACAACTTCGATTTCCCCACCTTGGAGGACGACGGCTCCGTGTCCGACCTCACCACCCATCAAGCCCGTCCGGGTCCCTACGCAACCCCGCCAGCCGCCTTGAGCGCCCTGGGCAACACGACCATGGCCGACCGCGGCTACATGAGCGAGTCGGAAGGCTCTCTCGCCGACCAGTACGACATGATCGACCACGACGACTTGTCCGAGATCTCCAACGACGATCATGACACCGCCAGTATCAACTCGAATGAACAGGAACACGATGGCCAGCTCGCTCCCGAGCTCCCAGAGAGCGAGCAAGAGGAGGATGAAGCACATTATGTGGACACCCCACTCGTCTTCCAAGACGTGCCGGATTCATTCGCCGGCGGCCCCTCGAACGTTTCCAGCTCGTCCGTGGTCATGGTTGACCCCTCCACTGCTGAGCAGATTCAGGCCGAAAACGAACTCATCGACAGCTACATGTCCGATGATCTCGAGACTCCGCGGCAGTCGATTCATCCCGCCACCTCCACCGCCGCTGGCCTTCCAGTGCCTGCGTCGGTGCCAGAGTCTAAGACTTCTTCCACTGCGAGCCGGGCTCCACTCAAAATCCTCTTCGTGTCCAACGAGGATGAAGCCCAAGCGGACATGGATTTGATCCTCTCCCGCGTGACAGCTGCTCTACGATCCTCGTCCTCGGATGCTATCAATCGCCACAAGGTAGTCCGCCTGCCTCCCACGCCCGCAGGGGCCGACTCGTCAGGCACGACCTTTGTCTACGGCCCGACTGGCATCGAAGCAACCGTCCAGCATTGCGTCTCTGCACAGCGTCAGTCTTTCGGCTCGTATGCATTGTCCCTGGTGGACCATCAAGGCTATCAGCACTCTTGGCTTACGGTCAGTGCTGATGGCGTGTCCGATGCCCAGAAGCCAGACTTGATCATCTTTCACGTACACGGCTGCAAAACCCGAAGTCTCCTGGAAGCCGTGCAGAGCATGAACGTTCCAACTTTCGCCATAGTTGAGAACGAGGCGATAATTTACTTCGAATTCAACCCAAGTAGCACAACCACGAGCGCGGTCACAGGCAAAGACTTCATCGGAATGGACCATGCGTCATTGTCCCGCAACGTGAGTCGCCTCATGGGCCGTTCTGGCGACAAGACACCTCTCAGAAGCCATTCATCGGCCTTCCAGCCGTCGACGTTCCTCACTATCATTGCTGCACTGGTCTGTATGGCTCTACTGTGCTTCAACGTTGGCCCTAAGTTCGATGTGCCGACTCGGCGAGAAGCATTAGTCTCATCTCTGAGCAAGATCTCCAGCGAGGGCACCCTGCCGAATGCCACCATCCTCGCAGACATCAATCATTTGCTACCCGCGGTCCCAGCAGCGTGCTCTGTTCCCGCACCTTGGTACCAATTCCAGCGTCACGACAGTTCAGAATGCGAGATAAATGCAAGATACCAACAGCTGGGCAACAACCATGTGGTGCTCGCCCTGCCACGACATGTTCATGCTCCCCACATCGTGACGGCAACGATCTCGAAGTCGAATGGTCGCAGCGTCTCGTTCAACATCACCGAACTCATCGACGGGGTATCTCTTTTCACGTTCGAACTAAGCGAGGCATATGGTCATGTCAACTTGAATGTCGTCACTGCGAAGCCTGCGAGGAACATCACCGCCGCTTGCTATTGTGGCAAACGCCTCTTCCAGCGCGAGACTCGTGGAAACGCTGGTACTGAGGCTAGCAGCAAGATTGGTAGCGACCTTGCCATCATGAGCAAGACGGCGCAAAAGCTCAACGGCCTCCTCTCCTACGAGATTGCTGCCAGTGTCCAAGCAACACGCAACGTCACTACTCAGCTTGCACTCTATATGAGCCGCGAGCTGCAGGTATTCGGGCAGACCACCAACTCGATATTTCACAAAGCTGGTCGCGCCAACAAGGACGTCGCAAAGTCTCTCGTCAAAGACTTGATGGTCGTACAGAAAGATGTGCTGAGGTTCACAAATGACCTGTCCCTGTCGGTCAAGTCGTGCGTGTCGACGGCTAAGGATAACGCCAAAGCTCTGGTCCGAGTCCCCCTCGCTCGGTCCCGTCAGCGTGTGCAAGAGCTGAAGGAGGCTTTACGACACAAGAAGCTCGGTCGTGAGACCGCAAAGAAAGACGAGGTCCGCACTGAAAAGATGCTGAGACGTGTCGACAACGCAATCGCCAAGTTTGAGGCTAAATATGAAGCCATCCGACCATATCTTAGCCACCGTGCTGCGTCCAAGGATAAATCGGACGTGAAGGCATGTTTGCGTGGTCGTGGCTCTTGCAATAGGTGCACAAAGACTGGCAAATTCCATGGCTTACCAGCTCGTGAGTTTGCTCAGCGCCATTAGGGATGGTTCTGATCACCAACCGAGCTGCGTAACAATTGAGAAGGCGTTTGGATCAGCGGGACAAGGACTTTGTTCATTTGGCAACACTAGGCGAGTCCCAGAGCTTCAGCGAGACAGAAGGCTATGGGATTGATAGCCAGTGACTCGGATACGCAAGGCGTCGAAATCGACTGCAGGGAAACACGAGATACCACATTTGAAGATGCACGAATACTGTACTGAGACTGGTGCTGAGAACTCATCATCAGTGGCGTACTAGGTGGATGCTTTGCGTCTTCGCAGAGCTAAATGATCCAGATAGGGGCAATACTAAGTTACTCGCTTTGTACATTTGTCGTCTCCTTTCTGTCGCGTCAACACGCCCGCTGAAACTCGCCAGGGTCTTTGCTGTTGTCAGAACGGTGCGAACTATGACGTTGCGTGTGAACTCGTCTCTCGAAGGTGTAGCAATTCCCACGAATCTCGGGACTGAACACGCTATTGGAGGTGTCATTCCGACGCGCATATCTCAATGAGACCAAAGGCCTGCTCCGTTCACACGAAGTCATTCCTCTTGTTGAAATTGCTGTGCGAGAAGAGCCTCGACAAAGAATTTCTTGGTTTTTCTGTTCGACCTCTCACAGGCCACCCTTCCCCTTCATCATGGCCCGATACCTCTCAATGACGTCCTTCCTTGCCTGTCCCAACTCCTCCCTTCTCTTCAAACTCCCACTCTTGCCCGGAACGTTCTCCACCTCCACTTTCGCTCCATTCCGAACCTTAAATTTCTCTCTCACCGGCCTCAATTCCGGTGGCGCTTGCACTACATCATGTAAACCTTTTGGTTTCTCCCTCTTTTCCTTCAACACTGCCCAAGGGTCTTCATCTTTCTCCGCAGCTTCTGTAAGCATTCTTTTATTCTTTGCTTTGCGCCCTTCGGAGGAGAGATGTATCGCTTGGCCTCCTAATGAGCTCGCGAGCTCCTCGTCTTTCTCTTCTTGTTCTTCGAGGAACTCTTCTTCGGCCTCTTTGCGTTTGCGGTCTTGGTCGCGCCACTCGGCGTACATTCTATGGAGGCGCTTTTCAGTTTTGGTCTGGCGTTCTTTGGCGCCTTCGATCTTTTTGCGGTTTTGGGAGAGGCCGCTCAAGGGCAGGGCTTGGTTGACTCGAGCGGCGAAGTCGGAGAGGCGTTCGCCGGGGAGAATTTTGAGCTTTGCGGCGGTGTCTTCGACTTCTTTTTGCTCGGCTTGGTCGGTCTTGGAGGCATCTGAGGTTGTGGTAGAGGGTTTGGATTTTTGGGGCTTTTTGATTCCGTCGTCGAGTCCGCTGCGTTGGCGTTTGCCGGTTTGTTGGAGGTGCATCATGCGGGCGAAGGCTCGTGGCGTGTCATCTCCTTTGTATGGTATCGCCGCATTGCTGTTTTGTTTTGTCTGTGGTTTCGGGGCGCCTTTCTTGGGTTTGTGGTGCCTCTTCTCGACTTTTTCGTAGGACGCGAGCGGTCGGGCGAGTTTCGTTGGAGGTAGGTCATAGCTGCGATGGTGTTAGGAGAGGATTTGTACCGCTTTCGACGTGATCGCATACTGGTCTTTGTCATTCTCTCGCTTCCTCTTGTGCTTGTGAGGCATATTGGCTGTATGGCGTGGTTTGCGACAGAGTGAACTTCTGCTCGAAGTGGAAGTTTGGAACTTGGTCGGCACCCCGCAAAATTGTCCCGACTCGCGTCTTCACATGAACGCTTCGCGAGTCTCTTGCTCAAATCTGTGTTCTGCATCAACTTGTCAGCAACATCGCCAATATGCCTCCGCCGTCGAATCGCATGACCAAGCAGCCTGTCCGGCCTGCACGATTCTTCCCGGGCAAAGCTGTGGCCGATGATCCCGAGTCAGAAGAAGAGGACTCTGAAGAAGAGGAAGACGAGGAGCCAGCGGCAAAGGCTCCAGCACCGAAGGCAACGTCGTTTCCGAAAAAGCTTGCGATTGGTGAAGTGAGACCGGCACTCAAAGCGCCGGAGCAGAAACCTGCGCCGCCCGATCTCGATGGGTTCGTCACAGCGTCAGAGTCGGAAGAGGACGACGAGGAAGGAAGTGATAGCGAAGAGGATAGCTCGGAAGAGGACGAGGATTGCAGTTCTGATGATGAGCCCAAAAAGCCCATGTTGGCACCAAAGTTCATCTCCAAAGCAAAGCGAGCGCAGCAAAGCACACCTGTAGTATCTGAGGAACAGAAAGCTGCAGAGGAGGAACGACTACGAAAGGAAAAGGCAGATGCATTGTTGCAAGCGCAGATCGAGCGAGAGATCGCTTTGAAAAAGGCTGGGAAGAAGAACTGGGATGACGATGATGTGCCGCAGGGCGAAGTGGACGACACGGACGGGCTGGACCCGGAGGCGGAGAGAGCTGCTTGGAGACTGCGAGAGCTGAAACGAGTGCAGCGAGATCGTGATGCTCTTATTGAGAAGGAGAAGATACTGGAAGAGATCGAGCGCAGACGTAACTTGACGGAAGAGGAGAGAGCCGCTGAAGATGCTGAGAAGATCGCAAAGCAAGAAGAGGAGCGCGAGGGGCGAGGACAGATGGGACATATGCAAAAGTACTTTCACAAGGGCGCGTTTTTCGATCCAGACGCTGAGCAAGACGAGGAGGTCAAAGCCGCTCTCACGCGGTCCATTGCAGGGCGGAAGTTTGTGGATGAAGCGAGTGATAAGACTGTTCTGCCAGAGTACATGCAGATTCGCGATGCCACGAAGCTAGGCAAGAAAGGGAGAACCAAGTACAAAGATCTGAAAAATGAAGACACTGGACGATGGGGTACTGATATTGGGCGGAAGAAGCGAGACTATGATGGGCTAGACGATCGCTTCAAGCCTGACGAGAGCCATGGGAGTGTGCATGATAGCACTGGAGCAAACTCTGCGCCACTGGGCGAGAGGAGGAGACGCGAAGACGACGGCGGCAGGCGGGATGAGAAGAGGCCGCGGTATGACTGAATTGGTGTGCTGAGGATGAATGCTCTCTGAATCAGGCGAAACCAACAAGTGCTGCAATAAGACATGCTTTGTCGTGGCTCGTGAGCTGCAAGGGCTACCGTGGCCGGTTCTAGCATGCTTGCAACATCCCCGCTGCATGTTTATATCAAAGCTCGCGCTTCGACACTTGGGGCAATTTCTCGCGTTGCCACAACGACCAGATTACATGGCTCTGGCCTCGTTCACGACACAGCCAGCACTGCCATATCACAAACAGCGACCGACATGGCCGACAAGACTAGCGCGCCACACATGGTGGCGCTGGAGGGAAGCGTTGCCTCTGCAGCCTCAGACGTGGGTTGTTACGGCACATACAGACTATCAGGAATACTGACACTCTTCCAAAGCATGATATCACCGACGTGCGGCAGAGCGCCGCGACACGCGTCTTTCGCATCGATGAACTAGTGGAGGCCATTCTGCGCAAGCTTTGCCCGAAAGATTTATTCGTGCTTCAGCGTGTTGATCAGCGCTGGCGCGAAACGATTCGGACATCGCCTCAACTCCAAAAAGCGATGTTCTACAGGTCAGATGAGCATTGGAACGCTATCGCCATCGAATGGGCCGATGAAGAATTCGATGAAATCGGTCGCCCAACGCAAGGGCTGAAGGCTTCTGCTCGGCTTTTTCTTTCAGAGATGTCCCCTGGTCAGGAATGGCGGATCGAGGCACGAATCAATGACATTGTGTTCGAACCTGGCGGCCGCTTCCCGTTCCACAGGCCACCTAATGTGCACTGGGAAGTGCACGAACGCTTCAACAACCTCATGGACTTGTCAAAGCCTCGTCTGGACCAGCTTGTCCGCGCACGAGAACGTGATCCTCGTCGGCTGATGCACATCACACAACCGCCAGTGGCTGAAGTGTCCTTCACGGTCCGAGGGCTGCAGCATTCGTGGCAATCTTGGCAGTCCTGGCTGAGTAGTACGGTCTCCAGAGAAGACTCGGGCGGAGTGCTTGTACGGGACATCATCGAAGAGTTTGAGCGAATATGTCTCGAGAAGGATGTGCGGCAGATCGGAGATGATGAATACATCCGAGTCTCCTACAAATTGCCGAAATCACTCTGCGGACGTCCGATGATCTTTCTGAACGACATGGAGATTTGCGAGCTGGCCAGGCGCACGCGTGGTGCCCCTCTACAATGAGCACATGAGTAGCGAAGCTTTTGCAGAGTGTTCTCTGCAACATATGCAACTATAGTGTCTTCCTCCCGAAAATGTGGAATTCTCTCGTGCGGCTCTTGCCTCGACCAACTGCGAAATACCCCTGCATCAAGATTGAAATAGTCACGCGGGAACTGCGTTCCTTGTGATCGTGCGTTCAGACGTGACATGTATTTGATCATATATTCATTGGGAAAAACATAGATTGGATCCTGACTGCGTCAAATCTGGGCTCGCATTCGTTGCTTGTGGACGTAGATTGAGGAGAGACATGTGGTCGAACGAGGACCCGTTTTGACGCCGGCTTCTTGGGGTCGCATCTGCGAGCTCGACGATCAAAATGGGTGCTTGTCTGAGATGTCAGAATGGCACTCGACGCTCCAATGCGCAGACATGCACCGCATAGTTATTCGCCGACCTTTCACAGTAACCTAGACCATTCGTGCTTTCTCCTTCTTCATATCACTTTCAGCCAATCAGCTCTTGCCGGAATCAGGTCCGTGAGGTTTGGCGTTTTAGGCCGCGGGGCAATTCGAGTTCGAATCAACTTCCGCGTCACTTCACACCTTGACCACACTTTTGCCATTCCGCGGCCACATTCTCGCCAATCGCCTTTACATGCACCTTGTCGCCGCGGACGAGATGAACGACGAACATGGCTGGGTTCGATGAACTAATAGAGCGCCTGCTCTACGATGTTGCGCTGTCCGGCTCACAAGGTGCGTCTTCAATTTTGGCAAATCCCCCCGCTGTAATCACCGCTGGCCATATCGACAAAGTGCTCGGTTCGAGTCGGAGTTCTGTCCTGCACTTTTCGACTCAATGTCTCGAATGCGCTGCGTGAATTCATGGTGCTGACCATTTCTCAGGCTACGACGCTGTGCGCTTCGAGAAAGCTGTCCGCGCCTACTATAACGAGAATAATGAAACCCGCGAGTCCGAACATGATGAAGTGGAGCAACGTTTTCTATTCGCAGAGTCGCCCCTTGTCAGCCAGATCGCAGTCGACGAACAGCTCCTTTCTGCAGTGCTCGAATGGCTCTGTCGACATCCTGATGTTGAGCTCCGGCGCATGAACCCAGCAGACGATCTCGATATCGCCGGCAGAAAATCTCTCAATGAAACCGCGACGCCCGAGGTCACCCAGAAACTCGCAGACAGGCGCATATTCACGACCGAAGACCGAATATGGCAGGCGATTGCTGGCCATGGCCCCGACTTCAGGCGCATACCGCCGCTCGAGTTCGACATCCTGTCCATCATCGCTGCGCATAGTTCGACTGGTGTGCTGCAGCCCACGATCACCAGGATGACCGGTCAAGACAAGCGCTCGGTGCCCAAGCGGACGGACAACCTCCAGACTAAGGGTTACATCACAAAGGAAACTGTTATTGGCAGCACAGGCAAGACGAGTCTGTTGAAGCTTATACGCTCGAAATCACAGAGTCTCGAGAACCCGCCGGAAGAATCAGCAATCAACAACCTCAAGCCTGTCATTCATTATGACAGGATGTACACCACCATGATGCGCATGCTGAAAGAGAACAATGGCGTCATTACCATGGCTGATCTTCGCTATGGTCTTGGCATCCAAGTGGCACAGAGATGGGAGACCAAGATTCTCGCTCGATGCGTTCGGCGTCTAGCTGAGGGTGGCTGCATTCGTCGTGTGACTGCCAAAATGGCCGACCGAGAGGGCGAAGTCATTACCAGGATAGGACAAACTTTTTGGAAGAGAGCGAAGGCCATTCAGCTCATGCGCCAACCTACAGAGTATGACCGATTGCTGTGGGAGCAGTCCGACCCGAACAAGAAGATGAGAGCCAGCGACGACGAAGACGACGATCAGGTTGATGCTGAAGGCGCAGCAGATGGTGCCGACTCTTCTGATGAGAACGAAAATGAAGATGGACTGGTTGAGATCGGTACAATGAAAGAGGTTGGAACCACTGCTCATCAGATCCGAGCCTTCAAGCGACAAGTAGCTGCAGAAGAAATAGGCGAAGGGGACCTCAATGATCTCGACAGACTGGAGGACCGTGTACCGCCAAATTGGAATCCCGACATGCCTTTGGTGAACATCTTATTCAACCAGATTGACGAATTTGGTGAGTTTGGTATCAGCTCAACTCATCTTCAGTCGCTGGTGGTCGGACCCCTCTGGAAGCGACCCATGGACGAGTCTCTCGCACACTTGACTGATATCTGGCAACATTCGCAACCTCCTCACCTTCGTCACTTGACTGTAGTACGAGACACGGCTGTCTTTGGACGATCCGCCCAGTTTAAGTATCGTACCTTGGCGAATTTTCAGAAGGCAGTCGCTGCTGGGAAAGCGGTTTGGGATGCTGTTCTTGACAATACCAGCTCAAAAGCCAAGAAGAATCCACTGGAAGAGAAGCCCGATCTGGATCAATGGGGATTCCCAAAGGTGGCGCATAAGCTGCTGGCTGGTCGCGACGGACGTGCTACGCTTGCAGAGGGCCGCAGAGGTGTGCTCGTGGATCGCATGCTCGCCATTGAGGTCGATGAGGATGAGGTCATCGTCGAAGACGATGAAGACTCGGTCCCGGTGGCACCTAAGCAAACTACAGCCCGCGCGAAGGCAGACTCGGGCCGCAGCACAAAGACGACGGAGGCATGGGAATCGACAGCTTCCATTCCCCGCCCGAAGAGAAACGGGCCTGTGTCTCGGAATGGCATCAGCGTGAACGGGAAAAGAATGGGTCGACCGCGAAAGTCAGACCGAATCGAGGCTGAGATGCTGACGCCTGGTGACGGTACGACGAGGACACCCCAAGGTCCGTATAGTATGCGAAAGCGATCTGTCAGGGCCATCGTTCCCGATGCTGAGCTGCGCGACTTCAGCGATGAATCCGAAGACGCTGCAGACGATCAGGACGATGCAGTGTCAACCCCAATGCCTCAGCGGATACCTTCATTGGCAAATGGAGAAAGCTCGAAAGAACAAGATAGCAATTTCAGCACGCAAGAAGCTCTGGATTCTCAACTTGCGGTACTACAGGACAGTGAGGCTGTACCAAGCCCCGAACATGGTGAGAAGACAAAACGAGGACCTAAACGCGCGGAACGCTACATTCCCTATCACAAGCCGCGCGAAATCAAGCAGAAGGAATATGACGAGTACGACGGATTCGCCCAAAAGGCAGCCGAAAATCGCATCAGACTTGAAATGAGCACGAATTGCAAGAGGTCAGCAGATGATGCGGGTCTTGGCAATCAGACCGTCGCTGCAAAGAGGCAGCGTGCTGACGATGGCATCATGCGAGTGTATCCCACAGATTCTGGCGTTGGTCCACAGGAGTCGATATCGACACCATCTGATGAATTGCCAGTTGACCGTGTTGCTGAGATCAAATCTGAGATACTACAACGCGAAAAGCCTGGCCTGTACATCAATCCTCCAGGGGCCAAGAATGCGAAGGCCGAAAGCTTCGTTTCCCGTGGACGACCCAGAAATGCGAAGATCGCTGTGATTAGAACAAGCCGTCTGCACGAGCTTGACTGGTTTCACAATGACCAGTCGCCACGATTCGCACCAGCAAAGCCGCTTGGTAGGAGAAGGACCGCAACAGTTGGTAGTGCGCTCAAGATCTCGAACGACATCATTGAGAACTCTGACTCTGATGCTGGACAACCCAACGCTAAGAGGCAAAAGACAGCAGGGACGACACCTCCGGAGGATCCTGGCAGTGTCGAGCCATTGCGCCAATGTACAAGCCTTGGAACGGGGCGCGCACATGAGTCTCGCGATTCCACAAGCCGCTCTACAACACCGCAGACTGATAGAATGGCTCAAGACTCGGCCATACCCCATGTCGAGCTCAATGGTACACTCGAAGTGGACAGTGCGCAAGTACCTTTGGGAGGTCGTGCACGCGCTTCAAACCTCGAGAAGGACGTGCAACCAAATTCAAGTGATCTCGAAATGCAGTCGCAAGACGTTCAAGAACGCAATGCGCTTGATCAGCCTGATTCAACGCTTCTGAGAACATTGTCCGTCACTCAAGACAAGGGCCAAAAACAGCCCCTTGAAGCTGCGACGCCGAACGCTACTGCTCAGACTATGCCAGAACGCAGCATAGACTCGGTCAGCAAGCCTCCTTCGAAGACTAGCATCTCTGACACAACATCCTTCTATCTTAGCAGATTTGCGCCGGAACATAGGGCAACTCCACAGCAGCAACATCGACTTATCTCAGCCAAGCCGGGCCGCAAGTCCAAGAGAGATCTGGAAGTCTTGGCTGAGCTCGAAAGTCTTATCGGACCAAACGAGAAGCTTTCTAGCGCCACGTACAAGACCAAGCCGACCGAGATTCCCGATCATGCGGCCTTTGCTACTGTAACGCCTCCTGGTGTCCGTCATGTTGCGTCCAGTCCGTCTCCAGCAAACGGGTTAGGAGCTGTCAATGCCGCAAGTCAAGATGCCAGCGGCGCTCTTCTCACGAATGGCTACGGTGCTACAGTCAATCATCCAATCTCCATACCGCAGGAGGCCCCTGCCATTCTACAGCAGGACCCTACGGTTTCTTCGAAGTACTTGACGGGCCTGTCAGCTACCGCAGCACATGCTGATGGGGCGAAGGCCACTGAAGCGCGGGATGAGTCACTCCCAGACCAAGCTATCGATACCGAGTCCTCATATGGCAGTGAAACCGACAACGAAGATTGGACAGTACCATATCTAGCTGCAGCTTCTCGCGCCGCTGCCAAGGCCGATAATGAAACTACGCATTCTGATCCACAAGCCGTTCAGCGACAGTCCTCTGGGTACAGACCAAAGCAAGCAGCCACGCCGACTGCTAGCAATCAGTACTTCTCTACTGCTTATGTTAATGCCCACCCGGACGAGACGTTCTACCATATTGGTGGAGGTCGTTGGAAGCACGGTATGCCGCCTCCAGACAGCTATCACAAGACGTTCCGTGGTCCTGGCGCACGAGAAGCGTTGCTGCAGCGCAAGGCGGTGAGAGCAACCACACCAGTCTATGCCGAGTCTCATGACGATGCTGTTCGCCAGAACAGAGACGTACAGACCAGTTCCGGCCAAATGCCTTCGTCCTTTGGGAAACACGTCTTACCTCCGCTTCCTAGTGGCCAGACTCAGCTTACGCCAACGAGCGTAGCGCTTGCATGGCAAGCCTCTCCTCTGACGATCGTTCGTCCTTATGAGGTACCTCGTGAGACTCCGAATGAAGTTGTTTCCACACCCAATGGTCTGGACGCTCGTCCTACCGCTCACACCAAGGATGCCGCCGTACAAGACCGACTCGAGCCATCTGACCACAATCCCGAAGAGTACGAAGCCCTCGGAGACGGTGACCCTGGAGACGGTAATTCCGGAGAGGACACCGTCGCTGAGGACGAGGTGGATGTGGATATTTCCGAGCAGGTTGGTGTCGAGATTGCAGAGGTAGAACCAACTCGCGCACTGAAGACTACGACGAAGAAAAAATATGGCCCGCCTCGACTCGGAGGGAGCACTCAGCTCCAGCGTCACGAGATCATACTCAGTGCAGTGCGGCAGTGTGGAGGCGTGTTCCCTGGTGACAGCGAAGTGTGGTACGTGCTTACAACAGCTTGGAAGAAGATCCACAATCGCCTACCGGACAAGCACACTGTTGAGCGTGCTGTGGAACAACTCATGACGGAGAGGAAGCTGAAGCGCTTTCGTTTTCAATTCAAATCAAAGCACAGCGCTGTGATCACCAAGCAGATTTTGGCTGAGCCCTCGGTCAATGCACAAGACGAGTACGTCACAGAAATGCGGAAAAAGATGATGAAATGCTATCCCCTGCAATATCTTCCAGAGGAGGTCGAAATCGACGAAGAACTGCGTGAGACAGCAAGCTACAAGTTTGGGCGCAAGAAGGGGAAGAACGGGGATTTCCAACTCTCTCGAAATACGGTGGCTTACGGCAAGCGACGCCATGACGAATTCCCTGAGGATCCAGATCTCGTCGTGCACCAGACTGCAGATGCTGCTGCCCGAGCTGACCGAGACGCTCAGAGTAGAGGCTTCGCCAACGCTCAGGCTTTACGGAAGCATCTGCAAGAGATGCACACTGAGCAGAAGAGCAGAGCCAATCTGAAGCACCAAGAGAAGAGACGCAAAGAGCAGCGGGAGGCCGCGCTGGAGGATGCGCAAATCGCGGCCGACATCGCGGCTGAAGAAGCAGAGTTTTTGGGAGAAGCAGCGGGACAAATCCAGCTGGACAATTATCAACACGATCTGTCGGCTGCCATGCAACCTCGCCCGCCGGGCTACAAGGCCAACATTTCGCAGGAGATGAAGTTCGACAATGTCCTGCCTAAGGGTAAATCTACGAGGCCGGTGCGCAAGACAAGAAAACCGCTTGGCTCGATCCGTGCTCCGGCACCAAAATCACGTCGTAGAGTATGGTGGGAAGATGACAGAAGAATACGAGAGGTTGCCGTGGCGCATCTCATGTCTCCTGTGCAAATATTCACCCCAAGTAACGGCACGTTTGGTACCAGCGGCCGTGGTTTGACGCGACAAGCTGTCAATTGGCGCGCAGCACCTGGAACGCTGTCTAGCGAGCAGTATCAAAAGGAGACGGCGCGGGTTATTGCCCAAACCAAGCAGTATGATCAACAAGCGAACAGTGGAGCAGGTCTGGCATCGACGGCGGTTGTCACACTCAAGGTTCCTAAGGAGAAGCTCGATACGATAGTGTCCTCCGAGCCTAGACCTGCAGTTCCGCCTCCTCTGTTCGATGACGATAATGGGTCAGTTTTCGAGGGAGCACCTACGCCAAGCTCTGTAGCGATCACCCCCGAGCCAGAGCCAGAGCTAGAGCCTCCCAAGAAACGCAGAAAGTATAAGTCAAGAAAGAAGCGACAAGCAGATGGCGACGAAGTTGGTCCCGACTCTGACGAGGACTTTGTGCCCGGCGCGGCCGCAGACAATGTTGATGATCGGCAGCCTGTCAAATTTCCGAGGGCGAAGGGACCAGGCGCACGCGGAATCAAGAAGGCTTTTACCACACGAGATCGTCAGGCTCACCAGGACTTCAAGGATGTCGATCGTCTCGTAATTGCCATTGCGCTAGTCAGTGCCATAGCTGGGGGTGTGAACCAGGGCAAACTCAGCTGGAACTTGATCGCTCATGCTTTGAGCTATCGATATGAAGGCGAATTCTTGCGCCGTCGCTGGGGTCACTATGCGCGCAGCCGCAAGACTGATGTGGAACAGCTACGTGACGACATCAGACAGCCTTTCTTGGAGGCTTATGAACGTGGCGAGCTTCCGGTCGTCAACTTTCAAGCTTCGCACGAGACGGACTGGCCAGCGCTTTTTGAGTGGGTGCAGGCAACAATTCCGATGAGCATGTCTCTTGCGGACAACGAGCATCCTGATATCCCTGATCTTCCCGCCTCGAAGGCACTGGTAGAGGAAAACTTCACGATTGAAGAACGAGGGCAGGTGTTTGAGCTGAACAAGGATGACTACTTCACGACTATCACCGATCAGAACCGAAGGCACCTCGCACAGCGATACGTTCTGGGCAACTTGCTGCCCGGCGAGATCAAGCCTTCCGAGAACACGAACAAAGATTTGCTACTCGCCAAATCATGGGTGCGCGCGGTAGCCATGACAAAGCAGCACAGTTACGATGCTGAAGAAGCGGCTAGGAAGATCAGCGTACTTGGCAACAAGATTCTGAAGCAAGTCGCCGATGAAATGGTCGAGTCCAAGATGTTTCTCCAAGACAAAAAAGGCAGGCACCAGCCAGGGCGAAACTTCCAGATTCATCACGAAGTCTTGATACAGTTCCGCAGATGGCCAGCCACAAAGGACTGCGACGAGCATCGTTACCTGTGTGCCTTGGCACACTCATGGTCGCGGATTAACGATTACTTCAAGCAGGCCGATGCTCTACCTCTTATCCCCGTCACGTCCGATCAAGACTATATAGTCTTGACGAACCTCTGTGCGACCGGCATGGTGAGGTGTGATGTGATACTACCAGAGACGAAGCAGGAATTCGACGCACCAGCTCCGAAGCTCTCGCCATGGGGATACTCTGGCACGAATTATCAGACGAAACGTGCGAATCAAGATCAGCTCAAGTTCGATCTCGTCTATGTCAAGAATGCGAACTATAAATACGACCCGGAATTGAGCAACAATATCCCGATTCCTCTGACCGCCCCAGTTGTCGAAGGCGAGACTGGCCCACGCATACCTTTCTGGGTCGACATCCATGGTAACCTCATCGATGATATCTGGGACATGTGCCTGAGGTCCATCTTGCACCTCGTGGTCTTCCGCTCAGGCGAACGCGCCGTCACCATGCAGCAGGCGCACAACCACAAGCTTTGGCAGTGGGAGATTGAACTGATTTTGCACTGGATGGAGCAGACAGGCTTGGCGAGGAGGTGTGGCAAAGGTGAGGAGATCGATGGCATTTGGACCGGCGGGTGGACGGCTGGCGACTGGTGGTTTTGCGCTTTCTTGCCTGAGATGGTGACGTGGGAGCCTCCGCAGCAGAGTGGCTTGGCTGAACTCGATTGAGCAGTAGAGAGTCCTGTAATAGTAATGTGGGTTACGAAACCCTTCCAGGCGCTTTTCGGGAGGAGATTTGAACTTGGATTTGATACCCCGAGCCCAAGCATAGACAGGGCTGCAATTGAGGATTGTACGTAATATGCTTTCAAAACGTTGTTCATTGTGTGCTGTGCTGAATTACCAAATGCTACCGAGTATGTGCCACATGCGACGCCGTCGAATTGCCTGCTTATGATCCGCTTTGTTCCTAAGTACAAGAATGCTACCACAGGATCGAGAAGATCAATACCCTAAACACATCCAGAGAGGCATGGGAATGTCCACTGGAACGTCTCGACGTCCTTCTCTGCTTTTTTGCTGCTGCCTTCTTGATCTGAGCGCACCGAGCTGGCTGCGGAGCTCGTCAGCCCATTGCTGGAGCCGATGACCCAGGGGTACGCTGACATTGAAGACACGAATTCTCGTGTAGAGCGCTTGCTTGCTGTTGAGGTTGCACGGGAAGAGGAGTTGGAATTTTTCTCGGACTTGTTGGAGCGGGAGAGGAACGACTTGTAGTCTCGGCGGGTGCTGGATGTGCAGGAATGTTTCGAGTAGATGGAGCTGGCGTTGTCGAATTGGAGGGCCGGGTGGAGAAGGTGTTTTGTTGCGTAGCTTGAGTCCTGCATGCCGGATTTGTTGAGTTTGGAATCGATCTGACGGACGAGGAATTCCATTGTGGGGACTGAGGCTTTGAGAAGTCTTGGGCTTGGAGAGTTGAGATCTTTGATTTTGTGGTTGTTGATCAAAGTGATGGTTGTTGTTGCTGGATGATGAAAATGATACAACAGGGAATGCAGACTCGCTTTATACACGACAGACACCGACTCTGCTGTCCTGATTGGAACGAAAATGGAAGGCACACCATGTCAGCCTTGTCAGGCTGAGCATCAAGCCTCACAAGCCATATCGCTGATAGCGACAGTCGTTCAGGAGAATCGATTGGTGCATCGGTCCTAGCTTTCCACGTGTGCGCTCGTGGTCGCCTTGTGGCTGCTGCACATATCAGCCCTACAATGCTTCGAAGCTGAAGCTTGAGTAACTTAAAAAAGTGGCCGGCTGAGCAACGTGGCAGGCGGTGATGATCATAGCTGAGCCGCAACGATGATGGTATTGGCGCGTCGCGCAACCCGAAAGCCGTGGCTTGCTTGATGCAGCAACCAAACTGCATGCGGATGATGCACTGAAGTGCAAGCTTTTGACTACTGCACTTCGATTCGTGTATGGCCAATAACGACTCTTTGAGGCGTTTCCATCGATTGATTCAAGCCTTTCCACGTGCGGTCTCGCGTCAACTTGCTTGCACCAGCATGCCCACATGTGGTGAGCCGTGTCTTCGGAGTCCCCGTGCACCGCGAACATCGACAACGGCAGGTCTGGAGCATTGCACACCAATGACCTGCACACAGAGCCACGTGCTACTGAAAGTGGCTGGCACTCCGCCTCAAAGTCACGGCCAATCTGTATCATGGCGCGAATTGTTCTTGCATCTTCCCTGTAATCGTTCTGCGCTCCTGTTTTTGGCCTCTCCCTGAATCCACCCTCTTGATACCCTCGCTAAGTTACGCAACTGTCTACATGTGAGTAACTGTCACCATGTCGTATACCGACGTGTGTCTCTCAGTCAGCTATGCCGACTAAGTGTGTCGAAGATCTGCTTACAGGTTCCGGAAGCATTGCTTAGGCATGTCTATCGCTTTACTACGAGATGCTATGCGAGGTAGGGATGGGTAACTTACGGTAAGGCCTTACAAGTCGCCTTGCAAGGGCTAAAGCTCGCTTATAAGCTACGTAAGAACACTATTATACGCGTAGATCTATCTTTCGCGCTTTATAAATATTTAAGTATAGTAGAGAGGTACTTTTTCTCTATACTCTAGTATTTTAAAGTATACATCTCTAATATAGATAGAGTTATAGCGTTGCAGAGTAACGAGCTAGAATTAAAGTTCGTCGGATTCTCTAGATTGCGAGATATTTTTATAAGTCTAAATTAAATATTAATACCCTAATTAGGCGGCACAAAAGAGCTAAGCCTTGGCTGCCTTATAGCCTTATAAGGCTTACATACGGCTTATAAGGGGATTCCGCCCTTACAAGGGTGTATGTAAGGCCTTGGCACATCCCTAGTGCGAGGAGCCTGATTGATACGCGACAGTCGTACTGCCTTTCCCGCTTTATCCGCTTTACATCAAATTTTTCTCCAGGTCGCGCGTTATCCTGATGCGGTTGCTCTCGAGCGAATCTAACCACGCAGTCTGTACGCGGGCTGCTCGAACAATTTCACGGCTTTAGATAAAACTCGTTAATTCGACACGACTACGATGGAGCACGGCCAATCACGGCCACTAGAGCACTGTGGCTTTGATGGCCTTGATCTCTCTCAAAATTGGACTTCTGACCAAAGAGCGTCAATTCGACGGGCGTGAGCGCGGATGATACCTTTCAAATCAGAGCGGGGACACCTGCTACCAGCGCTGCAAGTCACTTGGAAAAAAGAGGCTGAAATTCGCGAAACAGATCTGTGCTGTACTGGTACACTATTCCTACAGGCTTTGTTGGCCATGCATGCTCGTCTGGTATCATGCTAAACAAAATCATCAGGGCCATCATCGTGCCATCACTGTGATCTGAGAGACTGGCGCTCCATCTTCTATGTCCGTACACAGAACTTGTCCTATACGGTGGCTTCCTTGTCTGTCTCCGTCTCTTTCTCTATATCTGACTCGTGTTGCGAAACGTTCTCGTCGTTCTGTTTCTGCTCCTCAATCGGCACGTCGAATGTCTTGCGCTTGCTGCTTCCATCGGGGACGTGAAATCGTCGATCTACACGCACAGCCAGGAAGAAATAAAGGATGATGATCTCCAGCACGAAGAAGAAGATATAGAAGGAAGCCTTTGAGTGATACCAGGCGGGGTTATTGATTGGTCTCGGTGTTTGCCAATTAATGCCAGCCTTGAAGCCGGCTCCAAGAGTGCACAGTGTGGTGGAGGTGGCCAGTATCAGACTTTTCGCCATCAAACTACCAGCGCCGAACGTTTGCGCGTTCCTGGATTTTGGCAAGGCCCATGTGAGTGCAAGGAGCACAAGTGGCAGGGCTGCAACGACAAGCAGCCAGGTAATTGCAGCCAGTTGAACGTCGAGACAAATGACCTTCAAGTGCGTGTCCAGAGTGTAGAAGCTGATGACGATGAAGACGATGACCAGTACCAGGGCGAGCGCTACCAGCGCGTATACAACCTTGAACAAGACCCGGAATAGAGGATGCCAGCCAATCTCAGGTTGTCGAGCTCGAATGATCCGTTGGACAAAGAGCAGATCCACGATGTATACAATGAGGATACCGGCGTTGACGAAGATCATGGACGCAATCGAAAGCGAGACGTTTGTCGGATGATATGCGACTCCTAAGCGTAGCGATAGCGTCAAGATACGAGCCATGGAGAAGCCGAATAATAAGCCGGAGAGGAGAAACTTGTGACCTCTCCGTCTGTTCAGTTGCAGAATCGTCATGTTCCCGACTGCAGACCCAACGTAGAAGACGAGGAGCACAGAGGCGATCGGGACGTCTGGTATGGGCATGGCTCTACCACCAACGCCAGCTGCCTGTGGCCGGTATGGAGGCTATAGGGTGCTTAGTGTGCTTTGTGTATCCAGAGTCACATGGCTGCTTACCCCTTGTCCTTCCATTGCGCTGTGTCGTCGAATCTGTCTGTAACGTTGCTCGTAAAGTAGTGCAATTCTCTACCCAAGATGCTGCCTGGATACAGTTGCAGTCGTGGTGCTACGGGCACTCCACATACGCGACTATGACTTACGGTTGCAGCAGCTGCCACGGACTTTACAGAGTGCGTTGGCTGCGCTAGAGGCATCGAAACCTCACTACGTCCGGCGCGAGGCATTCTCTTTCTCTGTTGATGCGATGATTGGTACCACTATAGCGGGTGGCTTGGAGTTTGTCTTTGCTTCTGCGCCAAGGCGGCCTATTGTCTGTCTCCGAACCGAAGTTTGCGTCGCCTGGCGTCACTCCGCTCGGCATTTGATTCAGTGATCAGCTGATTATTAGCATAGCTCCCCCTTGCATTTGTCTTTTTAAGGGAAAGCCTAAGCATAGCCTCGTTTGCCATTACGCTTATTATAGGGGCAGAGATCTCTTAATGAGCATGCTTACGGGCAAGTAGGTTGTTCCATCGATTCGAATCAACAATCAATGGAACCCAATCCAGAACGTGCGAGATCAATGTGAGAACGAGGTGACTCTATCTCGATTCCATCTGGAGAGGCCATCAAGAGGATCGGATCATCTTGTTTCCTTGGCGTTAAGATCAATAACTGAGGATACGCGAAAAGGTGATTATGTGAGCCGCCAATATGTACGGTCCCCCTTATAAGCCATCTTGACCACGTTCAGAAACCGGACGACACACTTCGTCCGCCCCGAAACATCGCTACAAACATCGCCATGGACGATAATCACACCAGCGGAGAGCGTGAGTCGACGCGAGAAGACCTCAAACGAATCCGCAAGGGCACCAAGAGCTGTGTCGAGTGTGAGTTGTCTGCATCAGGTCACGAAGCGGTGCTCATCAATCTCCAGGCCGGCAGCGAAAGATTCGATGTCTCTGGCGAGACGAAGGTGACAGTGTTTGGTAAGTTGGTCTTTGCATGACTTGAGTCCACCAGAGCAATCCTAATGACTGTCATAGCACACCATGTCGACAACGCGGTCGCCATTGCGTACCCCAACTGTACACGCGTCGCACCACAAACCCCAACAAGACCAGCTCGAAGGACCGAATAGCGCGTCTTGAGGAGCAGCTGGCCAGTATCACTGCCACCGTCCAAAACAAATCGCAAACTTCGCCGACGAGGGTGGTTGACGCTGCGCGTAGGACTTCCGCATCTGTGTTTGATGAGCATGAATCCGACACCGACGAGCAGCCGATGGAAGTAGGCTCGCAGCCACCGGAGCACCTGCGAATTTTGTTCGATAATGCTCTGATCGGCCCTGATGAGCGAGCACCAGACTTCGGCAGTCGCTCTGCGGAACGACCTGCTTGCTCAACTCGATATCTTGACCAGGCACGGGCAAAATTGCAGACCCTGGTGCCAGCGAGAGATGATGTTATCGCTGTGTCTTCTTACGCCGTCACATGGATGAGCTTGTACTTTGAGCTTTTCCCCGCCACTTCCGCGACTCCAAATCGCGATGAGATGATCAATCAACATGAAGCAATGCTCAAACCGGACGCGGATCCGGTGACAATTGCATCGTTCTTACTTTCATTCGCAATGACCGCCCGCCAGATTCCTCATAATGACCATAGAACTGTCCTACAGGGCGAGTACACCATATGGCAAGCTGATCGGCGGTTGAAAGTAGCATCTGACGATTCTGACAGGCTTGAAGGACGTCGACAGCTATGTCAAGTCGGTAATGGCAGTTGTAGATGCTGCCATCGTATCGCACACAGGTATTGCTTCAACTGTCGAAGGCATGTCTGTCACTATACTGTATCTGCGGCTTCAATTTGGTAAGCATGGTCTCTGCTATATGTGTAGACATGGTGATCATAATTCTGCATTGAATCACTGATGTCTGAACTCTAGGTTTCGGGCAAAGCAGACCGTTATGGCTCACATTGCGGAGAATAGTGGCTCTAGCGGAGCTGAGCGGTCTGCCACGCGCTTGGTATAATTCGCAAAAGGAAAACGCCAGACGAGACGCCGATTCCAACACGCCATTGCTTGGAACTCCCAGCAAAGAAGCACTTTGGGAGACAATTTGTGCCACTGATCGCCTCGCCAGTATGATGTTCAATCTACCAGCAGCCACTTCGACCCACAGGTTCCCGCCCAGGCCGCTCATCGATGCCAACGGAATGGTGCGAGTGCAACGATTCATGTTCCAGCTTGCTGGGACTTCAATGCACGTCACAGAACTGGATGAAGAATACATGCGTGGACACTCAGTTCAGGACTTGTACGAGAAAGTTCTCGCTGCAGATAAAGAGCTTCGTGGCCTCAAGTCACTCACGCCTGTGACCTGGTGGCAGGAATCTGCAGCGTATCTCTCTGCGTCTCTTCTGGTCCAGTATTGGCACTGTTACTTTACAGCCAGGTGTGTTTCATACTCTTTGATATGGACTTGGCAGTATGGTTCGGTACGTTCTCGAAACCTGCTAACAATTTCAGATTACACCTTCATACAGCAATGGCACAGGACGAGCATGATCAATATGCCTACAGCCGCATGCAATGTCTTGAGGCTTGTCATGCTTTGGCTCGACGGTACTCCCACGTGTGACGTGCTCTACCTGCAGGTTTCTTTCTCTGCAGGATAGTGGACATGCAAGTCTTTACTGCTGCAGTATATCTACTTCTTTCATCGTTCGATGGCAACCCCTTGCAGAGACATGACGACAAGTCCCGTCTTCAAAGTGTTGAGCAGATCGTCATAACTATGGAACTGGTCTCTGGGCAGACTGGCAGCGACTTCGCACGAGATGCTGCTAATGCGCTCAAGGGACTGATCTCGCACTTGAGTAAGCCACCGGATATGCCTGTACCAGGCATGACTCTTCGAGTTCCGCTCCTGGGAAGCATACATGTCGGTCGGCGGTCGGGGGGCTCTTCCCTTTCGAGTCCCGAGCAACATGCGCAGCCACCGACCGTGCCAATTTCCGGCCTAAACGAGGCTTCGCGCAGCAGTCGAAACATTACGGATCCGATATACACTACCGCGCCATACCAGCCTTGGATGCAACTTGACGTCGGTGACGCCTTTCAAGATCCATTCTTTGCCGACGATCCAGCGTTATTTGATCAATGGGCGAACATGAACAATACTTTGCCAATGCTCAACGACGTAGAGATGTACGGCCGGGCAATAAGACACATCTGATGAAGTGTTCTGGAGAAGTTTTCTTTCAATGCTTGTCCACCTCGTCAATGAGACGGCAGTTACTAGCAAAAGACAGGGACTATTACGGGAGAACAAATCATTACATACAACACATGCCTTGACTACGGCGACTCTGGGACACCTAGCTGCTTTCAGCGCCACGAACAACTAGCTTGTGCTTCTCGTCAACACCGAGCCACATCAAGTCTGGTCTGGAATAATGGCCAGAGGCGTCTGCAAAGGTCTTCGTCTTTGTAACCAGACTAAGATCCAAATCCGCAATAACGAGCTTTTCATTCGGATTATCGGTTGCGCTGAGAATGCGCCCATCCGGTCCGATAACGCAAGAGCTTCCCTGGATTGGGTGTCCCATGATCGGCGAGCCTGCTGTGCCCATTGCTTTTATTCCGGCCTCACTAATGACCGTAGTGCAATGAAGCACAAAGGCTTGAGACTCCATTGCGTAAGATTGAGAAGCATTTCGGCAGCCTGTATACACGTCAACATTAGCGTCATTTCCGGCGCTACCGATTACAGACCTTCAATGGACATGGAGTAGAATCCTGGACTGCCGTCGATGAATCCATCGAGTGGCGGCCATGCTCCAACATGAATTTGTTCGCTTTGTGTGAAGGTATAGAACTTCAAAAGCGGTTGAATGTGTTCCCAGCACGAGAGTCCTCCGACTCTTCCCACTTCTGGTATGTCAACCACTTTACTCAGACAACTCTGAGCGCCAGTGGCGTCGCCAAAAATGGTCCGTTCCATGTGCGTTGGTTTCATCTTGCGTCGGGTCATCTTGATTTCACCAGTCTCGCTAACCAAAGCTTGAGCGATATAGACTGATTCGCCATCTCGCTCAGAGAAACCCAGAGAGACGTTGATCTGGCTTTCGGCGGCAGCAGCGCAGATTCGCTTCATCTCTGCGCTGTCCACTCTCAAGGAGTTTTGGACATACTTGGTTCCGAGATCGAAGTCGACTGGACGGGACCAGATCCAGGCGGGATATCTGTTCAGGAAATCAGAAATGAACATGTGGTCTCTAAGCCGGTAACGAGACCTACCCAGGAATCCAGCACTCTGGGAATGCCACCAGCTTGGCTCCAGCCTCAGCAGCTTCTTTCACGATGGTGATCGTCTTCTGGACTGTGCCTTCTAAGTCCAACCACACAGGCTCGTGCTGCGTGACCTAGACGATTGTCTTAGCAAAGGCGATGCTCCATCTCGGAGATATGTCTTACAGCGACGCGAACAGTAGGGGCCATTGTTGTCAAGCTTGTTCCAATAGCCGTGAAGGAGTCTTCACAGCGGACCTCAATCGTCAGACCAGAAGGGAAGTACGTACTCTGGAGGTATCCCGCTGTATATTGAGTCCTATTAGTATGATCATGTGTTGCAGGAAGTAGTCATCAGTGAGCTGGTGGGGTCAATTCCGTGGTGAGCGGGGGCGTTCATCCAAGAACTAGCCCCGCCCCGCTCCAGCTCTATCGAAGTTCAGCAACCCTGCATTTGGCTTTGTGCAACGCCTACTCAATTGGTTCACCCAGATCTGGCGTTTGCCCGAGCTGGAAGATAACATTGAAGACGATAAAGCAGTTGACCAAATGGGGCTGCCACCGAAGTGCCGCCCAAGATCGTGTTTCTCCGCTTGGAAATCCCACATTCCAGGCTGAAGCACGCGGAATAACAATCGAACTTCGCATTAGAGTTCGGATCGTGCCCGGAAGCACTGCTGGAGAGCCGGAAATTCTTCCGCAGCCTAGAGCAAACCAAAGCTCAGACAATGATAAGTACGCTGGAGCTTTCTCCTGCTTATTATGGGAGTAGTTGTCTGTGGCAAAGATACAGTCGATTCAGAAACGAGCTGCAACTATTACTGCAAATTATGGCAGAAGCAAGAGTGCTGGAAGATGCAATTCCTCCGCATCTGCGGACCGAACGCACGATACCGGCCAACACGCCCGAGGACTTCATGCCACCATTTCCGGCATACACTTGCCGATTTCCGGAGACGGCAAAAGATCTTGTCATGGCCATTATCGGCGTCCAACATGCAGGCAATGTAGAATGGCAAGGACCTGATTACGAGAACCTCGTCTCATTTGTGGAGAAAGGAACAGAGCAATCAAGACCCAAGTATTGGGAAGCAGCAGCGGTGACTGATCATCGCGGATTCCGCAACGAAGTCGTCATCCCATACTGGCAGACCAAAGCCGATTTCGAGCAGTGGAAATCCGACAGCGGGTTCGATCATTGGTGGGCCAGCCTTGACGCAGGATCCGAGCGAGGCTGGTTCGTTGAAGTGTTCTTGCCGACCCTCGATCGTTTCGAGACAGTCTTTTCCGACAACGTCGTGCCCGAAGGCGCTGCGTACATGCGTTCTTCCATGTCCGGGGAGATGCAACAGCATGTGTATTGGGGCTCCATGCGGGACAGATTAGCAGCAGCGCAAACAGATCGTCTCGCAGGTGAACGAGCGTTCCCCAAATCCGCCACCGAGCGAGCTGAGAAGGGTGACACGAAGGGAAAGCGTGTGCGTGTCTCAGGCCGACAAAATCTTGCCATCATTCGCAGCGGACAAGACTGGTCACACACTACGCCCCACGAACGCAAACTCTACCTCGAAACCATGCATCCCGTCCTGACGAAAGGCATGATGTTTCTGAGAGACGAAGGCGAAGAAGTCGGCTGTATTAGTAATCGTTTCATGGATTGTATGCACAAAACCTCGCCCGGACAGATCACAGAGCGAACTTTCGGACTCGCATATTTCGACGAGCTCTCCAATTTGGAGAAATGGAGCAAGCAGCACAAGACGCATTTGGATATTTTTGGCCGCTTCCTTCAGTATGCGAAGGAGCTGGAGAATAATGTTTCGCTGCGCTTGTTCCATGAGGTCATGGTTGTGAAGCCCGAGCAGCAGTCTTTCGAGTATATCAGTTGTCATGACACCACTGGTATGCTGGCTTCTTTGTGAAGGCAGACTCGACTGCTGTGTACAATTCTAGGCATGTTCGATGGTGATTTTATGAGCATACGCTGTTGAAGCCTGATGGAATCGAGCATTCACGCACTTCAAGGCTGACCTGGCCAGACCTCGTCCGCTATGCTTCTCACCAGCTGAAGTTTCTTCCGCATGTCCTCACGTTGCAACGAGTTGCCCTCTGCATGTGAAGCAAACCCACATTGAGGGGAGACTGATAGTCGGTTGAGTGCCTCTTCCCGCGTCTGGCCAGATCCTTCCGCAACAAAATCCGCAGCCTTATACACCCTCGCGACCATGTCTTTTTGGCTTTCCAACTCGGGGAATTTGGATGTGACGACTCCGAGAACAACGTTCTTGTGCTTTGGTAAGTATTTCAGTGGCTCGAAACCACCTGCTCGCTCAGTGTCGTATTCGAGGTAGTAAGTCGAGACATTAAGGTCATTGAAGAGCTTTGTGGCGATACGATCGTAGGCTCCTTCGGAAAAGTGCTTGCTGCCCATGTAGTTTCCTCTGCAGAGATGGATTCCCATGTGGAAATCTTCCGGTACTTTCAAGCAGTTGTTGTAGAATTTGATGTATGCATCGAGTTGTCCGTCGGCGGTCTGGAAGTTTTCCTTGTCGTTCTTCCAGCCCTCGAGCATTGCTTCGGAGCAAAAGTAGGCCCTGTAAGGGATTAGGAACAACCCCAAGACTAATATTACTTCGTCGAGTCCTCGTGGATAGCCGAGAAGAGACCGAGTCGAGACTTACAAATTCGGATCATCAATCTGCGCGTTACGCAATCCCGCATCATAAAGAATCTGAAGCTCGACCTGGTATGCCTTCGCAAGGTCCGCGAAATACTCCTCATCGTTCGCATACACACCTGGCAGATATGCCTTGTTCGGGCCATATCTGAAGTGGTACCACGAAGGACTCGTCATGGTAAGCTTGATGTTTGACCATTGGTCTTTGGGCAGAATGCTCTTCAGGTACTCCAGCTCTGGGAGGAACGTCGATTTTCCGGTATGAGAGAGTTTGGCTGCGGCAACGGTGACCTGATTGGGGATGGTTTTGGCGTGCATGAAGGACTTCACGTCTAAGGAAGCAGTCAGTGGGGTGGCTTTCCAGACATTTGCTGCAAAGGGAATGGGGAATCAGTATACCAGGTGCATAGGCGCGGAAAATAGACTGATCGTAGCCTCCTTCACGAAGATTGATCTCTTCCATGCCATTCAAGGTTTCCATGAAAGTACCCCAGAATTGATGGCGACTGTACTCGCCATTGGTGATGGAATGAATGCCGCATTCTTGCTGGAGGCTGACGATATCTTTGATTGCTTGCTGCTCGACCGGAACCAATTCTTCTGGCTTCGCGGAGCCGTCGGCAACAGCATATCGCTTCCGGACCAGCTCATCTGGTCGAAGCAGAGATCCAATGTGTTCTGCTCGGAATGGTGGGTTTCTTGGCGGGGCAGACATGGCTGTGAAGTGTGCGGACTAGTGGAAAAGTAGTAGTAGGTGACCTTGATGGAAGTCAGTGAGATGCAGAGAATGTTTGAGACACCCCGCAGCTTGCAGCATCCCCTTCTTGGCTCGTCAGAGTGGATGTACTCGTGTCCAAGTGGATGCCGATGTTGGTCTACGACTGCGGGCGGTGGGGTCAAAGGCCCCACTTTGCCGTTCTGGCTGTCTTGCAAGGGTTGTGGATAAAACCATTCACTCGCAGTCGAATATCGAATCTCAGTGCATTGAAGCTACCATTTAAGAGAGTCCCCAGGACTATACGAACGCGAGACGAGAGGAATTGTTCATTGTCTTCCGTTCAAATCGTGACCATCACTTTGTAGAAATGTGGTCCCTCAACATTTAGCCGATCATCAGATCAACTCAACACTGCTACTCGAACCAATGAAAGAACTACAGCGAGCTACACGGCCACAGCCCACCGGGTGGCAGATACCAGTGGCTTCGCGAGCGCAGTCAAGGAGAAGACTTACATCCGATCTCGGCACAAAATCGTGCGAAGCCGGAGATAAAATATGCTTGAGGACTTCACGTCGAAAAAAAAAAGCGTAGACTAGATTAGGATCGGAAAGATGGAGCGATACATCAGTGAATGCTTCTCAGTGCGGATTGTGTCTCTGTGCTTGTGTCTAGTCTGCACCTACTATCGATGCATAAAAACTCATAACTCCAGCTTTATACAGAATCCGAGTTAGCCAATGAGCGGGATTCCTCCCTCCCATCAACGAGAGAGAGATAGACCACTTCGGGCAGGAAATTTTCGATTTTTGTTAGTCGTTAAACTGCCACTGCATGTGCCAGCTGCTTGATCTCGATTGCTTTGGGGCCATCCTTCGTACCAGCAACTTCGCATCGTGCTTGAAAACCCTCCAAAAGCCCAATGCCCTTATCGTTCAACAGGACATTCCCCAAGTTCGTGACCCTACCTAGCCTTTCCTGGCATCGGCCCACGCTCAATGATCCATTTTCTATCGTCGACATCGTACTGTCCTGGGTGCAAGTACATGCAGCGACTACGCCGACAATTCAAGCCGTGCCCACATCTCTTGTAAATACATTTCAGACCCCGTGATACACAATTCTGGCATTGTGCCTTGCCCTCGCATCGGATGTCCCGTGCGAAGCAGGAGACACAGATCGCACGACGTTCGGCGTTTGGGCGATAGAAGTCTCCTTCGTTGATGTCCTCGGCCCGGGGGCGTTTAGATGGTTCCGCTCGAGAGGCAGAGGTCGGACGTCTTGATCCTGCAATTCTGGGTAGGGGTTCCACATTTGGTCCACAGTCACGGACTTTCCGCTCGCATATCTCCGGTTTGACGCCCGACTTGATGGGGGTATCAGTCGATAGCGGACATGAATTCATGGATTCATCCTTTGAACCACGCAGAGTCGAATCTGGTGAGGGCCGTTGGACTTGCTGCTCAGGCAGGTCATGGTCTGTCGAGGTTGCCAAAGATCTCTCCGCCTGTCGCACCACGCCTTCCATTGATGACGATAACTCCGCATCGAGTCCTATTCGTTGCGGGCGCCAGGTATGCGATCTGAGCATCTCTGCGGACACTCTCGAGGGACTACAGTCCTGAAGGTGTCGTCGCAATGCCGCGCCATCGTCCCTCGGGTGTTTGGGATCGTCGAAACATGGGGAGCCTCTGATCTTCTAATAGAATGCATCAGTCAAATCGTGCCATGTCACTTATCAGCCTGGTACTTCACCCCTTCTTTGCCAATACGCTTGAATGGTGGAAACACTATTCTAGGACACAGAAGTCCCTTCGTGACTCCCAGGTCTCTCTCGGTCGTTTCGAAGGCAGTATTCGTGTCGCTGTGGCCATCTTTCGACTCACCCAAGTGTGTCGCGATGTCAACCTTGACGGCCAGCAGCTGCTGGGATTCAAGCTCCTTTTTTTCTTATCTGCTCCTGGAGCGAATTGAGCTGCAGCTTCACATCAGCCAGCTCACTTCCAATCTGCTTACACTGCGTTCGCAGCTGAGTATTTGACTTGTCGCTCTCGACGAGCAAAGCCTGCTTTTCGCGGACGATCACTTCTTGCTCCTCGAGCTGTGTCCGTAACGTCCCACAATCCTTGCGCGACGTAGCTAAGTCTTCGGCGATCTGTTCGTTGTTGCAGGTTGCGTTCGTCAATGTTCTTGTGACGCTGAGCAAGGACGTTTTGAGAAGCAGCGAGAGAGCGCAACGCGGGACAGTACTGTACCTGCACCTTCGACCGCAGGCGGATGTTGTGCCACTGCACCCTCGTTTGTCGACGCATGATGCAGCTATCCGCACGTGTCAAATATCAGGCAGAACTGTTGCGTCGCCAACTGTGACGGCGCGCTTGAAGCCGCGAGAAATCCGCTCGGAGCCTGAGGACACAAATGCTGTTGACTGGGGTATTGACAGATATGTACAAGACGGGGCACCCTTCACTCGTCTTCTTGCATGCGATAGATCTTCCATCCCGCCGTCGAAAGTACTCTCGGCACGCACTCTACCATGACACGATCGACATCCTTCCAGTCCTGCGTGAGATCTCTCCATGGTACCAAGAAAGGCGTCGTCCGTTTACCGCTGGATCGAGGACCCATTCTCCATTGCCTCTGCAATCTCTCGGCATTGAATCGCTCGTGCTCCATCTCGCTCAACATGTCCAGCTCCTCTGTCGTAAATTCTGGAACATGTATGAGCGGCTCCTTCCGGTCCTGATTCAGCATGAAACAATTGACTGCGCGGAGCTTGCGCGGGATGTCATCTGCCTGCGACCGTGTCGACTCTTTGAGCTCAGGAGCGAGTTCATCCCAGTCGTACATACTGGGATCGGACTCGAGTTCTGCCTTCTCTGTCGGCGTCCTCGCCATCTCCACTCGCTTCTTCTTGTACGCTACGAAAAGCCCCTGGGCCAAGCGTTCGCGTAGTTGTGGCGGGAGCTTAGGCGATCGGAGGAATGACATGAAGATTCTTCCATCGACGTGCAGTTGGATTTGCTCCTCTGGGGGGAGAGCAGAAACATCGAACTTCGTCTTGTGCGAAAGGCGACTCGTACTGATGATCTTGTCAAGTGACCGCAGACCATGCTTGAAGGACGGGACCAGCAGGAGAGCATGCAAAACTGCATCGTCGATCTTGATCTTGCCATCCACTTCCAGGTGCGGAAACTTGTGCATCAGCATTTGCCGCAACATCAGCGCTCTACGTATGGGGAACATTTTGTCGAATTGGCCAGTCTGGTTCGGGCCTAGGATTCGCACCACGCCATGAACGCTGTCAAGAAGCTGGGATTCGTCAAGCATACGTCTCTCGCCAATTTCTGCTACTGTGGGCGTGGGCGTGCCGTCCATTTGAAAGCTCGGTGGTTCCTGGTTGACCAAAAAGAAAAGAAGCGGGTGCCCGAGGGAACGCACGTGGCCGCGATCGGTAAAGTGCCCGTCTCGCATCATGACCAGAAAGCTGTTCAGCAGCTCATTCCGTGGCTCGAGAATCGATTCGAAGTTCTCGAAGCAGACAACTGTCAGTAGGCCGCTGGCGGTGTTGTCTCTGATAGTGTGGCACAGTGCGATCAGATCTTCGAGACGGAGCAAGCGGCCGTTGAACGTCAGTTGTTTCACACTCGCATTCTGCGAGAAGTGCTTCGCGAGGTTCGCAGCGACAAACTTCTTTCCGGATCCGGGCGGGCCCAGGATTCCTATCGACGTTGGCTGGGAGGTCTCGAAAGTCAGACGCTCCTGCACCGCATCAACGATTGCTCGCAAACTTTCCTGCTCCGATCTCTCAACGCTGAGCAGATTTCCAAAGCGTTGTGCTGGGCATCGCGCCAATGTCTTCTCGGCGCCCACGGTGACGATTTGTCGTGCCACCTCGGCAGGGTCGCCGGTCACTGCATCGAAGATTCTCCAGCTGTCACCGGAGCTGATGCGTCCTGAAGGGATGCTCACTGAAGAGAATTTCTTCTCGGCCGCGAGCTGTGCGATGATCTGCTTGATCGGATAATTGGGCGCGGTATCGTCTGCCGTCACCGCAAAGCCATGCGCATCCATGGCGTTCGAAGCAGAAATGCCCAGCCGGATGCCCCTGTCGGTGTCTGGCGGGGATGAGTCTGCAAAACCCAGCGCAAAGCCCGCGATAAAGGCTGAGGTTAGCTCGGTCATGTGTCCGTTTCCGCCACTGCGCGCCTCCACGGTGCGCGGATCAAAATGCAATTTGGGATCGGTCGCGTCGCGGCCTCGGTGATGGATGATGGCTTGATTTCCGAAGCGCACGATCAGGTTTGGGCAGGTGACGAGAGTGTCCAGGCGGCCGTTGGAGCCCAGATTGCGCACAAAGTCCTCGGTCGTCTGTTCCCAGGACAAGGAGCGGCTCAACGAGATGCCCTCTGCGCGCAGGTCGTCTGCGTCAATGATGACGGCCAGATGGTCGGGGTCGGGGACGCCGTCTCTGGTGCGGGGGCCGTCGCGGATGATGTCCCAGAGTGGACCCGTGGCCAACGGCCGTGTCATGTGATGGATGATGTATCGCGGGCGGACACGCTGCAGGAAGTCCAACGCCGGCTCGACGTCTTGCAAGGCCTCGCCCGACCCGGAGATGATCACAGTGCTGCCGCTTGCCGCGGTCGCGTGCTCGATGGCCGGCTGATGCCAGGCGGGCGACCTCCCGATCTTGCGTTTCCGGGCAACGCGCAGGGCGGTGTCTGCGTGCGCGGCGTAGTGCAAGTCGACGATGGAGGAGGCGTTGTGCTTGAGGGCGTGCGAGTTGGGGCCCATGAGCTGCGGGCCCAGCACGTCGAACCCCCATTGCGGCTGTGCGGCGGTGAGGAGCTGCGCGACGAGGTCCGCTGCGCCCGTCCGGATGACGAGCTGCGATGCGCCGGCAGCCTCATCCGCGATGCTCAGATGCGGCAGGCGGCGTCCGGCGGCCGAGGCCATGGGATAGACCAGATAGTCGTAGGAGACGGCGCCGGCCACCAGCAGCACGCGCGGGCTGCGAGCGCTCATGGCAGCAGGTCCGGATGCGTTTGCCAAGACCGGGCCCGGCTGCGCATGGTCTGGTGCGGGAAGGGAACGCGTCTCGTGGCGGGCGGAGCAGACGCGATGACAGCGCGGCGGAGGAAGAGGACGCGGCTGTGTCGAGACTCGAGATTCCGCTGCTGCGCGGCTGGAGACGAACAGCACCGCCACGAGAGGCGCGTGGTGCTGTCGGCCGAACCGGGGCCGAGAGGCATTGGACGCCGATCCGCCAGGTGATTCCACGCCATCTGCCTTCAATATTCCATGCACCCTTCCCACCGACTGCCGACGTCCAGCCGAACTCTGCTGAGGGAGCCTCTTCACCCAGCACCGAGTCGCAACGCCTGCTTCATCCCCGTTGTTGTGGACGGAGGACGTCGGCCTGTGCCACGCGCCGCGGTCTCACAGATCGCTCGGAAATGCATGCGGCGGTAGCACCGATCCGAATCTGCGCAGCCCGTCATCGCTCCTAAACATGGACGAAACTGCGCGCCTCGACAAGTTCGAGATCACCGACTCGCGACTGGAGGTATGCAATGCCGTCGAGATGCGACCGTCCTTCACCCATAGTCGCGAGACGAGTCTGACTGGCGCAGCACAACAACTGGCTGTTCCCGTCCACGCTCAAGACACGGCCGTTGCGAAAGCTGGAAGACGAGGATTTCCTCACCAACCACAAAGCAGGGCAACCACAGCACCTCCCTTTTCCGCCCCGACTGACCGGCGACACAGATCGACAGAAGCTACGACGACAGCACCGTACGCTTCAAGCTGCTGTGGGTATTGTCATCATCTCCCGTTCCAGGAAGTGGCTAATACTTCCAGCACTGCGAATGCTGTCAGCGCCAATCTGGTCGACACCAGCAAGCTGCCATTCCAGCCCGAAGTGGTGGACACGGTCAAGCAACAAGGCTGGATCTCCGACGAGTATGAACACCTGTGGCGACGAGACGAAGGAGGCTCGGCAGCCTTGACCAGTCATGGCATCCTCAGTAGGCCAAACCTGGGCGGGTCAGTATGGATTGTCGCTGATCTCACGCAGCCTTCATCCTGCAGACGCCCCGCGATGGCAAGTCGTTTTGTTCTCTGTCGCTCGTCAACCGCGAGCGTACCCATTGCGGTGGGCTATTCGTGACAGATGACAATTACGGCTTGAACAAGCTGCTGGCTTCCCAGCAGTACCTGAACAAGCATCCCAAGGTGCCGCGAGATTTTGCCATTTTGCCATTCCAGATCCTCGTGTGCCATGTCGAGGAGACTTTGAGCCAGGTCCGCGACTTGTCTCGGCAGCTGACGAATACTGAGCGCCGGCTTTCGGATGGCAGAATCTCCTTGGACGACAACGGCGACTACAAACTTCTGAACCGATTCAACCTGGAGCACGTGCGGCTGCAGCGAAGGTCCAACTTCGAGATTGAGCTCGGGAATAATCTGATCAAGTATGTCGATGCGTATCAGCGGCTCTGGACACATCTTTGGGAAGGTGGAACGGGTTACCTCGAGGACATGCGAGAGAAGATTGAGCAGCAGATGCGCTATTCCGAGCAAGTGCAAAAAGACCTCGACATGATGCCTCGGAGGATCGACAACCAGTCGCAAGCGGTGCGTTGTGTCGCATTCGTGTCAGACTGTCCTCGGGCTGACGTACCGCCCAGATATTCAATTATCGCGCACAGCGAGACAATCAGATCAATCTTCAGGTTGCTGAGAGCTCGCGTAAGATTGCAGAAGAGTCCAGGCTTGATAATTTGCTCAACGTGAAGCTTGCGCGTGTGACGGCCCAGATGGCAGAAGAGGTATCGACGGTGTTGGCTTCGCAGTCTCGACTCGTGTGGTGCTGATGATGATGGTGCAGACGCGGCAGGACAGTGCAGCGATGAAGACCATTGCGACCCTGACCTTGATTTTCCTTCCAGGTTAGTTGAAGGGGAGAACCATGTCTGCGACGGATGCTGACCATTTGGTGCTCTGTTGCGCAGGAACTGCAGTTGCGGTATTTCTCGATGCCCCCATGCGTGATTTATTGCCGCACAGTGAGTTACTGACGCACGGCTGCAGAGTTTCTTCGGCATGGATGGTATGTTCAACTGGACGCCGTCGGAAAGCCAGCCGCTCGCTTCGCCCTACATCTGGATTTTCTTTGCGATTACCATCCCGCTTACCTTGCTCGTATACGCGCTCTGGCTGTGGTGGTTCCATTGGATGGAGAAGGAGCACAAGAAGAATGCACCAGATCTAAATTTCGACATGTACGAACAAGAGGTTGCAAAGCGGATGCGGACCGCGACGAATTCGTGGTCACTAGAGAAGCAGGTGACAATGGCAGCGTCGCCTCAGCAGGCATGAAGCATACATGCACACGATGTAGAAGGCAGTCAGACCGGTACTTGCGTGCACTTGCTCCTTTCTCGTCTCCTGTCCGGGCTGCAGTGCCCCCTTGCAGCGAATGCCCGTCGCCCTGCGTTTCACCATGTCGTTGCACCGCGCAGCAGAGTTTTCAACGTGGCCCAAATATATGCCGCTCGCGCAGTGTCGGGAAAACCTGTTGGCCAGTCAACTCTGATCGGGCCATGGAACCTTCTCCCGCATGCTGTGTGTCGAGAAGCCGTTCGGGACGCATCATCATGCTCTGGTCTGTACGCTCCGGCCGGCATCAACCATGGCCGGTGTGTCTGAAGAGCACAGCGTCTTCGCATGTTGAGCGAGTGCCAATGAGTCAAACGTCGCCGCAACGTCCTCAACACGCCCGTCGTCATGCAACGGTCGTCGGTAGCACGCAGGCGGCGAGCGACGAGGAGGCGACGGTAACTGTGGGCTATGTATATCGACGGCTCATGCCACATGGTCGAACACAATACCGCATCGTCATCCGCACGAGGACAAGGTTGGTTCCTGGTGCCTTTCACGCAACACCATACCGTACGGCAGGCCGGGGAGAGGCGGCGTGCGGCTGTGTCTCCGATCAAGCTGCCTCGGAACGCTTCTGCCCGCCGCTACCCAGGGCGCATTCTAGTTATTAGAGCTGGGGCCGTCGCTCGGCCTGGTCGAAGGAGCAGCAGCTGAGAAGATACATATCGCGATCGGGAACGCGGCAGAGAGCTCTTCGCTGCAGTCTCCTCCGTCTCGCCCCCCTTCGACGACTGATGGCCGACGAGGTCTTCGATCCCTTCGAGGCATTGGGCTTGCCACGCGATGCCGCGCCCGCCGACATCAAGGCACGCTACCACCACTTAGCCCGCAGGTACCACCCGAACCGACATCATCGTCCTACGCGAGCGCCAGACATCCCCTCCCCCGACGCCTCCGCGCTGCAGACGGCCTGGTCGCGCGACGACCGCGACTGCCTCTCCACCGACTACTTCCACCACATCCACCAGGCATGGAAGCTCCTCAGCAAGGCCGACAACCGCCGCCGGCGTGCCGAGCTGCTGAACCTGCTGGATCTGCAGGACCAGATGCTGGCCGCCTTCATGGACCTGCTGGACGCCGAGCACAGCAATGAGCATGGCGACGAGCAGAAGAGGCACGATGAGCACCACGAGCACTCCGATCTCGAGGACCAGATATCCAGCGATGCGGACGAGGATCTGCCCAACGTGGGTGTAAAACGACGAGATACATTTCGGAACACGCGCGTGGCACATCTGGGTGACATGGACATCCCAGCCCCGACGAGTCCCACCAAGAAGCACCTCCGCATCCTCTCCAAACTCGCCAAGGGCCGGCAAGACCAAAAGAAGGGGGAGGACTACTTTGCGCAACGCCGCCGGAAGATGGAGAAACTGCGAAAGAAAGAACTCGCTGCCTTCCTCGAGTACAGGAATGCCATGGTCGCCAGGTTCGAAGCCGAGGAGGAGGCCGAGCGGCGGCAAGAGATGTACGAGCGTGCGAAGTGGAAGCGGGAATACTTTGAGCGTGCACCGCGAGCGACAACGGAGCGTTTTCGCTCCTTCCAGCACTTCATGGTTGCCGCTGCCGCCTTCGGTTCTCCAGCCGCCGCGCCTCGACCGCGCAACCGCTCCGACGGCAGCTACAGCACCATGACACCCACCGCTGGCCCGGGAGAAAATGGCTTCCTCTTCCCAGAGAGCGGCCTCTCCCGCCAGCGGACTGCACATCGCCGCGGCTGGAGCAGCGATATCAGTGGCGACCAGTCGGACAGCACCGATCATGAAGACCTCGAGACCACCAACTGGCGGAAGTTGTCTGGCTTCTCAGCGCTGCGGCGGCACTCGCGGCGCTCCTGCGAGAACCTGCGCCTCGAAGCCCTCCGATCGTCTCACCGAGTCCCGTCGAGTCCGCCTCCAGTAGTCCAACCGCAGTCTTTGCCTCAGCCTCAGGAACTCAAGATCATTGTGAGGCAACCCACGGGTCTCAACACGATCAGAGAGGCGCAGGATTCGAGCGGGGACACGCTCTCTGGCTCTTCGAGGTCGCCTTCGCCCAACCCGAATGGTGGAGACGCGACTCGCTTCATGTGGCTTCCATCACACGGACCATCGGAATATTTTGGCATTCATCCCGACAGCCGTACACGATCGCTCAGTCCTGTCGGAGACCGCCGCGCAATAGCCAATGGCAGCCACGACGATGGCACGAAGACTGCAAGCGAAGGCCTCCATTTTATGGCAGAACCGATCGGCGAGCCTCACCATCTCTACATCCCGTTCAGCAATGTCTACGAGATGGATCGCGACGAGAAGGAATGGATGTTAGGGGTGGAGCCCGACAATGAGAACAACCCAGATGTCTTGCTGGATCGTTTGCAGCAACTGGACCCCAATGTTGCATCCAAATTCATGGTGAAACCAGACATCAAACAGCTATTCAGGTTCCGGCTCATCTACAATCACAGGCATTCGGCGGCCAAGGAGAAGCAGTCATTCATCGCACTGAGCTATAGGCGCAAATTGCATGTGAACAAGCACGGCGATCGTTTCACTCTCCCACTTGAGCCAGAAATGTTCCAAGCGGTCTTCGAAGAGCGACAATCAGACGATGAGGGCCTTTGGATCGACCAGATCTGCATTGATCAAGAAAGTCGCGAGGAGACTACCGTGTCCATGTCGGCCATGGACATGGTGTACAGAAGTGCGAGAGTGGTTGTCGTCGTCTTGGACGATATCGAAATGGAAGCTCATGAACGAGAGCTATTGTACAACCACATGAGCGAGTACAACAAGATGAGTCATGTTCCGCCGGGCCAGCGCTTTCGACGCAAGCAGCCCCCTTACCTGGAAAGCCACGAAACTCTCTTCAGAGTGATTCGCAAGATGTTGCGTTCGTCATGGTTCAAGAGAGCGTGGTGTCGCCACGAAATGCGTTTGGCCAAGCATCACATCTTTTTAATACCCTGTAAGCGATCTGGCACCTCGTCTGGGAGAGATGTTCTGCGTTTCAATGGCAAGTGCATCTCCCACTTGCTCGATCTGAGCACGGAGGTCCCCTTCGAGCAAGACGTGGAATCAGTCAAGCCTGCACTTCATGCTTTCTTCCGCGATCGAAGCAAGATGGCGGCGGATGAGAGGAAGATGAAGCTGCATCACGGCAATTTCTCGACTGTCGTTGCTGAGGTCTTTGCTATGGAGGCTGGGGGTGATCCTCGCATACCTGCTGAGCAAAGAGAGGCCGATGCCAGAAAGGACAAGATTGCCATCATCCTGAACACAATGGAATGCGGACTGACGATCTCGGAACGGTTCCGCGACCCAATGATCCACCTGTCGCAGAATCAATGCTACCATGATCTCATGCTACTCAGTCTCGCAGCGCAGGACCCAGGAGCATTGTGCTCGGTGGGCGCTCCTCTTCCCATCACGGACCGCGTCCACAGCTGGATCTACACACCCACGGTCTCAGACAGTGGTCTGAATAACACCAAGACTTTGCAGCGTTTGCCTGATCGAGCGAACATCGCCGTCAGCACTGATGGCACGGAACACTTTATCCAGCTTGATCTCAAATTTTTGAAGAGCGGACGAAGAGAGCAACACCCTCTGGACCCCGATGCGCTCGCATTGGCACGCGAATTCATCACAGTATGCAATGAGAAGAAGTTGGGCCGGAACAGGAAGAGATACCTCATGCACGATCGCAAAGCGAATCTCCTCTTCGGCTCTATGGAAGAAGTCTACACAGAGACAATGGCTTGCGTGTTGATATGTGGCCCGGACTGGATGAGTGACGTCTGTCAGCGTTACAGTATGAGCAGATGGCGTGTCGATCTCAAAGGCGCTGTCGAGTTGCTCGTCGCTCTCCGAAACACTTGTGGCCGATGGCCCTCGCATGCGTGGAACGAGCGTGCCACAGCGTTCGTCATGGACTTTGTCAATTTTCTCATCATCCGAGGTCTGCCATCAAGACAGATCCTACGACCAGAGAAGTGGCGCCCAGTGTGGGTGCCCACCGCACCTGGCGGAAAAGTCGTAACATTTGTCCCGGACGGCAACAGGCACATTCGCCCTGCTGTTCCCACGATCTTAGTCAACCCAGACTACAATCATCTAGCCCGCTTGTGGATTTTGGAACCACGGCCATGCCCCACCGAAAACAAAGACCTCAATCTCATCCCCAACTACGAAGAATGGACTCTGTTGGGAAAATCTGTGCTATTTAGTGATGATCTCTCGATTGGTCAATTGACTTCACACGATGGCTTTTTGAAAGAAAGTCAAAAAGTATTTGGGCGACGACGTCCCGCCCAACAGAATCGGAAACCGAATGGTCTTCACAGAGAAAGGAAACTGTGAACGACTGATCTGATGGATACTCCTGTACTACTAACCAATGTATCGGCATTCTGGCTGGTTTGTGATAGCGTTTTAGCGTTGAGCGATTGTCTGCATTTTTCCATGGGCGTTCTTTGTCGATTTTTGATATGTAATGGGACATATAGATTGTGAGCCGCAAGGTCCTTGTCCTCTCGACTGCTATTCTTTGTTTTCTTTCCTTTCTCTTGTGCCGCGTGCTTGGAAGTCGTTGTGAGGATTTCATTTGAACATCGCTCTGTGAGTTCTCTTCTTCCTTTCTCTCTCCTTGTCTGATTCTGTCCACTCGAGATATTGAAAAAAAAAAAAAAACTTCATCATCAAATCACAAAACCTCATCTTGCGAAAAGTTGGGACACGTCAATCTCGACAGAATTCCCTTCCGGTATATATAAGTGAACTTCTTTCCCCGTTCAATGATCATTTTTCCCTTTCCCGTCGAGCTTGGTCGTATGCTTTTCCATTTCTTCCTGCGTGAGTTTCTTCTTGGCCGCGCGGGTTTGAACAAAAGTTGCGAGTCTCCCGCGGTGGATTCTTGCTTCACGAGTCCGTCGATGATTTTTCCTCGGCTTCTGGTGCGTTTTTCGTTACAAGACCACTGGATGTGGGTTTGCGGCAGCTTCGTCGGCATTTTCTTGTATTGCGGCTGCTGCTGAAGCAGCAGCTTTCATTTCAGTTCGTCGGTGCTGACGGTGGCGTTGGCGCTGTTGGTGCCGGATTTGTTGCCGTTGTCATCGGGTTTTGCTTTGCGCACCATGTCGGAGTGCGTGGCCAGATTCTCCCGCACCATGTCCAAGCCAATGGAGTCTTCTTTTGTCGCTACACTGCGGACAATCTCCTCGGTTTTGATTGCCAGACGGGCCAGAACTGCGGTGCCAGGACTCATGCGAGCGTCCGAGAGCAGAGATGAGAAGCAGTTGAAAAGGGTGCCGACCATGATCCGCAGCGTCATCTGATCATTGGAAAGCAATCTCTCGCCAGAGAATTCACTGATTACTGCAAGATCATCGCGGAGCCCGGTCTGCAGTTGCTGCAGTAACGACCAACAGCGTTAGTGCATGGCAAAATAGTCAAACGCCAGATGTTTGACGTCCGCACTGACGGCCTTCTCCACAAGAGACAGCAGCGGCACAAGGTAAGCAGACTGGTCCTCTTTCATCTCGAGCTTTGCGTTCGGCATGCGTTTGTGATACTCGAGTAGTAGCTCAGACGCAGGCAATTCTGATTGGGGTCCTTCGGCCGGGTCCACCACGCATGCGTACAGCCTCATATCTCCAGTTGAGTAGGTCGCTGAGGATGACTTGGGGCCGATTCTGCCTCACGGCATTCGCCAGGCCTCGAGAAGATATCTTCAGTCCGCCTCGTCTGTCTTTGGCTGATAGCTGCGCGGACATGCCCAATCGCAGACTAGACTTGCGGCAGCATTCGCCGATGTCGGCTGGTCTTCCTCCATAGTATAGATAGCCCTCGCCGTGCAAGTCGATGAGATACTCCATGTCTTTTCATGTGAACGGCGATTTGGTCCGCGCTAGGGCGTAGAGGTGCGTTGCTTCTCCGATTCCCATCGTAGATATTCGTCTAGTTTTGTTTAGCTGGGTGTAAAACGCATTTCTTGAAAAATTACTCCCGGAACGCTCTCTCGGCTTCAGAGCCCAGTAGCGTACGGATGTCAAGATAGATTGTTGTGGCAAATGCCATCCACACGGGGATGCTATGGCGTGCTTGTCGATGATTGCGACCACCCATCCTTTTCCTGGTTTCCAATTTTTTAGGATCGACAAGTTCACACATCGCCTTTGTCCATATGTCAGAAGACAGGGCAGTGTCGATACCAGCAGCGCGTATCTGTATGAGCTCTGTGACGAGGTTCATCAGATATTCAAACCGCCTCTCGAATTCCTTGACATTGAAGCCAGACGACTTGTGCTGAGGTCTGCCGCGAGGTCCTTCTCCGCCGCCGGCTGCGCTCTCGGCAGTGTCGAGCAAGATGTACGCTGGCGTGTAGAGCCAGTCGCCTATCTGGTACATGCTGTCCTCGGAAGCCTCCTTGGTCGCAGAACCATCCGCACCGTGGATGACGTTCAAGCCCGACATGTGTGAATACAGTAGTTCGCCCAGGTAGCCAGGATTCAGCAGCGATCCTTCTTTCTCGAATCTCCAGTAGAGAGGCACGGCTGAACTGGTGCGAGCCTTCTGCATATTCGCGCGAAGACTTCTTTCACGGTCTTGCTGTTCCCATCACTTTCGTCGTGGCATACACACATGAGCATGTAGTCCTCTTTGCTCTTGATGACATCGAAAGCCAGGTCCGTGGTCACAGCAGCACTAGTCAATGGCACGTCTCCGTTCTTGGAGCCTTGCCACAGCTCTCCGAGGTAGGTTTGAATGTCGTGCAAGTCTTTGAAAAAGCAGAAGAGGGTGAAGAATAGCTCTTCCTTTGATGAGCCCAGCTCAATGTCTTCACTTTTTCTCTTTCCACGTCCTCCAAGACCTCGATGGTGTACAGATGACCTTCATTGCTCTGCTCGAACAGCTCGTTGATGGACGAGTTGTTGCGAAAGAACAAACTTGCCGCGTGTCGTAGTGAGATGACCTCTCTCAGTAAATCCAATGTCTCCGGCCGAATTTGAATCTCTGGCTCCTTGCAATCCGCAATAACAGATGCAAGCTCGCGAAACTTCGACAGCGGCATCAAGGACTTGCCGGAATTTCCACAGAACGTTCTAGCAGTTGGTGTGTATATACTGTATATATACCGTAGATCCCCATGGCATACACAAAGTGTGTACGATGGTATGCCATCCGTGCTCCTTATAAATCGCCGCCGTGCTCTTTCGGGCCTTACTGTCCCCTCACAATAACCCTTTCCTCCATGCTAATCGCGTGGGCCTCCCGTGCTCTTGCTGAACCCATTTACATATAAGGGAAATGATCGTGTAGATCGGAGACTCGTGCACGTGTGGCGGAAGTGGTCATGTAGACGGAATCGCACGCTCGATACCCCCATTATCGGGAGCCCTTCGGGGTCAGCGGAGGCGGAGTGCTTGAACCGCGCAATGTATACCGTCGTATGTGCTGGAGGATCGCGTGTGAAGCAGTCCGGACGACGCGTCGAAGCTGGAGAAGGACCTCCCTCCCAATCCCGGCAGCTGCCAAGACCTTAGGGTTGCGAGCTATAGCGGATTTTTAATACCAAAAGTGCAAAAACCCAAAAATAGATTAAGCCTCACACCTAATCGCTTTAGTATTAGCGGAGGCAGGGAGTATTATAAGTACTTTATTCTACTCGTTTTATATATATAATCTATATATTAGTTATAGTCGCGTATATAAAATATACTTTAGCCTTACTTTTCTAGTATACGCGTGTCTGCGCCTGCCTTATAGTAACCGTCTACTACTACCTATAAGCCTATTACGTTCTTACTAGTATAATATAAGTTCTTTCTACTACTATACTTATATTTATACGCTTCTAGCTTCTTCTACTCTTAATAACTATATATTCTAATATCTACCTCTCTTCTTACTACTACTCTATATATATACCTTCTAAAGCGCTTCTATACTATACTATAAACGCGCGCGCCTATATAATAGCGATAATTAATCTAAGCGATAAGCTTATCCTAGTAAACTAAAAAGGCGAAGCGAATCTAAAGAGGCTAGGACTTAACGTAAGTACTATAGTAGTAAGTTAAGACTCGTAGTAGTAAACTATAGGTTTAGAGCTTTTACTAACTTATATAATATAGTTAGAGGATAAGGGTTTCGCTATAGATATCTAGTAGAATAAGTAGATAAATAAAAGTAATAGCGAAGTCGTTAAGTTCTACTCGAAGTATAGGGAGCTTCTAACTAGACTCTTAAACTACTTAAATATAGTAGATATATTACTTATATAGTCCCGGTTCGTATAATTCTATTATACTTTATTAGGAAAGGAAATACTAACGGAAAATATAGTAGTACTAAGTAACTATTCCGATATATAGCCTATAAAGGATATACGACCTAAGTAAGTACTAAGATAGCTAAGGATACTTAGAGGTTAGAATAGGTCCTTAACTTTAGGTCGGTTCTAGATCTAGGTCGGTTCCTAAGAGAACTAATCTAAGACCTAAATCGATAGAGTATCTAACTCGATACGAAATTAATAGGTCGGGTCTAAATACTACTAGTTCCTATATAGGTCTTTATAGAGATCTAAGTTTAAAAAGATAGGTCTAATAACGTAGTATAAAACTAGATCGCTACGAGGATAATAGAATTACTCTAATACTAAATATACGTATATATAGAACTAAGCGTAGTAGTATATTAGAAGCGCTAGTTAAAGTAGCGACTATAGTTATAGAGAAAAATAAGGCTACCGACTATACTTACTAACTATAAGATACGGAATTAAATACTATATATAATATCGACTACGAAGTCTATTCTACTCTACGAGTATAACGTAAAAGTAAATACTTCCTTTACTAAGTACTATAGCGAAGATATATTAGTACTATATCCTTCTTATTATTACTAATCGAGTCGAAGTTACTCTATTTAGTACTTACTAACGCCTTCTAATCCGCCTTTAGCTACTCCTACTACTAACTAACTATATTATTCGAAGGCTCGAACGTAGTTAATATCGGTAGCGCCTTCTCTATAAGCGAATCCCGAGCTTATTACTACGCGTTACGCTCTCGAGAATAATAGTATATAATATTACTAAACGTCGAGGGATTATAGGACCGATTATATCGGCTCTAATAACGCGCTATACTAAAGTCGCGCTTATAACTAGTTCTAGCTACTAGAATAAAGAGGATATTCTAAGCTATTAGCGCGTAACCTAGATATTCTAATACGATTATCTTCTATAACTAGAGCGGATACTCTATAGAATAGGCAGCCGAGTCCTTAAATCTAGTATAACGATAACGAGATACCTCGTCTAAATTAGCTAATAGCTATACGGTCTACTACGGCCGTCTAGATACTCTTTAATTAGAGTCGGAGTTATTACTATCTAATCTACTATAGAGACCTATTACGAATAATATCGCGGAGCGGTATAAGGCCTTTTATAGCCTAAACTAAGACGTAGCTACGAGAGGCTTATATTATACGTATTCGACCCGGAATTTTAACTAGTAGTAATTCTTAAAAGAGGAATCGAGCCTCTTACTAGAGAATGCCTCGCGGTCCTAGAACGCTCGTTTTATTACTAGATTAAGAAGAATCGTAATACTATATATATCGCCGAATCGCTCCTAGGTAGTAGTATAATACTTCTCGAGCTTTATCTATATAGCTTATAAGGTAGAATAAATCTCCTTTTACTAGGATTATATTTTATATTTAAGTTTCTTATCTATAATATCTAAGATATCGAATAAGGTATTATAGTAGCTAAGAACGAGATATATTATTAGCCTCTTTATCGTACCGATCTATATTATAGCCTTAGCGAAAGGAGTAGTAAGGTTAATAATATATTTAACTCTCTTCTATTCTATAGTAGTTAGCTTAAGTTCGGGCTAACCCTCGTTCTTAATATACTCGTCGATAATATCTTATAGTTAAGAACTATATATTAGTATAATCGTAGTTAAGCTCTAACGGGTCTTTATATCTTATATTAGGCGCAAAACTCTATTAGGCGTCTTCTTCTACTATTTATACTATTTCGGGTACGGATATATTATATAGATCTACGATCCTCTTTTACTATAGTACTATAAAACTCTCGAAGCGTTAAGTACTAGAGTTTACCTTAACTATAAGTTTATAGAACTTTATAGAGAGTAGTTATTAGTATAGCTTCTACCGACTATATTTACTAACTATATATACTTTATAAGGAGAATATATAGTACCTTTATTAGAACTATAGCTAGACTTCCGACTTTAAGCCGACGTAAGGCGTTCGTATCTATCTCCTCGTCTTATCGTTCCTATTTTTTATTCCTTAGCTCGATCTTAAGAGTAGCGAAGAACTTCTTTAAGAAGAGCTAGATTATATATATAAAGTACGAGAACTATTCTAGATAGGAGAACTCGTAGTCTTTAGTATCTAATATCTCTCTTATATCTCTATCTATTCCTTAAAGAGAAAGTTATTTAATTAAGACTAATAGCTTCGCTATATATATATGCTCGTAAGAGTAAATATCGATAGCCTCGACGCTAGAACTCGTTCGTTAGAAGGTATATATATAGGAAGGATACGTATATAGTAGTATATAGTATATTATTATTAGAAGTATTATCTACTATTAGTACTATAAGCCTATTAGAGATTTCGAAACGAGTAAGTACGTCGAATAGTAGATCCGCTAGGACTTCGCTCGTATAATAGCCCGAAATATATAGAAAGGCTAGTATAGCCTTATACTAGGCCTACTCGCTATCGATCTAGTAGCCTTATATTATAAGGAATAATACTCGGAGTACTCTAGCGTACTAACTATCGAGGGCGATAGCTACTTAGAAGGTTCTAGATAGCTAACGTTTTAGATTATCCTCGGAGTAATCGACTACGTTCTAGATATATAACTTAATCGTAGCGGCGCTCTTAAAGTCGATAGATCTAGTCTCCTTTAATAGATATTCGTAGGTATACCGAACTATAGGACTTTCGAAGAAGTTTAAAAGTAAGCCTAGCTAGGAAACTATAAGCCTATATAACTCTAGAAACTTTAATCGTTCTAGGTGCTCTATTCTAGTAAAACTTTTCTTAAGCCGTTCTTATAAATTAGAGCCGTTAGTATATCTACGTTATATATCTCTATAAAGTATAGTTAGCGAGTATAATTAGTAAGCGTAGTCGGTAAGCGTAGTCGGTACCTTATTCCTATATTAATAAATACTAAACTTATAGATTAATCTTTAGTAGCCTTAATAACTTCTTTAGTAACTCTACGCTCCTAGGAGGCTCCTTTATAGCCTACTAAATCGAGGTGCTTTTAGAGAGCTTTTATTCCGTTACCTAGTCCTAGGTATTTAATAACTCTATTATATCCTCTATATATAACCCTCGAGGCGTACGTTTCCTAGTCTATACCTTTAATAAAAAATCTCTAAACCTATAACGTTCGCGTATTTAAGTTTTATTTTATAGAGTTCGAAGATATTCTACTATACTTATCGTAATACCTCGCCTCTTCGAGCTACTAATAGTAGTAGTAAAAGCTCTCGAACGACTAGGTATACTCCTACTACTATATCTATACGCTATTAGTTTCGACCTAGTCCTTAGAATCCTCTAGTAGCTTAGTAAGATTAGCTAGAGATAGTATCCTATCTCGCGTACTAGCTCGACTACTCGAGGTATTTATAATCGGATAGCGTCTCTTCCTTTACTATTATACTATCTTCTTAATCGGACTAGAGTCGACGAGAGACAGCTGCGATTTAGAGTTAGTCTATCGTTCGCGAAGCTATATACTTATATATCTTAAGAAAGAAGGAAGTATAGTACTACTATATCGTATCGGAGTCGTAAGATATACTAGTAATACTATAATATAAAGTATATAGTACTAAGAAGGAATCGTAGAACTAGAGAGTAAAAGCTAGCGGAGTAATAGAGGTAAATAATATTTATAGAAGCGATTAAGTTTTATTAGTATAAGTACTAGTAAGGTATCTCTATTATAGGCCGACGGCTTATCCTAGTAGCGTTATAGAGACGAGCACCTCTAGTACTCTTATCGAGCTCGTAATAGTCGCGACTAATAAACGTACTAAGTACTCTTTAATTATAGTAACGCTATAGTAGCCTTTAAGGGCAAGTATCTTACTAGCGTAAGAGGCTAGTAGCGTTAATAAAGCTTAAGTCGAAAAAGTAGAGTTAAACTTAGCTTAAGTAGATAAATCTATCGTAAAAAGAATTTAGAAACTACTTAAAGACTATATAAAGCGATATAATACTATATAGTAGAAGGCTAGAAATAATACTAAGAGTAAGAAGAGGAAAAAGAATATAGCGAGCTAGAAGTTTAAGGTATAGCTAGAGCTCCTAGATCTAGTACTAGCTCTAAAGAAAAAGTAGTAGTATATCTCTAAAGGCGTAACTACCGCGTAAGAGAATAAGGCTAGTATTAAATATACTTAGCTATCGAAGGTAAGACTTAAGCTATCTATAAGAATTATAAAGGAGAATTATATATTCGGTAAGCTACTATAAACCGAGAGGTAGAGATAAGAGATATAAGTTAAAGAGAGCCGGCTAGTTTATTTATTTATTTATTTGTTTATTTATTCTATTAACGTACTATAGGAGTCGAAGACTATATAGTACGGGTAGGCTAAAGCCTAGCTAGTCGTTAGAGAGAGAAAAGCCTCCTAGGCTAAAAAACTCTCTAGTCTTAAAGGTGCCTTATTCGCGCTAAAATATATATTATAGGCCGCTACCTAGGAAAGAAGCTAGAATTCTATAGCTATACGCCTTAGCGCTAAGCGCTATACGCTAAGCCGTATATATAGCAAATAAATTAGTATCTAAATTAGTAGGTAGATACGTAGGCCGAAGAGGGAGAGAGCTACCTCTCTATCTTCTCCTATTTATCTCCTCTTTATCTTCTTTTATTTCTCTTCTTTTACTAGGTCTAGTTTATATTATTCTATATCGGTAGGTAGCTCTAGGCTATAGAGTCTTATTTATCGTATACGCTTAAAAGGAGGTTGTCTTATATGCCTTATACTTTACTAGTATACTCGAGAGTATCTATTTCTATTTATAGCTACGTAGAGGCGTATAATAGAACTTCGTAGGCGAGAGCTAGCTAGTACTACGACGTAAACTATAGACCGATATACTATCGGCGGCTATAACTAATCTTAACTTACGAGATATAGTAGTACTAATTAGCTATCCGTATTCTACTTAGCCTAAGAGGAGTTATAGAGCTTCTATATAAACCCTATCTCTAGCGACTAGAATTTACGTATAAAGGTCTCGGAGATAGCGAGCTTATCCGTAGACGTACCTAGAAGCTACTCGACGATATCCTAAAAGCTAAGTCCTCCTTTCTACTTAAAATCGAGCTATATTTCCTATAGAAGCTCTTTATATACCGACTCCTTTATATCGAACTTATAAGCGTATAACTAGAACGCTAGCCTATTTCGCTTAGTCTATACTTTAGACGTAACTAGCTTTTAGAACCTATTACTATCCTAATCGTATCCTAATAGGATAAGCTAATCTAGAACTTCTAGAGTTTAAGTAAAGCGATTAGCTATATTAAACTTAGAGGACTTCTAGGAGAGATAGTTACGATATACTACGTAGTAATAGGATAGGAAAATTTCTATTATAGTTAGAAGACGGCCTTCTACTATTAGCTCCTACTACTAGTTAGTATATAGTCGATAGGCATAATCGGTACTAATTTACCTTCGCTTTCGCTATAGATACTAATATATAGACTAATTTTATAAGCTCTCTATAAGGCTCCGTAAAGCGTAGAGTATACTTCTAGTCTAATTAGAGGTACTCGAATACGTCCTAAAGAAGCTATTAGTTCTAGTAGTAATATACTCTTAATAAGAGCTACTTACGTCCGCTCTAGATACTTAGAATATATATCTCCTCTTATTCCTAGATTATAGCCTCTTAATAAGGTCTATTTCTTACTACGAGGAACTCGGCCTCTTCTTAATTAGTTATATAATAAACTCGGCTTAACTCTTATATTACGTATATAGTATCGTAAGCGTATATACCTTCTTCTTAAACTATCGAATAGCTTTATTTTAAAAGGCGTAGACGGTATAGCTCCTCTATACGGCCTACTCGCTCTTAATAGTAACTCGAAGGCGAAGGTTAGTTATTTTATAGCTAGTACCGGCCGACTTTACTAGTAATACGTAGGGTGCCTCCGGACCCGACTTAGACTAATTAGTATTATACTAGTAGTTATAGTTATAGTGCGGGTCGTCCGCGCCCTTCTCCTTCTCGATATTAAAATAGAAGCTTTCTTTATCTTAGTTTACTACTTATATAGTAGGCCTATCCCGCGCGTACTTATATCTCTTATCGTCCCTATTATATATTAGTACTACCGACTATATTAGCCGACTATATAGATTATTACTTACGCTATCCGGTCGTACTAAGCGTAGTACTCCTCTCTCTAGGCCTTAATCTTCTTCTACTACTACTTCTTTAATAGGGAGCTCTATATATTATTAGAGCCGATTAAAAGCTTCTTCTACTAAGTAAAGGACTTATTTCTAGCTTTGCGCTACTTATCTACTATAGCTCTCTTAAGTAATATATCTACGCGCTAGCTATACTCGCGAAGAGTATTAGAATTAGAAGAGTAGGTATCTATATTTTTCCTTATAGCGCCTAGTCGTATCTAAAGTATAGAAGTACTTATACTATCTAAATCCTTTTTTATAAGGCGGGGATACTTCTATAGACTATTAGAGAGCGCGGTACTTATTAGACGTCGCTTTTATTATACTATTATCGTAAGTTCGATCGCTAAGAAGAGATAAGTATTACGAGGTATATAGTAAATATATGCTTAAAATTCGGCGGTAATACGAGTATAGTAGCGGTTAAGGTAGTAGTTATTATAATAGGAGCTAAGTACGACGAATTCTAGCTTTAGGTGCGCTAGAAGCTTAGTACGTAGCTATTTCTACCTAGCTACTAGCTTACCTCTATATATAGAGTTTAGCTTCCTATGCTATAGTTAGCTACTATAGTCGGCGATATTATATAATATATCGCTTACCTAATATAGCGTATACTAATATATACGACTATATACGGATAGTAATAGCTATAGACGTACTCTAGAGCTAGAATCTATTATATATATTACTTAGATTAACCTTACTATCGCTAGCCGAAAAGAGTAACTACTATATACTTATACTCTCGACGACTACTTATCTACTCGTCGCCGATAGTTACTTCTTAGCTTATACTATCGACGACTACTTATCTCCTTAGCGTAAATAGCTACTTCTTAGCTTATATTATCGACGACTACTCGTCTTCTTAGCGCGAAGGATTGCTTTTTAGTTTATACTATCGACGACCGCTAGTCTCCTTAGCGCCGACGGTTGCTTCTTAGCTTATACTATCGATAACTACTTCTCTTCTTAGTATTAAAGTAGTATCGATAATTATTTCTTCTCTTCTACTATTATAACGACTTAGTTCCTCGATATAAAAGTAGGCTAGAGAGTCTATTTTTCTATTCTACTACTATATTACGACTACTTAACTAGTAATACTATAGAGTACTAGTAAGTCTAGCTCTTTCCCTTCTATAGTATTTTATATATTCGTAGAGAACTTTAAATAATAAAATATATATACTATAGTCGATATTATTTATATAATACCTAGATATAATCTATACTATAGTAAATATTTGCGTTTATTACTATATTCTATAGAGTATCGAAAGCGATTATAGCGTTCGCGTAACCGTAACTTCTACTAGGTAAAGATCGGTAGGAGTATTCTAATATAGTAGTAGAATATAATATAGTTCTACTATATAGCGCTATCGAACTCTAACCTCCCTCTTATAGGCCCGCGTATTCCGGCGGTCGTATACGATTTTCTAGTACTCTTATCTACCCTAGCTTCTCTCTCTCGTACCTCTACCTATCCGCTTCTTTTAACTCTTCGATATCTCTATCTATACTACTCGATACCTTCTCTTATTTCTTAAGTAGACTCTAATATAAAGTTTAACTCGAGCCCTCCTCTACGAGTATATCCTAATATAGATACTAATATACCGCCGTTAGTACTACCTCTACGCGTAGGAAATAAAGCTACTAAGTAGTAGCGAATATAGCTACTAAAAGCTATAGTACTAGACGACGAGTCTCGTAGGAAGGTAGTAGTTCTATAGAAAAAAGTAATAGCTATAAGAACGATATAGTAACGAACGAGAGCTAGTAAGTCTAGTATCTCGAAAAGGTAGTTAATACTAGGGACGGCAGCCTTACGAGAGATTCGTAAGCTTTAGTAAACGATAGCTTTATATATTTAAAGAGTCTCTTTTTAGCGTATTATCCGCGAGATTATAATAGATAAAGGTAGTAGCGATATTATTAGAATTTAGGCGGTAGCACTTAAATACTTATAGAAAGCGGCGGAGGTATTTCTCGTTACGGAGTTCGAGATTTCTAACCTTCTAGCGATCTACGCGAAGTGCGTTACTTTATAAGTAAAGGATATATACCTATATAGTTATTTACGCCGCTAGTTTACTAGCTAGAATAGAGGAGGGAATAATAATATAAGTATATAATACTAGGTTGCCGACTATAATTACTAACTATAAAGAGCCTAGTATACGTTACTATACTTAAAAGCTTAGAATTAATATATATAGCGCGGGTAAAGCTATAGCTAGCGCGCTAGCGAGCCTAACGTCCGCCTTAGCTAACCTATATACCCTTACTAAACTATTAGTAATACTACTACCTCTACCTCCTTAGAACTTATTAGTAGTCGCGCTTTATTAGCTTATTATTATCGCCTTTCTTTTTTATACCTTCTAACGAATTTTCGTATTACGTATACGAAGGATACTACTGCGTACGTTAATCGTAGCTTAATTAACTGCTTTTCTCTCGGCTCTCTACGTATTTATAATAGCTTAACTTCCTACTAATAAGCCTAGCTAGTTCGCCGAGTAATACTTCTTTAGCCGAGATATAGCGTCCGCTCCTCCTTTATTTAGAAACTCCTCTCTACTCGAAAACCCTCCTATAGATAATAGTAATATCGACCTTAGACTTCTTAGTAACTAGGCGCCCTCTTCTAACTAACGTAGCGCTTCTATCCCTCCTTCTTTAATTTCTAACTTCTCTACTTATAATAGTAACGACTAAGAGGCTACTAGTAGAAACGACTAGAATAGTTCTCGTAGAAACGCGAATAGCGATAATAGAAATAACGAAGATAATAGCTCTATTATTAATATCGACGATAGTAATAGTAACGAGAGTAATAGCGACGAGAGTATTATACTACCTACCCCTCCCTCTTAGCTTTCTAAGAAGGCTCTATAGAAAACTATACTAGGCGGTCGGCCTCGTCTTAATAAGCAGAAGCTCGCTTACTAAATAGCTTATAAGAGATAGATCGAGAGGGATAATATAGTAATAGTAGTAGTAGTAGTAGTAGCTAGAGGAGTAGTAGGTAGAAAACGATTACTAGGTAGAAAACGAGTAGCGAAAAAGAGACTAGCTAGAAAGAGAATAGCTAGAAAAGTACTAGCTAAAATAGTAGTAGTAGATAGAGGAGGTCTAGCTCGTAGAGCTAGTATATAAAAGACTTATCGCTATAAGCTAGGTAGTAAGTTATATAGTTAGTATTTATAGTCGGCATTACTAACTTATACTCTAGCTATCGCGCTCCGAGAGATCCGTAAGTACTAGAAGTCTACGGATCTACTTATACTAAAGCTACTCTTTAGCTACCTCGTCTACGAAGTTTACTACGACGTTTCTAGAGGCTTAGCTATTTCTTAAGGAGGTTACTATTAGTAGGCGAGCGCCCTTAGTACTCTATAGGAAGCTGCCGAGAGTGCTCTAGTCTACCTTTTCTCGAGTATATATACTTCTAGTCGTTCTATATTCGATCGATATTAACTATATTATAGGTACTAACGTTACTACGATTTATATAAAGCGAGTAACTATTTAGTAGAGGAATATAAAGTTTATTATTAGCCTACTCTCGTCTTAGGGAATTAATATATTTAGTAAGAGATAAATCTCTACGATATATATAAGGAAAATCGTTATAACTATAAAGGGTATATATAGTAAAAATCGGTATAAGTAAAGAGGTTGCTATAGTCGGCATTCGTAGTTAGTATGCCTATAGTTGCCCTAAAACGTATAATTTGCCGTATTAAATTAAATATGCCTTTAAAACTTATCGCTTTCTATACTTTCTACTTCCTTCGGTTTCTATCTATTTATAACCCTCGATTTTCTATACTATATTCTATCGAATCTTATATTTCTATTAGGACCTATCTTTAGACCTATCGTTAGACCCGAGTCGGACCTATCTAATACCTATATTTATTAGATAGGTCTAGAACTAGGTAGGAACCGGCTAGAACCCGACCTAACTATTATAGTTCTATATATTTAGGTCCTAGACCCGACCCGGACCCGTCCCGACCTATTCTAACCTCTAGATATACTAGTAATACTATAATATAAAGTATATAGTACTAAGAAGGAATTATAGAACTAGAAAGTAAAAGCTAGCGGAGTAATAGAGGTAAATAATATTTATAGAGGCGATTAAGTTTTATTAGTATAAGTACTAGCGAGGTGTCTCTATTATAGGCTAACGGCCTATCCTAGTAGCGTTATAGAGACGAGTACCTCTAGTACTCTTATCGAGCTCGTAATAGTCGCGACTAATAAACGTACTAAGTACTCTTTAATTATAGTAACGCTATAGTCGCCTTTAAGAGTAAGTATCTTACTAGCGTAAGAGGCTAGTAGCGTTAATAAAGCTTAAGTCGAAAAAGTAGAGTTAGACTTAGCCTAAGTAGATAAATTTATTATAGAGAGAATTTAGAAACTATCTAAAGACTACGTAAAGCGATATAATACTATATAGTAGAAGGCTAGAAATAATACTAAGAGTAAGTAAAAGAAAAAGAATATAGCGAGCTAGAAGTTTAAGGTATAGCTAGAGCTCCTAGATCTAGTACTAGCTCTAAATAAAAAGTAGTAGTATATCTCCGAAGGCGTAATCGCTATATAAGAGAATAAGGCTAGTATTAAATATACTTAGCTATCGAAGGCAAGACTTAAGCTATCTATAAGAATTATAAAGGAGAATTATATATTCGGTAAGCTACTATAGACTAAGAGGTAGAGATAAGAGATATAAGTTAAAGAGAGCCGGCTAGTACTACGACGTAAAGTTTAAACCGTAGACTAATATACCGTCGGCGGCTATAACTAATCTTAACTTACGAGATATAGTAGTACTAATTAGCTATTCGTATTCTACCTAGCCTAAGAGGAGTTATAGAGCTTCTATATAAACTCTATCTCTAGCGACTAGAATTTACGTATAAAGGTCTTAAAGATAGCGAGCTTATCTATAGACGTACCTAGAAGCTACTCGACGATATCCTAAAAGCTAAGTCCTCCTTTCTACTTAGAATCGAGCTATATTTCCTATAGAAGCTCTTCGTATACTAACTCCTTTATATCGAACTTATAAGCGTATAACTAGAACGCTAGCCTATTTCGCTTAGCTTATACTTTAGACGTAACTAGCTTCCGGAACCTATTACTATCCTAATTATATTCTAACGAGATAAGCTAATCTAGGACTTCTAGAGTCTAAGTAAAGCGATTAGCTATATTAAACTTAAAGGACTTCTAGGAGAGATAGTTACGATATACTACGTAGTAATAAGGTAGGAAAATTTCTATTATAGTTAGAAGATAGCCTTCTACTATTAGCTCCTACTACTAGTTAGTATATAGTCGGTAGGTATAGTCGGTACTAATTTACCTTCGCTTTTACTATAAATACTAATATGCGGACTAATTTTATAAGCTCTCTATAAGGCTCTATAAAGCGTAGAGTATATTTCTAGTCTAGTCGGAGGTACTCGAATACGTCCTAAAGAAGCTATTAGTTCTAGTAGCGATATACTCTTAGTAAGAGCTACTTACGTCCGCTCTCGATACTTAGAATATATATCTCCTCTTATTCCTAGATTATAGCCTCTCGATAAGGTCTATTTCTTACTACGAGGAACTCGGCCTCTCCTTTATTAGTTATATAATAAACTTAGCTTAACTCTTATATTACGCGCGTAGTATCGTAAGCGTATATACTTTCTTCTTAAACTATCGAATAGCTTTATTCTAAAAGGCGTAGACGGCGTAGCTCCTCTATACGGCCTACTCGCTCTTAATAGTAACTTAAAGGCGAAGGTTAGTTATTTTATAGCTAGTACCGGCCGACCTTACTAGTAATATATAGAGTACCTCCGGACCTAACTTAGACTAATTAGTATTATACTAGTAGTTATAGTTATAGTACGGGTCGTTCGCGCCTTTTTTCTTCTCGATATTAAAATAAAAGCTTTCTTTATTCTAGTTTACTACTTATATAGTAGGCCTATCCCGCGCGCGCTTACGTTTCTTATCGTCTCTATTATACGTTAGTATAAGAGTAATAGCTTAGGAGGCTAATAGCTTAGAGGGCGTCTAAGTTAGACGCCGAAGTATTCGGCTTATACTACGTATACTTAGCGTAAGATAAAAGTACGCTAAACGTATATAAAGGAATCGGTAAGAATTAGTCTCTTAATATCTCTAACGAGTATAGTTAGGAGCGCTTAATAGATTACTATATACTAACCTTTATAATACTAATTCTTCTACTTTATTAAGAGTAGCGATCTATTAAGGCCTACTATACTTACGCGAGGAGTATTTATATAGCTAAGTAACTATAGCGAACGCGCTAGGTCCGTAGTATTACTATTAGGCTACGTAGAAGAGTTACTAAACTCTAAAGCTAAAGAAAATAAGGAGATAAACGATACTAATAATATATAAGCAAGGCGCGAGCGTCTCGAATAAGAGAACGCTACGCTACGCGAATAGCTCGAACTTCGCGCTCTCTAAGTAAAGAATAAATACTTAACGTAAGAAGTTAGAACAACTACTTTACTAATACGCTTAAGTATAATAGTAAGAAGCCTTAGCTCGGAGTACTCTAGTATAGCGAGTATTACTAGAGATACTAAGAATAGTACGCGCTATAGTAGCGACGAATATATACTCTACGAATCTATTAAGCTCTACTCTTCTAAGCTATTTAAGAGCGAGACTATTAAGGAAGCCTAAGAATACGTCCGCGTATATAAAGTAAACTTTATAGCCGCGCCGAGAAAGTTTATAATAGAATACTAGAAAGTAATCGCTAGTATTATATTCCTTATAGGCGAAGTATAAGAAGCCTAGTATAACGAGTACCCTAGTATACTTCTAATAAGATATACTTAGGCGTAGTTCTATAAGTTCCTATATGATATTATCGGAGATTAAGTAAACCGCTAGCTACTCGTAACTATTAAGTACGAGATAACGCGCTAAGGCGAAAATTAAAGTATACGATAATTTATAATAGACCTCGATAGTCTCGAGATATAGCTCGGCGACTATACTAAGGCGTAGTTAGTTCGCTAGCTTCTTATAAAGTTAAAGCTATTACTATAAAAGGATATTATTAAGAACTATATTATTCTAGCGAAGCGCGCTAACCTCGTCGCTCTAGTATAATACCTTAAATAGGTAGAAAGGTTAATACTACGCGATATAGGCTTACGCGACTATAATAAGGACGCGTAGTACTAGTAGTTAAAGCGTAAGAGAGTCGATAGTAATATATATACCTCTAAAGGTAGTTATAGGCCTAACTTAAAGGAGAAGAACTCTTAGGATAAGCGTAGAAGTAAAGATAAGAACTAGTAACCTAGGTATTATAGTTATAACGAGGTAGGCTATATCTATCTAGATTATTTAAATAAGGATAAGGATAGTAATAAGCTAGTAGTCCGTAAGATAGCCGTAGGCAAGTCGAAAAAAGTAGAAGCGACGGAGATATTACGTAAGTCTCCGCTACTAAAGTAGATAGTATAGGATACCTACCTATATAATATATACTAGTAGTACGAGTATAAGGAGAAGTTAAGTCTTAGGAGGGCCGTAGGCTAGCTAAGTTCCTTCTCGATAATACTATAAATATTAATATAATATCGCGAGCCTTCGTACTCTAGTATAAGTTGCCCTTACGGCCGAACGCGGCCTTACTACCGGCTACTATCTTTATAAGTAAACTAGGTTATTATTACGATACGTACTATATATATATAAGGCTCGTAGACTCCTCGAGGATTAAGTACGTAACCGGAGGGATCTTCTATATATATAATATACTAGATCCTAATATTATTCTTAGCTATCTATAGCGACGTATATAATAAGTAAGTATCGATAGTAGTATAGATAAATAGTATTATAGTAACGATTATTTCGGCTAATTCGAAGTCCGAGAGGCCTATAAGTTCCTTAAAGACCTCTAGAAGGCACCTACTATATTTATAGTTAGCTTAAGTAGAATAGGTAAGGAGCTTACTTTAATACTAGAGGAGTTCTATTAGTTCGACGACGTCCTTAACTTAATAGAGGAAATACGAAGTAGACTTATTAATAGCGCTAAGTATATAATCGACCTAAAGCTAGGCACTATACTACTCTTTAGGCCGCTATACTACTAGTTAGATAGAGAGCTTAAAGAGCTTAAGGAGTACCTAAAGACTAAGCTCGAGTATAATTAGATCGAGCGTTCTAATAGTAAGGTAGGTACGCCTATCCTATTTAGACTAAAGAAGAATAGTAAGCTACGGTTATATATAGACTATTATAAGCTAAACGAGATTACGATTAAGAACTAGTACCTACTCTCTCTTATTAGTAAAACGCTAGATAGACTTATAGAAGCTATATAGTTTACGTCGCTAGATCTTACGAACGCGTATTATCGTATCTATATTAAACTAAGCGACTACTAGAAGACTACGTTCTATACGCGATACGATTACTACTAATACCAAGTAATACCCTTTAGTTTAACGAACGCCCTAGTAATATTCTAGGCGTATATTAACCGCGCGCTAGTAGGGCTAGTAGATATAAGTTACGTAGTATACCTAGATAATATCCTAATCTATAGTAAGACTCGCGAGGACTACGTATAAGACGTATACGCTATACTTAAGAGGCTCTATAAATTTAGACTCTACGTATAACGCGCTAAGTATAAGTTCTTCTAGAAATAAGTTAACTTTCTTAAGTTTATAGTTACGATTAGAGGCGTAGCGATAGACCTTAGTAGAGTAGCTATAATTACCTCGTAGCTAAGCCCGACTACTCTAATAGAGGTTTAATTATTCCTTAAGTTCGTAAACTTCTACTACTACTTTATCTTTAGATATTTAAGGGTCGTAGTACTACTAACTATACTCTCGAAGAGCGTAAAGAATAGTAGGAAGCTAGGGCCTATTAGTTAGAGTAAAGCTAAGGAGTAGGCTTTCTTAAAGTTAAAAGAACGCTTCTAGACTATACTACTCCTTAGGTACTTTAACTCTATATTATGCCTACGAGTCGAGACTAATACGTCTAACTTTGCTATCGCTAGTATTCTAAGCTAGCTATTCGAGTCGGAATAGTACCTAATCGCGTTCTTTTCGTAGAAGATAATTAATACCGAGTATAACTATAAGGTCTATAATAAGGAACTTCTCGTAGTAGTAGAATTCTTTAAGGTATAAAGGCCTTACCTCGAAGGCGCTACGTATAAGGTAGAGGTACTAGTCGACTACGCTAACTTAAAGGCCTTTATAGGTATAAAGTAGTTAATAGGCTAATAGGCTAGGTAGGCTACGTTCTTAGCCTCGTATAACTTTATAATTAGTTATAGAGTAGGCAAGCTAAATATAGCCGACGCGCTATCGAGACGTAGCGATTATATAAAAGATATATAGGTAATAAATAACCTATTACTATCGCTATAGTAGAAACTCTAAGTTTAGAGCAACCTCTAAGTAGACGGACTAGTTATAAACTATATTAAGGCTACTTATAACCGCTAGTATATAATAAACTAGAGGGCGGTAACGAAAGCGGCTAATAGGACGTAGCCTACTAGCCTCGAACGCTACGAGCTAGGTCTATATAGATTCGCGCTACTAATATAGGTCGCTAGCGCTATTATTATAAAGGAATAGCTATATACTAATACCTTAGACCTAGTAATCGGATATATAGCTACGCTAGTCTAGCTAAACCTAATAGCGAAGGAGCTATATACGTAGGTAGAGAGTAATAGAGGCGAAAGCGACAAGTATACTATCTAAGATAAGTATATATATTATAAAGAAGTATTATACCTTCCCTACGACCTCGTATTATAAACGTAAGTAATTCGTATATACTACGACGACTTCTTAGCTAGCTATTTTAGTAAGAATAAGACTACGAAACTCGTTAAAAGAAAGTACTAGTAGCTAGAGATTAGTAAGGACGTTAGGTAATACGTCGAATCGTATAGTAGCTATTAGAAGGCAAAAGTAAGGCGCTACTATCCCTATAGCGAGATAGTTACGCTTCTTCTACTAGAATAGCTATAGAAAGATCTATTTATAGACTTTATTATAGACCTCCTACTAAGTAAGCGTAATAGTCGTATATTTAACGCGATCCTTATAATTATCGACCGCTATTCTAAGATAGTAACTTTCGTTTAGATAATAAAGCGCTATATAAGCATAGAGCTTATAGATATCCTACTTAATAAAGTTATACGACTTCGAGGTATACCTAGTAGTATTATCTCTAATAGAGGGTCTATATTTACTAGCTAGTTCTAGTTAGACTTCTATTTCGAGGTATACGTAAAACATAGGCTAAGTATAGAATTTTACTCGTAAATAGATAGCTAGACTAAACGCGTAAACTAGACGCTTAAGTAGTACCTATATATATATTATAAGGAGAACTAAGACGACTAGGCGTCTATACTAGCCTCTATAGAATTTACGTATAATAATAGCCTAAATATAATACTAAAGATATCGCTATTTTATATTATTTATAGGTTCGACTCGAACTTAATAATAGAGACCTATAAGAGAGATATAACTAAATCTTAGAGCGCGATTCTATAAAGAGAAGTACTAGTAGTAATAGACGCTATAGAAAGGTTAAAGCGGAACTATAAGGAGTTAATAAAGCGCTAATAGTAAGTAAGCGAGTCGTAGGCTAAGTATTATAACTAGAAGTATTAGCTAAAGGAATATAAGGTCGGTAATATAGTCCTTCTATTTATAAAGAACCTAAAACTAAAGGTACTATTAAAGAAGCTAGTAGATAAGTTCGCTAGACTATTTAAAGTAATCGACGTAGTTAGGAAGTAGGCGTACTACCTAGCTCTTCTAACGGAATTACGTATCTATAATATCTTCTATATATCTCTTTTAGAACTCTAGTATAGTAGCGAATCTTAGGAGACTAGCTTGCCTCTCGTAAATAATAAAAGCGAGTAAATAGTTAAGAAAGTACTAGAAACCTAAGTCGAGAAAGATAAGAGGAAGTAGCTAGTCTAGTAGAAAGGCTAGCTAGAAGAATACGATATATAAGAACTAATTAAATATATTAAGGAATATAAAGCGCTCGAGGAATTTAAGGCGTAAGAGTAGAGTAAGAGGAGCTTATATAAGCTATAAAGTCGACTATCGTAGCTACTATACTACTAATTAACTATTATAACTACTATAACTTACGACGAGTATACGCTAAGTATTAAGGCTACGACGAAACGTTACGTTACGAAAATTACTAAAAGGAATAAAGAATACGAAGTAGAGAGAAATTATTTATTTATAGCGCCTATAGGCGTAGCGTAAATAGGCTATAGCGCTAGCGTAGAATAGAAGTATAAAATAAGGTAGTAGACTATATAAGTAGCGTAGGAGGAGCGTAAGGAGAGAGTATAAGGAGAGTACGCGATACGCTAGCTTACTCCTTTATATTTTTATTAACCTTAGTACTATTCTTCTTCTTACTCTTACTAGCTACGCTCTTATTATCCTCCTTCTTCTTCTTTTCTACTATAAAGGCCTCGTCGTTAAAGACCTTCTCTATCTAGCTAGCGAGGTAGTTAGCGTAAGTAGTATAAACTACTATATCGAGCGCCTCTTTTAAGGCGCTAAGTAGGTATAGACGCTACGAAGAATATTAGTAACGCGTATAAGGAGTATATAACTCGTAAGATATATTATATACCTCGTACTTAAGCTTAAAGAGCTTAAAGAATAGGGCGATCTACTTACTAGCTATAAGTAGCTTAGTAGTAGAAGGACCGCTATTAGCTAGTATAGCGCTAGCTCCGCCCTTCTTTAGAGTCTTAAAGACCTTAGCCGACTTACTCTTATTAGACTATAGGACCTTAAGGCTATTAGCAATTAAGGCCTATAAATTAGTAGAGTAGTAGCGGAGCTACTCGGCGCGTATAGCTAGCCTACCCTTAGCTAGCTTAGCGAAGTAGAAGCGTAAGCGCTTCGACTACGTAATAATATCTAGGTCGGTATAGCGGTCGTAGGAGTAGTTATTATTATTATAGCGCTAGTAATTCTTCTTCTTACTTAATTTTATAATCTTATTATATAGCCGAACGCTAGCTATATATACTATATTAGTAAGGAACTCGTAGCTAATATATACGTAGAACGCTAGACTTACCCGTTACTAAATATAAGAGATAACGATAATAGTCGTCGTTCTTAGTAGCGAGGAGGTTAGTAATAGTACGAGGATCGGCTAAGATTATAGGAGTAGAATTCTTCTTAGGAGGTATAATACTTATAGAATAGATACTAGGAAAGGGCTAGGAAGATATATAGATAGTATAAGGCAAGAGTAGAGCGCTTATCTAAAGATAGTATACTAGAATAAGTATTAACGTAATTAGGCGCGAACTTATAGCCCGTACCTACCTTATAATTAACGCGCGGCCTATATAGAGTCTATAATATAAAAGTCCCTTAAGATCTAGTATATTGCTATAGTATCGCTAAAAATCGCGTACGACTATAAAGTAGTAAAGTAATATAACCGTAACGTAATAAGAACGTAAGCGGCCGGCTACTATATTAATATAGACTCTTCTACGAGCTAAGGTAGCTCTATAAAGAAGAGGAGATAATTATAAGAGCGATAGCTTAGAGGGCTAATAGCTTAGAGAGCGTCTAAGTTAGACGCCGAAGTATTCGGCTTATACTACGTATACTTAGCGTAAGATAAAAGGACGCTAAATATATATAAAGGAATTAGTAAGAATTAGTCTCTTAATATCTCTAACGAGTATAGTTAGGGGCGCTTAATATATTACTATATACTAACCTTTATAGCGCCTCGAAAGAGGCTCTTAATATAGTAGTCTATACCGCCTACGCCGACCGCCTCGCTAGCTAGATAGAGGAGGTCTTTAACGACGAGGCCTTCGTAGTAAAAAAGAAGAAGAAGGAGGATAATAAGAGCGCGGCTAGTAAGAGTAGAAAGGAGGATAGTACTAAGGTTAACGAAAGTATAGAGGAGTAAGCTAGCGTATCGCGCGCTCTTCTTATACTCTCTTCTCGCGCTTCTTCTATACTACTTATATAGTCTACTACTTTATTTTATACTTTTATTCTATACTAGCGCTACGGCCTATTTACGCTATACCTATAGGCGCTATAAATAAATAATTTCTTTCTACTTTATATCCTTTATTTCTTTTAGTAATTTTCGTAATATAATATTTCGTCGCGGCCTTAGCGCTTAGCGCGTACTTGTTATAAGTTATAGTAGTCGCGACGGTTAATTAGTAGCATAGTAGCTATAATAGTCGACTTTATAGCTTATATAAGCTCCTCTTACTTTACTCTTATACCTTAAATTCCTTAAGCGCTTTATATTCCCTAATATATTTAATTAGTTCTTACGTATCGTATTCTTCTAGCTAGCCTTTCTACTAGACTAGCTACTTCCTCTTACTCTTCTCGACTTAAGTTTCTAGTACTTTCTCGACTATTTACTCGCTCTTATTATTTACGAGAGGTAAGCTAGTCTCCTAAGATTTACTACTATACTAGAGTTCTAAAAGAGATATATAGAAGATATTATAAATACGTAATCCTATTAGAAGAGCTAGGTAGTACGCCTACTTTCTAACTAAGTTAATTACTTTAAATAGTTTAGCGAACTTATCCGCTAGCTTCTTTAATAGTACCTTTAGTTTTAGGTTCTTCGTAGATAGAAGGAATATATCGCTGACCTTATATTCCTTTAGCTAATACTTCTAGTTATAATACTTAGCCTACGACTCGCTTACTTACTACTAGCGCTTTATTAACTCCTTATAGTTCTACTTTAACTTTTCTATAGTATCTATTACTACTAGTACTTCTCCTTATAGAATCGCGCTTTAAGATTCGATTACGTCCCTCTTATAGGTCTTTATCGTTAAGTCTAGGTCGAACTTATAGATAATATAAAATAGCGATATCTTTAATATTATATTTAGGCTATTATTATACGCGAATTCTATAGAGGCTAGTATAGACGCCTAGTCGTCTTAGTTCTCCTTATAATAGATACGTAGGTACTACTTAAGCGTCTAGTTTACGCGTTTAGTCTAGCTATCCGTTTACGGATAAAATACTATACTTAGCTTACGTTTTATATATACCTCGAAATAGAAGTCTAACTAGAACTAGCTAGTAAATATAGACTCTCTATTAGGGATAATACTACTAGGTATACCTCGAAGTTATATAACTTTATTAAGTAGGATATCTATAAGCTCTATACTTATATAACGCTTTATCGTCTAAACGAAAGTTACTATCTTAGAATAGTAGTTAATAATTATAAGAATCGCGTTAAATATATAACTATTACGCTTACTCGATAGAAGGTCTATAATAAAGTCTATAAATAGATCTTTTTATAGCTATTCTAGTAGAGGAAGCGTAACTATCTCGCTATAAGGATAGTAGCGCCTCGCTTTTACCTTCTAATAGCTACTATACGATTCGACGTATTACCTAACGTCCTCGTTAACTTCTAGCTACTAGTACTTTCTCTTAATAAGTTCCGTAGTCTTATTCTTACTAAAATAGCTAGCTAGGAAGTCGTTATAGTATATACGAATTACTTATATTCGTAATATAAAGTCGTAGGAAAGGTATAATACTTCTTCGCGATATATATATCTATCTCGAATAGTATACTTATCGCTTTTACCTCTATTACTCTCTACCTACGTATATAGCTCCTTCGCTATTAGGTCTAGCTAGACTAGCGTAGCTACGTATCCGATTACTAGGTCTAAGGTATTAGCGTATAGCCGTTCCTTCGTAATAATAGCGCTAGCGACCCGTATTAGTAGCGCGAATCTATATAGACCTAGCTCGTAGCGTTTAAGGCTAGTAGGCTACGTCCTATTAGCTACTTTCGTTACCGCCCTCTAGTTTATTATATACTAGCGGTTATAAGCGGCCTTAATATAGTTTATAACTAGTCCGTCTACTTAGAAGTTACTCTAAACTTAGAGTTTCTACTATAGCGATAGTAATAGATTATTTATCGCTTATATATCTTTTACGTAATCGCTACGTCTCGATAGCGCGTTAGCTACGTTTAGCTTACCTACTCTATAACTAATTATAAAGTTATACGAGGCTAAGAACGTAGCCTACCTAGCCTATTAGCCTATTAACTACTTTATACCTATAAAGGCCTTTAGGTTAGCGTAGTCGACTAGTACCTCTACCTTATACGTAGCGCCTTCGAAGTAAGGCCTCTATACCTTAAAGGATTCTACTACTATAAGGAGTTCCTTATTATAGACCTCGTAGTTATACTTAGTATTAATTATCTTCTATAAGAAGAACGCGATTAAGTACTATTCTAACTCGAATAGCTAGCTTAGAATACTAGCGATAGCGAAGTTAAATATATCGGTCTCGACTCGTAAGCGTAACGTAGAGTTAAAGTACTTAAGAAGTAGCGCGGTCTAGAAGCGTTCTTTTAACTTTAAAAAAGCCTACTCCTCGGCTTCGCTCTAATTAATAGGCCCTAGCTTCCTACTATTCTTCGCGCTCTTTAAGAGTATAGTTAGTAGTACTACGACTCTTAAATATCCGAAGATAAAGTAGTAGTAGAAGTTCGCGAACTTAAGAAACGATTAAACCTCTATTAGAGTAGTCGGCCTTAGCTATAAGGCGATTATAGCTACTCTACTAGGGTCTATCGCTACGCCTCTAATTATAACTACGAACTTAAGGAAGTTAACTTATTTCTAGAAGAACTTATACTTAGCGCGTTATATATAGAGTCCGAATTTATAGAGCCTCTTAAGTATAGCGTATACGTCTTATATATAGTCCTCGCGAGTCTTACTATAGATTAGGATATTATCTAGGTATACTACGTAACTTATATCTACTAGCCCTACTAGCGCGCGGTTAATATACGCCTAGAACGTTACTAGGGCGTTCGTTAAACTAAAGGGTATTACCTAGTATTAGTAGTAATCGTATCGCGTATAGAATATAGTCTTCTAGTAGTCGCTTAGTTTAATATAGATACGATAATACGCGTTTATAAGATCTAGCGACGTAAACTATATAGCTTCTATAAGTCTATCTAGCGTTTCGCTAATAAGAGAGAGTAGGTACTAGTTCTTAATCGTAATCTCGTTTAGCTCGTAGTAGTCTATATATAACTATAGCTTACTATTCTTCTTTAGTTCGAATAGGATAGGCGTACCTACCTCGCTATTAGAACGCTCGATCTAATTATACTCGAGCTTAGTCTTTAGGTACTTCTTAAGCTCTTCGAGCTCTCTACTTAACTAGTAGTATAGTAGCCTAAAGGGTAGTATAGTACCTAGCTTTAAGTCGATCGTATACTTAGCGCTATCGATAGGTCTACTTTATATTTCCTTTATCGAGTTAAGGACGTCGTCGAACTAATAGAACTCCTCTAGTATTAAAGTAAGCTCCTCGCCTATTCTACTTAAGCTAACTATAAATATAGTAGGTGCCTTCTAGAGGTCTTTAAGGAACTTATAGGCCTCTTAGACTTCGAATCGGCCGAAACGATCGTTACTATAACGCTATTTATCTATACTACTATCGATACTTACTCGTTATATACGTCGCTATAGATAGCTAAGAATAATATTAGGATCTAGTATATTATATACGTAGAAGATCTCTCCGGTTACGCGCTCGATTCTTAAGGAGTCTACGAGCCTTATACGTATATAGTACGTACCGTAATAATAACCTAGTTTACTCGTAAAGGTAGTAGCCGGCGGCAAGGCCGCGTTCGGCCGTAAGGGCAACTTATACTAGAGTATAAAGGCTCGTAATACTATATTAATATTCGTAGTATTATCGAGAAGGAACTCGGCTAGCCTACGGCCCTCCTAAGACTTAACTTCTCCTTATACTCGTACTACTAGTATATATTATATAGGTAGGTACCCTATACTATCTACTTTAGTAGCAGAGACTTACGTAATATCTCCGTCGCTTCTACTTTTTTCGACTTACCTACGGCTATCTTACGGACTACTAGCTTATTACTATCCTTATTCTTATTTAAATAATCTAGATAGATATAGCCTACCTCGTTATAACTATAATACCTAGGTTACTAGTTCTTATTTTTACTTCTACGCTTATCTTAAGAGTTCTTCTTCTTTAAGTAAGACTCGTAACTACCTTTAGAGGTATACGCGTTACTATCGACTCTCTTATACTTTAACTACTAGTATAACGCGTCCTTATTAAAGTCGCGTAAGCCTATATTATATAGTATTAACTTTTCTACCTATTTAAGGCATCGTACTAGAGCGACGAGATTAGCGCGCTTCGCTAGAATAATATAGTTCTTAATAATATCCTTTTATAGTAATAGCTTTAACTTTACGAGAAGCTAGCGAACTAACTACGCCTTAGTATAGTCGCTAAGCTATATCTCGAGACTACCGAGGTCTATTATAAATTATCGTATACTTTAATTTTCGCTTTAGCGCGTTATCTCGTACTTAATAGTTACGAGTAGCTAGTAGTTCGCTTAATCCCTAACGATATTATATAGGAACTTATAGAACTATACCTAAGTATACCTCGCTAGAAGTATACTAGAGTACTCGTTATACTAGGCTTCTTACGCTTCGCCTATAAGGAATATAATACTAGCGATTACTTTCTAGTATTCTATTATAAACTTTCTTAGCGCGGCTATAAAGTTTACTTTATATACGTAGATATATTCTTAGGCTTTCTTAATAGTCTCGCTCTTAAACGGCTTAGAAGAGCGGAGCTTAATAGATTCGTAGAGTATATATTCGTCGCTACTATAGTATATACTATTCTTAGTATCTCTAGTAATACTCGCTATACTAAAGTACTTCGAGCTAAGGCTTCTTACTATTATACTTAAGTATATCGGTAGGGTAGTCGTCTTAACTTCTCGCGTTAAGTATTTATTCTCTACTTAAAGAGTATAGAGTTCGAGCTATTCGCGTCGCGTAGCGTTCTCTTATTTAAAACGCTCGCGCCTTGCTTATATATCGTTAGCGTTATCTATCTCCTCGTCTTTTTTAGCTTTAGAGTTTAGTAACTCTTCTACGTAGCCTAATAGTAGTACTATAGACCTAGCGCGTTCGCTACGATTACCTAGCTATATAGATGCTCCTTACGTAAGTATAGTAGGCCTTAATAGATCGCTACCTTCGATAAAGTAGAAGAATTAGTATTATAAAGGTTAGTATATAGTAATATATTAAGCGCCTCTAACTATACTCGTTAGAGATATTAAGAGACTAATTCTTACCGATTCCTCTATATACGTTTAGCGCACTTTTATCTTGCGCTAAGTATATATAGTATAAGCCGAATACTTCGGCGTCTAACTTAGACGCCTTCTAAGCTATTAGCTCTCTAAGCTATTAGCCTTCTAAGCTATCGCTCTTATATTTTCTCTATCTTACCTACTCTTTAAGAACTTCTAGTTTATAACTAGGATCTTCTAAAGCTTCTAGGTAGTATAGATAGAATATACCTCTAGTTTCTCTTATACTCTTTTCTTACTTCTTTATCTAGTTAATACTATAGGTCCTATAAGAGGTAATACCTATTACTTTAAGGATAAGAAGGCTAACTCTTTCTACTTAGGGCCTCTCTATAAACCTAGGCTTATAACCTATTAAATTATATTCTCGTAGGTACTTAGTAGGAGAGTATAATATATAGTTAAAGTAGAGGCGATAAGTAGGAACTAACTCGTTAATTATATTAGATACCTAGAGGAGTATTAGAAAGTATAGTTTAGTTAGATCTTCTAAGAGGCACTATATATTAGAGTTAGTTAGTATAGGTTATATAACTCTAGGCTATATAACTAAGCTAAGGCTATATTTTAGGAGCGAGATATAACCTAGAACTATCTAATATAATTAACGAGTTAGTTCCTACTTATCGCCTTTACTTTAACTACGTATTATACCCTCCTACTAAGTACCTACGAGAATATAATTTAATAGTCTATATATTAAGAAGTACTATTACCTCGTACTCTTTATATCTATATTTTAGACCTATTGCCTTTCTCTTCTATATAAAACGCCGCCGACTACCTAGTACTTAGCTCTCTTTTATAAGTATATTATATATTATCTTATTAGTTATTACCTCGATAAAGAATTTATAAGTAATACGACCTCGGAGCTAGTCGTTAGTATAGTCGTATATATTATATCTCTTTTACGTACTAGGTATACGTATAATTATACGAAGAGTTCGAAGAGACGGTTTTATAAGATAGTTTACGTCGAGATAGAACTACTAGAGGTCTAAGATTAAGCTATTATTATTCTAGAGCTTAATTAGTATAGGATATAGCTCTTCTAGTAGGTTTTAAGGGCGCGGCATAGTTATATAATACTTAGAGGTAGGAATATAGCATTCGTATATAGAGTCTACGATATAAAAGAAGAAGCGATAAGAGCCGAGGTAAGACGGGACGACTCTAGCGAATAACGACTAGGCGTAAGGGACAGCATCGACATATTACAATCTTTTAGTCGTACAATATTTACAGCGGCTAAGACGACATTGAAACACGGGCCGACACACTATTACACTGGCACGAGTGCTACGAGCGAAACTGGGAAGGTCTGAATCTATTTTTGGGTTTTTGCACTTTTGGTATTAAAAATCCGCCATACGAGCGCAACAACTGGGGGAACGGTCGACGACAACATTCGGGCCACCAAAGGCAGTACGAGAGCTACCCACAGCAAAACAACCCACAACTGAGCAGATTCCCGCAATACATGTCATGTCTGTCGATATCTCATGCCATCAATTCGAAGCCTCCAAACCCGGCCAGCCTGGCGCACCATGTCTCTTGAGCTCCTCATTCGTCCACTCCCACAGCCTGTCCGCCAATTCCTGACTGACAGCATGCGGGTTCCCGTCCTTGGGCTTGCCAAAAGTGCCCTGCTCGTAGTACCGACCATTCTCAATGCTCGGTTTGGCCGCGTTGCCTAACCACAAACCCGGCTCGGCACCCTTGTCGCAATCCACGCCCGTGAGCCAGACGATCGGCGCAACTGCCCAGACGAGCAGCTTCATCCCGTCGGCCTTGCCCCAGATCTCGGACTTGACAGTACCAGGATGGAACGAAGTCGTGGTGATGTTTGGATACAGTTGAGCGAGCTTCCGAGCGAAGAGCATGTTTGCCAGTTTCGAATGGCCATATTTCTTCGGAGCGCTCAGGCCGGAGGATTCGACAGTCTTGGTGGTGTCGAGGTCGACCAAGCCGGTCTTGGGCACCAGGCGATGGCCGCCAATGGAAGAGGTGACAACAACGCGAACGTCGGCATCTGGCTGCTTTTGTGTCTGCAAGATCTTCGGCATGAGCAGCTGGCATAGGAGCGTGTGGCCGACGTGGTTCACTCCGAAAGTGTTTTCGTATCCCTCCTTGGTCAAGCCAGGTGCTGTGCCTGAGACGCCGGCATTGAGGTACAGTTGGTCGAGTCGATCACTCTTTTCGCTGAAGCGAGCAGCGCAGGCCCGAATGCTATCGAAAGAGTTCAAGTCGAGCTCCAGTGGCTCAATGTTGGCACTTGGATGTTCTTGCTTGATGGCATCAATGGTTGCCTTTGCTTTGCTGGGTGTTCTGGCACAGAGGTAGATGCATCCGGGGTTATGAGCGGCCAAAGCCTTTACGATGCTGGCACCAATACCAGCATTGCCTGGTGACTGTGAGCTCAGGAAATCATGAATGTTCATGAATGCTCACCTCCAGTCACTACGATAACCTTCTTTGCCAGATCTGGTATGTCACGATCAGGCTGGAAATTGGACTTGGCAGCCATGGCGCGTCAGAGCTGAGGAGCGTGGAACCGCTGCTGACCTTCAGTGTTGATGAGCGTAGAGCTTGTGTTGTCTGCCACTCGGAGTGCCGCGACAGGCTTCGGAGTCCTAGGACTATGAGCTGCAAGCACGGAATGTCAGTTGCGAGAGGTCGTCATCGTTTAAATTTCACAGCCGAATCGAGATAGGATCCATCTTTGTGTAGTACAGACGCCGTCATTTTCTCCTCACTAGACATGTGCCTCGGGTAGCGCGTGCTAGCAAGGCGCTGGCGCCATCAATGATGAGCATACCAAATGGGGCTGAGAATGCGAGCATGAAACAAGCTTCCTCGACCCTAAGCTAGAAGCTCGCCCTACCCTAATAGACTACGGAATACTCTATACTATCCGCTATACTTCGTCTACGTATATATAGGACTAGTAACTAAAACTATATAGTACTACGAACTATATATAAGACTTTTAGCAGTATCCGAGTAGTAACGAAAGCAGGAGATACGCACGAATCTTAGTTACACCAGTTACAAGCCGTTTATAGGGCAAAACGCTTAGTTACAGCTCAGTTACGCCATTTTACCTAGTTACAAATTTGTGACTGTGACTGAGGCATAACACTACGCCAGCCTCAATATGAGTACCTCCTCCTCATCGCAGCAGCAGCAACAATATTCCTCCCGCCCTAAGCTCAAGGACGCTTGCCAGCGTTGTGCGGCTAGTAAGGTCAAGTGTGACCACGCTCGGCCCACATGTGCACGCTGCGCTAAACGCAATGTCCCCTGCGAATATCGACGCTCGAGACGCATGGGTAGAGTGCCAGCGGGCTCGATGGATGAGCAAGATCCCAAGTCCATGTTCGATATGGATCTCGCGCAACGGCAGCAGTTTGCAGTCTCTAGCACCGATTCTTCCTCGATGATGGATGCTCTCAACCAGAACATGGACTGGTCCATTGAGAATCCAATCGATAACTTCGATACGAACGACTGGTTCAGCGACGATCTTTTCACGGCAGGCGGTGCCAACAACACAGACTGGGAGGCGATCCTCAAGTCGTTGAATGCTGAGAGTTTGATGCAACCAACCTCTGGAGCCCCTGTCGCGCCGATGATGGGGTCAAATTCCATCCCACCTCCGCCTCCAAGCTCTCAAGCAGGTTCCGAATCTGCTCGGTCACGAAAGATCTCAACTCTGTCATCCAACAGCTCGTCCGCCGGTACTGGTTCATCTGGTGATGATCCTTATCTCTTCTCCGACTGGTCTGTCGGCACCGACATGACAGACCCCAACGACTTCAAATTGGACGACATGCCACTTCTCACTGCCCCGTCACCGCCACTCACGTGCTCGGAGAATGGCGACAACAGCGATTGTCTTACAACGGCACTTCGATTCATCATCCACCTATCGCCCAGCGGATCGAATGCATGCACGCTCAGCTCAGCAAACGCACCAGATGGGAAGAGCATATACGCTGCGCCCACGCCCGAAGGAGTCCTTGAGGAGAACAAGAACATCCTGGAGTCCTTGCAAACGATTCTCGGTTGCTCTTGTACGCAAGAGAACGAATCGTTACTCGCAGTCTTCCTTTACCCACGCCACAGAGAAAGGATGACTTGAAGCCAGAGACATGGTGGGCATTTATACATGCACATGACATCCAGGCTTCCAGCGCCACGACCGATTCAGATGAAATGTGACCAAGCACGCCTCCGATGGCAGCGCTTGAACCCTTATTTTCGTCGCTGCTCGTGTGCCTCCGATATTGAAGTAGATGATTCGAAGAGAGCGAATGGTCCACTCCGAGATCCAAAGCAAGAAGCAGAGCTCGATATACATGACAATCTCGAGACGTGCTTTGTCCAGATGAATGTAGGTTTCGATCAAGCCGACCAGCACCAGTATCCGATGTGAAGCGATGAATGTTTCGTAAAAAGCATGCCTCAGACTGGATTTCCGGCGAGCCGTGGATGGTACGCCTTCTTCGGGAGTATGCATGATAGGTGTGAAGCCATCTGTAGGCCAGGGTAAGGGCCATGAGTCCCAGCAAGGAAGCGATGAGGATGTGCACGTAGAGGTAATTTCTCGGCTGGTCGGTTCCCTGAAGGCCATGGCTGTACGGCGTCGCTGGGTGACTTGCGTTAAAGACTTCTCCCCATCCCGTGACACTGCCATAGTAAGCTCGTTTGAATCTGCCCAGTGCTGAGTGATCTCCTGGTGCTTCCATATCGACAACGATCTCGGGGACTCCATTCCGTGAGCGCATTCCTTGGGCGGAAGGACAATGGAAGTGGTCGGTGGACCGAAAGGCAAGAAACGTGGCCGACAGTCGGTCCGTGGTGTTAGTCAGCTCCGAACGGGTCGTGGCATCGTCCACATTCGCGGCCAAGACTTGTCGGAGACATAGCCCGAGGAGTGTGCGTGGAGTCGGAGGAGTGAGAGAGGAGAATTGGTATGGTGATCTCCGTGAACCATCCCCTTCCCGGCCCGAAGACATCGCTGGACGCTGGCACGACGACATCACCGTCGGGAGCCGAGTCGACGGCGCAGCAGCAGCAGCAGCAGCAGCCAATTGGAGAGACTCGCGGGGCGCATTGGCAGCTGAAGAGCGGATACGCGCAGAGTGTGACCATGTTGTGGTTGTGGAAGACGCGTTGTGCAATGGACGCGTCGACGCGATGGAGTTAACTTAGAGTTCAGACACACTTATCAGCACGTGACCCGGAGAAATGTCGCTTTGCGAGTCCGAGATCGACGTCACACCTTCCGCCGCAAACTCGAATGTCCGATGCTCCACCAACACACACCACCACACAACCAACTATCACCCCGTCGACCCGTCCGTAACAAGCTCCCATTTGCGGAAGCCTGATCTTGCCGAGGACCGAGGCCAGCGTGCGAATGCTCGTAGCCTAAAGAGACCAGCCTCCAGGACGTAGAGGCTGGACGTATGTTTTGCGGTCCTGCGGCAGTCCAACGTGCACGTCGAAGCAGATATCCCAAACTTTACTTGCTTTCTGGCATCGTCTCCTCACCCTTGTCCATTGCACAAGGACATGTTTCCCAAACATCACCTCCTTAGTGTGTGTTTTGGAATGTCGAAACCACTGAAATCTCATTCAGACCTTCTCCACAACATCGCAAGATGAGGGTACAAAGGCAGGCCCCTCGGCCCGTCACCCTGGATAGCGCTATTTCCAGCGTCGAGCTTTCTCATTGTCATCAATCGAACAATTGAACCCCAAAATGAAGAATTTTTGGAGTAGAAAACAAACAAAGAAGTCGCGATTCTAATTCCACAAGACGCCATCGAATTTCGATTTCCATTGTCCAGAGCCGCATCTCATTGTCCCCGTCATTGTCGAGAAGAAATGAGGCAACGGTCGCTGGAGCTCGAATAGCCTACATGAGATATATGAAATAGAGATGAAATTCTCGAAATCACGGTAAGTCATCATCACGCACCATGGCATCGAAGAAGCAGACCACGAATGCTCAGCGAAAGACAGCGCCTGCAAGCAAGCAGACAGCAACGACCCAACCCGCTGCGCAACCAGCGAATGGTCGAAAGCGCAAGGCTACTGAGACTGAAGATGTTCCCTCTCCACCCACAAAGAGGATTACCAGATCGCAGAAGCAGGCGGCCCCGGTGGTTGTGGACGACGATAACTCAGAGAACGTTAGTTCAGATATCCAAGTCTCCGCTTCTGCAAAACAAGCTGCTTCCTCCAGAAAGGCAACCATGGGAGCTTCGAAGGGTACCGGAAAGAAGAAGCAAGCGGCTGCAGCGAGCTCAGACGATGACGATTCAGACGATGACGATTCAGACGATGACGATTCAGACGTTGACTCAGAAGAAGAACAACAAGATCCCGACGATGAGTACAGACGCGCAGCCACCAGGCAATTCAAAGCACTCAAAACGCCCAGGAGAAGCCTTCGGAAAGTCCAGATTAATCGACTACTACCACTCCTCGAAATCATGAGACCGCCTGCTTCCGACAGAATACAGTACACAGCGGCACGATCCAGGCAGACACACAACAAGCGACCAGAAGCCTATTTTCTCAGCAAAGAAGAGGCCCGCACCCTTCTCCGAGGGCCGAAAGACGTCCGTGCCCCCGTGTTTGTCTCAGGCGGAGCGCAAGACGTCCACGAACCCCCGAGTCGCCCCATCGAGCACGCTCTGACCGAATGGTTTCTCGACGCCATGGAAGAAGTCGTCTTTGACGATACAGAGGGCACGAACAGAAATGTTACCATCGAACAGTTGCGCGAGCACTTTATCACCCCATCTGAAAAGAAAGACAACGGCTACCCGTGGAATCTACCCGACATTACCAACCCCATGGCACCGCGATGCATCCCCTCCTTCTGCCAATCGCTCAACTGCCACCTCCTCCGCGACATTTACCGCATCGTTCTCGACGTCGAAGAGAAGAATATATGTCAGGACAACTGCCCGGAACGCAAGCCACACGGACAGTGCTGTGACCACACGCCGCACGAGATCACCCCCAGCGAACTGGCGGATCTATCGAGCTGTGCACGCCAACACGAAGGCACGCTCATGATATCCGACCCGGGCTCCATCACAGGGCCGCACTGGGATCGATGGTGCTTCGGAACCCATCTCTCCTGCTACGAAGGCGAATGGGGCCTCTCATGGCTCAGCCACCCGACGCTCGAACAGCGCATGATATGGACAGATCCTGGCAAAAGCGATAACAAACCCGAGGGTAGCTGGCTGTACAAAGTATTCCGAGAGGGCGATGCGGTATACATGCCACCAGGAACTGTACATGTCGTCTTCAGACTCCCCGAAGGAAAGCAGACCTTGGGAGCGGCGGGGCACGTGTTGAGAAGATCCACAGATTGGAAAAATTGGTTGAAAATGCTCATTCACGATAAAGCCACGACGCTTGTGAGAGAGGGTGAAGAAGCTGGAAAGGATTTCTTGGCGATATTCGGTCCGCTCGTGAAGACGCTGGCGTTTCTGCTCGATCAGGTTGAGACTGAGGATGAGATTGAACGTTATGGTGGGAAGAAGCGAGTCAAAAGTGCGCGGAAATTGCTCAAAACTCTTGAGCGACAAGTTGCGGAGGTTGTGGAGACCGTCAAGACCCGGGCGGCAAATAGTTCTTGACACTAAGTATTTCCTGCATGTATTGTTGTTTGTTTTCTCGCCTCTCTCTCCGTTTGTTTCAAGTTTCCACATTGCCACAAGCAGAGTGCAAAGAACGGTGCAAGACGATAGTATGATTACATTTCAACCCGCGAACATCTAGATTTGCTACATGAGACCGCTACCAAAAAGAAACCCCGCTTACTCGAAATTAAAAAGAAAAAACACACACAACTCCCCCCCCCCACCTCAAGGCAACCCGCCCGGCCAAGGCACATCCCTCGTCCCCGCCATGAAATTATCATGCAACATATCCACATACCGAACCTTCGTCTCACTCAAATCCAATCCTTCCTGAGGCTGATCAATCGTCAAAGCATTCACCGTAAACAAATCGACCATCTGCTCGCCCATGGGATATCTCGCTTCCTGATAGACATGACACCCGCAGTCGCGACAGAAATACTTGCTGCCATTCTTGGCATTGGGCGGATATTTCGCGAGGTTGGATTTATTGCTGGGTGGGAGCAGTTTCCAGGTTGTTGCCGGGTCGTGGAGGTAGTAGTTGCTCATGCCGAGTTTTTGGCAGAAGCTGCAGTTGCAGCGGTGGACTTGGAAGGGGGTTTCTTGTGAGGGTCGAGGGATTGTCATTTGATATTTGATCGATCTGAAATGGATTGCTGCTGTCAGCGTTCTAGCATTGTTTTGCTCATGGCTGGCTGCACGAGGCGTATGCACGCTTCATGCAGAGTGGCTTTGCGTACCCGCAGTGGCACCCTCCATGTACCTCGATCTTCTCGTCGCGTTTGGGAGGATCTGGGGTGGGGAGGCCGGTACGCGAGGTGGCGGAAATGGCTTTGACAGCAGCTTCAGAGGCTGTCTTCGACAGCTTGGGCTTCACAGCCGCCGCCGCCTTCGTCTTAGTGACCTTGGTCGGCATACTGTTTCGCTGCAGCGTGGTGTGAGTGGCTGATCTGGCTCTCAGAATGGCAAAGGATGGAAGATGCCGGTAAGCGAGAGGTGTTGAGCGAGCTGAAAGAAAGGAAGCTTTGCTCTCTCTTTGTAGGTACCTTCGGAGAGTCACTATCACCGGCAAGTGTCGTGTCGTACAAATCTGCGGCACTTGGATGCCTGATGAGTCTTTCATTGAAACCGGAGCTTCGCACAATTCGCAAAGCGGTAGGAGTTTCAGGGCGCGAATAGGAATCGTCCACGGTGCGCCCTCCCGCTCTGCAGGACGATTCAAGCTTCGCGATGGCGTGCAGATCACTCTGTTATAGCCCCACGCGCCACGCTACTGCAAGTTCGCTCGCCGAGATCAGCCATATCGCACACCCAGTCAACCATGGATTGTATGAGGAGGCACGCGGTAAGACCGGTATATAGCATCGCCAACCATGCAGGCGTGGACGTTGTGATCCTCCAACAAACATTGTCCATATCAAACGGTCATCTCGTAGCAATTTCGGACTCGTCGTTGCCGCCGAGATGGAAGCAACACACAAGCCAAGTGATGCTTCGACTACCATGAAGGAAGAGTATGGCGTCGTCTCTGTGGAGAAATCCGAGAGCGGAAGCGGGCGTACAAGCAATGAAGAACAACAAGTGCCATCCAACACACAGTCAACAACAGAAGATGCAGAGCAAGGCCAGCTCGATGGCCGATCGAAGGCCGAAATTTCCATCATCATGTTCGCACTCTCTGTATGTGTCATCTCACCTCGAAAGAGATTCGCATCACGCCTAACAATCGCCAGATGGCCTGCTTCCTCGCAGCTTTAGATACCAGCATCGTCGCCACCGCCCTGCCCGTCATCGCCGAGCACTGCCAAGCAGCGACAAGTTACAGTTGGGTCGGATCTGCTTACCTCCTCGCACACGCCGCCGGTACTGGTCTGTGGGCAAAATGGTCTGACATCTTCGGCCGCAAGCCATCGCTCATCGTTGCGAATATCGTATTTTTCGTCGGCTCTCTCATTGCGGCTTTGGCGAACAGCATCGGCATGCTCATTGCTGGTCGAGCGATCCAGGGTGCCGGCGGTGGCGGATTAGTCACATTGGTGGATGTCATTATTGCCGATCTGTTCAGCGTTCGCACTCGTGGCATGTACCTTGGTATCGTTTCTGGAGTCTGGGCCATTGCTAGCGCTCTCGGACCTGTCATCGGTGGTGCTTTGACACAGGGCGCTTCGTGGCGATGGTAGGTCTACAGTGCGTTCTATTCTGCAGAATTCAGCTGACGATGCCTTTACAGGTGCTTCTGGATCAATCTGCCACTGGATGGCCTCGCAGTTGCTGTGATTGTCTCCTTCCTCAAGGTGCAAACTCCTCGCACGCCATTTTGGCAAGGCATCAAAGCAGTCGACTAGCTCGGCACGTTCTCCATGATCGGCGGGACACTGCTCTTCCTCTTCGGTCTTCACTACGGTGGCATTACTTTCCCATGGGACAGCGCCACGGTGATCTGCCTCGTTGTGTTCGGCCTCGTGCTTTTCGTTGCCTTTGTGGCTATCGAATGGAAGTTCGCAGCTCTACCTATCCTGCCTCTTCGCATGTTCAAGGCTCGATCAAACTGGGCATCTTTGGTCGCCGAATTCTTCCACGCGTTGGCTTCGATGGGCATGTACTTCTACCTCCCCTTCTACTTCCAGTCAGTCAAGGGCCGTAGCCCACTGATGTCTGGTGTCCTCCTTTTGCCGAATGTCGTTGCGACCTCTCTCGGAGCAGCAATGACAGGCGGCTACATTGCTGGCACCGGAAATTACTGGGGCTTCATGGTTGGCGGTTTCGTCCTGATGACTCTCGGTATCGGCCTCTTCATCGACCTGGGTGTAGACTCAAACATGGCGAAGGTTGTTCTCTACCAAATCGTGGCAGGTTTGGGAACCGCACCAAATTATCAAGCTCTCTTGGTTGCACTGCAGACGAACATCCGTCAGGACGATGTAGCCGCCGGCACTGCTGCATACAACTTCATCCGTGGGCTTGGTGTCTCAATCTCCTTGGTTGTGGGCCAGGTACTCTTCACGAACGAGTTCAAGAAGCAGGTCCCAGGTCTTACCAGAGAACTTGGGGCCGAGGCTGCTGCACCCTTCACGAGCCATTCGGTGGAAGCTAGCATCCCATATATCAACCAGCTCGCAGATGGACCCAAACTGCTGGTGCGACAGGCATTGTCCATCGCTCTCAGGAACATGTGGATCCTGTACACTGTCTTTGCAGCCGGTGGCCTCGTCTTCAGCTTGTTGGTCAAGCGTTATGTGCTCACTACCGAGCATACCGAGACTGAGGTTGGTCTTGAAGCCCAAAGGCGGAACGAAGAACAGTACAAAGCCGAACAGCTAGCCAAGAAGGAGGAAAAGCGGATGCAAAAGCAACAGGGTGGCCATTGATGACTTTAACAGCGTGCGTTTCACATGGAGCGCCTGGCTTAGGCATACGAGTGTTTGGTAGGATAAGTCGTCCGCCGTCGAGGTTCGAAAATTAATGGCTTTTGGTCTTGGAAATTCCTCGGTTCCAGCTTCTCAATCCTCGACGTGGCAGGTTCCGGCAACTGCTGATATCCAGCGGGAGTGCTCTTTGCTGATCGGGCGAACCAAGAGCTAGCGTTGTCAAATGCGCCCGCAAACCAGAGACTCACGCCGACGACGATGATCGTAAGAGGTGCAGCTGCCGCCCAGTATGCCCATTGTCCTTGCGCCATGTCCCTAATGTCCACCGTGTTCATTCCAAAGACGGAACTCACGAATGAGAGCGGAAGGAAAATGATGGTCACGATGGTGAAGACCAGGATCGCAGCCTCTTGTCGATCCTTGTTGATGTGAATCTCGCTCAAATGCCACTCACCGAGTTCGTTGGCGCGTCCCTGTAAGGCTTCGAAACGATCGAGCCTGCTGCTGATGTGTGCCTTACACTGTCGCAGCACCAAATCTTGTCTCGAATCCCCAATCAGAGGCAGATCTGGGGTGCGACTATTGCAATCAAGATCTCGGATGCTTGATTCGAAGGAGTTCAAGACATCGAGTTGCTGATGGAGTATTGTCGTCACAGCTTCGAGCTCTTGTTGCAGGCCGCGCAAGGTTTCTTGGTGAGATCGGGTTAACGGGTCAGCGACCATCTTTGCTTCCTTGTCGGACATCAGCATCATGCGTATTTCATGGGGCACGAACTTACTAACCAACCGTCTGGAATAGTCACTGTATGTCTGTGCCACATCCGCTTTTCCATTCATGAGATCCCGAGTCACGCAGTCCAGCATAAGTGATACTATGCCTCTAGAAGAACAAATTTCAAAGTCTTCGATATCATCCCTTCGCATACGCAAAACCAGCGCACGCTCGCCTTCTTCCAGCGCCTCTTGGGCGCTACGGAAGCGTTCATGCGGTTCTGACCAATTACTGTCATGGTCCTTACCAAGCTTCGCCTTCGCTGCGATGGTGAACGCGCTGATGATATGCAACCAAGCCCGATAGAATTGTTCGGGAAGTGTCGAAAGGTCGGTTTCACAGTGGGAGAAGGCAGTCGCGAAGGGGAGGATAAAGTCAAACACGCGGTCGCATAGATCGTGAAAGAATCCTTGCATCATCTCGACATCCTTCTTCCTGTCCTTGATACCCTGAGCAGTGTTAGCAGCGCGCGAACGTGAGATGGGAGAGCTGGCTCACATTTCCATAGAATACTTCGCCATATAGCAGCACCTTCACTAGATTTCATCAATGTCTGATCAGCATGCGCCTCAGCCAGATGTTCAACTTTTGAACAGGTCACTCGAATATCAGACAGCAAAGTGCTGTCTTGACGCAACGAATGACGAAAGAAGGGATCCGACCTACACGCGCCCCAAAATTTCCGCGCAAGAACGTGATCGAAATCCATAGGCCAGAAGAAACCAAAAAGGCCCTGGGACAAGTTCGCGATGATCAGCCTATGCTGCTTAATCGTACGCTCCCGTTTGGATACAGGCTTTGCTTTATCTTCGGTGCCAGACGTCTCATGCAGCTTGAGCCAGCCCTGAATTTCTTCTGGAGATGCCTCGCCACAACTCAGATAGCTGTTTCGAGCCACTTTATGTTTCGCAGAAGAAAGGGACTGATGCATGCCCGTCGCCAGATCTTTCAGCGCCTCTAGAGAGCCTTGAGTGCTAAGTAGGTATAGTCTCATGTTTCGGACGTCTTGCCAGAATTTAGGTGACTGGCTCTCGTGCCTCCCCGCCGGAGAGGCTCCGGCAGCATCAATGCCACTGCCATGCAGCCAATTTTGTAATTTCATTATGTTCTTGGGGCGAGAAAGCGCTTCAAACTTCTTTATTCGATGGTAGCTCGGATATGCTCTTTGCACGAACAGCTCGGCGCCACTCTTGGAACTGTCATCGAGAAGACTTGCCCAATTGCTGAAATCGACAGGTTTTCCACGATATTTCAGCGTAGCGTTGGACTTCATAAGGTCCAGGACACTTTCCGTGAGCAGCGACAGAAACCTGGGTGCTGAGCTCACTATATCAGCAGGAAACCGCCATTTCCGCGAATCTCCAATTCGCAGGTCGACGCCGTTCGGAGAGTGCTTCTCTTGGCTGCCGTTCACAATCTTGAGATCCTTCGCCACCTGTTTCAGGGGGAGTCTGCTGCAAGTGATCAAAGTATCATCGTTCACGATCACGCACCACAGATGCGATACATGCAAATAGTGGCCCTGAGGGGTGGACGAAAGCGTAGTGACCGCTTGAGCGCGTTCCCGTGATTCGTTCAGCATTCGAGAATGAGTCTGTAGAAGTGGTCGCGGAGGGTGCTCTGGAGAGCCACTCGACAAGGCATCGATCTGGGCGACAAGAGACTGCTCCAAGCTAAAAAATGGAATGCTCAAAGCACAGACTGAACTGGTCTGCTGAATCTCCCCTCCGCGCTCCTCGATATCAACATCGGCCTCGCAAAACGCCTTCATTTCTCGACCTTGTTGGCGTTGCTGTTCGTTATTTCTTTGAAGTTTTCGAAGCAGATTATTCACATGTCGCTTTTGCTTTGAGGGAGCCACTGTTGTCTTTTGTACGGCCGATTCAAACTCTTCAAAAGAGGGCATTGCGCGCTCCAGATGCGTCCAGTGAAGCATAGGTGGCTGAGCTTTCTTTGCTGGGGGCGTGGACAGCACTTGAATCTCAGCTCCAAACTCCGTCTCGTCGAAAGTGCTCCCGTGCCACTTTGTTGAAGAGATGTATCTCTCTTGCATCGGACCATATCTCTGCGCTTCGCCACGATGATGGCCGTGAGCTAGAAGGCCATTGCTCGATCCGGTGGACAGGGTATCGAGGTCCATGGAATCGTCAGTCTTGATCGAAGGAAGAAAGTTGACATCAAGTACGAACTCAGGTCCTGAAACATCTGAAGACGAATCGTTCATGCTGTCGTCCTCGTCTTCATCGAATTCTCGTGCGCCATGGGCGTGACGCTCATACTCACGAAGTCTTTCTTCACGGAGCACTTTCTCCTTTTCTTCTCTCTCCATTTTCATTTCTCTCTTTATGCGGTCGCTCTCGGCACGTATTCGCTCGAGTTCCTCTTCAGACTCTTTCTCTCGTCTATTGCCCTCAGGATCTACATGAATGGTCTCTGTTTCTGGTCCATATCGTTCCACGAGAGGATCGCGAGAATGTGAACGAGACCTGTGAGAAATGGACCTTGAAAGACTACTCGAAGTGGATCGCTTTCGCCTCACATAAATACGCTCGGGACTTCTGGATCGTGCATCGTGCGAACCTCGCCGGCCTCGACCAGCTCGCAGACGGCGGGTATGCTCGAACAGGATCTCGGTTTCCCGGGCGTCCATTTCACGGAGAACAACATAATACTCAGGATCGTTCTATACCACCTGGTCAGCGCGAATGCTCGAGGCCCGGTCATAGAAAGGCCATGCCTTTGAATACTCCCACGGAAGATCATAATACTGCAAAGTGGCCACGTCGAGATGGTCGCGGTGGATTTTGGGATATGTAGGAATGTATCGTATTGGCCGAGGGTGGGAAACTGATGCACTGTACAAACCTCGCGCGGGCAGAGCTTCCTGCGTTTGCTGAACACGGGAGGCAGGTTTCTCACGGGTGGCGCATTCTGCTGCGTTCGAGGTACTTGTGATGAGCCGTTTCTTGTTGCCATATACCTTTGTGCGTTTCGTCACGGCGTTGGATGCTATGCACGCGGCGTCGTCGTCATTGCCGTAGTCTTCACGCATGGCTGCTTGGAAGTTCGGTGTCCCACGGCGTGCTGAACGATTTCAACTGCTCTCTGGACGCGTCCAAAGCTGGCTGACTATTGGAGGTTGGTGGGGATAGAGTAAGCAACGCAGAAGGAAGTTCGCGAGCGATATACGTCTCGTTCACTAGTTTATAGTGTGGTAGGAAGGCGCAGAAGGCGCCCCACGCAGAGCGACGCCAGGCACGGCACGATCCGTCTTGCGGACAAACCTAACTAATGACGTACATGTAGATGTACCGCCGCACGCATTTCATGCATTTCGTGCATGTGGTTCGCAACATCACCTTCTACATCCTACCACTGTGTTGTCACTACACCCTGGTCCCTGCCGTCATATCCAGAGGTGATGAACAACAGCTTAAGATGTGCAATAACTACCATCAATGGCATCCAGTAATGGAGTTAACAATGCAGGATCACGATCCAATCCATAATAGGAGTCATCCACCTGAATGTTCGTCACTTTTCCTGGATAATATAGGGGAATGTTCAATTCGAGGTTCAGCGCGACCTCGCCACCGCCGGCTCCAACGATGCCTGTTTGGTTATAACGCACGCCGCCATCGATGGACACGAACTGCGGTCCATACCCTTGGGGAACCCGCGAAGGCATGAACTCTTCATAGAAAAGCAAGATCTGATTGCTCGTAGTATTGACCGTGCACATAGACTCCATACGATTTGGGAGAGTCCTGGGTGGGTTGTCCATCGAGGAATGGCATATTGAGCAGAGTGCTAAGGCATGCAGGGGTGGCCTCATGACTGCAATTGGAAGCACTTGCCGAGTTCTCAACATCAGTGAGTGATTTTCCTGGTCGGGAATGAAGCAATGTGCCAGCCTTACTCAAGTCTGGTTGTTGACCCGAGGGTTGCTGTCGGCGGGACGGTGCATTCCTTTTTCGAAAGGCTGTAGCCAAGACCCCGGGCTACACAAAGTCGACAATGTCAGAAACATCCCTTGGCAGGTGATACCCGTCGGTGCCCATGAGACTTCTACCCTGTAGGTCGTGGTACTCATGATAAGTAGTGTGAAGGATATTCTCCGCTGATCGCGGAAAAACCAAACGCCGAGCTATTCTAGAACTACGGCACTTCAAAGTCTAGAATGAAGCGACAGGCAGGATGTAGCGACAAAATATAGCTACAAAATGCAGCGGCAGAGGCAAATTGCGACGACGTGACGATACGACGAGGCAAATTTCGACGAGGCAGCGAGGCAGCAATAGAGCAACAAAGCAATAAAGCAATGGGTTCCCATACCTATGCATGTCGCGCGACTTCTGCTCACTATCACGTTCACTTCGCGATCAGAATGCCAGAAACAGGCCATGAAGATGATGCCAATGACGCTGGTGGGACACGACGCGAAGACGCCACATGAGACCTGACACACGACTTATTTGAGGCTGGATCGATTTCGACGCGTATCAGCTGATCATCTCGCGACTCCTCGCCGAGGGCCACGACTATGACACGCGAGTCCTCACAGTGCACGCAGCGATCAAAGCAAGGTTTCCGCACAAGACCACTTGCGCTGCCTTCAAAGCCCGAGTTGATGGCGTGGTCACGAAAAGTCCCAAACCCTCCCGCAATGTCGCCTTCGTGGCGTCGTTGTGGTTGCCCGAAGTCGTCCGGCTATACAACGCAAATTTGTTTTGTGCTGAAGCCGCAGTAGGCAAGGTCTTTACGCAGCCTGCGGTGATCAACGAGCTGTTTACAGACACAAGTATGCACAATCTGGAGAATCATGCCTCCCTGCTGTGGGACGGGCATGGTAATGCACAAATCGACATCAGAGCCTAGTTGATCTGACTACAAAGCCGATGGAGGTCAAGTGGTTCTGTGACAGATTGACGTTCCCCTCATCGCCGGGTGCCAGAGGTGCCAACGCGCTCAATCTCACTCCGATTGCGGGTGCTCGCCGCCCTCCGTTCACATATCTGCCTCGATATCAGCTCTTGCGAACACTCGGTGCCCGAGTGCAAAGAGTCCTAGGAAAGCAGACGAGCCGAAGTCCTAGCGATATGAGCATCATAGAGGCGCACATGGGATGAATTTCATGAAAATGCTGTCTCGTCCCCGCCTTGTAGCGTCTTCAATCGACAGAGGGGGTCTGGCGCTACATTTCCGCGTGATTCTGAAATCCACATGCTTTCACCTGCTCTCTGGACGCGTCCAAAGCTGGCTGGCGAGGTGAGCAACGCAGAAGGTAGCTCGCGAGCGAGTGACGTCTCGTTCACTGCTTTATAGTATAGCGGGAAGACGAAGAGTGATGATCAACGTCGCGGGTTGCGGCTGAGGCGCAGCTGCAGAGATGGCGTGGCGTCATGCTGGTGCGGCTGAGGAAGATGCTTCATCTGCTTGGACGTCTTCTTCTTCTTCGCCAATTTCTTGGAGAGCTTGCTGATTGCTCACTACGAGAAGATGGAAGCAGGCCTGACAAATGAAGCGTACCATCTACAATGGAGATGGAATGTAGGAGCGTTCCGTGTACTGGCGAAATCCAGCACCACCGAGCCCGACATCTGTTGTGCTTCACGACCTGTCCTGCGTGAACATAGACTACTGGATACCATTTCAACATGTGCTCACGAACCTGACTAGAATTTCCCAATTGCTGGGCGCCGCCCTGACGCTCTAATGAGCGCAGGTCCGGTTCTACGTGATCTTCAACGCCTCTCCGCGACAATCGCACAATTTGCCGTCCTTCATACTGCATACATGTTCGGATTGTAGTCTCACATCGTATGGCCAGTGCCGCCACATGCACTAGAATGGAGTAGCATCACAAGGAGCAGGAACTCCTGAGCCTCCGACTTGTGAAACCCTAATATGAAGAAATGGTTAAGCTTGTCCCTCACCACGGGACAACAACTTTTATCATCAGAGGCCACGTCGATCCTCTCCAAGCTCTTCAAGAATCTCCCCCTTCTCCTGAATCCTACCCTCCACGCACAGAGTCCCAGCAGCACCAGCAAGCACCTCAACCATGCGTCTCAAAAACCTCTTCCTCCTCTGTCTAACCACAGCATCACCGGCCACAACCCTTGATATGCGAAGCTGGCATGGCCCCGCCAAGCGAACAAATGCCACCGCACTCGTGGAATGCCTCGACGAAATGCACGCCAACTGGGCCGGGAAAGGTAACGACAACCACTGGAACCCCGAAGGCTGGGAATGCGCTGGTTCGACCTGGCAGATCACCGGCAAATTCACGCGCGGCCGCCTCCCGGCCCCCAAAGCGATCGCCAAATGCTCCGATCAACTGTTGAAAGCGGCCGAGCGAGGAGAGGCGTGGTTTAAGTGTAAAGTGAAGCGGACGCTGGCTCAAGCTTGGCTGGGCTGGTCGCCGAGGGGTTGGAAAATGTGTAGTAATCCTGGTGGAGCGCCGTGTCAACTGGACGACGGGGTGTTACCGGAAGACGGCGATGGGGGAGCAGCATGTCGGGCGGAAGGGTTCTGTCCGGGTGGGGCAGAGATTGAAAAGCATACGAGTGTGAGTACGAAGACGGTAGACAGGACGGTGACGGTTTCGGCGGGTGGTTCTACGCCCAATGCGACGGGCAAGCCTGGAGAGGAGGAGAAAGGGTCGGAACCATCGCCCCCAGTAACAGAAAGTATCGGCGAGTCGAGCGCATCTTCCACTGTCACAAGCAGTCCAGAGTGGGAGTCCTTCACGTCAGTGTGGACTCCACCGATTGTGGTCGGACCAGGACCTCCTACAACTTCGACGTCCAAGCATACCTCGCAAGCATCACCTCCTTCTTCTCCGACACCCAACAGCGCTCCATCGGATCCGACGGCAGAACCCGTATACCAACCATCGCCCCCATCTTCTCCAACTCCTACAACACCCAACAGCCCTCCTCCGAGCCCGACGTACCCGCCTCCAAACTCAACCAACTCTTTATCTTCCTCCGCCGCGCCCTCGGAAACCGTAATAGTCATAACCATGACATCGGGCGAAATCCCTCCATCCGTCGCATCGTCATCACCAACTTTCCCGCCCACCACACGTCGTCCAATAATGTCCACCACCATCCAAGGAACACTGTACACCTATCTCAAAGAGTCGACCATGACCTCCCGGCCACCACCATCCCCGATCACGACGACCATCGAAGGACAAGTCTATACCTTCCAGCCAGTGACCGATACCGTCAGGCCTCGCACGTCTCAAAGTTGGGGAAGACATAAGACGTGGATGATGGATTAGGCAGGGCCAGGTTTTCTTTGCTCTTTTTGATGGACCGATGCGCAGGTTCTAGGCGGGTAGTTGCATGTAATAAGGCAACAAAGAATGCATTTTTTCGCATCCGAGCAGATTAGGTGGCATGAGCGCGCGTGAAGAGAGTACTGAGACGCGATCGAGTCCGTAGTGGAACCGCACGAATAGGGTAGTTGTTGCTCTGTGGCTGATGTCCTTGAAGGCAATCGAGACTTACAGCAACGAGCAAGAACTCATCCAGGCCTTCATCCCAAGTCATTCCTGGACACTCGAGGAATCGCCAGATCCAAGAATTGCCCAAATGATCACCCCCCGACCTCAACATCTTCCGTAGCCCCTTCATCGACGTCCTTTTCCTCACTCCCATGCTCCTCAACTTTCTCCTCGCTCTTGTTCAGTTCTCCCGACCGCTGATACCACTCCCCATCAATCCACTCCAAAATTTGGTCTCTCGCCCTCGGTAACATATTATGGTAATCCAGATTTTTCTCTGGCGCAAACATGCTCTGGTGCGAAGAGATCTCATCACTGGCGATAGAGTTCACGCACTTCACCCACAGTCCTTTTGACTTGCTTCGATCGTCCGCGAACTGTCGCACTTGCTCGCTTTCCGCTTCCAGCCTCTCCGACTCCGAAGCAGACTCTGCCGAAGGCTGTTTTCTCCTTTTCGCTTCCGGCTGCTGTTGTGCTGTGTCGTCCTCGTCCGGTTCGACTCTCTTCGTCCCCACCGGACTACTCGCATTGGGATTCTTCATCCTCGGCACAACACAGAATGTTCGGTCCTCGCCCAGACCTAGTTGCCCCGCATACTTGGTCTTACTGGCAGCCTTCTCACCCAAGGCACCATAGAAATTCGCAAACCCCACATCATGCGTGCTTGTCAAGTTTACAAGTTTCTCCACTCTCTTCTGCAACTCCGCTCCTCGTGCAAGGCAGCCCACAAACTCCAAATGGCTACCAGCCCATGCCAGGCCTTGATTGATTTGATTCCAACTCAAATATGCCGCTCCAGCAACGCCTGCGATGCCCGCGGCAGCCCCAGCGTACATGGCCAACTTGCCCCACTTGAAACCTCGACCGTTTCCTGCAGTGGCATTTCCTGTCGCAGGCGGTAGGCCTCGGCTGCTCGCATTTCCGATGGGTCGCTGTGCTGCCGCTGCTGCACTACCTTTATTCCCCCATCCGAAGAAATTCGCGGCTTGATCATACGCCTGATATGCTTTGCTCGCATGTCCAATCTGCTCCTCTGCGCCGTGTGCCAGAACTCCAGGACTGATGCCCAGAAATGGGGTGTCGAAAGCTAGCACAGCTTTGATACGCGGGAACGTCAGTACCGACGTGCGCGGAGGCGTGGATCTCGCACTCTCATCTCCTGTGGCAGTGGTGGTCGCGTTCGCAGTCGTATTACACTTTCCCATCTCTTCGAAATGAGGCACGACTTCTTCTCGCGCAACGCTCAGAGCTGCCTCCGCAGCCACTATCCCACCCATCGAGTGCCCGCATAGAATGACATGGACGCTGGGATCCACCGTGGGACTCGGAGTCTGGTTCGCGACTTCCAAATCAATGACCTTATTTTGCATCCATTCTTTGAACTTGGCGACACATTCTTTCAGATCGCCTCGAGTCTCGTATTGCGGGTATTGCGTCGCTACTACGTTGATGTCGGGCAGGGAGTGCGTGAGGAGGGCGAGGAGGTCTTGCGGGAAGCGGTGGAACGTGTGATCGGTGCCTTTGAAGCCGTGGATGAAGATGAGGAGCAGCGTATTTTTGTGGGGCATTGTTGATGATGGTGGAGGTGCGCAGCGAGCGCGCCTGCGGTGGTGCTACATGGTGAGTTCGGAAGCTGGACTCGACGGAAATGTAGAAAAATCAGGTCAATGCATGTGAGATTAGCACATGACGCTGGCCAAGGATACTGTGTAGCGATAGGGTGGAAAACGCATTGGAAATCGTAAATGTACACAGCTGCTCCCTATCTGCGCAGCCCACGACTTTACTACACGAACAACGGTCGAGTGCCACTTCGCCTCTACTGTTGCTGCTGCGCCCATGACACGCTCCGCTATGCATCATGATCCGGACTCCGAAGACGACCAAAAGACGGCGTGGCCTCATCCCATCCATATCTCCCTTTCTCTAGGTCGATAGCCATCGCCGCACGTGGCTGCTCTTGCTGTTCATGCCATCCACATGCAGTCCGGGACATCCTTACAACAAAGTTCTTTTGTGTCGAGTATTGTACAATCAGAAGAGTGACCAACCAAACTCAAATGTCGAGCATGTCTTCTGCATTTAAAACGGTGGAGATGCGGGAGAGACCGAGTCCTGTTGCTCCATGAGATCTTCGCCTGACGCTTCAATTGAGACTGCGAGGCCGAGCTTTGCCGAGTTCTGCCATCCATGTTAGCGATGAAGTATATGTGATAAGGGGGAAAGTGGTCCTACCTTCACATGGTCCAGCTCGCCGGCGAACGTAATTCTGACCGGAGGAGCGACGACCTTTTCCAGAAGGCAGCCCAGCTTGCCCTGGCTGTCGATCTGTGCACGGAAGATGGATCGCGAGAACTCGTACTTTGTTCCGAATGTTGCAACGCCCTCTTTTCGTGCTCCGCCCATCATGCCACCGCCGGATAGACCTGCGAATTGCAGGTTGACATCAACACCCGTCTCGACCTTGTCCATGAGTTTCCTCCAGTAACTCAATTGCACTCCGCCTTGTGTCAAAAGCTGCGCGCTCGCGATCCAGTCCTCTGCCTTGTATCGTCCCGCATAGCTGACTGCTGCATCTGGTCCCATGCCTCCTCCTGGTTTTGACAACACCGTCTCCATTCCCAAAGACAATCGTGGCGTGACGCTTTGCAAGTATGAACCAATGAACATGCCTGTCAGCTCTCCCTCTAGAATGCTAGGGTTGATGCTCTTCAGTGATGCAGTGAAATCCTCGCCAGTGTAGTCCTGCTCCAATGACACTTGCGCGCCACCTGGGCTCATTCCTGATGCAGGCTGAATCTGTACGGAGGACTTGAAAATGAGGCGATTCGTCAGACGTTGGTTAAATCGAGCGGAGAAGGAGGCATCCGAGTCGAGCTGCGCCTGGCAAAGTGTCTGAGGGAGTTTCGTCAGCTGATGCATGGGAGGCTAATTCTGATCCTGTGCTCGACCTACGTTGTTTGTACCGTAGAGTGCCAAAAAGGTGTACGGTGAGAGCATCTGGGAACCACTTGAGAAGGCATGGCTTATTTGAAACAGCGGGTAGATGGAAAAGCTCTTGTTCAATTCGGCGCGCAGGCCGGAAAAGGTCTGGTTGGTAAGAAAGACGTCCCGTTGCACTTCTCGCGCAATGCCATCGACGGTGCCCGGATTGCTCAACCCCAGCGCGGCTCTTCGATCTTGAAAGGATCGGTATGTGTCGAGGATGGTGTCGAGGAAGGAATTGGTGCGCACAGGCTCGAGATGGGTTATGTGCGTGACCTCGACCTCGGTGGGCAGCGCAGGCTTTTCCACGGGTGGTGCTGCCGCCATGTTCGCTTGGGTGGTGGAGAATATGTGCTGGAGCGATGGAATGTCACCGGCGACGACGATGGGGCGATGAGATGGAGGGTGGGCGAGGACGCGGTGGTGGGAACGGAAGTCGTGCTGCACTGAATGCGAGGCGCGTGGCCTTCGAAGCTGTCCGTCAAAAACTCGCCAGATTCCCGAGCATCCTCCGCCCTGACCTCATTTCCTGCCACTTGGACTTATGGTGCGCCGTACCTTCTCCACCACCTCACCATCAACCTTCGCTGTATGCAACACGAACATTAGCAGTATGACGGCACTTCCCCATGAGACGCATCCTTATTTGTCATGACCACGAAAGTGGCATTCACCTTATTTGGCGGTGGGTCGCCGCGGATGAGGTCGCCCTTCATCTGCGGTCGTCGTTCCCTTCCCTTCCTCATTCCCTCGCTCGTGCCCACACAATGTCCGACGGCGCCATCAACGAAGAACAGACTGTGCCCAGGTACAGCAGACGAACACACTTACCCGTGCGCATCGGCCACGTTTACGGCGACCGATTCCGAGTCCTCGCCAAGCTTGGCTATGGACCGACCTCGTGCGCCTAGCATCCGACATCTTCGAAATCGAGAGCCCCACCGGAGGACATCCTGTATCGTGTCAAAATTGCAAGGCTGCGGTCTACGGAAACTCTAGGAGTACATTGCCCCCGGACCTCTGTTGAAGAGCATCGTCAAGCCGAACGTGCATCGTCTGATTATTGCTCTAAACTTCCTATATGCTACTTGCAATGTAACACACTCAGGTAATACACATGCCATCAAGCCTTAGGCGCCGTTCCTGATTGACCTCTAGACCCATCGCCGCAGAATGTGCTAATGCAAGCAGAGCACGAGGACATTTTCAAAGACATTGAAGCAGATCAAATAGCCGATCCGAGTCCATCAATCCAAAAAGACCTACGCGAGACGCCTGACGAGAGTTGCGCGTCGACACGCATTGAGGTTGGCCAATCGGGGAAAGTCTTTGTAGGCTATAGAGTGTTAGTGATGTCCATAGGTTGTAACAAAAGCATATAGCCCCGACACGTACTTCTAGCAGTCGCGCAAACCAGTAATTTTGGTATGACCGTTGGGCGCGGGACAGAAGTGGGATTGGACAAAATCTTCGCATGGCCCCCACCAACAGCCTTCTTGAGCAGCAACTATGCTCACTACACTAAGCAGTGAAATGATGAGGAAGTTGATTGATTGCATAGTTGCGGCGTAGTGTTTGGAGTAGTATGAATGTTGCTGAAGTGTCGAGAGCGGGTAGGAGAGGATCGCAGATGTTATATGCTCTCACTAAGTAGCAAAGACTCGTTCCCGGGTGCAGCCGCAGATAATTTGGCTTCCATGTACGATGGTATGGCACAGTGCTACGCCTGCATCCGCGGATCACCGAAATGAGGACATCCTACTTATGTCAGCAGTGATGTGTCACGTGCGCCCCGAGAAGGCCCGATCGAGAGTCTGCCGCACCCTGTTAGGGCCTCTTAGGCTGTCTTCACCCGGATGTTCAACTCCTATTTGCTAAAGCCCTTGTGAAATGCTAGTTTTTACGATAAAACAGTGCCCCATATGGGCTACAGTGAATGGAAGCGAGTTGAAGGAAGGGCACCCCTGCCAATCGACCGCTAGCCTTTCCTACTTATCTTTAGTAAGATGCTAAAGCACTTAGCCACCTTAGGAGGAATATCTGACCCCGTAGCTTTAGCTTAGTATAGTTGACGAGGGCTGGAAGCTGTGAACAACAGGGAGGTTCCCGTATGCTGGGGTTATTACTGTATCGTCAAGGATTAACCTGCTCCAGTTCGGTTCCATTGACTGTAGGAAATTGCAACTAGACCGGCACGCAGCTGTCAACGTAAGTCTGCATGAAAGTCTAGTTAGTCCTGACAAATATCTTGACCACGGGAGCCGGTGGCGATCGGCTGCGAACTGGACCCTGTGCCCGCTTTGACATGACTTTGCATGAGTGGGAACCGCTTTCTCCTCTGCTGCTCCGGCCGAGAACTTGATGATGTTTAGTGTTGTGCGGAATTGAGACGGAAGCTGGCACATGTCACGAACAACGGCTTCAGGATATTTTCGACATGTTGACAACGCACCCCGCGACGATCAAAGAAGCGTCCGGCGCGCAACACGTTCAGTCAGACTTGCGCCTCACCGCAATAACTGCTTCTAGATAACTATGTATTACACCTCGCCAGGTCGAACAGCTACGTCTCGATGAAAGTTCGCGTACTTGAGCCTGGACCTGAGTCTGATGCGCCAGTCTCCAACGAGATCCGGATGCTGCAACATATCGACAAGTGCGCTCAAGCTGGAGAGGACCAAGAATATCCCGGCCTGCTCTTGACTCGGCGCGCAACTGACATCTTTGGCATTCCCGGCAAAGTCGGTCGGCATCAATGTATCGTCTCGAAAGCTGAAAGTGCCAGTCTCCGTATGCTATAACAGGCCACAGAACCGGGACCGCACTTGCTGCCATTTATCAAACCACTCATACACAGACTACTCTTCCCACTCAACTGGCTATATCACAGATGCAGCATTGTACACACCGGTAAGCACTGACAATCACACAGCAATGCGGAATTACTAACAAGAGCACAAAGACCTCTTTTCAACAAACATCCTAACACAAACCCAAGACGACAGCCTGTTTCAACAAATCGAGCACGACCTCGCAACGAATTCCCATTACACCTATGGAAAGCAATGGCCCCACTATCTACCCTTCCCTCCGCACCCTCCATGGCATGACCGCCTACCCAATCATCACCGACTCTGGCAAAGCACGATTCCACACACCCGGCGGAAGCACATAATTAATGCACGCCAGACCTCCACCGCGCGCCCAAGATCCTGCTCGTCATCGCCTGGAGTTTCGGCATAGACATCTGGTCGCTCGGCATCATAGTAATTACTATAACACCACTTCTTCCCACTGGCTCCACCTCATTTCTGCAAGAAAGACGGACATATAATCCTTCTCATCCAGACCATCGAATTCATCATCGGAAAGGCCCTCTTCGACCCCCATTGAACTCATTCAGCGCCGCGGATGAGCAGCAGAGTGTTTCGATAAGAAAGGTCAAACCCTCGCTCTCGTCCAACTAAACAATTTAATAGCGGAATTCACGAACATAGACGGACGCACAAGGCAATCTTCTGCTTGCTTCTCAGCATCCAATCGACCAGATTTCGCTTGAATCACTCCTCCCGTCGAAACTTCCATCAGAGAAAGTGAAAGATCTCTTCCTTCGCTTCCTTCGCAAGATTTTGGTTTGGGATCCTCTGGAAAGAGCGACTGCGAATTAGACAGTGGAGGATGAATGGTTGCTTTCTGCTTTCGACGATGGAGGGGCGAAGCAAGCCGACACGAGCTGAACATGAGACTGAGACTCGGGTAGCATGGGAAAAGACTTGTTTGTCCGAAAATGACATTGATCATTGATTCATGTCTACACATCCCACCATTCCCGTTTCCTTAAACATCTATGCAGCCCCTTTCCCCCAGCTCCGTCATCACCATAACATCTCCGGTGAACTCGTCCTCAAACTCAAGCTACTCGTGCTACTGCTCGCGCTCCTCTGTATGTAGAAAGCTCTGATCGGCGAAGGCGGAGCAACAATGGGCGAGCTGCCCGGACTCTCCAGCTCATAGCCACCAGTGCTCGCTACTCTCGCCGGCGACCCTCGACCCCTCGGTGGTGTTCGAACAAGGGCAAAATAGTCTCCACTACTGGTATTGCGTTTGTGGAGTCACTTTCCCTTGCCTCCCGGAGGAGCAAAAGGTCTCTTCGAAGGAGATTGCGAACGCGACGGAGGTCTCGACCCGGGTCTTCGAGGCAATTTCGTAGGAGATCCTGATCGCTCTCTCCGAGTGGAAGAAGAGGACGAAGTCGGTCGTGCTTGAAGGGCCTCGTCAACTTTGTCCGCTGCTTCTTCGGCTTTGCTTGCAGCCAGGTCGATGATGGCGCCACTCCTGCCCATAGCATCGGTGTCATCATCGTTGAGACTTGTCACGGATGCATATGACTGGGCTCCATTCTTGGGTGTCTCGTTCTCGTTGTTAAATTTCCGTTCGCGATCGCTTTCCCAGTCGACTGGCATACCATCCTTTACTCCAGGACGTGACCTTTGTGAAGCCTCGAGTACAGCATCCTGCTTTCTCTCGCTCTCTGCGTTAGAAGTGCCATTAGCGGGAAGAAAGTTCTGCTTGACTCCACCGTCAGCCGGTGCTTGCGATGTGCCATTCTGCATGCTCTGCTTGATGTAGTCGATACCTTCATCGTGGACTTTCTCAAGTGAAGAGTCGTCATTCTTTTGGTTCACGCGAGGAGAGTTGGCGGCCGTATCCTCTTGGTCCACCGATTCATTGTCTAGGTCGTTCTCGCTCTTGAACCACTTGTCGTCTCGAGGAGTTGAGGCGCCGCTGTTTTTGCTTGGAGAGGATGTGCCGTTCGTGCTGGTGGACTGCAGCCTCTTGCCTTGTTTTTTGGCCTCCTCCACAAGATCCTTTCCGGTTTTCTGGGTGTTACCAGCTGCCTTCTTACCAGTCTGTTTGACTTTGGATGCTGCATTATCGATCTGTTCCTCCAAGTCCTGGATCTGGCTGCTAATCTTGCGGCCAGTCTTGTAGGTACCTGATCTGAACGCTTGCACATCATGTCGCAGCTGTTCTTGGATATCCTTGCGATCCAATTTGGCGATTTTGGCCTCGAGCCTCTTGCCTGCTTCCTCGATTCTCTCTTCGGTCTTCTTCTCGCCTTCCTTGGCAGAGTCGACTACTTGTCTGCGAAGATCATCAGCAAATCTATTTCAATTCCAATGGCGGCCACTCTCGACATGTGTACTTACCTTGCGCTCTGAGATGCAGTTCGTGGCTTTCCCCTCCTCAGATAAGCCTTGTAGAAGAATCGTCCGAAGAGGAAGGTCAGAGGAGCCAAGTAGAACAAGTTTAGAATGATAGCGAAAGCTTCTCCGGAGGTGTCAATGCAATTGACGCGAGTCCAATCGGTCCTCCAACGTGTTTCATACTTGGGCACACCTGGGATATGCTCCTTGAACTCTTCAATCTTCTGCTCCATGACCGGATTCAGCGGCTGGTTTCGCTTGTCGTGAACCTTCTCTGCCAATCCTTCCTCGCCGAGCGCTCGAAGAAGCATCTTCTTGCCTAATGCGGCCCAAGCGATAGCGGACGGAGTAGCCACGGCCTCGGACACAACAGAAGTTGCTGATTGTGCTTTTGATGTAGCGCTCGATAATGCAGAGGAAATGGTGTGGACGACCTGGTATGGTGTCGCAACTGGAATGTCGTACTCCACGAACAGATGCGCTGCGGCATATGAGGCACCCCAGACGAATTGCAAAATTTGCAAGGACGTCAGAGATCGCTTGATAGCCTGTGGAACTCTGTAGTTAAGAGCGCTGAGGGTGAAGTAGGTGTACATCAATCCGTGAATGAAGGAATTGACGAAGACGAACATCCAGATGGGCGGGCTCATGTAGCGGATCCCAGCCCACATGCATAACATGGCACCTGCGTGGTGGTATGTCTGCAGCGTGGCGCTCCGCTTGCCCTTTGCCAGAATGATCAGAGTGTCGACGACCTCGTAGAATTTGCTGACGTAGAAGAACCAGCCCCAGAATGCCAGGCCTTCGTTCCACAACCGGCCAAAGTCGGTCGGATCTGGATTGCCATCGTAGCCCAAGCGAATTGCAGTATTCTTGGTCTCCCATATGCTCAATGTGGTGTTGAAAGACGTCGCATCTCCCAGCCCTCGGGGCCCATGAATCTTGCACAGCGCATCCGCCACCCCTGCGAGGCCATGCTCGTTATTGAATCCGGGCCAGGTGTGCACCAATGCTCTGCACATGGCTAAGAACGTGGCAACGGAGTAGACGGTGAGGGTAGCATTGTGCAGGACGACGAAGTAGCGGAACCACCATTGTCGCGCGACGGCCCAGGGCTTGTGGTTGCGCTTTCGGTTGTAGGCGTTGAGGAGGAAGACGGTGACGATGTAGGCGGAGGCGAAGACAATGGGCACTTGCGGCTGGAGTGCGAGATTGAAAAGGTCCTTGTCGATGCCGAACGGCGCGCGAAACGAGCGTTCTCGCACTGGTGGTAGCAGCGTGCGAGGCAGCGGATCGGGGCGCAGAGCGGAGAGGGTGAAGGCAGGCCAGCGCAGGGAGACTTGTGGGCCCGACATGGCGGTGGTGGGTGTGTTGAGTGTCGGTGCGTTTCAGCGGCGAAACAGCTCGACGCGTGGGCAACGACGCGATCCCGGTGTTTCGGCAGTGAGGACGTCCGGCGGCGATCAGTCTATCGCATGGTGGAGAACAAGGGATGGTGTGGGCGAGGTGAAGAGATGGGCGCGCGGGGCCGAGACGGAGACGGAGGATGGAGGTGGTGATGGCGAAGGGAATGCGTACTTTCTCACAATCTCGTAGATAGGCGCCGCTGCTTTGCGTGTGGCTGGAAGCTCCGAAATTCCAGGAAACTGCCCGACGTCATTCTCCCACCACGTCTCCATGCCATCACCAACAACATTGAACTTTGCACTTCTCACCGACAAAAAAGCTGCCATTATCATTTGCAAGGAAAGCACGACGATGACGATGGCAACCGATCACTTCCGCTGTGGCTGTTATTATCCGTCCATTCCGTCGATACATCCACGTGAGGCCTCGTACCGCAGCAAGATTCGTCTCTGTTACAAAACAAGCTCTCCTGCTGCCTGCTTCAGAATCGAGTAAAACGCCACGACCAAGTCCTTTGCACATTTCCCACCTCTCCACCTACAGTAGCGTCTTTCCCATTACTCCACCTGCACCAATCAGTCATGTCCACCTCCACCACCAATAACCAGAATGGAGCGCGAGGCGAGAAAGCCGCCAAGGACTTCAAAGGCAGCTTGAGAGGATTCAATGTACGTGACTGTCTTGTGCTGTATGGCCATTCGTTCATCTGACTGTGTAGAACTGGGCCGAAAACATCCGCAAGAACATCAATACGTTCGCCGACGATCTCGTTGGCAAGAGGAAGACCCACCAGTCGACGGGTTTCTCCAACGATGCCAAGGTAGCCGGCAAAGAGGTCGAAAATGCAATCGATGGGGAGAGCAAGACTACTCCTGCCGCCACTGCCACCACTACGAATCCCACGGCCACGACTGATGCCGCTGCCCCGGCGCCTGTCACGAATGTTACAGGTGCAAATAGTTCGCCCACGGAGAGCCGTGTACCTGCACCTGCTGCAGCTCCGGCTGTGAGCGAGTCGGCGCCCAAGAGTCATGCAACCGGTCAACCTGTTGTCAACAAATGAACTCGCGAGAAGCAAGCGACTTCAACATTGATGAATGATACGAGACAAGAAGAGATGATCCGATACCCTAGGAAAAGCTGTGCGAGGTGGGAAGTGCAGCGATTGTTATCAAACAACTGTCATTTCTGTTCATGTCACAAGGCGTGCAGGCCGATCTGGCCATATAATAATTAGGATCCACTAATAGACATTAGCACATGCCATAGGATTCAGCAGAAACTGGGCAGTCTACACACTCGCCTACTTCCCTCGGGCTATGCTGGCCCTTTGTCAGTCTGCGGCTTATGCACCAGCGTTATTACTACATTCTTTTTTCACCACCAAGCCTCACATCGACTGTCACCCATTCCCTCTTCGACGCTCGCAGCGATCATACCTGCGCAAGAGTCTTCGTATCGTGTCTTTCCCGCTCTTCCTCGAGAAGCACCTCTTTCAAGTTCTTTCAAGTCGTTAGTAGACTATCGTGCTTCAGCCATCTGATAATCGCAAGCATGGGTGCTGTTCGCAAGCATCTTCTTGGCTGTCTCGATACATTCGTCGAATTGAATATCATCGTACAGCTGCGCGGCTTCGCCGATCCGGTTCGAGAAATCTTTTGTCATGATTGGACTTGTTATGTCATGTTAATATTACGACAATTTTCTCGTGGAGCGAATTTCAATGAGCTTGTGGACTCTGGGGAGGATCTCGCGTGGAATACCAATTACTGCATGGTTCGAAGCCCTTTAGGTCGCTTGACGGGTTGAAAGGCGCGGTAAAATCGCAGTCAGAGGGAAAGGTGTAGCTTGTAGCATGAGTGCCAAGCCTTGAGCTTTCTTCACATGCCCTCCAACATGACCCACTATCGCTGCAGTATTACAAATCCTTCAACGGAGTGTTGTCATTCTGCTTTCCTCCATTTCCGTGCACTCGCACTTCCTCCTTGCCGGCGACTTTGTCCTTCTCAAAATATGCCACCTCTTCGGATTTCATACTGCGAAGAACATGTCAGCAACTCCTCAATCCCTACATGATATGTAGTCAACACTCACTGCTTTGCCACCATATCAGCTTGGGTCTTTTTGAAATTAAAGCCAAGGCCCTCGTGAGAATAATCATTTTCGTCAGCCTGGTCCTTGTGGTATTTAACCCTCACAAATCCAGCCTCCTCACTCCCCGGCTCCAGACTCAAGCTCACAAGAGCATTAATCGTCGCCGTTTTAGGTATGAGCTTGAACGTCCAGCTCTGTTCATTCTTAAACTGGATCAAATTGTCCTCATTCTTAATAATTTCGTAGCCTTCGTTCTTGGAGTCCTTGAAGAGCTTGGGTAATGCGAACCATTGTCCGGCCATCTTGTAGCGGTCGTTGGCGTAGACGAACTGGTCGTCGTACACACAGTCGGGCGTATAGCGTTCCACGCGCTTGATGGTCGGTTGGCAGGAGTAGAGGCCGATGATGTCGTCGATGAGGGCTTGACGGGCTGGAGAGAGGGGCAGGGAGGCGGAGGGGTTGGGTTTCATGTCTTCGGTTGTGGTTTGTTGTCGGACTTCGTGCTGTTCGCCTGGAGCGTTGGCTGGTGCTCCGGTTGCGCCGACGCTGGTGGATGCCATGGTTCTGGGAGTGGTGATCGGAGAGAGGACTGGCTTGTATGAGTAGAAATGTGCTGTAGTCGGTCTCAATCGGGATGCCTGAAGAGTACGTGAGAAGAGAGGTTGCGATCTCTTGGTCGATTGCATGAACGTGGTCAAGGATAGTCAGTGTAAGGACAGAATCTGGCGTATACTTGACCCATTCCCGTTCAGAGAATTTGGAGCTCAACATCTACGCGTCGTTGTGACGTGTAATGATCCTGGTGCGTGCAGCTCTCTGTGTCTCGGTGGCGGTTGTCGAGCACGCCGAGAGCTGCCTTCTGTGCGTGTCGAAGCTACGGCCGTTCGTTCCTCCGCTGCGCGTGTGCAGGTCGACGTCGGATGAGATGTCTTGCTGTTGTTGATGTCCGGGCAAGCTCAGGATGACGCAGGACGCACGAATTCCCAGGACCGGACGGGACAATGCCAAGCAGGTCATGCATTGACCTCATTTCGAGCCTTCGTTGCACCTGCTGGCGCGTGGAACCTCTTCATAAGCAATTTGGATGTCAATCCTGCATGGGCGATAAGAAAGACTTCATTGAATCAGTCTCTTAAGTGACAGAAAAAAGCGGAACGCCCTTAACAACATTTCTTTCTATTCTCTGCCTTCCAACACCTAGTTCGACCAAAATAATACATCTTGCAGCTATTGAAATACGGGCAGAGGATATTCGCAGTCCTTAAAGCCCTTTTCTGCTTGTATTGCGGTTGTGGGAAGGTGAAGCTGCTGTTCATCGCTGCTAAGGGTGTTCCGCTTTTTCAGGTCAGAACAGGTATCGCAAACTGCGCTGGCGCATGAGAAAGGCGAAAAGGTTTGGCTACGTTGGCAAAAGAATTCGACGCGAAGCTGAGCTCCAGGACGGAGGGAAATGGGCGCAAAGTAGAATGCAAAAGTTCAACAATATCGCAGCGAATGTGCCAAAAATGATGGCACGCCCTAAATAATGCTGCTTGAGGAGTGGCGGAGGTGAATGGCGGTGAATGGCGGGGGTGAATGGACGTTATTATTCACGTGTGCAACAAAAAATTGAGTGCAGAGGCTAGGCATCCGCGTTTCTCATACACGGCAGTTTAGTTCTCGCTCCTGGAATCGAACCAAGGTTCCCGGAAGGCTCTGAAGAATCAGAATCCGATGTGATAACCCCTACACTAAGCAAGATGTGATTGGTAGTGGAGACTTCTGATGTGAATATATATACATTTACCCACGTCTTGGCAGCCAAGCTTCTTTTGCCAAGGATGGCATGCCACCGCTCTCATGCAATTGCAATACGAGAAAGGGAAGTGCAAAATGCCATAGTAAACAGGGCCTTTGATGAATAACCAGAAACTTTGGTTGGCGTTCGAATTTCGGTGCTACTCCATCTCTGTGTCGCTTGGCGAGATCCCCTATCCACCGTGCAGCGTCGAGACGAAGACTATATTGTCTCGTGGTTGCACTTCATACTTCTCCTCTCCCTCCAGCTCCCAATCCGAATCATTGATGAGTACCAAAACCCCAGGCCGTCTGGTAGATCGTCAGCAAGATAGGTTCGAAGTGGACGAGACTGTGTGCTGCCTTACACCGTGTCATCGAGCACAAACATGTCTTTGCGTGGGTCTTTCATTAAATTGTCGCATAGCCACTTGATCAAGAACGCGACTGTAGCTGGTTGACCTTGAGCATCTCTCGTGGGTAATGAGATTTTGTGCTGGCGTTGATCGGAGAAGAGCAATTCAAGGCCTCCGCTAAGCAAGACTTAGATATTGAAAAGAGGTAGAACAGAAATGCATTTCCATCACCTACGTGAATTCGACAGTAAGATATATTGTCTCGACCATGTTCTGTGGTGCCCGTATTGACTTGAGCTGTGTTGATGTGGAAGTTGCCTTGCTGAACTTGGTCCGATTGCTGTCTTGGCATGCAAAACCTTTTGACTCAGCGTCACCGGACTTTGCAGCTTCCTTCCGCTCGACTTCGCGATCTCGACACAATGAAACTGCTACTCCAATGACCCGAACGGAAGTCGAGTACATCGCCGCGGGTGGCAACAGACACCCGTCTGCGGCAGACTGGGCGCCATCACTTCTTGCCTACGGCGCCGGCAACAACATCGCCTTGTGGAACCCAGAAGATGTCCAGCACGGCGGCGTATGTGCTCTGCTTGCGGGACACACGGATCTCGTTAACGCGATCAAGATTGTTGACATCCCCGAGCAGCGTCTCATTGTAAGTGGCAGTGCAGACAAGACAGTCCGAATTTGGTCCGCAAACTCGACATCCAATGGAGAATTTCAAGAGGTGCAATGCCTCACCGAACACATTGCCTCCGTCAACGCTATCGCAGCAGCAGCACAACTTGACTTGATTGCGACCGGCGCAGCAGATGGGACAGTCAAGATATGGCACTTTGAAGGTGCAACAGTTAAGCTGATTCAATCAATTTCGTTGAAACCACGCTACTTTCCTTTATGCCTTGCGCTCACAGCTTTCGAACCCGATGGTGCAGTACTCGCCGTTGCTGGGACTGCCAGCCATATCCAGTTGTTCTCTCAACAAACGGAGGGCCATGGGGAGTTTGAGCTTCATGCGACTTTGACAGGCCATGAAGGGTGGATCCGATCTCTGGATTTCACGTATGAGCATTCCGCCCCGGGCAGCGATATCTTACTGGCTTCTTCCAGTCAAGACAAGTATGCTCGTCTTTGGCGCTTCCGACGAGGCGACAATGCCGGATCCGTTACTGCCAGCGAAGCCAGCGAGCTTGTCACAGCTACGGAGAAGACGTCCTTGTCCAATAAGGCACACAGAGTGGGCAATGGGGCCTCGCAGCATACAGTGACTTTCGAAGCGCTGCTCATTGGACACGAAGATTGGATTTACACTGCCCGCTGGGCGCCAAAGGCACGCGACGATGCGGTGCCTTCACTGCTCACATCATCTGCAGACAATTCATTGTCAATATGGAACGTGGAGCCTGCGTCGGGACTCTGGGTATGCAGTAGTCGGCTGGGCGAGGTCAGTTCCCAAAAGGGGTCGACAACGGCAACGGGCAGTACGGGAGGATTTTGGATCGGGCTTTGGCAACATGACTCAAACTCGGTGGTCAGTTTGGGGCGGACAGGAAGTTGGCGAAGATGGACCTACGACTCTGCTAGCGACATGTGGACGCAGGGCCTGGGTATTGGCGGACACGTCGAAGAAGTGCGCAGTCTCGCCTGGGCTCGATCTGGACAATACTTGCTGTCCACCGGTTCCGACCAAACCACTCGACTCTATGCAACGTGGAAGCGCCAACATGGCGAAATGCTGTCCTGGCATGAATTTGCACGTCCGCAGATACATGGCTATGACCTCAATTGCATCGATACTGTTAGTGAAGACCGCTTCATATCGGGAGCCGACGAAAAGTTGCTTCGAGTATTTGACAAACCTCGGGCGATTGACAATCTACTTGCGAAGTTGAGCGGTGCTGCGACTTCTGGATCCGCTCATCTCCCAGATGCTGCTGATATTCCAGTACTTGGCCTCTCAAACAAAGCAATCACGTCTGCTGAAGGCGACGAGCAAGGCGGCGCGGCCGCGGGTGCAGAGTTCGACGCAGCGGAGACAGAAACAGCAGATATTACTCCCAGCAAAGCCAACCTCGACCTCGAACAGCCCCCGTTCGAAGATCACCTCGCCCGACATACGCTTTGGCCCGAACACGAGAAGCTGTACGGCCATGGGTACGAGATCTCTGCAGTCGCCACAAGCAACGACGGCTCTTTGGTTGCCACAGCTTGCAAAGCGAGCTCGTTGGACCATGCAGTCATCCGGTTGTATGAAACAAAGGAGTGGCGGGAGGTCAAGCCTCCACTGACTGCTCATAGCTTGAGTGTCACAGGTCTGTGTTTCGCGCCGGACGACCGCTATCTCCTGAGTGTGGGAAGAGACCGGCAATGGGCGTTGTTTGAGAGGAATGTCAGTGTATCCCGCGCATACACGCTGCTTGTGAACAACCCCAAGGGACACTCTCGCATGATTCTGGACTGCTGCTGGGCGCCTGCAGCTGCTGGAGACGTGTTTGCGACGGCTGGTAGGGATAAGAGTGCGAAGATATGGAGGTTGCAGGACGGAAAGGCGGAGTGCATTTCCACGTATGCAGCTGCGGCACCTCTGACTGCCATATCATTTGACAGTCGAGTCCTCGAAGGCCAATTGATGTTGGCGGCAGGCGACGAGACTGGCACAATCAGGCTCATCAGAATCGCAAGCGACACTCTGAACATAGCATGTTCAGAAAACATGGCTGCACATGTTGTGCCATCGAAAGCTATCAGCTCCCTGCGATGGAGACCTTCAGCAGATGGCGACGCTTCATCCGGCGGTTGCTCGTACTTGGCGGCAGCAAGCGATGACTTTTCCGTGCGTATCTATCGCATAGATTGATGTAGCCCGCGAGCCGGCATTCGCTTTGCCGTAGAGCCAACGCTTGGTGTCACACATGGCTATGCTTCAACGACGGGGTGACGCTTCTGCTAAGCCGAATCACAGCATCAACGACTGAGGTCGACTTTCCATGCCGCTGCTCGCAACCGGGGGCGGTATCGGAGTCTGCTGCACGACATATATCCCGCTGGTTCTTGTTTCCCACTTCCGCGGTGCTGATCAAATTCTGGCTATTTTGCTGTAGATTTTAGCGTCTTGGACCAGTGACAAATGCCACATATGCGCGAATGCCAGGGGCTCGTGGAGGATTGTGGCTGCGGTGACGACTGTTGATCAGCGGAGCAGTCGTCGCCGGCCGATGGCAATGCGCCGTGTGTTGCAGGCCACATGGCAACCGCGCAAGAATGGATCATGGCAAGTGTATGTTGCCGAGCGTCCCATCCTGCATCGGTGCCGCGGCGTCGGGGTTGCGGTCATGCGCATCTCGAGGCTGTGATTGGACCTGCGCCACCTCGGCCCACTCCGTGTCCGGTCTGGGAAGGAGGATGTGACGCCGCATGACATGACCGCGCGCGGAGACCAAGGGAGGCTTCGTTGACGACTACTGCATTTCTGGAAAAGCCCTCGAGATTTTGGGTCGCCTGCAAAGTGTGGAGGGCCGCTGGGCAAACCCGGGCGACGGGAGTGCAGACGGCGAGACGGCTCGGTGGCTCCTTCTTCGCGCGGCCTACACGGCTGCTGCTGCCCTTGTCCTGCCCGACCTGCCTGCTCCCTTCCTTTCTTTTTCGCCAGCCAGGATTGATCGATGTATGCGACCGACTAAGCTGCTAAAGGGCCATGCCGTCCGGAAGGTGCCCCGTGGCCCACGCATGATATGACAACATGTCTTCCAAGAGCACGCTCGACCGTCCCCGCAAGCTGCAGCGCATCTCCCAGGCCTGTGACTTGTGCAATCGTCGATCGTGAGTGAATGCACACCTGCTTCCACCCGGCTCCTACTGACTCCTACTGACTCCTACTGACTCCTCGCCCAGCATCCGCTGCCGGCCCTCTGCCGAAGAGCCTCGCAAATGCCAGAACTGTTACGACTTTGCCGTGGACTGCACCTACAACCGACCATCGCGACGGCGCCGCAATCCATCCGCGACGCACGCTGTGCCCGGGAACATCCTCCCTGCGCAGCACCAACGCGCGACTCGGGTGAGCCTAGCACGACACCGACCGCATCTCCTCGCGCACACTAATCACTGCGTAGTCTGGATCGCCTGCCATCAAGCTTGAGAATGGCTACCCAAACATCGCCCTCCCGCTGCACTCCGCCGAGTTCACGGGCGCCTATGAAGTCGTGCGAGAGGGACGACGAGACGACCTGCTGAGCGTGGCATGGCACTGTTTCGCGGCATCCAATCAGCAAACCATCCATCGTTATCTGGAGATTTACATGGAGGTCGTATATCCTCTATTCCCATTCTTCCATGGGCCAACGCTCTGGGATCGTGTTCGCAAACGCCAGCACCTGAAGGATCGCGGCTTTTTCGCATCCGTCATGGCAGCTTGCGCGCTGGCGGCCGCACGCACGCGAGATGGTGCACTCGGCGACAAGTACCAGATCGAGGAGAGCGTCGGCAACTCGTCAGAAGTATTCTTCTCTGCGGCGCAGGACAATATCAGCAAGGACCTCACGCACGCGACGGGTCTGGGCTACCTCCGCGCATGTGCACTGCTCGCTCTGACAGCCATCCAATATGGACAGGTGCAGACGATGCACCTTCACATGGGACACTACATGACCCTCGCAACGATCCAGCGATTTCACGACGAGGCACACTGGCCAGAAGAGATATCTTCTCAGGAAAGGGAAGAGCGAAGACGCTTGTTCTGGGCCATGTATAGCTTTGACGTCTACACTTCCGTCGTCTTCAACACGACCCCCAAGTCCCAAGAGACTCACTCGTACGTTGCTTATCCCTACGAAACCACCGACGACGAACTGGCAGTAGGAGTGACCATCAAGCAAAATCCAGAGAACTGGTTACGTGGATTCAACTTCACCACCGATCTGTACCGTGTGCTCGAGCATGCGATGAAGAGAGTGCGCCTCAGCCAATCCCGTCGCGATGATCGCATCTCGGTCGTCCGATTAATGATGGCCAACACCATTCCCGACACACAAATCATGGAGAATGTCATCAATCTTTACTACAGCTTACCAGATCGCTTCAAAAACTATACCGCTCCTGCGACAGGAGACCGCAGTCAAGATATCTACGGCTTCCAGGCTGCAAACATACAAGCTACGCTGCAATTGCTGCGAATCACCTTGCTCGAATCACGGACCAGTAGTTTGCAAAATGTGGAAGAGAAGTGCCGAGTGGCTGACACGGTGCTGCAAACTTTCCGCGACATTCCTCAACAGTACTTGAGAGCGATCTCGACACCACTAGTCTACCATCTCGGGGGCATCGGGCATATTTTATCCTCTGTCATGCAAGGCGTCTTGAACGAGGAATCCTACCAGAGAGTTCGGACGCTCATGGTGCAGCTGGCCGATCTGCTGGAAGACCTTGAGACTGGGCTGCAGCCAGCTGCGGGATCAAGTCGAGGGCTTCGAAAACGAATCGACAAAATCGATCAGTACATACAGACACAACGACAAATGCTCTCGGAACCACCGCGACAGCATATTACACCATTCCCACACGGCGTGGACAGCGCGCCTCCTCACTACGTTCCCAGCAACGGCCCCAACGGCACTCATGCGGTGCTACCGCACGGAGGGCATCAACAGATCACTAATCACATGGGCATGCGCACACCGCAAGATGATTTCCAATTGCCCGCTGAGATCACGACGGGGGGTTGGCCATGGCCGTTTGACTTGACACCAGAGGGCGCGCATCATGTGCCTACCAATGGCGTTCCATCGAATGGACACTCAACATGATATTTCGTTTCAACTGGACTTGATACACCTTTTTGCATAAGCGATACACCAGTATTGATTGCCACATACGACGAGAGAAATAATAGGAAGGCGGGCTGTACACTAAGTCAACGATGAGCATGTACATGAACAACGACACAGACAGGAAATGAAAACCTCTTGACCAAATCTGTGCAATTTCTATTGTGTCTCCTGCACTCGAAATCGTGTTGCGATTGTGAGCAGCGCTGTCACGCCCCGTGTCGAGGTGACGAGGTGCGGAAAGCGGAAAGGAGCATCTCGTCATCACTTTCCACAGCGACACTTCCTTTCGGCAGCACGCTAATAAGAAAGTACTGTACCTCCCAAGAACAAGGTCTTGAGAGCTTATCAGTGCCGAATCAATGGCGCGAAACCCCCATTGCACGCGACTACTTTCCCGTACCACCGCGGACCTTCCTCCCACCTCTTTCCCTTGACCACCGCACATGTGCACGTACCTCTGCGCACCATGTCCCTCATCCACAACCAACGCTTAGCACCCAGGACTATTCCCGTGGACCACCACCACAACATCGCCAACCAAGCCCCCTCCCGCCTCCTCTCCCTCCCCTCCGAACTGCGCAACGCCATCTACGAACTGCTTCTCATCCAAGACATCCGCATCCCCATCCCGCAACGCCGCCATCCCCACGACCGCTTCTGCGCCAACATCCTCCAGACCTGCAAACAAATCCACGCCGAAGCCGCTCCGATCCTCTACGGCGAGAACACCTTTCTCGCGCACTCGAATCTGCTAACGACGTTGCCTTCGTTTCTACTGTTCAAGTTACCCAATGCCAAAACGACGCTTCCGCCGGTGTTGTATCCGAACGTGGCGCAGTTGATCCGACGATTCTTTTTCCATGTGCGGTTGGATATTGATTCGAGGTATACCAAAGAGCAGGCGACGGAGTGTTTTACGGGTTTGGAATATTTGGAAATCGAAGTCTTTCAGCCTTCGTATGGGACGTGCGATTTCACGGTGCTGCAGCTGTTGGAGGGAGTGAGGGGCGTGGGGAAGGCGGTTGTGGGGGGCAGTGTGGGTGATGGGAATTATGCGAGGTGGTTGGAGATGGCCATGATGAGTGGGTTGGGGACGGAGTTGGAGGAGTATACGGAGGAGTATGTGGGTGGGGACAAGGTGAGTGCGGTAGCGTTGTATTGGGAACTCGATGGGTGAGATCTCTCTGTGATTTGTGAGAGTATGATGCTGAGATGTGGTGATGTTGTGTGTTGAAGGCATGGGACGCGTGGACGAATGTGAGTGCTTCATGGAAGGCCGAGCACCTTGTGATGTGCTCACATCTTGTAGGGCAACAGATGAGCAGCAGACCGCGCCGAAGTCGCATCCCGCACGCGCGAAACGGTACGAGCAATTCGTTTGCACGTACACGATGTACCGTCGCTACTCTGCTCCGCGCGGGTTATCGGAGCGCAGGAACACTCACGACGATACGACGATGAGTTGTGGTAACGCTACCTACACCCAGTCGTACGAGAAGAACCGAGATTGCATGCAGAGGGTCTGCATTATCTCAGTAGACGCCGTCTTTGTGCCCTATACGCAATGGCACCTCAGGCGTTCTTTGTTCGAATCTATTCTCGTGCCAAACAATGGCATCAAAGCCGAAGCCAAGCAACTATTATACCTGGATGAAGGAGGTCCTGCTCCAACACCTTCCAAACCAAATTCAAATCTCAACATCATCATGGGCGATTGGAATGAGATGGAGCGCGTCCTGGAGACGCGTCATCCTGAAATGAGCATGGCGCGGGTCGCAAATGCAGTTGCGCTATTGGGCGAGTGGGCTGGCAGGGCCAAGCTCAGGAAAAGACGTGAAACCGCATCATTACGATCTTACTACGAAGACAACACGGGAAGGAGAAAGACCTGGGTTACAGTTGCTGGCGTTCAAGCAGACGACTCGGTTTTGCTGCTCGACGAAGAACGTCCGCAATCCCAACCGGTGAGGATGGAGTCGTTCAATACCGCCTGGAACCGCAGGAATGAGTCGCGAGAGAGGCGAAGCTATCGACGCCTTCGATGAGATTACGCCCGGTTGTGAGGCCGCATCCAAGCTGTACTTCTTCGGACCAGACTCCAGCCCATTGCAATTCGGGCCCGATTGGATGCCGTCAAGTACATACGCCGGTCTATGTTCTGCACCGGTCAATGCAGCGAGGCTGAGGCATACATACATGTAGCTTGGAAGTATATACCAGAGCTCGACTCTTCTCCTCACGTACCTTCCATCTCACCGGAAAACGGCGGCCTCCCGATCGACTTGAATCGCCTTCTTTCTTGGCTTCGATGACAGGGATGATGAGCGTCACTGCAAACTTGCGACCCGGTGAACGTGAGCTATGTAGCTCGCACATGCCGAATGCAGTGCATCCATGTGTAATGAGTGAGCAGTGTGAGCGAGGCAGAAGGTCAGCTGCGATGCCAGAAATGGTTCATAATGCTCTTCCTGCCATCGTTTCACAACGTCGTCCTTCTGTCCATGATGTCTCACCTCGTCCACCACCACTTGCGCTCAAACATCATTGCGACAACGAGATAGGAAGCAGCAGCTGTGAATCAAGTTGACCCTCGAGAACCCACCAGGCGGCAGCAGCATCACCGTCGCGCGCGCTCCACAACCTCATCACATTCATTGCTGCCATATCTGCAGCCTAACCCCATCACAATGGTCTTGGTAAGTCGTCACATTCGACAACAAATACATCAAGACACCTTCTCATCACTTCCTCTCCCCAGGGCGGCTTCATCCTCGCCATCCTCGCCATCGTCCTCCCCCCACTACCAGTCTTCATCCGCCGCGGCTGCAGCGGCCACATCCTGCTGAACATCATCCTCTGCGTCCTCGGCTGGATTCCAGGAATCCTTCACGCATGGTACATCATTGCCGAAACGCCTTCGTTCCGCAAACGGCATCGTCATCGTCGACGACGACGACGACGAAGCCAGTCGAGAGTCATTCGAGAGGAAATCTATGTTCCGCCCTCGGGGCATGACGGCAGTCGCGTGAGATCGCGGAGTCGTTCTGTGCATGCTTCTCCTCCTGCTGCTGCTGCTGCTGCTGCTGCTGCTGGTGGTGGTCGTGTTGGTGTTGATGGTGGGTACCGACGCACGAGGAGCCGGAGTGTGGGGAGGATTGCTGCGACGCCACCACCACCACCTCCACCGGCTGATGTGTATGCGACGGGGACGAGGCAGCCGTATTATAGAGAGGAGTTGTATTACGATGCTCGCGGGGCGCCGCCGCCGCCGAGCGCAAAGTATTACTGATGATTTTTCTTCCTGGTCTTTCTGGGGAAAACGTCAGCATGTCGGGAGCAAGCTTTGGGCTCTGGTCCAAGAAGGCTTGCCTCGACCGATGGTCAAGAGATGTAATGACGAAGTGTACGATGGGAATGCGAGAGAAGGCTCATGCCTCACGACCGTGATGATGAATCCTGGATGAATTGGGATCTCTCCGACTGGTGTCATGCATGCCTTGTGCTGTCCAACCCCTTCATGTAATGTTCTATGTACACAGAAACCCGCTCGCAAATGCTAATACACGTTCCCGAATGTATTTCATACACATGTCTCTCTTTTTTATTTTTCTTTTTATTTTTCTGTTTAGAATGGCCGCCTTCCAGCCTTCCGTCTCGTTTCCACAAACTTCTTATTGTTGTACAGCTTCAACATGGCTTTCCATTCATCGTCCCAGAACTTCTTCGCCCACTTCAAGTGGTCGTTGTCGGCCCACAGCTTCTCGTGGATAATCTTCAACTTGCCCGTCTTGGGCCCCTCGTCATTTTGCGGAAAGAAGCCATTCCATGTGCGGTCGACTTCGGACGCTGGGAAAGGTCCGTCGACGGAGAAGGCGTAGCTCAAGAATGCTTGCTCCGCCATGAAATTGTCCCATTTGTCCGTGTGCAAGCTCTCGCGCAAGAGTCTGTTGCGCATCGCTTCGTTGGGGTTGAAGACGACGACGCCGACGTTGACTTCCTTGTAGCCTCCTCCTACTGACGTTCCGGAGAAGACGTAGTCGCAAATCTCCTTTTGGTGCAGTTTATCTTCTTTGGGTAGTAATTCGGGTTTGCAGGCCTGCCTGTCTGCGATGTGGAACATGCCGTCAATGTTTTGCACGGGGAACGCGTCGAGATCGAGGAAGGCGAGGAGTTCAAAGTCTGTTTGGCCCCACATGTTGATTTTGGAGAACAGGTCTCTCCAGCGCGCGAATGTGGCTTTGTCTGGGTGGTATTCTATCAAGTCCAGCTCGCGAACGATGGCGCCTGCTGCTTCTAGAATGTGCCGGTGTTCGTCTGGTGTGAAGGGAGCGACGAAGACCACTAGGGGGTATTTCTCCGACTTCGATTTGGGGTCCCAGAGGAGACGGTATGTCATTTGGAGAGCGGCCAGAAAGTAAGGATCGTGGAGGGTGGCATTTCTCGTGGAGTAGTATGTGCAGTAGGCGTGTCGCCCAGGTCCTTGCCAGTTCACGGGCATGTATCGCCGTAGGTCTCGGGCGTTGTACTTGGGCATGGGGTACTGCTCGAGATCGTATTGGAAGGCGTATTTCATCTCGTTGAACTCGGTCTTGGAGTTCTTGCTCTCCTGGAGCGCCAACTCCATGCCATTCTTCTCCTCCTTCTTGTCGTCTTCCGTGTTATCACCGTCCTTCTTGTCCTCCGGCTTCACGCCTTCGTCCACCTTTTTGTCGGCATCGCCCTTCTTGATGCTATCATCCGGAACGCCCAAGGCAGCACTCGGCGGGTTCGCCGCGGAAGCATCCCCTGCGAGAGGGTCAACGCCGGCCTCTGGCAGCAAATCGCCAAATTTCTCTTTCAGGGCCGATATACCTAACGCTGGATTTGTCCATCTCGTCGTCGCGCCGGATATGGACGTGGAGGAGTAGAGGACGGCCAAGATAACGATGGCGCCCAGGAAGAAAATGATGTTCCGCACAATCGGCGCCATGCTGGGACCTGGTCAACGAGAGACTGCAGCGGGCATGAAGAGGTGAGTAGTGAGGGGATTAGGATTATTAGGGAGACATGGACCCTCTTCGTCCGAACAAATGTTGGTCGAAGGCAGAGTAGCGCGGCCATGTTCGACGCCAACAATCCGCATGCCACGGTCACTAGCGCCGAACCGAGCGAGGCTTGCCATTGGATCCGTCGCGCAGTGGCGCAATTGTCCTCCGATAATCTGCCACGTACTTGATCCTCTTCGAAGCAGAAATCCAGCACGCTGCCATCATTCACGCAGCACATGATCGTCCGGCTGGCGACAGATGCCGGACACGCTGCAGACTGCAAAGCGCGTGGCACAGCATCTTCAGGTTTGTTCCGCGCGAAGGATTTTGCCACAGAAGGGGAGAATTTTGTGCTTGGGCTTATTTCGATGCAAAACAAAACGGTCGAGTTGGAGAAGATGGAGGAATTGAATGGGAGCATGGTGGAGGCTGCGGAGTGGGGTGACCAAAGGGCCGGAGGAAGGCAGCCTTGGACGCGTTGGCGATGAGTCCGCAGTGTGGATATTTCGAGCTCTTCGGATTGCAATGAGACAATGGAGGGGATGTCGATGTGAGGGATATTTTCACTTGGGAGAAATACTGCGAGAAATGCTCAGGAGGATGCTCCTTGAAAATTGTGGTAGTGTGTGCTGTTTTCATCTATCACCATCACCACCAGCACCACCAACGGACCCCATCACGCAGACAAACCACTCCAATCCGTCGTCGCAGCCACGGGCATAGTCCGATACCGACAAGCCTTCGTGAAAGCCCCATTCAAATCCCCCACCCGACACAACGTCTCATGTCTCTGATGCCTCACCCTCTGCAAGCGCAAATCCGTCGCTATCAAACAAGCCTGACACCAACCCGCCTCTCGCAACGCCCCAAATTCCTCAAAAAAGACTTGCACGAGATCGATGACGACGCAGAGCAAGTGCGCGTAGGCCAGCGAATTGAGCATGCTGTAGTAGTACACGCTACGGCAGATTTCGGTTGCGGATTGGAAGGCCTTTTGCTCGACTTGTTCGGGGCTGCGTTTGATATGGTCTTGGGCGCTGGGGTAGGCGGCGAGTAAGCGGAGCAGAGTGCAGTCGGAGACGAGAGCCATGAACCATGATACCATGCAACGCATGGCGTGAGCAGCGTCGTGGAAGGCATGGAAGGAGGTGAAGGCACTGCTGGTGGTCATGAAGAGGTGCTCTTCAATCTCCATATCAAAGTCATCCGGATCTGTCACGTAGACAATCCCGGGCTTTCCTGCGAAATCCACTTCTGCCCATTCGTGGTGTTTTTCTCGAAATGTATCCAAGTCTCGACACAAGTCCAATGCAGCGCGGACTTGCGGCGCCGCACGTCCGGGCCGACGAAGATGGCGATCCGCGAGCTCTAGCAGACCAGGCAGTGGGACCAGCAGAGGATACCATGATCGAGAGCCTCCAGGATCGAACCGAGCTTCCATCGCCCGCCACTCATGCTGACTCCAGAAAAACGTCTTTCGTCTCGCCACACAGACAAACAGCGACTGAAAGCGCAACCACATGAGCAATTTCTGATCAAACGGCACCGAAGGATCCAAACAAGAAGGTCTACAAGCCTGAGCATACTGCGCCGCGCCGAAGAGATGTGTCGCGTAGTTGTTGAAGCTCGACGACCCGGGGATGCTATCGTTGTACACACTCATCAACAGACAGCTCGCAATGACCTCTCTGGACGTGGCCCGCGACGCCGGCCTCCCACTCAGCGCCCGCCGCATCGAACTGAGCACCTTCCCATACGCATCTTGCGAAGCGTACACCAGTTGTCGGTCCCGTTCGTTTCTGCCCATATGCGCCAAGCAGAGCGTGTCAATCGCAGAGCTCATCATGGGACTGGAAAGATCCAGCTCCGGCAGGACGAGCAGCGGACTCATATGTCGCGCAAGCCACACCTCCGGTTCCGGATCCGAAGGGAAATAGGATTGCAAAAACGCGTAGAGTAATTGGTTCCGCTGCATCGATCGCTGATCAATCGTGTAGAGTATTGTCTCGTCGCTTTCGCCACTTGAAGTCGAAGTGCTGGGTTCTCGTTGTGCTCGTTGCTGAGTAGCGCATTGTGTGCAGCATCCAGAGATTGGATCGACCTATACTCCCGAATCAGTTGGGCAACATACTCGGTCGGCGACGTTCCCACCTTCCTCCGCAACTGACAAGCCCGACAGCACTTCACCTGAGGCTGAAGATTGCGGTACCGCCTGGTGAGAACAACAGAGTAGTTCGGCGTAGTCGTAGTAGAGGAAGAAGCAGAATCCATCTCATCTCGCAACGAAAGCATCATCTACTCAGTGAACGGGAAGCTGCTTCGCCGCAACGCAGGCTCAAAGCCCGCCGATGCACGACAAATGCCGCCTGCCAGGAGCAACTCATTGGCCGCTGCAGAACATCTTGCGCTGTGTGATGATGTGCCTGCAGGAAGCAGTGATGCATGCAAGCATGCGCTGTCGTAGCTGCCAGCAGCCGCGACCAACGCGCGGGACAGAAGAACGATGAATACGATGGTTGACTCAGACGATCGACTGTGAGATGGCAGGCATCAGCGAGACAAGAGGATGTGATGTGGTGCGAGCTGTGAAGTTACATCGGCAGTCTCTTCCATCATCAGCCTCGAGGTCGCTGGCTCGGTGGCGCCCCCTTCCATGCAGATATAGATGTTCTAGTGGTTGAAGACGACAATAAAGTTTCGAAGCTCCCGCGGGTAGACTACGCCCTGCGCCCTGGATATGCTGCTGATGATGAATGCGATCTACCGGTGCTCAATATATGCTAATCTCTTCTAGTAATGCCGCCCTGTCGACCAGACCGAGCTCTCGTCCATAGATGCTCGCTTGGAACAAGTGGTATATCCCATAACTATCTGTGTAGTAGCTGAAAATTGCAGTATCCCCCAGGTGCGGCACATCCAACAGCTTCACGATTTCGAGCATGGTGCAAAAGCCCTTGAGACGCGCCTGCCGCACTTCCGTCGCTCCAGTGCAGCGCAGTGGGGTCAGAGGGATTCGAGGAAAGCCACCCTCCTCTCCGCGACTCTTCCGATCGGCAGTTGCATGGATGAAGCCACCAGGAGTCCTGCTGACGATGGCCGCGATGCGACGAATTTCCATGCGATCAAACCCCAGCGACTCGCCTCTCTTTTCTGCCAGTTCCATGAATTCCGCCATGTCCACCTCGATGTGACCCATCTTGCCGAGCAAGTGGGGTGCATAATGGAAGAAATGAAGGTACATGAATTGTTGCACCAGATTGGTCATGTTGGCAAAGTCTTGGGGGTTATAGTCGCCCATGTTCGCCAGACGGAGAGCTGCAAAGGCCATGGCATCGTCGTGCCGATCTTTCTCGTCTTGCTGAATGCCACGGTGCTCAGTGAAGATTTTGAGGGCGTCGAGGAGAGGCGAGTATGAGACGTCTCGGATGACCGCCTCTTGGATGCGGGCCAACGCTCCCAGCCTCGCTGATATTCGACTGCGGGCTAGTTCTTCGGTGTTATTCGAGTGGTCCACGAAGTTTTTGAAGTTGCGATTGAGTGAGCGACAGCGTGCTAGTGTTTGCATGGGCAGGCACGAAAAGACCAGCAACTTGAGCTCCGTTGGCAGACCGTCCAAGGTGGGTGGATGCGTTCTTGTGGACGTCGCTACCATGGCTAGAGTGACTTTCGCGCCACGCGATCGCGGCGTCTGCGGAAGCAGGCTGGCAGTCTGATCCTATTCGAAGTGTCCTTGTTGACCGCAGGGTGGTGAGAAGGTTGCTGCTATCTTGCGTCGCCGCGTTGGATTGCTTCGGAATGGACTGGGACCGCTTGTTCTCATCGCCAGGACTGCAATATCCCTTTCTGGCCACGGTGCGGGAGGTGGCAGCGTGCCTCATGGTGAGGCGGAAAGGAGCGGCTGCAGTCGTTGCAGGTGAGAGCACAACCCCGGGCGGGTCGAAGTCTTCGCTTCCAAGCGGTCGGGATTTGCAATTTCAACCTCTCGGTCGGCTGTCGATGCCGCTGTCGTCATGGCGCCATCAGCAGCAGAGCGCGCGCGCATACTTGACAGAGCGACTCGTCGGCAGGCGTGCGGAGGGGAGATTCAGTCTGTATCAAAGCGTGATCGGCGCGGTTTCGTGCAAAGTATCGTGCCACGTTGCAGCCCGACTGCCGCATACCTTGTTGTGCATCGCGTCACCGTGCTCTGGCGAGATATGCACGGCGCCTGTTGGAGCGGAAGGTCTCCACGCGAGACATCTCTCGCACACTTGCAGCGCGGCACTGCCTTCTCCCTGCACCGACTTGTTGTGCGCTGCTCTTGGCACGGAACATGTCCCTGCCCCAGCGGGGAAGAATGGACGATCGAGCAGTGATTCTCATGCTTGTATTCCCAACTCCATGCCTCGCTCCTTCATCTGGGTGTGAGCATGAAGCGCACGCGGTCGATCCTCTGCTGCGCCGCCTCCAGCTTCTCGAGTCTCCTCTTACGCTGCGCCTCGCGCTGCTCCAGCGCCTCCACCTTGTTGCGCAGCTTCTCATTCTCACGTTCCAGTGCGCCGTTGGCCGTCTTGTTGGACTGCTCCAGAACTTCGATTCGCTCTTGAAGCCGAGCCTTCTCCTTGCGCTCGGCAGCCACCATATCGTTGGCCTGCTGGAACAGGCTGGCACTCAATTCTTCTATCTCCGCATCCACCTCTTTGACCTTTGTCTCGGCCGCAATGCGTGCAGTCTGCTCGCGGACCAAGGACGCTTCCAGCTCGTGCTTCCGCTGCTCGTGGGTGGAATCGCTGGCGGTGAGTGCAGGCACAGAGGCCTTGCGGATGAAACTACCGAAGCGCGCCAGCCCAAATCCCTCTGTCGGCGCGGCTGCAGGCGGGCTGTGGACTTGTTCATCGGACTTGATCGAGGAGGCGGAGGGAGGACGTCGGGACGGCGGTCGCGGTGGCTGTTGCTGCTGCCGGAGCGCCTCTCTCAGGACGCGCAATTCATTCTCGTAGTCGATGAAACGCAGGGCTGTGAAGTGAATCAGCTGCGCTGCACCAAAAGACATTGCATGCGTGCGAGCGGCGTACATGCAGCGGTGGCCTTCTCGGCCAGCAGGGCGTTCTCCTGCGACAGCTCGGCGATGCGTCGTTCGGCAGCGGCATAGTCGTTGTGTTCGATCTCGTCGAGGGCCGAATCGTGGGCGCCATGTCTGCGTGGCACGGATTGCACGCCCTTGGGCACAGCAACATTACTGGCGGCCATGACGCGCAGAGTTCGCGTGCTGCTTGTCCGCGCTCGCCGCTAAGGCCGACATTGAGCTTCAGTAGCTGAGTGAGGCGTCCAGCGGCCACCTTCACAGCCGTCCAGCCAACAGCAACAAGCAGTGGTCGAGCATGGCATCTCACACAGTTTGCGATTTGCAACGGCCAGGCAGTGGATAGTGCTGCGACGGGCGCCCCCGGCGGGCCGCCCTCATTCCAGACAAGCAGATGTCGATTGAGCTAGGATCGAAAGTCAATTTATTATTACCGCCAACCGCCGCCGCCAACCGTCTCCGCACCTCGTGCATGCAGACTGGTGGACTGTCTAATCTGTCAAGACGATAACGACCATCATGGTAATAATAAAACAATGGCACAGGATGGAAGCGTGATGAATCTCACGACAACACAAAGCACGAGTTCCCACAGCCGCGCAGCCATTTGCTTGTTCCATACTTGCAGAGTGCCTGGCCTGGAAGCAGGGCCGGCAGGCGATCGTTCTTCAGCGAGACCCTCACGACACCAACCAGGTTGTTACTCGCCACTGCGATGGTTTTATGCTATGGAGGCGCCATGTATCACCATCTGTGCAGAACTCCGCGGAGAAGCCAGCGTCGTGTCATGATGCTAGAAGATCGGATAGAAGAGGCGAGCACATCCAGCAGGGCAGAAAGAGCTAGGATTATATAATAGTTGATAGTGTATGCTGCACCGCCGGGTATGTTCAGCCGCGGCGAATAAGCTTCCACCAAACTCTGGGGTGAGGTCAATAGCCATCGTCATCAGGTGCAGCAGTGATGACAGAAAAGTGGAAGTGCGGCGGGGCGGGCGGTGGAGACATCGGCGATGGAGCGTCGCAATTCACGCATCGGCGGCGTGCACGGGAGCAGCTCCGGCAGAGTTTCGTGCAGACGGCGGCGAGAGCGAGGCGTGGCGCGTTGTATGCGAAGCAAGGGCGAGCGAGGAGAAGGCAGCGCGCGCGCGGAAGAAGGTGCGCGTCGGGTGCCTTTCGCTCGGGAGCAGAACGCCTGTCCGCCCGGACGCAGCTCCTGGCGCCTTCGCCACACCCGCCCGCGCAAACAGACACGGTGCAGCCAGCACAATTTAACACATCGCCCCCACCACCACCACCACCACCACCACGACGCTCCCACCACCACTCACCATTGCCTTCCACGCCACGCCGTCGACTGCACCTCAGGCTTTCAGGCCTCCGCCCAACGCAGTCCCCGCTAGCCGAACCCGGCCCCGAGCTTCATTCGCCACCGTGACTTTCTGCTTCCATCGCGTGGCATAGCAGCAACAATGCACCCCTCGCACGACCAGGCTGCCTATGGCGACGTAGCCTTCGAACCCCACGCCGACTTCGCCTTCGATGACACCTCCCACGAGGAATACAAGAACATGCAACGCGACATTGCCTCGCTGCACATGTTCAACACCACTCACCTCGCAGACCAGGCCTTCGCTTCCATACACGATACCCCGTGAGTGTCACGTCATCCGGGCGCCCGACGAGCATCCCACTGACTGGCATCGTAGTCGTGACCCCACTCCGCACATCCATCCAGAAGCCTTGGACAATGGCGTATTCTTCGAGCAGAATTCGACTTCGTGGCCCAAAGTCCAGTCCTCGCCTACCTTTCACGCGCAATCCCTGCAGTCAGAGTTCCTGAATGGTCGGGCCTCGAGCGTGTCGCAACACTTTGGCCAAATCACTCCGCCCGACGACAAGCCGCCCAAAGATTTCCCGGCTGCCTCGCGACGGCCGGCCGAACCGACGACGAACACCGAGCCACCCTTGAGCGCAAAGTCCGAGCGTGCGCGGAACGCTGCGAACCAGCGCCACGCCAAAGCGAAACGCGCCAAGAAGGAGAGCGCAAAGGGCACCAAGTCCCAAAGCGGGAATGAGGATGACAGAGATGAAGACGGCGAGGTGGATGGGAAGCGCGAAAAGTATCGAGAAAAGAATCGGCTGGCGGCGGCCAAGTGTCGTGCGAAGAAGAAGACGCATACCGAGGACCTAGAAGAGTCAGCGAGACACATCACGGCAACCAACAACAGACTGAGGGCCGAGGAGCGGGAACTGCGCGATTTGTTCTCCAGCTTGCGACACCAGGCGCTTGCCCACGACCCCACCCAAGGCTGCAATTGCGCAGCCATCCACATGTATAACCACAACAAGGCGCAAGAGGCTGCCCGGACGGCAGCAATGGGCTTGGTCGGGATGGGCATGCCAATACAGGGACTTCCATCGCCATCAATAGGCAGCGACATGTCGGGCATGAATTCTCCACCTTTCGCGTCGCAACCGGCCTCGAGGGCGCAATCGTCGTCGACAGGACACGCTGGCCACCACACTCGTGCCCAATCCTTCAGTGGACAGCTGGGCTTCCTGCCTCCGCGCACTGCATCAGACATGCGCAGGGCGTCGCATGGGCCGAGTTGCATTGCCTCTCCCACAGGCTCCGGCGACGACCTGCATGACGATTTCCCCGGCGACAGCATGGATATGAGGTGAGGCGTCGAGGTATCGACATGTCCGGGGGGATGATGAAGGCCAGTGACAAGATGATCTTGTCCATTGCAATGCAATCCAGCACAAAAGTACCAGAGCAGCGGCCATAGTGCCCAGAGCACGAAGTTATGAGTATACGATCGGATGTCTGTAATTACCAGTTTCCTTTTTCGCTCGGGGGTGGTCTTTTGCCAGGCATTGGGAGAGCATGCGGCGAGTCGCCATGTGTTAGACAAGACTTGAGTATCGCCAGGATTGAGACTTGCCGTGTCGTACAGTCCCGAGCAATATCGTCGTTTCGTCGGCAACCCAAGTAGCAATGCAGAGGTCTTGCGATCCGAAAGGCCTCCAGAGTGAAGTGAAGAACACGACCATGGTGGCATCATTCTTAGCCGTGCTCTCCACTCCACCTTTGCTGAAAAGGGACCAGTGAGAGTGAGGCTGGAGAGCTGTCGGGGCCGGTTCCAGTGGCCGGAACCTCTGGAGGGAGGGCACAACACACCCTTGGTGGGCAAAGCCTCTCGCATGATCGGCCATGCCGACACGAACGATTTGCTTTGAATTGTGCATATGCGACTGGCTGTCCGTTGCAGGTATCTATGATGATTGGTGTCGTCGCAGTCGATGATCGGGGCCGCTCGCTATCTTGTAGCTTTCGTGGAGGCGACGCGCTGGACTCTGACGGCGACGGCGTGACAGCAGTAGCAGTTCTCGCATCTTTTTTTCTTTTGACGGTTAATAGAGTACTTGCTGTATTCCCGAGCCGGCTGCACGCTTGTGGTGATTTGTCACTGTTGGGCTTCGTGCGTGTTCCCGTCTGTCCGGCTGTCGGTGCAAGAGTCGCCACCGGCCACGACCATGCACACCAGGTATGGTTTCGACCTGGAGTATTGCGGTTCTGTTGATGAGCTCCGGCATGCTGTGCAATCTTGCGTGGTGTCCTGCGAAGTGGTGTTGGGTGGTGGTGTGTTGGGGGCCCCGAAGTCTGTTCTGGCCGACTCAACGAGTTTGCGCCCGACCACGCGCCAGCATTGCCCACAGCAGGGCAATGCGATCAAAGGCGCCAGCAGACATGGCCACGATGGTTAGAAAGGAGTATAGGATGAGTTGACGGTCGATTTCGGCCGTCGGAGTATCCAGGGAAAGCTGTTGATGTGGAGACGGTGGTCATGGCAGTGGGAAAGAAGGAGGAAGAAGACCGGCCAACGGAAGAGCACCGGCGAGGCCTCTGAGGCTGCGACGAGCTTGGCACAATGAAATGGTGTTGCCCGCGCCCGCCGGATCTTCGATCTCCCCTCCGAAAGCTTGCGCTAACTAGTTGGACAGCCGGGAAGAAAATGCATGACATGTTCCTTGTGGGCGCTTGTGATTTGGGCCGTGTCGAGTGTCTTTGGACGAGGTGAAGTTCGCATTGATTTGCTGTCCAGTGAGAGCAGGTGCGTTCGTCGTTCTTGACAGCCCCGACGAGGCAGTCGCCATCTACTTCTCTCTGGACTGGGCAAGCGCGTACTACGTCACAACAATAAGCACTTGTGTAGAAAGTGCATGCACATGATACACGTGTACGTGCAGGTTCTGAGGCTCAATTCGCAGATGCAGAGCTCCTTCACGACATCCACTGTCATCAGCAGACATCCACGAGACGCCGCTTCCACCACAGCATGCTGGCAGTGCGGCGGAACGGGCATGGAAACCACCATCAGGTCCCATGCCACGTGGCCGGGTTTCACGTCCTAGAGCCAACCATCCGCGTCGCCGTCTTTCCTGGTCGAGCGGCATCGTCGAAACCCTCGTCCTCGTTATCATCATCATCGTCTGCTTCTTCGTCGTCGTCACGGATATCGTCATTAGCTCTGCGGCAAAAGACCATTGCCATGGGAGAAATATACCTCATCCCGAGGAGCTCGCATGGGATGTACAACCCTAGTGCAACCACGCTATGGCAGAAGATGGAGAACACAGACATTCCAGATTCCCGCCTAATGGCTCTGTCTGGAAGTTTCACAAGCCCATTCGCATGCCTCACGTCATATCCCCGCAAGGGTGATGGCGACTGAATCTCGAGGAATACTCCCTTCCATTGCATGAAAAAGAGATTTTGCCAAAGACTTCACTGATCAGTTTCGGACTGATCTCATTCCATACATTGACCCAAGGACAAACGTACGCAGGCCCAGGAGGCTGTTACCAAAGACAATGAGAGAATCTCGCGGACAGACTGTGCTGGACGCGTCCTACGCGTACTCAAGAGAGGTACCGCATTGCTCTCACTCTCCCGTATCGTTACCCAGGGTCAGATATGGTACGACCGCTTAACTGTTTCGGTTCACGGTTTGGGGGCTAGATCTAGCTCGTGCAATGCTAGGGACGGAACGTGGAGAGTGGACGCCTGCTGCTTCCAGGAAAGCACCTAAGGACGAGCGAGTCACGAATATGGAACCCTGTCGCGTTGCACTCCTGGACTTCTGTAGTCTCTTGATGGCCAAGCAGTGTTCGTCCGCTGTCTTGTTGCTTGTGCATTTTGTGACTTCCGAGATTGTTTCTCTCGCTTTGCTTTTGCTGTTCACGTTGGCTGCCTCGGGGTCGCAACAGAGCTGTCTCATCGACTCTAACGAGCTCAAAGCGGCGATATTCAACATGCCAGTCTTCGATTCGGCCATCAGAAAGTTCGAGGCTAAGAGAGCATTGGTTCCACAGCTGGACTATGACCAGAGGACTCGTCGCCACGCGCAGTCCCAATTCTGCTTGACCTGCACAATTGTTCGATAATGCGCCTTCATGCACATTCCCAATGGCGTTAGCTCTCGCCCATCCCCAAGCCCAGGCAAAGTTCCCATCGAAACCGGCACCAGGAAGTCAGCCCATCAACCCTCATCGCAAGGACTGCCCCTCGAACTTCAAAAGTCATTGTGTCTTTGAATTCGACCGTCTCACGCTGCTGCGCCCTTCCATTAGTGTGTTGTTTGATGGGACCAATTGATCGACGTAACCAACTCATGTTCCCTGTTTCCATCCCGTCAAAGCCGCCAAGCTCCGCAAAGTTTCGGGGGGTCCTGCGTTCAACGTCCTTGCTGCAAGGTCCGCTGTTTGACATGGCCCCGAAAGGCAACCTTATGCCAACCATACGTGCATACAAATACGTGGCAGTGTCGATGTGGCGGATGCGAGGTCGTAGGCAACGTATCAGTAGTATGAGTTTGGATGGAGCCCACGAGGCTGTATTGTACCTATGATGGCGGGAACAGGAACATACTACTTGCCTCTATCCAGAACTTTTTCTATCTTCCATTCCTTATCTTGTTTCGCTTGCAACACTTTCCATGCTTTCAATGGCCATCCAGTGGAGCCTGCAGTCGTCGTGTCTCGCACAGCCACAGACACCCAACATTGCCTTTTCCCGCCACCAAGTTCTTCAATCTTGCCGATCGGTTTGCCAATGTCCAGCAAAGGTGTCCCTTCTGCCAGACTGGCCAATTGGACTGGAGTCACAGGCGTCAGAGGATGGAAGCGTGTCCGCTGAGTCCCTCCAACGGTGCGTGCTGCGACCCGACTGAGAGAAGAATAAACCACATATGGTGGCATTTCGGTTGTGGAGAGACGGGCAAGTGGACTGCTTGAATGCACGAAAACGCATTTCTGTCGTTCTTGCTCTTGCATACTTGCTTGCCGATCGATATCGTTGTTGCTTGGTTGCAGCGTTCGATATGCCACCTCAATCGCCCGCTGCGGCTTTCTCCCAACGGACACCGCACCTGGAAGAAGATCATAGCGCACAGCAACTTGATCGATATATCCAGCAGCAGCAATTTGCTTGATGCGGCTGACTTCTTTGTCGGAAGGAGGACTCAAATCAGGATGGAAGTTGCGATCTTTGTTGCTCTGCAGGTGAGATTCCATCAAATTATGCAGCTGCCGGCGGAGGCCTTGTACCTCGCTCATCCCCTTCTCTCGTAGGAAGTGCTTGTCGCAGAATGATGATGCTTCACCATCCGCTTCTGCATGCGCGTGGGCAACAACGGCGGTAAGCACCTTCATCGCATCCGAGGTGTCACCCTTGTACGTAAGTGCTTCTCGAGCACGTCCGTAGGCCTGGCGACGTTTCTCTGCTGCAGTCTGCGCAGCGGCGTCCATTCGCTTTCGCGCCGACCTTTCCTCGGCATCGCTCAAATCGTCCTCGTTGTCATTTCGTAGCAGTTGCGGCTCAGGGATGAACAGGTCACCTACTGCCAGACCGGCGACCAAGGCGATGATGTAAGGAACGACATCGTACTGTCGCCCCAACAGAAGCATCTTGCCGAATCGCGGGTTGACGGGATAATTGATGAGCTCCTTTCCTGCCGTAGTGACCTGTCCATTCCTCGGTTCGATCGCACCGAGATTCTTGAGTAGTCGCTCAGCTTGCGCAAGTTGCTCGGCTTGAGGTGGCGTGGGAAAGGGGAAGTTGACTACATTGTCCACTTTCATACTCTTCAGTTGCAGTACTGTCCCCTCTATAGGCGTCCGAAGGATTTCTGGCAGAGTATGCTGCTCAAAGTAGCGCTCGTATATCGCTGAGCTGTACAATCTGTAGCAATGACCCGGTCCCGTACGACCGGCACGACCCATTCTCTGAGAAGCGCTGGCTTTCGAAATCCAATCGACCACAAATTGTTGCACTCCGGTTTCGATATGATACTGCTTCTCCTTGCTGCGACCACAATCAAAGACATATTTGATGCCATCGATGGTGAGAGAAGTTTCCGCGACATTTGTAGCGAGAATGATCTTTCTGCTATCTTCAGGTGTTTTGATGAATACTTGGTCCTGTTGAGCTTTGGGCAGTGCGGCGTAGAGTGGCAGAATCTGAGCCTTTAGCTGTCCTCGAGGCGTTGCGGACGCAGTCTGTTCCTCGTCAACTGTAAATTCTTCATCGTCTAAGCCTGTGATCTCTGGCTCGGAGTCAGAGTCATCGACTTCATCCTTGCCGTCGTCTTCCATGTAGTCATTGACCACTTTTGGCGGGGTATTGCGAGCTTTGGAGAGCTGAAAGCTGGCACTTTCTAGAGTCAGCTGTTCTTTCAGCCTCTTGTGCACGGTCTGAATGTCGTCCTGCCCAGTCAGGAAGACTAGCACATCACCTGGTGGCAGTTTCTTGTGGCCCCTTGCCACTTTTCGGACCATCTCAGAAACGTAGTCGCGCTGAGTTTTGCGGGCGAAATGCTCGGTGACCGGATACTGTCGTCCCTCGGCCTCAATAATTGGTGGCTTCACCTTCCGAAACAGACGATCGTTCATGAGGAAGTCTGTCACTCGTAGTGTAGCACTCATGATGATGAGTTTGAGTGGAACATATTTGTCTGCATCCTCACGGCTCAGGTCTTGCCTGAGTGGCACTATTCGTGACAGCATGCCAATAAGAATGTCAGTGTTGACACTGCGCTCATGAGCTTCGTCAATCACGATTGCGCTGTATTTGGAAAGCGAAAAGTCCTGCGAGATCTCTCGGAGCAATATGCCATCGGTCATGAATTTGATGTTCGTGTCGCGGCTAACACTGCTATCAAATCTGACCTGATGTGCTACCTGCTTGGCGTGAACTTTGCCGAGCTCATATTTGACGCGATTCGCGACAGAAGTTGCAGCGACTCTTCGGGGCTGGGTGATACCGAGCATTCCTTTCGAGGCATATCCATTCTCCAGTAACATCTGCGGAAGCTGAGTTGTTTTTCCAGAACCAGTGGCACCGCATAAAATTGTCACGGCGTTGTTGTGAATCGCCTCCATGATCTTCTGTTCTTCTTGCACAACAGGCAGCTTCAGACGCGCTTCCTGGACATCGAAATCTCGTTCGACAATCACTGCACTTGCTGGGCGATAAGCATTTTCCGTTGGCTGAGAGGCGGCTGCAAGATCTGCTGTCGCTGGATCCGGAGATGGTGCTCTTGGTCTGAAGGTGGCCTTTAAAGCTTCCTGTCCCACAGGTAGTGCGGATGGTACAAAGCCAACAGCTTCATTTCGTTGAGAATCCGCCCAGGCCTTGAAAGCCGATACTCGCGATGGTTTCTCATCGGCCATTTCCTCGTCCTTCTCGTCTTCCTCATCCGATTGCTCTGATACATCAGTCATGATCTCATCGCCCCCGTCGCCGTCTTTGTCATCATCACTTGAATCGTTCGAAACCCCGTCCTCCTGAGAACCATCTGTCTCCTGCGCAGCAGAGTCGGTTGCATTTGAGTCGAAACCGTTCCAGACCTCTTCGCCATCGGAAGACGTTCCCTCATCGACCCCATTTCCTTGAGCAGGAGTGAGGTCGAATGTGAGCTGCGGCTTGGTGACCGATCTCTTTTGTCGTTTCCGTCTCTTGATCATTGGTCGGCCAGTCTCGTCCAGTTCGAGTGGCCGCTTCAGCCCTGAGCCGATCCGAACATCTTTCAGTGCATCCACGGTCACCTCAACTTGTGGCTGCTGTGACCCGGCAACAGTCTCATCCGCCTCGTCTCTTGGATCCTCTAAATCATCATCCTGAGGGTGTTGCACCTCTGGCCGATGCTCCAATAAGATCTCATCGTGGTCACCAGCAATCCCAGCTTCTTTCTCTTTCAGCGCTCGCTGTAGCTGTTCCTTTCTCGTCTCGGTCACACGACTTAGCTGCTTGGAGCTCTTCAACAGGCTGGTGTCCACCCTTTGCGCAGCCAACTTCTTCAGCAGTTCCTGATTCTCCTCCTTTTTCAGCTTTGTTTCAATGTACTTGTCCAACCTCTTTCTCTTCTTGGCAGACACTCTGGACTCCGGCTCGTGTGCAGTCAGTTCCTCCTTCAGCTTCCGTCGTCGCTCGTCTTTCTCGTTCTGCGTGGTTGGCACGGTTTCCGCCGCTTCGGCTTCTTCCGCCAGATCATGCTGCACGGCGCCATTCTTCTTTGCCGTCTCTTTCTGTTTAGCGAGTTTCCGATGTTTGCGCTCGCGGGGCACGAATTTGGGCATTTTGCGTGCCGTTGTGGCAGCATATTGTAATCGCATCGAGACTTTTTGAGACGAGCCTTTCCCCAGGCTTGTGGATCGGCAGCATGGGTCGGAGCTCGGTGCGTCTTCACCGAAAGCTTACCACAGCCCTCACTCGGCTCACTTGGCACTACATTCTGTACGACGACCTCACTCAGAACTTGGCAGAGGACGTCACTCGGTTAGAGTCAATATGGCAAGCATTGGAATGGACACGCTATCACAAGCAAATGTCCATCCAGCCCCTTTTCCGGCACCATCGCATACAGCATTAGGATTGATCAACAATGTCCCGACTACAGCCACATCCATCGCATTTTCAGACAAGATCGTCATCACACTTTCACAAGCTGGAAGGCTCTCGCACTGGACGCACGTCTCACTGGCATCAGACTCTGCGGACCCAATGAATCCCAACCCTATATCCAGTGGAGACCCGGAAAACGATTTGCTCCCTATGAGCCACTTGACTGCCACAACTGTGCTCGGCGGCACAAAGCGCGAGGACGAGATCGTGGGTCAAACGCTGGCCACGACAATTGCAAGCGCGATCCTGATGAAGCGGCCAAGTGAATCCAGATTGCTTGTGTTGGGTATGGGATTCGAAAATGCTGCGGGCACTTTGACGGAACGGGCACTGTTTGACGAGGCTGTTGGTCTGGTGTTGGAAGTTCTATAAACCCGTCTGGCTACAACCAGACCTGAACGCAGAAATACGGGTGATGTCAGTCGAAACGAATTGTTCTGTCAGACAATGGTGGGCTGTCCTGCTGCTTTCGCGGGACACATAGTCCCAATGGCTTCGAATTCGAGGGACATTGTAGAACAGAGCATACTACATCGATTCCCACGGGGGATGCTGCAACGCGAGGACGTCTTTGACATTGACATAAGGATCGAGGAAGCGAGGGTGCAGCCAACATGGTCCCGATGTGTAGAGAATACAAAGCAGTCGAAACTTTGAGCCGGACGGTTTCAACAACCCACTCTTACACGTAAACATGCTGTTACTCTTCGAAACGCCTTCGCTAAAACCACAGACTTTCTTTTCAACCCCTTGGCAAGCAAAAATGCCGCCGCATCTAGTACGGCCGTCCTCCTCCATACCCACCTCTGTAGCCACCACTCCTAGGCCCGTCATAGCCACCTCCTGGTGGGCGCTCACCTCTGCGCCAGTCGCCATCGCCAGGCGGAGCAGCACCACCACGTCCGCCTCTGTAAGAACCAGACCCATAAGATCCGCCACCGCCACCGCCACCCCTACCGTAGCCACCTCTGCCGTAGCCTCCGTCCCTACCATAGCCGCCACCGTAGCCATTCTCTCGTCCTGGCGGGGGGCCGCGATTCCCATATCCACCGTCGCGCGGTGGTCCTCGTGGTATGGGCTGCACTCTGCCATCTTGTCCTGGAGGATATATCGAGCAGGCCACATAATCGCCAATGACAAATCTCGCGCCGGCCAAAGTCTTATGCGCATCGCCTTCTAGCATATCCTTGAGATCCAAAGCATCGTCTTGATCATCCTGCAGTTCTGTGCTTCCTCCACCGATTACAACTGACCCCAGCGGCTTATCAATCCACTTCCCTCGATTGCCTTCGACGATTGTAGCGCGTGTGTCGGGGAAGATGAGCTTGAACACGAGACGCGTCCCGACGCCCGGAGAGGGTATGACGCCCTGCGGTAGGACGGAGGTGAAGAGCGCGGTAAGTTCGCCCAAGGTGCAATTCGGCCAAGTGTAGATCTGCACGCTTTGTTGCCTGATGGTGGTCGGAAGAAGGGAGGAGTAGTCGGGAATGTTTGTGGTGTCTGCTGGAGGTGCCACGCTGAACTCCCAAGGGTCGAGTGGACGCGCTTGACGCCAGAAAAGTCGGAGGAGAAAAGGCGCGGTTGTTGCGCGGTCGATATTGCTGCCGGCTTCGGGTTGAAGCGCCATCGCGGATGTCTGCTTCTGTCGCTGCTATGCGCTCATGCAGCGAATGCGTATCTTCTCACGATTGAGGGGAATTAGGGTGAATGGCGATGGCTTGGTAAAGTTGTTGATGCAGGCTGGAGCTCTGAGCTCGAAGTTTGACATGTGAACTTTGTGCATGCAAGCGGGACCCACTCCGTTGCATAAACACAGGCATCTCCAGCTCCAAGCACAATTGTTATACCACAAAGTCAGAGCCTCGCGTCGGCAAGATGGATTTCGCAAGTCTGATGAAGTCGCAAATTGCGTCTTCGGCGCCGCCAAAAGAGGATGGCGGCAAGAAATATCTCAAGCGATCAGAAGTCGAGGCACAACGACAAGAAGAGTATGCGAGGGAGCAAGCACAGCTAGAAAAAGAGCGTCTGGAGCGGCTGGACAAAAAGCGCAAACGAGAAGAGGAGGAGGCTGAGCGGAACCGCGCGAGGGAAGAGAAGAGGCAGCGATTGGCAGAAGAGAGCCGGAAGATACGCGAAGAAGAAGCAGAGGCCGAAGAGAGGGCGCGTAGGAAGCGATTGGGTCTGCCGGAACTAGAGAGGAAGGACAACGAGACGACTCCACTGAAGGAGGACGAAGAGGACATTGCGGAAGAAGAGCTGCAGGCAAAGCTGCGCGAAATGGACGAACCGCGCATTCTGTTTGGCGAAACGCATGTCCAGCGCCTACGACGATATCGCAAGCTCACAGAACTGGCACTGGCGCCAAAGCTCAGCAGTGGGCCGATACCTACAACTCTGGAATTGGTACCAGAGGCAGATATGAAAGTGCCAGAAAGCGTCCCGAAAGACAAAGAAGGCTACAAATTCCTTCTTCGTCAACTGGCCTCATACTTCGACATGCTGCTCTCCGAATGGCAGAATGCATTGGCTCGGCGAGCAAAGGAAGTCAAAGAATCCTCCACAGGCAAGCAAGCCTACAACTCATATCTTGCTGCCAAAGATAATCTCAAGCCACTCTTCAAAAGGTTGGAGACTGATACCATCGAATCCGCGATCCTGCCGCCCATTTTGGAGATTGTTGATCTGGCACAAAAGAAGCGCTATGTGGATGCGAACGATGCATACCTCAGGCTCAGTATCGGAAAGGCTGCTTGGCCAATTGGGGTCACCATGGTGGGTATTCACGAGAGAAGCGCCCGAGAAAAACTACACGGCGATAACAATCAGGCACACATCTTGAGTGACGAGACCACAAGAAAAATGCTACAAGGCATTAAGCGCTGTCTGAGCTTTGCCCAAACTCGGTGGCCACCCAGTGATATCGGACAGCTCATGGGATAATTGAGTGAGCCGGAGCGAGCGGCTTCGTGAGAGCTCTCACGGTAGCAATCACGGGCGATGGGAGAAGATATTCCGTGGGATAATGGCAGCTGTATTCGCGACTTGCCTCATAACTCATGTCTCCAGCGCCACGCTGCTGCACCGATCCACGGACGAGCTTCGGCAAATTGCTGCCTTGGCGATCGATCGTATTCGACTGCCTTTTTCGGCAGGCCTTTCGTCTTCGCCCTCCCACTCTTCGATAGCGTGTCGCAATGCTGAATTCAACAAAGCAGGCTTCTTATCGTCCGTCGTAATCAGATGTACACAGCGATATTGCAAAATCTCCCCAGCAGCCTGTGGATCACGCCAGCTTGTATACGCGCAGATCCAGGTTAACGGTGATCGATACCCGAGCCCGGCTTCAGTTGCAGCACGGATAACCATGCCAGAGGCGGTCGCAAAACGACGTTCCACTAAGAAGAGTCGCGGTGGATGCTCGCGTTGCAAAGCTCAACATGTAAGCGATACTGTGAAATTAGTAGTCATCAAGTGTGCTCACAAGAACGCAGCTCAAATGTGACGAAGTCAAACCCCACTGTGGTCGCTGTAGTCGACTTGGTGTGCAATGTCCGGGATATGTGCAGAGATATAAGTGGTTAAACGACACGGCCACTGCCACCTCGTCAACGCCATCTGCCACGCAGACCGAACGTGCCAGTCCGACAGTCCATCTAAACTGGCTGGAAATGACCTCTCAATCTGACGCACAGCAAGAAACCCCACCCCAGGCAAAAGATGCTTCTGAAAACGGACCTGTCAGCCCTATCTGGGATACTTCCACGATGCCGGATCAACCGTTCAACGTCTTGGACTTTTCGGAGCTCGTCAAACCAAACGATGAGACTACTGGTGCTAATACGACCGAGCAGTTGGTATCCACACAGAACCCGAGCAACATGCTGCAATCGCTACGGGCACACACCAGAGAGATCATTCCACGACCGCAAGCCTCACTAGCGCATCAATCGTCCGAGCTGTTAAGTTACTACTTCAAAAATGTCTCGAAGCTGTATGCTGTATATGACGATCACCGCAACCCGTTCAGATCCGTCGTCTCCAACATGCACAGTCACTCTCTGGTCATCAACTTAGCCGCGCAAAGCATGGCAGCCGCGTGTCTAAATGAAGTCCATCCGCGATTCAACAAGCTCGGCAAGAAACTGCGTCAAGCGGCCATGGAGCTTGTTTTCAGTCAGCCTCAACTCGACAGCAAAGCATTGCTTGCTCTTATGATGTTTGGACCTACGGGAAACTGGCACGACGCAAAAGATCTCGGTCTTGGTTTCTATACTATGATGAGAGATCGCATTGACATTATGGCGTCCACAGGCGAACTCGAACAACACGAAGTCAATCTCAACAGTTTCAACTTCTTTCGCGAGGCCATGGTCTTCTGGGAAATGCTTCTGGCATTTGTCGCAGACAGCAAAGCCGTCCGGCCATGCACAACGCCGCTAGGGCCTCTACTCACCTGCCAGCCCGCTAAGCACATCGCCCATCCATGGACCGGCGTAGCTCGCGATGCGATACAGATAGTAGCAGACATAGGCCGACTTGTGCGCGCACACAGAGTCCGGCATCAGCAGCAAAACTTTGTCACGCAAGCCTATGTCCATCAACTCAACCAAGACCTGGTCGTCGCGCGAGACCTGGAAAATCGACTTTTGGCTTGCCGCCACCCAGATGTGGAGAGCATTGTTCAGCCCGACGATGCTGAAACTCCCGTCTGGCATCTCACTACTCTCGCCGAGCTGTATCGCTACGCGGGTTTGCTTCAATTGTACCGTGTCTTCCCCGATACCCTTTCCGAAAGACTTGTCGCCGAAGACAGCAGTGCACTCGCCATGCTCATTTCAGGAGAGCACAGCCCGGAAGCCTCCAGCAGACGGAGTAATTGGCTCACACAATTCGCTCTAGAAGCCCTGCGTTTACTCGAAACTATGCCATTAGAGTCTGGCACGCGGGACTTCCAGCCTTTCCTTCTCGTGGTCCTTTCGTCGGAGCTCGTTTGCGAAACGCCAAAGGATACTGCTCAACCTATCGATGGTGCAGAGACTATTGACGATGACGGAGAAGGAATCGATTCACATTTTGCTGAAGTGGCAATGATGCGGAAAATGGTACTGGATAGATTGACCAGCTTTCTGAGGTTACTGCCTCCAAAACCGATTCGCGTGTGCATCGATATCGTGCAGGAGACGTGGAGAAGAATAGACGCTGGACAACAAGACGTCTACTGGCTGGATGTCATGATTCAGAATGGCTGGGAAACGATCATGGCATGAACTTGGAAAGATTTGGTGTCACATTTCTTGACATTCGAATTTCTGTACAAGATTACCATGGAGCGGGGCTTGTACTTCTCAATCTTGAGTACCACCATGCCACTGCTTCCAGTCCTGTTGCTGTGGCCACCAGTCGTCCTGGTTCATGCTTTCGGCAATATTCGAAGTATCCGGCATGTCCGTGGGAAAGGTATCCCACATCATTTCGTCCCAGAACTGGTTCACAGCCGCCTCACCATTGAGGCCGGGACTGAGTGTCCATGCCGGCTGCATAAGGCCATATTGTGGTTGGGAAGGGAACATGCCTTGTGCCGCAGCAAAGGCATCATCGGATGAGCCGGCATCTGCATGAGACTCCCGTATTCGTGCTGTTCCCGCTTCAGCCTGCGTAGGTGGCAGCACAAGTGATATCCTTCGCTGTAGGAGATCCTGCTGCTGTTGATGGTATCGCGCATTGTGTTCTGCGACGTATTTCGTCGCGTCATAGAGTCGTTGCACAACGTCACGACTCTTGCTGGCTGCAACGGACCAATTCTGCATTCTATCAAAGAAAGGAATGGCATTTTCCACGTCTCGTTTCCAGCTTTCCAGGTCGTCGTCACTGCCGGGAGTGGTTATTGAGCTCCCGCCATGACCCTCGGGAGTCATCAACGGACTCTCGGCTGCTGTTGACCCGTTCGGCGGCATGGCCAACACCGAGAAAAGAGAGACAAGTGGGATCATCACCGCCTGGTACATCATCCAGACTGCATTCCAGCCTGCGATCAAGTTCTCTTGACAAGTCGCGATGATGTCTGAAATGGTCTGACTCGCGACAATGCGGCACCTGCCCACCGCCAGTCTCTCTTCAGCTGACATTCTTGACCACGGAGTCCTTCGCAATGCTGTTGCGAGCAGGATTGGTCGATGCATCAGGATTTTGAGATTTTGGTAACGCCAACGCATGATCGCTCGTGTTGTTTTCAAAAGTTCTGGACACACCGTTCTTTCATGTTCTAGTGGCCGTGCAAAATCGATGGTGCTGTTCCCTGCAGCCTGAGTATGTCCAACTCCGGACGAGGCATTGTAATCGCCGGCAGTTGAGCTGTGACGTTTGCGAGGGTGGGGACGCTCGACGACATCTCGAAGCATGGGCGGTAGTGCGTCGTGCCATCTCTCAAGCTCTGCGTCCAGCGCAAAGAGTGCTTCGAAGCCGATGTTTGACTGCGCAGCCAGGATGTCTTGCACTTTGGTTGCAATCTTGCAAAAGGGGATGCTGTGGATGATTGGTAGCAGAGTCAAAGATTTTAGATATTGAGCATTATTCATCTGCTCGGGTATCCGTGGGTGTTCGATAGTAATGCCGTCTCCCGTTCTTCCAAGTGATGGTCGTCCTGTAGTGATCGACGCCCATGAGTCGAGGATGTACAGGCTCCACCAAGTGCGTCGCCGGATCTCCACTGGCACTTCCGAATTGCTCAATACCGCGTTTCCGCCAGCGAGAGATTCGTCCCTTCGACTTTCGCTATACTCTCGATGCAGTCCATGAGCTGTAGCCATGCGTAGCGTCGCGCCCATGATGCCATTGGCCTCGTTCGGTCTGTTCAACCAATGCAGATAGTACCCGCTCAGAAGAGCCAAGGCTTGTAAAGTGAATAAACTTCCGCTGCCAAATGTTTCAAAATCTATGTGTTTTCGTGCTCGTTGATAGTACACCATGTGGTCTTCGTTTGCGCAAGTCGTGCTCGCCAGCGAACCGAGCGCCAGAACCATGTTGAGAAGACCAAGCCAGGAGTGATCTCGGCGTGACCCATAGGTATAACTGTGCCGGAAAGAGTCCTCTTCAATCATTGGCATGAGAACGTGGACGTGTGCGAAATACGAGTCGATGAGCCTGCTGCCTTCATCCTCCGGTGGCAATTCTTGTGGGTCTGGATCGCGATCGTAAGGCGATGGCGTGGAGCTGCGACTTGCTGCAGCAGTTTCTGGTTGTGCCTGAGCGATGAAAGGTCGGGCCATCGGAGCAGTCTTGAAAATGACTTTCATCGCCGCATTAATGCTGGAAACTCCCACGTAGGAAGAAGCTCGGTCGATAGACAATCCAAGTCCGTTGATATCATCAGAAATGCCTTGAATTTTATCTCGCAGCCGCTTTGCTTCGTCGGTATTGGGATCTTGCTCCGGAGCTTGCTCGAGCGCCTCGAGGCTGTCGGCGCCATCAGACCTCTTGACGGACTCGGATCTCGACAACAGGCGGTCTGGAGCTTGACTAGGGGACGCACTCGCTGCGGACAATGCCACAGCCAAATCGACGAGTTCAGCTCTGGGCAGAGAAACGAAGTCTTCGATGTCTCTGCCCGGAAAGAGCCTCGCGAAGACTGCATGATACTGCTCGACCTGCGACTGCAATTTCTCCACTAGCCTGCGCACTTCTTGTCAGTTGACATAGGACGGAGGCGATGCTCATCACCCACCTTCTCGATGGCACGACTCTTTGCACAGGTTTTGCGTAAGCGCACTGCTCAGGATGCTGATACCACTGGCACTGGGCACAAGGCTGAAGGCCATCGCATCGGATCTTCCGTCGCCTGCACTCCACGCATGCGTTGCTCGTCGAGATACGTCTCGAGCCCACATTCGGGCGGCCGCCTTTGCCGCTTTCGCCTTGATCTGCGGAGCTGGAGGTGGTGCTAATTTGGAAAGTGTTATACATGGTAGGCACGGAAAGGTTCCTTTCTGGTTCAGCGTCCTGTAGATTCTCATTTCGCCCGCCTTCTCTCCTGGATCTCGCCAATAGCTCCGATGCGGTTCGTTCGTTTGCGCAGCCAATCTCCTACAAGATGCTCAGCCCATCTCGGCACATTTCGTCGAGTTGGCGGCAACGGTGGGTATTCACATGGCGTTGTCGAAGCGCATGGCATGGTAGATATGTCCATACAACGTCGAAGGACACGATCAGCAAATACCCTGGTGCCTTCAAAGGATGCGGTTTGGATCGAAACCGCGATCGGTTGTATAGGGAGGTGTGAACGAACAAGCGCACCCCGCGTCATGCAGCACCAAACCGACGGCGCCAAACAAGGATCGGAAGCACTTCGACGGCGCCATCGGCTATGCCACGAGGCGTTCTCTAGACATTACATGCACGACGAGATATCGCGGAGCATGCCAGCGCCTCGCCCGGTGACAGCTCCATACAAACTCCCGAGAACGTGGGTTCTATGCTACGTGCGATTGCGGCACCTTGGGAAAGGCTTCGGAAACAATTCACAGATCCCTGTCGTGCCACGCTCCTGGCGGATACTGTACAGTGGATGACGGGACCACTTGACCTGCATGCATCTGGGATACATTCTTAGGCAGCTCCAAGATAGGTCCATCTCAACGGGGCGTCGTTTGCCTTCAAGCCCGTGACGTTCACAACTTGATCATCCCCCGGCACAATATCGATGGCGCTGTCATTCACCAGTACCCCTTCTCGCTCCTCGAAAACTAGGCCTTTTGTTGGTTTCGCAGCCTTGATGGTGATGTTGTGCCCAGACGACTTGACTTCGACGCCCCTGGCCGAAAAGTCAAGATACTTTAGAGGCTGCGGCCAATCAACGTCCCGACTAACGACCTTGTCATCCACGAATATTCGAGCAGCGAGAACATGTGGCTCTTCCCGATCGTTGTGAATTGTGCCCTTGGCAATGTTCGTGGTGCCATTCGCCACGATGGCGACATCACGCACGATGATAGCTTCTTTGATCTCCTTGCCGGTAGCAATGCTGATGAAGCGCAGCTCGACTGTCGCTTTGACTTCCTCAGTCCGCGAGCTGGACACCCAGCATTCGTACTCCAAGGACTTGGCAGGCCGAGCATGTACAACGCTCCAATCGTGGTGCGCTCGTTTGACAGCCACGGCTATTGGCGCCAATACCCTTCTCACTGCATAGTAAGCAGGCTTTTTCCTTAGGAAGTAGTCGACGATGGACCACGACGTGACTGGCCAGCAATCGTTTAGCTGCCACAGCAGAGCCCCGCCGCAGAATCGCTTCTGGCCCCACTGCCGCCTCCATCCGCGATATCCGAACATAAGTGCTTCTGCCTGACTCAGCTGTGTCAGATGAATGTACTTTTCCAGGTCCGTCTCCGTTCGGAAGTTTTCTACGAGATATGTAGCAATTCTCCTCTCGTGACCATCGGCTTTGTTGTGGTGGTCGAGCATCTGACTCTGAGGGTAGAGCTGTGTCGCGTCCGTCACAAACCATTTGATAGTGTCGATGTGAGGGAAAGCTTCCATGCCAAATTCGCTGTTGAAACGGCCACCGAGAGTATCAAAGATCTGGTACTTCTCCTGGGTACCGTGCCATACGTTCCACTGATGCATATCTCCAACAGTACGATCCGTCGTGGGTTTCCCGTCACCCCATGGCGATCCCGGATGGTAGGGCACATGAGGTGCATTGGCCGCTACCACATCCGGAAGGAGCTTCTCGTATATATAGCGTGCAGAAAAATCGGTCTGTAACCAGTTCTGCGGGTCTTTGTCCTCATAGTTGTAGGTCAATCCCATCTGTTCTTGGACCTGGTAATCTTCGTTGTTGCCAGCATAAATCACAATCGATGGATGGTGTCGCAATCGTTTCGTCTGACACACGCACTCGGTCTCAATGGATTCCAGGATGGCCGGGAATGTGGGATAATTACCACAGCCAAACATGAAATCCTGCCAAATCAGGACTCCGAGCTCATCGGCCACTTCGTAAAATGCGTCTTCTTCCCAAATACCACCTCCCCAGACGCGGATCATCGTCTGATAACCATCAACCATCATCTGTAGCCACTTGCGGTACTTTTCCGTTGTAATCCGAGGTGTGAAATTATCCTACAGCATAACCGTCAACAAAAGGGCGTGCTGATCAGACATGAATGTACCAAAATCAGCAGTTTGCATGACTTACAGCTGGTATCCAGTCAGAGCCGCCACAAAAGACATCGACGCCATTGACGCGAAAGAAGAAGGTCTTGCCAACCTCGTCTGGCTCTTGGATCAATTCAGCTCGCCGGAATCCGGTGCGTTTGCTCAACGTATGGAGGGCAGTCTCATTCTGCCCGATGGTCGCTGAGACAGTGTATAACTGCTGCGCACCATAACCATGCGGCCACCACAGTTCAGCATCTTCCACAACGAATTCCAGTTGAGCTTGGCGCTCGGAGTCGATAGTCGCAGTATCGTGAAAGACTGTCTTGTCGCCAAGAGCTATGCCGAATTCCACGTGCTGGCCAGATTCACCCTCGATGAATGCGGTGATGTGGCCTCTTACTTTATTGTCCGCCAGGTGTACATCATAGTCAATCCTGAGGTCTTGGACGCGAGCATGATATATTTCAAGGCGTACAGCTCGCCACGGGCCACATGGAGAAAGCACCGGCCCCCAGTCCCAGCCTAGTAGTCGTCAGAATGTGATTCTATCTTTGAGGCAAAACGATTGTCAGTAGTGTGATCATCTCGGTTTCACTTACCATAATGATACTGGGCCTTTCGAACCGCCAAACGAGCCATATCTCCATTGAAGCCCACCCATTTGTGTTCGGGATGTGCGTCTTTGATCTTTCTAGACTCCACATACGCGGACTTGAACTCTATCTCGAGACGGCTCTCTTGGTCTGTGGCGAGTCGATCTGTGACATCCACGCGATGCATAATCCACATATTGCTGCTTTCCAGGATGACCTGATCATTGAGCTTGACAGTGGCATATGTGTCCAGGCCATCAAATGCCAATACATGACGGGCCCCGTATTCAGCCTGCGGTATGGCTGGTAGCTGCACCTTATATGTCCACGATGACTCGTTGACCCACTGGCACTTCAGTTCGTTGAATCCAAGGAAAGGGTCTTCGATTCTGCCGCGCTGTCAGCGGTGGTCAGAGGCCGTTCTGTTTACGACACACAGGCTGTTGTCTAGTAGGTCTAGATGTATGTTTGTCGGAACTTTGGCGACCGGATACCACTTGTCTCCATTTGTCTGCTTGAAGGTCCAGCCTCGACTTATCTCACGAGACTGCAGTGATTCTGCCATTGTGCTGTCGTCTGGTGAAAAGCAGCCTGATGGAAAACGCGCGGCGAGAATGGCACCGGACTGGATGGAAATGATGCTTCAGCCTCCGCCGGTATGTGGTATTCCTGGACAGATCTGGCATTGGGCGGCCATATTCAGCGCTGCACCCAATGCGGGCTGGCGTGACTCGTGAGGCGGTGCGAGGCAGGGCACAGGGCCGTTGTGGAAGCTGCTGTTGGTTGACCGAAGCGATGACCGCGTCGCGTCGCCATGGACGTGTTGCTCCGTGTCGAACGGGGTTTCGCGTGACGCGTTGCATCGCGCTAAGTTAGTGAGCGGCAGTGGAAGTGGCGGAGATGTGGGATGCCAAGAAATGGGCGGGAGCTCCTTTGCGACCTCGCATCATTGACGCCTTCGTCATTGAAACGCTGGGCAGTCTAGCATTCTATGCATCGCGGCGCCTGGACATCTGAACATTGCAAAGAAAGCCGCGGACGAGTCTGACACCCTAAGTCGGTACTATGCACTGCGAATACGTGCTTGTGGTGGAAAAGGAGAACCGCCAGGATACGTAAGCTGCTCTGCACATTCGCTTCCGCTGGACCACAGTGTCGGAGTCGGACAATTCGTCATGCAGGAGCCTGGAGCCAGAGTCGCCAGCATCTACGAGCTACTCGAGATGATCATCAAAGATCTGCCTCTTAAAGGTCTACTCAAACTGCGAACAGTCGGGAAGCATTTCAAGAACGTGGTCGATACATCTGAGCAGATCGCCCTTCGATTCTGTCTACCGTTCTCTCGGCAGCTGAGGACAGTAGACCACGCTCGACATCCACTTTTGCCACAAGAGGTAGACATTTGGGCGGGCAGACGAGCAGTTGGCGGCTATGTGGTTTGCCGATTTGTTCTGCGAGCAGGTGGCCGATTCGACTGGACCGCTGCAGCCTCATGGAAGAACTTTTATGCGTGTCGACCAGCAACTCGAAGTATGAGAGCTTGGTCTGGATGCTCCAAGGTGTTCGGGAGCAGTAGTATGGGTGAATACCGGTTCTATCGTAGCCAGCGAGGTATCACGCTTGGTCAGCTGGCTGATGCCGCATGTGCAATGAGGGAAGACGCAGACGTTGACGAGGCTATCGTGCATTTTGAAAGCGACCTCGATAACGAAGGAGCTGACGTGGCAAACGAAACATCTTCAATATATGCCGAATACTGGCTCTGACAGCAAGAAAAACGTTGATATGATCGCACTGACAACTCAACATAGACGGAAAATTAGTCCTACGGAAATCGATCATGACAGACGCTGACAAGATGTCCATTTGATGCTCCATATCTACGTACTGCATTTCGCTCACCGAGCCATCCAACATAAGTCAAACCTTTGTCAACCAAACCACCCCATCTGTGACCCCAACATATTCCAATCAAACCTATTCCGTTGCAGAGTATGCCAATCCTGGCCCTGCTGAGCCTGTTGCTGCCACAAATGATTTTGCAAACCAATACCACGGTCCTGCATCCCCATAGGATCATGATACTGCTGACCAGTCCAATCGTATCCATATTGCAGACTGTCAGAAGTCGGCGAGCCAGTGCGATACATGTCAGGATTATACATGCGATCGTCACTGCCTTGGAGAAAGCCGTGCAGCCTGTGGTTGCCTGCGAAAGGATACATCCTGCCTGCGCTTGGGCTGGGAACTTTCGGAGCGTGAGTTCGGCGTTAGCGTGGTACGGTTGTGGAGTCGATGGGAATGGAGACAGTGATTGGGGGTCGATGCTATGGTGAAGAGTATACATAGTGTCTGGAGAGGCTTCTTTATATCTTGCAGCACTTGCAGTATTCACAAATCCTACAAATGCATCATCAGCTCTTTCATGCCTTCTCTCCAGCCTTCTTCGACGCCACCACGGCCGCCGCCATCTTCCACCATTGGCTTCATCTGCTTCAATCGTCTACAGCAGCTTCACCTTTCCCCAGATTGATAGTCTGCTACGCCCGTGTCACCACTGATATGGAAGTGGAGACGCTGCTGTATTTGGGAGCCCGACAAGCGCTTTTGACGCCAGATAATTTCTTTTCGACGAGTGTGACTGAGACCTCGGAAAAAGCACGCTTGAGGTCAGGACTTCGAATGCAAGTATTTATATCTCGGCCCACTTCGAGCGTTGTCGCTTTGATTCCGCCCACCCTCCAAATGTGGGCTTGGCTGAAATGTTGGAGGAATGGTTCTCAACTGGAATGACGAGTGAGGATACAACAATGTTCTTCATTGTGTCGCAAGCTGTTCGCCAACCATGATGCTCGTGCCAGCTTTAAGGTCTCCTAGTCTTCCACTTCCGCCACAACAGCACCAGGACTAAAGTTACAACTGTCGCCCTTCCAACCAAGGCAACAGCCACCGCCCGCCGGACGATGTCGTAGTACCTGGCGCGGTCAGCGATCTCGGGCAGAGAATACCTGACGATAATGTTGACGCACCCTTCAAGCATGGTCGCAACAGCAGCTTTCTTCGAACGCAGCTCTCCGACACCAGATCCGGTTCCCAGACCGTGGAAGCCTGTTTCCAGGGGTGCCTCGCTGGATGGGGCCGGAGAAGCCGCGTGACGATTGGCATTCTGCACACCAGTCTCAGAAGCACCACCAAAAGAAGGACGGATGTCTCGAAATTCGGAACCAGATTGCAGTTCAACTCGTTTCCGATTTTTGAAGCGGTAGGTCAATAGCCACACCCATAGTCGAACGTCGAGCGGCGTGAAGGTGGGGTAGGTCCAGAGAGTTAGAGCGTTATGTGGTGGCATCAAGTCGAGGAAGTCTTGTATGACACCGAGTGTCAAGCCCCAAAGCAAAAGTGGGCCTTCCTTCTTGGGCACTGGGAACTGATTGAAGATATCTGCTCGCCATATGCGGTTGGCGAAGAGACCCAGCTTATCTTTGGTGGCAAGCTGAGCGTAGCGATTATCTTGGAGAGTCACGTCTGAGCTAGGAGATTCAACACTGTGGAGTGATTCTGTGGGCTCGAGGTTGATGGCAGCAAAGATCATGCGGCCCAGAACGGTGGCCAACATCCATCTCTTCACGCCCGTCTCCTGGTTGGCGAGACGCGAAGAAACATCTTCCAAGGCAATGGTACGTTGTTCGGGACTGAGAAGGCTCCTCAAAGGAACCCAATGCGTGCTGGCCACCTCGCTTGGCTGTAGCTTGAGAGGTGGGATGGCGTGGGTGGTGAGAAGAAAGACGTACGGACAGAGCACGAGCAGTGGCTTCTTCCCCCAATGCGTGGTGACGAGCCTTTGTGGTAGGTTGCCGCACGGCACAGCATATTTATTCAGATCCAGTCCCACCTCTTCCAACGCCTCTCTCGCAGCAGCAGCCTGATCGTCAGGGTCTGTTGGGTCGCGTTTCCCTCCTGGGAGAGCAATGTGCGAAGTCCATCGATCTCCTTTGCGTGAAGCACGCTTGATGAACAGCACCTCGGGCTCGCCATGCTGGACCCAGTCTTGCTGGAAGAAGGACTCGAAGTTGGTCTTCACTTGCGACCCAGCGTCAGGCCAGTGGGTATACGCGGGTTGTACGCGAACCACAAGCGCCACGGAAGCTCTTTTGACCTTGTCGGGCGACTCGAGGGTTGGGTAGCGCGCGTTGATTAAATCCTTGAGGATGGTCTGGAGATGCGGGATCAGCTGCAGCGGAGGTCTCACGTCGGCGGCTTCGAGGCCTGCCATGTTCGTCGATGCTGTACGGCAAGGGGGGTCTAGCACGAGCAGGTCTATGTCTATGCGCAAATGGAGAGGTTGCAACGTGAGCGGCGTTGCGTGGAAAAGAAGGGATATGTGACGGTTTTGGAGGAAACCCTTTGGCCTTCAGCTTACTGATGAGATCCTCGGGTGACGAAGAGATTAGGGCAGGCAGGCACATAGATCGAGTACTGCGAAGCTGGCGCCTGTCGTGGCCATCGCGATCACAGGCGTGCAAAGAACGATATCCGCCACCGCTCGTGTAGAGCCATGTTCGACAGACAGATCCAGAGTTCCGTGGTGAAGCACTTGCACGGCCGAGGTTGGGTGACGTTGTGTCGATTTGACGACCCAGTCATCGAATGTTGTGTCAATTGATGGAGTGATCATCAAAGTTGAAGCCGGCGAGAGCACGAGGGGCTCATGCACACGGCCATTGGGCGGATTGCTTCATTTGCGTGGGGCTCCAAAACCTTCCAGTGTTTGGGCACAGCTTGTCGGCCATTGCCCGTACTTTCCTGACCCATTCACACGTTGCTCCGCCCACCGCCCTACTCTCGGCCTCGCCCACGATGCGCTTCGGCAGGACGCTGGATGTTGCTCGCTATCCCGCGTGGAAGGACCAATACATCGACTACGCCAAGCTCAAGAAGCTCCTCCGCGATGACGAGAGCGCTCCCAACTCGCCCACCACCGAGTCGCGGCCCGATAAGTGGACCGACGACGACGAGAGCAAGTTCGTCGATGAGCTGGTGAATGTGCAGTTGGAGAAGGTGCACCACTTCCACCGCGACACGGTCGAGAAGCTCCGCGACCGGACGGCCAAATGCGAGGCCAAGCTGGACACCATTGCTGCCGCAGAGCAGCCCGAGTCGGCCGAGGGCGAGGCCGCGGACGAGAGCAATGGCAACGGCAAGAAACCCGTGCCGAGCGAGGAGGAGCAGAAGCATGTGCTGAACGAGGTCCTGAAAGAGCTGGATCACATTACCCAAGAGACCAACGAGCTCGAGAAGTACAGTCGGATCAACTACACTGGTTTCCTGAAAGCCGCTAAGAAGCACGATCGGAAACGAGGTGGCTCATACCGCGTGCGTCCGCTGTTGCAGGTGCGACTGGCCGTCTTGCCCTTCAACAAGGAAGACTACGGCCCGCTGCTGTTCCGCCTGAGTGCCATGTACAGCTTCGTGCGCAACAAGCTGGAAGGCGCCGACCAGACCAACAAGGCCGGCGAGGATCAAGGCGGCCAAGAGGATTACACCAGCCAGAAGTTCTGGGTGCATCCCGATAACCTGCTCGAGGTCAAGACCATGATTCTACGCCGCCTGCCCGTACTGGTCTACAACCCGCAGACCTCCAAGGTTGCCGAGGGCAGCCAGCCCGACCCCTCCATCACCAGCATCTACTTTGACAACTCGGCCTTCGAACTCTACTGCAACAAAGTCGAACATAATTCCGGCTCGTCTCTCCGCCTGCGATGGTACGGCCAGCTGAACAACCGGCCTCAGATCTTCATCGAGAAGAAGACAGTGACCGAGGATGAACGCAGCTCCGAGGCTCGCTTCTCGACCAAGGACAAGTATGTACAGCCCTTCATCAATGGCGAGTATCACATGGAGAAGCAAATCAAGAAGCTGGAAGACCGTGCAGGGCCCGACAGCAATGAAGCGCAGGGTTTCAAGTCGGCAGTGGAGGAGGTGCAAGAGTTCATCAAACAATACAACCTCGAGCCCGTGGTGCGCGCCAACTACACACGCACCGCTTTCCAGATCCCTGGCGATGACCGCGTGCGTATCAGTCTTGACACCGACCTGGCATTCATCCGCGAGGATGCCATCGATACCGACCGCCCATGCAGAGATCCGGAGGCATGGCATCGCACAGATATCGACGATGGAAAGCTGGAGTACCCCTTCACTTCGATTCGCAAGGGCGAGATCACCCGCTTCCCATTTGCACTCCTCGAAGTCAAGCTGCGTAACACGCACGGCAGGAGGGGTGCCGAATGGATTGAAGACATCACGAACAGCCATCTCGTCAAGGAGGCTCCACGTTTCAGCAAATTTGTGCACGGTGTCAGCACGCTGTTCGAGGATTATGTGAATACCTTTCCCTTCTGGCTGAGCCAGATGGAGACCGATATTCGACGCGATCCTCAGCAAGCCTTTGAAGAAGAACAAGCCAAACGACAAAAGGATCAAGCCGATGAGATGGCAGTGGGTTCTTTGCTGAAGTCCAAGTACGGCAGTAGTCCTGCGCACCGAAGCGCCTCCTACCAACGAACTCCGTCGCAAGCCGTCATCAGTCCTGTCGGTTCTCCAACCACGACGGCTATAAAGCGCACTCCAAGCGGCCAGAACACCCTCGGTAGTCCTGGGGCCAATCGTGCCATTGCAGCCCCTACCCAAATGGACGACGTGATCGAAGAGCCCGATGATGATGAAACGGGCACCCACGTGCAGACCTCCCAAAACGGCACGTCCGGGCAGAATGGCTCTTCGAGCGGCCTCAAGTCCCTCTTTCCCTCCTTCAGCACAAGCAAATACGCCCAAGCCAAGCGCAACCGCAACCAACAACAACTTCCTCCAGGCGTGTCGAAACCCGATTTCTGGATCAAAGATCAAGGTCCCGTCAAAGTCGAAGCCAAAGTCTGGCTCGCGAATCAACGCACATTTATCAAATGGCAGCACGTCTCGATCCTTCTTGCTTCATTGTCACTTGGACTCTTCAATGCCGCAGGCCCCGATAATAAGGTGGGTCAGGCGCTGGGCATCGTTTATACCTTGGTCGCAGTCTTCGCTGCCGCATGGGGCTACGGGGTCTACATGTGGAGGCATGATTTAATCAAAAAGAGGAGCGGCAAGGATTTCGACGCGGTGGCAGGGCCAGTCGTGGTGTGTATCATGTTAATTGTGGCGCTGGGTTTGAATTTCGGATTCAAGGTGGGTGTTTACTCCTTCCATTTCGACAGATGGAGTTCAATGAGATTGATTGCTGACCTTGGATCGTCTTCGGATACAGTACCACGCTATTCTGGAGCAACGGAGAGAGGAGACGAATGGTCCGATGCGTAAGACCACGAGTAGCTTGTTCGTGCAGCAGGGTTTGGCTTGGCACGGCGACCTTTGACGAAGCGAGGGCCAGAAAAGATTGATGGCGATGAATAGAAGACATTGGCGGCAATGTCATGTACGTATCTATCGAACATATCACTTGTAGTTGTAATGATTTGGGAGTGAGGTATGCACTGCATGAGCTTTGGAGGGAAACTGTGTGTGCTAATTAGAGCAGTAGAAATGCATGGAAGATGTTCAATCGAGGAGGTGTGAAATGCATAATACAAGATCAGTGTTCCAAGAGGACTGGATTTCTAGAAGGCCTTGTTCCGCTAGAGAGCGAGCCGGGATTCTGGCGGACAAGGTGGGCTTATGAAACTGGTGACTGCTGTTGCTGCTGCTGCTAATGAATTAGATCGAGGTCGTCACGCGATTTTCTTCTATAGGCCGAGACAGAAGGGACCGAATAACCCGATACGAAGTGAATTGAACACTCAACCCAAGCGCGGCCAGAGATTTCAAAGTGTACTTGTTCCTGTTGCCAACGAGACGAAACGCCGCAATCGTTCAAGAAATCTATCAACAACGAAACTTCGCGAACCACTGTCTGGAACAAGCATTGTCTCGTACTCAAGCCCCCAACTTTTCTCGCGGTCGATCTTCTGGAAGCCTGCCTTTCACATGGCGCAGCGAGAGGTGTATGATCGGCGATTCCTTATGATAGTAAGAGATGTTGGTATGGTCGAGAAGGGTCGGTCTTGTACTATCGAAATAATGCTTGTTGGAGCTTTAGTAGGTTCCGAGGTTCAAGAGCCAATCAGTTGCTCTCGCACGGCTGAACCACGCGTGTAGAAAGGGAGGTATGTAGCCTGCCAACACACGACCAAATGTAGGCAATCGATGGTGTTCGACATGGGGCGCGGCGAGCCATTGGTGATCGCATTCACTGCCGACACTCCCGATAGCAATTGCCGGACACATTGTTTCCGCACGCCCGGTTAAGGCGATGATCGAAGAATGTATGGGTAGTGCCGCCGTTCCACGCTGGTGGTAGATCTTTTGTGGTGCTCGACTTCAGCTGATGACACATGATGGTGGCACATTGTACGATATATGATTCAGGTGGGTACATTTCTAAAATTTCATTACTGCAGCGGCCTCCATCTCGTGTTCTTCTGGCTTCATGATTCGTAATCGCCCCACGCCCCACGTGGATGCCACGGTAGTAGGTATTGCACAGACGCCTCGGGCTCGTGATCTCATTTGCCAATCATCTCCTCGGATGTATGTGGATCCTCATGGTCGCGAAGTCGTCCAGGGAGAGGACACTCAACGCTTCGTAACACATCTTCGGCCGAGGCTCTCGGCCGATCAGACAGTACTACCAAAAATGGCATCAACTTGCCTATAGGCATGACTTCGGCTATTACACAGAGTACCCAAGCTGGTCTTATGATCTACTTTTAGACGGCTAAGGGCGTGAAGTCGGTCAAATGCATTCGCGCATCACAAGGCCCCAAGGCCAGATGGAAAACATGGATCAGAATTGCTGCTGTACCTTGCAAGGTCAGAGAGGCTTGGTTCGAACTACTGTAGATGATGCCCTGCTACCATGTCCCACATACATATAAGATCGACCATAAGAATGTGTGAGAGAGGTTGTTTATTATTAACTTCGCGCTACGATGAAACCGCTTTAGGGCACTCTTCACCGCTTGCCGTGAAGCCGGTGCCATCGTCGGGCTCACCAAGTAGTTCTCAGAACCTTGAGGTTTGCGATACGAATCGTCGGAGAGACATGCCGTTGATCGTTCGTCAGCACGACATGGATTTGCTTGTTGACGAACAAATTGTCGATGTTGGATGACATTGCTGAGAACTGATAATAATAGCTTGTCCGGGTGAGATCTCGCCATACGGAGACTCACGCATAACATTTGAAGACCGAAGTGCTGGTAATTCTTGACAGCCCAAATGTTCCACCACGGCACCACCTCGTCATGAGAATCTTGGCGCGTGAAGTGTCTCGCCCCTTGTCTTGACTTCAAAGGTCGCTAGCGTTATAGCGGCAATCTGGACTCTACAGAAGGATTTACACAGGCGTGCCGTGCCGTACCCTGTTCCGCCATGCGAACGAGTCGGGATTGCGAATCTCCACCATGAGCACGTAGTTATCCTTGCTCCCTTGCCGCTGGCTAGTGCTTGGTTGAACACATGAAAGATGGAATCACGGAGGGCTAACTTCAGTTTGGCCAGGACAATTAGTGTCTGAAGGAGAGCTATTGTTGTTGTTGTGAACGCTGTAGCGTAGGAAGGGCATAGAGTCCTTGCGCGCAAGGATCGGCTTCGATACGACACCCTGGGAACACGTGGTCGGCTAAGCCATGAGCCCGCGCTTGCCATGAGTAACATTGTCGGTTGACCTTCCATCAACTTCACCTTTCGCGGTTCGGGAAGCTCGTTGAGAGATCACGAAACAAGGCACAGCATTATGTAAACTTTTTCTTTATCGGTTTGCCTATCAATGAATGACAGAGAACCCCGCATGACATCGTCCATGTATTCATCTCTTCATTCCGCGATACACTTTCTAGCTGTATTACGTACCAAGAAACATCCCTTGCGCCATCGCTAATTTCGTACACCATTATTATCGAGCGTCGTGGTTCGTCAAGCGTCGAATATGGGGGATATTACGTAGACGCCTCTGGCTTCCATTTCGTACGTGAGCGACTTCGTCACGGGTTGGGTAGAGACGAGCAAGACCGCTTCTGCTTGAATTTCCTGGAGAATATTAGCATCGCGTTCCATGCCGTGTCCTTGAATGACCGCCTGACTTACCTTCGCTGCCGCATAGACCAACGCATTCATATTCGGCCTCCCCGTTAACTTTGTGTCGATGATGATCGCATTCGGATCTGCTCGGAGAACCAAATCCATCACGTCCTTGCCATACGTGGCGGTCGGATTGCGTGTGCTCCATACGAGTCGAATAGGCCAATTCGGGTGCGTGTTCATGAACGCCATGCAAGGCGAAATGCCCGAGCCGGTCGCTGCAATAACCAAAGGTTTGAAAAGCATGGGCACTTCCATCACACCGAGGAAGACTCGACCGCGGGTCCAGATTGCGTCTTGTCGGGAGCCGGGCTCAATCATCTTCTTGGTCCAGTCGCCGGCGTTGGAAATAACCACGGAGAAGCCTTGTTTGCCGTCCGCACGGGGGATGGTAGCGAAGGTGTGGTAGTCGCCCAGTGGGGAGGAGGCGATGCGGATGGAATGGCCGACTCGCGAGTGGCGGTAGTTGAAGTCGCATTTCAGGGCATGATCAGAAAGCTTGGTTGCTAAGAACTGGCGTCTGCGGAGGATAAGCCACGGGTAGAAAACCAGAATGGTGACTAGAAGAGTACACCAGAATGGTGGAGATTCGACTAGTGCAGTAGAAAATGGTTTGTTAGATGCTGCGCAAGTGATGGCAACCAGGAGCCAGAAAAACGCGGTGACAGTCCAGCCGAGGTATCGGTGCGACATTTCCCAAACATTGTGGTATTTGATTCGGAAGGATGGGTGCGACATGCCGACGATGGCGAGCAGACATGCGAGGATGGCGCCTGTCGTTATGAACAACCCGATCCGGAGTAAGTGCTGGTCATCTCTGAGAGGCTGTATGACAACGAGGACGGAGAAGTAGATGAACCACACGGTGGCGCTGGCTCCACAGCCGCTGTGAATGCCTCCGTGGCTATACTGAATGTCGTGCATCTTGTCAGCTTCGAGTCTTGCTTCGATAACGACCTTGGGCAAGTGCCCCACGGTAGTGACTTACGATCCTCACAGCTCTTCTGCGCAGGAAGAGCGGCCACCTCCCAAATTTATGTGTCAACTTGATCCAGCCGTTGGCCAAGTTGTCATGGCGGACAAGAACACTAGCAAGAACGTTGCTCGCGACCCCGATAGCAGCAGTGTCGAACGTAGTGTGTGGTCGCAGGACAGCCAGCAAGAGAATGGCAATCAGGTTGATCATGAAGACCAAAGTGAAAAGTCGTCGATATGCTGTGAACCATCCGTGACGGAACTTTTTCCAAGGGAGGTGACCAGTCAACTCCGGCAGAGGGTATTGTGCAATGTAGGACTCGAGGAACTCTTTGGTGGCGATACGGTCGGCATATTTTAGCTCGAGGACTTCCTCGCTGATAGTTTCCTCTTCTGGAAGGACTGAGATCTCGCTGGGATTGCTTTTCTTGCTGAACTCAGATGGAGTCTCCGACAACACTGATGGTGTGCGATTGTGCCTTTCGTTGTCGATTTCCTCGTGGAATGATGAAAGTAGTTGCGACATCTTCGCTGAAACGATGATCAAAAAGCAGAGCGAGGGGCACTTGGGGCCAGTACTAGTACCGTGACGGCTGGGCATATACGTCAAACGTGAGGAGCGCTTACAAGTTACGGCTCGCGGTGGAAATGGGCTATCACACCGGGAGGGGGGCCACCTTCAGGCTTGACGGCCGTATCTTCAGCGAACCCTGGCGCGGGTTCTCTTGCATGTGTGTTTTCAGCGGTGTTAATGGCGTCAGCATCATGGCGACGCAAGTATTCTTGCTGTTTCTTCCGCGGTGTTGGCGCCATGATACCGAAGACGCCGGTGAGCTCGATCATGATCCTCGCCCATGGCGGCCAATCTCTTTGCTTCGTCTCGTCGTAAGTATCTAAGATTAGTCAGAGCAGGCCGTGAACAGCTAAAGACAAGGACAGGGGGCCTTGACGACGATCCAGCAGCTAGAGAAGCTGGGATGATTGTTGGCGCGCGGCGAGCACATTTTCTGATTCGGGTTAGACGAGCACCAGTTGAGTCTCACGCTCCTGGGCCGGGCCAGTGGAGAGAGCCAGAGATGGCGTGTGAGCAACGTATGCGGTCCGACAACGCTTGGACGTGTGCTAATTGCGATGCTTGAGTCGCGCGGAATGCGCGCAATCTCCACCTGTTTTGGCGATGCTACACACAGAGAGATCGAGGCGCTGTCTTTACGCCGTGGCATACAGTGCCACAGTGCATAGAGTGCTCGCCAACGCGTGGGTAGTGCGGCCCGTGATTCCACTTGACTGGGTCCGTCCGGCTTGGCATTGTACGAGGGGGCCACATGCTTTCCGAAGGCGAAGGCGTCTGAACAAGCAATGAAGGTTGTGGAATCATATACAACAGACCACCAGGCACGGGGTGGTCGTTAGGATACTCATCCCGCGTTTCCGTGCTCGCTACATCACGTCCCAAAAGCCGTGTCGCTCGCTGGGACGGATTGCTATCGAGAGTCAAGCGCCGAAGCAGCGATCGTGCTGCCATATACCAGACGGTGAAGTACTTTCTTGATGCTGGCTCGAGCCCTTGGCCAGTGCGGTATGGCCCACGGGACGCGTTGTGGCCTCGCTGACGTCTAACGCAGCTGGTGCCGTTCCGAGGTGTAGCTTGCGGGACATGCTAGATGTCTTCAGCTCTGGCATGATTCCTATTCTTGAGGTTGACGTGATGCGTATGTAAGCCGTGCCGCAGGAGTGCATCGGCGCACTGGAGTGTCGTGGTGGGGAGGATGAGAGGGTGTTGTGTTGTAGCACGGCGGAGGAAGTGAAATGAAGTCGAGCCTGCCTGCGCTGATGCCTCAGGCCATCATCCCCAACAGATGCCGACCGCCGACGCTCGACGCGACACGTCAACTCCAAGCTGGGCTGGAAGGTGTGCGGCGAACATTGATGAAGCCGTTCAGCGTCGCGCGGGAGACGATGCATTGAATCTACCCTACCGCCCTCCTGCTTCTCCACCCCCACCGACATCACCGGCGATCGGCATCTTTCCTCGGCAGGAGATATGCGCACATGGCTGCCGCTGCTGCCCGGGCTGCTCTGGCAGGCTCTGGCAGTCGGCGCTGCAGAGATGAGCATCGTAAGCACGACGCGGCCATTGATGATTCACGCCGACACGCACGCTGAGACTGCGCACCGCAGAATGAGAAGGACGACAGCAGACAGGTCTGCTCGGGCATGTACTCGCGCAAGAGCTGGGGCGGACCCGTCGACCCCTACATTCTCGTCAACTTCGCCCATCCCGACGTGCCAGAAGGGCAGGACCCGATTGTCAGCTTGGTCGTCTTCGAGTGGACCGACCGCCCGCTGATTGGGCAGCCGGATCCGAATGACAAGACGGTGGTATGGGCACACATCGAGGCACGACTCATGCCGGACCAGGAGCTGATGCTGATGATGATGATCAGGACGACTTCCTCTGTGACGAAGCAGCTCGCGATGCGGGCCTCTGCGACGAGGCCGACATTGGTTCCTTCATTCTCGCCGCCAATGCGACGGCCCTCTCCACTTCGCTCATCCGCTCCGAGGCCATCCATCTCAAGGAGCCCGGGGCGATCAACTATCCCGTCAAGAAGACGGGCTATTACTGCGTGAGCAGCGCCGCATACAGTGCCACCGACTATACTGGCGTCGTGGAGTTCCGCAATGCCTTTGGCGAACTTCCCGCAGCTCAGATGCCAAAGCTTCCCTTCTATGCAGCAAGCATGATCATCTATGCTCTGCTCGCCTTTGGTTGGGCCATCCTATACTGGATGCACCGTAGCGATATCTTGGCGGTACAGAACTACATAACAGCAATTCTGGTCTTCCTCGTCATCGAGATGTTCATGACCTGGCTGTTTTACGACTACCAAAATCGACACGGAATGAACGCTGGTGCCAAAGCCCTCCTCATCGTGACTTCTGTTCTCAGCGCCGCTCGGAACAGCTTCTCCTTCTTCCTTCTGCTGATCGTCTGTATGGGCTATGGCGTGGTCAAGCACGAGCTGGGCAAGACGATGTGGTATGTGCGTGTCCTCGCGATCACGCACTTCGTCTTTGGCGTCATCTACGCAATCGCCTCGCTAGCAGTGACTCCAGAAAACGCTGGCCCACTTGTCCTCCTCGTTGTGCTACCTCTTGCGGGCACACTGACAGCCTTCTACATCTGGACACTTAACAGCCTGAACTACACAATGAAGGACCTCGTGGAGCGAAAACAGCACGTCAAAGCCGGCATGTACCGCAAACTCTGGTGGTGTATCCTGACCAGCATCATCGTCATATTCGCTTTCTTCTTCGTCAACAGCTGGACCTTCGCGGGATCTGGCAACGCTGACTTTGTGCCCAATCACTGGCAGTCCAGATGGTTCATCTTGGACGGCTGGCTGAATCTGGTGTACTTTTGCGACGTGGTCTTCATCGCATATGTTTGGCGACCGACAGCGAATAACCGACGATTCGCCATGTCTGATGAGGTATTTCACACCACGTCTTCTTCATCTGTGCAAATGCTAATATTATCTTTCTTTCCAGATCGCGCAAGACGACGATGGCTTCGAAATCGCTTCCATTCGAGATTCGATGGACCTCGACGATGATCTTGAAGCTGTAGGCAACGGCCACAAGAATAACAACAGTAATCCTCCACCCTACGATCCTGCTCCTCGAAGCGGCAATCCCAGCACGGCCGCTTCCGCACTCCAGCATAACGACAGAAGAGACCAATCACCCCTGCCAGCGCCCGTCCCGACCAAACCTGCGACTTTACCGCGCGAGTCGCTTGACGGAGAGACGATCTTTGCTGTCGATGAGGACAGCGACGACGAGGACGATGAGGATGAAAGGAAACGGCTGACTACCACGAAGAAAGATTGAGAGAATCAGCGAAACGGCCGCCTGCGCTATCGTAGCTTTGACGGGGATTCAGAAATCTAGTCATCTTCCAAAACCTTCTCCACTGCAGATGATAAGTCCGAAACATGACTGTTGAACCAACACGCAGTCCTACCACACCCTCTGTGACTTCTCCCCAGACTTCGGTAGCTGAATGCAATGTATCTGAAACCGATGTGTGAAGACGTGGATCGGCTGGGATTGTTGTGCAACGTGTGATGGAGTCGAGAAAAGGACGGGTCCCTTTTTAGCGCGGAGTCTTGGTGCTAGCCATGGGGTTTCTACTTTCTACGGGAGTCTCGAGGCCCGGGAGAATACGAACTGTGTTTCAGAGACACCGCATCCTTGCACCGTTGGGGTGAAAAGAAACACGTGATGTGCACTTCAACGGCGAAAAATGCGACCATGTCTTTTCCGAGGTCTTCCGTCACGGATACGGAAATCTGCATGGGATGGATGGAGTGGAGTGAAGGAGGAACTCTGGTCTTGGGAAGGTAGAGAAGAGTATGCTATACACGCAGCAGACAACAAGAGTCACATCCGCCCTCGCATTCGTCCATTGCATCAGCAACAGCTGTCTCAGCGCAGACTTTCTTTTGCCTTGCCTTGCCTAGCGACCAAGAAAGAACCCATCCGCCAAACAGCGCGCGCGCAACAAACACTAAGGTATATCCCGCCTGCCCGAGCCCGACAGTACACAACGCGATCAACGGGAATCGAGTCTCGGCTTCTGCTGTTCTCTTTCCTCTTTCCGCAGTCGACATCCGTTCTTGGGCCAGAGAGAGACACACTTGCAGATCAGGAGACTGAACAGAGCAGTAGCCAATCAGACAGGAACTTTTTGCACGTTCGTTTGGTGGTTCGCATTTTTCGCCTCCACTCCGCTATGCAGATAGTAAAGACACAAAGTTTTCGTGAGTCTCGTGAAGCGTTTTCATTAAGAGGCAATGGCACGGCCTCCTCCGCGACGGTTGTTCTTAGCCTTGGCTGGAACGGTACTCCAGCCGTCATCCTCGAGGGCCTCTGCGGTGGTCTCGGTCGTCTCGCCGGCAACAACAGGCTCTTGTGGCTTGACGGCCTTGTCTGCCACGATGGTGCCGTTGGCGTCAGCATCGGGTGCATCCCTATCGCCCTCCTCGCCTTCGTGCGATAGTATGCTGAAACTGGTTCGCTCCTTCTGTGCTGCGTCGCCGTTCTCCTTGGCATTCTGTTTGCCGTCCTGGCCTTCTCGGGGCTTGCTTCTCCAGCTGTTTCCGCCGTTCTGCTGCTGGCGGGATGGGCGACGTTGGTCGCTGCGCACATCTCCGGCGGGCGCCGTCTTCTCTGCAGCTTGACCACGATCGGCCCGCTCTGCGCGAGCTGCTCTCTGTTCAGCGTCCTTGGAAGCTTTCTCGTCTCGGGCTTTTGCATCAACTTCTTCCTTCTGTCTGATTGCCAATTGTCGCTTCTCCTCGACCTCCTTCTCGCGGGCAGCCGTATCAATAGGACGAGCAGCGCCGAAAGGCGAGGCCTTGTCGTCGAATGGCGTGCTCCCGCCTGCTTCTCCGCCCTCGGTAGTGGACACGGTTCGCTTTGCGAGATTCAGTCGTGGACGTTCCTTGGGGGCCTCTTGTGCTGGTGAAGTTGGTGTCGAGACATCTGGCGTGGCAGGCGCATCCGGCTTCATCTTCGATCGCCATTGGTTATCCTGTTCGGCAGCAGTGGGTGCACGCTCGGGCGCTTGAGGACGATCATATTCTCTTCGAGGAGGTCTTGAACCGGCATCCGACTGACCTTCACCCCAGCTCGCGCCGCCCCTGTCGCCACGGGGGCCGCCGGCCTCACCTACGCGGCCACCGTCACGGAGCGGCGCGGCCTGGCCAGGCACAGGGGAGAGAGGTCCTTTGCGTTCCCAGTTGGAAAAGTCGCGTGTCTTTCCATCGCCCTCGAAGAAACCTGGTCGACGGCCTGGTCCCCGCTCGCTGCCGGCGTCAGACATGTTGTCAAACCCACCTGGCGGCCCACGACGCTCGAATCCGCGAGATGGCTGACGTCCCTGCGAAGGCAGGTCAGGAAGTGGACCCTTGCGGCTCCAGTCTGAAAAGTCGCGGTTTGAGTCTCCACGGTCATTTCTCGCTGCACCATGTTAGTCGTACGCTTCGCCAGAGCAGATGGAAGGTATAACGTACGTGGATCAGCAACACTGATCTTGATGTTTCGACCCATAAAGTTGGACTCGGATCTATCGAGTGCCTTTTGCAGTCCTTCTGGAGAGCCGAACTCGGCGTAACCGAAGCCCTTTGGCTTGCGGTCAATCTTGTCCTCCATGAGCCTCACTACCGTCACATTGCAGTCGGCCAGGAATTGCTCGAGATCGACCGACGTCACATTGTAGTCGAGGTTGCCGAGATGTGCGGTGTACGGCGGCTTCGTGGGGAAAGGAATCGGGTCGCGGTCATAGCGTGGGCGGTCATCTGCATCGCGTCAGCAATTACCACAGCGCCGGCTCCGCGGACGGTTGAGACCTACCCATAGACCCGCGCGGGCCCATGCCTCCGGCACTGCGGTCTCCTCCGAATCCTCCGCCCATTCCGCTCGCTGAGCGCTCCCATGACGATGTCGTGAATGCGCGACCCTCTCCTGGTGGGGCGCGGTCGCCGCCTCGGTCGCGCGCACCGTAGCCGGACGACGTGGGCATGGACGGCAGTGGTGCCGACTCCATTTCGTCGGCCCACGATCCGAGCGCTGGCCTGCGTGTCAGTACGTTGCTGGTGTGCGCTTGCCCCGCTCCGCTGCCTCGCCGCCAAAAATCTCGCCCGCCGCGTCATTCGCACTGTACGGGAGAAAGAAAAGTGGGTGCGTACATTGGTTGGTCAAGAAGTCGCCCAGGGCCATCTTCTCTTGCTTCTTTTTGGGAGCTGTAGTGGCGCACGTCAGCAGGCATATCGCGTGGGCGGTGCATGTGCCTCTCGGCCTCGTTGCGTCGTGCGTTGGGGGCGGGCGAGTGCGTGCGTACCCATGATTGCGGAGCTGCGGGCGGCGCTCTGCTGGAGTAGCGCCGAGGTGGTCGAGCGACGGTCGAGTCACTCGGGAGCGGTGGAAGGTGGTGGTGCGGCAGCGCTGAGAGGGCGCTGGTGGTTGGAGCAGGAAGTTGTGCAGCGTGGTGTCGAAGTGCGAATTATCGAGCCGTGCCCGTCGCTTTCGGGACTAGCGCGAAGGGGACGGACGGGACCTCTCCCGAGCCTCTTCACTCTTTTACATCCGACTTCCTGTCGTTCGACCATCCACCAGACATCCTCCACCTTCCATCCGAGCTGATGGGCGAACAGCAGCGCCAGCGTGGAGCGCCTGCAAAGGATCCGTTCGCCGAGCATCTGGCCACGGCGCTGAAGGTTGGCGTGGCATCGGGTACGTCTGTCTTGCACATGCATCTCCTATCCGCATTTATCGCCCGTCACGTGCAGTCACCACATCGATGCCGCTGTTGCTACAACAAACACCCCCAGCCAAGGCGGGCTGTGTGTATATCATTCTACTGCAATTCTGTAGCAAATAGTGACTTCTCTGGACGATGATGTTGTTCTGAATGCCAGAAACGTGGGCCACATATGTAGACATGCTAACCTTGCATCAGGTGGAGTTGGCTTCTTATTCGGCGGCGCAGTTGGCATCGTGCGCAACCTACCGCCCTTCCTGTCGGCGGGAGCGACGTCTTTACAAACCTTTGGTCTTGGAACTGTTTTGACCCATACACGCTTGACCATCATTCGAGCATGGACTACGGACGAGCAGAAGCCGACCCCTGGAGAGTTGACAGCAGCAACTGCTCTCGCGGGAGGGCTTTCGGGTGGGTCCATGGGCGCTCTATTCCGTGGCAGAGGGAACATCATTCCCGGTGCAATCATGTGGACCATTTTTGGAGCCGCGGGACAGTACATGTACAATTCGTGGTCCAAGACTCCACAGCGTGGCGAGGCGCAAGGGGCTGGTTTTTGGCAAAGCATGGGTGACAAAAGCTGGACTCCATTCAAGGTGCTGTCTAATGAGGAGTATGCCGAGATGCTCAAGGAGAAGATGCTGAAGGTAGAAGTAGAGATCTCAATCCTTGACGACAAGATTGCTGCGATGAAAGAGCAGCAGAGAGCTGAAGAGACAAAAGCGAACAAGGGAGATGGCAGTAAGACCTGAAAGATTGTCATCGGATGTCTCACCATTTTATCACAGATCTGCCCAAACTCCAGACCACGGGCGCACCTTCGAGATCGTGGCTGAAACCTGATGCGATACAACGGACAGTGCTTGCGCGGCGAAGTCAGCATGGAATGTCACCCATTGGGACTCTGCTTCAGCAGTAAGGTGCACGATCATCCATCGCACAACGTCGATCGACAGTGCGCGGCCTATCGTGCTCGGTGGGAATTGCGTGTAGGCTGTGTGGCCAGCGACATCACCGGAGAACAAGTCTTGGACTTGCGAAACTGCAACATATGTATAGAATGGATGCTTTGTGGCTGGAAGCCACTAGCGACAACGGCGTTAGCCTGCGTCAAACGGCTGCAAGTGAGGTTTGACGGTGACTAGGCGACGCGCTTTAGCAAACTTGCAGCATAATCAACGTTATTCCGCATTCGACGCGCAACATCGATCTCCAGCACACACGCCCATATCATCCACTTGACATCCACGACCATGGCCCGCGAGAAGCGCCACGCCACCTCTTCGGCCCACCAGCGTCATCGAGTCGCCGACCACAATACCCTCTCACATGCCTTGGGGCAGAGAGGCTCACTGCCGCTGCCCGCGCGCTACACACGCAGCCCTACGCCGCCTCGACATCGCGTCTCGCACGTCAATGACATGACTCGGCACTTGACTATCTCCCGATCCGAAAGAAACGTGGCGCCCATGTATCCAACGGCCCAAACGATGGCCGGTAACTACCTGTTACGGAAGCCTGTCCGCGCAGGTGCCAGGCAGCAAAGCTCGCGCTGCACCATCACCCATATCCCTTCGAGTCCACCAGTCGCCACTCCTCAGCTTCCTGCTAGCCACTACGCGAATGAATGGGCAAAAGGCTCGCCCATGGAGTATGAAAATCAATCTCCTGAACCTCCGCCAGACTACAATACCATGGCACCGTTTCAATCAAGCAATCAACATCCTCGCTACGCATCGCGGCTTGCCCACCCATTTCTGCTCCTTCCGACGTCAATGCATCAGCCAATATCTTTCGCCTTCGAGCTTGAAGCATTCGAATCGCAAGACTTTCTTGGCCTTCGGCAGACCGAGAACGAGCTTGTTGAGCGCCAGACGTATAGGGTACGACATGGAAGTGCGCGAGAGATCACTCATGCTCAATTCGCAATGGTCGGAACAAGCGGCCTCTCCTCCGGTCCATCTGCTAGACGTCCAGCGCCGCCGCAGTTTGAAGAAGATTGGCAGGCGAAAGAACAAAACGCACACATTTTCATCTACAATCGCCGGGAAACATCACCGCGTGCTCAGCCAGAGGAGTGTGTAGACGCACGAGAGGCGCCTGGAGACGTAGGAAAGTGTCGGGATGCGAGCTGCTATCTTGATGCGGTGGAAGAGCAAGCGGAAGACAGTTTCCCTTGCGAAGGGATGGAGGACCATACGGAAAGCGATTTGCCAACGAGTGACAGCTTGCCATAGCTGCCGACCAACGCTATTGGAGCTCACAGTCCTCCATCAGCTAAAAATGGAAATCCCACACGACCGAGGCTGCTATGTCGGTGCAGGTCGCGAAAGTGAAGTACATGGTTGAGATCGAAAAATGCAGCGGAAATTCATCGATGTTGCAAGTTATCGTGGATGGTTTGAACTCACGACGATGCACTAAACACGCGGGTCTCTACTCATACATCTTGCATATACTCGCCCCACAGGTGAGATGGCAGCGCAGTCACGATCCTGCTTATAACGTTACACCGTATCCTCTAGACATTGGCACGCTGCTTCGCCGGACGCACCATCTCCTGAGTGACACTCTCGCCATCGTGAGAACAGTACACGACCATTTGGGAAATGCCGGCACGAGTACAGATTTCGAACGGACACGGTCGCGGGGTAGATCAAGAAGTGTGTGTATCTGAACGGAGCGAGTCCGCGCGGTCAAACTTTAAGGCCTCCTCATCCCAAGGAAACACTCTCGCCTTCTTTCGCCTGCAAATGTCGTTCGCGTGCTACCCGGGTTGCAGGTACAAATCCTTCCTGTGGAGAAGGTGCATTAACCGTGGTTACATGAGGTCCGTCGCCCGCGCCAGTATATATAATGTGTATGACAGCTCTTGATTGCCTGATGTCAACTTCACTTCCCTTTCCACGTCAGCTTCACATCATGGTTTCCTCTGGATCAGTAACTGTAGGCGAGCAGCCCATCTTCACTCGCCGCAAGCTTCGCGTTGTGGCGATTGGAGCTGGTTTTGCGAACATCGTACTGGCGCACAAGCACAAGCATGTCGGCGACAATAGCTATATCGACCTTGCTATTTATGAGAAGAACCCCGAGGTTGGTGGAACTTGGTACGAGAATCGATATCCTGGCGTCGCTTGCGATGTTCCGGCACATATAGTGCGTTCTTCACGTGTCCACTAAACCGCCGCGTGCAGTTTGCTGAGGAGACCAATTGTAGTATTGCTTCCCATTCGCGCCAAACCCCGACTGGTCTTCGTTTTACGTCGGCGGTCAGGAGATCCTCGAGTACATAGTCAAAACGGTCGATGATTACAAATTGCGAGACTATATCCAAGTCAACACCAAACTCATCGCAGCCAACTGGTCCGAAGAAAAAGGCAAGTGGTTTCTCAAGCTCGAACAGAACGGCTCCACCATCGACGATGAAGCCGACGTCCTCATCAACGGAGCCGGTTTTCTCAATCGCTGGCAATGGCCCGACATTCCTAACCGAGAAGTCTACCGCGGCGAGATGGTCCACAGCGCACATTGGGAGACCGTCGACTGGAAGGACAAGAAAGTCGCTCTCATCGGCAACGGTTCTTCCGCAATACAGATCTTACCGCACGTCCAACAAACCGCAAAACATGTCACCACATACATTCGTACACCCACCTGGATCATCCCGAACTTCCTTGCGGACGTCACGCCCGAGGGGAAGAACTTCCGATATACAGAAGAAGACAAACGGCGCTTTCGCGAGAATCCGGAAGAATTGAAAGCATTGCGACAGAAACTTGAGAACATGTTCAACCAGTACTTTTTCATCTTCTTCAAAGGTTCCCCTGCGCAGGAAGCAGTGCGAAGTGCGTTCAAAGATATCATGAAGCAAAAACTAGGCGGAGATGGGGAACTTACTAACAAGTTGGTTCCGGAGTGGCCAGTTGGTTGTAGGAGAATCACGCCCGGGGATGGATATCTGGAAGCATTGACAAGTGAGAACGTGACGAGCAAGTTCGACCCAATTGTCAAATTTACGGAAAAGGGAATTTTGTCGCAGCCGCCCGCTGATACGGAGCCCGAGGATACGGAGTTCGATCTGATTATTTGCGCGACGGGCTTTAATGTAACATTTAAGCCGGCGTGGGAAATGACGGGCGTCGATGGCACGAGCCTGCAGGACCTGTGGAAGGACGAGTCAGAGGGATACATGGGCATCATTGCGCCGCAGATGCCAAACTACTTTTCGGTGAGGAGCTTGTTCGCCACCCAGCACGCCCATCAAGACCATTCTTACTGACTTCGCCGGCGAGCAGTACACCGGTCCCAACAGTCCTCTCGGCCACGGTAGCATCCTTGCGTGCTACAACTGGACGGCGGAATACATCCTTCGCTGGTGCGACAAAATAGCCAGAGAAGGGATCAAATCCATCACCATCAAGCCAGATGTGCTTCGCGAATTCAACGACTATTCGCAGGAGTTCCTGAAAAAGACCGTCTGGTCAAGTGAATGCCGGTCCTGGTATAAGAACCATAAGAGCGAAGGACGCGTCAGTGCTGTGAGTATAGCCGCCAGGAGGCGTCCTCAGACGGGCGAGAACGCTTGTCGCAGGCATTTTCGTACCTTGACTAACTGCTTTTAGATGTATGCAGGAATGTCATATCGTGTACTGAACTCATGTGTCCAAGCTGGTTTCCGATACCAATTTCATCGCCTTGGAGGCGTTCTACGAGCTCGATGATCTGACTCCCTGGTCCTCGTGATAGTGGGCTGAAAACATACACCGAGCCGAGAACATAGCAGCATGCTTGCATTGTCAGAGTAAAGAGTGATCATCAGGCAGAAGATGGCGGAGCAATGTCCATGTGGAGCCGATGATCGGACCACGTCTTGGCGACGACGGTGACGAAATGAAATGACGGGACAACAACTCCTTCCATTACTCCCACAGACCTCACATCCCAAACGTGATACCAGACACTCGATACTCAATACTCAATCCGCAATCACCATGGCGTCCGATCCAACCATTCCCATGCCTCCCCGCGAGCTCGAAGACATTGCACCTCTCGAAAATGCCCTGGTCTTCCCCACCTTCACAGCCCAAACCGCCTGGGTGCTCGGCTCTCTCCTTCGAACACGCCTGCTCGACTTTGCCAAGCCTACAGTAATAGATATCAGTCTGGCACAAGGTAACCACTGCCTCTTCCACGCCGTGACACATTCCGGGACCGCGCCCGATAACGACTTCTGGGTCACCCGCAAAAGAAACACAGTCCTGCGCTTTGGAACATCGACCTGGTATATGCACAACAAGTTCAAAGGCGACGAGGAGACCTTTGCAGCCAAGTTCGCGCTGGGTCCAGAAGCGGGAGAATACGCTATTCACGGAGGTGGATTCCCCGTGCGAGTGCAAGGTGCAGAGGGCATCGTGGCTGTGATTGTGGTGAGTGGGCTGAAGCAGGAGCAGGATCATGGTATCATTGTGCAGACTGTGAGCGACTACCTGTTGGAGTTGGGCGTGGACGTGGCGGAGAAGAAGAAAGAGGATTGAGAGGTGATGACGGGAGGGAAGCCAGCCGACTTGCAGTACGCGCACGAGCTCAGGGCAAGCAGCCGAACAATGCAGGAAGACGTTCTGCACGAGCTGCTCAGATCGAGAGATTGCTGAGACTTATGCATAGTGCGATTCGCGGCCGAGTTGCGTCTCTCAGTAACATGGCGTCTGCAGGAGGGTTCCATGTCGAATATTTAGCGGCAGATACGACCTTGCTGATGCAAATCGGATTTTGAGCAATGAAGTAGGCGTGGTCGGCGAAACATCTCTACCGGATACCAGGCTCAAGCTTTAGATCTTACCTCTACCTCTACTCGAAGCCAAAGATAAGTCACGACGCCGAAGATGACTAAAAACGTCCAGGACGCTGGAACTTTTTAGCTGGCCATGGCACACAACAAGGCGCTGGCTTGTATCGGGCATGATTCAAGACTGCTATGCAGCCTAAGTGGCGCGTCGGATGCAACGCTACTGGAATTCCCCGGCAGATGTTTGTTGAAACAGGATCCCGGGTGCATAATGCTTACTGTCCATCCCACGATCGCTGCGGCCAGCTTAACAGATCGAGGTGTGGTGCAACGGACAACTCCAATGAAAGACCAATTTGACATGTCAGCATCGGAGCTCGACTACGGGAATGATTTTTGATCCTTCTCAGCAAGTGCACACAACCGGCTCATGGGCAATGAGGTTGGTCATGCCCCTGAATCCCAAATCTGACGTCTATCTGGATCAATTCAGAGCTACTACTTGGGCTACATGGTGACAGCGCTCACTGGATCACGAGTGGACGGCATCGCGTTGGTCGAAAGAATTGCCTGCGATCGCAGGCAGTCTGTCTCACGGCAGTAGAAAGGACTTCTGCAGCGCTGCGGGTGCCGATGCTGGTACCTTTACAGTTCATCGATGCCGGGCATATACATGCTTGATAAGGTACCACGACGAATTCGACGTAAGGCTGAAGCTCGTCTTCCACCTTCACGCCTAAGGCATGTCCAGCACGCCCATTTGCGCCGCGTAAACCTCTGGGAGACTTAGGATGCCGTCCTGAAAGCAGCGTTCTATAATCCGCCGGTGCTGCGTCGGCCTTCAGTGCAATTCTCCGCCAGCTTTTTAGCTTCCAAGCTACGCAGCGTGATACAAGGTCCAATACTACCGCAATACAGGCTTGACAGTTCTCACCGTCTCGAAGTCTCGCTATTCCCTCATTAATGCCGGATCAGGGAATCTCGCCGATCCGAGACACTCAGATGATCTAATAAGGTACAAATGCTGCATACATGATGAGTGATCTCGGGATGCGTATGCAGCCAGAGAGCTGAGCATGTCGTGAAGCGGCAGAACTAGTCTCTATATGGTGTCTACTCTGTCTGATCACAACCAACGAACCAATGCGGAGCCGCTGAACGCCACTGAATGCATTCCAAAGTCAAACTTCCGGACCAAGCGGCGGGGTCGGTCAAGCTGGAAACGTCAAATTGGCTGATCTATAAGTATTGCCGGCGGCGCTTGTATACTCGTCCGTACAGTATTGTGTCTTTTGATCCACACTCGAAACAATGTCGGAGTCCAAAGAGAGAGTTGATGCTGCGACTTTGGCCAAGTCCATCGCAGAAAACACTGCGTTGATCGAGAAATATCGTGAAGAGAACGGCCTTCCTCGTTTAAATTCAAACATCGACTCAGCAAATGCCATTTACCCGCCGCAGGTCGAGCGGGCTCGTCAAAGGCTCCTTCGAGATTCTCAACAATTGCAAGAATTGGTGTCAGGACCTGGGGACCTCTGGCAGGTCGCCGGTATGAGAGAAATGGTCTGCATAGCCCTTATCCGGATGGTCAACGAATTCCGGATCCCCGGAATGGTACCTCTCGACGACACAGTGTCGTACGAAACTCTTTCAGAGAAGACTTCAATCCGCGTGGGAGCTCTGCGCCAAATACTGCGCGCTGCTATCTCTTTCGGGATGTTCGAAGAACCCCAACCCGGCTGTGTCGCACATTCGGCGGTGACCAAGCGATGGGCGGAATCCAGTGGAATGCATGACTGGATGGAGATGATTGAACTTGTCATCGCCGGCGTTACCGATATTGTGCCTGCACTCCGAAAAGATCGGGAGCTGGGAAGCACTTCAACCTCGTCATTAATGATTGCGTTGGGCACAGGCGACCCGAGTTTCTATCAATATCTTAACCGGAACCCAGAAAAGGCGAAGTTGTTTTCCAGGGTGATGAGCGCCTTTCAGAGCGGTGATGGATATAATCCAAGGCATGTGGTCAACGGCTTCGACTGGGCTGCGCTGAAAGAAGGCCACCTGGTCGACCTTGGTGGTTCCATGGGCGAAATCGCGTTTGCTCTTAGAAAGAACTTTCCAGATTTGCAGATCACGGTTCAGGATTTGCCGAGCACGATACAAGCTGCGCTAGAGCAACCGGAATTGAATGGAGTCAAGTTCATGGAGCACGACTTTTTCGACCCGCAGCCCGTTCATGGAGCAGATGTTTTTATGTTCAGATGGATCTTGCATAACTGGCCCGACGCATTGGCGATACGGATCCTACAGGCGTTGATCCCAGCATTGAAGCCTGGGACCAAAGTTTTGATCGTCGACGAAATCATGCCGGCGATTGGTACGGCGACTCCTGAGGTCGAGAATAACCAGAGAGTGTTGGACGTAATGATGCTCTGTGTCTTCAATGCGAAGGTGAGAGAGCTGGAGGATTGGAAGGAGCTTTTCACTGAAGCTGATCCACGATTCGTCATCGTTGGAGTTCAGGAACCCCAGGACTCCCGTCTAGGCCTGATCGAAGTGCAGTGGCAGGGTTGAATCTAGAGTGGATCATCCGCATATGCCAAGTGCGGCTACCCCCAAGACATGGCTCAAGATGTTGGCATACCAAATGGTTGAGCGACTTTGCAACGGCGTTGCTTGAGTTGCATCATGAACAGGCCATATGCAAACAAGCAATACAATTTGTAATGGCCAATGACATGTCAATCGCCCGTACGCCTCCTCCTGGAACGCCATTTAGCCAGCCATACCACATCTGTGCGCCCTTACTGTGTGTACTTCGCTTGGCGTAGGCCACGGCACTGTCGTGAAAACGCGTACCCATCCGCTCCAGACGCTTGCTGAAGTCATCTCCAGCTGCAGATTGTCGCTCGGTCACTGAGACCTCGAAACGAGAGATGCTGAGCATGTCAAGTTCCAGACCATGATCATCTTGGTGTACCCAAACGCCGCCAGTGGATTGCCAACCGTACAGACCACGATCACAATCACCACCGCTGCTACTGTAACCTCCTACGCACACTGCATGCATACCAACAATTATGCGGACACTCTCGATGGCAACAATGGCGTAAATGTCAACGATGTAACTCCCGGTGCCAATAATTTCACGAAAGTCTCCGACCCCGCAGGCGCAATCGGTTGCTGCAATGTTTGCGCCAGCCGAGCGGATTGCGGCGTCAGCGTTTGGTCTCAGAACAGTGATGACTTGTGCTAGCTCTCGTCGGGATGCAGCATCCAACCAGTGGCAAATATTTAACGCCCTTCAATTTCATCTTCAACAACGGGTGGAACGAGGTTACTCGACGCCACTAGAGTTCTGCAAGATCGTTGCAGTGTACTGTGTCAGAGGCTGGACTCCATCGATTTCTTGAGCAATGTAGTGGAAGTTCTTTGGGGAATCTAGGGGCAGATCTTCCGTGTACTCGGGACACATAGCCGTCCCATTGCTTTACGTCTGCCTGCTTCGTACGCCGGCGTTTGTAACTCAGCGTTTTTCGCGTAATTGTATTGCATGGCCAGTTAGTAGTCACACGGTCTGTTCTGGTTGCAACAGAAATAGAAGACAGTGGCGCATGCACCTGATGCAATGGACAGTTGAAGTCTCTGCCACAGAACTAAATTCCTCGCTCGCATCAATCAAATATTCAAGGCTGTGCGCCCCTGATATCTACCCTACAGCAGCGGGGTTCCGACGGTGGTCGTGCCGAGGTAGTTCTAGACTCGAGTAACGTCCAAAGGGAAAACAAGCATGGCATAACAACTCGCTGGAAATCCTTTGACCGGCAATTCGAGACATGTCTCGCGCGGAACCCATCAAGAAGATCCTGATCGCGAACCGCTCGGAGATCGCTTGCCGTCTCATCAGAACATACTCACTCGACCCCAATGTCCAGACAATAGCTTTGTTCACGCCTTCGGAGAAGGATTCGACACATGCTCGCCAAGCAACCACCTCTGTCGCCCTTCCCGGAGAAGGAGCCGGTGCTTACCTCGACGCTGCTAGTATTGTCGGCATCGCAAAGAAGGAAGGATGTTGGGGAATTGCACCTGGCTACGGCTTCTTGTCGGCATAGAGTTTGAATCCTGAATATTCTATTCAACTAGGCCGAATTCATATTCAATTCAATGTATTCAGCATACAAATACGTCGCCTATCTAATGCTATCTCCCGTATTGAGTATATAGTCGCTATTCGTTAATATATCGTCGCCGTTAACTACCTTCTTGTTATCTACCTTAATATTAGCGATTCTAATAGACTGCTAGTTCTTAGATAGTTTAGTGTACCTAATAGTGCTACTATTAAGTTGTAAACGTGTCTATTTAATCGTCCGCCTTACTATACTAAACGTACGTTCTAATTTAGCGCTTATAGCGAACGCAGATAATACGTTAATTGCTAGTAATAATAGCGCTAGATACGCTTAGCGTTATAGTAACGAACTCTACTATTAAAGGGCTGTTATTTTACGGCTCGTTAAGTAATTATATTCGTCTATAGCGTCTACTATTAGCAGGCGTATTAGATTAGCCGTAATAAACGTCTTAAAATTATTAGAAGTTGCTACTACCTCGGAAGCTATTATCTAGCGTTGCTACGCCGACAATTTAGTAGTGTCGTCGTCTACCTCGTTATAAATAACAGGCGTTATATTATAGTAGTTCTATAGTTATCGCGAGCGTTTAACTAATACTAGAATAGCCTCTCGTTTCTTAGGCGTTATCTAGTTTAATTCGAGCTATTTAAGCCTCCGTTTAGGGTAGAGTAATACTGCGGTTACGTAGGCGCTAGAATCGTTAATCTTGTCGTAATACTTCTTAAATAGCCTCTACGCTATCTCTATAGGCGCTAGTAATACTACGTAGTTCGCTTGTTTTCGAATTTATACTAGAAAGTGCTATATTAAGAGAAACTCTATAACCGGCTAGAATATATTAAGCGTATAGCTATAACCTTCTAGTAGTTTAGTTATAGATTTAAAAGGCTTTAAGAAGTTACGAATACGCTCGAGGAATAGCTAATCCGACTTAGTAAGAGTTACGTCTTATAGTAGATTAGGGTATTATTCGAATAAGTCGTTAAGAATTAGCCGTGTTACGAACGCCTCTTTAATTATTAGAAGCTAGCTATTCTACCTTATCTTACTAGGTATCTTAGGTACGGCGGATAGATAATCCGGATAGAAGGTAGTATAGCGTTTAAACGCCTTAAAGAACTTCTTAGAACGTAGAATAACTACTAAGGCACGTAGTTTAGACAATACCTTCGTGCGAGCTAAGCTACTACTATTAGAGTCTATACTAATTATACTAGCGTTATCGTTATTAAGTTATAATACCTCTACTACCTTATAAACCTTCTTAGCGATAGCGTCGTCGGTTTAGAATATAAAGGCTTAAGTCGCGAGGTTTATTATATAGCTAATATAGCGTAACCTCCGACTCTTCTTAGTTTAGAATTTAAAGCCTTTAGCTCGCATATAACGCTTAATAGCACGTACTATAGCGTCGTTCGTTATAACGTTATTAGAGGTTATCTAGCTAAGGCGGTAAGTAATATTATAGGCCTCGAGAACTTTAGTAACTAAACCGGCGAGATATTCGCCTATCTTACTAGCCTTGCTATCTACTATAATAAGGTTAAGAAGTACCTGTTTAAGCTCGCTATTAGTATCTATAAACTGCGTGTTTACTAACTAGAACGACATCCTTCCGTACTTAGCTTTCTAGGTATTAGTACTAATATAGAAGCACGATAATATAGTAGCGAGGTAGGCGGTAATACGGTCTTATTATTATTCGAAGTTACGCTTAATTCGAGGCCTTATAGCGCTAGCTACATAGATTAAATAATAAGCCGCTTTAGGGTTAATTAATAATATTAAGTTATAGAACGCCTTATAAGCGATTAGTCTATATAATAGGTTATATTCTACGATAAGGCGTGCGTAGAGGTTCCGGAAGAGTTATTTATTCGTAGCGTCCTTTAATACTTTAGCCGTATCGTTATCTACCTTATCCTAATGCCTCTATAACTAAATAGCTAGTTTAGCCGCTAGACTATCCGCCTATATACGTACTAAAGGGGTAATTAAGAACTTGCTAACGAGAATACTATAAGTACGTAGGTAGTTAGCGGCGTTCGAAGAAGTGCTAGCGTACGTATAGTATTCGGTATTATAGTAAAATAGCTCGTAGCTATAGTTATCCTTCTTAGCTTCGTATAGTAGGCGTTTCCGTACGTACTACTATAACTCTTAATTCTTCTACCCTTTCCCTTTATAAGGATAGAGCTTCCGTTTCTTACTTAGGAAACTCGTAGTACTAGTAGGCGCTAGTATCGGTATTATAGGCAGCGGCGAAACAAATAGAGAACTCTAAGGGGTTTAAACTAGCGTAGGGTTAGGTACGCTTTAAGAGCTTTAGGACTCGGAGGTGTCGTTTAGCGCTAGCGCATCGTTAATACGCGGTCTCTTACTATCGGCCTTTTTCCTATAGTATTTATTAGGCTTAGTTACGCTAATCCGCTTATAGGTACGTAGATCGAATATTATATATAGTTATTTTCTAGTAGTTAGCGCTATAGACGATACCTATTAAAGAATCGAGATAGAATTTAGAGTTTATATATAAGGGCTCGGCGGCACCTGCCGAGCTAATAGATAAGCTTAGATAAGCCGGATTTAGACCCTAAGAATTATTAAAGTTTATTATATTATCGCGACTATCTAATACCTCTACTAACTTAACTACTAATAACAACACCTTCTACCCCTTCTAGCGCCTTAATAACACGCGGAAACTACGAGCAAATACCTTCTAAATCACCGCTAGGTTTATAGCGCGCGATATATAGCTAATAGCGACACCGCGAGCTCTAATTGTCGCCGAACTAGCGCTAGTGCCGCCGCTACTACTAGCGATAACTCCTCGAACGCGACGTGTTACACTTAAGGTACTACGGTTTTAGAAGGTTTAGAAGCTTAATTCGGTGCCTCTTATTAATTAGATTTATTTAAGACAACCGCTACCTCGAACGAGCTAGTTTAAGCTCTTATTATCGCTGCTAATCTACTATACCCTAAGCCTTCTTAAAGGCACACGCTACCTCCGCCTCTAAATAACTACTTAAACTAGCGATAACGTCGTTAAGCTAGTTATTATCCGCCGCTAGTAGGTAGTTATTATCCGCTATAACGCTATCGTTAGCTCTTAATCGATCGATAAAGGTATAGGTTATAACTAGTAAACCCTAACACTGCACTACCTTCTCTTCTATATCTAGAGGCTCCGTAAACGATAGTAAGGATTCCGATAGCTTAGAGACTAAGCCTTACGAACAGGGTACCTGCCGTATAGTTAGTAATCGAGCTGGAATCGCCTTGGTTTAGCAGCCGTATACCTTAACCCTAACACCCTAAGCTATTTCTCTATAGTAAGTTCGATTTATATACGGATTACTACTAAATTAGACTCTCTAAAGAGTCTGCGCACTACTACTCTCGGCGCTAGCGTATCCTCGGCGGTTTTGATTAAATATTCAATTCAAACCTGAATATTCAATCTTACCCGATTCATAATCAATTCAGGTTTGAATTTGAATTGATTTTGAATAAATTATTCAGGATTCAAACTCTATGCTTGTCGGAAGATGCTACCTTTGTGCGACTATGCGAACGTGAGCATATGGTCTTCATCGGCCCAACGAGTGAACAGTTGTCACGACTCGGCAACAAGCTGAGCGCGAGATGCCTGGCCACCGAGGCAGACGTGCCTGTTCTCGATGGCACCAAAACTACATCTGATCGTGGATCCTCGATTGCTGATGTACTAGCCTTTGCCAAAAGCCTAGGCCCAGGCCGCAGTGTGATTTTAAAGGCGGCAGCTGGTGGCGGAGGGCGCGGTATCCGTATCGTCGACGATAATCGGGACGAGCAAGCCATTCGCTCGGCCTTCGATGCCTGCCAGCGAGAGGCAAGTGCTTCGTTTGGCGACGGAAGCCTGTTCGCCGAGCGATACCTCAAGCACGCCAGGCATATTGAAGTCCAGCTCCTTGGAGATGGCACTGGAAAGGTCGCCCACTTTTGGGAAAGAGAATGTTCCCTCCAGCGCAGAAATCAAAAAGTGGTTGAGATTGCGCCTTCACAGTACGTTGCACCACAACTACGGCGAGCGATCATTGCAGCTGCCATAAAGATTGGAGAAGCAGTAAACCTGCGGAGTCTTGCCACCATCGAATTCCTCGTCGATGGGGCTACCAATGATTTCTTCTTCATGGAGGCGAACCCCAGGATACAAGTGGAGCATACCATCACTGAGCAGATTAATGGCATCGATCTGGTGGACTTACAACTTCAGATTGCCTTGGGACGCACCTTGGCTGAGCTACGCATACCGCAGGAGCCCTTTCCGCCTCGTCTGACATCCATACAGCTGCGCATAAACGCCGAAAGCTTCGGCAAAGATGGCACTGCGCAACCTGAAGCAGGAATCATTCAGCAGGCGGTTTTTCCCACCGGAGCTGGAGTGCGAGTCGAGACAGCTATCGAAGGAGGCCGCCAGTACGCCGTGAGCCCATTGTTCGATAATCTTTTGGCAAAGCTCGTCGTGACATCTTCAACGTACGCTTCAGCGATACAACTAGCTCGTTGGGCTGTTACTCAGATCAGTATCATTGGGTGCAAAACTAACCAATCGTTTCTCATGGCTTTACTGGATACGCAGGCCGTGCGAAGCGGGAGGAGCACCATACTAACTATTCAGGAGAACGTTAAGATGCTCTACAGCGCCACGCAAGAATTTGAAGATGTGCTGCGGGCTAAAGCCGACAAGACTTCGAAGATAGCCGCCTCGAAGACGAAGAATGCACCGAAAGTCGAGCGCCCTGAATGTTCAAAGGAGCTGCTGGCCCATATCACCGGACTTGTGTATTCCCTCAAAGTGAGCGAGGGCGACAAGGTCAGCGCAGGTCAGGAACTGGTCGTGCTTGCGGCGATGAAAATGGAGCATGCCGTGCAAAGCGCCCACAACGGTGTTGTGACGAAGATACCTGTTACTCAAGGACAACAAATCAATGCTGGTGAACCTCTCATCTTTATCACACCAGATGACGACAGTCCGTCTGCTAACGGAGCTGGCACTATCGAGACCGAGGACCCAAAGGTACTGCGGCCGGAATTGGAAGAGCTGAACGAACGCAAAACCTATTTGCGATATGCTCACCGTGAGAAAGATGTAGCCAAGCGTCATGCAAATGGCTATCTCACTGCCCGCGAGAATCTGGACTTGCTCGTAGACAAGAATTCATTCGTAGAGTTTGGAGACCTCGTGGTAGCAGCACAGCGCAGCAGATACCCCATGTCCCACCTCATCACCCGAACCAGTGGAGATGGCATCATTGTTGGTTGGGCGAAAATGGAGTCCCATCCTGTTGCTATGGTCATCGCGGAGTACCTGGTTCTAGCGGGCACGCAAGGACATTACCACCATGAAAAGTTGGACCGCATCTTCACTTCCGTCATTGATCATCCCGCCCCGCTGGTCCTGTATGCGGAAGGGGGAGGTGGAAGGCCTGGTGATACTGACGTCCGTAGCGTCGCCGGTCTCAAAACGCCTTCGTTCGCTCTGCTGGGCGAGATCAGGGCACGGGGTATACCATCTGTTGCGGTCGTCAATGGATACTGCTTTGCTGGTAACGCTGCTCTGTTGGGTACTTGCGACATCGTCATAGCTACAAGAGGTGGCTCAAGCGGTGCATCCCAGAGGAAGTCGACCAGTATTGGCATGGGCGGTCAAGCCATGATTGAAGGCGGCGGCCTTGGACGGTTCGAGCACGAAGAAATCGGCCCCGTTGATGTTCATATGCGTTCGGGCGGCATCGACATACTGGTAGACTCCGAAGTCGAAGCTGCGCCCCTAGTGCGCAAAATCGTCGCACTATTCACAAAACCGCACCTGCCTCCTGCGGAAAGCCCCTACACGTCCGACCAACTTCGCTTGCGCACAGCAGTACCACCTTTCTCGGCCCGCCGCCGAGCCTACGACGTTCGTCATGTCGTAAATCTTCTGCTGGATGACGATAGCTTTATTGAGCTCTGTCCCGAATGGGGCCTCTCTGTGCTTACAGGTTTCGGGCGCATCAATGGGAAAGCAGTCGCAATCATGGCTTCAAATTGTCGGCACCTAGCGGGTGCCATTGACATTATGTCCGCAGCTAAAGTGAACCGCCTTCTCCGTCTTCTTATCCGTCTTGGTGGCATGCATCTCATCAGCCTCTGCGATACCCCAGGATTCATGGTCGGCCCTGACTTTGAGCGTTCAACAGAAGCTCAAGGTGCAGGAAGTACATACCGCTGCTTCGGTGACTGGTTTGGCAACAGTCAAGAATTCGCCATTCTCGGTGGGCGTATGTTGGGTATCGTCCTACGAAATGGTTTCGGACTGGGGGCACAAGCGATGCTTGGCGGCGGGACGCTGAGGAATACCATGTGCGTGGCATGGCCAAATGCTACTTTCGGCGGAATGGGCTTAGAAGGCGCTGTACAGCTTGCATGGAAGCGTGAATTGGACAAAATCACAGACGTTGAAGCGAGGAAGAGAAAAGAGCAAGAAATGATTGATGAGGCATATAGCGAAGGGAAGGCTCTCAACCAGGCTACTTTGGGGGAGATTGATAGTGTCATTGATCCAGCTACGACGAGACAATGGTTGGAGCAGATGATTGAGGTCCTTCCGCAGAGGGTTCCAACCTACATGAGAACGAGAAGAAGCGCGAAGATATGACCAGTCCAGACATGGTTTCAGTTGGTTTATCCATGAAAAGGAAGGTTTGGGTGCGGTCTGAGATAGATTTAGATCGGGAAAACAGCAACAAGTCGACCCTAAACGCACGTCCTTACCGCCGATCTAATCTCTCCAAATTACATGCAGTCAAAGAAACACAGCTATCAAGACATAGTGCTTCTCGCCCTAGTATCGCTAGCCGCGCTCGGGTTGACTGCAATTTTGGATTTGCCATTTCCGTACGAGGACTACGGGGAAGATCGCGTCCTCCGAGGCTTCTTTCAACAAGTCCCGCCGTTAAAGCAGAGGATGCTCGCAGTGTAATGAAGACTCCCAGACAGAACTTGTCATACTTGTCATACCTACTCTGTGGTTCCAAGATTGACGTGCAGATGCGAGCAAAGTTCCCCCATCCAATCGTGCCGCGATTACATCTCAAGGCGGTCTGCTCCCCACCGGAGGCGGGTTGCTGTCCCGAACATCCTCCACAGACAGAGACTTGACATATAAGCTACGCTATCGCTTTGGCAATACACTCAGAAGTGTCGCCACCACAAATTCCTCTAGCACCACCTCTGCTTTCCAACCTCGCCATGTCGAGCTATATTGAACCGAATATATACCTTTTCGAGTCTTTCCTCGAGCATGGCCTCTACATGAACCTGCAGAACGGCGGGAAAGCGGATGGAACGAAAGTACTGGTGAAGTAAGCACTTGTCAGGCTCGTCATGCCTGGACATGCGATTGCTGCGGAGTAGGAATAACAAGGGCAAGTCCACCAAGACAGACCATCGCAATTCTCACAGAGCCATTGTTTATGCCGGCATGGGTGACTCTGGAAAAGAGGAGTTCAAAGTCCTTAATCGTGCCACTGGCGCTTACCTAGGGAGCACCTGTGAGCTTCATCACGGCTGAGTGCCATTCTATCGCGGTTGCTCCAAATACTGACCTGGCTATAGGGGAGGCCGAAGACCAAGATGGTGTCACTTGCAGCCTAGCAAGCTCTTGGAATAACGTCCGGCGGTGGAGCATTGTCCCTTTGCAGAACTGTGTCGACGTCGGGGTCAAATTCTGATGGGGCCAAAGTCTTGCAAAAGTCCAAACGAGCAATACGAGGCGAATGGCGTGATGGTTACATGTATTCAGCAAAGCCGTCGAGATCAATCAGACGCTCTCTGCTATGCACTTCGTACTGTCTACTTAGCAGCTTGAGGTAATCGGAGCGTCGCACCTGCAATGATAGGGAAGGTCAGTCGCAAGAACCGCAGTCTCCGTGTGGTAATAATTGCGTTTACCTTCCTACCGCTCTATCCGTGGCGCAGCTGGCGGCTGCATCTTTGAAGTCTTCCCCCGAGGTTGCGTTAAGCTTCGAGTAGGTGGTTGTGACTTAGAGCCCGTCTGGTTCGTGAATTTATCGTGGCGTTATCGTGTTTCGGCAGCGGCCTGAATGTACAGATGTATTAACCTCGCAACTTCGTGTTTTCGTAAACTTGCGAAAAGGCTACTTTTTCGGATTATTTCTTCGATTGCGTACGTAACGATGCGTTATTATATTCGATACTATAGCTAGTATATACGTCGAGAGTCTCTTCTTCGATTTCTAGCTTATAGAAATATAAATATATAGTATATCGTTTATACTTCGAAGAATTCTCTCGATTAAAATCGACTTTTTATTATATTTCTTTATTTTATATACGTAGGGATGCTTATATCTACTAAGTACTATAGTCCTAGAATAGAAGAAAGCTATCTTTATTATTTCTAAAGTTTCTATAGCTATAAAAATAATATAGTATTCGTATTTCGAAGAAATCTCGTAATTAATAGTAACTTTTCCTCGTTATAAAGTTATCGTTTAGCTACTAAGAATTTTAGGGTCTAATTAAAATTTTATTAGCCGCTAATTAATATTTAATTAGCTTTTAAATATATACTATTTTTAAAATCCTTCTTATAGAGATTCTAGCTAAATTTTAATTATAAACTAATAAAATTTTAATTAGACCCTAAAATTCTTTATAGCTAAATAATAACTTTATAATAAGGAAAAGTCGCTCTTAATTACGAGATTTCTTTAAAATATAAATACTATATTATTTCTATAGCTATAGAAGCTTTAGAGATAATTAATTAAGAGTCGCTTTATTATATTTTATTCGAGAAAAGTATATAAAAGTAGAGGTATATACGTAAATAGGGTAAGTATATAGAAAATACGAAAAACTAAAAATATAAAGTTACGAGGTTAATATATCTAGATATTTAGGCTACTATCTTTCTAGATATTTAGGCTACTATCTTTCTTAGCGAATTAATTCGATTATTTACTAGTATTTAGCTCGTATTCGGTTCGCTTATTCTAAAGTAAATAATAGTTTAACTCTAGTCTATCGAAAGCTATTAAATTAAGCTAATCGCTAGTAGTAAATAGAATAAAGTAGCTACTATAGCTTAAATAAACGCTAGAATCTAGTATATAGGTAGGGACCTATATTCTATCGCGATTAAGCGCGAATATACGTAATATATTAGATTCTATTATTAACTAGTAGCCTACGCGGTTTAGATAGGAGTTCTAAGAAGCTAAGAGTACTTAGAATATAAAAGAAAGAAGGAAAAAAGATATTAAATAAGTAGGAAAGAAGAAGATATCTACGACGAGCCTTTAAGTAACTCGAGAAGATAAGCGACCTTACTACTTTATTTATACTCTTTACGACTTTTCTTCTACGATTAGATACTTTAAAAGCGATTACCTCCCTACTTACTACTCGTTATATTACTAAAGTCCTCTAGTATAACGATTTCTTCTTTTACTTATAATAATAAGATACTTATATACTTTAACCTCTATCTCGAATATCTAGTATCTAAACCTTACGATTCTAAGATTAGAAAGAATTAAAAAGTCGAGTAGATAAGACCTAATATTAGGATATAATATGCCGAGAGGTTTACTCTACTATTAAGTTAGAAATTAGTATTCTCTAGATATAGAACGAGGTCTCGACGTCGTTAATAGTCTTCTAGACGTCTCTAGTATTAAGGAGACGATAAAATATAAGGGCTAATATCGTATAATACCGCTACTCTTACTAGAACTAGCGTACGTATAATAAGCTACTAATTTCGGTATATATAGGTTTAGGTCTATACTATCGACTTCTAATAGTATATAGACTACGTTTATTTACGAACTAGACGCTAGGTATTATTAAGCTTATTATCGTAGCTTACGCTAGAACTAGACTAAGTACTAAATAATATCCGTATATTACGCTACTTAGAAAATATAGAATTTACGAACTAGATAGGCTCTTATATAGAAGCCTCCCTATTATAAATAATATTATATAACTCCTTATTTTTCGAGACTTACTAACGGCCTTCTAGTTATAGCGTCTATACGACTAATATAGTTAGAGGTTAAAATAGGTCGGGACGGGTCTAGGTCGGGTCTAGGACCTAAATATATAGAACTATAATAGTTAGGTCGGGTCCTAGTCGGTTCCTACCTAGTTCTAGACCTATCTAATAAATATAGGTATTAGATAGGTCCGACTCGGGTCTAATAATAGGTCTAAAGATAGGTCTTAATAGAAATATAAGATTCGATAGAATATAGTATAGAAAATCGAGGGTTATAAATAAATAGAAACTAAAAGAAGTAGAAAGTATAGAAAGCGATAGGTTTTAAAGGTATATTTAATTTAATACGGCAAGTTATATAATTTAGTATAACTATAGATATACCGACTACGAATACCGACTACGGCAACCTCTCTACTTATAATAATTTTTACTATATATACCCTCTATAGTTATAACGATTTCCCTTATATATACTATAGAGATTTATCTCTTACTAAATATATTAATTCCTTAAGACGAGAGTAGGCTAATAATAAACTTTATATTCCTTTACTAAATAGTTACTCGCTTTACGTAAATCGTAGTAACGTTAGTGCCTATAATATAGTTAATATCGATCGAATATAGAATAACTAGGAACATATATACTCGAGAAGAGATAGACTAGAGTACTCTTAGTAGCTTCCTATAGAGTACTAAGAGCGCTCGCCTACTAATAGTAACCTTCTTAAGAAATAGCTAAGCCTCTAGAAACGTCGTAGTAAACTTTATAGACGAGGTAGCTAAAGAGTAGCTTTAGTATAAGTAGATCTATAGACTTCTAGTACTTACGGATCTCTTAGAGCGCGATAGCTAGAGTATAAGTTAGTAATACCGACTATAAATGCCGACTATATAACTTACTACCTAGCTTATAGCGATAAGTCTTCCGTATACTAGCTCTATAAGCTAGACCTCCTCTACTTACTACTACTATTTTAGCTAGTACTTTTCTAACCGTTCTCTTTTTAGCTAGTTCCTTTTTCGCTACTCGTTTTTTATCTAGTAATCGTTTTCTACCTACTACTCCTCTAGCTACTTCGCTACTATTTATTCTATTATTTACTATATCTCTATCTACTACGTCTCTATCTACTATATTTCTAGCTACTACTACTACTGCTACTACTATTACTATATTATCCTTCTCGATCTATCTTTTACGAGCTATTTAGTAAGCGAGCTTCTACTTATTAAGACGAGGCCGACCGCCTAGTATAGTTTTCTATAGAGCCTTCCTAGAAAGCTAAGAGAGAGGGGTAGGTAGTATAATACTCTTATCGCTATTACTCTCGTCGCTATTACTATCGTCGATATTAATAACGGAGCTATTATCTTCGTTATTTCTATTATCGCTATTCGCGTTTTTATAAGAACTATTCTAGTCGTTTCTACTAGTAGCTTCTTAGTTATTACTATTATAAGCGAAGGAGTTAGAAATTAAAAGAGGTGGAGTAGAAGCGCTATATTAGTCGGAAGAGGGCGCCTATTTACTAAGAAGTCTAGGGTCGATATTACTATTATCTATAGAAGAGTTTTTAAGTAAAGAAGAGTTTTTAAGTAAAGAAGAGTTTTTAAATAAAGAAGGAGTAGACGCTATATCTTAGCTAGAGAAGTATTACTTAGCGAACTAGCTAGGCTTATTAGTAGGAAGTTAAGCTATTATAAATATATAGAGAGGCAAGAGAAAAGCGGTCGATTAAGCTACGATTAACGTACGCAGCAGTATTCTTCGTACGCGCGATACGAAAATTCGTTAAGAAGTATTAAAAAGGAAGGCGATAATAATAGGCTAATAAGGCGCGACTACTAATAAGTTCTAAGGAGGTAGAGGTAGTAGTATTACTAATAGTTTAATAAGAGTATATAAGTTAGCTAAGGCGAACGTTAGGCTCGCTAGCGCGCTAGCTATAGCTTTACCCGCGCTATATATATTAATTCTAAGCTTCTAAGTATAGTAACGTATACTAGACTCTTTATAGTCGGCAATTATAGTCGGCAACCTAGTATTATATATCTATATTATTATTCCCTTCTCTATCCTAGCTAGTAAACTAGTAATATAAATAACTATATAGGTATATATCCTTCGCTTATAAAGTAACGCGCTTCGCGTAAATTACTAGAAGGTTAGAAATCTCGAACTCTATAACGAGAAATACCTCCGCTACTTTCTATAAGTATTTAAGTACTACCGCCTAAATTCTAATAATATCGCTACTACCTTTATCTATTATAATCTTATAGATAGCGCGCTAAAAAGGGACTCTTTAGATATATAAAGCTATTATTCGCTAAAGCTTACGAATCTCTCGTAAGGCTACCGTCCCTAGCTTTAACTACCTTTTTAAGATACTAGACTTACTAGCTCTCGTTCGTCGCTATATCGTCCTTATAGCTATTACTTTTTTCTATAGAACTACTACTTTCCTATAAGACTCGTCGTCTAGTACCGTAGCCTTTAGTAGCTATATTCGCCGCTACTTAGTAGCTTTATTTTCTACGCGTAGAGATAGTACTAACGGCGGTATATTAGTATCTATATTATAATATACTCGTAGAGAAGGGCTCGAGTTAAACTCTATATTAGAGTCTACTTAAGAAATAAGAGAAGATATCGAGTAGTATAGATAGAGATATTAAAGAGTTAGAAGGAGTAAATAGATAGAGATATAAGAGAGAAGAGCTAAGGTAGATAATAGTACTAGAAAATCGTATACGACTACTAGAATATATAGGCCTATAGAAGGAGGAGGGGTTAGAGTTTAATAGCGCTATATAGTAGAACTATATCGTATTCTACTACTATATCGGGATACCTCTACCGATCTTTACCTAGTAGAAGTTACGGTTACGCGAACGCTATAATCGCTTTCGCTACTTCGTAGAATATAGTAATAGACGCAAATATTTACTATAGTATAGATTATATCTAGGTATTATATAGATAATATTAACTATAGTATATATATTTCGTTATTCGAAGTTCTTTATAAATATATAAAAGACTATAAAAGAGAAAGAGCTAGACTTACTAGTACTCTATAGTATTACTAGTTAAGTAGTCGTAATATAGTAGTAAAATAGAAAAATAGACTCTTTAGCTTACTTTTATATTAAGGAACCGAGTTATTATAATAGTAGAAGAGAAAAAATAATTATCGATACTACTTTAATACTAAGAAGAGAAGTAGTTATCGATAGTATAAGCTAAGAAGCAACTATTAGCGCTAAGAAGACTAGTAGTCGTCGATAGTATAAACTAAAAAGTAATTATTCGCGCTAAGAAGACGAGTAGTCGTCGATAATATAAGCTAAGAAGTAGCTATCTACGCTAAGGAGATAAGCGGTCGTTAATAGTATAAGCTAAGAAGTAACTATCGGCGACGAGTAGATAAGTAGTCGTCGAGAGTATAAGTATATATTAGTTACTCTTTTTAGCTAGTAATAATAAGGTTAATCTAAGTAACGTATACGACGGCTTCTAGCTCTAAAGTACGTCTATAGCTATCGCTATTCGTATATAGTCGTATATATTAGTATACGCTATATTAGGTAAGTAATATATTATATAATATCGCTAACTATAGTAGCTAACTATAGTATAAGAAGCTAAACTCTACGTATAGAAGTAAGCTAGTAGCTAGGTAGGAATAGCTACGTACTAAGCTTCTAGTATACTTAAAGCTAGAATTTATCGTACTTAGCTCCTACTATAATAACTACTATCTTAACTACTGCTATACTCGTATTACTACCGAATTTTAAGCGTATATTTACTATATACCTCGCGATACTTATCTCTTCTTAGCTATTAAACTTATAATAATAGCGCGATAAAAGTAACGTCTAATAAGTCCCGCGCTCTCTAATAGTTTCTAAAAGCGTCCCTACCTTATAAATAAGGATTTAAATAGTATAAGTACTTCTATACTTTAGATATAACTAGGTATTATAAGGAAAGATATAGATATCTACTTTTCTAATCCTAATACTCTTTACGAGCATAGCTAGCGCGTAGATATATCGCTTAAGAGAGCTATAGTAAATAAGTAGCGCAAAGCTAGAAATAAGTCCTTTACTTAGTAAAAGAAGCTTTTAATCGGCTTTAATAATATATAGAGCTCTTTATCGAAGGAGTAGTAGTAGAAGAAGATTAAGGCTTAAAGAAAGGAGTACTATACTTAGTACGACTAAATAGTATAAGTAATAATCTATATAGTCGGCTAATATAGTTAGTAGTACTAATATATAATAGGGATAATAAGAAACGTAAGCGCGCGCAGGATAGGCCTACTATATAAGTAGTAAACTAGAATAAGGAAAGCTTTTATTTTAATATTAAGAAGGAGAAAGGCGTAGACGACCCGTACTATAACTATAACTACTAGTATAATACTAATTAGTCTAAGTCGAGTCCGGAGGCACTCTACGTATTACTAGTAAGGTCGGCTAGTACTAGCTATAAAATAACTAACCTTTACTTTCGAGTCGCTACTAAGAGTAAGTAGGCCGTATAGAGGAGCTACGCTATCTATACCTTTTAGAATAAAGCTATTCGATAGTTTAAGAAGAAGGTATATACGCTTACGATACTACGCGCGTAATATAGAAGTTAAGCTAAGTTTATTATATAACTAATAAAGAAGAGGCTAAGTTCCTCGTAGTAAGAAATAGACCTTATTAAGAGGCTATAATCTAGGAATAAGAGGAGATACGTATTCTAAGTATCTAGAGCGGACGTAAGTAGCTCTTATTAAGAGTATATTACTACTAGAACTAATAGCTTCTTTAAGACGCATTCGAGTACCTTCGATTAGACTAGAAGTATACTTTACGCTTCGTAGAGCCTTATAGAGAGCTTATAAAATTAGTCCGCATATTAGTATCTATAGCGAAAGCGAAGGTAAATTAGTACGGACTACGCCTACTAACTATATACTAACTAGTAGTAGGAGCTAATAGTAGAAGGCCGTCTTCTAACTATAATAGAAATTTTCCTACTCTATTACTACGTAGTATATCGTAACTATCTCTTCTAGGAGTCCTTTAAGTTTAATATAGCTAATCGCTTTACTTAGACTCTAGAAGTCCTAGATTAGCTTATTCTATTAGGATACGATTAGGATAGTAATAGGTTCTAGAAGCTAGTTACGTCTAAAGTATAGACTAAGCAAAATAGGCTAGCGTTCTAGTTATACGCTTATAAGTTCGATATAAAGAAGTCGGTATATAGAGAGCTTCTATAGGAAATATAGCTCGATTTTAAGTAGAAAGGAGGACTTAGCTTTTAGGATATCGTCGAGTAGCTTCTAGGTACGTCTACGGATAAGCTCGCTATCTCCGAGACCTTTATACGTAAATTCTAGTCGCTAGAGATAGGGTTTATATAGAAGCTCTATAACTCCTCTTAGGCTAAGTAGAATACGGATAGCTAATTAGTACTACTATATCTCGTAAGTTAAGATTAGTTATAGCCGCCGATAGTATATCGGTCTATAGTTTACGTCGTAGTACTAGCCGGCTCTCGCCTACGAAGTCCTATTATACGCCTCTACGTAGCTATAGATAGAAATAGATGCTCTCGAGTATACTAGTAAAGTATAAGGCATATAAGACAACCTCCTTTTAAGCGTATACGATAAATAAGACTCTATAGCCTAGAGCTACCTACCGATATAGAACGATATAAACTAGACCTAGTAAAAGAAGAGAAATAAAAGAAGATAAAGAGGAGATAAATAGAAGAAGATAGAGAGGTAGCTCTCTCCCTCTTCGGCCTACGTACTTACCTACTAATTTAGATACTAATTTATTTGCTATATATACGGCTTAGCGTATAGCGCTTAGCGCTAAGGCGCATAGCTATAGAATTCTAGCTTCTTTCCTAGGTAGCGGCCTATAATATATATTTTAGCGCGAATAAGGCACCTTTAAGACTAGAGAGTTTTTTAGCCTAGGAGGCTTTTCTCTCTCTAACGACCGGCTAGGCTTTAGCCTACCCGTACTATATAGTCTTTAACTCCTATAGTACGTTAATAGAATAAATAAACAAATAAATAAATAAATAAACTAGCTGGCTCTCTTTAACTTATATCTCTTATCTCTACTTCTCGGTTTATAGTAGCTTACCGAATATATAATTCTCCTTTATAATTCTTATAGACGGCTTAAGTCTTACCTTCGATAGCTAAGTATATTTAATACTAGCCTTATTCTCTTACGCGGTAGTTACGCCTTTAGAGATATACTACTACTTTTTCTTTAGAGCTAGTACTAGATCTAGGAGCTCTAGCTATACCTTAAACTTCTAGCTTGCTATATTCTTTTTCCTCTTCTTACTCTTAGTATTATTTCTAGCCTTCTACTATATAGTATTATATCGCTTTATATAGTCTTTAAGTAGTTTCTAAATTCTCTTTACGATAGATTTATCTACTTAGGCTAAGTCTAACTCTACTTTTTCGACTTAAGCTTTATTAACGCTACTAGCCTCTTACGCTAGTAAGATACTTGCCCTTAAAGGCTACTATAGCGTTACTATAATTAAAGAGTACTTAGTACGTTTATTAGTCGCGACTATTACGAGCTCGATAAGAGTACTAGAGGTGCTCGTCTCTATAACGCTACTAGGATAAGCTATCGGCCTATAATAGAGATACCTTACTAGTACTTATACTAATAAAACTTAATCGCTTCTATAAATATTATTTACCTCTATTACTCCGCTAGCTTTTACTCTCTAGTTCTACGATTCCTTCTTAGTACTATATACTTTATATTATAGTATTACTAGTATATCTTACGACTCCGATACGATATAGTAGTACTATACTTCCTTCTTCTTTAAGACGTATAAGTATATAGCTTCGCGAACGATAGACTAACTCCGAATTATAGCCGTCTCTCGTCGACTCTAGTCCGATTAAGAAGGTAGTATAATAGTAGAGGAAGGGACGCTATACGATTACGAATACCTCGAGTAGTCGAGCTAGTATACGAGATAGGATACTACTTCTAGCTAACCTTACTAAGCTACTAGAGGATTCTAAGGACTAGATCGAAACTAATAGTATATAGATATAGCAGCGGGAGTATACCTCGTCGTTCGAGGGCTTTTACTACTACTATAAGTAGCTCGAAGAGGCGAGGTATTACGATAAGTATAGTAGAATATCTTCGAACTCTATAAAATAGAACTCGAATACGCGAACGTTATAGGCCTAGAGATTTTTTATTAAAGGTATAGACTAGGAAACGTATACCTTAAGAGTTATTTATAGAGGATATAATAGAGTAATTAAATACCTAGAACTAGGTAACGGAATAAAAGCTCTATAAAAGTACCTCGATTTAGTAGGCTACGAAGATACCTCCTAGGAGTATAGAGTTACTAGAGAAGTTATTAAGGCTACTAAAGATTAATCTATAAGTTTAGTATTTATTATTACGAAAATAAGGTGCCGACTACGCTTACTAACTACGCTTCCCGACTATACTCGCTAACTACGCTTTATAGAGATATATAACGTAGATATACTAACGGTCCTTATTTATAGAAACGGCTTAAGAAAAGTTTTACTAGAATCGAGTACCTAGACCGGTTAAAGTTTCTAGAGTTATATAGGCTTATAGTTTCCTAGCTTAGATTACTTTTAAACTTCTTCGAAAGTCTCGTAGTTCGGCGTACCTACGAATATCTATTAGAGGAGACTAGATCTATCGACTTTAAGAGCGCTACTACGATTAAGTTATATATCTAGGACGTAGTTAATTACTCTAAGGATAATCTAAAACGTTAGCTATCTAGAACCTTCTAGGTAGCTATCGCTCTCGATAGTTAGTATACTAAGGTACTCCGAGTATTATTCCTTACGATACGAGGCTACTAGATCGATAGCGAGTAGGCCTAATATAAGGCTATACTAGCCTTTCTATATATTTCGGGCCGTTATACAGGCGAAGTTCTAGCGGATCTACTATTCGACGTACTTACTTATTTCGAAATCTCTAATAGACTTATAGCGCTAATAGTAGATAATACTTCTAATAATAATATACTATATACTACTATATACGTATCCTTCCTATATATATACCTCCTAACTAATAAGTTCTAGCGTCGAGGCTATCGATATTTACTCTTACGAGCGTATACGTATAGCGAAGCTATTAGTCTTAATTAAATAACTTCCTCTTTAAGGAATAGACGGAGATATAGAAGAGATATTAAATACTAAAGACTACGAGTTCTCCTATCTAGAATAGTTCCTATACTTTATATATATAATCTAGCTCTCTTTAAGGAAGTTCTTCGCTACTCTTAAGATCGAGCTAAGAAACGAAGAATAAGAACGATAGGACGAGAAGATAGATACGAACGCCTTTTATTAGCTTAAAGTAGGAAGTCTAGCTATAGTTCTAATAAAGATACTATATATTCTCTTTATAAAGTATATATAGTTAGTAAATGTAGTTAGTAGAAGCTATACTAATAACCGCTCCCTATAAAGTTCTATAAACTTATAGTTAAGGTAAACTCTAGTACTTAACGCTTCGAGAGTTTTATAGTACTATAGCGAAAGAGGATCGCAGATCTATATCTATACTCGAAACGGTATAAATAGTAGAAGAAGACGCCTAATAAGGTTTTACGCCTAATATAAGATATAAAGACCCGTTAGAGCTTAACTACGATTATACTAATACGTAGTTCTTAACTATAAGATATTATCGACGAGTATATTAAGAACGAGGGTTAGCCCGAACTTAAGCTATCTACTATAGAATAGAAGAGGGTTAAATATATTATTAACCTTACTACTCCTTTCGCTAAGGCTACGATATAGATTAGTATAACAAAGGGGCTAATAATATACCTCGTTCTTAGCTACTATAATACCTTATTCGATATCTTAGATATTATAGATAAGAAACTTAAATATAAAATATAATTCTAGTAAAAGGAGATTTATTCTACTCTATAAGCTATATAGATAAAGCTCGAGAAGTATTATACTACTACTTAGGAGCGATTCGGCGATATATATAGTATTACGATTCTTCTTAATCTAGTAATAAAATAGGCGTTCTAGGACCGCGAGGCGTTCTCTAACGAGGAGCTCGATTCCTCCTTTAAGAATTACTACTAGTTAAAATTCTAGGTCGAATATACGTAATATAAGCCTCTCGTAGCTACGTCCTAGTCTAGGCTATAAAAGGCCTTATACTACTCTACGATATTATTCGTAATAGGTCTCTATAATAGATTAGATAGTAATAACTCCGACTTTAATTAAAGAGTATCTAGATAGCCGCGGTAGACTATATAGCTATTAGCTAATTCGGACGAGGTATCTCGTTATCGTTATACTAGATTTAAGGACTCGGCTGCCTATTCTATAGAGTACTCGCTCCGGTTATAGAAGATAATAGTATTAGAATATCTAGGTTACGCGCTAATAGCTCGGGATATTCTTTCTATCCTAGTAGCTAGAACTAATTATAAGCGCGACTTTAGTATAGCGCGTTATTAGAGCCGATATAATCGGTCCTATAATCCCTTAACGTTTAGTAATATTATATACTATCGTTCCCGAGAGTATAATACGTAGTAATAGGCTCGGGATTCGCTTATAGAGAAGGCGCCGCCGATATTAACTACGTTCGAGCCTTTAAATAATATAGTTAGTTAGTAGTAGGAGTAGCTAGAGGCAGATTAGGAGGCGTTAGTAAGTACTAAATATAGTAACTTCGACTCGATTAGCGATAACGAGAAGGATATAGTACTAATATATCTTCGCTATAGTACTTAGTAAAGGAAGCATTTACTTTTACGTTATACTCGTAAAGTAGAATAGACTTCGTAGTCGATATTATATATAGTATTTAATTCCGTATCTTATAGTTAGTAAGTATAGTTAGTAGCTTTATTTTTCTCTATAACTATAGTCGCTACTTTAACTAGCGCTTCTAATATACTACTACGCTTAGTTCTATATATACGTATATTTAGTATTAGAGTAATCCTATTATCCTCGCGACGACCTAGTTTTATTCTACGTTATTAGACCTATCTTTTTAAACTTAAGTCTCTATAAAGACCTATATAGGAACTAGTAGTATTTAGACCCGACCTATTAATTTCGTATTAGGTCGAGTACTCTATCGATTTAAGTCTTAAGTCGGTTCCCTTAGGAACCGACCTAGACCTAGAACCGACCTAAAGTCGGGGACCTATTCTAACCTCTAAATACGCTACTAAATATAGATAGCTTTTTAGAAGAGATAGCTAGCTATATAGTCTCGAGCCTTACCGATATCTTCTCTAGATACGATTAGATTCCTCTAGATAAAAAGAGCCGTAATCTAATAGGTTTTATAACGCTTCTAGGCTTAGTTCAATAGACGACTCTACCTTAAGGAGCTACGAATTTAGTTGCCTAATTCTACTAGATTATAGCTATTATACTATACGACTATTTCTCGTATATAGCTATTCCCTTCCTTAATAATATTACGATTAAAGAGCTAAAAAGTCGCTATAACGACAAAGAAATTAAACTAGGAATCCGCTAGTTTATTATAGAAGCGGTTACTATACTTAATTCTATTCTTACGAATCTAGAGCGAGCTAGTCTAATAGTAGCGTTTAAGAAGTTTAAAGTCTTCTACGAATAGCTAGAAGTCGTCGAGTATATTAGTAGGCCTAAAGAGTAGTAGCTAAATATACGACGAGTATAAAAGATCTTAAACTAGCTAGACCCTACCTATTAGAAAGATATTCGCGTATATCTCGGGCTTCTAGTCTACTTTTAGTTTATAATCGAGATATATAGCTTAATTACGGCGCCTCTTTATAAGCTCCTCTAGAAGAATACTAAGTTTATCTAGAATAAAGCCTATTAGAAAGCAAAGGCAGCCCTTAGATACGCTCTAGTTAACTACCTCTAGCTTATTTCTATTAACTACGAACGAGTACCTAGATTAATAAGTAAAAACATATACCTCTAGTAGGCGAAGAATTAGCTACTAGGAGGCCTTAAGGCCTTATAGCATGCGACTATTTATCTAGAGCGATAGAAGAACTTTAGAGAGGTTATAGCGCCCGAGAGAGAAGAGGCTAGTACTCTTAGAACCTAAGGATAGCGACAACCTCTTAGAAACTACTAAACTAGCCCTTAAGGCTAGAAGATACTACTAGAGACTAATATAGTAAGCACCTAGCTCTAAAAGAACCTAATAACCCTTATAAAAACTATCTAAAAAGCTCTTAACTCTCCTTATAACTACTTTAACTCCTCTCTCCTTTCTCTTCTCTAAAAGGCCTAATAGGCCCTTCTTTATTAGGCTTAGACCTAAGCTATCTCCTCTACCCTTTAGAATATCTAAAGAACCCTTTAGAAGAAGCTAGATAGCTATAATATAGGACAATTATAGGCCTAAAAGGCAGCCTAAATCTAGACCCCGATATAGATAATACCTTAGGCAACTATAGTAATTATAGTTAAGATAAGTATATAAGAAGAAAGAGATAAGATTAGAGGAATAAGTAGAAAGGAAATTAGAGTAAAGCTTAAAATCTAGCAGGTAGCTATAGTCTAGAAGCTACCTAGTAAGGACTTTAGAGTACTCCTCTATAAGAAGTAAGAAAGAGTAAAGCTAGAGGAGAACTAGGATTAGATATATATAGCCTAGCCTAGAGCCTAAGTTACTAAATATCTATATAAAGTACTTATATATAGAGTTAGAGCAAACTAGGATACTAGAGCTAAGGAATATATTAAAGTAATAGAGAAGGAGAACATCTTATAGTTCTTAAATATAAGGATTAAGTAAGCTATATAAATAAAGAGCCTTAAAGCTAAAGAAGGCTAGAGATACTCTATAATAGTTATTAAGTTCTAAGATAAGCAAATAGCAAGGGCTATAGCTTAGAAAGGATTTATTATTAAAGTAAACTTCTACCTAATAGAAATCTACTACTTATAATAAAGAGTTATATAGTATATAAAGTATAATAAGTTTAAATATATTACTATATACTATAAGGAAGCTAAGGATAAATATAGAGCCTACTTTATAAACTATAAAACATCTAATTATACTATATAAAAGAGTAAATACTATAACTATAGAGGAGACTACCTAGTATAAGCAAGGATATATAAATATAAACAAGTAGTAATAGCTAAAGCTAGAACATTCTTAGAGTTCTTTAAAGGAAAGTAAACTCTAGTATAACTAACCTATAATAAAGAAGGATTTACTATAGTAACTAATAAGAAGAGGAAACTAATAAGCCTAGTAGAATAGCTCTAGGCTAAGGAGGTACTATAAAGCAGCTAAGTAAGATAGAATAAGCTACTAGGAAAGCTATTAAGATCTAACTCTACTATTATAAATAGTAGGAGGCAGATAAATAAGCTCCTAATATATATATAAGCTAAGAGTATATAAGAGGCCTAATAAGAAGAGGGAGCTAAGCTAGAGGAGACTATTATAACTAAATAAGATAAATAGATATAACCTATAAATCTACTAATATAACGTAAACTATATATATACTACCTAAGCACTACTAGTAGATAGCCTAGACCTAAGAACTACCTAGATTATAGCACTATAAGAACTATAGATTAACCTAGTAAATAGGAAAACTAAAACAAAAAAGGGTTACTACTAAGTCCTTCTAACGAATAGGTACCTAAGAGTTGCATTCCTAGTATTAGAAGAGCTAGATATATTAAAGTAGAACATTATAGATAGCTAGTTAGGAGACCTTCTCTCTATTATAGTAATAACCTAAGGGAAACCTATTACTATCTATAACTACTATAACCTATTAGGCCCTAAATCCTATAATATAATAAGTACGCTTATATAGCTAGAAATAGCTATCTAGGAGGCCTAGGAAGCAGCTATAGGTAAGACTATAGTAGTTAGAGACTTTAATCTCTATTACCTACTATAGGGAGGAAACCTAGTCTAGTTATAATATAATATAGTAGATACCCTTATCTAAATAGCTATATAGGCAGGCCTATATCTCCTACTAGAACTAAGAACTATTATATAGGAGAGATATAACTCTAGCTACTAAACACTTAACCTAATCTTAGCTAGCTAAGCTATCTAATAGAGACTATAGAGCTATAAGGCAATAGCTAATAATATATTTAGATTAGACTATATCCTAATTCTAACTATTATAGACTAGCCTATAAACCTATACTAGAAAAACTAGAGCCTAAGACTATAATAAATAAAAGTAAAGTAGGAGAAGGTAAGGTAGAAGGTTTAAAAAGCTATAAAGAAGCTAGAGCTACTACTACTTAAGAACTACTAAGAGCTAGATAAGGCAGTATAAGCTCTTTAGAAAGCCCTTTAAGAGGTAGTAAAGGAGGCAGTCTTATATATAAAGCTATTATAATATATAAAGGCAGAATAGCTAGTAGAGTATAGTAAAGCAATTAAGGCTACTAAGGTAGTAAGAAGAGCCTAGAAGGCTATAAAGTCTAAAGAGAACTATAGATACTATTTAAATACTAGCTATAGGAAGAACAAGCTAGTTAAGAAGGCAATAAACATATCCTAAAAGTAAATAGTTAGTAAGATTACTAAGGACTTAAGTAAGATATAGAAGCTAGTAAGATAGGTAAGAGAAAAAGCATAATAAGGATATATACTACTATAATTTCCTATACTAAGTAGTAGTATATACTAAGATAGTTATATAAACGAAGGCAAAGTAAGAATCCTTATAAACTACTTCCTCCTACTACTAGTTAAAGTAGACCTAAGAGATATCCTAAATATAGACTTCTTAGCTTAGTTCTAAATAGAAGAAAAGATATTTAAAGGAGAGGTCTTTATAATACTTAAAAAGATCCCGAGTAAGAAGGCTCTAGGCTTAGACTAGATCTAGAACATACTACTTAAGAAATATTAATAAGAGATTATACTATTCCTAGCTAAGCTCTTTATAGCTTATATTAGCTAAGTATACTACCTAAAGCTATTTAAATACTCTATTACTATAGTTATTAGGAAGCTATAGAAGCCTAACTATACTAAGCTAAGAGCATATAGGCTAATAGTACTTCTTAATACTCTAGCTAAAGTACTAGAAGTAGTAGTTATAAAGAGAATATCTAAAGTAGTAGAAGAGAGAGGCTTACTACTAAAATTATAGATAAGTATAAGACTAGGAAGATCTACGATTATAGCACTTAACCTTATTACTAAATAAGTTAAGACAATCTAGAAAGCTAAGCCTAGAGTAGTAGCCTTAATGCTCTACCTAAATATATCTAGAGTATTTAATAAAGTATCCTACTAGAGACTCCTTTATAATATTAGGATATAGGGCTATTTAGACTAGCTAATTAGGTTTATTTAGTTATTCCTCTAAGATAGGATAACTTGCCTTAAGCTAGGAGAATTTATAAACTAAAAGAGAAAGCAAGACACTAGAATCCCCTAAGGATTAATACTATTACTAATCCTATTCCTATTCTTTATATTTATACTTCTCCTATTACTCTAAGAAGGTAATACTATAGTAATAGGGTTTATTAATAATTCTAATATCCTTATATATAGTATATCTATAAAGGAGAACTATAAACAACTAAAGAAAGCCTATAATAAATATATAAAGTAGGTAATAAGATATAGAGCAGCCTTTATACTATAGAAGTATTAGCTTATCTACTTTATAAAAGGAAGGAACTATAACCTTAAAGCTATAGTCTAGGTCCCTAGCTTTAAAGGTAAACCTATCCTATCCCTAAGACTATTAGGAGTTTAGGTAAATACTAAACTTAAGTAAGGCCTATATATTAAGAAAGTAGCTAAGAAAGGTATATACTAGATCTAGTCCCTATAGAGGCTATATAAGTCTACTTAAGGAGTATTATTTAAGAAAGCAAGACATATCTATACTATAGTTATTAAGCTAGCTCTAGTATATAAATACTAAACCTAGTTTAACTTAGAAGGAATAAGCGAATATAATAAAGGCCTTACTAAACTAATTAAGCAAGTCTAGAACTAAGCTCTAAGGAATATTATAGGTATCTATAAGTTAGTTATAGCTATAGTTCTTTAGAGGGAAGCAAGCATCTCTCTAATCTAGCTTTATACTTAAGACCTTACTAAATAATATATAAGGAATAAAGTAAACAACTTAATCTACTAGTATATTAAGTAAGTATATAAAGGAATTACCTAAAGGGAATAAAGAGTAAGGAGAAGAGGCAACTAGTATAGTAGGTAATATAAGATAAGAGTATAGGAAATTTAGGAGATAACTCTAAGCTAGAAGCTATCTTAAATAAGGATAGGAGTTAAGAACTAGTAGGAGCTTACTAGATAAGACTAAGAATAAGAGAAGGCTAAATAAAAGAGGGGTATAATAAAGGAGCAACTAGTAGTATAAGCTATAGTAGGATAATTTAGAGCTAAAGAGATTTATAAGGAGGCCTTAAGGCCTATAAGCACGATAATTACCCTAATTAGGATAGGATATATTAGACTTAGAGCATACCTAATAAAGAGGAGAGTCCTAGGAGTTATTCTAATATACTTATATAACTAAGGTATCTAAGATACTAAGTATATCTATATATCCTATTAAAACTATTAAAGTAATAGATATTAGCTATTTATAGTAGTAGGAACTAGCTTATAAGAAGATATATACTTAATACTAAGAGGCCTTAATACTATAGCTAGATAGCTAATCTAAGAGGGAGTACTAGACTAGTTCTCCCTAGCTAGAGAAGAGATTAATAAGAGAGAACGAAGCTATAAAAGGATAAGGAGATAAAGAGGAGTCTAAGAAGGAGAGCAAGGCAATAAGAGAGCCTAATTTTACTTAAAGAAAGGCAAGACAGAAGAAGTAACTACTAACTATAAAAACAAAGAGGAAGATAAGGGGTTTTTTATAGAATTTTCCCTTTTATATAATGCTAGAGCAAAGCTGCTTACTCTAGATAAAGAGGTAGACCGGCAATAAGATTAATCTATCTATTAACTACGAACCTAATAGCGGCGAGATTATTCTAACTATAGATATAAGTAGAGATAGATACGGCTATATCCTTATATAAGTTATTAACGGCCGTCGCTATCCTATACGTTTTAAAAGTAGTCTCTAAAATAATATAGAGAGAAGATACGATATAGGAAAACTTAAATGTCTCGCGGTTCTAAAAATTCTAAAAAAGCTAAGACCTTAGCTTTTTAGTATCTACTTTACTTTAGAAGTAGATATAAAAACTCTAGCTTGCTAGCTTAGTCGCCCTACTTCTAATCTTCTAAATTCTATAATAGTATAATAGGTAGCCTAGATACGACTCTTTACTTTTACTATCTAATACGTTCCGAGCCTAAAGTATACTAGACTAGATACCTTATCTTAACGACTACTAAATCTCGATATAGATATAGAATCTAAGAGTAAATATAAGTCGGCAATTAATAACGACTTATTCTAAGACTAGGAACTAATTTCCGCGATAGCTACTTTTAGAGAACTTAATCTAATAGATTCTACTAATCTTCTAGAGGAACCTAATAGTTCTATACTAGATAGAGAATAGTCCTACGACTCTCTAGTCTACGCTTATATTTATTCTAGAGGTTAAAGAATCCTTATAGTTAGCCGTAGAAAATAGCGTACTTATATTTAAGAATCGCGCTATTTCTTTATTTAAGAACGATATCTTTAAAGATAAGAACGTTTAAATTTACTAGTTATTCGAGTCGTTAATAACCCTTAGAAACGATCCGAGATTATATAAGAAATCTACGACGTTTCTAGGTATAGAAGTACGGATTTATACTAGTAGATAATTAGGTAGATATACTAGTAGTCCGGAATATATAGCGACGTTTCTAATTATATTTAGAGATACTAACCTTATAATCTAAGAGATAGCCGACGCCGTTCTATATAAATAGTCTTATAATAGATCTAAACTATAAGAGAAGTCTAGTATTACGATATAGTCTACTATATAAGTAATATTCTAGGAATTAAAGTTAAGAAAGGCTATTTCTTTATTACTTATAAAGGCCTTAGCTAATAGGTCGAAGGCGAAACGTTTTCTTATATAGTAAAGAACTTAATAGCTAAGTAGATCGCAAATTTTATTCGACGCTAGATCTTTTACTAATAAGGTCTACTATATAAGATAGTTCTAGATAGCGCTCGGGCCTATCTAAAAGAAGTCGAAGACCTTCTAAACTCGTATAGCGTTAGGCGTACTAGGATCTCGCCTTATAACCTAGAATTAAATAGCCGCGTTAAAGTTAGGCATCGTCCTATTCTTTTAGCTCTCGTAAAGATATTAGATAGTACTTAGAAGGGCTAGATAAAGTACGTTCTAGCTATACTCTAGGCCGAGAGGACTACTATCTATAGTACGACTAGCTAGACTCCGTTTTTACTTATATATAGCTAAGAAGTAGTCCTTCCGATTAAACTATTTATTACGACCTTTAGTCTTTTAGATTAAAGGAAGATTAGAACGTACGAATATTTATATACCGCCGTAGCTCTACCGCCGCATCGAACTCCGACCTAAAATATATACTACGCGACTCGTCGTATCGAAAGCTCTCTTTAAAACTACTAAACGCCTCGCTAGTCTCTAAAACCGTCGAGATATCGCTATCTCTTTCTACTACTACTTCTAGTAGAGGTTAGAATAGGTCGGGACGGGTCCGGGTCGGGTCTAGGACCTAAATATATAGAACTATAATAGTTAGGTCGGGTCCTAGCCGGTTCCTACCTAGTTCCGGACCTATTTAATAAACATAGGTATTAGATAGGTCCGACTCGGGTCTAACGATAGGTCTAAAGATAAGTCCTAATAGAAATATAAGATTCGATAGAATATAGTATAGAAAATCGAGGGTTATAAATAGATAGAAACCGGAGGAAGTAGAAAGTATAGAAAGCGACGGGTTTTAAAGGCATATTTAATTTAATGCGGCAAATTATACGTTTTAGGGCAACTATAGGCATGCCGACTACGAATGCCGACTATAGCAACCTCTCTACTTATACCGATTTTTACTATATATACCTTCTATAGTTGCAACGATTTTCCCTATATATATCGTAGAGATTTATCTTTTACTAAACATATTAATTCCCTAAGACGAGAGTAGGCTAATAATAAACTTTATATCCCTCTACTAAATAGTTACTCGCTTTACGTAAATCGTAGCAACGTTAGTACCTATAATATAGTTAATATCGATCGAATATAGAACGACTAGGAGCATATATACTCGAGAAGAGGTAGACTAGAGTACTCTCGGCGGCTTCCTATAGAGTACTAAGAGCGCTCGCCTACTAATAGTAACCTCCTTAAGAAATAGCTAAGCCTCTAGAAACGTCGTAGTAAACTTCGTAGACGAGGTAGCTAAAGAGTAGCTTTAGTATAAGTAGATCCGTAGACTTCTAGTACTTATAGATCTCTCGGAGCGCGATAGCTAGAGTATAAGTTAGTAATACCGACTATAAATGCCGACTATATAACTTACTACCTAGCTTATAGTAATAAGTCTTCTATATACTAGCTCTACGAGCTAGACCTCCTCTACCTACTACTACTATTTTAGCCGGTGCTTTTCTAGCCGTTCTCTTTCTAGCTAGTCCCTTTTTCGCTACTCGTTTTCTACCTAGTAATCGTTTTCTACCTACTACTCCTCTAGCTGCTACTACTACCGCTACTATTACTATATTATCTCTCTCGATCTATCTCTTACGGGCTATTTAGTAAGCGAGCTTCTGCTTATTAAGACGAGGCCGACCGCCTAGTATAGTTTTCTATAGAGCCTTCCTAGAAAGCGAAAAGGGAGGGGCAGGTAGTATAATACTCTCGTCGCTATTACTCTTATCGCTATTACTCTCCTCGCTATTACTATCGTTAATAATAATAACGGAGACGTTGTCTTCGTTATTTCTATTATCGCTATTCGCGTTTCTATAAGAACTATTCTAGTCGTTTCTACTAGTAGCCCCTTAGTCGTCGCTATTATAAGTAGAGGGGTTAGAAATTAAGAAAGGAGGGGTAGAAGCGCTACGTTAGCTAGAAGAGGGCGCCTAGTTACTAAGAAGTCTAGGGTCGATATTGCTATTATTCGTAGAAGAGTTTTCGGGTAGAGAGGAGTTTCTAAATAGAGGAGGAGCGGACGCTATATCTCGGCTAGAGAAGTGTTACTCGGCGAACTAACTAGGCTTATTAGTAGGAAGTTAAGCTATTATAAATGCGCGGAGGGCCGAGAGAAAAGCAGTCGATTAAGCTACGATTAACGTATATAGTAGTATCCTTTATATACGTAATACGAAAATTCGTTAGGAGGTATAAAAAAGGAAGGCGATAATAATAGGCTAATAAAGCGCGACCGCCGATAAGTTCTAAGGTAGTAGAGGTAGTAGTATTGCTAATAGTTTAGTAAGGGTATATAGGTTAGCTAAGGCAGACGTTAGGCTCGCTAGCGCGCTAGCTACGGCTTTACCCGCGCCGTATATATTAATTCTAAGCTTCTAAGTATAGTAACGTATACTAGGCTCTTTATAGTCGGCAATTGTAGTCGGCAACCTAGTATTATATACCTATATTATTATTCCCTCCTCTATCCTAGCTAGTAAACCGGCGGTATAGATAACTATATAGGTATATATCCTTTGCTTATAAGGTAATACGCTTCGCGTAGATCGCTAGAAGGTTAGAAATCTCGAACTCTATAACGAGAAATGCCTCTGCTACTTCCTATAAGCATTTAAGTGCTACCGCCTAAATTCTAATAATATCGCTACTACCTCTATCTATTATAATCTTATAGATAATACGCTAAAAAGAGACCCTTTAGATATATAAAGCTATCGTTCGCTAAAGCTTACGAATCTCTCGTAAGGCTACCGTCCCTAGTATTAACCGCCTTTTCGAGATACCGGACTTACTAGCTCTCGTTCGTCGCTATATCGTCCTTATAGCTATCGCTTTTTTCCGTAGAACTACTACCTTCCTACGAGACTCGTCGTCTAGTACCGTAGCCTTTAGTAGCTATATTCGCTACTACTTAGTAGCCTTATTTCCTACGCGTAAAGGTAGTACTAATAGTAGTATATTAGTATCTATATTAGGATATACTTATAGAGAAGGGCTCGAGTTAAACTCTATATTAGAGTCCGCTTAGGAAATAAGAGAAGGTATCGAGTAGTATAGATAGAGATATCGAAGAGTTAGAAGGAGCAGATAGATAGAGGTACGAGAGAGAAGGGCTAGGGTAGATAGGAGTACTAGAAAATCGTACACGACCGCCGGAATACGCGGGCCTATAGGAGGGGGGTTAGAGTTTAATAGCGCTATATAGTAGAACTATATCGCATTCTACTACTATATTAGGACACCCCTACTAATCTTTACCTAGTAGAAGTTATAGTTATATAAACGCTATAATCGCTTTCGCTACTCTATAGAATATAGCAAGTTAGTAATAGACGCAAATATTTACTATAGTATAGATTATATCTAGGTATTATATAGATAATATCGACTATAGTATATATATTTCGTTATTTAAAGTTCTCTACGAATATATAAAATACTATAGAAGAGAAAGAGCTAGACTTACTAGTACTCTATAGTATTACTAGTTAAGTAGTCGTAATATAGTAGTAGAATAGAAAAATAGACTCTTTAGCCTACTTTTATATCGAGGAACCGAGTCGTTATAATAGTAGAAGAGAAGAAATAATTATCGATACTACTTTAATATCGAGGAGAGGAGCGGTTATCGATAGTATAAGCTAAGAAGCAACTATCGGCGCCGAGAAGACTAGCGGTCGTCGATAGTATAAACTAAAAAGCAATCGTCTACGCTAAGGAGACGAGCGGTCGTCGATAATATAAGCTAAGAAGTAGCTATCTACGCTAAGGAGATAAGCGGTAGTCGATAGTATAAGCTAAGAAGTAACTATTAGCGACGAGTAGACGAGCGGTCGTCGAGGGTATAAGTATATAGTAGTTACTCTTTTCGGCCGGCGATAGTAAGGTTAATCTAAGTAACGTATACGACGGATTCTAGCTCTAGAGTACGTCTATAGCTATCGCTATCTATATATAGTCGTATATATTAGTATACGCTATATTTAGCAAGCGATATATTATATAATATCGCCGACTATAGTAGCCGACTACGGCATAGGAAGCTAATCTCTACGTATAGAGGTAAGCTAGCGGCTAGGTAGGAACAGCCGCGTACTAAGCTTCTAGCGTACCTAAAGCTAAAATTCGTCGCACTTAGCTCCTACTATAATAACTACTACCTTAACCGCTACTATACTCGTATTACTACTAAATTTTAAGCGTATATTTACTATATACCTTACGATACTTATCTCTTCCTAGCGACTAAACTTGCGACGATAGTATAATAAAAGCAATATCCGATAAGTACTACGCTCTTTAATAGTCTATAGAAGCGTCCCTACCTTATAGATAAGAATTTAAATAGTATAAGTACTTTTATACTTTAGATACGACTAGGCGCTATAAGGAAAGATATAGATAGCTACTCTTCTAATCCTAATACCCTTCGCGAGTATAGCTAGCGCGCAGATATATCGCCTAAGAAAGCTATAGTAGATAAGTAGCGTAAAGCTAGAAATAAGTCCTTTACTCGGTAGAAGAAGCTTTTAATCGGCTCTAATAATATATAGAGCTCCTTATCGAAGAAGTAGTAGTAGAAGAAGATTAAGGCCTAAAGAGAGGAGCACTATACTTAGTACGACCGGATAGCGTAAGTAATAATCTATATAGTTAGCTAATATAGTCGGTAGTACTAACGTATAATAGGGACGATAAGAAATATAAGCGCGCGCGGGATAGGCCTACTATATAGGTAGCGAACCGGGATAAGGAAAGCTTCTATTTTAATATTAAGAAGGAGAAGGGCGCGGACGACCCGCACTATAACTATAACTACTAGTATAATACTAATTAGTCTAAGTCGGGTCTAGAGGCACCCTACGTATTACTAGTAAGGTCGGCCGGTACTAGCTATAAAATAACTAACCTCCGCCTTCGAGTCGCTACTAAGAGCGAGTAGGCTATATAGAGGAGCTACGCTGTCTACGCCTTTTAGAATAAGGCTATTCGATAGTTTAAGAAGAAGGTATATATACTTGCGATACTATATATATAATATAGAAGTTAAGCCGAGTTTATCGTATAACTAATTAAGGAGAGGCCGAGTTCCTCGTAGTAAGAAATAGACCTTATTAAGAGGCTATAATCTAGGAATAAGAGGAGATACGTGTTCTAAGTATCTAGAGCGGACGTAAGTAGCTCTTATTAAGAGTATATCGCTACTAGAACTAATAGCTTCTTTAAGATGTATTCGAGTACCTCCGATTAGACTAGAAGTATACTCTACGCTCTATAGAGCCTTATAAAGGGCTTATAAAATTAGTCTATATATTAGTATTTATAGCGAAAGCGAAGGTAAATTAGTACCGACTACGCCTACCGACTATATACTAACTAGTAGTAGGAGCTAATAGTAGAAGGCCGTCTTCTAACTATAACGGAAATTTTCCTACCCTATTACTACGTAGTATATCGCAACTATCTCTCCTAGAAGTCCTTTAAGTTTAATATAGCTAATCGCTTTGCTTAGACTCTAGAAGTCCTAGATTAGCTTATCTCGTTAGGATACGATTAGGATAGTAATAGGTTCCGGAAGCTAGTTACGTCTAAAGTATAGGCTAAGCGAAATAGGCTAGCGTTCTAGTTATACGCTTATAAGTTCGATATAAAGGAGTTAGTATACGGAGAGCTTCTATAGGAAATATAGCTCGATTCTAAGTAGGAAGGAGGACTTAGCTTTTAGGATATCGTCGAGTAGCTTCTAGGTACGTCTACGGATAAGCTCGCTATCTCTAAGACCTTTATACGCAAATTCTAGTTACTAGAGATAGGGTTTATATAGAAGCTCTATAACTCCTCTTAAGCTAGGTAGAATACGAATATATCTCGTAAGTTAAGATTAGTTATAGCCGCCGACGGTATACTAAGTAGATAAACCTATCGTAGAGAGAATTTAGAAACTACCTAAAGACTACGTAAAGCGATATAATACTATATAGTAGAAGGCTAGAAATAATACTAAGAGTAAGAAGAGGAAAAAGAATATAGCGAGCTAGTAGTTATACCTTCGGAGACATATTACTACTTTGTCTTTAGAGCTAGTACTAGATCTAGGAGCTCTAGCTATACCTTAAACTTCTAGCTTGCTATATTCTTTTTCCCCTTCTTACCTTTAGTATTATTTCTAGCCTTCTACTATATAGTATTATATCGCTTTACGTAGTCTTTAGGTAGTTTCTAAATTCTCTTTACGATAGGTTTATCTACTTAGGCTAAATCTAACTCTACTTTTTTGACTTAAGCTTTATTAACGCTACTAGCCTCTTGCGCTAGTAAGATACTTACTCTCGAAGGCGACTATAGCGTTACTATAATTAAAGAGTACTTAGTACGTTTATTAGTCGCGACTATTACGAGCTTAATAAGAGTACTAGAGGTGCCCGTCTCTATAACGCTACTAGGATAGGCCGTTAGCCTATAATAGAGACACCTCGCTAGTACTTATACTAATAAAACTTAATCGCCCCTATAAATATTATTTACCTCTATTGCTCTACTAGCTTTTACTCTCTAGTTCTACGATTCCTTCTTAGTACTATATACTTTATATTATAGTATTACTAGTATATCCTACGACTCCGATATAATATAGTAGTACTATACTTCTTTCTTCCTCGAGACGTATAAGTATATAGCTTTATAAACGATAGACTAACTCCGAATCGCAGCTATCTCTCGTCGACTCTAGTCCGATTAAGAAGGTAGTATAATAGCGGAGGAAGGGATACTATCCGATTACGAATACCTCGAGTAGTTAAGCTAGTACGTAAGATAGGATACTACCTCTAGCTAACCTTACTAAGCTACTAGAGGATTCTAAGAACTAGGTCGAAACTAATAGCGTATAGATATAGCGGCGGGAGTATACCTAGTCGTTCGAGGGCTTTTACTACTACTATTAGTAGCTCGAAAAGGCGAGGTATTACGATAAGTATAGTAGAATATCTTTAAACTCTATTAAATAGAACTCGAATACGCGAACGTTATAAGCTTAGAGATTTTTCGTTAAAGGTATAGACTAGGAAACGTACGCCTTAAGGGTTATATATAGGGGATATAATAGAGTTATTAAATACCTAAGACTAAGTAATAGAATAAAAGCTCTCTAAAAGCACCTCGATTTAGTAGGCTATAAAGGAGCCTCCTAGGAGCGTAGAGTTACTAGAGAAGTTATTAAGGCTACTAAAGATTAATCTATAAGTTTAGTATTCGTTAATACGGGAATAAGGTGCCGACTACGCTTGCCGACTACGCTTACTAACTACGCTCGCTAACTACGCTTTATAAAGATATATAACGTAGATATACTAATAGCCCTTATTTATAGGAACGGCTTAAGAAAAGTTTTACTAGAACAGAGCACCTAGAACGATTAAAGTTTCTAGAGTTATATAGGCTTATAGTTTCCTAGCTAGGCTTACCCTTAAACTTCTTTAAAAGTCTCGTAGTTCGGTATACCTACGAATATCTATTAGAGGAGACTAAATCTATCGACTTTAAGAGCGCTACTACGATTAAGTTATATATCTAGGACGCGGTCGATTACTCTAAGGACAATCTAAAACGTTAGCTATCTAGAACCTTCTAGGTAGCTATCGCCCTCGACGGTTAGTACGCCGGGGTGCTCCGAGTATTATTCCTTACGATACGAGGCTACTAGATCGATAGCGAGTAGGCCTAGTATAAGGCTATGCTAGCCTTTCTATATATTTCGGGCCGTTATATAGGCGAAGTCCTAGCGGACCTACTATTCGACGTACTTACTTATTTCGAGATCTCTAATAGGCTTATAGCGCTAATAGCAGACAATGCTTCTAATAATAATATACTATATATAGCTATATACGTATCCTTACTATATATATACCTTCTAACTAACGAGATCTAGTATCGAGGCTATTAATATTTACTCCTACGAGCGTATATATATAACGAAGCTATTAGTCTCGATTAAATAACTTCTCTTCCGAGGAATAGACGGGGATATAGGAGAGATGTTAGATACTAAAGACTACGAGTTCTCCTATCTAGAATAGTTCCTATACTTTATATATATAATCTAGCTCTCCTTAAGGAAGTTCTTCGCTACTCTTAAGATTAAGCTAAGAAACGAGAGATAGGAACGATAGGACGAGAAGATAGATACGAACATATTACGTCGGCTTAAAGTAGGAAGTCTAGCTATAGTTCTAATAAAGGTACTATTTATTATCCCTACGAAGTATATATAGTTAGTAAACGTAGTCGGTAGAAGCTATACTAATAACCGCTCCCTATAAAGTTCTAGAAACTTATAGTTAAGGTAAACTCTAGTACTTAACGCTTCGAGAGTTTTATAATACTATAGCGAAAGAGGATCGCAGATCTATATCTATACCCGAAACGGTATAAATAGTAGAAGAAGACGCTTTAAAGAGTTTTACGCCTAATATAAGATATAAAGACCTATTAGAGCTTAACTACGATTATACTAATATATAGTTCTTAACTACGAGATATTATCGACGAGTATATTAAAAATAAGGGTTAGCCCGAACTAAAGCTAACTGCTATAGAATAGAAGAGGGTTAAATATATTATTAACCTTACTACTTCTTTCGTAGAGGCTATAATATAGATCGGTATAATAAAGGAGCTAATAATCTACCTCGTTCTTAGCTACTATAATACCTTGTTCGATATCCTAGATATTATAGATAAGAAACTTAAATATAAAATATAACCCTAGTAAAAGGAGATTTATTCTACCTTATAAGCTATATAGATAGAGCTCGAGAAGTACTATACTACTACCTAAGAGCGATTCGGTAATATATATAGTATTGCGATTCTTCTTAATCTAGTAATAAAATAGGCGTTCTAGGACCGCGAGGCCTTCTCTAGCGAGGGGCTCGATTCCTCCTTCGAGGATTACTACTAGTTAAAATTCCGGGTCGAATACGCGCGATATAAGCCTCTTATAGCTACGTCCTAGTCTAGGCCGAAAAAGGCCTTATACCGCTCTGCGATATTATTCGTAATAGGTCTCTATAGTAGATTAGATAGTAATAACTCCGACTCTAATTAAAGGGTATCTAGATAGCCGCGGCAGACCGTATAGCCTTTAGCTAATTCGGACGAGGTATCTCGTTATCGCTACGCTAGATTTAAGGACTCGGCTGCCTATTCTATAGAGTATCCGCTCTAGTTATAGAAGATAATCGTATTAGAATATCTAGGTTGCGCGCTAATAGCCCGGGACATCCTCTCTATCCTAGTAGCTAGAACTAGTTATAAGCGCGACTTTAGTATAGCGCGTTATTAGAGCTAATATAATCGGTCCTACGATCCCTCGACGTTTAGTAATATTATATACTATCGTTCCCGAGAGCGTAACGCATAGTAATAGGCTCGGGATTCGCTTATAAAGAAGGCGCTACTAATATTAACTACGTTCGAGCCTTCGAATAATATAGTAAATTAGTAGTAGGAGCAGCTCGAGGCAGATTAGGAGACGTTAGTAACTACTATATAGAGTAACTTCGACTCGATTAGCGATAACGAGGAGGATATAGTACTAATATATCTTCGCCGTAGTACTCGGTAAAGGAAGTATTTACTTTTACGTTATACCCGTAGAGTAGAGCAGACTTCGTAGTCGATATTATAAATAGTATTTAATTCTAATATCTCGTAGTTAGTAAGTATAGTCGGCAAGTATAGTCGGCATCCTTATTTTTCTCCGTAACTATAGTCGCTAGTTTAACTAGCGCTTCTAATATACTATAACGCTTAGTTCTATATATACGTATATTTAGTATTAGAGCAATTCTATTATCCCTGCGGCGACTTAGTCTTATTCTCTAGTATTAGACCTATCTTTCTAAACTTAGGTCCCTATAAAGACCTATATAGGAACTAGTAGTATTTAGACCCGACCTATCGATTTCGTATTAGGTCGGGGACCCTATCGATTTAGGTCTTAGGTCGGTTCCCTTAGGAACCGACCTAGACCTAGAACCGACCTAAAGTCGGGGACCTATTCTAACCTCTAACTTCTAGTATATCGCGATACGTAAATTCTTCTCGCGGACGGCCCGCCGGCCTAGCGCGTACCGAACCGTTCCCGTAGAGCCTTAAACTTAGCTTAATACTACCTTATCCTACTATAAAACACTCTAACTTCGAACGCTAATTATAATACGAAACGCTAACCGATTCCGACGCTAAGTATACCGTTTAAAAGAGCTTGTTCGCCTCTATAAAAGACGTACTAAAGTTAAAACGGTAGCGCTAACTACGACGTCGCTATTACGGTAGAAAAAGTACGACTTATAAAACTAATAAACCTCTCTCTCTCTTATTATATATTCTATACTAGGGTAACCTAGAGTCTACGATAGGGTCGGATTAGAGTAGATTATTAAAAGAATAAAGGGTTTATAGGCGGTACTTGCACTACTCTACTCGGAGGTTACTCTACTCTTACTTTAAGTAAGGTATTAGTTATAGAGGATCGGCCTACTAGAGAGTAATAGCTTATATTTTAATCCTATTTATACTAGGTTACCTACGTTTAGCCCCCTAAACTATTATATAGACGAAACGTCGCTATAGACTAGCGTACTTCTCCTAGAAGTATACCTTCTCTTACTCTAGTAAGTAGAAGAGTATCCTAGTATCGTAAGTAGGCTAGGACCCGAACGCGATTAGAAATAGAGTATATAGGCAGTCCTCTCGGCGTAAGACTATTATATAAACCTCTTTTTACTCCCTACTCTAACTAGAAAGCAAAATACTTCTTATACTAAACCTCTACTAAAATAGAAATAGATAGCGGCCTTTAAGGAGGTATAGCACCTGCCCCCGCGCTACGAGCAAGGCTAAGCACCCCTATTAACCGTATCTATAGCTAGGACACGTAGAATAATATCGCGAACCTAGAAAACCTAAAAAAGTACCTAAATAAGGCCCCTTCCGAATATAGTACCTAATAGCTTTTCCCTCTCTTAGAGGACTCCTTAAGCTACTAGCTCTAGGAAACGATAGAATTAGACGCCGAAGTAGCTACTAAACGCTAGAAGAAAGCCCTTGTCTTTTAAGTCTTATATAAACGATAGCTATCGCTAATAGACGACGAACGTACTATACTAGAGCAGCCGATAAATAATAAGAAACCTCTCCCTCTCTTTAAGAAGTAAATCTAACGTAAATAGATTATAGGGAAACTCTAAGAAGCCTATATACTACTCGTCGAAGTAGCGAGACTTACTACGAATCCTTTAGAAGAGATAGCTCTCTTAGATCTTATAGAGATCTTTCGGGACTATACCGAACGCTTAAAGCTTCTAGTACGACCGGCCGAGGCTATTATAAAGCAAGTTACGTCCCTCGAATAAGCTACGAAGGCTATAGTCCGTAATATAGCCTAACTATAATAGACGTTCTAAAACTAAGCGCCTACTCTAATAGGAGCAAAGTAAGGGTACTAGAAGTCCTATACTATAGTAACGAAGGCTAATACTACTTAAAACCCGATAGCACTTACTAGTATACTCCCCTAGAATACTACTCTCGAGCTAAATATAATAGAATAGACTATAGTTCCTAAAAAAAATAAAAATAACTCTAAAGGTAATATAAAAGCGATAGCTTAGGGAGCTAATAGCTTAGAGGGCGTCTAAGTTAGACGCCGAAGCATCCGGCTTATGCCGCGTATACTTAGCGTAAGATAAAAGTACGCTAAACGTATAAAGAGGAATCGGTAAGAATTAGTCTCTTAATATCTCTAACGAGTATAGTTAGAGGCGCTTAATATATTGCTATATACTAACCTTTTATAATACTAATTCTTCTACCTTACTAAAGGTAGCAATCTATTAAGGCCTACTATACTTACGCGAGGAGTATCTATATAGCTAGGTAACTATAGCGAACGCGCTAGGTCCGTAGTATCGCTATTAGGCTACGTAGAAGAGTTACTAAACTCTAAAGCTAAAGAAGACGAGGAGATAAACGATACTAATAATATATAGGCGAGGCGCGAGCGTCTCGAATAAGAGAACGCTACGCTACGCGAATAGCTTAAACTCTACGCCCTCTAGGTAGAGAATAAACGCTTAACGTAAGAAGTTAGGACGACTGCCCTACTAATACGCTTAAGTACGACGGTAAGAAGCCTCGGCTCGGGGCACTCTAGTATAGCGAGTACTACCGGAGATACTAAGGATAGCACGTATTATAGTAGCGACGAATATACGCTCTACGAATCTATTAAGCTCCGCTCTCCTAAGCTATTTAAGAGCGAGACCGTTAAGGAAGCTCGGGAATATATCCGCGTATATAAAGTAAACTTTATAGCCGCGCTAAGAAAGTTTATAATAGAATACTAGAAAGTAATCGCTAGTATTATATTCCTCGTAGGCGAAGCGTAAGAAGCCTAGTATAACGAGCACCCTAGTATACTTCTAGTAGAGTATACTTAGGCGTAGTTCTATAAGTTCCTATATAATATCGTCGGGGATTAAGCGAACTACTAGCTACTCGTAACTATTAAGTACGAGATAATACGTTAAGGCGAAAATTAGAGTATACGATAATTCGTAATAGACCTTAGTAGTCTCGAGATATAGCTCGGCGACTATACTAAGGCGTAGTTAGTACGCTAGCTTCTCGTAAAGTTAAAGCTATTGCTATAGAAGGATATTATTAAGAACTATATTATCCTAGCGAAGCGCGCCGACCTCGTCGCCCTAGTACGATACTTTAAATAGGTAGAAAGGTTAATACTATACGATATAGGCTTACGTAACTATAATAAGGACGCGTCGCACTAGTAGTTAAAGCGTAAGAGGGTCGATAGTAACGCGTATGCCTCTAAAGGTAGTTATAGGTCTAACTCGAAGGAGAAGAACTCTTAAGATAAGCGTAAAGGTAAAGATAAGAACTAGCAACCTAGGTATTACGGTTATAACGAGGTAGGCTATATTCGTCTAGATTATCCGAATAAGAATAAAGATAGTAATAAGCTAGTAGTCCGTAAGGTAGCCGTAAGTAAGTCGAAAAAAGTAGAAGCGACGGAGATATTACGTAAGTCTCTACTACTAAAGTAGATAGTATAAGGTACCTACCTATATAATACGTACTAGTAGTACGAGTACGAGAAGAAGTTAAGTCTTAGGAGGGCCGTAGGCTAGCCGAGTTCCTTCTCGATAATACTATAAATATTAATATAGTATTATAAGCCTTTATACTCTAGTATAAGTTGCCCCTATAGCCGAACGTAGCCTTGCCGCTAGCTACTACCTTTATAAGTAAACTAGGTTATTATTACGGTACGTACTATATACGTATAAGGCTCGTAGACTCCTCGGGGATCGAGCGCGTAACTAGAGGGATCTTCTATATATATAATATACTAGATCCCGATATTATCCTTAGCTATCTATAGCGATATATATAATAGGTAAGTATCGATAGTAGTATAGATAAATAGCGTTATAGTAATAATTATTTCGGCTAATTCGAAGTCCGAGAGGCCTATAAGTTCCTTAAAGACCTCTAGAAGGCACCTACTATATTTGCGGTTAGCCTAAGTAAGATAAGCGAGGAGCCTACTCTAATACTAGAGGAGTTCTATTAGTTCGACGACGTTCTTAACTTAATAAAGGAGATACGAAGTAGACCTATTAATAGCGCTAAGTATACGATCGACCTAAAGCTAAGTACTATACTACCCTTTAGGCCTCTATACTACTAGTTAGGTAGAGAGCTCGAAGAGCTTAAGAAGTACCTAAAGACTAGGCTCGAGTATAATTAGATCGAGCGTTCTAATAGCGAGGCAGGTACGCCTATCCTATTCGTACTAAAGAAGAATAGTAAGCTATAGTTATATATAGACTACCGTAGGCTAAACGAGATTACGATTAAGAATTAGTACCCGCTTCCTCTTATTAGCGAAACGCTAGATAGACTTATAGAAGCTACGTAGTTTACGTCGCTAGATCTTGCGAACGCGTATTATCGTATCTATATTAGACTAAGCGACTACTAGAAGACTACGTTCTATACGCGATACGGTTACTACTAATACTAGATAATACCCTTTAGTTTAACGAACGCCCTAGTAACGTTCTAGGTATATATTAACCGCGCGCTAGTAGGGCTAGTAGATATAAGTTACGTAGTATACCTAGATAATATCCTAATCTATAGTAAGACTCGCGAGGACTATATACGAGACGTACGCGCTATACTTAAGAGGCTCTATAAATTCGGACTCTACGTATAACGCGCTAAGTATAAGTTCTTCTAGAAATAAGTTAACTTCCTTAGGTTCGTAGTTATAACTAAAGACGTAGCGATAGACCCTAGTAAGGTAGCTATAATCGCCTCGTAGCCGAGGCCGATTACTCTAATAGAGGTTTAATTATTCCTTAGGTTCGTAAACTTCTACTACTACTTTATCTTCGAATATTTAAAGGTCGTAGTACTACTAACTATACTCTTAAAAAGCGCGAAGAATAGTAGGAAGCCGGGGCCTATTAGTTAGAGCAAAGCCGAGGAGTAGGCTTTCTTAAAGTTAAAAGAATACTTCTAGACCGCGCCGCTCCTTAGGTACTTTAACCCTACGCTATACCTACGAGTCGAGACTAATACGTCTAACTTCGCTATCGCTAGTATTCTAAGCTAGCTATTCGAGGTAGAATAGTACCTAATCGCGTTCTTCTTACGAAAGATAATTAATACTAAGTATAACTACGAGGTCTATAATAAGGAACTCCTCGTAGTAGTAGAATTCTTTAAGGTATAGAGGCCTTACCTCGAAGGCGCTACGTATAAGGTAGAGGTACTAGTCGACTACGCTAACCTAAAGGCCTTTATAGGCATAAAGTAGTTAATAGGCCGATAGGCTAGGTAGGCTACGTTCTTAGCTCTATATAACTTTATAATTAGTTATAGAGCGGGCAAGCTAAATATAGCTAACGCGCTATTAAGGCGTAGCGATTACGTAAAAGATATATAGGCGATAAATAACCTATTACTATTACTATAGTAGAAACTCTAAGTTTAGAGCGACCTCTAAGTAGGCGGACCGGTTATAAACTATATTAAGGCCGCCTATAACCGCTAGTATATAATAAACTAGAGGACGGTAATAAAAGTAGCTAATAGGATATAGCCCGCTAGTTCTAAACGCTACGAGCCGGGTCCGTATAGATTTGCGCTACTAATACGGGTCGCTAGCGCTATTATTATAGAGGAACGGCTATATACTAATACCTTAGACCTAGTAATCGGATACGTAGCTGCGCTAGTTTAGCTAGACCTAATAGCGAAGGAACTATATATATAAGCAAAGAGCGATAGAGGCGAAAACGATAAGTATACTATCCGAGATAGGTATATATATTATAAAGAGGCATTATACCTTCCCTACGACCTCGTATTATAAACGCAAGTAATTTATATATACTACGACGACTTCCTAGTTAGCTATTTTAGTAAGAATAAGACTATAGAACTCGTTAAGAGAAAGTACTAGTAGCTAGAGGTTAACGAGGACGTTAGGTAATACGTCGAATCGTATAGTAGCTATTAGAAGACGAAAGCGAGGCGCTACTATCCCTATAGCGAGATAGTTACGCTTCTTCTACTAGAACGGCTATAGAAAGATCTATTTATAAACTTTATTATAGACCTTCTACTAAGCAAGCGTAATAGTTATATATTTAATACGATCCTTATAATTATTAACTACTATTTTAAAATAGTAACTTTCGTTCGAATAATAAAACGCTATATAAGCGTAGAGCTTACGAATATCCTACTTAATAAAGTTATACGACTTCGAGGCGTACCTAGTAATATTATCTCTAATAGAGGGCCTATATTTACTAGCTAGTTCTAGTCGGACTTCTATTTCGAGGTATACGTAAAACGTAGGCTAAGTATAGCATTTTACCCGCAAACGGACGGCTAGACTAAACGCGTAAACTAGACGCTTAAGTAGTACCTACGTATCTATTACGAGGAGAACTAAGACGACTAGGCGTCTATACTAGCCTCTATAGAATTCGCGTATAATAATAGCCTAAATATAATACTAAAGATATTACTATTCTACGTTATTTATAGGTTCGACCTAGACCTAACGATAGAGACTTATAAGAGGGACGTAACTAAATCTTAGGGCGCGATTCTATAAGGAGAAGTACTAGTAGTAAAGGACGCTATAGAAAGGTTAAAGCGGAACTATAAGGAGTTAATAAAGCGCTAGTAGTAAGGAAGCGAGTCGTAGGCTAAGTATTATAACTAGAAGTATTAGCTAAAGGAATATAGAGTTAGCGATATAGTTCTTTTATTTATAAAGAACCTAAAATTAAAGGTGCTATTAAAGAAGCTAGTAGATAAGTTCGTTAGACTATTTAAAGTAATCGACGTAGTCGGAAAGTAGGCGTACCGCCTAGCTCTTCTAATAGGATTACGTATCTATAATATCTTCTACGTATTCCTTCTAGAACTCTAGTATAGTAGCGAATCTTAGGAGACTAGCTTGCCCCTCGTAGATAATAAGGGCAAGTAGATAGTCGAGAAAGTACTAGAAACTCGAGTCGAGAAGAGTAAGAGGAAGTAGCTAGTCTAGTAGAAAGGCTAGCTAGAAGAATATAATACGTAGGAACGAATCGAATATATCGGAGAATATAAAGCGCTCGAGGAATTCGAGGCGTAAGAGTAGAGTAAGAGGAGCTTACGTAAGCTATAAAGTTAACTATTACGGCTACTACGCTACTAATTAACTATTACGACTACTATAACTTGCGACGAGTACGCGCTAAGTACTAAGGCTACGACGAGACGTTATATTACGAAAAGGAATAAAGGATATAGAGTAGAGAGAAATTACTTATTTATAGCGCTCGTAGGTATAGCGTAAATAGGCCGTAGCGCTAGTATAGAATAGAAGTATAAAATAAGGCAGCGAACTATACGAGTAGTATAAGAGAAGTATAAGGAGAGAGTATAAGGAGAGCGCGCGATACGCTAGCTTACTCCTTTATATCTTCGTTCTTCTTCTTCTTATTCTTATCCTCCTTCTTATTCTTATTATTATCCTCCTCCTCCTTCTTTACTATAAAGGCCTCGTCGTTAAAGACCTCCTTTATTTAGCTAGTAAGGTAGTTAGTATAGGTAGTATAGACCGCTATATTAAGAGCCTCTTTCGAGGCGCTAAGTAGGCGTAGACGCTACGAAGAATATTAGTAACGTATACGAGGAGTATATAACCTATAAGATATACCTTATACTTAAGCTTAAAGAGCTTAAAGAATAGAGCGATCTACTTACTAGCTATAAGTAGCTTAGTAGTAGAAGGACCGCTACTAGCTAGTAGCGCGCTAGCTTCGCCCTTCTTTAAAGTCTTAAAGACCTTAGCCGACTTGCCCTTATTAGACTATAGGACCTTAAGGCTATCGGCGATTAGAGCTTATAGATCGATAGAGTAGTAGTAGAGCTACTCGGCGCGTACGGCCGGCCTGCCCTTAGCTAGCTTAGCGAGGTAGAAGCGTAAGCGCTTTAACTATATAATAATATCTAAGTCGATATAGTAGTCGTAGGAGTAGTTATTATTATTATAGCGCTAGTAATTCTTCTTCTTACTTAATTTTATAACTCTATTATATAGCCGAACGCCGGCTATACGTACTATATTAGTAAGGAACTCGTAGCTAATATATATACGGAATACCGGACTTACTCGTTATTAAATATAAAAGATAACGATAATAGTCGTCGTTTTTAGTAGCGAGAAGGTCGGTAATAGTATAGAGATCGGCTAAGATTATAGAAGCGGGGTTCTTCTTAAGAGGTATAATACTTATAGAATAAGTACTAGAAGAAGGCTAGGGAGATATATAGATAGTATAAGGTAGGAGCGGGGCGCTTATCTAAAGATAGTATACTAGAATAAGTATTAATATAATTAGGCGCGAACTTATAGCCCGTACCTACCTTATAATTAACGCGCGGCCTATATAGGGTCTATAATATAAAAGTCCCTTAAGATCTAATATATTGCTATAGTACTACTAAAAATCGCGTACGACTATAAGATAGTAGAGTAACGTAACCGTAACGTAATAAGAACGTAAGCGGCCGGCTACTATATTAATATAGACTCTTCTACGAGCTAAGGCAGCTCTATAGAGAAGAGGAGATAATTATAAGAGCGATAGCTTAGGGGGCTAATAGCTTAAGAGGCGTCTAAGTTAGACGCCGAAGTATCTAGCTTATGCCGCGTATACTTAGCGTAAGATAAAAGCACGCTAAACGTATAAAGAGGAATCGGTAAGAATTAGTCTCTTAATATCTCTAATAGGTATAGTTAGGGGCGCTTAATATATTGCTATATACTAACCTTTTATAAGTAAACTAAATTTACCGCCTTATCTTCTAGCTAAACGAGGACCTCTAGGCTACTTCTAGATAGATTCGAGATATTATTAATAACTCGTTCTAAGTAGAGAGGTACTAGGACTTCCTTACTATTACTACGAGCTAAATAATAAAAGAGAACTTAGTTCTCTACTTCTAGGACTAGAAATTAAAGACGACTATACTTAAAAACTAGGTACTACTATTCCTAAACACTTCGATTCTCGCTCTTATTAAGGATACTACTTAGTAGATATAAAGGGCGAAGCCCTAGTTACTAAGTACTAGCTTCTTTAGTACGAAGGCTTAGCGTACCGACTAATATCTCTCGGACGCCCTAGTATAAACGTCTCCCTTCTTATTAAACTTATTAAATACTACTACGAACTATCTACGTACGCGTTATTCGCCCGTAATATTAAGTTCGATTAATCGTAGAAATAGATAGGCTATTACCTAATAATACGCTCTTAGTAGTAATACTAGAGGCCGTAGTAAACTTACTAGGGAACGTAGTTCCTATACTAGAGGTAGCTATAGTAGAGATATAACGTATCGTTAAAGAGCTCTATACTCGGTAACGTAGGCTTAAGAGCGAGTTAGAAAACGCGCTTCGCGATAAAGATACTTAGGAATCTATTATATAAAGGATAGACTTAAGCGTAGTAGTAGATACTCTCCGCGCGCTACTAGAAAGGCTACTAGCTATATCTATACTAGAGGCCCGAAGAGAACTATTAGGCCCTAGAGATTAGAAGCTACTAACCTAAGATAGGCGCGTAGAAACCTTTCGCGACTACTTATTATATCTATAGAGTTCCTATTACGTACGATCTATAGTAATACTAACGCTCTCTATAGACTACTACTAGGATACTACGTATAATACGCTACTATTAAGAGAGAGAGCGAGAATAAGGTATTTCTAAGAGAAAGGAAGCCCGATAAGAGATAAGGATCCTAAAGCTTTCTTTATATAGCTCGAGTACGTTTTTATAGATAGTAACGAGAAGTCGAAGGCTTTAGAGTAGCTTACTACTCTACGATATATATAAGAGTAACTATAGTACGAATACTAACTAAAATTCGACGGACTTCTACTAAGTATAGATAGAAAGAACTAGGAAAGCGCTACGAAGATCGCGATATTAAAGAATATATTCTCGAACGCCGTAAAGCTTTATATAGTATCTATACTAAAGATAGAGGATTACTACGTATACTTTAAGGAGGTTAAGAGAATTATAACTAATCTTAAGACGATAGATTAGTTTAAGATAGTAAACTATAAGAAGGCTAGAGAAAAGAGGAAGGCTTCTATTAGTAATAGTATAGTACCCGCGCTAAATACTTAAGTAGTCCCTACGATTAATACCGATAGTAATACTCTAATAACTACGATATATATAGAAGAAGGACGAAGAAAAACTTAGGTAGACTATACGAAAACCTAAGGGAAGCGACGAGCTAAGTAGGTAAGTATAGAAGAGAGAGAGAGACGCTATAAAAATAAGCTCTATTTCTATTATAGAAGTAATAGATACCGTATTAAGAAGTACCTATACGTACTAGCCGTTTAGCCTACTACGATTAATATAGTAAGTATTAAACTATTATTAGAAAGCGACGCGGAATACTTAAACTCTATAGTATCTACTATAAGAAAAGCGTAACTCCTTCTTAAAAGTAAAAGAAGAGAGTAGAGGAGGTATTAGTATATTATAAATAGAAGAGAATTAAGAGAAAAATAAATAGGGAGCTAATATATACCGACGTAGTCCTATAGAATAACGTCGGAACATCTACTTTTATTAACGAAGGGTACTAATATTACGCTATAATTAACGTAGGCCTAGCGAAAAGCCTCGGCCTTAACTTTATTAACTATAAGAAGTAGAAGATAAGGAGAGCGTCTAAAGCTATAGATAGCGTAGATATAGTAGGAGTAGTCGCTTTCTAGATAGAAATTAGTAGGTTCTAGTAATTAGTCTATATATATATAGTACTAGGATTATAGTTCCCTCTTATCTTAAGAAATCTATAGAAGGCGTATAATATAGTCCGGATCGCGCCGGAAGAGAAGCGTTTCTTCTATAGTCGAGCGAATCGCTAGGTTATAAAAGGGAAATACTATTAAAGCCTCTAGGACCGCAGCGATTTTCGAACGCTCTCCTTAAACTTTATAGCGATAGCTACCTCGACTACTAATAATATTAAGAAAGCTCTTTAGAATAAGGAATATCCGATAGTAGAAGAACTTCGGAATCGACTACTATTAGAGATTCGCGAGCTAGCTTCTCTATTTTATCGATAGAAAGCTAAGAAGCTCGCGCCGTATTATAATAGAGTCGACTACTATATCGAGCTCTATAAGAAAGTAGACGGGAGCCTGCCGGAATTGCTCTATAGCTCGCTATATAGTATATTAAAGGCCGAACTACTAGTTCTAAGAAAGTTACTAGACGAGCTCCTAGCTAAGAGATATATTAGGCCTACTAGTTCCGAAGTAGCAGCCCTCGTACTTTTCGTATAGAAACCTAGTAGAGGTCTTCGTTTTTACTATAATTATAGGGCGTTAAATACGATTATAAAATATAACTAGTATCCCCTACTATTAGTACTAGAGATACTACGAAATCTTATAGGAGCCTACTAGTTAAGTAAGGTTAACGTAGTCTTAGCCTTCTACTAGATCCGTATAGCCTTAGAGTATAAGTATAAAACTACTTTCCGTATAAGGTTCGGCTTATTCGAGTAGTTAGTATATCTATTTAGTCTATCTAGAGCTCTCTACTATAGCACTAGCAAGTAATAGAGTATATATAGTATAGTACGTAATTAATTATATCTCTATCTAGTCTCCTTAGGTAAGTATACCTAGTAAGTATAGCTAGTATAGGTATAGCTAGCCGGTATAGGTATAGCTAGCCGGTATAGGTATACTATAATATATGCCCCCCTCTATCTTAATAAAAGGCGAGCGACCTCGCTCGCTAAAACTCGTTCCGGCTTAAACTTATTATCCTACTCTAAATAATTATCTCTTTAGTAGCAGCTATATAGTTAGTATAAATAGCGGTAGGGTCTACTAATTATACGTCTAAGGGTGTCTACTCGCGTTTAGCGTTAGCTACTATCTTATCGTATACGCTAACGTCGGGTGTTTTCGTAGTAGCTATCTTAAACTTAGCTACCTTAAACTAAAGTAACGGTACTAGTACGGTCTTACGCTTCTTAGACTTTAGGGTAGGTATCGGTACTAATACTATATCGGCCTTACGCTTAGGTCGAGTAGAGCCCTTAGTAGGCGTAGACTTAGCGGCCTTTAGTAGGATCTCGTCGTCGGTAGTAAGGTCGAGCTCTAGGTTAGAGTCCTCCTTTAGCTTATATAGTAAGTCTAGAAAGGATAGGAGCTTATATAATAGTACCTTTAGTACTACTACTAGTAATTGCGTACGAACGAGGAAGTATAGAAGCAAGCGCGGGTCTATACGCTATATAAGTATTAAATCTACGAAGGCGGCGTCGGCTTAGATCGCCTTATAGTAGCCCTCGATCGCGAATTTAGCGGCTATATACTTATTAGTAGTAGTAGTATTATATAGTATTAGAGCGTATAAGGTAGGAGCGGTACGGAACTAGTATAGTAGTACTATATACTAGAGTTTAACGAGCTAGAGGAAGCTCTAAAGCGCGACGGTAGGTGCGCGCTTAAACTAGGTAATTAGTACCTCGAGCTATATAGCTAGTATAGTAGACGAGTTAATATCGATAGGGAACTAAGTAAGGCTCTCGTAGATAGCGACTTTAGAAGGGATAAGGCGTAGGTTCTTCGCCTTTATCTAGGCGCAGTTAGAGTCCGCGATAGTATTAATATGTCCCTAGTTAGTAGATAGTAGGTTATCGATGCCGACCTAGTTAGAATAAGCGTATACGAAGAAGCTACTACTATAAAGTAAAATATAGTTATAGCTACTATTATAGACGCGCTTGCTATTAGTATTACGTACTACTAATAGACGGCCTAAGAGCTTATACTCGTCGTAGACGTTACTCTAAGAACCGAATATACCTAGCTACTTCTTATATAGAGTATCTTTACTAATATACTTCTCGTCGAGTAGGTATAGTAGTACGCCCTTATTTATATCTTCTAGGAGGTAGCTAGCTAGTAGTAGTACGTCGCTAAGAGTATATAAAAAGGCGAGATACCGCGGTATAGTAGCGTAGAAGCCTAGGGATTAGAAGTCTAACTACTTTATACCGATAAGGCGTTCGAGCTAGGCCTTAGTTAGCCGTAGTTCGAAGCGCTAGTTCCGCTTCTCGAGGTTATAGTTAAAGTCCTAGCTAATAGAGGAGTTAGGTAGGTTAGTAGGGAGCTAGAAATTCCTAGTCGGGTCCTCGTAAGTAATACGTATAGCGTCTTTAAGGGTAATACGAGCCGGATTACTAACCTAGTTAGTAGCCTTATTAGGAAAGGTTAGTCGAATAGGCTCTTATCTTTATTAGGTCTACTCTTATTCTCGAGTGCCGGCTTAGTTAGCTTAGGTTACGGTTTAGACGGTCTATTAGTAGGCTTAGGTAGGACTATTAGTCTAGAGTAATTCTCGTAAGGCCGGCCCTTAAGGCTCGTGCTACTAATACTACGAAGGACGCGTCGACGCGCGTTACTCTAGCGTAAGTCGTTAAATAAGGTAGAAACGTTACGTGCGAGCAAGGTATTAGTAAAGTATATTACTAGAACTACCTTATAGGCCTTACGAAGTATAGTAAAGATTAGCTCGGAGGCGGTAGTAAGCGTCGGAGTAGTTACGTCGATTTCGCCGATCGTATAGCTATTAGTAGTAGCGTAGTCGTTATTAGTAAGTAGAACCTTATACTAGTAGTTATTAATAGCTCGCGCCTCTTTAACTACTAGGTAGAGTATAGTCGCTACTATACGAACTCGTCTATAAGTAGCGTACGACGACGTAACGGTCTACTAGGTAGTATAACCTATACGCGTATAGAGCGCCTTATACGATTCTTAAAGTACGAGCGGAATCGGCGCTATAGTAGTACTAGACGCACTCGGTATAGTAGTAGAAGCGCTCGGTATAGTAGTTTAGGTAAGTACTAAGGAAGCTAGTACTATAGTAGTACTAGAAGCGTCTAGTATAGCGGTAGAAGCGGTTAGTATAGTAGTTTAAGCAAGTATAGAAGAAACTAGTACTACTATAGCCTTAGGCCTACTCGTATATATAGGTATAAGAAGAGGAGCCTATAGCGCTATATCGCCGGCCGCTACCTATCTCTATCGTAGTATAGTAGTTCGGTCTACCGCGTCTTATACGTTACGCTAAGTAATAGTAGTAGAAATACGGTCGAAAGTACTAATAGACTAATCCTCGTACCTATTCTAGTAAGCCGCGAGTAAGGTCGCTATAGTATCCTTCTCGCTAAAATAGATAGCTAGGATAGGTAATATTAGCTATAGGTCGTCTATATAAAGCGCTAACTTTAATATTATCTCTATTTAAAGTATATTATCGAAGTAGTAGGAAATACGACCGAGCTAGCGAAGAACCTAGTCGTATATATCGATATAGTCGACTACGGTATTTAATAGCTAAGAGTCTAGGCTATTAATGCCCCCGGCCGAGTATAGCGGTCGTAGATAGTCCGTTATTAATAGTAGGTATAAAAAGAACTACCTATCTATACGCTACTAGGTATTATAGTCTAATAGCTAGTTATCGACGTCCTCGTATATTAAGAGAGGGTCGCTAAGGTACTACTATAGTAGCCTATCTATCTCGTCGGCGTTAAGGTTAATACTTATAAGAGTAATACCTAGTTCGGCGGTAGTAGCGCTCGCTATCGGGTCGCTATCGGTAGTATTATACTAGACCGCGATTATATCGTTACTAATAGGGCTAATAGTAGCTTCTAAGAGATCGTCGAGGTAGTTAAGATAGTCGTCTCCCTATAGGAACTTATTTTACTAAATAAGAGAGCCGTAATCGCTCTAGGGCTAGTCGCGCTTTATAAGCTAGTAGCTACCTATAGATGCTTTATAGGCAACTATAGTACGCTTAGGCTAGTAGAATATATAAGTAGACGGGGCTACCGTAGGTATAGTCTAGATACTCGTAGAGATATAGTCGCTATTAGAGATATCTTCTATCTAGAGTAGGTAGCGTTAGAGCGCGGCTAGTCGTACTTAGGTTTACTAAGAAGCGAAAAGCCTAAAATCTACCTAGTATATATCGAGCTAGTACTAAGGTAGTAGCGTTATATAGTTAGCGACGTACGAGAAGAGGTTTAGAAGGTCTAGGCTACGCTAGTCGTAGCCTAGTATAGTATATAGGACATCGATAAGTCCGTTATTATTTATTTATTTATTTGTTCTATTAACGTACTATAGAAGTCGAAGACTATATAGTATAAGTAGGCCGAAGCCTATCTAGTCGTAAGAGAAAAAGCCTCCTAGGCTATAAAAACTCTTTAGTTATAGAAGTGCCTTATTCGCGCTAAAAATAGATATTATAGGCCGATGCCTAGGGGAACTAGAATTTTACTTAGTATAGCTTAGCGCTAAGCGCTAAGCTACTAAGTGCTAAGCCCTATATATAGAATTTTAGCATCTAAAATTAGTTCTAGTAGCAGATATAGCTAGTATAGTATATCGAGTCGGTATAGAGGCCTCTATTTCTATTCGTCTCGAACCTAGAGGGTCGTCTCTAGGAATATATATTCTAGGTAGGAAGGGTCTGCCTTTCTCCCTTCCTTCTATAGCTCTTTTTAGTAGGTAAATAGCTAATCTCTTACCTAGTAGCTGCCTCCTCTCTCTACTCTTATCTTACCTACTTCTATTCTATTCTCTCTTTTCTACCTCTTCTATAGTAGAGTTCTACCTTAGTTCGTTAGGTAGTCTTAGGGTTATCTTAGAGTAGTTCTTATCTTAGTTCTTATCTTATTAGGTATACGGCTAGCGGTAGCGAAGTAGGATTGTCTTATATGCCCTTATACTTTACTAGTATGCTCGAGAGCATCTATTTCTACCTACGGCCGCGTAGAGGCGTATAATAGGACTTCGTAGGCTACTATAAGTAGTTATAGCGTACTAGACGTAGTAGTAACGAAGTTACTATCGCCGTAGACTATATATAATACCGCGACGCGGTAGCGCTCGTAGTCTTTATTAGTAAGGTCGCGGTTAGTATAATCGTCGAGGTCGAGGAGTAGATCGGCTATAATAGTAGAGGAGGCGCTACGCGCTAAAGTATAGAGAATAGAGTAGTAAAAAGGAAATAGACTATAGAAATAGAGAGCGTATAAGTAAAGATATAAGGAGAGTCTATTAGCAGAAAAGGTTTATATAATAGTATAGAAAAACGCGCTAGTACCGAAGCGAGGCGTAATAATAGTAACTCGTAGAATAATAATATAGTATAAAGTTAAAGAACTATATACTAGGTAGCTATACTTAGTAAAACGGCGCCGCGATATATTTAATCCGCCCGCTATCTAGCGCGTTAAGTAGAGCGGCGCTAGCCTAAAAAAGAGGAGTTAGCGAATATAGGTAGTAAAGAGCTAGTAGCTAGACGTCGGCGGTATATCTCGTACGGGTACTAGTAATCGTATTCTACGACGAGGTCTATAGCGTCGCGTAGGTTATCTACGTCGTACTAAACGTTATATACGTAGGAGTATCCCTCTTACTTTACTAGATACTAGGTAGCGCCCTAGCTAACGTAGCGCCTAAGGAGGCGTTTAATAGTATAATAGAGCGTAATACGTATAAGTACTAGGTCGTCGTCTTCGTCTATCTATACTAGTCCTAGCTAAGGTAGCACCCGGCCGTATAGATCGTTACTCTCTAAGTAGAGTTCGAGTTAAGCGACCGAAATAACTAGGTAAATACCTATATTCGGTAGTAGCTCGAGTTTATATACTAATCGGCCGACCGCGCGTACGACTATAAAAGGCCTAGTACGTTAGGCGTTTAGCTTATAGCTAGTAAGGCCCGGAATCTTATAGCCGTAGTAGAGTTTAAGGAGAACCTTCTAGCTAGGCTAGAAACGAATAGACTAGTATATGCTATCGTAGCGCGCCTTTATTATTACGGCTGCCTACGCTAGTAAGTCTACTACTTAATTATAGGCCTACTAGCGAAGGGCTATAAAATCTCTAGTAAGTAGCTCTGCTAGAGGGTTTAAAGCGTTAAGGTTATTTTTAAAGCCCTAGATTATTATATTAAGGACCTCGCTAGTAGACGCGTTCTAGGCGTTATTTAGCTCGGCTTATATATATAGTAGGGCGTCGGTCTAAACGCTATTAAGGAAAGAGGTAGTATAAAAGTATATAGCTATCTCGATAGTCTAGTTAGTACGTTCGGACTATCTATTTAATTAGAGGTAGTAGGCTATAGTAGTAAAAAAGCGGGTGCCGAGCTTAGTAAAGGCTACCTTTATAAACTTAAAGAGCTAAATTCGGTCTTAGTCGCTAATAAGAATAGTAGAGAAGTTTCGCTTATATAAAATATAGGCCTCTACCTAGTCGGCCGTATAGTCTTACGCTATTTACGTTTGCTTTACCTTACGGAGTATAACGTCCTTAGTAAACTTATAGGTCTCTATTAGGAACTCGTTATAGCCGTCGGGTATAATAGGTAACCTATAGACCTAGTCCGTAGTAACTATATAGTAGAGAATAGGTATCGTAGCGATTAGGTAGAGCTCCTCGTACGGTCTATAGTAGTAGGTCTAGTTCTCGATATAGGCCGAGTAGTATTAGATATAGTCCTTTAGTTTTCTAGCTAAGGCGCGTATATAAAAGCTAGCGTAGACTCGTACGTAGATACGGTAAAAGCTAGCGTAATAGTAGTCGTTATAAGCTATCTTAAAAACTTCCCTATATAGAGTCTTAGGTATATAGAGTCGTTCCCGGCCGTTATCGTCTCTAAAGTAAATTAAACTCTTATAGCGGAAGAAGCGTAGCCTTAATAGTAAGCTTTCTAGTTTACTATTATTAGCGTCGGCTAAGTTAGTATTACTATCTTCGCGAGTATAAAGTACGTTCTTATAGTCGAACTACTCGATACGAGCGCGCTATCCGGCGTCCTCTTAATAGCTACGCTTTAGGTCCGCCTTAAAGCCCTTAGATATTTTAACTAGAACTAAGTAGAAGACTAGGGGTTTTAGGGAGGTATATATCTACTCTAAGAATTCGTTAATTAGGGAAGAGTAGTAGTAGTAAGCGTAGCGACTATATCCTAGCGTAAGGAGCTCTCTATTAAAAAGGATAATACTAGCGTCGTCTAGCGCGACTAGGTATATATAGAGCGTATCTACTACGTCCTATACTAGGTCTAGGTCGTTATAGCTTAAGGGATCTAATATCTTTATATAATTATCGCGTATCGAGTCGACGTTAGAAACTAGTCTACTTAGCGCATCGGGGATACTATAAAGTCTATCTAGGTAGTATAGAATAGATATCTAGAGGAACTATAAGAGGTATTATCTAGCGCGTATAAGGTAGAGGTTTAGCTTATCGACTAAGATAGTACTAGTAAGGGACCTAGCGTTAGCTATACTAGTAGTAGCGATATAGTTAGAGAAGACGTAGACCTGCTTCTAGTAGGCTTAAAGGATATAATAGGTCTTCCTTACTACCTATACGAGCCCGGCGACCTCTAATTTAGTAGCTAGATATCGCGACTTAATAGGAGTTAGTATCTTACTTAAGTATATAATAACCTAGATCTAAGTAGCCGGGAAGCGTATAGCCGTCCCGTTTTTAAGTACTAGGATAGGGTCGCCCTTAACTATATAGAGTACGATAGTATAAGCCTAGTAGCTAGAGTCGATATCGGTATAAACGTTCCTTTCTAAGTTAGTATAGTAGGAAAACTTAATCGTCTAGTAGAGTCTCTATATAACCTCGTACGCCCTCTAGGCCTATACTAGATTCGCGTCTATATCCTAAGCTATAGTACGCTAGGTATACTTCCTACGTTAAGTACTCTAGCGCGCGAGTACTAGACGTAAGAGCTACTTCTTACGTTCTTTAAAGAGTACGATAATATAAGAGAAGTAAGGGATATACTCGCGTTTCTAGCTAGTAAGTCCGATATAGTACTCTAAGGCCTTAAGTATAGTCGGAAAAGGCAGGTTAAGTATAGCTTAGACCTTCTCCTTATATATAGTATACTCTAGCCTACTAACGCGCTAGCCTAAAAGTATAGTAAAGAGGTATTCGAGGAAAGATTTAGTTAGTACGATACTAATATTATATCTATTAAGGAGGTCGAAGACCGCTTCTAGGTATTATTAGTATTCCTCGAAGTTCGTTAAGTAGATTATAATATCGTCGATATAGGCTTTATAGTAGTAAGAGAGAGGCTTAAGAAGGTAGTCGAGCTAGCGTTATACGTACTAGATACTACTAGAGTAACCTATAATCGCGACGTTTATTATTTCCTAGCTCTAGTAGCTATTAATCGTAAACTTATACTAGTCCTCGAGTGCGACTAACTACTAATAGAAAAAGGAGACTATATTTATAGTACTAATATACCGGCTGCCTCTTAACGCGCAAATAACGTCCTTCTAATAAAGTAGCGAGTAAGAGTCCTTTATAGCTATCTTATTTAAGCCTCGGATATTAATAATAGCGTAGCTCTTACGGACTAGCTATCTATCGGTAATAATTATTTTCTAGATAACGAAAACTAGAAACCTAAACTAGGTTAGTTACCGAGTAAAGAACATTTTACCCTATATATATAGTACGTCGAAAGCTTTATCTACGACCTCGCGGTCGGGTTTACTTAGTAGATATATCGTAGTAGGTATACTATCGTCTTTATAGCCTTATTTTAGTAGTATAGGCATCTAATCCTTATTAGGGACTATTACTACTATACTCTTATCCTTCTAGAGCTACTTATAGTAATAGACTAACTAGGTAAGGATAGCTAGTTCGTCGCTACTCTTAGCGTAAACTATAACCCTAAGTAGAAGCTTATACTCCTTAGTAGAGTTAGGGAGCGTTAGTACTAGTACTATCGGATTATCGTATTCGGTAGTCTTACGAGCTAGGCTAGCCTATAAAAATCCGGCCGTAGCGTAAGAGTAGCTAACTCGTAGTAGTTAAGGTAAATATAGTATACGCTATTAAAGGTATATTTCTTAATAGTACCTAACTTAGTATATAGCTATAGGGTCGCTATAGGTCCGTTATTCTATATAAAGACACCGTCGGTATAGTAGTTAACTACTACTACGTAGAGACCGAGAGATTAGCTTCTAAGGTATTAAGGTTCTAGAAGGAACTCGAGGTTATAGTCTACTAGGAGCGAGCTAGCGAAGTATACGAGGACCTTTATAATTATATAGAGTACTAGCGTATATAGCTTAGGTAGCGTCCGTACTACTATATAGAACTTAGTTATCGCTTAGTCGGTAACTAGGATCGGAACCTATACGCTCTAATAAGCGCCGATCGTAGCCTTCTTACGTATAATATCGATCTTAATATTTTCTAGAACGATAATATCTATTACGATAAGGAGCTTAGGACGTAAGTAGTAGACGATATATACTTCGTACGTATAGTAGATAAGGACTCGTTTACTATTAAGTACCGCTAGGTAGAAAAACTCGAGGTTAACGTAGTATATAACTATCGCGGACGAAGCTAGGCTGCCGACGTCTAGTAGAACTAGTAATATATAGCGGACGAGGCCGGAAGCTACCTCGTCTAGGAATATAGAGTCTATTACGGAGATAGTAGCCCTAGTATCTAGGTAGACTACGTATACGGGCGCTACGTTAGCTACTAAGAACTAGATAGGTATACGGAGGTAGTAGTAGCGGCAGAAGCTATATCTATCGCGCGTAGGGACCGTCGTAGTAGAGTCTAAAATACGTAGCCTTTTAGTTTCGATAAGGTCCCTTATAAAGTTAAGGTATCGGTCGCGCGAGTACTAAAGGTAAGCTAGATTACTATAGAAATATTTATTATAAGGCGAGTAGTAGCGGCCGCGAGGTTAAGTCGTAGTATATAGCTTAATAGTAGGGGTAGCTATATTAGTATAGAAATTCTATACGTCGAACTCGTCGTAATAAGAGTTATCGACTATAGAGGATAGAATATTATTAAAAAAATTACTATACTCCGATAGAGACGAGGACCTATCGATAGGCGAGAGAGAATACGGTCTTAAAGAAAGTAAGAGTACTACTAAAAGAGAGACTCTACCTTTAAGGTTATTAAAGTACGCCGGCCTATCGCGCCGAAAGGATATAGCTCGTCTACGATCTACCGGACGATTAGTACGGCGGTCTTATAGGTACCGTAGCGGATTCGTACGGTTCTAGGTATCGGCTAGCTAGTCGTTACGGCGTAAAGTAGACTCTCTTATAGTACTATTTAGTAGCTAATAGGGAGGCCCTTCTACGTTTTCGCGTAGAGTCTACGTAGAATTATTAGGTCGGTTATACGAGCGACGCTACGTATTAGTATTCTAGTAGAGGTTAGTCTCCCGATTTTAGTCGCTACTAGAATACTCGCTATAGGTACGGCCGTAGTAGTCGTAGCTAGGTCCGGTAGTCGCTACTCGGTTTCTATTATAGTAAAAGGAAGCTTAAGTATACTTACGGGTCTAAGCCTAGAGTAAACGGCGCTAGGATTCGTACTTATCGCTTAGATAGGTCTAGAAGTCTAGTAACGTAGTATATTTATATAGGTAGGGAATATCGCGCTAAAGCTCGAGTATAAGTCTTATCTAGGTCTATATAAGCTACCCGTAGAGGTTATAGACTTAAGCCTCGCGTGCCTAATATATATAGTATAGTACGAAGTCTATAGGCTAGCGGCTACTACGTATATCGTCCTAATTAAAGTATTCGGCTATTAAGTTCTCCTATATCTTATTAATAAGAAGGGAGAATTAGTCTCGTAGTACTTTTACCTAGCGGGTAAGGCTACGCGTACTAGAGCGAATACGGAGTTTATCGTCCGAGTTTAGTTTATAGATATACTACTAAGTCGCTACTTTATAGAAGTAATAGGAGAGGTTACGTATAACTACCTATATACTATTAGTATCGGCGTAGTCTTAAACGGCTTTAAGGAACAAATAAACCGAGCGGTAAAAGAGTTTATCCCCTCTATCTACTATCTTACTACGTCTATAGTTAGCCTTAGGTATATCTAGGTAGAAATACCTAATATTACTTAGGCGGAAGTAGCGGTTATTACGGTTCGGAGCGCGCTCGTAGTTATAGTTAGGTTTACGAGCGGGTCTTTAGTTACTAGCGCGATAGGAGTTATTCTATCTACTACGGCTCTAAGAGTAGCCCGAGGTACTAGAGCTAGAGTCGCTACTACTACTATTATTAGGATCGCTACGAATATACTTAGCGTAGACGTAGCGTATAGTATAGTTCCTATTATAGAACTAATAGCTATAGCGAGTAGGATAGTCTAAGTCCGACTTAGAGCCTAGTACGGTGCTCCGGGCCTAGTAGCATAGGCTCTCCTAGTAGGAGTTACGTTATAGCGCTAAAAGTAGTCGCTAAGGGACATCTTATATAAGTCTAGCGCGCGTAAGGCGTTCTACGCGGCTAGCGTCTAGGTAGTAGCGCGCGTTCGTAGTATAAGAGGCTAGTATAGCTAGTGCGGCTAAAATACTAGTATTAAGTAGGCGCTATACCTAGTCTTAAGTTATATAAAGGTCTACCTATACTATATTAATAACCTCCTTCTACTATATAGCTATATCTACTATAGTGCGGACGAGCTATTATAGGACTAGATCTATCGCGGCGGCTTAGTCTTAAGCTATATTATTAGCGTTAGCCGATATAGCGTCGATAGGTATAGCGTTGCGATACGTATCTACCTAACTTCGTAGTAAGGAGTAGGCTAGTACTAGGTCTACGTCTTCTAGGCTCTAGCTAGCTCGCTACGAGTATAGCTCCTTAGGTTTATTACTTACGTCCTATAGACGTTATCTACGTATCGTACGCTAGTATTAGTATTAATCTCCCTAGTTATAAGGTATAATTAGATCGTACGCTTCCTACGCGTCTAGAGTTCGTAGACGTAAGAATAATAACGAGAGAAAGCTCGGTATATAGAAGAGAGGGTATACTAGCGAGTCTACGGCTACGAATAGTAGTAGACGAGGTAAGGGATTAAAAGTAGATTCCTCTAGTATATAGTAGAGTACCTCTAGCTAGAAGGACGGTAAGGCGTTACGCGTAGTTAAAGGTAACTATATAGCTAATAAGGAATCTATTCGGGCTATAGGCGTCGTCGGTAGGGGTTCTAACGGAGGCGGGTCTAGTATTTATAATATAGGAGCTACTTCTACTCGTAAAGAAGTAGAGATATAGGCGAGGGTACGAGTCTTACGTTCGCGCTAGCGAAGGTCCGACTATACTCTACGAGCTACCTAATAGTTACGAATAGGTCTAGGACGTATAGCTACGGCCGGGATATAAGCGAGTGCGGTCCTATCGGGTAGTAGACTAGTAGCTAGTAGTAAAGGTAGTATTTTATAGTTAGCGAAAAGGTACTAATATAGTAATACCTCTCTTATAGCTCGCGTAACGTCCGATCTATTTACTACCTAATCTACGAGAAAGCCGAGGGCCGCGGTACCTCTAGTAGTCTCTACCGTAGGCCGGTATTCTACTAGTACTAGGTATAATACGATAAGGTATATAACGAAGGGGCGTAGGCCTAGTCGTTATCGGACTATTAGGTGCGCTAAGTAGTCTCGAAAGAACTATATAAAGCTATATACGAGAGTAAGAGTATACTCGTCGACGTAAGAGAGGTTACCTACTAGGATAGGTAATTTCGCGTCTTTTACGTATATAGAGACTTCTCGCGTAGGAGTTTTTTAGACTAGTAAGTTCCTCGCTAAGTTTAAGGTAGCTTCTTTTATTAGCTACCTACTATAAGGTATAATAGGAAGTCTCGACGGGAAGTCTCGAGGAAGTAGCTATCTACTAGCTAGAAGGCGTACCTACTAGTCGTCTACGGCTAGGACTCGCCGTACTAGATATAGAGGCTAAGAGCTAAGGATTAGCGTTTTTAGCGTATCCCTAGTAGGGTATCGAAATCTAGGAGGCAAAGGGCGTCCTTTAGATTTAGTATAGCTAGGAATATAATCTAAGGGCCCTAATTAGTCTAGTTAGTATAGGGTGCGGTTCTATAGTAAAGTCGAATCTAGTAGTAGCGATACGCCTATTATAATCGAGAATCGAGTTCTCTAAGTAGAGCGAGAACGTAAAATAGATTCTAAGCTACTACTTACTCTAGTACTAGTAAGTAATAGAGCATATATAGTATAGTACGTAATTAATTATATCTCTATCTAGTCTCCTTAGGTAAGTATATCTAGTAAGTATAGCTAGTATAGGTATAGCTAGCTAGTATAAGTATAGCTAGCTAGTATAGGTATACTATAATACTCTCGCGACTTTCTAATAGTATATTAATACTCTTCTATAGGAATTCCTAGACGACTACGCGTTAGTATTCGTAGATAATATAATTATTTACTTAAACGGTTCTAAGGAGAACTACTTCTATAAGGTAAGGGCTATACTCCGTAAGCTACTACGAGGAGGCCTATATTTAGATATAAGAAAGAGCGAGTTTACGTAGAAGAAGATTAAGTACCTTAGCTTTATTATTTATACTAATAGAAAAGAGGTAGAGACCGACTCTAAAAAGGTTAAAGCCGTTCGAAATAAGAAGACTCCGAGGACTAAGAAGGAGTTACGTCGATTTCTAGAGTTTACGAACTACTATTAAATATTTATTCCTAATTACTCGAAGATAGCCGTGCCTTTAACGTCTCTTATTAAGATAGGAACCTAGTTCTTTTAAGGAAAAGAATAGGACGCCGTATTTAAGAAGCTAAAGGAAGAGTATTATAACGCTCTAGTACTTTCCTACTAAGACCTAATACTTCTAACCTTCCTTAAGATAAATAGTAGCGAGTTCGCGATAGAAGGCACTTTAATTTAAGAAAAGAACGAGGTCCGACGACCTATAGAGTTCTTTTCTTAAAAGCTAAATAAAGCGGAAATTAATTACGATATCTATAATAAGGAAATACTAGCTATAGTAAACTATATAAAATTCTAGGCTCCTAAATTAAAATCGTATAGGTTCTTTACTATTTAGACGGACTATAAGAACCTAGAATACTTTATAGTTAAGAGGTAGTTATCGGAACGTTAGATACGATAGTACGAGACCCTATCTAACTTCTAGTATTACCTAGTATAGAGACCGGGATCTAAAGTAATCGTACTAGATACCCTATTAAGACGAGAGTAGAATATACTAGGAGAGGACGATAAGTAATCGCGAGTATAACGGTTCCTTTACTTAGAACGCGTAAGAAACTAGCTAGAAGTAGTCTAGATAAACCCGACTAGCGCGGATAAACTATATAAGAAGGAGGACTTATTAGTAATTACGCGCCGGCTAGGTCCTATAGGAGTTATAGCGGATTTAAATAGACCTTTTAAGGACTTAGAGTTAAACGATATATAGGACGCGGTAGTAAAAAACGATGCTATTTATAATACCGTCCTCTAAGCGATATATAAGAGAGCTCGTACGATACCTAGTAAGGTTAAAGCGAAAGTATAGATAAGTAACTATAGTATTAATTTAGTAGGAAGATTATAGTATAGAGGAAAACTATAGGTACTAGGAGCGTTAATTTCGTCGGAATCCGAATACTAAGCCGCGGATAACGCCGAAAAAGATAAGGACTTATTACGTACTAAGCTAATCTAGTCTATCTATAACTTACTAGTTTATAGTTACTCGAGGAGGGACTCTACTATAATTATACTAGTACGCGACTTCTATTAGCTACTCTAGTCGAGATACGTACGCTAGTTCTTATATAACTACGATTACTATAGGAGGAATAAGATATAGAGAGAATATAAGTATAGACTCCTCTATCTACTACTAGTCCTCGATTATTTCTTCTAGGAAATCTCTATAGACTTTATAACCGACCTACTAGATTCGAAGGGAAACCGTAATCTCTAGGTAATTAAGGATCGCCTTAGTAAATAAGTAACTTTAGTCGCGATACCTAGTATAAAAGCGAAGGAGTACGTAGAGAAATTTCTAGACTTCTAGATAAAATATTATAGGTTACTAAGGGCTATTATAAGCGACCGAGGGACAAACTAGACAAGTATATTCTAGAGGAAACTCTACTAGCTTTTAGGCGTAGAGTAGCGCCTTAGCTCTACTTACTACCTATAAACGAACAGAGGGCTAGAGAAACTAAATTAAGATATATAGGCTTATCTACGTAACTATATTCGTTACGACTAGGCCGACTAGTCTAAGTAGCTTTCCGGCGTAGAACTAGCGCTAAATAGTAGGAATTACTCGAGCCTCGGAATAAGTCCTTTCTTTATAACTTATAGTTACGACGTTCCGTCTCCTATAGTATTAGTAATAGAGGCTACGATAGGAAGGCCGTTAGCCGCTAGTTAAAAAGCGAGGAACTTCGTAAAGAAGCTAAAGGAAATTAGTAAACTTTACTAGAGTAGTATAGCGGCCTTTACCTAAGAATAGAAGAGGAGCGCGAACCGACGACGGACTCTAGTACTAAGCTATTAGGTCGGTAATAAAGTATAGCTAGATCTATAGAATTATTCGACTAATCGTCTTAAAAAGAGCCTAGATTCGCGATATATAAAGTTTATAGTTAACGAAGTCTTATCGCTAGTATCTATTAAGTTATCTAGGATTCCTAGTAATATTTACCTAGTTTTCTATATAGATTTACTTCGTCTAGCGAGTAACGATCCTCTCCTTAAATAGATTACTAACGACGAATAACTAGTACCTATACTAAATAAGTCGTACGACGAGTAGTAAGTAAAGGAGGTTCTATACGTACGAGATCGCGCGAAAAATAAAGGTAGAAGACGAGAAGTTCTAGTAAAATAGGCTAGATACTACGACTTTACCTAGAAGCCCTTAAGAGAATTAGTAGATACCGCTATATTAGATACGTTTAAGGAAAAGTTCGGAGACGCTAATACTAATAATAGACTATTATAGGAATATTCGCGTAAGAAAGCGAAATATAGAGGAAAGTCGCGAGAGAATAGCTAATAAATAAAGAAGGAAAGAGAAGAAGTTAGGAAGATAGCTAACGAGCGGCAGTTTATATATCTATAAAAAGGAAAAAAAAGAGAGAAAGCCCTAAAAAAACTCTAGAAACCCTAAGAAACCGCACGCGCCCTACTAAAAAACTACTACCTTACTTAAGAATAGCGCTAAGCGCCGAGAACTAAGGTAGGCGGCACGCTCCTTAGGCTATAGTAGTAAGTTAGTAGAGAATAATATATAGAAAGGAATAATACTTACGCCTAGCTCTACTAGGCTACGACCCTAGATACTAAGATAGTTACCTTATAGGCGACCTTACTAAAAAGAGATTAGCTCGTATAAATAAAAGAGAAGAACGGAAGAAATTACTTAGAGAGTAGGCCGGCCGCCTATAGAGGCTTTAAGGCCTTATAAGCCTTAAGGACCTACCTTAGGTTATTATAGGCGCGCTGCCTAAAAACGCGTATTAGCTAAAAGAAAACTAATAGAGCGCTAAACTTTACCTACTCTTAGGCGTTAGCGGCGCGCGTCTAGGTAGCGTAGGCTATATAGGATATAAGCGGACTAAAGAAAGTAATTAGTAGTATCTTTCGAGCGAAGAATAGAGTATATATAGAGGAATATAAGAGCGGCGCCTATCGGCGTAGGCCTAGTAGGCCCGCGCGACGGCAGACTATAGAAGGTTAGTAGAAGCTATATAAAAAGAGTTAGGAGAAGCTTATAGCCTATAGTACGTAGTCGTCGCTAGAATTAGCGTAGTCGTAGTAGTAGATACTAGAACTAATATAAGTATTTATCTATCTTTAGTTAATCTTATACGAAGTACGAAGGAAACGGCCGGGACGCCTAACCTTATATATATATATATATATATATATATACGTAGGAGGGTAGACTATAAGCTAGTTAGAATTAAGAAGGAACCTATAAGAAGAATAGTAGAGAGCTTGCTATACGTGCGTGCGTATATATATATATATATAGGTACTAGAAGCTAATTAGTATAAGAAGGACTCTAGAAGAGAAGCTATAAAAGCCTACTATATATATATATACGTATATATATCTATAAAAAAGAAAGGAAAAAAGAGAAGGGAGCGAGAGAAGCGCCTATATCTCTATAGATAATAATAAGAAGGTACGATAATATATACCTAATAATAGTAGTAGATACTAACTACGATAATAGTAGTCGCGCTCCTCGATAATATAATTAAGGTAGTAATAGTAGAAGTAACGCGTTCCGCGCTATTCTAGTAGAAGGAACTATATAGTATTAATATAGTATTATTAACGAATCGCTCGCTAGTAGCGAAGGATTCCGAGTCTTTTTCTATAGACTCTCGCGACTTTACGACGGCATTTTACGTAGCTACGACGATAAGAACGTTACTCGAGTTACTATAGAAGTACCTTATACGAATAACTACGCGTTACGCGTAGTTCGAAGAGAAGAAGAAGGGTAATATAAAGGGCGAAGCCCTAGTTACTAAGTACTAGCTTCTCTAGTACGAAGGCTTAGCGTACTAACTAATATCTCTTAGACGCTCTAGTATAAATATCTCTCTCCTTATCGAACTTATTAAATACTACTACGAACTATCTACGTACGCGTTATTCGCCCGTAATAGTAGAAAGTAGTAGTCTATAGCGTCTCTACTCGTAACTTCGATACTCTATAAGGTTTAAAAGAAGTTAAAAGAGATATTAAAGAGTATAACCTAGGCCTCCGTATTTAGAATACGCCTATTTAGCTTACGAAAGCCGAATAGTATAAAGAAGTAACCGCTAGCTCTATACTCCTTATATTTACTATATAAGAGAAGGTAACGAAGATAGTCTAGAACTAGCTATTTATAAAAGGAATTAGCTATAAAGTAGAGCACGTAAGAGATAAACTAAAGGCAAACGTACCTTTAAAGGAATATTAGAGATACCTCTACGTATTTTATAAGGTAATATAAACCGAAGCGCTTAAGTATAAGAGTCTCTTCTCGAGATTAGAATTCGAAAAAGAGCCGATATTATTCTAGTATAGGAACTCTAGATTCTATTACTAGAAAGCTAAGGTACTACTAGAATAATTCTATACTCGAGCTTTACTCCTATACTTCTAATAACTATAGAAGAAAAGCGCCCGCGGACGTATATTTATACTCGACGTACTTTAAAGATAGAGGCTAGCCTAGACTCTCTTAACGACCTTAATATTTAATCGATCCGCCTACGAGACTCTATTAGTAACGTAACGCAAGTCCTAAACGTATATAATAAGAGGAATAGTAACGGGAACTAGATAGTAGAACGAAGCCTCTATACGCTATACCTTAGCTACGATATATTCCTAGCTAAGGATTTTAATATCCGATACTCGAGTTAGAATATAAATAGCTAAGATACGAGCGCTAGAGCGCTCCGCTTCCTCGAATAGCTCGAAGAATCCGACCTTCTCCTCTATAATATAATAGGCGTCTTAACGTTCTATAGGTCTAATCTAAGAGTCCTAAGTACTTTAGATCTTACTTTTACGAAGAGTAGCTTATCCCGTGCCGAGATTAGCTAGAATACGATTAAATTTAGCTTAGATTATTCCGCTATACTTACCTACGTACTAAGGAAGAATAGTATAAGCTAATAGACCTTAGACTCTCGCCTAGCGTATAATACTAAGAACGTAGACTAGGAGGCGTTCTAGGACCTCCTTATTACCTACGTAGGTACCTTATAAGTAGGCGACGACCTAGAGAAGGCTACGGAAGAGTTTACTAGTCTTATTCGTAAGGCGTATAATAGTATACTATAGAAACGCTAGTCTAGCCTAAAGTTAAAACCCTAGTAGAAACTTAAACTCCGAGGCCTCCGATAGACTATATAATATATATATACTCGGGTATTTAGCTATAGCCGAGAGCCTATAGCTAAAGAAAAGGCAGAGTATCTCCTAGCGAAGAATATATACTTCCTCGCTATTAAATAAGCGAAGCGCGAATACTAGAATAAGTTCCTTAAAAGGACTAATTCTAAGATAATCTTTAAAGCTATATCGTATATAAAACCTAGAATATAAGGTCTCGTACTAATAATTTAAGGCGAGACCTTATTTGCTAGTAAATATAATATATTTTAAAACGAACTTTTTCTATAGCTTTCCTTTAATAATAGCCTTCGAGCTCGTTAGAGCTCGTATAGAGTTAAGAACTAGGACTAGGTACTAGTAACGGACGACGAGCTACGCTTAGTATACTCTACTACGAAAGTAAAAGGTAAGACTCTAGGACTAAATAGTATTACGTAGAAGATTATTAGCTATACCTACGCGGCTATCTCGAAGGTATTTCTCTCGCTATTTTAAGTACTTATAGGACGCGGTTACTATCCTAAGTACTAGCGGAAGGCAATAGGTATTACTCTAGCGAAACTAAATAAGCCGGACTACTCTATTTTAAAAGTATATCGAATTATCTCTCTACTAAGCTACTTACGTAAGATTAGCGAGTAGGTTCTCGTATAAAGACTTAGGAAGTTTACTAAAACAGGCCCGCTTCTATACGACTCTTAGATAAGAGGGCGTAAGAAACGGTCTACGATAGATACTATATTACTCCTTACGAACTACGTCGAGAAAAATAAAGATAGAGGCCTAAAAACCTTAGTCGTTTTCCTCGATATAAAAGAAGTATTCGACTACGTATCTAAGAGCCGACTTCTTTAGACGATAATTAAGCTATAGCTACCGTATACTATTATTAAATAGACGAAATCCTTCCTCGAATATAGAATAATCTAGCTCTTCTTCGACGAGTAGATTAAGATAGAGACTAAGATCGATATAGGTATACCGTAAGGCAGCCCTATCTCTCTAATACTCTTTCTTATTTATATATAGGACTTGTTTATAGACCTTCGGAACGTATACCCTCTCTCGTATATCGATAATATAAGACTCGCTACTATATTAACTAGCTTATAAAAGAATATAAGGATCCTATAATGCGAAGTAGAGAAGCTTATAAGAGAAGAAGCGCTTTAAGAGGTCGAATTCGACCTAGCGAAGATAGAGCTCCTTTACTTCTTAAAAGGTAAAGGCGCGAAGGCTACGATTACTCTCTTAAGTAGAGATATAATCTAGCTAGCAAAGAAAGTAGTCTAATAGCTCGGAATATAGTTCGACGTATATCTATCGTTTAAGGAATATATCGCTATTAAGGTAATAAGTATAGAGGTAGCGTTTAATCGAATACTATATCTAGTAAATATAAAGAACGGCTTAATAGTACGCTTTTTATAATAGCTCTATACGGCGTATATTACTACGATCGTAGACTATAGCTCTCCTATCTAGTAGCGATCTAAGAGGTCTATTCGACCTCTAGAAGTAATCTAGGTACGAGTAGTAAAGCAGATCCTAGGTATATTTCGAATATCTCCTACTATACTAGCTAAACTTAAAGCGAACCTACTTCTAGCGAAGATTAAACTCGAGAGGTAGACGATTCTATATAGCTATAAAGCCGATAACCTCCCGTTCGACTCCTTAATAGTAAGAGCGCTCTAAGAGATAGATATCTACTCGGTAAGGCGTTAGATATCTACTAGTATAAAGGTTATTAAACCGAGCCTCGGTATACGACTCTAGATAATAAAGGCCTTTATACGACGATTCCGAGGCTCTAAAAAAGTAAGAGTACGATAGAATATATAGGAATATATTAAAGAACGATATAGAAGGTACTATAAATAATAGAAAGTATAGAGGACCTAACGATAAGGTAGCTATTTTAATAGGTTCTCTTAGAGTATAAAGACTAAAGTCCTAAAAGGTAAGCGAGAGATTATAAGCGCATACTACTCGCTCTACCTAGGATACGGCTACTTTAGTAGCTATCTTAAGTATATTAGAAAAGCTCTAAACGATCGATACTAGTATTACTTCTAAGAAATACTAGAATACCTCCTATTCTCGTACTAGTTCTATAGAGATAGGCGCCTAAACGTACTAGCGAGAGTATAGTCGCTAGAAGAAGTACTTAGAGATAAGGTACTACTAGAGCTAGTACTAGCCTTTTTAAAAGAAATAAGAATAGAGACGAGGAAATAGTACTTATAGAAAGAGGACGACGAACCTAAAAGCCTAGCCTAGCGTAAAGATAGTCTACGACCTAATACTCTAAGAGGCGACCCTACTATCTTTTCTAAAAAATCGAGATCTCTTAGTAATAACTACTCTAATCGATATCTTCTTTTAGTACTACTCTCTAGTACCTTATCCGCGGTAGACTTCTAAGTTTAAGCGAAATTAATAGAAAGACGAGCTCGCTATTACTACCTAACGGGGTATAAGGTTATAACCTAATACCTCTAAGAGCGACTCTACTATTTTTCTAAAAGATTAAGATCTCTCGGTAATAACTACTCCGATTAATACCTTCTCTTAGTACTATCCTCTAGTACTTTATTTATAGTAGACTTCTAAGTTTAAGCAAAATCGATAGAAAGATAAGCTCGCTATTACTACCTAACGAGATATTAGATTATAACTTAATACTCCTAGGGGCGACCCTGCCGTTTTTCCGAAAAATTAAGATCTCTTAGTAACGACTACCCTAATCGATACCTTCTCTAAGTACTACTCTCTAGTATCTCCTCTACGGTAGACTTCTAAGTTTAAGCGAAATCGATATAAAGATAAGCTCGCTATTACTACTTAATAAAATATTAAGTTATAACCTAATACTCTCGAGAGCGGCCCTACTATTTTTCCGAAAAATCGAGATCTCTTAGCGACGACTACTTCGATCGATACCTTCTCTTAGTACTACTCTCTAGTACCTTATTTATAGTAGACTTCTAAGTTTAAGCGAAATCGATAGAAAGATAACTTTACTATTACTACCTAACGAGGTATTAGGTTATAACCTAATACTCTTAAGGGCGACCCTACTATTTTCTTTTAAAAATCGAAATCTCTTAGTAACGACTATCTCGTTCGTTATAGTTTCTTAGTACTACTCTCCGATACTCTCTTTATAGTAAATCTTTAAGTTTAAGCGAAATTAATAGATAGACGACCTCGCTACTACTATCTAACGAGGTATTAGGTTATAACCTAATACTCTCGAGAGCGACCCTACTATTTTTCTAAAAAATCGAGATCTCTCGGCGACGACTATCTTAGTCGTTATAGTTTCTTAGTACGATCCTCTAATATCTCCTCTATAGTAAACCTCTAAGTTTAAGCGAAATCGATAGATAGACGACCTCGCTACTACTACCTAACGAGGTATTAGGTTATAACCTAATACTTTTAAGAGCGACTCTACTATTTTTCTAAAAAATCGAAATCTCTCGGCGACGACTACCCCGTTCGTTATAGTTTCTTAGTACTACTCTCCGATACCTTCTTCGTAGTAGACTTCTAAGTATAAGCGAAATCGACGTAGAACTAACCTCGCTATCGCTACCTAAATAGCGACCTAATAGGTTTTAGCCGTTAGGTTACTACGGGCCGCCGTTACCTAATACTCTAAAGATAACCTTTAATTAACGTTAAACTTAGAGGTCTAATAGAGCGGTCCCTACTTAGTTTATACTCTAAGTTTTATATTAATCGGGCTTAAATAGAGCCTAGGAGAGTACCTAACGCTATAACTTAATACTTTCGAAGGCGACTCTACTATTTCTTAGAAAAAACTAGGAATTCTCTCTCTACTATCGGACTAGCTCCGTCTAATATAATACCTCTAAGAACTCTCTCTTTCCTTATATCCTTACTTATACTCTAGAAGAGTAAATTTATAGGCATCGGCCTATAATATATATTTAGACGCGAATAAGACACCTATAAATAGAATACGACCGGTAGCTACTTACGGCTCCCGTCCTATATAGTCTTCGACTCTAAAAGGACGTAAATAGAACAATTAATTAATTAATTATAGAACGTACGAAGACCTTATTTAGAAAAGAGTAGAAGCTCTAGAAGCTATAGACGTTATAAAAGTAGAGGCATTAGCCTACGAGGAACGACTTTAAGAATAAGCCTCTTTTTATAAATAATAAGAGGAACGTTACGAATATAGTCTTTATAAAAGGCTAGCTTATCGTTCTTTAAAGAAGAGATATAAAGGATTTATATTCCTAGAAGCTTTCTTTTTAGTAAAAAGGCTCTTATTAAGTATCGAGTTATACGAGAAACTATTCTACTTACTATTTAGAAGAGCTTAATAGCGCTAAAATTAGAGGGCGATTAATAAGCGTAATCTAAAGGCTATTCTTCTATTTCGCGAGTAAGAAGACCTAGTAATATACTAAGTAAGGAAGGCGTCTTAAAATCTAGAAGGCGAAGCTAAAAATAAGATTAAACTAGTTCTAAAGGAAGCTTACGAAATCTCGAGTAGAAAGGATATAGTTAAAGAAGTTAAATACGAAGAGAAATAGTATCCTACGATAGTATAACTCTAATATATTCTAAAAGAAGAAGTATAAGAATATAAAAGAATATAAAAACCCTTATTTTAGCGTTTAGCGAAAAGAGAATAGGTTATATCTAGCGTTTTATAGTCTTTAGAAATAATTAGAAACTCTAACCTTTCGCGATAAACGTTTAAAAAGATATTAAACTAAAGAAAAAAAATTAATTTTACTTCTAAAAAGCTCCTAAAAAAAGAAAAACCTAAAAAAGATAATTATTTAAGATAATATTAAACTAGCGATATAACTTAATAATACTCTTTAGAAATTATTAGAAGTTCCGCCCTTTTTAAAAAGTATATAAACTAGAGTTCGAGACGATATTAAACTAAGTCTTATATTAAGAAGACTAAAAATCTTAACTAGCTAAGTAGTAGGTTTCTATAAGCTTCTAATAAATTAGACTTTCTAGAAGTAAATAGAATTATAATAATTAGATAAGTAAAGGATTCTAATAGTTTCTAAACTAGTTCTAAGCGCGTAATAGAGAGCGTAGTAATAAGATTTCCTCGGGATAACTTAAGTTCTTTAGAGAGTATACGCTATTATTTAGAGCTAATACGGCTAGTAGATAGAAACTACGTCGTTACTCGCGATCTACGCTATATCTTTAAAGAGATATTTAAGTAAGAGAGGGATATATTAACTAGTAGCTAACGTAGTTTAGATAAGAGTTCTAAGAAGTTAAGAGTACTTAGAATATAAAATAAAGAAAGAAAAAGAATATCGAATAAGTAGAAAGAAAGAAGATATCTACGACGAGCCTTCGAGTAACTCGAGAAGATAAGCGACCTTACTACTTTATTTATACTCTCTATAACTTTTCTTCTACGATTAAATACTTTTAGAAAGTAATTACCTCCCTACTTACTACTTATTATATTATTAAAGTCCTCTAGTATAACGATTTCTTCTTTTACTTATAATAATAAGATACTTATATACTTTAACTTCTATCTCGAATATCTAGTATCTAAACCTTACGGTTCTAAGATTAGAAAGAATTAGAAAGTCGAGCGAATAAGATCTAATATTAGGATATAACGTACTAAGAGATTTACTTTACTATTAGGTTAGAAATTAGTATTTTCTAGATATAGAATAAGGTCTCGACGTTATTAATAGTCTTCTAGGTATTTCTAGTATTAAGAAGACAATAAAATATAAGAGTAGATATCGTATAATACCGCTACTCTTACTAGAACTAGCGTACGTATAATAAGCTACTAATTTTAGTATATATAGGTTTAGGTCTATAATATTTTCGGATTTTTAGATTTTCTATATACTTACTCTATTTACGTATATACCTCTACTTTTATATACTTTCCTTAAATATAGTATAATAAAGCGACTCTTAATTAATTATCTCTAAAGCTTCTATAGCTATAGAAATAATATAGCATTTATATTTTAAGAAATCTCGTAATTAAGAGCGACTTTTCCTTATTATAAAGTTATTATTTAGCTATAAAGAATTTTAGGGTCTAATTAAAATTTTATTAGTTTATAATTAAAATTTAGTTAGAATCTCTATAAGAAGGATTTTAAAAATAGTATATATTTAAAAGCTAATTAAATATTAATTAGCGGCTAATAAAATTTTAATTAGACCCTAAAATTCTTAGTAGCCGAACGATAACTTTATAATAAGGAAAAGTTACTATCGATCGCGAGATTTCTTTAAAATACGAATACTATATCGTCTTTATAGCTATAAAAACTTTAGAAATAATAAAGATAGCTTTCTTCTATTCTAGGACTATAGTACTTAGTAGATATAAGCATCCCTATATATATAAAATAAAGAAATACGATAAAAAGTCGATTTTAATCGAGAGAATTCTTTAAAGTATAAATAATATACTATATATTTATATTTCTATAAGCTAGAAATCGAAGAAGAGACTCTCGACGTATATACTAGCTATAATATCGAGTATAATAACGCATCGTTGCGTACGCAATCGAAGAAATAATCCGAAAAAGTAGCCTTTTCGCAAGTTTGCGAAAACACGAAGTTGCGAGGTTGATACATCTGTACATTCAGGCCGCTGCCAATCCAGCTCGTCCATTGACAGCTCCGCTTGGGACACACGGCCATTCGTAAAGTGATTGTATCACAGAGTGGTTGCCAGAGGAGAACTCAAACACAATCTTGTCGCCTGGACTGGCGACTACCAGATGGGGCACAAATTCATGGCTGACTTTGCCGAAAGTGACTAGGTGAACAGTGATTTCGTCTTCCATGAAGACCCGATCTCCTGTACCGTTGTTTGGCCCTGTCGCTCCATTTTGCGCATTTGCGAGGGCAGCGACTGCGAGTAGCAGAGTGAAGATGTTGTAAGAAGCCATCGAGCTTCCGATGTGCCCTCTAGTGATACTGTTGCGAACAACGAAGATGAAACAACAAGGGCCCCGCGTGGAAATAGAGAACGTGAATGTAACGCTGGAAGCAATTTCAAGTCAGGTCCAAGCATTGCCACGGTGGACAGCACCATTTCGTCAAGCCTGGCCAGGGGCGCGGATGGCCAATAGCTTGGTCCAGACCTGTTTGTGGTAAATCGTTCGTGGCTCTACTGTTGTTCGGCTTGCCAATATGTGATTGTCCAATGAGTTGTTCAGCCTTGCTGCTGTTACATTGCATATCTGCGAGCTAGTAGTTTCGATCTGCATACTTCAGATTAGTGATGTGCCAGTCACCGTGACAACCATGTGACTGGGCTGTAACAGCCTCCCCTGTCACAAAACAGGCTATGTAACTAGGTGATTAAGGACTATCCGCTAATTAGGTAGCAACTCGATAAATTAATTTAAAAAGGCTAGGATCTTAATGAAATTTTACAGGGCTAGGATCTAGGATCTCGATACTTGTTACTAGAACTAACCCTAGTAGCTCTATACCCTAATCTAAACTCTAAGCTACAAGCTTCCTCGACCCTAAGCTAGAAGCTCTAATAGAACTACGGAATACTCTATACTATCCGCTATACTTCGTCTACGTATATATAGGACTAGTAACTAAGACTATATAGTACTACGAACTATATATAAGACTCTTAGCAGTATCCGAGTAGTAACGAAAGCAGGAGATACGCACGAATCTCAGTTACACCAGTTATAAGCCGTTTACAGGGCAAAACGCTTAGTTACAGCTCAGTCACACGATTTTACCTAGTTACAAATTTGTAACTGTGACTGAGGCACAACACTACTTCAGATCATCATGTCAGCTGAGTCGCAGCCACTCCAGCTACTTTTCTCCGTGGAATGATTACAATTTTAACAACAACAAAGCACGCTCGCTTCGGTATTGCTTTGACCTATGAAAATCAGTGAGAAAGTCACAAAGAATCTGGGCCGGAACGTCTCAACCTTGCGCACTTGTTAAGGATCTACGGCGAGGCTGTTCAGCCTTGCATGAGGCGTCGGTACGACGTTACGTTCCCCGAACGTCGCCTCTTACCGCAGACTCCAGCTGAGAATCTCTGCCTTTTCCTCCTGGGAAAAAACGACGTGCAGAGCAATGATCGAGCCGGCCCATCATTTAGTGGCGGAGGCTTATGAGATGCCGGCTAAGCATCAGCAGCTGGTTCAGGGATGGAGACTCCGAGGGATGCATATGTTTTACAAGAGCTTGGAGATGATTCAACAATGTGAACATCGCTTGCCAGAGTACGAAGTGGGAAGGTAGATGAGCGTATAGACGGCAAGCAAAGGTATCGTTGCACAAGGAGGTAAATACGTTCAGAGTAGCCACTACAGGAAGAACAGCATTTTTGCGCCTGGATTTGATCATCAAAGCTCTTTCACCTCCAGCTCTTTAGTCAATTTCTCCGCATCTTGGTTTCCACTCGACTTCTCACTCTCACTTCCACGCTTTACAGCCACTCCATCGATTGGCACAGAGTACTTTCCCTGAGTCGGACAGTCCTGACGGTAAGCAGTCGGTAGTGTCAGCTCGTCTTCGTTGTGAGTTTTGGTTCCTTCTCCAATGCCTGGAGGAGGAAACAGTATGCTCAGAAGCCAATAGACGAAAGAAGAGATGAAGAAGCCTAAAGCACCAGATTAGCTTGTTGAGCGTTGAGAACACAGTGCATCTACATCAGCCAGACATACCAGTCAAGAATCCCAATCGACTGAGTTTCATAGCCGAGTTGGGAGCGCGGTTCAAATCGCTGACGCTGACTGGTTCAAGTGTCAGTATGTCATGAGTGAGCGCTGGCATTTGCAAACATATACGTACTGACGTAACCTGGCATTGCAGGTATAACACCAATGACAAAAGCAGCGTATGCTCTCCAATTGAATCCCTTGTAGTACCAATAGATCGACTCATTGTTGCCACGGTACAAGTCATCCACTTCATTCAAGTTAGCCTTGCACCGGTGGAGGCTCTTATGTGCAAACTCACTTTTGATCAATTTTTTCCGTACGATCCAGAAGTCCGTGACTAGAATGCCCGAGCAAGGGCCGTAGAAATTGCCAAATCTGGAGCAAGATCAGGACAAGTTATTGAAAAAGGGAGTAACATTGCCTATACCCGTTGAGAACTGCGATGAACGTCTGTGCATTGACAGTGAGTTGCCAAGGATTGACCGCGATGCCAATTGCTGCAATGATGTATGCTCTGCGACCCACGAGTCAGCCACATCAGCCATATCGGTATCTGCTTCACGAACAGACCCTCTGCGAATGTTCAGCCATTTGGGGGCCCACGCTTGAAGGTCCATGGCCACCGCTGTGGAATTTAGAATCACATTTACGCAGATTTGCGCCCATGCGCAGCCAGCTGACGCAAAGAATCTGTGCTCCATCAGCCAATAGAACTATCCTTGCAGGTACTTATTCAATCGATACGCACACGCCTGCCCTCGAAGAGGCCGAGTTGTTATGATACTTCTGTATCTGCCTCAGCAGCAAATATGGTTGCCAGTAGGTGTCTCCCAGAGCTTGGCTCGCGGCTGAGGTGGTGATGATTCCAATTGCAACTGAACATGGTCAGCTGAATGGTCACAGCAACGCTGGGTTGGTATCTGACATACAGACTGAATAGACGCAGATCACCAACGCGATCACTTGCACCGTCATGGATTTAGTATTGCTGATCCTAGCCAAGCGACACCAGTTGGCATTTCCAAGCGTGACTGTTCCCATGTTCCCAAGCACCGCAGTAGCTCCGTAGACGACGGCCCATGCTAATCATCTCATTAGTGTATCATCAAGTGCTCTAGAACAGTCTCTCTACCCATTGAATCTGCCAAAACTGAGTCCGACTGGTATTCATGGGCGAAATATGGGCCTGCAGTGCCGTCTGCGTGCTTCACCGCCCATATCAGAATACCTGAAGCAGATTGTCAGTCGTTTGAATGGGTTCAAGCCCGGCCATGCCGACGCACCGAATACGGTACACGTGAAGCACGCAAAAGAAACCAAGAAAGGGCGATCGAGCTTCTCTGGTGGTATCCACAGGACAAACGCATCTGCGACGTGTATCAGCAACAACAATAAATTCGACCAGAGATGTCAGCTTACAGAGGACATTGTAGATGATGACTATAGTCTTCATGTCAGCCTATCAACGCTGATACAAGAGGCATTCGAGATACTCACATCCGAGCAGATCCTACAACACATGTATAGTCAGCCTCCTGATCTGACAAAAATACCCCACAGCCGGCAATAACCATACCTTCAACTGCATTGTTCCCCCAGCAAGTGGATGTTTCCACTCCGCCCAAGAAATCGACATCGTTCCAATACATGTCGAGATGGCCTGCGCACCCCACCATCCTTCAATCCCATTCCACACAATCCCCGGCAGCACGCGTATGAGAATGGGCAAGTACGTGCCTCGTAGACCCCAACATGAGCGGGCGGCGACATTGTAGGTAATGTGGTGGCTACCTCCCACCCACTGCAAGACGTCAATATCCCGGCCTTAGAATATCGGTGAGTATAATTGATTGGCGCAAGAAAATGCGAACGGAGCACTTACTCCACAAAAAACACACAACGCACCCAGAACGATCGGCGAGAAAATCCCTGCTCCGAGTGCTTGTTTACCGCTCAAGCCAAAGGCAATGAGTGCAGAGCCAGTAGAGTAATTGTAAATGGCGAAACTGCCGGTAGACCAGTAGGCCACATAGTCCCAGGCTCTCCATCGTCGTCTTGATTCAATAATCTCGTTAGCTTCGTTGGTGTCTCTGGTACTGCCAATGGATGATTGAACTTACCGATCTTCAGTCAGAGGAACGAGGTCTACAATGCCAGTATCAGCGCTGGACAAGCATCTCTTCTCTTTGGCGTGAACACCTACCTGGAGAAGTATAATGATCAATAGCATAAGTTCCCGTCTCTGGCTGTGGGACCTGCAATTTTTTAGCTCTCTGCTTTAGTCCCCCTAGAGCTGCCATCTTGGTTGTGGTGCCAAGCACCAGAGAAGGCAAGGACGATCCTGTGTCTATCAAAGGCTCGAGAGGTTTTTCGCAAAGGAACCATCGGATGGGACAACCTTCTTATGCGCACATGGCAAACACGTGTCGGTGGAACGTGGCATCCAAGTAGTTAGGGCATGCGATAAAGCCATGCCGCGTTGCAAGTATCATGCCTCTTGACATCCTTGTTTCACACGAGTAGGCCGAGTGATCCGGTAATTCTGATTCATCACCTGCCATCGTTATCACCAACTGCACCACCGTCGGCCAGATCGTATCGAGCGACGGGCAAGAATCCACGGTCCTGTATGGTGGCCGACGGAGTATCGAAGCGGGGTAGAGATAGAACCGATAGGGCAGTCTATCAATAAGCCTTTGCCCCAGTTTATCTGTCTGCCAAGACTGCATTATAACAAGGGAGAGGTTCGATACTTGTGGACTTCTATTTCGAGCGATTGGTTAAAGAGTATAGCTGCCGGTTATAAGTTAGACTGATTCATGAAGCGATGGGAGAAGCTTATTCGAGAACAGGATGAGATCGATCAGAATAAGAACACCACAAATGCGGATGCTGCTACAGCCACGTCATGTCGATTACCAAGCAAACAAAGCGAACAGAAGGGGAGAAATGAAAATTGCAAAATGACTCAGACAAACGAACACTCTTTATCAGAAAGGTGTACTTCGACTTCTAAGTTGATCGTTTCGTTCTAAGATACCTATAATCGTCCAGAGATGCCCGAACACTTTCCTCTATACGTGCTACCAGGTCTGCTCCAAACTCCACCTTCCATTTCTCTGATTCCTTATCAATCTGTAAACCGGTCCCGGTCATGTCTGTTGTGTTGATGATGCCTGATGATGCGTTGAGTGTATCGGTCATGCGACGCTTCAAGGGGTCGTAAATGTTGAGCTCTTCGTTCGGTTCTCTTGTCCCATGTGAACTGTAGCTCTGATGCATCGAGTCCTATCAGTTGACTGTATCTCGTTACGATTGTAGGCTGTGATATTATGTCATCGGCATCGAGTACGACAGGGAACGATTCATCATGCCCAGATTTACTCTGCGTAAATCAATCGTATAGCTGCCGTGACCAACGCAATGAGCACTCTGTCGTGATGATCATTTCCTCTCCACCCATATCTCGACCTGCGCGAACGTACGAAGGAATCATGAGGGCAGAATGGCGGATGAGAAACGTCGGAGAAACCGTGTGGAGGAAGGCGTCGGAAAATATGGAGATGTTGGACGGAGAGGCGTCTCCTCCAGGATACGAGAGTCCACATTTGCCACCAGTCAATCGCTGCGCGTGGAAATCGTTTCCCTGGGACGATGATTGGAAAAGCGAAACCGGATACACAAGCCAGATCGCGTGCTCTTTGACAAAAACGCCTTTGCCCTGCTGTTCGGCTGTGTCGATGTGTTGAGTCATTGCTTCTACAGCTGCTTGGATGGCTTTCCGAATGACTTCTGTCTCCTGCGTAGTCCAAGTTCTGACATCGTTTGACAGGTTCATGTCAAAAATCTTCTCCTGCACCTCAAAGAAAAAATAGCCGCCGTCTCTCCCACCAGCGAGAATATCTGGTTGACTTTCAAGGTTCAATATGCGAACGAGTAGATTCGAAGCGCTCCGAGGAACGGAGAACAAGAAATTACGTTTCTGCATATTCTCAAAGGAACACAAGGGTTTTAGTGAAATAGGAGATCGCGGCTTTTCTGTGGAAAGAAGAGAGCTATCTTTTGTTCTTTGGATGCTTCGCTCAGCTTCTCTTTACACAACACCGTCTTACTTTCGTGTTTGTTCGAGACGATCTAATGGGTTGATAGTAGCGCCGATCTCTCCATATTGAGTGTTCGAATGCAGAAGGGGCTGGCTGGCTGGTAGGCCTACTTAGACCAGAGACTTTCCCCCGCTATCTTGGGCTGCAGGTCATCGCTTTGTGAATTCCACTTTAAGCAAATGCACTTCCACATTTGGCAGCCAGAGTTTCGATTCCGTGCATCATCGTTGGCATTCTCAGTCTGCTCTCGAGAACACTGGTATTCTAGCCCCTAAATGTCCTCATTGCGCAGACCTTCCAACTAATCGATTAATGACCGCTACACCAAGCGATGCACCAAGCCCGCGACCGCAACTTTCCCGTGAATTTGCTGCGACATCATACAGTAGTGCTTCCTGGCAAGTTCCTTCATCATCTAGTTCCTCTCGAGTCTCGACTCCGTTCACACGTTACAAACCTCTTTCAATCATGTCTCAATTTCCGTCCCTAATCAGTAATACCGCCTCCGTACAGGGCTCAGGTTCTATCACGATAAATTTCCATTGATGTCTCGGCATCTGACTTGCTCCAGTTAACCTGGGCGATCGTGTTGCACTGCTTCACGGCTTCAAATCGAGTCGCTTTTAGACATCTGCAGCCCTGCAAGAATGAGAGGCATGACAAGCTCGAGAGCGTTGCCCGACAGGTGACGTTCGAAAACTCGGAACCAGTGATAACATCATTGCGGAAAGTTGAAACAATTTCCCCTGAGTGTGAAAGCTACCTAAGCTTGATCAATACTGCTTTTTTTGTTGGCTCGCAAGAGGATGCGTCTTCAATGGCCAGCCGAGACGAGGGTGTAGTGAGTTAAATCCGCTGTCAGGCAAAGGAGCTGTGTTCAATCACAAGGCTGACTCTTGAGCAACAGACCAAGATTACTTTACAATTTCAAGTCAACTCTCAGAATGCAGTGCATTGTGGACTTCTGCAATACGAACTGCATTGGTTGTCGAATGAACAAGCCGGTCACCTTGCAGCAACATTCGATCATGCCATGGATACTATTATTGAGCATCCAGGCTCGACTGCTGAACAGCTTGACCTCATCAGTAGCAAAGACACTGAAAAGATCAAATCTTGGAGAGGGACTCTCCCACAAGAAACTGAAAGTTGCATCCATCACCTCATCACTTGACGGAGCACGAATCAGCCGGACTACCCGGCCATTTCGGCATGGGACGGACGTGTTACATACAGAGAGCTGGATGATATGTCATCAAGCTTAGCCAAGCACTTGTCCTGCATGGGGGCTCAGCCGAAGCAAAATGTTCCATTAATGTTCGAAAAGTCGAAGTGGGCGATTATTGCAATGCTCGGTGTTATGAAGACTGGCGCCGCCTTCTTCTTTCTTGACCCCTCCTATCCAGAGAGCCGACTTAGGACGATTGTGCAAAGCACGCATGCGCAGATCATTGTTGCTTCAGTGGCACAAAGACAAGTTGCGGGCTCATTGGTGGGCCAAGTTGCTTGCGTGGATGACTCTCAAGACTTCTGGTCAACTCACAACACTTCAAACTGGACTTACGAAGGAAGCCGTCCGACAGATCCATTGTATATTGTCTTCACCAGCGGGTCCACAGGAATACCTAAAGGCGTCTTGACAGAGCATTCTGCATTTGCAACACGAGCGAACGTTGCGGGTCCATTATTGCGAATCAATGAGAGACCAAGGGTACTGCAGTTCTCATCTTTTGTCTTTAGCGCTGCCCATACCGATATTCTCACCGCATTGATCTGGGGAGCGTGTCTATGTGTGCCATCCGAAACGGATCGGAAGAACGGCATTTCCTCTTTCATGTCATCTCACGACGTCTCGTGGGCTGCTCTTACTCCATCCAGTCTGAAGGCTTTGAGGCCCTCGGACGTGCCATCCTTAAAGTTTCTTGCACTCCAAGGAGAGGCGGTCCACCCCTCATGTCTCAAGCACTGGGCCTCCCACGCGCAGATCGTCTCCCTGTATGGGCACAGTGAAGGCATGGGTGCTACCATCCTGCAACCGCAGCTTACAACGCATATGAATCCTCTCAACATCGGGCATCCTGTCGCGGGCAGAGTATGGCTGACGAACATCAACGACGGTGACAAATTGGTCCCTGTTGGAGCCATCGGCGAAATCGTACTCGAGGGGCCTGCTTTAGCAAGAGGCTACATCGCACCTCTTGGGAAGGAAAACGCCAGGTTCCTGACGTCTGCAGCATGGTTTCGTGCATATGAAAAGCTCGACCAAACTCGTCTCTACAAAACAGGAGATCTTGGAAGATACGATGCGGTCGATGGTTCGATTATCTATGCTGGGAGGAAGGACATAACGCAGATCAAAGTCCATGGTCAACTTGTCGATTTGCAAGAGGTTGGGATTAGACTCAAGGAAGTCTTGCGAGACGTGCAATCGGAGCCAGTGCAGGCGTTGGTCACGGCGGTACTTCTCGCTGGAGAGGCGACTCCAAGGATTTTGGCATGCGTTGAGGTACCAGATGTTGCATGTTGCGACAGCTTTGAGCTTATGTGTCCGTCCGAATTTGTTCCTCCGTCGTGGAGACAATTGGAAGCCAAATTGGCCACGCTGTTGCCTGGCTTCATGGTCCCCTTCACGTTCATACCGATCAGGCACATACCGCAAACCCTTACAGGCAAACGCGATAATAAGAGCATTCAAGAAAGGCTCATGAAATTGACCCTGGTCGACCTTCAAACTTACAATCTTGTGGACGGAAACAATGAAGCACCAATCGGGAGATTGGAGTTGGAGTTACGATCGTTATGGGAAAACGCGTTGAATCAGAAAGATGTTTCAATAGGCCGTCAGAGCAACGTTTTTCACCTTGGCGGCGATTCGGTTTCGGCCATGGTACAAGCTGGCCTCCAGCAGTGCTCTGGTTGAGCGGGATCATGGAACACGGGATTCTCGTTGGTCACAGACGAGACCCACAAAGCGGTGCTGGATATAATGCAGCACCAGCACGGACTGACCGCCGATCAGATCGAGGACTGTTACCCCTGTACAGCGATCGGGGAAGCAATGGCTCTTAAGACTTTGAAATCTCCACAAGCCTTCATTTCGCAGACTATATTTCGCCTTTACGAAGACATATGCGAGGAGAAATACTTCGCGGCGTGGGAGATGGTCATGAAATCTAACCCAAATCTTCGTGCCAGGATTGTTCAGACCAGTCAAGGTATGTTCCAGGCGATTACGCAACCATATCATTTGAGCTGGACCAGGCGTAATGAGCTGGAAAAGTACTTGGTGGAGGACAAGTCGGCTGAAATGAGTATTAGCAGCCCTTTGGTCCGATTCGCACTCATTAAGAATGGTTCAGAGCCCCCATACTGCGTACTGACTATGCATCATGCTGTCTTTGACCTCTGGTCCTTGAGACTACGTACGACAGGTGGGCGAAGTCTGTCATGGTCTTGGTATATCCACCATGCCATTTTCTCTATTCATTCAGTACATCATGGAGAGACGACAGGGGTCCAAATCTTTCTGGACCTCGAGGTTGACAGGCTGTAAAGCTAAAACATTTCCGCGGATACCATCTGGAGTTGGCAGGCCTTCGCCCCGACATGTCACCGAAACAATTGACATTGCGGATAAAGAAGGACACTTTCAGCATGTGACATTGTCGAACCTTGCCCGAGCGGCCTGGGCGATCACCATTTCTCACTTTTCAGGCACTGAGGAGATATGTTTTGGTACAGTAGTCAATGGGCGAGGGGCTGATTTGGCAGGAGTCGATCGGATGACAGGTCCTACGATTGCTACAGTTCCGGTTCGGATGCTGCTAACCCGATCGGCCATCATTCGGGGTATCGTTGAGAATGTTCAAAAAGATGCCATCGAGACTATGCCATACGAACAGCTCGGGCTAGCTGAAATTACCAAGCTATGCGATGGTGCTCGTTCGGCTTGCTCTTTTCAGTCTCTCCTCGTCGTCCAGGCCAGGACTGAAATCGAGTCTTCTCATCTAATGGAATCGATCGGAGATATGAGGCTCGAGCAACTCAAAGCTTTTGGAACGTATGCAATGACCTTGGTCTGTCCAACACACGAAGAAGGGAGATCTCTCGGCGCTCAAATCTTGTTTCATGATAGAATGGTCACGAGATCGTACGCTCAAAGATGTCTCGAGCACTTTGCTCACGTCTTCGCCTCTATCACATTGAATCCAGATTCAACGATTGGTTTTGTGCCTTCCATAACGACGTGGGATCTCGCGAAATTGAAGCGCTGGAATAGCGCGGTACCGATAGCGGAGCATCGCCGTGTGCATGACCTTGTGCTGGATCATTGCAGAGAGTTGATCTCAGCTGCTGGGAAGCAGCATGGCGTGCCGTCTACGATGCAAATCCGATCCTGCGGACTCGAATCTTCGAATTAGGTGGGAGAATTTTCTAAGTAGTGTTGCGAAGTGATTTTCATTGGACTACTACGAGGCAGCCAACGTTCTGGTTATTCTACGAGTCAGCTTTGGCATACCGCTATCGTACCTCAGAGTCGTGAACTCACCGGACAATACTACTGCTCTTGTCTTCGTAGCACACCACGCGCTGTATGATGGATAGACGCTGCCTCTTATATCGCAACAAGTGGAATCTGCATTCCTCGGTTACAAATTACCTATAGGTCAATTTTCTTTGTTTGTGAAGTACGTCCAAGATCTCGATCGTTCTGCGGCAGAGGAGTACTGGCGAGCGAATCTGGAAGGTTTTGGCCCAAAGCATTTTCCGGTACTTCCGTACGACGAATACGTCCCGGACCTAGCAGCTATTATAGATCGGAAGATCCCTGCAAAGTCGTTCCCTATTGCTAAAGCTTTAGCAGTGAAGCTTGCCTGGGCGATCGTCATCGCGTATTATTCACACTCGAACGATGTTGTCTTTCTAAATTACTCCTAGGGATGGGACGCTTAGGTCCAGGACATCATCAAGATTATTAGTCCGACATTGTGTAAGCATCCATTCCGGCTCTCAATTACGCCAAACTCTACACTCGACGAGTCAATGCAGCTCGTCTAAAAGCAAGCCCGACAAGTACTACTATATTAGAACGTCGGTTTGCGGAGTATCTCTCGGTTTAGTAATAATACTGCTGCCGCTTGTCGCAGTTCAAATTGTCTGGTCGTCTACCTACCTAGTAATATATCTGGTTCAAACAAATGGCTCGAGTATAAGGGGCCTCGAAAACCTAAAGGGCAGGCGATCGAAGCCCTAGGTATTATCTTAGAGTGCTTATTGTCCGAGTTATCGATTAAAGCCTATCTCGAGTATAATAAGCGTCTAGTTCCACATGTGCAAGCTAACTAGATATTAGCTAATCTTAAGTACGTTTTAAAGTTAATCGAGCAGAGTACTACTTGCGGCTTAAGTCTAGGTATAGAACTACTTAAGAAATAGCTTTAAATAATATAATAAGAGTCGACTATAACGGTTAAAACTTTATTCTAGCCTACGAGTTATTAGCGGAGTATATACTACGAAAGGATCGTCGAGGTATTAGTTAAGGAGTATAGCGTAGTATATTATCCTAAGCTAGAAAAGCAAGTAGGCTATTTAAATAGACCTAGATAGTTTAACTAAGACAAGCTTATTAATATTAAAATATTAGTTAGCGAAGTTTACTATTCGATAGGCGTATAGTAATTATATAATACTTAGTAAGTACTCTAAATCTCGAAAGGGTTCTAGCCTAGTCGGAGTATATTAGGGCATTTAAAGTAACTATAGCACGTCGTGCTAGCTATATTCTAGAAGCTAGTAATATGCCGGTTACTATAACCGGGCCGTAATAGGGCCGTAACCGCTATTTTAGTTATAAATAAGGCTTATAACTATATAACCGAACCTAGGTACTAAGACCTACTTTGTTTATAATTTAGTTTAGTCTCTTTAAAATTTAGTGTCTAGTAGATTTAATTAGAGTCTATTAAAGTACTAGGTAAGTATTTAACTAGTTAGCTTAGTATAAACTCTAAATTAATACTAGAGTAACGCGACGAGAAATACCTCGAAAATAGGACTAAATACTATATACTATACTATAGCTAGGCTCCTAGAACTCGAGATATAAACTATATAGGATATTATTTAGTATATACTAGCTTTCTAGAGCTAGTAGGTCCCTTAATAGTCGATAAAATGCCTACGAATCTCGGTTACTTCGGTTATAGGCCGGCTATATAGCAAAAGCGTCGGTTATAGCTCGGTTACGTCGGTTACACGGTCACATAATTTTGTAACGTGGCCTAGGCACAACACTTCTAGAAGCAGTACTTTGAATACTAGAACGAAAGGTAACGGTATAATGCTAACGATTTTGCAACATTATTTCGAGGGAAACATCTTTGCTAAGTTAGTAAACTTTAGAAAAGAAATTGGAAAAACAATAAAAATGAATTTAGTCCAATTTTTTTTTCTTGTTGCATCGCCCGTGAATCGCTAATGGCCTGCTAGCTATTGATGCATGTATTATAATCGTTAGAGGAGAGTACTTGCAACGAGGGGCATCGGCTGGCGGCGCGAAGAATGAGGCCCAGGGGGAACGATCTTGGCACAAATTCTAAAATTTCTCACTAAGCAGTTCCTTTGCTACACTTTTCACTGCTTTCACAAAAAGAGAAGTCATTGCATCAGCCGTGAATCGAACACGGGGCCCTAGTTGCACGGCGTTAGTTGATTTTTACGATCTCGAATCATGTAGCACATACCATCGAATTTCTGTTGGCAACGATGGATTTTACCACTAAACCACTGATGCTTCATGTTGAACCAATGTGTCACCTGAAATATAGTAGCTAGAATTGTCAAGAACGATTCCACTAAGGTCTGCAGTGAACTAAGTCTTGATGCCATAGGAGGGCGACATACCCAGAGGCTCCGTCCATTTTTTATGCAATTTGTTCCTATACGGCTTACCTATAGAAAGCAGACCATGCATAGGAAATAGAACATATAGCGGATGGGAAGCACGGGTGCTGAGTCTCAACTTGTTATTATGCATTTTATGATTCAGCATTGCTGCTAGCCATTTGATCGTACATTTCATCTTGAGTTTGCAATCGCATTCGTTCTTTGCCTGAGCATACAGGCTTGTATCACGATGCGGCATGAATCGAAACGCTTTAATCGTCACCATTTGCCTTCAACCGAGCAAGTAGGGACAGTCCTGCATCCTCTGTCAACACGCATCTTAGGTAAAACGCTTTTCTACGCTGCAGTCCCTTCTTCTCCTTCTTATGTTGATCAACACCTTCTCCCTGTTCACTTCTGGGTTCTGTAGATGCCTAAGGTTCAGCCTCTCCTACCTGAGTGCGAGTAGCCCAAGCGGCCATACCCTCCCCTGGACGAGGCTTTGCCCATTCGGTTGCATCTTCATCCTGAAAAGGCTTGAGAGAATCTTCCTGCTTGATGCTTCGTCTCTTGGACGTCTTCGTCTTCGTGGGCAATGGCTGGTCCATCTCAACCTCTGTATTTGTCGTACTCTCGATGGATTCCGAAGTATCGCTCCAATGGTCAGCATGAAATCGTTCGGGGCCATTCCCAGCCATGTGGGCGGCACGATACCATTGTGAACGGACGCATCACGGATCCCGACGGGATCGCATCAACTCAGAAGCAAGCCACGCTTCGCAAGCAGACTGTGCTACACCGTTGGGTACAGATTATCCACCAAGCTCCACGCGTGAACTGTCGGCTAACGAGATCGCCGCTGCCGTCTTTCATGCCGGGGAGTTCGTGAACGAAGAATCGCCACTGAAGTGCACTTCATAACGTTGATGAATCTATTTGGTTGTACGAAAGTGACGGATCCAGAAAACGAAAATGTTTATTCACTCGACTTCACGCCGCTGCTAATCGGTTTCCTCGGCAGGCCAGTCATAGTCAAACCAGGGTTGTCCTTGAACCTCGTCCGCATATTCGGAGACCGTCTTCCAAGTCCACAAGCGCTGCCCAGGATTCACAAGCTCGTTGTCGTTGCCTACAACAGATGCCGTGTGGTTGATTTTGCCTTCTCCCATCAGGAATCGCAAGTAGTTCATTGGATCCAGCGTATCATCAGCGATCGCTCGACTTTTGAACTCGCCAGCTTGGATCTCTTCAACATCAATTGGTGGAGATCCGGCATGCTCGAGAACTCTAGCCACTTGTCTGATACTCAACGCATCACCGCTAATGTGCAATTGCGGGGGCACATCCTCATACCGCATTCTGGCAATCTGGGCCACCGTCTTCCCAACATCTGCTGGCGTAGTGAAAGAGACTGGAACGTCTGCCGAGCCGACGCTGTGAAACTTTCGCCGCTTGACGTCCATGCCAAACCATGGACCCAAGCTGTCTTCGAGGAACAGCCCAGCGTAAATACGACACACTTTTGTGTTGTGTAGCTGGGCCTTGACCAGAGCGTCGTGATGCTTCTTGTGATCCCACTCGGGTTGCGAAAAGTCGTGAAGCGTGTGATCAACTCCGAATTCTGAGGGAATGTACAGTTTTACATCAGACTTTGCAATTGCATCGACCAGAGAGTCTTTGAAAGTGTGTCCTGACGGTCCGACTGTGCTGATTAGTACGTCCACTCCATGAAGCGCGTCTGGCAATTTATCGTTCGTGAATCTTCGTGGTTCAGCACCATCAGGAGCAGCAGCGGTGGTGTCGTCCCCTCGGTCTTGCGTCAAAAAGAGCATTCGTCCATAGCTGGGACGAAAAAGGGATGATAAGAGAGCTGTCGCGACCTGCTTCCCGAGATGACCATTCGCGCCAACAATCGCTATGTTGCGGAGCGTCATGTTCGACGAAGCCTGGCAATTTTGTATAACAGAAAAGGTCATAGGATGACATCGGGATTGCATCCGGTCAATAGGGTATACTGATGCTCGCTGACAAAGCTAGGCGCATGGAAACGGAATCCTCCCGCTCAAAGTCCCACAAATGGACTGTCCCGTTGTGCGCTTTCTGTGGCCTTGCAGTATTCAGAGTCTCAGAGTCAGTATGCTGTGCAGAGGGAAACATTCCTTCAGCGGCCACGACACCATGTTCGACATGCTCACCACTAGTTCGGGATTCACCCGAGATTATCTTGGCGGCTGTCAAGCATAGAAGAGCATCTCTACTTGATAAGCCGGCTCAAGTAAGTGCGAGTATGGAACTCCTAGAATTGATTGAGCCCGCTAACACTGCTCATTTGCTTAGTGTGGATCGGCACTTCAACGCCGAAAGCTATCAAATTCGATGCAGAGAGCTGGTCCACCGGAAATGAGGCAAGAGTGCAGCAACGAGGTCAGGGTCAACCCTACGACGAAAGCAGATCGCCTTACATGGGTCGTCACCAAAATTGTTGTCGGAAAACCAGATCGGAAGTAGAGTTGGTACAGTATACCGTAAAGGATTCCAGGCCTCACTCGTTTGGCTTCTGCTCACTTTCGGCTGAAGGATGATCTTAGATGAAACCATGAAAAGCGTGATCGGCTTCATATATTGCTCGGCAGCATGAGCGAGTCGCTGATGAGAGGGAAGATAATCCTATTGACACACTCGGCAACTTCTCGAACCTGTAAGATGGGCGAGATCCGCATCTGCGTAGATCAAGCGTCTGTTCACCGATGGCTGAAGCATGACTGCGTGCGGCTGCACATGAAAACGAGTTTTTGATGGTAAGCAGGGAATACTGAAGTGCGAACAGAAAAAGGAACCCATGCTCCATGGACGCATGGAGGCTGTGCGGGTAAACAATGTTCCGCCCAATTTTTGCTTACGTAATCTTCCCACCTCCTCTAGAGGTAGTGTTGTGCCTGGGCTACGTCACAAAATTATATAACCGTGTAACCGACGTGACCGAGCTATAACCGACGCTTTTGCTATATAACCGGCCTATAACCGAAGTAACCGAGATTCGTAGGTATATTTTTAACTATTAAGGGGCCTTCTAGCTCTAAAAAGCTAATATATACTAAATAATATCTTATATAGTTTATATCTCGAGTTCTAGGAGCTTAGCTATAGTATAGCGTATAGTATTTAGTCTTATTTTTAAGGTATTTCTCGTCGCGTTACTCTAGTATTAATTTAGAGTTTATACTTATAAGAGCGAGAGGCTTAAGAGCTAATAGCTTAGAGGGCGTCTAAGTTAGACGCTAAAGTATCTAGCTTATACCGCGTATACTTAGCGTAAGATAAAAGCACGCTAAATATATATAAAGGAATCGATAAGAATTAGTCTTTTAATATCTCTAATAGGTATAGTTAGAAGCGCTTAATATATTACTATATACTAATCTTTTATAATACTAATTCTTCTATCTTATTAAGAGTAGCGATCTATTAAGGCCTACTATACTTATATAAGGAGTATTAGTATAGCTAAGTAACTATAGTAGAACTACTAGGTCTAGAGCGCCGCTACTAGGCTACGTAGAAGAGTTATTAAACTCTAAAGCTAAGAAAGAAGAAAACGAGAAGATAAATAACGCTAATAATATATAGGTAAGGCGCGAGCGTCTCGAATAAGAAAACGCTATACTACGCGAATAGCTCGAACTTTACGCTCTCTAAGTAGAAAATAAACGCTTAATATAAGAAGTTAGGACGACTATTCTACTAATACGCTTAAGTATAATAGTACGTAGCCTAGACTTAGAGTACTCTAGTATAGTAAGCGTTACTACGAATACTAAGGATAGTATATACTATAGTAGCGACGAATATACGCCCTACGAGTCTATTAAGCTCCGCTCTTCTAAGCCGTTTAAGGGCGAGACTATTAAAGAAGCCTAAGAATATATCTACGCGTATAAAGTAAACTTTATAGCCGCGCTAAGGAAGTTTATAATAGAATACTAGAAAGTAATTACTAGTATTATATTCCTTATAAGCGAAGTATAAGAAGGTTAGTATAACGAGTACTCTAGTATACTTCTAGTAGAGTATACTTAGGTATAGTTCTATAAGTTCCTATACTATATCGTTAGAGATTAAGCTAACTACTAGCTCCTCGTAACTATTAAATACGAGATAATACGCTAAGGCAAAAATTAAAGTATACGATAATTTATAATAGATCTTAGTAATCTTAAGGTATAGCTTAGCGACTATACTAAGGCGTAGCTAGTTCGCTAGCTTCTCGTAAAGTTAAAGCCGTTACTATAAAAGAATATTTAGAGGTTAGAATAGGTCCTCGACTTTAAGTTAGTTTCGGGTCTAGGTCGGTTTCTAAGAGAACCGACCTAAGACCTAAATTAATAGAGTACCCGACCTAATACGAAATCGATAGGTTAGGTCTAAATACTACCGGTTCCTATATAGGTCTTTATAGAGACCTAAGTTTAAAAAGATAGGTCTAATAACGCGGAATAAAACTAGGTCGCCGCGGGGATAATAGGATTACTCTAATACTAAATATACGTATATATAGAACTAAGCGTAGTAGTATATTAGAAGCGCTAGTTAAAGTAGCGACTATAGTTACGGAGAAAAATAAGGCTACTAACTATACTTACTAACTACGAGATACGGAATTAAATACTATATATAATATCGACTACGAAGTCTATTCTACTCTACGAGTATAACGTAAAAGCAAATACTTCCTTTACTAAGTACTATAGCGAAGATATATTAGTACTATATCCTTCTCGTTATTACTAATCGAGTCGAAGTTACTCTATTTAGTACTTACTAACGCCTTCTAATCCGCCTCTAGCTACTCCTACTACTAACTAACTATATTATTCGAAGGCTCGAACGTAGTTAATATTAGTAGCGCCTCCTTTATAAGCGAATTCCGAGCCTATTACTACGCGTTACGCTCTCGAGAATAATAGTATATAATATTACTAAACGTCGAGGGATTATAGGACCGATTATATCGGCTCTAATAACGCGCTATACTAAAGTCGCGCTTATAACTAGTTCTAGCTACTAGAATAGAGAGGATATCCCGAGCTATTAGCGCGTAATCTAGATATTCTAATACTATTATCTTCTATAACTAGAGTAGATACTTTATAGAATAGGTAGCCGAGTCCTTAAATCTAGCGTAACGATAACGAGATACCTCGTCTAAATTAGCTAACGGCTATATAGTCTACCGCGGCCGTCTAGATACTCTTTAATTAAAGTTAAAGTTATTACTATCTAATCGGCTATAGAGACCTATTACGAATAATATCGTAGAGTAGTATAAGGTCTTTTTCGGCCTAGACTAAGACGTAGCTACGAGAGGCTTATATCGCGCGTATTCGACCTAGAATTTTAACTAGTAGTAATCCTCGAAGGAGGAATCGAGCTCCTCGCTAGAGAACGCCTCGCGGTCCTAGAACGCCCGTTTTATTACTAGATTAAGAATAATCGTAATACTATATATATCGCCGAATCGCTCTTAAGTAGTAGTATAATACTTCTCGAGCTTTATCTATATAGCTTATAAGGTAGAATAAATCTCCTTTTACTAGAATTATATTTTATATTTAAGTTTCTTATCTATAATATCTAAGATATCGAATAAGGTATTATAGTAGCTAAGAACGAGGTAGATTATTAGCTCCTTTATCGTACCGATCTATATTATAGCCTTAGCGAAAGGAGTAGTAAGATTAATAATATATTTAACTCTCTTCTATTTCGTAGTAGTTAGCTTAAGTTCGGGCTAACTCTCGTTCTTAATATACTCGTCGATAATATCTCGTAGTTAAGAACTATATATTAGTATAATCGTAGTTAAGCTCTAACGGGTCTTTATATCTTATATTAAGCGTAAAACCCTATTAGGCGTCTTCTTCTACTATTTATACTATTTTAAGTATAGATATAGATCTACGATCCTCTTTCGCTATAGTACTATAAAACTCTTAAAGCGTTAAGTACTAGAGTTTACCTTAACTATAAGTTTATAGAACTTTATAGAGAGTAGTTATTAGTATAGCTTCTACCGACTACGTTTACTAACTATATATACTTCGTAGGGAGAATATATAGTACCTTTATTAGAACTATAGCTAGACTTCCTACTTTAAGCTAACGTAAGGCGTTCGTATCTATCTCCTCGTTCTATTATTCTTATTCTTTATTTCTTAGCTCGATCTTAAAAGTAGTAAAGAACTTCCTTAAGAAGACCTTAATTATATATATAAAGTATAGAAACTATTCTAAATAGGAGAACTCGTAGTCTTTAGTATCTAATATCTCTCTTATATCTCTATCTATTTCTTAAAGAGGAAGTTATTTAATTAAGACTAATAGCTTCGCGCCTATAAAGTCCTATTATACGCCTCTATATAGCCGTAGATAGAAATAGATGCTCTCGAGTATACTAGTAAAGTATAAGGGCATATAAAATAATCCTACTTCGCTACTACTAGCTATATACTTAATAAGACTAAAACTACTCTAAGATAACCCTAAGACTACTCTACGAACTAAGGTAGAACCCTACTATAGAAAAGATAGAAAAGAGAGAGAATAGAATAGAGGTAGGTAGAGAAGTAAAGAAAGGAGGTAGCTACTAGGTAAGAGATTAGCTATTTACTTACTAAAAAGAGCTATAGAAGGAAAAGAGAAAGGTAGACTCTCTCTACCTAGAATATATATTCCTAGAGACGACTCTCTAGGTCCGAGACGAATAGAAATAATAGCCTTTTATACCGACTCGATATACTATACTAGATATACTATACTAGCTATATCTGCTACTAAAACTAATTTTAGATGCTAAAATTCTATATATAGGGCTTAGCGCTTAGCGCTAAGGCGCACTAAGCGAAATTCTAGTTTTCTCTAGGTATCGGCTTATAATATATATATTTTAGCGCGAATAAGATACCTCTACGACTAAAGAGTTTTTATAGCCTAGGAGGCTTTTTCTCTTACGACTAGATAGGCTTCGGCCTACCCGTACTATATAGTCTTCGACTCCTATAGTACGTTAATAGAATAAATAAACAAATAAATAAATAAATAAATAAACTAATAGCTTCGCTATATATATACGCTTATAGAAGTAAATATCGATAGCCTCGACGCTAGAACTCGTTAGTTAGGAGATATATATATAGGAAGGATACGTATATAGTAGTATATAGTATATTATTATTAGAAGTATTATCCGCTATTAGCGCTATAAGCCTATTAGAGATTTTAAAACGAGTAAGTACGTCGAATAGTAGATCCGCTAGGACTTCGCTCGTATAACGGCCCGAAATATATAGAAAGGCTAGTAAAGCCTTATACTAGGCTTACTCGCTATTAATCTAGTAGCCTCGTATCGTAAAGAATAATACTTAGAGTACCTCGGCGTACTAACTATTAAGGGCGATAGCTATCTAGAAGGTTCTAGATAGCTAACGTTTTAGATTATCCTCGGAGTAATCGACTACGTCCTAGATATATAACTTAATCGTAGCGGCGCTCTTAAAGTTAATAGATCTAGTCTCCTCTAATAGATATTCGTAGATACGCTAAACTATAAGACTTTCGAAGAAGTTTAAGAGTAATCTAAGCTAGGAAACTATAAGCCTATATAACTCTAGAAACTTTAACTAGTCTAGGTACTCGGTTCTAGTAAAACTTTTCTTAAGCTATTCCTATAAATAAGGACTATTAGTATATCTACGTTATATATCTCTATAAAGTATAGTTAGCGAGCGTAGTCGGGAAGCGTAGTTAGTAAGCGTAGTTAGTACCTTATTTTCGTAATAATAAATACTAAACTTATAGATTAATCTTTAGTAGCCTTAATAACTTCTCTAGTAACTCTACGCTTCTAGGAGATATCTTCGTAGCCTACTAAATCGAGGTACTTTTATAGAGCTTTTATTCTATTACCTAGTCCTAGGTATTTAATAACTCTATTATATCCTCTATAAATAACTCTTAGGGCATATATTTCCTAGTCTATACCTTTAACGAAAAATCTCTAGGCCTATAACGTTTATATATTCGAGTTTTATTTTATAGAGTTCGAAGATATTCTACTATACTTATCGTAATACCTCGCCTCTTCGACCTACTAATAGTAGTAGTAAAAGCCCTTAAACGACTAGATATACTCCCGCTACTATATCTATATACTATTAGTTTCGACCTAGTTCTTAGAATTCTCTAGTAGCTTAGTAAGGTTAGCTAGAGGTAGTATTCTATCTCGTATACTAGCTCGACTACTCGAGGTATTCGTAATCGTATAGCGTCCCTTCCTCTACTATTATACTACCTTCTTAATTAGACTAAAGTCGACGAGAGATAGCTATAATTTAGAGTTAGTCTATTATTCGCGAAGCTATATACTTATATATCTTAAGAAAGAAGGAAGTATAGTACTACTACGTCGTATTAGAGTCGTAGGATATACTAGTAATACTATAATATAAAGTATATAGTACTAAGAAGGAATCGTAGAACTAGAGAGTAAAAGCTAGCGGAGTAATAGAGGTAAATAATATTTATAAGGGCGATTAAGTTTTATTAGTATAAGTACTAGCGAGGTATCTCTATTATAGGCCGATAGCTTATCCTAGTAGCGTTATAAAGACGAGTACCTCTAGTACTCTTATCGAGCTCGTAATAGTCGCGACTAATAAACATACTAAGTACTCTTTAATTATAGTAACGCTATAGTTACCTTCGAGGGCAAGTATCTTACTAGCGTAAGAGGCTAGTAGCGTTAATAAAGCTTAAGTCGAAAAAGTAGAGTTAGACTTAGCCTAAGTAGATAAATCTATTATAGAGAGAATTTAGAAACTACTTAAAGACTACGTAAAGCGATATAATACTATATAGTAGAAGGCTAGAAATAATACTAAAAGTAAGAAGAGAAAAAAGAATATAGCGAGCTAGAAGTTTAAGGTATAGCTAGAGCTCCTAGATCTAGTACTAGCTTTAAAGAAAAAGTAATAGTATATCTCTAAAGGTATAACTACTATATAAGAGAATAAGGCTAGTATTAAATATACTTAGCTATTAAAGGTAAGACTTAAGCCGTCTATAAGAATTATAAAGGAGAATTATATATTCGGTAAGCTACTATAGACCGAGAGGTAGAGATAAGAGATATAAGTTAAAGAGGGCCGGCTAGTACTACGACGTAAACCGTAGACCGATATACTATTAGCGGCTATAACTAATCTTAACTTACGAGATATAGACTCCTATCGCTTAGCTTATTTCTAAGGCGACTAGGACCTAGACGTAGAGTTAAGTAACTCTATAGTAATAGAGTAAGCCCGCCGTTAATTTAATAGTAGTAGTACTAATTAGCTATCTATATTCTACTTAGCTTAAGAGAAGTTATAGAGCTTCTATATAAACCCTACCTCTAGCGACTAGAATTTACGTATAAAGGTCTTAGAGATAGCGAGCTTATCCGTAGACGTATCTAGAAGCTACTCGACGATATTCTAAAAGCTAAGTCCTCCTTCCTACTTAGAATCGAGCTATATTTCCTATAGAAGCTCTTTATATACTAACTTCTTTATATTAAACTTATAAGCGTATAACTAGAACGCTAGCTTATTTCGCTTAGCTTATACTTTAGACGTAACTAGCTTCCGGAACCTATTACTATCCTAATCGTATCCTAATAGAATAAGCTAATCTAGGACTTCTAGAGTCTAAGTAAAGCGATTAGCTATATTAAACTTAAAGGACTCCTAGAAGAGATAGTTACGATATACTACGTAGTAATAGAGTAGGAAAATTTCTATTATAGTTAGAAGACGGCCTTCTACTATTAGCTCCTACTACTAGTTAGTATATAGTTAGTAGGCGTAGTCCGTACTAATTTACCTTCGCTTTCGCTATAGATACTAATATGCGGACTAATTTTATAAGCTCTCTATAAGGCTCTACGAAGCGTAAAGTATACTTCTAGTCTAATCGAAGGTACTCGAATGCGTCTTAAAGAAGCTATTAGTTCTAGTAGTAATATACTCTTAATAAGAGCTACTTACGTCCGCTCTAGATACTTAGAATACGTATCTCCTCTTATTCCTAGATTATAGCCTCTTAATAAGGTCTATTTCTTACTACGAGGAACTTAGCCTCTCCTTTATTAGTTATATAATAAACTTAGCTTAACTTCTATATTACGCGCGTAGTATCGTAAGCGTATATACCTTCTTCTTAAACTATCGAATAGCTTTATTCTAAAAGGTATAGATAGCGTAGCTCCTCTATACGGCCTACTTACTCTTAGTAGCGACTCGAAAGTAAAGGTTAGTTATTTTATAGCTAGTACTAGCCGACCTTACTAGTAATACGTAGAGTGCCTCCGGACTCGACTTAGACTAATTAGTATTATACTAGTAGTTATAGTTATAGTACGGGTCGTCTACGCCTTTCTCCTTCTTAATATTAAAATAAAAGCTTTCCTTATTCTAGTTTACTACTTATATAGTAGGCCTATCCTGCGCGCGCTTACGTTTCTTATTATCCCTATTATATATTAGTACTACTAACTATATTAGCCGACTATATAGATTATTACTTATACTATTTAGTCGTACTAAGTATAGTACTCCTTTCTTTAAGCCTTAATCTTCTTCTACTACTACTCCTTCGATAAAGAGCTCTATATATTATTAAAGCCGATTAAAAGCTTCTTTTACTAAGTAAAGGACTTATTTCTAGCTTTGCGCTACTTATTTACTATAGCTCTCTTAAGCGATATATCTACGCGCTAGCTATGCTCGTAAAGAGTATTAGGATTAGAAAAGTAGATATCTATATCTTTCCTTATAATACCTAGTTATATCTAAAGTATAGAAGTACTTATACTATTTAAATCCTTATTTATAAGGTAGGGACGCTTTTAGAAACTATTAGAGAGCGCGGGACTTATTAGACGTTACTTTTATCGCGCTATTATTATAAGTTTAATAGCTAAGAAGAGATAAGTATCGCGAGGTATATAGTAAATATACGCTTAAAATTCGGTAGTAATACGAGTATAGCGGTAGTTAAGATAGTAGTTATTATAGTAGGAGCTAAGTACGATAAATTCTAGCTTTAAGTATACTAGAAGCTTAGTACGTAGCTATTCCTACCTAGCTACTAGCTTACTTCTATACGTAGAGTTTAGCTTCTTATACTATAGTTAGCTACTATAGTTAGCGATATTATATAATATATTACTTACCTAATATAGCGTATACTAATATATACGACTATATACGAATAGCGATAGCTATAGACGTACTTTAGAGCTAGAAGCCGTCGTATACGTTACTTAGATTAACCTTATTATTACTAGCTAAAAAGAGTAACTAATATATACTTATACTCTCGACGACTACTTATCTACTCGTCGCCGATAGTTACTTCTTAGCTTATACTATTAACGACCGCTTATCTCCTTAGCGTAGATAGCTACTTCTTAGCTTATATTATCGACGACTACTCGTCTTCTTAGCGCGAATAATTACTTTTTAGTTTATACTATCGACGACTACTAGTCTTCTTAGCGCTAACGGTTGCTTCTTAGCTTATACTATCGATAACTACTTCTCTTCTTAGTATTAAAGTAGTATCGATAATTATTTTTTCTCTTCTACTATTATAATAACTCGGTTCCTTAATATAAAAGTAAGCTAAAGAGTCTATTTTTCTATTTTACTACTATATTACGACTACTTAACTAGTAATACTATAGAGTACTAGTAAGTCTAGCTCTTTCCTTTTTATAGTCTTTTATATATTCGTAAAGAATTTTAAATAACGAAATATATATACTATAGTCGATATTATCTATATAATACCTAGATATAATCTATACTATAGTAAATATTTACGTCTATTACTATATTCTATAGAGTAGCGAAAGCGATTATAGCGTTCGCGTAACTATAACTTCTACTAGGTAAAGATTAGTAGAAGTATCCTAATATAGTAGTAGAATTAGATATAGTTCTACTATATAGCGCTATTAAACTCTAACCCCTCCTCCTTCTATAGGCCTATATATTCTAGTAGTCGTATACGATTTTCTAGTACTATTATCTACCTTAGCTCTTCTCTCTTATATTTCTATCTATTTACTCCTTCTAACTCTTTAATATCTCTATCTATACTACTCGATATCTTCTCTTATTTCTTAAGTAGACTCTAATATAGAGTTTAACTCGAGCCCTCCTCTATAAGTATATCGTAATATAGATACTAATATACCGCCGTTAGTACTATCTCTACGCGTAGAAAATAAAGCTACTAAGTAGCGGCGAATACGGCTACTAAAGGCTACGGTACTAGACGACGAGTCTTATAGGAAAGTAGTAGTTCTATAGAAAAAAGTAATAGCTATAAGGACGATATAGCGACGAACGAGAGCTAGTAAGTCTAGTATCTTAAAAAGGTAGTTAAAGCTAGGGACGGTAGCCTTACGAGAGATTCGTAAGCTTTAGCGAATAATAGCTTTATATATCCGAAGAGTCCCTTTTTAGTACGCTATCTATAAGATTATAATAGATAAAGGTAGTAGCGATATTATTAGAATTTAGGTAGTAGTACTTAAATACTTATAGAAAGTAGCGGAGGTATTTCTCGTTATAGAGTTCGAGATTTCTAACCTTCTAGTAATTTACGCGAAGCGCGTTACTCTATAAGCGAAGGATATATACCTATATAGTTATCTATACTACTAGTTTACTAGCTAGAACGAAGGAGAGAATAATAATATAGGTATATAATACTAGGTTACCGACTATAATTGCCGACTATAAAGAGCCTAGTATACGTTACTATACTTAGAAGCTTAGAATTAATATATGCGGCGCGGGTAAAGCTATAGCTAGCGCGCTAGCGAGCCTAATGTCTACCTTAGCTAACTTATATACCCTTACCGAACTATTAGTAATACTACTACCTCTACCTCCTTAGAACTTATTAGCAGTCGCGCTTTATTAGCTTATTATTATTGCCTTTCTTTTTTATATCTCCTAACGAATTTTCGTATTATATATATAAAGAATACTACTACTTACGTTAATTATAGCTTAATCGACTACTTTTCTCTCGCCCCTCTACGTATTTATAATAGCTTAACTTCCTACTAATAAGCCTAGCTAGTTCGCCGAGTAATACTTCTTTAGCCGAGATATAGCGTCTACTCCTTCTTTATTTAGAAACTCCTTCTTACTTAAAAACTATTCTATATATAATAGTAATATCGACCCTAGACTTCTTAGTAACTAGGCGCTCTCTTCTAACTAATATAGCGCTTCTATCTCTTCTCTTTTAATTTCTAACCTCTTCGCTTATAATAGTAACGACTAAGAGGCTACTAGTAGAAACGACTAGAATAGTTCTTATAAGAGCGATAGCTTAGAGAGCTAATAGCTTAGGGGGCGTCTAAGTTAGACGCCGAAGTAGAGGTTAGAATAGGTCGGGACGGGTCCGGGTCGGGTCTAGGACCTAAATATATAGAATTATAATAGTTAGGTCGGGTCCTAGCTAGTTCCTACCTAGTTCTAGACCTATCTAATAAATATAGGTATTAGATAGGTCCGACTCGGGTCTAACGATAGGTCTAAAGATAGGTCCTAATAGAAATATAAGATTCGATAGAATATAATATAGAAAATCGAGGGTTATAAATAGATAGAAACTAGAGGAAGTAGAAAGTATAGAAAGCGACGGGTTTTAAAGGTATATTTAATTTAATATAGCAAATTATACGTTTTAGGGCAACTATAAGTATACCGACTACAAATACCGACTACGGCAACCTCTCTACTTATACCGATTTTTACTATATATGCCCTTTATAGTTATAACGATTTTCCCTATATATACTATAGAGATTTATCTCTTACTAAATATATTAATTCCCTAAGACGAGAGTAGGCTAATAATAAACTTTATATCCCTCTACTAAATAGTTACTCGCTTTACGTAAATCGTAGTAACGTTAGTACCTATAATATAGTTAATATCGATCGAATATAGAACGACTAAGAGTATATATACTCGAGAAGAGGTAGACTAGAGCACTCTCGGCGGCTTCCTATAGAGTACTAAGGGCGCTCGCCTACTAATAGTAACCTTCTTAAGAAATAGCTAAGTCTCTAAAAACGTCGTAGCAAACTTCGTAGACGAGGTAGCTAAAGGGTAGCTTTAGTATAAGTAGATCCGTAGACTTCTAGTACTTACGGATCTCTTAGAGCGCGATAGCTAGAGTATAAGTTAGTAATACCGACTATAAATGCCGACTATATAACTTACTACTTAGCTTATAGCGATAAGTCTTCTATATACTAGCTCTATAAGCTAGACCTCCTCTACTTACTACTACTATTTTAGCTAGTGCTTTTCTAGCCGTTCTCTTTCTAGCTAGTCTCTTTTTCGCTACTCGTTTTCTACCTAGTAATCGTTTTCTACCTACTACTCCTCTAGCTACTACTACTACTACTACTATTACTATATTATCCCTCTCGATCTATTTCTTATAAGCTATTTAGTAAGCGAGCTTCTACTTATTAAGACGAGGCCGACCGCCTAGTATAGTTTTCTATAGAGCCTTCCTAGAAAGCTAAAAGGGAGGGGTAGGTAGTATAATACTCTCGTCGCTATTACTCTCGTCGCTATTACTCTCCTTACTATTACTATCGTCGATAATAATAATAGAGACGTTGTCTTCGTTATTTCTATTATCGCCGTTCGCGTTTCTATAAGAACTATTCTAGTCGTTTCTACTAGTAGCCTCTTAGTCGTTACTATTATAAGTAGAGGGGTTAGAAATTAAGAGAGGAGGGGTAGAAGCGCCGCGTTAGCTAGAAGAGGGCGCCTAGTTACTAAGAAGTTTAGAGTCGATATTACTATTATCTATAGAAGGGTTTTTAAGTAGGAAGAAGTTTCTAGACAAAGGAGGAGTAGACGCTATATCTCGGCTAGAGAAGTATTACTCGGCGAACTAACTAGGCTTATTAGTAGGAACTTAAGCTATTATAAATATATAGAGGGCTAAGAGAAAAGCGGTCGATTAAGCTACGATTAATATACGTAGTAGTATCCTTCGTATATATAATACGAAAATTTATTAGGAGGTATAAAAAAGGAAGGCGATAATAATAGGCTAATAAAGCGCGACTACTAATAAGTTCTAAGGTAGTAGAGGTAGTAGTATTACTAATAGTTTAGTAAGGGTATATAGGTTAGCTAAGGCAGACGTTAGGCTCGCTAGCGCGCTAGCTATAGCTTTACTCGCGCTATATATATTAATTCTAAGCTTCTAAGTATAGTAACGTATGCTAGGCTCTTTATAGTCGGCAATTATAGTCGGTAACCTAGTATTATATACCTATATTATTATTCCCTCCTCTATTCTAGCTAGTAAACTAGTAGCGTAGATAACTATATAGGTATATATCCTTTACTTATAGAGTAACGCGCTTCGCGTAGATCGCTAGAAGGTTAGAAATCTCGAACTCTATAACGAGAAATACCTCCGCTGCTCCCTATAAGTATTTAAGTGCTACTACCTAAATTCTAATAATATCGCTACTATCTTTATCTATTATAATCTCGCGGATAACGCGCTAAAAAAGGACTCTTTAGATATATAAAGCTATCGTTTGCTAAAGCTTACGAATCTCTTATAAGGCTGCCGTCCCTAGTATTAACCGCCTTTTCGAGATACTAGACTTACTAGCTCTCGTTCGTTACTATATTATCCTTATAGCTATCGCTTTTTTCTATAGAACTACTACCTTCTTACGAGACTCGTCGTCTAGTATTATAGCCTTTAGTAGCTATATTCGCTGCTACTTAGTAGCCTTATTTCCTACGCGTAGAGGTAGTACTAATAGCGGTATATTAGTATCTATATTAGAATATACTCGTAGAGAAGGGCTCGAGTTAAACTCTATATTAGAGTCCGCTTAGGAAATAAAAGAAGGCATTAAGTAGTATAGATAGAGATATCGAAGAGTTAGAAGAAGCGGATAGGTAGAGGTATAAGAGAGAAGAGCTAGGGCAGATAGGAGTACTAGAAAATCGTATACGACCGCCGGAATACGCGGGCCTATAAAGGGGGGGTTAGAGTTCGATAGCGCTATATAGTAGAACTATATCGCATTCTACTACTATATCGGGACACTCCTACCGATCTTTATTTAGTAGAAGTTATAGTTACGCGAACGCTATAATCGCTTTCGCTACTCTATAGAATATAGTAAGTTAGTAATAGACGCAAATATTTACTATAGTATAGATTATATCCGGGCATTATATAGATAATATCGACTATAGTATATATATTTCGTTATTCGAAGTTCTCTACGAATATATAAAATACTATAGAAGGGAAAGAGCTAGACTTACTAGTACTCTATAGTATTACTAGTTAAGTAGTCGTAATATAGTAGTAGAATAGAAAAATAGACTCTCTAGCCTACTTTTATATCGAGGAACCGAGTCGTTATAATAGTAGAAGAGAAGAAATAATTATCGATACTACTTCGATACTAAGAAGAGGAGTAGTTATCGATAGTATAAGCTAAGAAGCAACCGTCGGCGCCGAGGAGACTAGTAGTCGTTAATAGTATAAACTAAAAAGCAATCGTCCGCGCTAAGAAGACGAGTAGTCGTCGATAATATAAGCTAAGAAGTAGCCGTCTACGCTAAGGAGATAAGCGGTCGTCGATAGTATAAGCTAAGAAATAACTATTAGCGACGAGTAGACGAGCAGTCGTCGAGGGTATAAGTATATAGTAGTTACTCTTTTCGGCCGGCGATAGTAAGGTTAATCTAAGTAACGTATACGATAGATTCTAGCTCTAGAGTACGTCTATAGCTATCGCTATTTATATATAGTCGTATATATTAGTATACGCTATATTAAGTAAGCGATATATTATATAATATCGCTAACTATAGTAGCCGACTATAGTATAGAAAGCTAATCTCTACGTATAGAAGTAAGCTAGTAGCTAGGTAGGAATAGCTACGTACTAAGCTTCTAGCGTACCTAAAGCTAAAATTCGTCGTACTTAGCTCCTACTATAATAACTACTACCTTAACCGCTACTATACTCGTATTACTACCGAATTTTAAGCGTATATTTACTATATACCTCGCGATACTTATCTTTTCTTAGTAATTAAACTTGCGATAATAGCGTAATAAAAGTAATATCTAATAAGTATCGTGCTCTCTAATAGTTTATAAAAGCATCCCTACCTTATAGATAAGGATTTAGATAGTATAAGTACTTCTATACTTTAGATATAACTAGGCGCTATAAGGAAAGATATAGATACCTACTCTTCTAATCTTAATACCCTTCGTAAGTATAGCTAGCGTATAGATATATCGCTTAAGAGAGCTATAGTAGATAAGTAGCGCAAAGCTAAAAATAAGTCCTTTACTTAGTAGAAGAAGCTTTTAATCGGCTTTAATAATATATAAAGCTCCTTATTAAAGGAGTAGTAGTAGAAGAAGATTAAGGCCTAAAGAGAGGAGTACTATACTTAGTACGACTAGATAGCGTAAGTAATAATCTATATAGTCGGCTAATATAGTTAGTAGTACTAATATATAATAGGGACGATAAGAAACGTAAGCGCGCATAGGATAGGCCTACTATATAAGTAGCGAACTAAGATAAGGAAAGCTTCTATTTTAATATTAAGAAGAAGAAGGGCGCGGACGACCCGCACTATAACTATAACTACTAGTATAATACTAATTAGTCTAAGTCGGGTCCGGAGGCACCCTACGTATTACTAGTAAGGTCGGCTAGTACTAGCTATAAAATAACTAACCTCTACCTTTAAGTCGCTACTAAGAGCGAGTAGGCTATATAGAGGAGCTACGCTATCTACGCCTTTTAGAATAAGGCTATTCGATAGTTTAAGAAGAAGGTATATACGCTTGCTATACTACGCGCGTAATATAGGAGTTAAGCCGAGTTTATCGTATAACTAATTAAAGAGAGGCCGAGTTCCTTATAGTAAGAAATAGACCTTATCGAGAGGCTATAATCTAGAAATAAGAGGAGATATATATTCTAAGTATCTAGAGCGGACGTAAGTAGCTCTTATTAAGAGTATATCGCTACTAGAACTAATAGCTTCTTTAGGACGTATTCGAGTACCTCCGATTAAACTAGAAGTATACTCTACGCTCTACGGAGCCTTATAGAGGGCTTATAAAATTAGTCTATATATTAGTATCTATAGCGAAAGCGAAGGTAAATTAGTGCCGACTACGCCTGCCGACTATATACTAACTAGTAGTAGGAGCTAATAGTAGAAGGCCGTCTTCTAACTATAACGGAAATTTTCCTACTCTATTACTATATAGTATATCGTAACTATCTCTCTTAGAAGTCCTCTAAGTTTAATATAGCTAATCGCTTTGCTTAGACTCTAGAAGTCCTAGATTAGCTTGTCCTATTAGGATACGATTAGGATAGTAATAGGTTCTAGAAGCTAGTTACGTCTAAAGCGTAGGCTAAGCGAAATAGGCTAGCGTTCTAGTTATACGCTTATAAGTTCGATATAAAGGAGTCGGTATATAGAGAGCTTCTATAGGAAATATAGCTCGATTCTAAGTAGGAAGGAGGACTTAGCTTTTAGGATATCGTTAAGTAGCTTCTAGGTACGTCTACGGATAAGCTCGCTATCTCTAAGACCTTTATACGTAAATTCTAGTCGCTAGAGATAGGGTTTGTATAGAAGCTCTATAACTCCTCTTAGGCTAGGTAGAATACGGATATATCTCGTTAGAAACTACCTAAAGACTACGTAAAGCGATATAATACTATACGGTAGAAGGCTAGAAATAATACTAAGAGTAAGAAGGGGAAAAAGAATATAGTAAGCTAGAAGTTTAAGGTATAGCTAGAGCTCCTAGATCTAGTACTAGCTCTAAAGACAAAGTAGTAATATATCTCTAAAGGCGTAACTTCTAGCTCGCTATATTCTTTTTCCCCTTCTTACCCTTAGTATTATTTCTAGCCTTCTACTATATAGTATTATATCGCTTTACGTAGTCTTTAGGTAGTTTCTAAATTCTCTCTATAATAGGTTTATCTACTTAAGCTAAGTCTAACTCTACTTTTTCGACTTAAGCTTTATTAACGCTACTAGCCTCTTACGCTAGTAAGATACTTGCCCTCGAAGGTAACTATAGCGTTACTATAATTAAAGAGTACTTAGTACGTTTATTAGTCGCGACTATTACGAGCTTAATAAGAGTACTAGAGGTGCCCGTCTCTATAACGCTACTAGGATAGGCCGTTGGCCTATAATAAAGATACCTCGCTAGTACTTATACTAATAAAACTTAATCGCCTCTATAAATATTATTTACCTCTATTACTCTACTAGCTTTTACTCTTTAGTTCTACGATTCCTTCTTAGTACTATATACTTTATATTATAGTATTACTAGTATATCCTACGACTCCGATACGACGTAGTAGTACTATACTTCCTTCTTCCTCGAGATATATAAGTATATAGCTTCGCGAACGATAAACTAACTCTAAATCGCAGCTATCTCTTATCGACTTTAGTCCGATTAAGAAGGTAGTATAATAGTAGAGGAAGGGACGCTATCTAATTATAAATACCTCAAGTAGTCGAGCTAGTATATAAGATAGGATACTACTTCTAGCTAACCTTACTAAGCCGCTAGAGGATTCTAAGGACTAGATCTAAACTAATAGCGTATAGATATAGTAGTAGGAGTATACCTAGTCGTTCGAGGGCTTTTACTACCGCTATTAGTAGCTCGAAGAGGCGAGGTATTACGATAAGTATAGTAGAATATCTTCGAACCCTATAAAATAGAACTCGAATATATAAACGTTATAGGCCTAGAGATTTTTCGTTAAAGGTATAGACTAGGAAACGTACGCCTTAAGAGTTATATATAGGGGATATAATAGAGTTATTAAATACTTAGGACTAGGTAACGGAATAAAAGCTCTCTAAAAGCACCTCGATTTAGTAGGCTATAAAGGAGCCTCCTAGGAGCGTAGAGTTACTAGAGAAGTTATTAAGGCTACTAAAGATTAATCTATAAGTTTAGTATTCGTTAATACGGGAATAAGGTGCTAACTACGCTTACTAACTATACTTACCGACTACGCTCGCTAACTATACTTTATAGAGATATATAACGTAGATATACTAACGGCTCTTATTTATAGGAACGGCTTAAGAAAAGTTTTACTAGAATAGAGCACCTAGAACGATTAAAGTTTCTAGAGTTATATAGGCTTATAGTTTCCTAGCTAGGCTTACTCTTAAACTTCTTCGAAAGTCCTATAGTTCGGTATACCTACGAATATCTATTAGAGGAGACTAGATCTATCGACTTTAAGAGCGCTACTATAATTAAGTTATATATCTAGGACGCGGTCGATTACTCCGAGGACAATCTAAAACGTTAGCTATCTAGAACCTTCTAGGTAGCTATCGCCCTCGATAGTTAGTATACTAAGGTGCTCCGAGTATTATTCCTTACGATACGAGGCTACTAAATCGATAGCGAGTAGGCCTAGTATAAGGCTATGCTAGCCTTTCTATATATTTCGGGCTATTATATAGGCGAAGTCCTAGCGGACCTACTATTCGACGTACTTACTCGTTTCGAGATCTCTAATAGGCTTATAGCGCTAATAGCAAATAATACTTCTAATAATAATATACTATATATAGCTATATACGTATCCTTACTATATATATACCTTCTAACTAACGAGTTCTAGCGTCGAGGCTATCGATATTTGCTCCTACGAGCGTACGCGTATAGTAAAGCTATTAGTCTCGATTAAATAACTTCCTCTTTAAGGAATAGATAGGGATATAGGAGAGATATTAGATACTAAAGACTACGAGTTCTCCCGTCCGAAATAGTTCCTATACTTTATATATATAATCTAGCTCTTCTTAAGGAAGTTCTTCGCTACTCTTAAGATCGAGCTAAGAAACGAGAGATAGGAACGATAGGACGAGAAGATAAATACGAATACGTTACGTTAGCTTAAAGTAGGAAGTCTAGCTATAGTTCTAATAAAGGTACTATTTATTCTCCCTACGAAGTATATATAGTTAGCAAACGTAGTTAGTAGAAGCTATACTAATAACCGCTCCCTATAAAGTTCTAGAAACTTATAGTTAAGGTAAACTCTAGTACTTAACGCTTTAAGAGTTTTATAGTACTATAGCGAAAAAGGATTATAGATCTATATCTATACCCGAAATAGTATAAATAGTAGAAGAAGACGCTTTAAAGAGTTTTACGCCTAATATAAGATATAAAGACCTATTAGAGCTTAACTACGATTATACTAATACGTAGTTCTTAACTACGAGATATTATCGACGAGTATATTAAGAATAAGGGTTAGCTTAAACTAAAGCTAACCGCTATAGAATAGAAGAGGGTTAAATATATTATTAACCTTACTACTCCTTTCGCGGAGGCTACGATATAGATTAGTACGATAAAGAGGCTAATAATCTACCTCGTTCTTAGCTACTATAATACCTTGTTCGATATCCTAGATATTATAGATAAGAAACTTAAATATAAAATATAACTCTAGTAAAAGGAGATTTATTCTACCCTATAAGCTATATAGATAAAGCTTAAGAAGTACTATACTACTACTTAAGAGCGATTTAGTAATATATATAGTATTACGATTCTTCTTAATCTAGTAATAAAACGGGCGTTCTAGGACCGCGAGGCCTTCTCTAGCGAGAGGCTCGATTCCTTCTTCGAGGATTACTACTAGTTAAAATTCCGGGTCGAATACGCGTAATATAAGCCTCTTATAGCTACGTCCTAGTCTAGGCCGAAAAAGGCCTTATACCGCTCCGTAATATTATTCGCAATTAGTCTCTATAGTAGATTAGATAGTAATAACTCTAACTTTAATTAAAAGGTATCTAGACGGCCGTAGTAGACCGTATAGCCTTTAGCTAATTCGGACGAGGTATCTCGTTATCGCTACGCTAGATTTAAGGACTCGGCTGCCTATTCTATAGAGTATCTGCTCCGGTTATAGAAGATAATCGTATTAGAATATCTAGGTTACGCGCTAATAGCCTAGGATATCCTCTCTATCCTAGTAGCTAGAACTAGTTATAAGCGCGACTTTAGTATAGCGCGTTATTAGAGCTAATATAATCGGTCCTACGATCCCTCGACGTTTAGTAATATTATATACTATCGTTCTTAAGAGCGTAACGCGTAGTAATAGGCTTAGGATTCGCTTATAGAGGAGGCGCCGCCGATATTAACTACGTTCGAGCCTTCGAATAATATAGTAAATTAGTAGTAGAAGTAGCTTAAGGTAGATTAGGAGACGTTAGTAACTACTATATAGAGTAACTTCGACTCGATTAGCGATAATAAGAAGGATATAGTACTAATATATCTTCGCTATAGTACTTAGTAAAGGAAGTATTTACTTTTACGTTATACCTATAGAGTAGAGTAGACTTCGTAGTCGATATTATAAATAGTATTTAATTCTAATATCTCGTAGTTAGTAAGTATAGTCGGCAAGTATAGTCGGCATCCTTATTTTTCTCCGTAACTATAGTCGCTAGTTTAACTAGCGCTTCTAATATACTATAACGCTTAGTTCTATATATACGTATATTTAGTATTAGAGTAATTCTATTATCCCTACGGCGACTTAGTCTTATTCTCCGGCATTAGACCTATCTTTCTAAACTTAGGTCCCTATAAAGACCTATATAGGAACCGGTAGTATTTAGACCCGACCTATCGATTTCGTATTAGGTCGGGGACCCTATCGATTTAGGTCTTAGGTCGGTTCCCTTAGGAACCGATCTAGACCCGGAACCGACCTAAAGTCGGGGACCTATTCTAACCTCTACGCTAAAGTATCCGGCTTATACTACGTATACTCGGCGTAAGATAAAAGTACGCTAAATATATAAAGAGGAATTAGTAAGAATTAGTCTCTTAATATCTCTAACGGGTATAGTTAGAGGCGCTTAATATATTGCTATATACTAACCTTTTATAATACTAATTCTTCTACCTTATTAAGAGTAGCGATCTATTAAGGCCTACTATACTTACGCGAGGAGTATCTATATAGCTAGGTAACTATAGCGAACGCGCTAGGTTCGTAGTACTACTATTAGGCTACGTAGAAGAGTTACTAAACTCTAAAGCCGAGAAGACGAGGAGATAAATAATACTAATAATACGTAGGCAAGGCGCGAGTATCTTAAATAAGAGAACGCTATACTACGCGAATAGCTCGAACTCTACGCTCTCTAAGTAGAGAATAAACGCTTAACGTAAGAAGTTAGGACGACTACCCTACTAATACGCTTAAGTATAATAGTAAGAAGCCTTAGCTTAGAGTACTCTAGTATAGCGAGCACTACTAGAGATACTAAGGATAGTACGCGTTATAGTAGCGACGAATATACGCTCTACGAATCTATTAAGCTCCGCTCTTCTAAGCCGTTTAAGAGCGAGATCGTTAAGGAAGCCTAGGAATATATCCGCGTATATAAAGTAAACTTTATAGCCGCGCTAAGAAAGTTTATAATAGAATACTAGAAAGTAATCGCTAGTATTATATTCCTCGTAGGCGAAGCGTAAGAAGCCTAGTATAACGAGTACCCTAGTATACTTCTAGTAAGGTATACTTAGGTATAGTTCTATAAGTTCCTATACGATATCGTCGGGGATTAAGCGAACCGCTAGCTACTCGTAACTATTAAGTACGAGATAATATATTAAGGCGAAAATTAGAGTATATAATAATTCGTAATAGACCTCGGTAGTCTTAAGATATAGCTCGGCGACTATACTAAGGCGTAGTTAGTACGCTAGCTTCTCGTAAAGTTAAAGCTATTACTACGGAAGGATATTATTAAGAACTATATTATCCTAGCGAAGCGCGCCGACCTTATTACCCTAGTACGACGCCTTAAATAGGTAGAAAGGTTAATACTATATAATATAGGCTTACGCGACTATAATAAGGACGCGTCGTACTAGTAGTTAAAGTATAAGAGGATCGATAGTAACGCGTATGCCTCTAAAGGTAGTTATAGGTCTAACTCGAAGGAGAAGAACTCTTAGAACAAGTATAAAGGTAAAGATAAGGACTAGTAACCTAGGTATTATAGTTATAACGAGGTAGGCTATATCCGTCTAGATTATTTAAATAAGAATAAGGATAGTAATAAGCTAGTAGTCCGTAAGGTAGCCGTAAGTAAGTCGAAAAAAGTAGAAGCGATAGAGATATTATATAAGTCTCTACTACTAAAGTAGATAGCATAGGGTACCTACCTATATAATATATGCTAGTAGTACGAGTATAAGGAGAAGTTAAGTCTTAGGAGGGCCGTAGGCTAGCTAAGTTCCTTCTTAATAATACTACGGATATTAATATAGTATTACGAGCCTTCGTGCTCTAGTATAAGTTGCCCCTACGGCTAAACGCGGCCTTACTACTAGCTACTACCTTTACGAGTAAACTAGGTTATTATTATAGTACGTACTATATACGTATAAGGCTCGTAGACTCCTCGGGGATCGAGTACGTAACTAGAGGGATCTTCTACGTATATAATATACTAGATCCTAATATTATTCTTAGCCGTCTATAGTAATATATATAATAGGTAAGTATCGATAGTAGTATAGATAAATAGCGTTATAGTAACGATCGTTTCGGCCGATTCGAAGTCCGAGAGGCCTATAAGTTCCTTAAAGACCTCTAGAAGGCACCTACTATATTTATAGTTAGCCTAAGTAGAATAAGTAAGGAGCCTACTTCGATACTAAAGAAGTTCTATTAGTTTAACGATGTTCTTAACCTAATAGAGGAGATACGAAGTAGACCTATTAATAGCGCTAAGTATACGATCGACCTAAAGCTAGGTACTATACTACTCTTTAGGCCTTTATACTACTAGTTAGGTAGAGAGCTCGAAGAGCTTAAGAAGTACCTAAAGACTAGGCTTAAGTATAATTAGATTAAGCGTTCTAATAGCGAGGTAGGTACGCCTATCCTATTCGTACTAAAGAAGAATAGTAAGCTACGGTTATATATAGACTACTACGAGCTAAACGAGATTACGATTAAGAATCGGTATCTACTTTCTCTTATTAGCGAAACGCTAGATAGACTTATAGGAGCTATATAGTTTACGTCGCTAGATCTTACGGACGCGTATTATCGTATCTATATTAGACTAAGCGACTACTAGAAGACTACGTTCTATACGCGATACGGTTACTACTAATACTAGATAATACCCTTTAGTTTAACGAACGCCCTAGTAACGTTCTAGGTATATATTAACCGCGCGCTAGTAGAGCTAGTAGATATAAGTTACGTAGTATACCTAGATAATATCCTAATCTATAGTAAGACTCGCGAGGACTATATACGAGACGTACGCGCTATACTTAAGAGGCTCTATAAGTTCGGACTCTACGTATAATACGCTAAGTATAAGTTCTTCTAGAAATAAGTTAACTTCCTTAGGTTTATAGTTATAACTAAAGGCGTAGCGATAGACCTTAGTAAGGTAGCTATAATCGCCTCGTAGCCGAGGCCGATTACTCTAATAGAGGTTTAATTGTTCCTTAAGTTCGCGAACTTCTACTACTACTTTATCTTCGAATATTTAAGGGTCGTAGTACTACTAACTATACTCTCGAAGAGCGCGAAGAATAGTAGGAAGCCGGGGCCTATTAGTTAGGGCGAAGCTAAGAAGTAGGCTTTCCTAAAGTTAAAAGAACGCTTCTAGACCGCGCTACTTCTTAGGTACTTTAACTCTACGCTATGCCTATAAGTCGAGACCGATACGTCTAACTTCGCTATTACTAGTATTCTAAGCTAGCTATTCGAGGTAGAATAGTACCTAATCGCGTTCTTCTTATAGAAGATAATTAATACTAAGTATAACTACGAGGTCTATAATAAGGAACTTCTCGTAGTAGTAGAATCCTTTAAGGTATAGAGGCCTTACCTCGAAGGCGCTACGTATAAGGTAGAGGTACTAGTCGACTACGCTAACCTAAAGGCCTTTATAGGTATAAAGTAGTTAATAGGCCGATAGGCTAGGTAGGCTACGTTCTTAGCCCCGTATAACTTTATAATTAGTTATAGAGTAGGTAAGCTAAACGTAGCTAATACGCTATCGAGGCGTAGCGATTACGTAAAAGATACGTAGGCGATAAATAACCTATTACTATCGCTATAGTAGAAACTCTAAGTTTAGAGCGACCTTCGAGTAGGCGGACTAGTTATAAACTATATTAAGGCCGCCTATAACTACTAGTATATAATAAACTAGAGGATAGTAACGAAAGTAGCTAATAGGACGTAGCCTACTAGCCTCGAACGCTACGAGCCGGGTCTATATAGATTTGCGCTACTAATATAGGTCGCTAGCGCTATTATTACGAAGGAACGGCCGTATACTAATACCTTAGACCTAGTAATTAGATACGTAGCTACGCTAGTTTAGCTAGACTCGATAGTAAAGGAACTATATATATAAGCGAAGAGCGATAGAGGCGAAAACGATAAGTATACTATCCGAGATAGATATATATATTACGAAGAGGTATTATACCTTCCTTATAACTCCGTATTACGAACGTAAGTAATTCGTATATACTACGACGACTTCCTAACTAGCTATTTTAGTAAGGATAAGACTATAGAACTCGTTAAGAGAAAGTACTAGTAGCTAGAGATTAACGAGGACGTTAGATAATACGTCGAATCGTATAGTAGCTATTAGAAGGCGAAAGCGAGGCGCTACTATCCTTATAGCGAGATAGTTACGCTTCCTCTACTAGAACGGCTATAGAAAGATCTATCTATAGACTTTATTATAGACCTTCTATCGAGTAAGCGTAATAGTCGTATATTTAACGCGATCCTTATAATTATCGACTACTATTCTAAGATAGTAACTTTCGTTCGAACGATAAAATGCTATATAAGTATAAAGCTTATAGATATCCTACTTAATAAAGTTATACGACTTCGAGGCGTACCTAGTAGTATTATCTCTAATAGAGGGCCTATATTTACTAGCTAGTTCTAGTCGGACTTCTATTTCGAGATATACGTAAAACGTAGGCTAAGTATAGTATTTTACTCGCAAACGGACGGCTAGACTAAACGCGTAAACTAGACGCTTAAGTAGTACCTACGTATCTATTATAAGAAGAACTAAGACGACTAGGCGTCTATACTAGCCTCTATAGAATTCGCGTATAATAATAGCCTAAATGCGATACTAAAGATATCGCTATTCTACGTTATCTACGAGTTTAACCTAGACCTAATAATAGAGACCTATAAGAGGGACGTAACCGAATCTCGAGGCGCGATTCTATAAAGAGAAGTACTAGTAGTAAAGGACGCTATAAAAAGATTAAAGCGGAACTATAAGGAGTTAATAAAGCGCTAGTAGTAAGTAAGCGAGTCGTAGGCTAAGTATTATAACTAGAAGTATTAGCTAAAGGAATATAAGGTTAGTAATATAGTCCTTTTATTTACGAAGAACTTAAAATTAAAGGTACTATTAAAGAAGCTAGCGGATAAGTTCGTTAGACTATTTAAAGTAATCGACGTAGTTAGGAAGTAGGCGTACTACCTAGCTCTTCTAACGGGATTACGTATCTATAATATCTTCTATATATCTCTCCTAGAACCTTAGTATAGTAGCGAATCTTAAGAGACTTGCTTGCCTCTCGTAAATAATAAGAGCGAGTAGATAGTCGAGAAAGTACTAGAAACTCGAGTCGAGAAGAGTAAGAGGAAGTAGCTAGTTCGGTAGAAAGGCTAGCTAGAAGAATATAATACGTAGAAACTAATTAAATATATTAGGGAATATAAAGCGCTCGAGGAATTCGAGGTATAAGAGTAGAGTAAGAGGAGCTTACGTAAGCCGTAAAGTTAACTATCGCGGCTACTACGCTACTAATTAACTGTCGCGACTACTATAACTTACGACGAGTATACGCTAAGCGCTAAGGCTACGACGAGACGTTACGTTATAAAAAGGAATAGAGAATACGAAGTAGAGAGAAATTACTTATTTATAGCGCCTATAGACGTAGCGTAAACAGGCCGTAGCGCCGGCATAGAATAGAAGTACGAAATAAGGCAGCGAACTATATAAGTAGCGTAGAAGAAGCGCGAGAAGAGAGTATAAGGAGAGCGCGCGATACGCTAGCTTACTCCTCTATATCTTCGTCCTTCTTCTTCTTATTTTTATCCTTCTTCTTATCCTTATTATTATCCTCCTTCTCCTTCTCTACTATAAAGGCCTCGTCGTTAGAGACCTTCTCTATCTAGCTAGTAAGGCGGTTAGCGTAAGTAGTATAGACCGCTATATTAAGAGCCTCTTTTAAGGCGCTAAGTAGGCGTAGACGCTACGAAGAATATTAGTAACGCGTACGAGGAGTATATAACCTATAAGATATACCTCGTACTTAAGCTTAAAGAGTCTAAAGGATAGAGCGATTTACTTACTAGCTATAAGTAGCTTAGTAGTAGAAGGACCGCTACTAGCTAGTAGCGCGCTAGCTCTACCCTTCTTTAAGGTCTTAAAGACCCTAGCCGACTTACTCTTATTAGACTATAGGACCTTAAGGCTATCGGCGATTAGGGCCTATAAATTAGTAGAGCAGCGGTAGAGCTACTTAGCGCGTACGGCTAGCCTACCCTCGGCTAGCTTAGCGAGGTAGAAGCGTAAGCGCTTTAACTACGTAATAATATCTAGGTTAGTATAGTAGTCGTAGGAGTAGTTATTATTATTATAGCGCTAGTAATTCTTCTTCTTACTTAATTTTATAACCTTATTATATAGCCGAACGCTAGCTATACGTACTATATTAGTAAGGAACTCGTAGCTAATACGTACGTAGAACGCTAGACTTACTCGTTACTAAATATAAGAGATAACGATAATAGTCGTCGTTCTTAGTAGTAGGAAGGTTAGTAATAGTACGAGGATCGGCTAAGATTATAGGAGTAGGGTTCTTCTTAAGAGGTATAATACTTATAGAACGAGTACTAGAAGGAGGCTAGAGAGATATATAGATAGTATAAGGTAGAAGTAGGGCGCTTATCTAAAGATAGTATACTAGAACAAGTATTAACGTAATTAGGCGCGAACTTATAGCCCGTACCTACTCTATAATTAACGCGCGGCCTATATAGGGTCTATAATATAAAAGTCCCTTAAGATCTAGTACGTTACTATAGTACTACTAAAAATCGCGTACGACTACGAGGTAGTAGAGTAACGCAACCGTAACGTAATAAGAACGTAAGCGGCCGGCTACCGTATTAATATAGACTCTTCTACGAGCTAAGATAGCTTTATAAAGAAGAGGAGATAATTATAAGAGTAATAGCTTAGGGAGCTAATAGCTTAGAGAGCGTCTAAGTTAGACGCCGAAGCATCCGGATTCCGGCTTATACCGCGTATACTTAGTATAAGATAAAAGTACGCTAAACGTATAAAGAGGAATCGGCAAGAATTAGTCTCTTAATATCTCTAACGAGTATAGTTAGGGGCGCTTAATATATTACTATATACTAACCTTTTATAGTTCTTATAGAAACGCGAATAGTAATAATAGAAATAACGAAGATAACGGCTCTATTATTAATATCGACGATAGTAATAGCGACGAGAGTAATAGCGACGAAAGTATTATACTACCTACCTCTTCTCTTTAGCTTTTTAAGAAGACTCTACGAAAAACTATACTAGGTAGTCGGCCTCGTCTCGATAAGTAGAAGCTCGCTTACTAAATAGCTCGTAAGAAATAGATCGAGAGGGATAATATAGTAATAGTAGTAGTAGTAGTAGTAGCTAGAAATATAGTAGATAAAGACGTAGTAGATAGAGATATAGTAAATAACGGAATAAATAGTAGCGTAGTAGCTAGAGGAGTAGTAGGTAGAAAACGATTACTAGATAGAAAACGAGTAGCGAAAAAGGAACTAGCTAAAAAGAGAACGGCTAGAAAAGTACTAGCTAAAATAGTAGTAGTAAGTAGAGGAGGTCTAGCTTATAGAGCTAGTATATAGAAGACTTATCGCTATAAGCTAGGTAGTAAGTTATATAGTCGGCATTTATAGTCGGTATTACTAACTTATACTCTAGCTATCGCGCTCTAAGAGATCTATAAGTACTAGAAGTCTACGGATCTACTTATACTAAAGCTACTCTTTAGCTACCTCGTCTACGAAGTTTACTACGACGTTTCTAGAAGCTTAGCTATTTCTTAAGAAGGTTACTATTAGTAGGTAAGCGCTCTTAGTACTCTATAGGAAGCTACTAAGAGTACTCTAGTCTACCTCTTCTCGAGTATATATATTCCTAGTTATTCTATATTCGATCGATATTAACTATATTATAGGTACTAACGTTACTACGATTTACGTAAAGCGAGTAACTATTTAGTAAAGGAATATAAAGTTTATTATTAGCCTACTCTCGTCTTAAGGAATTAATATATTTAGTAAGAGATAAATCTCTATAGTATATATAAGGGAAATCGTTATAACTATAGAGGGTATATATAGTAAAAATCGTTATAAGTAAAGAGGTTACTATAGTTAGTATTCGTAGTCGGTATACCTATAGTTATACTAAATCGTATAATTTGCTATATTAAATTAAATATACCTTTAAAACCTATCGCTTTCTATACTTTCTACTTCTTCTAGTTTCTATCTATTTATAATCCTCGATTTTCTATACTATATTCTATCGAATCTTATATTTCTATTAGGACCTATTTTTAGACCTATCGTTAGACTCGAGTCGGACCTATCTAATACTTATATTTATTAGATAGGTCCGGAACTAGGTAGGAACCGGCTAGGACCCGACCTAACTATTATAGTTCTATATATTTAGGTCCTAGACCCGACTCGGACCCGTCCCGACCTATTCTAACCTCTAGCTATTCTAGTCTATAGTAGCGTTATTTAACGTAGTATGCGTCCTTCTACCTAATATTCTTTAAGCCGTTATATATTTTTAAGAGATATTCGCGTATTAAAGTTAATAGCTAGGTACTATAAGCTAGTACGAAGGATAATAGGCTTAGATTAAGACTATATAAATATCTACCTTATTATTCTAGATATAATAGTAGTAGCGAGGAGTATCTTTCTACTAAGCTAAGTAAGCTCGATACGTTATATAAAGGTATAGCTAAGAATAGGCCGAGCTAGCCTATTCTACTAGTACCTATATAGTATATCCTTATAAATAAACTTAACTTACGTACGAGATATAACTAGCTCTAGCTAGACTATACTCTAGTAGTATTACCTAGCTAACTTAATATATTATCTTTAGCTATACTCGCTAACCTTAATAATAATACTTATTATCGATCTACGTATACTAAGCTAGTATACTATACTAGCCTCTATAATTTTACTTATTCTAGAGTTAGGATTATAGTAGCTATTACTATAGTCTACTTTTAGCGAATACTATATAAGTATACTCCTAGTAGGATAATAGAGTAGAGACTCGCTCCTAGAGTACTTTTAAAATCTTTTAGACTAGTATTATATCTAGGCTATATTTTAAAATTATATAACTATATAACTAACGTAACCGAGCTATAGCCGACGCTTTTACTATATAGCTAGCCTATAACTAAAGTCGAGATTCGTAGGTATTTTATCGACTACTAAGAGAACTTCTAGCTCTAGAAAGCTAGTATATACTAAATAATACTCTATATACTTTATATCTCGAGTTCTAGGAGCCTAGCTATAGTATAGCGTATAGTATTTAGTCCTATTTTTAAGGTATTTCTCGTCGCGTTACTCTAGTATTAATTTAGAGTTTATACTAAGCTAGCTAGTTAAATGCTTACCTAGTACTTTAATAGACTCTAATTAAATCTACTAGACACTAAATTTTAAAGAGACTAACTAAATTATAGATAAAGCAGGTCTTGGCACTTAGGTTCGGCTATACGGTCACAAGCCCTATTTGTAACCAAAACAGCGGTTACGGCCCGGTCACGGCCCGGTCACAGTGACCGGCACATCACTACTTGTGCGTGTTACGGAGCACAACCAAAGACGGTCGTTAAGCCATCGAAAACAAAGGTGGTGACCAAAACAGTATCGGATCGTGCGCGCACTACAACCAAGACGAGCACAATCACCAGTACCGCAACAAATTTACCAGTCACCAAGTTCGTCACCGTCACGACCACTTTCGTTCAGGAAGCCACTGATGCAAGTGTGAAGATGGCAGGAGCTTCCGTGCGTCAGGTCTGTGAGAGTGTCTCTCATGCAGTGCAGCACGTACGGTGTCCGCGGAGCGTGAGTGACTTTTCCTCATTTGGTCACCGCAAAAATATACAGTACACCACGCACGCTGCTCGGTTCCTCCTTTGACCTGGATGCCATGCCCCCCCCCCCCCCCCTCCATCACTGTCGCCCATTGTAATCCAAGGTATGACAGACCTCACGATAGTTTTTTCTCCGCGTGTATGATGCGACCTATCGCAATGCACTCGCCGTTCTGAAGCTTTCATGCGGACAAGTTTGCTAGCAATCTCCCTGATCCAATCAAGCTTGAACGAATTCGTACGAACAAAACACTGTGTCGAGGACCACACAGCTGATTTGGAATCTCGTCACTAGTGTCGGTCCTACGACAATTCCGAGGAAAGTGGGACAACGTTTCGACACTCCTGACGCAGGAAAACATGATGTGCGCGCACATCGCAACGTTCCATTCAACACTAAACAAAACACGATACAGCAAACGATACGTCGACATGGGCGGCAGTAACAATCTCATACACAACTTTCGTCTCGACTCGTAACTTACAATGCATTCCACAAAGAGCCCGACCTGCAGACTCAACACATGACTCGTTTCATCAGGTGCTGCGGTTCCCAGCAGTAATGGCCTCAATCGCACGCCTCCTTCGCTCCTCGATGCCCATGATGATGGCCAAGCTCAAAATCTCCAACTCCTCTTCGACGGCGGCGTAGAATTCGATCTTCGCAAAGGGTTTGAAAGCAAACCACGTCCGATCTTTGTGATACGCGGCCAGCACTACCCCCGTATCGAGTTCGATGAGGTGATGGTCTCCGGAGCCTGGGTTGCCGTCCAGGATGCTTTCGCCAGTGCTGTTGCAAGTCAGTAAGGTGGTGGTTCCTTGGGATCGCACAATGATGTGTTGATTGCGGCCACTCACCTGCGCCAGGACAGATGACGATGCTGGTGGTCAAACAAATAATCCCTTTCATTCCAACTGCTCCATTTCACCTGCGGCCACTTCTGGTACGGGGTGGAGTCGAGCGGCCCAGCGCGAATATAGAAACCAGAACGGATCTGCTTGAACTTGCAGGCCTGGTAGATGAAAGCTCACATTAGTTCATCTTCCTCATCGCTGGAGTCGCGGTGGAAGCGTGTCGACTTACCGCAGCAATTGGCGCGTATTGCGTCGCACCAGCATGGACGAGAACCAACGGCGTGCCGAAAAAGCTGCACCTGATCTGCACAAACTTGACGACTCGTCCGTTCTTCAGAATTTCCATCTCATTCGTCGCACATTCTCCCATGTATCGCACCTCCAACACCTTCCGCGTTCGAGAGGCTTGAAGCGGCCCCGTGTTTTGCTTTGGAGACGCGATAGGCTCGGGAACTGGGATGCCTGTTGCCTGGACTTGCATTTCTGGGACTTCGTCTTGAGCGATGACAATTTTCTCATCGTCGGGGATCCATTGAGGCGTCACAGGAGAGTACGTGGATGGCATCGAGTAGACCGAACCCGCAGCTTCGTCGAGGGAGAGCCGGAAAGGGTAGTTTCGGATGTCGTGTGGGGCACTGCTTGGAGTCGAATACAAAGAATCCAAGGATTCAGTGGAGAGGCGTGGTAGGATGTGAATTCGTTTGTCTCGTGCAAAGTCGATCGGTGCCTCGAGCTCTGCAATCTGTGGCTCCTGCAACTTCATCTTCTGATAGTCTGGAGTCCTGAACAATGGATGGTCGTGCTCTGGCGGACTGGGTGTGGTTGTCTCATCACGTGATGTCCTGAATGCGGGATGTACCATGGTTGGAATGCGGATCGACGCGAGCGCCTGCGTCTTGGGGCTGCACATGGGTGCCTCGAGCTCTGCGATGCAGGGGTTCGGCTTCTCCGACCTTCGCACGGACAAGCTCTTCGTCGCAATGACCAGCGGGGCGGGGCGATCTTTCTCCGGAACGAATGGCAGGTGCCGAGCAGCTTTGTCCGAGATGTGTGAGTTCACGTCGGCGCCGTCCCTCCGATACCGAGGTGAGGAGGAGTAGGAATTGAGAAAGCGGTCGCTTTTGTGGCGCGTGAGCGACTGCGATGCCCATGTCTCGGGGGCGGCATCCAAGCTTGGGTGGAATCGGCGGGACTTGGAATGCAGCCGCCGGGCCTGCGACGCTGCGAGCGCAACCCCATCCTTCACAGCTTGCTCGTAGGTCGGAGGTGCGGGGGACGACTTCGAAAATAACAAGCTGGCGGAGCGGCGGAACGGCGCCAGCGTTCTCTTGGCACGCGTCGATGGGGCACTGCGGCCGAGGATCTCATCGCACTTGGTGGACGACATTTCCACCGTGAAGGCGGTATTAATGCTGGCTGAACGATCGAGCGTCTGCAATCCCGCGGGTTCTTCATATTTGGGTGCTCGGTGTTTTCGTGTCGGCGGAGTACGAGACCAAGGGGAGCGGTAACGGCAGCTGGGGCGGCCGGCGTCACACTAAGTGGCTGCCGGCCCACGGCAGCGTGCCTGATTGGTGTGGACTGCCGCGGGTGGGCCCATGCGCCATCTCACGCACTCGGTCGCCGACAACTGTGCATGGCGGCCGATGTTCGCCGCGTGTTGCTCGCAGCATCGGCCGCGGGCCTCTCCGCCTCGACTGCAGTGATTCCATGCCGCGGTGCCAAGGCCCATGTCGAGTGCAATCTGCGGAGTGGGTGCTGAGTGTTGCGCGCAGAGGACATGGCGTGGCGTTGCAGCGGAGAGACGTCAAAGTGCCGAAGGGTCCACGTCCAATTCTCACGCCCGGTGACGAGCGATTCATCAGCACGCCGCACTGCCATCGTCGATAGAGGGCTCTATCGTCGATATGGACACTCTCCTGCAGACTCATCAATGTGCACCGGACTGCGGACGTGTCGACGTGTCGGCCGGTGTCTGGGCCGAGCACTGCCAAGCATTGTCCCGGCCTCAGGCATGCACATCCGACGGGGAAACAATCCAACCCCGAACCCCCGACCGGATCATCGAGTCCAATGCAAGCCGGAATGATCGGCGCAGGACATCGGCCATGTCAAATGTCCTCCATCGCTCGCCTGCTGAACACGCTACTGCCATTCGCCACACCCGGCACTCCCGTATGTCGAGACGTGATCCACCTCGGCGTCCTCGCCGTTCTGTTATACTTTGCCCCACGAATCCAAGAGCATTACCAAAGGAGGAACAACGCCCATCCCGGACGAGAGAACCATCTTCGTGATGAAGATTCCGATCAGGACCGGGGCAATCAACAACATGGCCACATCCAGCCACCCGTGCACGACCATGACAACAACACCAACAATGTCCACCGACCAGCGCACCGAAACCTTCAACCCAACGCCGCCGCAGCGAACGAACCCCCCATAGAAGCCGCCGGCCCAGCAGCAGCAGCCCAACCCGCAGCCCTCATGCCCGCAGCCCAACGCAACATCGGCGCCAAAAAAGCCAAATCCCTGGCCAAAAGGGACCACAAGAGAGCCTACCACGAATTCCAACGCTCCCAAGGCGACGCCCGACGCGCCAAAGACGCCGAAGGGGCCGCAGAACGCGAAGCAGCGCAAGCAGCCGCATTCGCGCGGCGCAAAGCCACAGAAGCGAAGCTCGCAGAGAAAAAAGCGAAAGAACGGGAGCAGCGGAGAGCGCGGGAACGACGGGAACGAGAGGAGCGGATTTCGTGGAGAGAGAGGGCGGTGGAGAGGGTGAAGGAAGCGTTGCAGGAGCGGAGGATGTGTCATTTGTTTGATGTGGGGAGGGAGATTGGAGGCGCAGGAGGGCGTGGAGACTGGGACGAGGTGGCGTTGGAGAAGATGTTGAATGCGGCGGGGGTGGTGGGGACGAGTCCAGATGGGGCCACTGTGACCATGGTGACGAGTACGGGCTGGGTGGTGAGGGTGAGAGAAGAGGATATGAGAAGGGCGTATGAAATTGCTGCTCGGAGTGGAGAGGAGGAGATGGATTGGGAAGGGTTTGGGGAGATTTTGAGAAAGACTTTGCTTGAGGGGGATGGATGAAGCTATGTACTGCATGCGAACTTGATGGTCTGCTGTGGCCGGTTCAGAAATTCCACTGCTGCACACGTCAGCGCCTGTACAGGTCGATGATCTGGCAGACAGTACTCGCCGAAAGTCTCCTCCTGCTGTCCGCCTCATAGTCCGAAGACTGGCGACCACCAGAATAGACCGAAGATGGCGTCGGATATCGCTGGTGAGTGTGTCTTGGAGTTCTCGTGGGAATCAACGGCTCCTGAGACTGCCTGATGAAGCCATCCCAATTCCTCATTGCCGAATGCTGCGAGTAGAACGAAGACGCATTGCTCATCGCATCCGGCGCTCGCTGACGTCGAGGATTCCTCGGAGTTCCCGGTGGCGAAGGCACATACCTCGCATCAGCATCACACCTTCTCTCATCAGCCCCCTCTCCATCAGCAAATGGATTCGCCGAGGGCGTTTCATCCTGATCATGATTCCGCACATCTCGCTTTCCCCTCCCCTCCCGTGGCAACTTCTTCTTGCTCTCCTGAACCTCATCCTGATACTCCCGAATCCACTCCCTCTCATCCTCATCCTGCCCCGAATCATCATCACCCTCCGCCGCAGAAAGATCGCGTCGAAATCTCGCAAACTCGACCGCCAACTCCCACATGGGCTTCACGACCTCTCTCATCTCGCCAGCATGGGAACGACCCTCGACCGCCGCAATCCAAAGTTCCATCCACCGGATTCGTTTCGAACACTTCCAAAACCTCTTCCCCACAGCCCCAATAACCAACGCTCCCAACATCTTCAACCCTTCAATATCGCCCGCCACATTCGAAAGTTTACACGCCGCGCAACAATTCTTCTTCTTTTCCTTTTCCTTTTCCTTTTCCTTTTCCTTTTCCTCCTTCCCTCTTCCCTTCCCCTTCCCCTTCCCTCCAATCCGATCCATGATCCTCCTCCACCCAAAAACATCCCCATCCCCATCCCCATCCCCATCATCATCCCCATCATCCTCCTCCTCCTCCTCCTCAACAAACCCCATCGAAACCTCTCCGTATGTGACATCCAACAACCCCTCCTCCACCCCGCCACCACCACCACCAAAAGACACAACCATATCCCCCAACAACTCCAACCTCACCCCCTCCATACGATACAATTTCAAATTCTCCCACCGCACCACACCTCTCAAAAGTCGGACTAAACTCTCCATCGGCAGAGGACGCAGATCGCGGTGCAAATGGCAGAACTTGGTGCGGGAGTGATGTTCAACAGAAGAAGAAGAAGGAGGAGAAGAAGAAGAAGGAGGAGAAGAAGAAGGACGTTCAGGATTGCTGGTGCGGCGGAGATGGAACGGGAGGGCGCGGATTCTGGTGCGGAGGGTGCTCGCGTACGTGGGGTACGAGGGGTCGGAAGGGTGGGGGATGGGGCGGAAGAGGGGCGCGAGGAGGGTCATGTCGTGGTGGGAGAGGTCGCAGTAGCGTTGTGGTGGGAAGTTTTGGTTGTGGTGGCGGCCGTGAGGACCACGGCGGTGGGAGGAGCTTCGTCCTTCGTGAGGCATGCTTCTGAGTGATGGAGAGAGTCGGACGATGTTCGTTTTTCAGAATGTGAAACGTGATGACTTGCGGTTCAGGGACTTTTGTATCGTGTTCGGTCCTGCGAAGCGAGTGAAGTGCTGAGACAGTAGTATGCCGAGTGAATGGAACGCTTGTCGAGACTGACATACACGCCCGGTACGTATCTGAATACAATGCATTATGCCTCACAAAGGCTCTTTGTCTCACCAGGCCGAAACTGGTCGTGTCGTACAATGGAACTTCTCTCTTTGAACGCCGAAACAATGCCAGCCAAGCTGTGGCTGAATCTGAGATCTCCCAATGCTCTTCCAATGTGGGAGAATCCTGCTCTACCCGACCACGTGCTTGAACGCTAAATTTGTATTAAACGATGTGACAAGTTCTCATGCGCAGACCCATCTCCGTCGGTTGCTAATCTGAAGGCGTGTAGTAGGTTTCGTGCAAAGGAAACAAGTACGAGGAGCACCGCCTTGCGAGCCGCCGACGCAAGATGAATGCTGATACTGGGTACAGCTCGCGCACTGTACCATGACTGAACTTTCTCGGGAATCTCCACACAGACAACGGACCTTCTTTGCCTGAGCAGTCTGGGATCGCGAAAACTGGGCTGGGTGTGTGGGTGAGACGCTGGTTTGGTGCTCCGATGACGACGACATCATGCTCCGTCTCCGGAAAGAGGCCCCAGAAGATAAGGTGAGGCCGCGGTCGAAGTCTTCCGAGCCGATAAATGACTGTGACATGTCCATGGGAGCTGCGTCGATTGATGTGGAAGCGGAGTTGTTGCCTCGCCGGGAGCCATTACGACTGGGTACACGCTTACGCAGGCTGTTTCCACGTCGAAGCTGCGCCGCGGCAGCGATTGCTGCTCGAGAAGGCGCGACCTTCATCGAGGCAGCTGACGATGTTCGAGGAATGCTCAGACCGTCGATACCTTCGAGAGGCGGATCGAGCTTTGCTGCTTTGGAAGTCCTCTCCTGGCCTTTGGTAAAGCTAAAGGATGTGCTTCTGCTTGGTATGTCCCTTTCGCCCTCCGAGACCTCCTCATCACTCGAGTCGCTGTCGTAGAGGCCAGGGTACCTTTCCCGCATGGCCGTTGTCGGACCGTGCTCGCGCGGTGCGTCCGTCCTCACAGCTCGCGCACGACCAAACTCGTCAACGGTCAAGATGACACTTGGTGGTCTGGTCTTTCGGTTTTCCGAGATGGAGCCCAGATTGGTTCGTCCCACACGCTTCAGCGGCGAGGCGGTCCGCGGGACTTGGAGTATGCTGTTCCGCCGACTCAATGACTCAGCACTGGACAAAGACTGCACAGATGGCGGTCGTGCAGTGCCTGTCGTGCTGCTCCTCTGCAGCACAGGGCGCGGGGCAGCGAAAGTAGATGAGTTCGCCGTCGAGCTGGAAGCAACCGTGGTGGTGGTATCGGCACGCTTGTGCTCCGGCTTCTTCGCCTCTGCTTTACGTCCTCCTTTTGGCTTCGGAATTGGCTCCAACGGACTGGGCTGTAACGTCTGTGGGCGGTTTGGTGTCTCGATGGAAAAGTCCAGAGGCGGTCGAATGGGAGAGCTGTACACCAACGAGGGGTCCACGCTCGTCGTCGTCATGACAGGGTCTGCAGTGTAATTAAGCTGGACCGCTGACGCAGATGGTTGAGTAGCGGGTTGGAGGGAGAAACTGTTCATGGCAGGAGTGTTGAAAGCCGTAGGAGATGCAACGCTTTGCGGGTGTTGAGTTTGAGGCCACTGCATGGACGAGGATGTGTTCGGCGCAAATGGGTCGCCCAGCGTTGGCTGTTGCTGGTGCATGCCTACAGGATTGCCATGTTGATTCCAGAGGGGCTGGGCGTGCGACATGACGGGAGCAACAGCAGGGCCGAAGTTCCCAGACTGATACATGTTCGGCGAAAGCTGCAGTTGCGGATGTTGCGGCTGTCGTGGAAACGCGAGCTGAGGACTGGCGAATCTCCTCGATGCTATGGTCGAGGGAGTGCCCAAGGCAACCTCCTGCAGCTGAGGCTTCTTGGCCGATGAGCCTCGAGTGGGCGGAGGTGTTTGCATTTGGGCGGGATCATACGTCACGCTTTGGTTCACTGGTGCGGCAGTCTGTGGCCGTGAGGTGTGGTCGTACATGGGGCTCATGATGAAATTTTGATAGAGGACAGCGCCCGGCGGTGGCATGGCTGGGGCATGGGGATGGGCCTGCATGTGGAGGTGGGCGTTGCGCGGCACATCGGGAGCAGCAGTGTGCGGGCGTTGTGCTGCGTGCAAATCGGGGAATTCGTGCTGGCTCGGGGTGGAGGCGGGCATGTGCGGCGTTGCGAAGGCATCGTGGAAGTGAGAGGGGAACGAGGCCGTCTTGGGGGTGTGGAAGGCATTGGGCGTGTAGGCAGCGCTGGTCGGCGTGGCTCCGGGACTGGGAAAGGCCCAGTCGATGGCGGCACTGTGCACGGCGTCAGTATGCCACTCGCAGCATGAAGGGGTGATGGTGGAGAGAGTCTGACCCCAGATATGGCTGTTCACACTCCATCGTCTCTTTGCGTTGTTTCGGGTGGGAAGTATGTCACTGCCTCTCGCTGGCTTCCTGCTCTTCTCCTCTTTCCCAGCCTCAGTGCACGCGTCGTCGCAGACTTTGTCCAGCAGTGGGTGACGGGTGAGGTGGGCGGGCCGAGAGGTGGCTTCGAAACAGCGCTGGCGAGTCGTCGACGAAGTGGGTATAGGGCACGGATGGTATAGCACACGGCCCGTCCTGATCAGGCTCTGCACCACTGCTCTGCCCGCGGCCACTACCGACGACGACGACGATGGTGATGATGCCCACGACGGACGGCAGCAGAGGAGAGGCAGCAGGCAGCAGGCAGCAGGCAGCAGGCAGCAGGCAGGCAGGCAGGCTACTGGCGTGGGCGCAGCACAGCACGGCACAGACAGGCAAAGGCAGCGTGTTGCAGGGAACGGCGCGCCAACGGTCGGTCGTGTGCATTCCTCGCTCGTTGGCGTGGCGACATGCCATCGTCCACGTCGCGGGAATGTCTGGCCTGGCCCATTCATGACGGCCGTGCCACCACGCCCGCCCTGCATCCACCGCGCCTGTCCTGTCCTCGCTCGCACCACTCCACGCCGTCTTGTCTTGTGCACCCTTTCGGATCCTTCCATGTCGTCCACGCCACCACCTGCACCAGCGCACGAGCGAGAGCTACGAGAGCCGGCTCGCAATGCTTCCAGCCTTCCAAACGCTCCTCGTTCCCCCAAAGCCAGTCGCTGGAGTCGGAGCGGGATCGACGCTATCGCGACGCGAGTCAGCCCCGCCAACCAATCAGCCTCCGCCAACCGCATCGGTCTTCGGTAGGGCTTGCAAGTGCGGTGTCTGCTCCGCCATTGCCGCGCTTCTCCATAAGCTCCTTGCAAGTCGCGATCCGCTGCGCCGGGACCAACTGGGCCGGCCCGACTAGCCGATCTTCTCATTCGCCTGCTTGCGCTCTGCAAGGCACACCACTGCAAGGTGCTGCTTGCAAGAAGGTGATGAGTCCTTTTGGCTACTTCACAGCGGCGACAAGACATCGATTTCTGCCTGTTCTCGTAGGCACCGCCTCATCACCTCCTGCACGGATTGGCGCCTACTCTATGCAGTACAGTTGCACTCACGCCTCCACGACGCGCCGACAACCACGTGGCGAGCCTGCTTCTCAGCTGTGTCAGCGTCACCATGCACGTGCAAACTCTGCCGCGACTGCCCTTCTTCCCATCGCCGTTCCTTCTCTTCATCTTCTGCCTTCTTCCGCTTCAGTTCCTGACACCATTTGCTATTCTCGCCTATCTTCGCGCCGTATCTCAAAAAGACAACCGGGACGACCCCCACAATCACACTGACAACCCCCAACAAGCTCCACGCCCACGCAACGCCCCATGCTTCATACATGGGCCGTGCTGCAAACGGCAGCACCACTCCAAATATCGACCGAGAAACACGACGCTGTCCATCCCAACCAGAAAAGGCTGATCGCAAACAACGGAGCGCCGAGGAGAGCGATTGGCAACCGAACGTCTTCTTCTTGTTGACTCCAGGCTGGGGGAGGCGTCCTGGCTTTTGCTCGTTCCAGGTAATGCTCCCACCAAATGTAGACGAAGCCAGCCAACATCGCACCAACTCCAATCGGAAGGAACGTGAGACCTGTCTCTCCGGCATTGAAACCATATATCCCACCAAAAATGATGGGATATGACTGGAAGAAAACTAATCGCTGTCAGCATCGACACTCGCTGGACCCAATGAAACGCGCCGACGTACTGTAGAAAATCGCATAAGCCACTGAAAGGTATAGACACGAGAACAAGACAATCCACTCCGACAGAAACATCCTCACCGACCTCGTCAAAACTACTGTGATGAATTCCGCCCAACTCTGGTCTTCCAATTCCATCGGAGCGACAATTTTCTCGTTACCCGTCTCTTTCGTCATCTTTTGCGCCTTTCGTTTCAACAAAACAGGACCATACGTTTCGGGAAGGAAGATGACAAGAGGCCATGTCGCTCCAGCGATAATCAACCCACTCCAGAATGCCCAGCGCCAGGAAACTGGGGCGACAAAGCCGGATATGATGGGTCCTGCCAATGGGCCCCCCGTCGTTGCTGCCATGAAACTCGTCACTGCTCGACCATGAGCTTTGGGCGTGCTGTAGATGTCTATGATCAGAAGTTGTCAGTCACTCATCTCCGAACCCGAGCGAGGTCATACTGTGATGCAGTTGACGAAAAAAAAAACCGTCCTCCGCACTCACCTGCATCAATCCCGCCAATCACACTTACAGGCGTCGAAGACGCAATTCCAACAATTGACCGCATAACAATCAATCCCGAGAAACTCGGAGCCAACGCACAGCCCAAATGAAACGCAGTAAAAACCACAAACGTCCCCTTTACGATCCACTTCCTTCCATAGTATTCCGATAACGGAGCGAAACACTTTCAACTCTCACACCACAATTAGCTCATGATCATCTCCCTCCAACCTCCTTCACATCAATTATGAAATCAATCAAGACGTGAGAGACATGAGATGGGACTCTCGCAGAACGAGTGCCAAGAATGCGGAGCACATGTACATGTAGTTATGATCGGTGACCTCGAAATGACATGTGCAGTCCAGATTCATTTTTTTTTGTGCGCAATGGTTTGTTGTGTGACCGAGCAAAGCCGCAATTTTTGAATCCCGAGCCGATTGCCGGGCATGGAAACCATTTTATGCTGTATCATCATTTGTCGTTGCCACTGGCATCGGTTCATCAGACTTCGAGGTTGATGCTCTTGCCGAACCGGCCGTAAAGTGCCGTCTTCAACGTTTGCATTTCTTCGCGGTACTCGCCAAGTTTTTCCTCGACTGCACTGACTTCGCCATCAATGCGCTCCACAGCAGCTGATAGTAGTTCCTGCACTTCAGAGACGGGAAGGTTGAAGAATGAATCGCCAATCTTGTATCTGGCTGCAACGTTAGCGACTTGTGGTGATTTGCAATATTGTACAGTGCTCAACGCACGGGACTTTGTCGTCTTCGTCGGCGAGTTCGAGCTCAGAGGATATTTCCTCCAAGTCTTCTTTATCCTTCTGGAATATTATTGTCAGATGACTGCTCATCAGCAGAAGAAGCGTTTGGGTATATATACCTGCTTCCCCTTCAACTCTTCTTCGAGCCCTTTTTCGCGAGAGTGCAGTCTGCTGAACCGGTTGATCTTGTCTTGGTCTTCCTTTCGGACTTCTTTCTCTTCGCCAATTTCGGCCTCCTCTTCGCGCGAGAGCTTGCGGAGTCAGCCGTCGTGCCATCACAACATGTATCTTCCGCAAACATACCATGCGTCTTGACAACATTTTTAGATATCCCTGTCAGTGTGTGGTATGTACTGAAGTGTTGGAATCTTGTACGAGTTCGCGCTGCTTTCGGTAGTCTCCGATTAGCCCTATGTTCGCTTTGGTAAGCATGTCTTGGCAGGTCTCAAAGATCGGGTGACATGAATTGGCTTCGGAGGGCACCACAAGAACGCAAGAATATAGGATGATGCTGTTCTCATCTCATGCTCACCGGAGAACCAAGATGATCTTCAGCTACTCATTCCATGCGAATTATTGCCTTATGATTTGTTCACTACAAATTCAGCCATATGCAGTAGTTCACCGTGAAGTGGAAATCTGAGAGCTAATCTTTGACAAAACTACCTCATCTAGCGTTGGACCCAAGAAATCTTCTCACTCCGACATTGCTCGCAGACTTGCCCTTCCGCTGCTGCTTTGCTTCTAGTGGATGGTCCTTTTCCCACTGCTCATCATCCCGGTAGGCATCAATAGCTGCTTGTAGATCCCATTCGGCATTCTTCAGATATAGCTGGGCGACATCGTACCTGAAAGAATAGGAGATACTGGTTAGCATCAGCCATATGGTGTAAGTCCGGAGTATGGCAGCACAACTCACTCTGCAACCTTACACGCCACCTGCCATCTTCGGATTTTATTCTTTTTCAGCTCGTCCTCCTCGCTCTCGAGAGGCTGAGGTGACAACGACACACCACCTTTGTAATAATCTCCGGGTATCAGAACGGTTTTCCGACCCTGTATGAGGTGATCTGCGAAGACGTTGTTTGTTTTGCGCAAGGCATCAATCGGTACACCGTACGCCAATGACAACGAGGATATTGTATCGTTCGGCGTCAGAAAATGCAGTACATCCTCGGCGAATTCATCGCTGCGTTTCTCCGCTAACGGTTGCACGGATTGATGTTCGGAGTATGCGGGAGGTTCTTCATCGTGTGCTGTTCGCCTGGGTGGCAATCGATCGTCTGCATACGCAGGAGGATCTTTCAGACCTTGTGGCAGCAGTGAAGGTTCCGTTGTGATCTGGCAATACGGGCAATATGTTTCGTAGCGCTTGTTTTGGTTCAGACATCGGGAACATATCGACCTGCCACAGCACCCTAGATCGCGTCCTGGCAAGAGTGGTTTCTCCGACACCGGATCGAGCGGGCTGTCGAAGCGTGAAGCACAAGTGGCACACGCTGTGGCCATGATGGCAGGTCTCGGGGTGAAGCTCGTTGCGATAGATGACCGATCGTGGTTTTCGCAACGGTAGTCTCAGTCCTGCTCGTCCGACTGTCCTTGATGTCGAGTTTGAGATCGTGTTTCGAGCTGCGTTATGACGATTGCACGCAAGTCCGATCGGCAGCGTTTCCGTGTCAAATCCCTGCTAGTGCACCCGGAGGCCGGAAGCCGGAAGGCGCCTTTGTTCGGGGCCACGAGGGCAGTGGCGTCGTCGTCCATCCTGGTCTGACCTGTCTCGCGCTCGTCTTTCTTGCTCCCGCATCCATACGATCTTGTTTCCTGACCCTCATACACTCCTTTGCATTCCGCTTTCTTCCAATTCGACAGTCCTCACCAACAGTAATACCCCGTCCATCGCACGCCCGCCGCTCGACACATCGCGCAATCGACCTGGTTGCAGCAGAGACGCCTCCTGATCGCATCGCGTAGCACAGACGCACATCCTTGCGGCTGAATTGCGTGTCGAACGAGACTGAAGCGCCCACCGGCGCCATACCACTGCAGCGACCCTTACCCTCCGCGAGCATGGCGAGTGCAACATTCATCGACCTTCCACCACTACCCGTCTACGAATTGAAGCCGCAGCAACCACTCATTCCAGGCCTGCCCGATGCGTACCTCACCCTTGCACTGCCTGTAATCGCATACTGGGGTGTGTCATTGTTCTTCCACTGCATAGATGAGCTCGATCTCTTCCCGCAGTACCGGCTTCATACCCCAGCTGAGGTGTTGAAACGGAATCATGTCACCAGATGGGATGTGTTCCGGGACGTTGTCATACAGCAAGTCATACAGACGGTGGTGGGGCTGTGCTTGACTATATTCGACCCAGAGCCTACGTTTGGGAAAGAGGAATATGATGTCGCGTGGTGGGCGCAAAATTTGCGTCTGGCACAACGCGTCATTCCCACTGCGCTGGGCACAATCGGACTGGACGCTCGATCAATCGCGGGCAATCTTGGGGCTTCGCATAGCGCTCTGGCAGGTGTGCTCGCAGGAGGTGTATATCCTGGCCTCACACAGACGGTCGAGATCATGGGCGAGCCCATTGCCAGGCCAGCTTTTGCAGCGTGGGAGCTCGTTGCGGCCAAAGGCATCTACTATTTTGCGATCCCAGCACTGCAGTTTCTGTTTGCCATCATGGTTGTGGATACCTGGCAGTACTTCCTCCACCGAGCGATGCACATCAACAAATGGCTCTATGTCACTTTTCACAGCAGGCACCATCGTCTGTACGTGCCATATGCGTACGGCGCGCTCTACAACCACCCATTCGAAGGCTTCTTGTTGGATACGCTGGGAACTGGTATTGCATATCTCCTCTCGGGCATGACCGTTCGACAGAGCATGTGGTTCTTCACCATGTCGACCATCAAAACCGTCGATGACCATTGCGGCTATTCATTCCCATGGGATCCTCTGCAGCGCATTACCAGCAACAATGCCGGCTACCATGACGTTCATCATCAAAGCTGGGGTATCAAAACGAACTTTTCTCAACCCTTCTTCACGTTTTGGGACACGTTTCTCGGGACAAAGTGGACGGGTGGAGATGTGAGCGCACGATATGAGCGGGCCAAGATTGCCGCTCAGAAGAAGGTCGATGCCGATAACGCTACGAGCAAGAGCGAGTCGGCCGCTCCATATGCCACCGAAGCGTCTCTGGCATCCTCGACAGCTCGCACAGCTCAGGCAACCGCAGAACCCAGGATTCCTGCGGGCAAGGCCACATACCAAGCCATTGGATCTCGACAGCAAGTCCTGGACGATGCGGTGGGCGGGGGCATCAGTGTGCTGGCAGAAGAGAGCGTAGAGGAAGTGAAGGCGCAGCAAAAGTTGCGACACAGCCCGCGCAAGCGATCGACTGGCTCTAGTCTGAAAGGTCTCGCAGACCGAGTATCTGAATCATTACAAGGCAAAGGCACAGGCGTGCTCGGAGTTGAAAGCCGAAGCGGCAGGTAATCAGTGTAATACCGTACAAGATTTAATGAGGCAACGAGGTTACCTTTTTCAATGAGCCGTGTTCGTTTCTGCTCTTCGCCCGTTCCTGTACTCACTCACTACGAGTGGCAGTTTCGCCCTACCGTAGCATCACGCGTCTGCGTTCAATTGCGCATGACGAATCGAAGTGAACTTGATAAACGTGAACTTGCTCGCATGTGAATGTACGTCATCGGGCATGTTGTCAGACGCAAACAATGCGCCACTTTCCTCGCATCTGTCAGCTGCAAACCTGGACACAGACAGCACATCTCTCTTCCATTGCACTCCAACTGCCGCCAACAACCAATCCCGAATCGCACCAGCATGAACCATGTCTGACAAGACAGTGCCTAACACTGCGCTCCTCGATCTGCCCGTTGACCTGCTCGTGCTAATCATTCCCTACCTCGACGCTCGGAGCTTCCTCAGCCTAACCTCGACATGCACCGCACTTCACACCGCCGACTTCGTCCACGATAGCCCCTACTGGTCTGCGCTCGTGCGCCGCGACTTTCGAGTCCCGAATCAACCTGTCGTCGAGAACGACGGCCGGCGCTGGCATAAATTGTACAAGCGGTTGCGCACGCAGAGCAAGGCATTTACATGGGGAAACAACGAGAAAGGATGTCTGGGCCATGCCACTCACGATCTGCCCACCCCGCCAAATGCATTTCGCGGGCAAGATGCGCGGATGAGAATTCATCGTGGAAGACGCCCGCGGAAGGCTGTCTACCCGGGGGAAATGCAAGGCCTGGAGAATCTGGGTGTCATCTCTGACATGCAGTGCGGCGGGTGGTCAACGACTTTGTTGACGGCAAAAGGCGCACTGTATATCGTCGGCGTTTTAGATGGCCTCTCATTCAGCCAACGACTGCCTCATCAACAGATGGTGCGAGAACGCCCTACGCCATTGATGTTCCCTCCAGGATATTCGCAGGCGCGTGATGACCGATACGAACCGACTACCGCTGTCAAAGCTTTTTCTTCCGGCAGGGCTCATATTTTGGCGCTGAGCGATTCGGGCAGAATCTGGAGCTGGCAGAATGCTGCCCATCCGGGCTTACACGTCAAGTTCGTGCACCACGAGACGAAGGAGTACATCAGCCAATCCGAGAAATGTGCCGTGAGAAAGGTTGTGGCAGGCTGGAACAAAAGCGCTGCTTTGATTAACGGCAGCGGCATCGTTCTATGGGAGCCTCTGGCACTCGAGTCAGATTCAAGTGCTGTCGCGGATGCTGTTCTCGTGCTGGAAACATGCGCTGTTCCACAGACCGCGTCACACGCGGAAGATGAGGACAACAGCATTGGCGATGTCCTGAACTTCATCATCCTCGAAGACACCGTTGTTTTCAACACTACAGCCGGAAAAGTGTATGCCGCTCTCATCAGGTGGGGCTCGCAATCACAATCTGTGTCCAACCCAGTCGAGCTGCAACTGCCAATGTCGAAAGATGAGACGGAGGATGTGGTCAATGACGTTCAAGGCTCGTTTCGCAGTTTCGCCGTCTTCACCAAATCCGGAGCTGTCCTCACATCTACGCAGGACAATATCATGCCTCTACTTCAAGGCGTACCGGGCGCCGTGCATCCTTTCAAGCGTATCCCGGCGCTTCAGAACCAGCAGGTCATCTCTCTTGCGTTTGGTGATTACCATTTCCATGCTCTGCACGCTCCTGGCTACATCACTTCCTATGGGTATGAACCGCAGTCATGCGGTGCTCTCGGCATAGGGGGCTATGGCGTGCCAGAAAGCCGACTTCGTGGTATTCGCAATCAAGCCATTGGAGGCGACGGCAGGCTCGTGCCACATGCTTACACCGAGGGCCGTAGGATTTGGTTCGAAGAAGAGAAGCGCAAGTGGGCGCAATTCTTGACTAGTGGAGGCGTCGATCAGCAAGAAGCTGCAGAACGTGTCCGTATGGCCATTGGCTCACCGCATGTCGCAGCACAAGGTGAAGTCAGTGAGTGGATCGAGCAGGAGGCGCGGGATTGGGAAACTAAGTTTGGCGTAAGGGACGAGGACGACGATGGCCTGGGAGCGTACTTCGTGCTCAATGTCACTGCAGCTGGATGGCACAGCGGTGCCCTTGTGCTAGTCAACGAGCCCATGGTCGAGAGGCTGCGGAAAGCGGTTGAAGTTCCTGATCATGCGGTGACTCCTGAAGAAATCAAAAAAACAGCTCCTGGTGAGACCGCGGACGGTACGCAAGACAGCGCACAGCAGGATGATGGCGATCAGTCTGCTTCGACATGGACAGACAGTAAGTTTCATATTCTCCTTTCCTTTCGGACTCCTGGCATCAATGTCATGAGGCTACGGATCCAACTGACCAGAGTATCTTAGTAGCAGTGGACTACGGCCGTTATTTCCTAGGCCTTGCGCCATACAACGTATCTTCAAGTACTTACGATCCGAATGCACCGCAACTCCGTCACGCGCCAACAGCCACGCGAAGCACTAGAGCCCGACACCAGTTGCCACAGAGATTGGACTATGGAGCGTCACCCCGAGAAGGCTATCATTACATATGGGCAGATGATCACTTCCCACGCCTGCGACTAAGCGATGGCACCGAGATGCCCGGGAGTATTGAATTTCACGAGTGGCGATATGGCAGGCCGCAATGGAACCTAGAGTGGAAGGGCTCACAGAACGACAACGACGACGGGATTTGATCGGTTGAGCGCAGCACGAAAGACCTAATTCTGACCGACGGCGGTATGATGGGCGTCTCAACTTCTACGGGGCTACGGGCGTCCAGGCGGACTCAAGGCTTGGCAGCGACCTGCATACCGAAACTAGCCTAGCGTTGCAGGACGTGAATCCTTCAAAGGATGACAGGGTGAGGATCTCGCTCAAACATTGCTGGAAAATGTCACATGGAGGAAGCAGTACTTTCTGCTGATCATGGCTTAATGCGGGGTGCAGAAAGTTGGAGACATGTTATACCGCTCGTCTTCCCGACCAAGTTGTTCCGACGAGACGCATATATACACTCCATTGATTGATACCCAGGTTCCTGAGTTATAAAATCTTCCCATCTCCATTGACTGATTCTTGAGATCGCCGAACAGATCACAAAGCAGTACCATCAAGCCCACCAGCAACACCCTTGTCAAAATCACCATCTGATTCGCCAGGGCCGAATACATCCTCTCCTTTCCCTCCTGGTCCGGCAGCACTTTCGTCCCCCGAGGCCCTCAACACGCCGGTCACATGCCCTCCAACCCCTCCCTTCCCGCCACCGAGCACCTCCCCAAACCCCTTTCATCGCAGTCATCACAGGCGCAAGCCGGCCGGGGCATCGGAGCCGGGATCGCAAAAGCTTTCGCCCAAGCAGAAGCTTCTGCGGTAAAGATTTTGCGCGAAGTTGTAGAGCGCGCGAGAGAGAAAGAGAGAGAGAGAGAGAGAGAGAGAGGGAGTTTTGAGGGGTGGGGAAAAAAAAATTGAGATTTGTTGTTGGTTTCAAATCATGCGAGGATTATAATAGGTATTTCGTTTCTCTCTTTTGGGGGGGTTTTTTTTTGTTTTGTTTTTTTTCCCCTTCCCTTTGCTTGCTTTCTTTCTTCCTTTGTGTGTTTTTTTTTTGTTTTTTTGTTTTTTAGAGAGATTCGTCATTCACCACCTGACTATCGTATGAGTTTGTTGGTTTTTTTTTGTTTGATTTGGCATGGGAAAACCCCGTGTGGCCGGAAGTCGTGCCTGTAGGGGGTTTCCTGAAAGCGCAAGGGAGTGGTCGACGGAGGATGTGGGACTCGCAGGAGCATGGCTGCTTTGGCTCGTAGGGAATGGAGAGAAGAAAGAGTGGTTGAATGGAAGGTGTTTGGATGTGACGTGGGATGTCGAAGAATTGGAGAAGAGGAAAGATGAGATTGTAGAGAGGGATTCGTTAAAGATGAGGTTCATGGTTTGAGATTGGGGTCACTATTCTAAGCCAGCTGTGCTCGATATCATTGTCTAGGTTCTTATTTTCTTCTACAGCGTGGAAAGGGGTGAGTTCTTCCCTCACACTTCTCACTTCCTCACTTTGAGTCCGATACTCCTCACGGACGTCCAAACCGAATCTGACACTTTACTCGGCAACTTTCTGCCTTTCAGCCTCTGATCGATCAGCCACATGCCCACGACAAACTCCTCTCTATAGAGCCTGCCGATCCGATCATTATCCACTAGATTCCATACCAGTTCCAAAACATTGCTCGGCAAACGCGATCGTTTCCAAAGATCTCGTACCACGATGTTCGATACGCAATCGTTGATCGCTGCTTTGATTTCTGAGGCCCGCGAGCTGGCAGGTTGCGTTCGAAGAAGTTTCTGCTCTTCAGGAGTGAAAGAGCAATAGAGGCCTCGATTCGCGGCCCAAACGCCTTCATATCGTTTTCGTTCCCGTTCGGTGACAATGTCGCGCCAGCGTTTCCGGTCGCCTTCGTGGTGTTTGTGCGGGTGCTTGCGGACCAGCCGGCGTTTGTGGTGTTTTTTGTATGGGTGGGTATCATCTTCCGAGTCTGAGGAGGATGAGCTGTCCTGTTTGCGGAGCGTTTGTAACATGCCATTCTTGGTCGGGCTGGGAGTTCTGGAAAAGGAGAATTTGGAGCCGTGACCTTTCCGTCTTCGTGTTGGTACTGGAGGAGGTTCTAAACGTGTGGGACTGGGTGCTCGTGATGATGCTAGACTGGACGCAACAAGTGCATTTGCCAATTGGTCTCCAGTCCGCAACGGGGTCGACTTGCGTGAATTGGCGGCGTTGAACTGGGCGGGGATAGACATGTGGGAGCGCATAGAAGAGACCGACATGCCTGTTGATTGGGCACTCATGGGCCGCGGGGATGGGAGCGATCTGATTGGGATTGGTTGCGTATGTCCGGGGCGTTGTGGCGAGGGTGAAGGTGGTGGTCTTCGCTTTGTTTCAGTATGCGACTTCAATCGTTCACCAGGCGAGGGCCGTCCAGGGTCATGCCGCTGATCGACTGGAAGATTGTCTTGCTTCGGCATGAAATCTGTGTCGTCGTTGCCTTTTCTCGGTTCCAGCTCCAATTGTATCATGGACGTAATACCACCAGATCGCACAGGCTTCGGGCTTTTCAACGGCAAGTCCGGGCTCGGCTTGATCATAGCAGGCTCGGACGTGCTTGGCGAAGATGCAGCAGCCCTCGAGCGCTCCTCGAACCAATGTACGAGAGATGTCGTGGGCGCGATGGGCGTGGAGTCGGTCGGTTTGTCCGTCGACTCGGCAGCATCACTATACTGCCTAGGCTTCGGCTCTACGGCGGGGCTCTCAGTCTTCGGCGCCATCTGGTGTGCAGGGTTTGTCGGCGCGGTCGACTTCGCACGAGCTGCTGCGAGGACAGCGGCCTGATGAGAGTGCGAGGGCGCAGGAGGCTGCTCCGCACGCCGGTCGTGGTATCCATTCCCGCTCGCACTCGACCTTTGGTGAGGAGCGGTTGTCGGCCCAGCCATCATGCCAGCGCTGATGCTCTCTTCCGACGATCCCGGCGGTGAGGGTGGAGCTCGCGTGAGAGCGCGACTTGGGCTATGCCCGGCACCTCGTCGTCCTCCTCCCCTGAGTCCTGCACTCGTGGCCGCCGCCATTGCACCATGACTCCCCGCACCCGCTCCTGCTCCTATCGTCTTCGGCTTTGCGCGAGGCTGCGGCGGTTGGCGGCCAAAGGCCAATGTCGCACCGCGCAGAGCGGCATTGTTGTTGACGTGTTGCTTGTGCTCGGCCGCCGAGGCTGCGCTACCGATTGAGCTTGTCCTCGAGGATGGCGCGTCGTTCGCCGGCATGAGGGCGTCTTCCGGCAAGGACCATGGTCGAAGCGATGTGAAGGAGCGTGCAGGAGTCGCGGGCGTGTGGGCAGTGCTTCGTTGGAGAGAGACTACAAATAGATGATCACGTCGCTGCGGTCAGCAGCCGACTTTCAGCCTGACCTGGCTCTTTGTTTCAACTGGATCGACACCTTGGCATGCAGATTACTCACCCTCACCAACGAGCACATTGCAGTCTGAAGGATCATGATGTATCGGTGAATGACATGGTGAAGATTTGAGATGATTTTCATTTCTCCCTCCCCTCACACTCTCTCATGTCGCTCGACCACTCCCGTCCCATCAACGTGATGCTCTGCGCTAGAATCGAATATGTACACATTATGAATAAGGGAGCCGACTCTCTCCTCCCCTGTCTGCCTCTCGTCTTGCCTCTGCCTGAATGTGGCAGGGTCTTTTCCCTCTTCCTGATCAAGCGGTCGGCCAGCCGCTATTCTTCTTCAATGGTATCTCTGTCCGTTTGAATCGTTGCATGCCACCAGAGCGTTGCTGTCTGATTCGACGTGGCCGCACCTCCCGATCTCGCTTTGATAGGCTGTGGCGAGCCTTCTCTATCATTCTTGGACGATGATCCCCTTGAATCGCGAAACGCCTTGATTGAATCCCCAAATTCATGATGGGTGAACCGATTTTCCTATCCCTGTGCCCCTCAAAACACTTCTTCCTCATCAGCGTAGTGGCTGCTTTACATCCGCGACGCCACGCGCAATGACATCTTGTACCTTCCATCGAGGTGCAATGACTGCAGGTTGTCCTCCAGCCTCCAGACATGAGCGGATTTCCATTTCCTCTTGGTTGGTCAAGCCATCTGGGGTGGGTTCTTGGCCACCAGCAACACCAGAGCTGAACTTCAGTTGCAAAACATCGCCGGCCTGGTCACATGCCATCAGCAGTCGGTCGAGGTCGTCCTTGGTGTGCGCAGCAGAAACGCAGAAACGCGCCCGGGAGGAGATTAGAGGTGTAGCAGGGTATCCGACGACGACGATGGCAATCTTCCGCTTCAACATCTCATGCGAGAAGGCTGGAATTTTGGCTGGATGGTAGAGCAGGAGTGGAATGATGGGCGAGTCATCGTGGCCGTAGACGATGAATCCGAGACGCTTCAATCCGAGTCGGAGGTACCGGGAGTTGAATGCCAACCGTTGCAAGCGCTCCTCTCCTTGGCCTGGTGCCAGTTGGCCAGCGATAATCCTCAAACTGGAGCTGATCTGGGCCAAGACGGCGGGAGTTGGACACTCGCCGTAAATCGTACCGGCGTTCGTGACTCGAATCTTGTCAATGATCGCTTTGTCGCTGCAGATGTAGCCTCCGTTGGCGCCGAAGGATTTGGTGAAGGTGCCCATCAAGATGTCGATGTCCGCGGTGTCGATTCCAAAGTAATCGCAGACGCCGCGACCACGGGGACCAAGCGCACCGATCGAGTGCGCCTCGTCGACGTAGAGGTTGAACTTGTACTGTTTCTTGAGCGCCACGAGACCAGGAAGGTTGCACATGGTGCCCTCCATGCTGTACAGACCCTCGACTGCAACCAAAATCTTTCTCCAGGGTCGGTGAGTGCGTGGCTGTCCTTGGGATATCCGCTCGCGGAGGAGACGTTCGAGATCGTTCATGTCGTTGTGCTTGAACATGTCGATGACCGCACCGCTGAGTCTAGCGCCGAATCGAATGGATGAGTGATTCAATTGATCGGAGATGAGAAGACAGCCTCTGCCCACGAGCGCCGGGAAAATGGTGGCATTGGTCACGAAGCCCATTGAGTAGAGGGTGGCTGCCTCCTTGCCCACAAACTCGGCAACCTGTTTCTCGACATCGACGTGCAGATCAGAAGTGCCTACGTCTCCCCTCGGCGAGCAGTAGGAAATGCCGTATTTCTTCAAAATCCGCTCTGCCTCGTCGGCGCATTCTCCTTCGGACTGTGCAAATCCGAGATAGTTGTAGGACGACATGTTCAGTGTCTGTGTCGTGGTACCCGTCAGCTTGAAGGACAGGTTGTGGTCATCGCTGGTGCGGTCGAGGAGGGTGATGAATCGGCCGGGAACTCCGGTCACCGGCCTTCGGAAGCAATCGTTGATTCGGAGCTGCAGCCGTCGAATGTAGAAGTTGTCGAAATCGCTGTTGAGCGGTGCGTATCCGTCGTGCTCCCGCAACTGCTTGTATTGGTCCGGCTTGAAACGCTTGCCGAAAAAGTCGCGTACGTGTCCAAAGATGATCAAGATCAGATATGAAATGTAGGTCGTGATCAGGAAATAGTACGGCGGCTCGTCCTCGACGGGCTCCGGAAACTCGGCCCCGACAAATCTCGACGAGTACAAGTGCTGTTTCGACCCGAGCGGGCCAAAGGCGGCGTGCTGTCGCGCAATGCGCCGCGCCTCTGCGGGCGTCGGTGGCTGGAACAGTGTGAGAGGCTTGGGCAGATCCTCCATCTTACTCTTCTCCCCCGTTGCCGTTGTCAAATTGATGGTGGGCAGACTGAGCGTGGGAATTTGCGGACTCGGCGGTCGGAACTGCACCACGTGCGGTGGCTTGAGCTGTTCCTGAGGTACTGTTGGTTCGGAGGCAGGCTGTGTCTTCGCGTTTTTCGGCGATGCGGTGAAAGGGAGGGAGAATTTGGGTCGGACGAAGCGGATCCCCGTCTTCGATGGAGGGTTCGTGGGGGTTGCGTCGCGGGTTTCCAGACGGATGGGCTCCTTCTCCGAGCGGAGCGTCTCGGCGAGGGCGGGCGAGGAAGCAAAGGGCTTGATGGCGCGTATGGCAGGCATTGCGTCTGTCGGGTGGAATTATGATTAGTCGGTGCAATCTACGGGCGCACGCTCGTGCTGGACAATGTGATGGCGGGCAGGCCGCAAGCATGCAATGGCCGCGAGGCGTGTCGTGGAGAGCGGGAGGTGGTGCAGGGCGCGTGTGAGGAATGGCGGTAGGGCTCGTTCGGAGTGGTGGCCAGCAGCAGGCGCCAACAGCAGGAGTCGCGTGCGGGTCGTTCGAAGTCGCGTCGTAGGGAGTGTGGGAGTCGCGCAGCAACGGTGAAGGAACGTCACTGCTGTCGGCAGTGTGGGATGTTGTGCGCGTTGCAGGAGTGATGTCAAGGACTGTTTCACGGTGCAGCGCAGGGCTGTGCGGTTCCTGACGCCAAGGCGAAGCGGCAAAGTCTCGCGGGTGCGTATCGAAGATGGCGATCGCAATGCGCTGGCGGCGTGTGGGCGTGGGCGTGCGTGCCCGGGTTGTCGTGGTGCGCTGCCGCAGAGTCGGAGGCTGCGATCGGGGGCTTGGCAGCACTCACCTCGATGTTGTTGTGCTACGCCGTCATTCCGTGCCATCCGCAGCCTTGCTGGGCGAGCGAATCCGTCGGCGGCGATGAATGCCTGCGCCTCGGCTGCCGTCGTCTGCCGTGCCTCGATCTGCACGCACGCGTCTGCCGCTGTTCTCGCCCTTGGCACAACAATCAACACGCTTCCAATGCCAAAGCCAAATGCCCCCGTCGACGCTTCCGGGGCGGATGAGGTCGGGTGTCGGGTGGAGGAGATCGACGATGCGGCGCTGCGCAATCTTGCAATGACGGCGCGAGTGTGCGAGCAGTGTCGCAGCGAATGCGAGGAGGAGACTCGAGGATCTTCGCGGAGAGCGGTGGCGGGTGTTTTGCCGTCGCTGCAATCTCCCACATTGATTAGGGGACCACAAGCGCGCCAGCCAGCCCAGCGGATCGCTGCTTGCGAGCTTCACCACCCAGTTGCAGGGGCTGCACGCTGCTCCGCTGCCCTCGACGCCCGGATGGCGAGCGTGCGGGAGGGCCGCCCCGTCGTGTGGTCACATCGTGTGGGAATGCAGCGCGGCAACGGCTCGACTTCTGCGGCACGTCGATGCCACATCGCAATCGCAGCTGCTGAAGCACATGGCCGTCGGCACTAGCATCTCGAGTCTCGCCGACTGACCGACCTCCGAGCGCGCCGACTCCCATTCTTCCGCCCTCGTACTCGCATCGTATCAGACCGCGAAGGCTGATGATTGATGCTTCTTGACCGACAGCAGCGTCCAATTTCTGCTTCCGTGCTACGGGGTCATCACATGTCGCTTCTTCCGCTACACGGCATGCTATGCTACCTCCTGCCTGCATGTGCCCTGGCTACCGCCAATTGATCGTCTCCGACGCTGCCTCCCACCCGCCTCCGTGGCACGACCTCCATGGGTTGCCGCGTGCACACCGCACTGTGCGAGCTCGACTGCCGCGCGCCCGCCCACGCACGATGCCACTGGCACCGCGCTCTGTGTGCGCAGTCGTTGCGCAGAGCCCGCCGTTGTGGCTGAGCAGAGCGAGACGTGTGCAATCTTGGTGCATATCAGGTGACGTGCTTCACGTCAAGGAAGCATCTCTTCACGTAATTTCGTCGAAATCCTCCGTTTGTGCATGCATCGGCGCCCATCCCGGTGCTCCCTGAGGCACTGTCGGCTGTGCTGTCACGACGGGCACCTGTGTATCTGCCATAGTCTCGTCTCCAACGGCTCCCACTGTTGCTGCTGCTGCCTTGCCTGCCTTCACTGTTTTCTTCGTCTCTTCTGCTGCACCCTTCGTCGCCGCCGCTTGCTCATTCAGCTCTTCCCATTCCCTGCTCCGCGTTTGCGTTCGCGCACTCCTCCGCTTGCTGTCTGCGACCTTTTTCTCGTGCTTGCCACTAATCGCATCTGCCTTCTCCAAAGCCTTCTCTTGTCGCCTTCTCTGGGCTGTGGTCAACTGCTTCTTCTTCTGCTTCTTCTGAATTCCAGCATTCTGTGCGTTATGTAGCCATGGCTTGTAGTCTGTCTCCTCTTTCGGCGGCTTGACCGACTCGAGATCTTTGCGAGCGGGCTCAGCACCACGGCGAGCGGCGCGAGAGTGCACGGAAACGCCTTGAAGAGCATTAGAGATAACCAACGTGGTCGCGTTTCGACACTGACCCTTTTTCTTGACCTTTGGCACCTTCGCCATCGCTGCAGCTCCGCCTCGTGGAAAGTGTGTCCAAACTGCAAGCTTTGACGTGTTGGTTGAAGAAATCCACCTGCTATCGATTAGACGCCAAGACCTGCATGTGATTGACAAAGCCCATCCCTCTTCCCGACACACTCCTGCACGAGCACGGCCGCGTTACCCTCGACATACCCACTGTACACCAGCTCTTCCAGTCGCCGGATCTCAGATGCCTCACGTCGAACGCGTACGATATGGACGACCGCTACCGCTACCACCGCCTTGAAACGCACTACGACGACGTCCCTCGTCCCACGGCAGCATCCTACTTCGTCTGGACTATTCTCTTCGTCGTTGGTCTCAACTACGCCCTCCAACAGCTTGGCATTGCTATCCTACGCCCGCATGAGCTCCTCTGGAACGCGCTCGTGTATGTGATTCCTGCCAGTTTGCTTGTGGAGGCCGCACGGCGAGAGGAGCTGGTAGCCAATGATATGCTCTCCCAGGCTCATGCTGCTAAAAGTGAGGCCCTGCGAAAAATGTTGGGTATCGGAAGCAACACTCTTCTACAAAAACTACCTGTTGGAAATGCGATGGGTCTAGGAGGAGTGTCCAGACGTCTCAGTATAGCCACCGGAATGCGATCAACACGCTCAGATGTGCCGGCTGGGCTGGGGAACTGGGATAATAGCTGCTACCAGAACAGTGTGCTTCAGGCGCTGGCGAGCCTCGAAGGTCTGACGGCCTGGCTAGAAAGGGCCGAGCCCCAAGACAGTCATTCCAGCTCAACCACCAATACCGCATTGCAGGAAATGATTGCAAGACTACGGAACTCCGAAAATAATGGCAAGCATATCTGGACATCACCAAAGTTGAAGAACATGAGTAGTTGGCAGCAGCAAGATGCACAGGAATACTTTTCGAAGGTCATGGACGAGCTGGACAAGGAGGCAAAGAAAGCATGTACGCAGAGGCAGCCGAAGCCGGCGGGTCTAGAAAGGATTTTGGAGAGGGATCAAAAGGGCAAAGAGCAGGAGAGCGCAGAGGCTGCAGCACAAGCGGCGGCCATGCGAAACCCCTTGGAGGGACTGACAGCCCAGCGCGTGTCATGCACAAGGTGTGGTTTTTCAGAAGGGTACTCCATGATACCTTTCAACTGCCTTACAGTTCCTTTGGGCAATTCATATCACTACGATCTCGAGGACTGCCTGACGGAATACACGCAGAGCGAGGATATCGAGGGCGTTGAATGTCGAAGCTGCACGCTTGTACAAGCTGCGGAGAAGCTACAAAAAATGCTCTCCAGACCTGCTCCGGCTGAGCATGCCGAAGCGTCGACTGCAACGAGAGGGGGAAATGCCATGCAGCTGCCTCCTGAGATCCGAGGTCAGATTGCCCAGCGTCTGCAAGCAATCGAGAAGGCACTTGACGACGATGACTTCTCAGACAAGACGCTTAAACAAGACTGCCAGATCAGCTCAAAGTCCTACGCAAGTACGATCAAGAGACGAGAGGCGATCATTGGCCGTGCGCCACAGACCCTCGTCATACACATTAATCGCAGTGTGTTCGACGAGAGGACGGGAATGCAGCGCAAGAACTACGCCGAAGTGCAGTATCCAAAAATATTAGACCTCCGGCCGTGGCTCCTCGAATCAGAAAGCTCGCCGGCCACATTCCGACTGAGCGCGGTCGTGCAGCACTATGGGCGGCATGAGAATGGTCACTACATCTGCTACCGAAGACATCTCGGTGTGCCACCCTTGACCGATGATGAACCAGACGCCGCGCCGTGTCAGCCGAACGACGAAGAGGAGCGATGGTGGCGGCTCAGCGACGACGATGTCAGTCCCGTGACAGAAGAAGAGGCACTCGACCAAGGGGGCGCGTTTATGCTCTTCTACGAGCGCATCAACGAGAGAATACCTGACAGTATGAGTTTCGACCTCGCCGACGCCGCAGCTGTACCACTGCCTCCCGATGAAGCGACCGACTGGGACGACCTGATTAGCGCGCAGCCCTCGACTGCTACACCCTCACTCGTCAATTCGTCGGCGCAGTCCGTTGTGTCAGATACAGACACGGACTTCACTTCCGAAGCAGAACCCGACACTGCCTTGCCTCTGCCTGTGGGCAAACAAGAGCTTCCTATCTCGCCTGTCTTGAAAACTGCGAGTCCTACGAGCATGAGACATGGCCTGGGCATGGAACGCACGTCTATGATGAGTGTATGAGGGCGTAAACTTTTGTTGCGTCTTTGGAAGACATCGACGGTATGTACGATTGGATATGTGTAATGAAGCCCGGCGGCACCTTTCTATGGTTCTAAACGTGCCGATGCAAGTCTGGTGATAAGCAACGCGGAGTTCCCACGAAGTAATGGCCGCAACGATACACGCGATACCGTTTTCTTGCCCAACGGCGTGTGACCACGTGTGGATCCCCACTGATGTTCGTCTCGCTTGATGCCCGTGGAAAGCCGCTCGCCACAGCGGAGCATGATGGGTTCCCCTTTGACTTGGTCGGCAGGATCCCGTGCCTGGGAACATGGAGCCTACTACACTTGCTCATCGAACCAAGGTGTCAAGGCTTTTTGGAGTCTCAAGTTGCCGCCTCACCATGGACAAAATGCCTTCTCTCCGGTCAGCGGAGCTCCATTTGTCAAGAGCATCAGGAACACTCCCCATGGCTGCGTCTTGAAGCTGAGGCTCTTCTGCGAGATCGAAAGAGCTTCTCATCGTCTTCGTCCACATCGGCCTCTGGCGTTGCAGCCCCGTCATCGATGTCACTATCACGCTCTCCAGGCTCGTATCCTTGCTCGAGTAGCTGGCGCCTCTCGCAGACGCCTCCCTCTTCTTTGGATGTATTCTTTCACTGCACGTTGATGAAGTGGCTTCATCCCTTCTTCTTCCGGCAGTCTGAGCATTTCGCTTCCACTTTCGGGCGGTTTTCGCTCAGACAGTCGGCGATGGCGGTGACTTGGGGGTCGAAGTTGGGAACGTTTGCTAGAGGTCAGAGGACTTGTTCACGCTGCTTGTTGGATACCAGCAAGAACAACACCCCCAGCCGTAAGCGTGGCCGTGAAGCCAGCGGCAACGACTCGACCGGCCAGAAGCGTCCCAAACGTGATCGTCCGGAGTTCTATTCGTCTTTCTACACCACAGTGAGGTGTTCCTCGAAGATGGTATGGCCATTGTCCGGAAGTGCTGCGTTGACTCTGGATACTCAAGCCGTGGGCCAGTGGGTGTTTCATCAATCCGAACGTGGTGAAGATGCTGGGTTTGACGCCGTACTCCAAAGCTTCATGGTACACAATGGCCGACGGCACGCGAGGGTTCCACGAGTATGCCGTGGACCTACCACTTACGTTCGAGACGCCGAACTACACACGGACTGTTGACGCAGTACTTCATGTCAACACGAGAGATGTGCGGAGTTACTCGATTCTCCTGAGCATGGGCATCTTGTCCACTCTCGATGCAAAGCATGACCTTCGAAATTCCAGATCATGAATCCCTACTCTGGCAACTTGGAAGATTTGATCTCCGATGCACCTTCCAACGTCGCAGAAGCGATATATACCCCAAAACATGCCCGCGATTACGTGCCCCAGCTCGTCCGCATACCAGCCTTGGCAACCTCGGGCTTACATGCGATTCCTGGTGTGGCCTGGAAGAAGATCGGAACCTCGAGGGATCTTCATGCGATGATCACATCGATGGCGCACCAAGAGGCTGGATTGAACCCCATTGTAGTTCAGTCATCTCAGCTTTTGGTCCAGAATGTCGCTGGACAAGAGCGCGAGGAGTATCTGAAGCTTCTGACAAGGTACAAAGAAAGCGGTGTCCTGCAGAATCCGGTCGTTCTGAATGCGTTGTCGGACGAGCTTTTCTCTCCCAACAAGCACGAGATCTAAAGCACGGGCATATTTCTACCATATGGACTGGCGGAAAGGCGTCATTTAATTCAAGGGGCCGACATCAATACCGGACAGCAGCAGAGAATTGAACTTGATAGGCAATGGATGTGTGATCTCACAAGAGGGCGACTTGATTGGTTTTGCGCAATAGGAGAAAGGATGAAGGATACACGCATCGCACATGAGCACACAGCGCGATCGGTGGCATTGTTGCGTCAACAGCGTCGCTAAGAAGAGCATGAACAAGCTGGCAAGCTTCACTGCGCATGATCGAGAGGTGGCCGGTTCCATCACATCATGGCTCGAATGTGCAAGCCTCACAAATGAAAGGAGGTTCAGAGAGAAAGCAACTCACTCGTCAAATTATTTGGTCAAATTAGACATGCATCTTCATGTTCCTCACTTCCACTTTCACGGCTTCTCAACGCCCCAGGCCACCGAGCTAATCACATTCTTGCCTTGTCCGCGCTTTTGTCCTCACTTTACGCAGCCAAGTGAAGGCGAAGTTTTGGCATGTGTCAGGCATGCACACCTGCGTTTGCATGCAGAGCTCAGACTTAGTGCTCCACAGCTTTGCTTCTTCCGCAATCGAACATACAACAGCGACTTGCGACATTCGAGACAGGTGATTAGCATTGGAAGAACCTCTGTTGACGCACGCTGACACTGTGATAGGACTTGCTGCAAGTTACAGGACACGCGCCAACTCAACATCAGGGGCAACTGCAAAATGGCGTACATCAAGCAAGAGCCCAGTGACATGTACGACGACTACGAGGAGTATGGACGCGCTCGCCAAATTCAAAATTCGATGGTCACCAAGCCGTCTCACAGCTACACCAGCTTCAAACAGCAGGTTCTTGGGCTTCCCGCTCCACTTCCTGCTCAGTACCCAGCAAACCGTGGTGGCGAGCTCTGCGAGCGCTCTCGTCAAGTTCGTCAGGCCAAGCGGTACCGCAACTACCCAGAAAGCCTCATGGGAGACGTGTTCGAGACCACAGGCATGGTCGTAGGCTCCACTGCCTGTCTTCGCGTAACGCACATGCTGATTGACACCGGCGCCTCTTCCATCTTCATCAGCGCAGCGGCAGCCCGCGAGGCCCGACTCACCATCAGAGATTGCAAGCCAAGGACTTTCGATCTCGCAGATGGCAGCCAGGTCACACACAACCAACTTGCTCGCTTCAAGCTTTACATGTCGGGCATTTACGCCAAAGTCATCGCCTTCATCGACAAGGGCAACCCAGGACATCACATATTGCTGGGTAAGACAGGTATCAAGGCTTTCAACGCCTCCGCCAATTTCTCGTACGGCCGCAAGAAAGAGACACGCTGGGTCGTAGCGCAAGACAAGCCTGGTGAGCGGGGAAAGAAAGTCCTGCTGGAGGAGGACCCTGCCAACAGAGTTCCTACCATGATTCCATATGGTCTGGACACCGACTTGGAGTTAGCGATGGTCCGAGGCGAGACTGCCAAGCAGCGCAATGGTCGCGAGATTCTGGAGCGCATCGACAAGAAGCGAGAGAAGCTCTACCAGAAGCATAAGAAGAACGTGATTAAGAAGTCGGATCTGGGAGACTTTCCTGATCGCTTTGGATACCACTGAGCGGTATGGAACTTCGTAAGGCTCTTCGAGGGCTGTCTTAATGACTTTTCCCCGATGTCGCTGCCCGAGAATTCGACAATGGAGTGAAACCTGAGCGGAAACATCTTACTCTATCGATTCCCGCGTTACGCTTTTGGGTGCTTTTCCGACTGTGATCGCGCATCTACATCGGTCTTCTGGTCCAAGGATGAAGCAAGAATTTCATACGACCTTGAGGTATGGAGTGCAATCGGACCTGGGCTTCTGGGATGAAACATCTACAGCGTGCGGCTGGCCGTTCACCACTATGAGTCGAGTGAGGAAGTCGACTACAGACTCCACATACTTCAACTTGACTAAGTCAGATCGCACTTCTGGACATTGATCCTCCACAAAAAAAGCGATGTTGCATAGCTTTCTGCGCTGTGATTGTGTCTCGATCGGTAACATCGCGAAGAGGATCGAGCATTTCTCCCAGAGTTGCAGCAAAAGCAAAAGCACATTCTATGGCTCGTGATGGTTCCAAAAATCGGAACAATGGGGACTGCTCTGTATCTATTCGAGAACAGTAGAGGGCATACTGTCGATGACTCGATGTCACAAAATCAAAACCTTGACCCTTACTCCTATGATCCTCCAAGTTCTTCTGAGTTGCTCGTAAATCGTACCTGCATGAGCTAACGAATTAAGTATTATATGCAGGATGTGTTCAAGCGTTCAGAGATTTAACGACCTGTAGCCCCTTCGATGTGACAGAACGATCGTCTCAGCTGTTGAGGAAGTACGAAAAAGCGATGATAAACTGCATCTCAATACTTCAAATGCGACCCTGCCATAAATAAGCAAGCTGATCGACACATACCTTCTTCTCACAAAATTTCCCTCTTTTGGTGCGTAGACCTATGCTCTTCCCGTTTGTAGAAATGATCAACAAAAGCTGAACGGTAGCGATTGAGACCACGGCCAAACACCACGCTGACGCGACACCGAGTAAGTCAGTAGGTCCCACAAACGCGAAGCTTTTACAGAAAGGGGGTGCTGAAGAGACCCTTTCAGGTGAACACGGCTTGGAGTGGAACGCATGCTGAAAATTCAGGGCGTTGGTACGCCGATGGGCCCAACTGCGGATGTCGCAAGAACCAGTAGGGAACACTTCTTGATGCTAGTGAAGGGGTTCCTCGGACATACTGGCTGATGGAAACCTCGATGCGAAAGTAGTTTCCCAGCGAGAACTTGCTGCATGGGCCTGAAAACAATCTTGCAATTAATATCGTCGGAAGCGGCAGTGCAATCAAATGTGAGGTACACAAACTCTCCGTGGGAGGGGACTGTATAAATGCTGCACGACCTCACGATGCCAAATGTATTGATATTTCATTGTAGAGCTTCATTGCTGATCTTCATCGACCCAGCCAAGTCGCTGTCCGACTTTCACTTTCATGCCCTTCTCGATACCCCACTGCCATCCACCCTTTCTGTTCACTTCTGTGCCCATGAAACCTTCATCCAGGGTAGGTCTTCTACCCTTTGGCGCCTCAAAGACCATGACAATGGTACTGCCGAGCTGAAAACCTCCCATTTCTTCACCTCTCCTCAACGCATGGCCCCCCAAAACCGGGCTGGCACTCTCATACGTAGCCTCCGCGTATCCAGAGTATGGCTCGCCTCTTTCCTGCGCTTCCTCCGCGGCCTTGTCGGCAAAAGTGTCAGTGAGCAAGCTGTTCGTTCTCAATTCTTTATCGAAGTTGATGACGATGGATCCGACGTTCGTTGCGCCGACAGGTGTATAGCTGAAAAAGCCATATTTCCACCGACCTAGCAAAACAACGCGCTCGTTCAGAGTGAAGAGGCCTGGCAGGGTTCTGACAAGATATGGGCTGACACTGTAGAGCTCTCCCGCAAAGTGGCGTCGGCTTTCCACAACCCATGAGACTGGCGAATGGAAGCGGTGGTAGTCACCGGGTGCGAGATAGACGACGCAGTAATATAGCGCCGTTGGCATTTCGGGGCGATCGGGATAGTACCATGGGCGAGGCGCAGCGGGGCCGCTGGCAAGATCCTTGGCTACCTCCAGCTCTGAAGATGTCGAGGACTTGGTCGATTGATCCGAGAGACTTACAGGTGGAGGAATGTCTTTTATGCCTCCTTCTCTGGCCTGAGGGTCCACGTTGGCTGCATCCTTGACGCGTGGTTTCTTCCACCAGCTGCGCCCTTGTTTCCCTGCCGCAGCTCCCGAGAGTAAGTTGGGAAGCGTGTACGATATGCCGTTTACTCGTGCGAATTCCTCGTCTTCTCGAATGACATCTGCCTCGCCCTGGCTCCCTCGCGTTGGCGAAGCTGAAGGAGCTCCCTTTGAGCCTGCGACATTGCTGCTGGCATGTGCCCCACTGGTGGGCTGCTCGCCCAGCAGAGCATCTACACTGTATGTGACGCCTTTTACTTGCTCCACCTCGCCATGCTCTATGATACCAAACTGCACCACCTTTCCATCTGCTGGCGACAGTAGGGCATTAGGATGTGGATCGAGTGGCCGCACACCGGGCTTCAATGTTCGGTAGAAGAACTCTGACAGATTTCTGTACTTGTGAAGATCCGATTCGCTTATCTCGTCAAAATTGACACCAAAGATCCAGCCGTACAGCTTGAAGCCGGGCACTCGCAGATAGTATGGAATATCAATGCTGTTCATCCACCCCCACCACCGACTCAGCGCCTTGAGCGGGATGGTGCTCATGATTTGTACCGTCCATGGTCCTGAGGGGCGTATCCGCTCGCGACGCTTGGGCTTGCCTACGTCTCCCGGGTCATCCTCTGTCGATTCTTCTATCCTCCTTCGCTCGCGCTCATTGATTCTGTACACTTGGAATGCACCAAGGAAGACGACGCCGAGGCCAATGGGGATTGGCTTCCACACCACGGGCGTCGAGTTCCAAGCATCGCGTAGTCGCGAGCTAAAGGAGGACTTACGATGCTGTTGGCGGTGCTGGTATGTGCGTGAGAACGATCGGACGTGGTGGTGCTGGCGTGATCGTGGAGCGAATGTGGGGAGCAGGACTTGCGACGTGCCTGCCGTGGGAATGGGTCGCATGATCGGAGGCTTGCGGCGTATAGCCTTACATGGTATGGAGGTGAAGTTGATCAATTTGCTTCTCGAGAAGTGTGGTTGTCGGCAAGAAGGATGGAGGGCAGGGGAATGACGACAGTGGGCTGCCGGCACGTCGATCCGTGCATGAAGCCACGCGAGTGAACAGAACACCTGGAAGCTCGCAGAAAGTCGCGTTGCACAGGACACACTCCCGCCTGGCGACGTGTTGCAGAGCGACTGACTGCTTCACACTCGCATTCCCACCATGAACACGCATCGATAGCGATACACAAGCACACTTCCCATCGCCCACAATGGCGCCTCCCGCAGACCCGCCGACGACCATCACGCTGCGCATCAAGGTGCCGCCGGGACACATTGAAGGCGGGATCGACGAGTTCATGATTGGGACTGAAGTGCCCGTGAGCGCGCACATTGGCGAGATTCGCGAGCGTATCCAACGCACTGTCCCGTCCAATCCACCGCCCGAGCGACAGCGACTGCTGTACGCAGGAAGAGCACTCGTCGACAACGATCAGACGCTGGCGGATGCGCTCAACATCCGGCGAGCCCCGACACAAACGGAATATGTGGTGCACCTCTTGGTCAAGAGCGATGGGACGGCCACGGCGCCAGTGCCTCATCGTCGAGATCTGAGCACGCCGGGCAGGGCGAGTCCAGCAGCGGGAGGACTGCCTGCAGCTGCTGCCGCTCCGAATGGCAATCATGATGCTCAGCAGCCTGGCCAGGTGCATCTCCCACACGACATGCAGGCTCATCACAATCATCTCCATCAGCACCATGTGCACCAGCATCACCAACAGCACCACGCGGCCATGCTGGCTCAGCAAAACCATCTTGCCCCACATGTCCATCCCCGTCCCTTCGGCGTGGGCCACGGCGCTGAGCTATTTGGTTTTGGCATGCAGCCAATGCAATTTGCAGGCGGCATCGCGATGCCACCTGGTATCCCACATGCACATCCTCCTCCTCATCCTGCGCCACCGGGGCCGCATCCACACGTGAGCATCCCAGCTCCAGCTCACGCACAGACGCCCGCGCCTCACACCGATGGTTCCACGGAGTCGCGTCCTACACCTTCCTTGGACCAGACCACTCAGCTCGATCCTCAGCAGCGAAGTGCTTCGCAGCCTCCGCCACAGCCCAGGGGACACGGGGTGATCGTGGCGGGCACAGGACCAACCGGACAACTATTCCATTTTCAACAACACATTCAGCTTGGGCCGCAAGGATTACTACCACCAGGGCCGGGCCTTCCTTATATGCCTCATGCTCCTCAGCATCAAGCGCACATGAACAGGACCACACCTTCCGCGCTAGAACAAGCACGAGGCAACGTGGCCGAAATGCGACGCATGCTGGTCGAACTTCGTGCACTTGATGCAGCGACTGACGAACAGCGAGATCGCATCGATATTATCCAGCAACGCATCACAGACGTCAACAGCTACATCGATCCTTTCAACCTCGGGGGCGTGAATACGACAGCGACGAGGGCGCCAAACATCGCACAAGGAGTTCCAACGCCTCGTCCGAGCACGCAGCCACCTCGTGCACCAGCCGACCTTTCTCGTCCGAGCTTTGCACAACAGCCACTATCACTCTCAAGCTCTCCATCCTATGTACGCTGCTATCTGCTCTCGTCGCCTTCAGGGCCTCAGGCCCTGTTGATATCGCCTGAGTTCGGAGTTTACAGAACTCAAAATTCTACATCACAATCCACGCCGACCTCACAGTCATCCTCCGGGACCATACGTCGGGATGCCCCACCTGGCAATCAAGAGCAAGCTGTTGCTGCACCGCCAGCGGTGGAACAAGTTCAAGCCGCTCGGGCTGCAGTCGCACAGCAGGACGGGCTGGGCATACTTGGTGCCGGCCTGATCAATCACATGTGGCTCTTGATACGTATCTTGATATTTGCATATTTCATACTGGGAGCGAATCTTGGATGGCAACGGCCTTTGGCTCTTGTCGCGATCGCTGCCGGATTTTGGCTACTGAGGCAAGGTCCACTTGCAGAGGGCGGCATCCTGCGACGCTGGTGGGATGGCATCTTGAATCAGGATCGGCGCGCACAGCCCGCCGCTGCAGCTGGTCAGCAGCAAGACCAAGAGGGCGGTGGAGCTTTGAGGCCCGGTCAAATGCCAACGCCTGCACAGGTCGCACAGCGAATACTCGAAGAAGAGCGGCAGCAACGCAATAACAGGCTAGCATGGCTTAGAGAACAGATGCGGCCCGCCGAACGAGCCATTGCACTTCTGGTTGCTAGCCTGTGGCCCGGTGTTGGAGAGGCATATGTGAGAGCTCTTGAAGCTGAGGAGAGGAGAAGGAATGAAGAGGAGGTCGCCGCGAGGAGACGAGAAGAGGAAGAGCGACAGAAGCGAGAGGAAGAAGATAGGAAGAATGCAGAGGAAGGGGAGGTGTCGAGCACTGTGGCTAAGCACGGTAGTGAAGCTGGTAACTCCACGGTGCTGGATGAGTCAGCCTCGAGTGCAAACGTTGACGGCCCAGGAGAAAAGGGCGAGCAGTCGGTGAATACTCCTACTGCAACGACATGATGCGAGCCTTCTCGTTATGATGCATGATTACAGTCAGTAGTTTTATTGCAGTAGTAAAGAGCTTGAAAGCATATTTGACGGCCACACCCTACTTGCTACACTTCCTGACTGATGAGCTGTAGAGCTCATCCGGAGCCTTCGATTCTCAGCGTTCACTTCTCCAATGACCGTCCAGGACTCCACTGGGGCTTTGCGGCTCGTTCTCGCGTGAGGCCTACTGCGTCGCACAACCATCTGCGTTCGGTGTCAACTCAGCTTCGTCTTCCTCGGTGCCCCAGCTCATCGTTGACTCATTGTCATGCTCATCAGTGTCTGAATCGGACGACAAGGTCTCTTCGTCCTCATCAGGGCCTGTCAATGGCAGACGCTTTTCCTCCCACGTGTCCTGCACACGCAGCAGAAAAGTGCAAGTCTGGAGCTGTTGTTTGAACTCCCGCAAGATCAGACCGTGTGTCAATGTCGCCAACTCGAACAGGCACATTGTAGTACCCCTCGCGAGCGATTTCGGCTGCCCATAAGTACGACTTGCCTGTGTCAGTGACACTGCACACACCCGCGCCGTTGCTCCGCCCGGTCCTATCTGCAAGTGAATGTTCTTTGACCGGCCGCACGCGGCATCCGCTGCTATCGTGCCTTGATTCAAGAATTTTGCGACCAATTGTGCGTCGACGGACCAGAAGATGTTCCCGTCGTAGTCTTCGTCGCATCTCTTCGGGCCCTTGCCAACTGGTAGGACAGCCAGAGTCTGCAGCATAACCTTGCCATTGAAGTTTAGTTGTCTCAGGACCGCGTCGAAGGTCTTGCTAACGCGGCGAACGACGACTGTGTCGAGGAGGTCCATGTATTCGGCGATGTTCTCGAGCTGCTCAGACACGCCACATACTTTCGCTGCAGCATTGGCTCCGGTTTGCCCTTGGTTGGTGGCAGTAGCACTGTCGGCACCTGCAAAGGAGTGAGCTCTACTGGCGCTTATCGAGAGGAGTCGTGGAGTTTCCAACCTTGAACGATCTTGCCATTGCGAATCAAGAGGCTACCCTCTTGGTACATTTTCGCGCGCCACCCTTAGCTCGGCGCCATAGTGTGGTCAGCGCGTAGGGCGTTTTGGTGATGTTGATGGGCGCGAAGTAGGCAGCCGATGCGAAAAGTTTGAGGCACTCAATGTTTGTACCTGCAAAGCGATCTCCAGCGCAGCGGCGCTCTTCGAAGTGAAGCGCACTAACGGTTCTTCACCTAGAAACAACGAGCCCAATGAGAATCTAGGCAATTGCAATTTTGCAGGTGTCCAGGAAACGCCTTGCGCACAACAGCCGCCCCATGATGTAAATAGTCATTGTGTCTGCACTGGCTATTATCGTGGGCATGGAAGTGCCATTCAGGTGTCCTCAATCCAGGTCCTGAATCAGAAAGTCTCGCTGAACTTTGACGATCGGATTTCTGGCGTAGCTACATGCGTATCTGTCTCTTTACAGCACGCTAGAGCATAAACCAATGCATGACATGACAATGTGCCACCAGCAGCCAGCCGGTTGAAGACGCCTTTTCCCACCATCGCCGCAAAGAAACTCCCAGCAGCACACACATTTAACCCTTCTTCTTGCTGACACCGACGGTTCTGCCGCGGCGACCAGTGGTCTTCGAGTGCTGTCCACGGACACGGAGACCCCAGTAGTGGCGCAGACCCCTGTGGGCGCGGATCTTCTTCAGTCTCTCCAAATCGTCACGGAGCTTGCTGTCGACACCGTTGGCGAGCACCTGGAAGTCCTTGCCGTCGACGATATCGCGCTGCCTGTTGAGGAACCAAGTTGGGATCTTGTACTGGGTTGGGTTTTGGAGGATCGTGACGATGCGCTCGAGTTCTTCGGAGGTAAGCTCGCCGGCGCTGCAGAGAAAACATTAGTTCATGGCACATGCGTGGTGTGCGCGATCATCGGGATGAATATTCGGTGCGCCATGTGACATTGTGCTTTCGTGGGAGTCGTACCGCTTGTTGAGGTCAACATCGGCCTTCTTGCAGACCAAGTTGCTGTATCGGCGACCGACACCCTTGATCTTGGTCATGGCGTACATGACCTTCTCCTTGCCATCGACCTGTGCATTGCCCGTTAGTTCCCATCGCCATCATCCTCATGTCCATTTCTTCCATCAAAACTCGTGACCAGGATTTCGTTGCAGGTCCGCGGAATGGTGGGTACGCACGTTGGTGTTGAGGAGACGCAAGATGAACTGAAAGTTCGACTTCTCGCCGGTTACGAGAGACATCTTGGGCGGTTGGCGCTGGGCGGTGGATGTCTGGCCGTGTTCACGAGAGCATTCGAAGTGAGGCGCTTGCCAGATTTCAAAGCGGTGCGGGCTGCGGCTCTTGGCGCGGGTGCCTGGCGTGGAAAGTTTCTGCCTGATGGCCTCGACTTGAATGTTCCTGGGTTCCAGCTCTCACCTCCGAACGATACCGCACCCTTTGACCTCTGCACGACATCACAAGAAGCCTGAACGGCAACAGAAATGCTGATGCAGCTACATGCATTTCTGTGCTATGTAATATGAAAAGTCCATTGGGCTGCAAGCCTCTCCGATGTCTCGGTTTCTACAGCTGCCAAAAGAGCTCCGCCTACAGATCTACGAAGACGTATTCGACTTCAAAACTCCGTCAAGCTATACGATCAGACGCTTTGTTACTGAATTTATCAATGAAGACGCTTTGAGGGCGGGACAGGTCGTCATCGGTGGCCCACCAGCTAGAACATGGAATTGTCGACCTGATCCTTACCACCCGACGCTACTGCAGGTCTCAAGCAGCATCAGACACGAAGCACTGCCTCTGTCTACCAAGGCAGAGTGATCGTGTTGCTATTGCGATACCGAGAAGGAAGAATGCAAGTTCAGCGCTGGATCGACATGCTTCGAGAGAACCCCATCATCACCCAGCGAGTCAAACACATCTCGGTTCAATATTTCGAGCATCCGCATAGGTCCACTGCGGTCTTACTGAATTGCATGGACCTGAAGATATTGAACAGGTCGTGGCTACTTCATCCACTAACGAATGACCCTTTCACGATCTTGGACCACCTCGACAACGTAACCGCGGCTGCGAAGCTGGCACAGGAACGCGACGCTACAGCTAGCGCCAATATTGTCAGGCAGATCGTTCGTGTTATGACAGGAATCGTGAATCAAACAACGCTTCGATGTCATAGCATGGCAAATTCGAGACTTCATGGCCATTCTGATTTCAGTCAGCGCTTTGAGATTATCCGAAATGTGTATAATAGCTCCGATACAGTTAACATGCTGTATTGACTCAACAATTGGGGCAGATCTTACACTTGGGCTCTGACTAAGGACATGGTGCCAAAATGTATTCCTGATCTTGACGCCTTAGCAACTTGAGCTTGCAAAGGTCAATATGGTTGCTGGACCTGCGCTCATGTTCCACCGCCCCCGACCACGAGTGCCAAGAATGCCGTTCTCCAAACACGGCTTAGTGCGAGGCCATAAGGCAGGATTCATCATCGTGAGCCCACCACCTACCGCCACACTGGACACGACTCGCAATTGTGACTGTCCCACTCTCATTGCATACGCTCAACAAACTACACGTGGCATATCTAAATATGGCGCATGGAAGCATCACATTTTCTCAATCTTCCGACCGAACTTAGGCTGCTGATTCTCGAGCACCTTCTCACACACACGAGCACTCTGGCAGTTGGCGGGTACTAGTTACACGACTTCGGTCAAATCTTCTTCGGCACCTCCCGAAGTTTTCAGCAGCGATATCACACAGAAAGTACCAGCTTTACAGCCAGCAATCAGTCTTACGAACCGACAGTTGAGAGACGAGTCCTTGCCGATCTTTTACCGCCAGAACCGATTTCTTCTTGCGTTGCACTTTCGGCGAGCCAGAGCAGAGGTCCTCAACTGGCTCGAATCAATTGCATCAAATACTAGCATTGCGAAGAATCTGTGTAAAGTCAAGTCAAGCACCGGTTCGGCATACTGGACTACAGAGGCACGATTGACTTTGACCTGAAGCATTTCTGCATTCCTGGTCCACAGTTGTGGTTTAATTCCATCTCACCCTTGTATATCAAAGAAGTCGAGAGCACCATTGAACAGGCTCGACAGCTTAGTCTCACGCAAGATTCCGACGATTCTGGAGAGCTGCGGATCCAGACCCTCAGACAGCTCATCGAAGTGCTTGGTGTGGTCATAGATTGAGCATGTCGACCGCAGAGGCATACATGGCTAACCTGAAGGCCTCCTTATACCCATCGGCTCGCCAACCCAACTCTTCATCCACATCTCTGGCTGTAGCATCCGATAGCGACGATCAACCAGGGACTGGATCCGTCAGCGAAGCCAAAGGCAAATGCCAACTCCTCGACCTCCCCAAGGAGCTGCGTCTCTTGATCTGGGAACGCTATCTGCAAACAGTGCCCACACTGGTCAAACTCGAGCAATACCACTTCGTCTACAAATCTCGAAGATACTGGCAGCCTCTGCTGAGTTTAGCGAATCGCCAAATCCGAAGTGAAATCCTTCCACTGTTCTACCGCCGCTGCAGGTTTCACCTACAAGGCTTCAACGAAGATGGGGACTGCGAAGTCGAATCGTTTCTCAACAGAACTCTATCATATCAAGCGTTGCATCAGAACATGAGAATTGTGGTCATACATGGATTCATCTTGCATTCAGGGCGCTGGCTGGGAGAATTTGATCTCGGACGCTTCACGTTGAATGTCGATAGACATTGGAAACATTCGATGGAGGGCGAGTATAGCGGAATGATTAGCGACTTAGAATCCGTCTTTCTCTGGGCCGTGCAAGCAGTTGGGCCAACAGATTCGAGAGGTCCGCTGCTCCGAAAGCTTTTAAATGTCATGAGGGCACGGGGGGTATTTTTACAGTAAGTCTATATATGCGTTGCACGATTCTTTCAAACTGGCAGCGCCATTTGCTAATATTTCTTTTACGCAGTGACGACGATGAGTATACTGTCCATGGAGATCCCGTCGGCTTTTGAAATAAGACCAGACCGGGACCCTAGAATAACCGGTCGTGGACTACGTAAGCAGGGCAGAGGCAAACGGTCTGCAAGCAGACCTGATCTTTGATAGACATACACAGAACATATACAGTCCCGTGTCCACATCTAGGTGGTGCAATGCCTGACATACAGTGCTTGAGACCAACGTAAATGCTTGCAATACCGGGAGTTTTTGCACAATTCAGCAAATGGGACCAGGCTGAAGCGCGTGTCTTGGCATTCACATGTGCATCATCGTGGTTCGATCATTCCATCGGCCCACTTTTGCCGCCCTCCAGACCGGACCCCAGGCGAACCTAAACACGAAGATCATTCGATTCTGAACGTCAAATGACGAATCACGAGACTGATATTACAGGCCTCTTATTATCGTACGAAGGTGGTGGTCTACGCTGCAATCGTGCTCGGTCTGCCGTCTTACATTCTTTCGTTCGCAGAATTCTGTTCATCTTGTGCACAATCTACTCGGAAACAAACATGGAGAATGGAGACATGCTCACGATTGCTGCGTCAATTGCCGTCATTGTGTGGTCGGTTGTCATGAACACTCTGTACGATGCTGAACAGCATCGCGAGAAGCTGGCCTCTGAACGAGAAGCTGCTGGTCACCAAATGCATGGCCGTCTGCTGCAACAGGTGAGTATCCCAGCCGAAACGCCCCAGAACTTGCACTAACGTTGCCTGCTAGACAATGTAAAACTGAGACGGTTGCAACAACGAAAACATAATATCCATTCAGAACCTGAGCGCAAGCTCTTCACTTTCCGGCGCACTCGAGGAAGTAGGACCAAATTCGACCTTCTGGTCCTCCGCGTTTGTCAAGTTGTCAGGTGTGGACGCCTCCATGAACGATTTCAAGCCACTGGGGTTCCCTTCCCTCGGTGTGTACTCCGGCATATTCGCGCCACGCTCTGCATCGAATCATATTCTCGCTTTTGCTCTGTACCACCACTACGCAATCATGGATTCGGCCATTCACATAGCTCATGCGACCACGAGCTTGATCTGTGGTTACCCGGGGGGTTTCATACATCAGAATCCCTATAGGCCGCGCCACGCGCTCTTGTAGTTGTCATCAGGATTCGTTGCGCTGTGGAGACGGGCAGAATCGTCAACGACACGGGACACTTCACATGGTCACATGTTCCTGTTACCATGGGCCCAAGTGGTTCCACCCCCGAAAACACCGGGATGCCTTTCACCCGTACCCATCTTTTTATCGTTCATTATCAAGCTCTTGTACATGTAGACGCTGGGTCAGAAGTTCGAGAATGGACTCAATAGTAATCTTCAGATTTGGTCAGAAAGCGGTGGGAGGTTTTTAACGATTAGGCATCATATTTGATGCAAAGTATCGGAACAAGAGGCACCGAGGTCAGGTTCGCTTCTGGGCAACGTTCGAGGTTCGATTCATATCTCGCGTGTATTGTATGATCCAGCAATTTAGCATTAGAGCAAAGAACACCCGTGCTTGTCGTCCCAACGACGAGGCGTTGATTTGGCCGACATGGCAATGCTCTCTCCAAGTATGAGTTTCGCTGAATGGAGATGATTGATTTTCGGTAGTGGAAGAATGCAGCAGGTGCAAGTGCAAAGGTGGAGGGAGGAGGCGGAAGAGAGGAGTAGGATCGGCATTCGTTTCTCAAAGTGCCGACGCGGGTCGTCACTTTCATTAACATTTCTCTTGCAAGTTGCGACAACATCACCACGCGCATCCACCTTGTCGCACGATACGAAATGGGCAAAGGTAAGTAGCCCTGGCATCTTTGTTTATAGCGAAAATACTGACAGATCCCAGGAACCGACAAGCTGTACGTATGTTGCAATGCGACTCGCCAACTCCAAAGCCTCACTAACTTCGCTCCAGATCACGCACTCCGAATGGTCGAGTGAAGATGCCTTCGGCGCAAGCGCTGGCGCCAACGCGCGAAGGTCTGCGAATTCTGGAGCAGGTGCCAACTTCAAGCGACTCCCTTTCTCCTTCTGCGCGATATCACTACAACCCTTTGAGCATCCTGTATGCACGGCAGATGGCACCACCTTCGACCTGACGAGTATCCTTCCTTGGATCAAGGAGCATGGAACGAATCCCGTGAATGGAAAGCCGTTGAAGAGCTCGGAGTTGGTCAAGCTGAACTTTGCGAAGAATGAAGAGGGCGAATACGTGGATCCTGTCACGTTCAAGGTCATAACCGATAACACCCATCTGGTCGCGATTAAGAGTACGGGCAATGTGTTCAGCTATGACACGGTACAGAGACTCAACATCAAGGCGAAGAACTGGCGAGATTTGGTCAGTGACGAGGAGTTCACACGGGCCGACATCATCACGCTGCAGGATCCTCAGAATTTGGAATCTCGAAATCTCAGCGATTTCAAGTATTTGAAAGAGGGGCAGAGCACGCTCACCGCTGAGCAGGAAGCCCAGAGGAGTGCTGGTGTGAATGATCAGAACCTAGGGAGTGCGGCGAAGATTCTCAAGGCGAAAGAGGCAGTCGCAAAAGCAAGAGCAGAGCGAGAGAAGGCAGCCAAGGATAATGGTTCGGCAGAATCGCAAGCGCTTGCGAATGCGCGAAAGGCGCATGCAGAGGTTGCAAAGTCCTCGCGCACGGCAAAGCCGGTGCCTCATAACGCAGCCCGTTATACCACAGGCGCAGCTGCCGCTGCCTTCACGAGCACGGGTTTGACGCCTTCCACCGATACGTCGCGAGCAATTATGTCCGATGAAGAATACATGCTGAAGCCCAAGCGCGTCAAGCAAAAGGGATACGTACGGATGACGACAAATCACGGGGCCATGAACATCGAGCTCTACCCAGAGCATGCGCCGAAAGCAGTATGGAACTTCATCCAACTCTCGAAACGTGGATATTACACGGGTGTGAAGTTCCACAGGAACATACAACGCTTCATGATCCAAGGCGGTGACCCATCGGGCACCGGTCGCGGAGGCCAAAGCTGTTGGGGCAAGAGTTTTGCGGATGAACTCGAAGGACCACTCAAGCACGATGGTCGGGGAGTGCTCTCGATGGCCAACAAAGGGAAAGACACGAACACGAGCCAATTCTTCATCTTGTATCGACAGGCGCCGCACCTCAACCTGAAGCACACAATATTTGGGAGAGTGGTCGAGGGCTTAGAGGTGCTGGATCGTCTCGAGAACGTTGAGGTGGATGATGGCAAGCGGCCCTTGGAAGACTGTACCATTCAAGATATGGCCGTTCTCATTGATCCATTCGAGGACTTCTTGAAGGAACGAGACGAAAAGGAAGCAGCCGAGGCACGTAAAGCACGACTCAGAAAGGAAGGCGGAGCGGAAGATGAGCAGACCACGTGGACTGGGAAGCGCATACGAGCGGACGGCAAAGTGGAGGATGGTGGGGGCGCCGCCGGCGTGGGAAAATATCTCAAGCAAGCAGCTGTGCCGGTACAGGAGGATGAAATTGTCGGAGAGTGGAACGAAACAGAAATGGCACCTCCGACCAAGAAAGCGAAGAAAGGAGGCGGCTTTGGCGATTTCAGTTCGTGGTAGAGCGGGCAGTGGCAGAGGCTGCGACTCGGTACTCAGCCGGACGTGCTTCCTTGACAGTGCATCTCCACCAGCCCTGCCACTGCGCGTCTCTTTTCTCATATCGATCGGCCTCTATAGTGGAAAGACTGCACATCTCCAGTCTCTGCTGAATGCTCAAGCTCACGCACAGCTCGTGCGCGGACTCATGCCAAGACTAGGTCAGCGGTTTGATAGCGCACACCCATCTCCATACGAACTCGCGTGAGTGCTCGTTTCAGTTCATCTCTATCCGTGTCTCCCACGTTTGGGTATATGTCTCAGCGCCATGTTACTCCTTTCCTTCCAAGTCCCATCGTGTTCGAACGCTGCTACGCTACAGCCGCGAAGCAATCCTCATACTTCTTGCTGTGTTTGTTGCTGGCGTGCTCTTCGAGTGCGGGTTTCTTCGTGGTGCTCTGGAAGTCGGCGAAGCACTGCAAAGGAGTGTAAGAAGCCAGTCTCCATCGCTTTCGCTTCGTTCGGGAGGAAAAGTCGCAAGCTGCGCCTGGCGGCGATGGGGGAAGGATTGAATGTCACGAGCACCGGGCACTTACCACTTTGCATTTGATCGTCTTGGCGGCAGCGTTCTGTTCCACACAGTCCAAATCAGCATATGACCATCATGGTCGTGGTGCTGGAATTAGTGGTACGTACGCTCTTCAACTGCGAACCCTTGTTGCTGGAGTCTTTGGCGTTGCGCTCACGCTTTTGCTGTGCCTTGGCTCCGTTTCCCATTTTGAATGCTGGTTTTACGAGGTAGACGTGGGTTGATGTTGTAGTTCTACGGCTTTTTCTTGCTTGTGCGAGCGTAGGGAGTTGGGCAAATTGTCTGCGGGAGGTTTGACTCGAATCCTGGAGACTGGTCGAGAGCCGACATCCTTGCACGTGCGGCTAATCGGGACAAGTGCTCTGCAGTGAGGAAAATAACCAATGAGAGATCTCCATTCCTCGGCTTCCATCCAGGCCGACGGGTCGATGGTCGTCTCTCTGCCACTTTTCAACTTCGACTTCGCACGAGATGATGATAGCAACACAACCTTCACATCCAAGCACCGTGATGAGTCACCAAGAACCTCAAGATAGTAAAGACTCATCCAATCGCTCGGAGACAGGGTTCGGCCGAGCAGCAAGACACAAGATCACGAAATCTTCGCCATTGTGGCTACTCGCTGCTGCACGCGGTAGGCAGCCCAGTCTACGTACACCAACCGCACAACCTATCAGCAACGTCACAAGCTACTTTCAAGCACACGCGGCTGCTGTTGACCTGCTGAACGGCATGGTTCTCCCACGTACTCTGCCCTTCTCCTACATTCTCTTCGCTTCCAGATCCGCCATTACTCATTGCACTGAGGTCTACGTCGCTGACGAATACTCTGCCTTGCTATCCGGTTGCCTGTGAGCTCGCCTTTCGGGTAGGTGGTCCTGCGATGTAGGTCTGTCTATAAGGCTGCTGTTCCTCCTACCTTTTTCTCCCCTTCTCATCATCATCGCAATCAACATGCCTTCAGTACGCTACTACAACCAGACTGGTCCCTTCTGGGACTTTGTTGCCAGCCTCGAGCAGCAAGGACTCAATCGTCCTGCAGAATCGTCCGACAACGAACACGAACAACCTAACCCGTGGACGCAAGGCTGGGCCGGCTTCCCATGGGGACAAATTCCTCACCGTGGAAGACACGGCCCACCTCCACACCATCATCGCGGTCCCCCTCCTCCACCACCTCCAGCAGCCGACGGCGAAGCAGGCGAAGCCGGCCCATCTGAACCACGAGGCCCCCCACCACCATTCTCTGACAACGAACCCGAAGGCAGACCACAACGCGGACACGAACATCACGGCCCAGGCCCTCGAGGCGGACGCTGCGGACGCGGCCGCGGAGGCTCCAGAGGTTTCGGTCGACGAGGCCATTTCCACCCATACTCCAGCTTCGGCCCCTTTGGTCCAATCGCCGAAATATTCCAAGAACAGCTCTTCGGCGCACAAAACGATAGCAACAACAACAACACCACCACCACCACCAAAGACACCAAACCCGAAGACTTCACCCCCGAAGTCGACGTCTTCGACACAACCGAAGCCTTCGTCATCCACGTCTCCCTCCCCGGCGCGAAGAAAGAAGACGTCGGCGTCAACTGGGATACCGAGAAATCCGAACTCAGCATCGCAGGCGTCGTGTACCGCCCCGGCGATGAAGAATTGCTAAAGACCCTTGCGCTCGACGAGAGGAAAGTCGGTGCCTTTGAACGAAAGGTGCGATTGGGCAGCAGAGCGAACCCGGCTCAGGTTGACGTCGAGGGCATCACGGGCAGACTTGAGGACGGCATTCTGCGCGTTGAAGTACCCAAGCTTGATGCGGGGTATGTAGAGATTAAGAAGGTGGATATCGAGTAATTTGTGTCCGAGGACTAAATTTGAGGATCAAAGACGAGGGAATTGGAAATATGTAGAAACAAAAGAAGAAACGAAAATGAGCTTCGATAGACAACATCTCGTCGGAGCGATGGGACAATACCATGTGTAGTATCAGCATTCTCAGTACCAAACCGTGACCATGAGGTGCATGGCACCGAATCGTTTGTGAACAAATTCTGTTGGTTGCGTTTCTGCTCTCTCTAAAGGGTATATAGCACAGCAACTCGCAGCAGCGATCGCGTATCGAAAGACATCGTTCGATATCCGTGGCCTCGTCATTTCCCCCCGTCACTGCTCAGCCCAGCTCCTCTTCATGTCAAGAACTCATCGCCACGTTCCAACCGGCTAATCACTCTCAATGCTACGAAATACCACATCCTACTGCGGCAATCGACGCGGACTCCCACTCCCATTCTCTCCCACAGGCAGCGAGAAAGCCGGAAGCCCCGCAAGGTTGGTAGGGGACAGTGCACCCGACGGCAACTTCTTCGGGCTCGCCAGCGGCGACGGCTTAGCATAATCCATCTCATCCGCACCAATCTCCGCCTGCTTAGCACTCCTCCAGTTGTCGGCATCTTCGAGAAGTATCTCAAAAACAGCATCCTTGTGTTGCAGCAGCATGTCGGTAATCGTGTTGGAATCGCTCTTGATGACCCGGCCGAACTTTCGTTTCGGCTTGCGTGAAAAGTCGCTCTCGAAATACGCATGCTCACTGCCGACGAGGACAAGCGAATTCCGGTAATACCATTGCGGCAGTTCATCGTCTCGACTGACGAGGGGCCGACACGACATGAGCGGGACGTCCTCGACGAAGGTGATGGCTTTCAATAGCTTGTGGTCTTCTTCGCGATCGTTGTACTTGGTCAAGATCATCTCCTCGTTGCTCTTGAGGAAGTTGATGATCACGCCGTGCCCGGCATTGGTGCCCATCAGGTAGATGTAGGTGCTTTCGCCCAGTTCCACGTAGTTGTCCCAGAGATATTTGAGCAACTGCTCCGCCTCTTTGTTACGGTGATCAACGCTCTGGCTGGATTGATGTTCCCGCGAATCCTGATTGTAATCAGTTACGTATTTGGGCAGGTTGACGTCAATGATAGCGAAGCCTTCCTTATACGCGCTGTCGACGTAGGTCTTCACAATATCAGTCTTTAACCAAGTCAGCTGATGCAGCACAGGTTTCAGGGCTTGCTTACCAGCCACGTGTTGTGAAGCTCGATCTTGCCTGTTCTTGGATCTGGTGATGCTAGGACCTCAGGAGGATCGTGTATCACAATAAACAAAGCCTGCGCTGTGCTATAATTCGGCCTGTTGCTTCTTCGTTAGTTCATCTGGTCTTCGAGCGATGATCAAAGACTTACGTGGCAAGGACTTGATCCTCAAACTCTTTGGCTAGTTTCTCACGATGTACAAACAGTGGCGTCATCTCGTACTCTTCCCACATAGTCTTTGCTTGCCATGCGCGGACTACGTTGTGCATGCGCTCGCCACGAAGTGGGCCTTTAAGTCGCTCTGACATGTCCTTCGGATATAAGCATGTCCAAAATCTGCTCTGCTGCCGGACAACAAGCTTGACGTCGTCGATACAGGATATCGTGGCCACCGGGTTTTCCAGTCTGTCCGGTGGCTCTCCCATGAGGGTACGGGCAACGGCTGTTGCGGACCTTGCAATTGATTCGAGATTGTAGCCGCCTTCGAGACATACGGCGAGCTTGCCATCTGCTAGCGACATAAGCATATGTGTCATATGCGCGTACCCAGCGGGTGTGACGTCGCAACCACCCAGCATGTCGCCTTGCGCGGCGTCGAATCCAGCAGCAACGATGACGAGATCAGGATTGAACTCAGTAGCAATTGGCATGACGACCTGCTGGAAAGCGTACAGGTAGTCTGCATCACCCATGCCTTGTTTCGTCCAGGGAATGTTCACGTTCTTTCCGAGACCCTCCCCTCTCCCGCAGTGAAGGTGGTCGCCGTACGCCTGTCGCTGATCTCGATAACTTTTTTCAGGATAGAACAACCCCTTCTTGTGCACGTGTAGCGAGATGTAGAGAACATTCGGGTCGTCGTAGTTGGCTTCCTGAATGCCGTTGCCGTGATGCACGTCCCAATCTAGGATCATAACTTTCCGGCACTGGTCTCCAAACTCCTTCTGGCAGGCCTTAGTTGCAATGCTGACATTATCGTAAAAGCAGAACCCCTTGGCATCTTCCCGCTCAGCGTGATGCCCGGGTGGCCTAATGACAGCGAAGGCGTTCTTTACCTTGCCAAGTATGATTGCACGGCAAGCCTCAATGGCACCTCCAGCACTAAGCGCGGCACAGAGCGGCGTGCTGTTGGACAGGTATATTGAGTCGTTCGCATGGTCTGGATGCTGACGTTCTTCTCTCAATTGTTCCGAGTTCATAGCACTAAGCGATCGTACCCAGTCCCAATGATTTCTGGTATGTACGAGACACACTTCGTCTCGCGTGACCATGCGCGCGTCAATCCGGCCCATGTAGTAGTCATTGGCCGAAGTTCCATCTCTCCATGCCAGTCCGGCATTGACAAAAGCCTCAAAAATCGCGTGAATTCGTCGCGGATCTTCAGGATGCAGGTCATCTTCGGACGGCTCCGCCTCGGCATGGAACCTCATTCGAACATCGTACACCAGGCCTGTCTGCAATGTGCCGTACGGCAGGTGTTCGAACTTGGCCGGCTTGGGACCATCCTTCCGAGCGACCAGCTGATGGTCAAAGGCATGATGAGACCCGCGCCGTATTCCTTTACCTTTCAGCAAAGTATCGGCATGGGGAGGTGCCCCGATGGCTTGTTTGCCAGTGAAATCACCGCCGCTTTGAGCGAGCAATGAGGGATAGGCTTCAGTCGAGCGAATCACTTCGCCATCTGACATTGACACGTCTTGCGGGTCATCCTCCATGTTGGAGGAGATGGAGGAAAGAAGAATGTCAACTGCTCATGCCGATGGGACGCAGCGCCTGCTGCGGCGGAGGGGAAATATCGCTGCAATGCCATGAGTTTCTATCGATACCATGTGGTGCATCCTTGTAATGCGGTCTGGGCAATTCAAAGTGCATGCACTGCCTGCAATCGCGACATCGACGCGAAGCAGGAGCACAGGCCGCGTGACTTACCCTCTAGCGCTGGAAAACAGATGTCGTTCTTTAATGAGCCTTTGAGACTCCTCCAAGCGTCAGACAGGAACTGGTTGGAAGCGTTGCGAAGCGTTGTCGGGGTGTGCGTGTAGTTGAAGTGATCGGCTCGAGTGTTGTTTTAAATTGCAGGTAAACGGAACGAGCTAAGCTAAAAGCGGCTTAAACCCTAAAGAGATAAGATCTTATCAGTTTTGATCTCTCTCTACATTCTTTAAACCTATAATACTTGCATAGATGTTGGTCTAAACACATGGAAAATAATTAAAATTACTTTACACTATAGTCGTCTTAAGGTATGAGATTTGAGCAGGTCACGTATGATTCAAATGTCATATGCATTTCAATGATATGCTCCTCTGCTTAAGATGCATGGAATAGATCCTTTAGACAATGTTCCACTATAACTACAGGATGCTTGAAGTGAACAACGTTCAGGTAGTACAAAGAACCTAACTGATGATGCGCCGTTGATCTTCACTCTAAGTCAGAGTATGTTTGTCGGTCCTCTATTGGTGAGTATAGCCGCTCTTGAGAAATTTCGTACGTTGGCACAGAACTGCTACGTGGCACGGTCATTCCACTCGCTTCTGCTGTTTTGGCTCTCGTATACTTCCCCGTACCCAGTCCGGCACGAAAGCCTTCACGCCCACTTCATTGCCATCTACCGTCTGCGCCACGAACTTGTCTTCGGGCGAGAAGACACTAGGCTCAGCTGTGACTTTGAGGTCGGTCATTTGCTCGAGTCTGCACATGCCCAGGCCAACGTTGCCTATCCCAGCTATGACCTTGCCCGTGCTACGCTTTCTCTTGTCTTCTTTCTTGATATCCATGCCGATCAAGTCGACGGCGTTGACGGACGCCGCAGGGTTATATTCAACTTTTCCCGCGACCCCAGTGCTGGGATCGTACAACGTGATTGGCAGTATTCTCCTTCTGACAACTCCAGTATGGTGTGTCCGAATGGTTAATTCTTGGCCGACATAGCAGCCCTTTTTGAAGTCGATGCCATTCATTATGTCGATGTTACAGTTCATTGGAAGTACTTCGTCCCTCGGCATTTCCAGTTGTCCTTCAGGCACACCTCTTAGATATCTTCTGATCGTATATGCTTCCAAACTGGTCTCGTCCAATTCTTGTAGTGCCTCCTCCTTCTTCCTGTCCGGCAGGATCAGCCTCTGCCCCATACCCGGCGCTCTGGGATCTGACATCCCAATGATTCCAGCTGCCTGCTGTGTTGAAGCTGTACCATGCGCCGTCCATCTCTCCTCTTCTTTCCACAGACTCCACACCTCCAGCTCGCCCTCGTCCAACAGCCTGAGCTTGAATTTACTTCGCAGTTTGTGTCGCTTCAAATGCTTCATCAGGATATCCGCCTGATCTGCATCCACCTCCACCAGATATCCAGCGTCATCTTCTGCGCCACCCTGCTGCTTGTGCCATTCGCTTTCAATGGTAGGATAGATAAAGGTGTCGTGCAGCACTTTGCCTTGCGCGGTCAGGAAGGCCGCGTAGAAGCCGGAAGTAGATTCTGGTCGCACATTGCTGGTAACAATGCCCTGGAGGAATTTAGGTGTTTCGGCGCCGTGGAGGGAAATGAGGCGGCGAGATGTCAGCTTAGCCGCACCGGACAACGGAGGAGCTGGTGGCAGTGATGCGCTTGTGGCATATTGGCGGCGCGCATGTCTGCTTTGGCGCGCCAGGCATCTCGCACAGATGTATGATGCCTCATGCGAAGCAGTCAGCATGGTGGATCTTGTTGAGAAGCGTACATGTAGTTCGCGGTGCGGCATGGAGCTCGTGCTCTTTTGAGGTTCTGACGTACCTACGAGTTAAGGTTCACGAATACACGACATTAGTCAGCAAAGTATGAACACGACGGGGGGTGAGGCGGACATCAGAAGTCTTAGTCCCAGTACGAACTGCGCATCTAAAGCCCAACTACCTACAATGGCCAATGCTAAGGGAGAGAAGAAGCTAAGAAACTTTTTTTTGGACTTGTCAATGTGGCCTTTCAATCTAGCTACAGTGCGTAGCACCTCGTGAATCATCGCCAAACAAAACAAAACTCGTGAATGCTCCTGCTCTGGCCAACTCTGGTCAGCCGCAGCCGAAGCTGGTGCTGGGTATAATCATGACTGTCGTTTCTGTCTCACTCTGCGCTTCCACAAGGGAAGTCAATCAGAGACTCTCTATCTTAACGTGTACCTTGAAAGTAACAAGACCACGAACATGACTAGCATGCGGCGGCGGGAAAGGGTGTCACGGTGCCTGCAGCAGTCTCCGTGGTAGTGACGAACATCGTGACCACGTCCGGTGCACCTCCAGCAGAAGAAGCGGCACCCCTAGTGGCGATGTCACTCGCAGAACTGCTTGCAACAAAAGTGGCGCTGCTGCTCACAGTCCTGTCGGCGCGAGAAGTGGTTGCACTGCTGCTTGGTTGTCCGCTCGAGGAAACACTACTCGCACCAGCTGACTCAGGCCCATCTCCCTAAGAAGAGCCCGAGTGGTAGTAAGCGACGGTGTCTCCGAAGACATTGCGGTTGGGCGCGGCAAGGACTGCACCTTGAATGCTGTCGTCCAGAATCATGTTCACGGCGGCCTTTGTGGTGATGGTGTACATATCCACTGAAGAGTTAGAGATCGAAATCATGTTTTCCTGACAGTTGTGGAGCGGTACGCATTGTTGCTGATAATTGTTGAAGAAGGAGTACATGCCGACAGCATAGACCAGCAAGCTCTCGGTGTCCTTCACGATTAGACCCCATGCATCTGCGCATGGAACATCGGGGTTTGCAGTTCCATTGCAGTTGGAGAAGTCGGGGTCATGGTACGCTGTGTTGACTGTGAATGGCTCCGTGGCCTCTGGGTTTGGCTGGAAGTAGGGAGTTTCGGTCTGCATGAAGCCTCCGAACACAGCCTTTGCGCCATCAATTTGGTAGTTGTACAGCACTGAATGCTCTGAAGCGGATCCCCAAAGCCAGGCCGGGCCTTGCGATTGGATCAATGTACCACGGCCGCTGTATATGGAGATTTGTGTTTGGTTCTTCACCTCCAAGTCGTGATCAGCAACCCAAAACCACGTGTTTTCGAGGTATAATCCTCCACTCTCTGGGCGTGCGTGGAACATGAGAAAGACACCTTGGCACTTGTCGGTGGGCTCAGTCGTTGGCCAGCCAGGACACTCGGCTTCGGACAGTTGGGTGCCGTAGGAACCACCAATGCGAACATGGCTGTCCCACATGCCTGATTTAAGCGGGTCGGAGTTCAGGTTCCACTCAATCATGATAGCGCCTGGAGCAGCGCCCTTTGTCTCGAACATGAGCTCGGTGATCTCGACTTCGCCCTTGCCATCACCGTTGCGAGCGCCAACTTGAAAGACGGGTTTGGGATTCTCAGCATCGTTGAACGAATCGCCGTCTGCGACGAGAAGCGGCCAGATCTCTCCGGTGATCTTGATCGAGTTAGGAAGGGTGATTGTGTCCTTGATGAGGTAGGCACCGTGATCAAAGTATGCAATTGCATTGGGATCGTTCGCGACAGATTCGAACAAGTCTCTAATGCATTGAGTGTCGTCGGCCTCGCCGTCGCCCTTGCAACCCGCAGCCTTGGCGGACTTGAAGTTACTTGCGGGCACATTCTCGTACTGCGGCTTGCTCCGACCATAGATTTTGCCGTCGGAGTCAACGAGAAGAGGTGACTTCTTCAACGTCGTTGTAGGGCTCTGTGTGCGGTTTCCATTCGCAGCATTGACATGGCTCGTGCCCTGGATCCAGGAATCAATCTTGCCAGGTGCAAGGACGGCGTTCTGGTCTTTACTGGACCAGACAGCGGCCTGCTTCACGCCAGACATGTCGACATTGTCCAACACCAGAGAATTTCCAGTGAGTGGAACGTTGTCGGTGAGCGAGAAACTAGAATTGATTCCATAATCGGTGTTCTCAATGATACTGTCGCTCAATAGCACCGAGCCAACAGACTGATTGGCAGGTGAGGCAGCCATGTCAATGCCCACAGTGCTACCAGAAATGGAGACGTTCGACAAGGACCAACCCCAGTTCCAATTCATGTAGATTGCGGTACGGCAGTTCTTGAAGACCAAGTTGCGCGAAGTAAACTGTTGGCTGCCCAGGAAGGCGCCAAATTTACCACCGGTGAAAGTCAGGTCGCTAAAGAATCCTCCCGATCCATTGTCCATAAAGATGCCTTGTTGCTCGCTGTCTGCAGCCTCTGTCATGACGAAATCGATGTTCTGGAGAGAGGTGGCCTGGGCGACTTGCCAGTGAATACCAGTTCCTGCCTTGGTCTGGGTGAGATCGAGCTTGAAATTGCGAACCTGTCGGAAGAAGTTGTTCTGGTTGATGTACCAGTTCTTGCCAGTGTCGTCGTATGGGTCTGAGTCCAGGACTGCCATGCCTGCGAAGTCGGGGGTGGACTGGATGGTGGGTTTTTCGACGGCGTCGCCGATCATCTGCGTGTAGTAGTACATGATGACCGGCTTGCTGACGCGATATGTGCCAGGCGGAAAGTAAACGATTGCAGGTAGGATAGTCGATGATTCGCAGTCCTGGCCGCAGCGATTGCCGCTGGAGATGGCCGTGTTGATGGCCTCGGTGTCGTCGGTAGCGCCATCGCCCTTGGCGCCGAAGTCCTTGACGTTGCGAAAGATCTTGTAGGAGGTGTCATTGCCACCCCATACGGTTCCGCCTTCTCGCGAGATGGTGGCGAGCCAGTAGCTGCTGGCAGCGGCTGCTGCACTGTCGGCTTGTGGCGCGGGCGCGGCGGCAGCTTGAGCGGCGGGAGAACAAGCAAGCAAGCCGGAAAGTGCGGCTGCGAGCAGCGCGAGGCCGCGTGGTGAAAACATCTCGGCTTCAAGAGCACGAGTTGTTGCGGGGCGGGATCAGTGGCCGGCACAGATCAGTGGTTGGAAAGAGCGGGTTGTTTTCGGTGTGTGCGAGAGAACTGGTAGGTGGAGGCAAGTCGGTAGACTGGAAGTAGTGCTAGAAGCTTAATATCAGGAAAGCGCGCACAATAGAACAAGTTGGAGGACAATAGCGACGCGCGGCGCACGCGGTGAATGAGTGTCTTGAACGATGGAACACCGGACAATAGGGACAGAAGCTCCGCGACGGTCGACGAGAGGGGCCGGTGAAGGCTGCGAGGCAGAGCAGACGTGCAGGCTTTTGATCGCGAGCAGCTGCACACGCATGGAAGAAGGCAAGCGGCGACTTACACTCTAGTCTGGCAACTCGGGGAGTTTCACACCAATAATCCCTCTTTGCGCGCAGTGGATGTGCGCCTGTGTCGGCAGTGTCGTTTCAGAGTCTGCTCCGGCGCATGCACGTCGCGAGTAGGAGTCTTGAGATGCCGTTTGCTTCTGCCCGCGCCCACGCGCGCTTCTTATACCGCGCAGGCCATGTTGGTGGTGCCGCCCGCGGCCCTCATGCACCGCGGTGGCGGAAGAGGTGGGACCCCCCATTCCCAGCGATCATTCTTCGCAGCCTCGTGGCCACCCACCATCGCTGCCCAGCGGTGGAATGCAGGCCGCCTAGCCATGTCCCAACGGCGCTGTGAGACCCAGACTGCGCCAACCGTGTCGTGTGCTGCAGGCCAGACATCGCGCAGCCATCACAAAACACGGCGTTTGGCCTGGAATCGCTCAAGGGGCTCACGCTCACGCACACTGTGCCTCCGACGGCAGCAGCGTGTTCGACAGACGACGTCCGACGTCGATTTGACCAAAGTTTTAGCCTGCATCAGCCCTGCACGCGACCCTGGCGGCTGGCCCTCTGATAGGCCGGCCGCCGAAACAGGGCCATTTCCTTTTCATCCTCTTGACCTCTGCTCCTGTCAAGCCGTCACTGGTGTACATCATCTGTCCTCTACATGTATCTGCAGCTTCCTCGCTTTGCTTGCCGCTGCCGCTTGATGACGCTCGCCGAGACGGCATCAATGCACGTCACCAACATCCGCCGTTTCCTCGCCTCCCGCAAGGGTCGTCACCGCAGTGGCACCCGTACAACCACGCATCCAGAAACGGCCGTTGAGAATCCCAGCATCTGCCGACATGAAACAGGCACATACCGTCGGGCGGAACATACTTTCCAAGCCGAGATCCCTTTTTGCGCTCGCCACACACGACTGTGATAGGCCTATACTGCATGACCGGTACGCTAGTAGAGACGCAAGCGACCTCAAGACCTCCCTCCGCGCATGACCTTGGAAATACTGCTGTAGCACACTGCAGGGAAGGTACATAGCACCGACAACGCGTAGGTACCTATCCGAGTGCCTGTTCGGACGTTCGACTCCTCCACTTTCCGTGACACGTTCAGTGTCTCGTGGATCAGCGGACTGCAGTCGTTATTGGATTCTTACACCTAGCAACGAATGAGCGATGGCAGAGCGGCGTCGGATGTGGTCAACTCGGGACACGATACTACACGGGACGGCAGCACGGGGCGGCTGGCCGATCTTGGCCACGTTCGCAACGGCTGCACCTGCACTGGCGCCAATTTCGGGATGCAGAACACAGGCAGGCTATCACTCGACGTCAAGCACGCGGTACTCCGGATCGCATCCACGAACTTTCTGGACCTCCTTGTCGTCCCAGACTGACCGCAGTCACTGCCCAGGTCCCGAGAAATTGTGCTGCGCTGTGCGAACCACATTCTTCCAGAATGGCTGGCGGAATAAATCAGTACCGGTCAACACGCCACCGAGAGTACCGTTTACCACGACTATCCATTCAGTTGGCACTGCCTGGCTGGCACCGTCTCTTTCCGCGATCTCTTTGTCAAAATCAAAATCAAAATCGATCGATGGTGGAAGAAGTAATAGTTGTGCGATACCAGCCCTCTGATGTCGGTGCACGCGCTTAAACTGTTCACAATCAACATCTGCTTCATGTAGCACGTTGTGGCAGAGTCCGAAAGCGCGATCTCGATGCTCTGTCAGACATCCGAAGCGAAACGATGGGATCATCGAAACGTCTGAAGCATATCCGCGGTATCCTTTTCAACCACCACAAACCCCTCCGTGCCATCTTCTTTCGCGCTTAGTAAGACTTTTGTGGTGGCAGCAATTCTCTCCACTCCACTACGGATTTTCTCTTCATCTTCCCAGGCAAAACAGAGTCGGATGCTGGTATCGCACGGCACCGCCGATTCGTCGCCAGGAACTTCGAAAATCTTTCCTGGTGCCACGATCAGATTTTCCTCTTGCTGCAACCTCGTCGCCAGCTCCGTGCCACGTAGGTCTGTGGGTAGTCCTAGCCAAAGGAAGTACCCTCCAGCGACCTTGCGATCTGGCTGCGGGATCGTGAAACCGAGAGGTTGTAGATGTTGCCTCACGGCGCCCATCAAAGTCTTGTAACGAGAGGCATAGCCTGGGCACAACACTGTCTTGATATGGTTCTGAATTCGGCCAGTCTGTAGCAGGTGTGTGAGGTATGTTGACGTTAGGTGCGATGGAGATCCACCAGATCGCTGGCAACCGCTGCAAGATTGTCAGCCATGTGCTGAGGTTGCAGAAAGAAAGGATGGTAAGTAGGCTAGCGTCCGTGGGACGTGCTCTTTCGTCCCATGGAACATGACAACTCAGGATAATGTGGTGCACAACTAGGAAGGTGCCTTTGTAGCAGATGTTGCACTTACGCTTGGCCAAGACCATATGCGAACTTGGGTGTCCCTTCGCTCCAACCGGATCGCAGACCAGGACCCGCGAGTTTAGACCAAGTGCCATTGCTCATAACGTTACCAAAGCCGTCGGCTCCTTCGCGCTCCGCGCCTCCGTCGAGTTCTCGGTCAACGTCGACGATCCGTGGAAGGTGGGCGTTCTTCAGAACTGTTGCCGTGTCACCAACGGGCCATTGGAGGACATCGTAGACGTCGTCACATGCGATCAAAGCATCAAAGTCCCGTGCGAGTTGAACGAGCTCACGCCTTTTCCGCAGAGTCATTGTCCTCGACGAAGGGTTGGAGAACGAGGGTACGGTATAGATCAAATGCTTATACACCTTTGCTCTCTTCCGATCGGGTTTATACCGAGGTGCCGTGTTGCCTGTGCTCTGTGCGTGTTCCTCGCTCTTCCTCATCTCCCGCCGCAGATACTCAATGTCTATGCCTTCTTCATCTTCCGGAACCGCTCTCAGCTTCGCTCCGAAGCCGGCATCTTCAAACATGCGGAAAATGAGCATATATCCAGGCGTCACGATCCAGACATTGCGGGTATACTCAGGGTCGGTATATACGCCCAGCGCTACGCCCATATTCTGCGATGCGCCACCCGTGATAGTGATTCGCTCAAAGTCAATCGGCCTGGACGGCTGATAGAAGTCGGTAAGCCATCTCGCTATGGCCTCACGGCATGGCTTGTAGCCTTCGTCAGGCCCGTACAGGAGACCTGGTATGACGACTGACTTGTCAGACAGGACGTGATTAGCAGCTTCCTGTATGAGGGTAGCGGGCAGTAAGTCGGTCGAAGGCCAGCCCTGCTAGAGTCAGAGGCTGAGTTGCTGCGATGGCCGGTGCTCGTCTCACTCTCAACAAATTGATGGCTTCCTTCGCACATGCCATCTTCTGCGCAGAGTTCGCCCGGGGCTCAATAGCGGCGGTGGCGGCCGCTGAGTCCGACCAGAATAGATTCCGAAGGACGCGGAGGAGATGGTGTCTGGGCATTGACGTGCTCGCGGGAAGTCCTTCTCGTCCTACCTCTGGCCTCTTCGGTCCGAACAGCTCGCCGACTGCCCAAATTGTGCGGGCAAGAGAGCGAGTCGCGGACGGCTCCAGTAGCATCTGAAACAACTTGGGCGAGGTACACCTGCAACAGTTGACAGCCTCACGTTGGAGCCTGAAGAGGAGAGTGCGCGGCGTGGCAAGTATTCGTCTATTCCGTCGTTCGTCACCTGTTCGTCGGCGTATTTCTATTTCTGACGTCAATCCTCCGCTGCCTACTTTCGCGCAGCAGGCCCGCTCTCTCTCAGCCACACAAACAAGGCGCTGCACATGTTTTCGCCCGCCGCCCACCGGGTGCCTTGATCCTGATCCGCGCGAGTCTCAGCATAGCAGCCGTGGGGGCGGGCTGGAACCAGGATCAGCGCGCGACTCCGCCCCTGGTGCTGGCCATGTGCCGGCGAAGACATTGCGGGACTTGCTAAAGTCCAGTTGTTAAGCATGCTGCCACCTGCCGGCCTCTCACATGTGCCTGCTCTCGTCGCCCACTTTGTCCACCTGATCTATGCACCTGTCTCTCCTCGCCTCGCCGTGTCCGCTGCCCCTCGACTGTCTATCTCTTCCTATGCACCACCTACCACCTAGCCTATCGAAGCATCTGCCTCGCCATGGCGCGAAGACTTTCCGCCATCTTCACCAACACCTTCCAGTCTGAGGACAAGAAGCATCCGGCACCGAGCTCGAGTCCCTCGCCGCGCCGAGTATCGCCTCCCACTGCGAACCGATCGAAATCGCCCAGCAAGCTCTCGAAGCAGGTGCCGCAGAACGAGCACTCTCGAAAGCCTTCCGCCGCATTTCTGACCGCCGACAATGCTGCCGCTCTTACTCCACCCAGCTTGCAGAGTCTGCAGGATGATTTTGCCGCTCTCGACACAGATCCCGATCTCATGCCGCCGCCGCCTCTGAACGCTGGCTCACATTCGAGGCCGAATTCGAGGCCGGGCACGCCTGGAGGCTTGAATTCCAGCAGACCTAGCACGCCAATCATTCAGTTGCCTGGACAGTCCCCGACAGATGACAAGAAAAAGAGCAAGCATTGGTGGAATAAAAAGGACGACAAGAACGAGGCCCCCAGAGGTCCCATTGCTTGGATCGCGGGACATCCGCAGAAGATACCATACGACGTGGAATCGTTAATCAACGCGCAGCCTCTACCGGAGCTCTGGAACAATGATGAAGGCAATTGCTTCGTATACTTCTATCCCCGCACATCGGGCAAAGGAGCGTCATTGAAGGTCGACTCCCAGATTTTCGCTTCTTCGCCGATGCTTACCAAGCTCGCATTCGGTGATATATACAGCAGTCAGAGTGTAGTGAACGGCGATCGAAGAGCCATGCAGCTGGAAGAGCGAGCACCGCCTGCCGACTCACTTTCATCTGCCACGGGAATTGCGCGAAAGGCTGTAGGTAGCACAGTGCACGGTTCAAGTTCGACGTCTTCCCGCGACTCTCGAGGCGGTTACTCCAACTTTTCGGAGCCTCAAGAAAGCCATTTATATCTGCCGATCAAGCTGAGCACGGATGATGCAACTCAGCCCGGTGCAGGGAGAGCAAGTACAGAAGACGTGCAAACTTTGATCGACTATCGAAATCTCTTTGCCTTCCTGTCTGGACAGTCGTTGGTCGCGACTGAGAGGCGGAGCTCATTCTTCGGCATTTTCATGACCATAGCAGGCATTTTGAAGTCTTATCAATTTTCCAACGTCGATGGATCAACGTACGGAGAGGTGGCCAACTCGAGCTTCGATGCGTACGTGGAGGAGTTGGGACTTGGAGATTGCCGATCGAGCCGCGAAAAGACTATCGAGGGTCTTGTGCTCGGTGAGCGCATGAAGAATGTGTCACTGTATAATGAGGCTTTCACGCACGCTGCTGGGAAGCACCAAGATATACTCGCCCTCAAAAGCCCCAAGTTCAACATGATCAGTCCGATTACGCAAAACCGATTGACACGAGCGGCGATGGATCTCGATAAACGTGTGGCTGCCATTCGCCTGATTATGACCGACTTTGACTTTCCCTTCCTCTTCTCCGGCATTATGGCTTCAAAGACGTCCATCGAGCGGAAAGAAGGCGTACGCTTCGACGCTTGGAAAGAGCACTTCCTGGGGATGCGAAAGTTCATGCTGGGTCTCCTAAAGCAGCGTTATGGCGACTGGCCTCCAAAGGCAAGCAGCAAGAAGAATACGCTCGAGACTTCTGGCCTCAATCGCTTGGTCCTTCGAGATGTATACCACGACTTGTCTTCGACGTACGACTTGCTTGTAGACCGCAACAGCCTTACTTCGAGGACCATCGATGGCGTCAATTTGGATGAATCTCGAGACGAGCCAGTGATTCGAGGACTGAGGTCAGTGCTGTCAGAGTACGATCGCTCGACTCCGCCAGTAAAGCCGCCGATTCCCTTTGATCTTCCACAACTCCCTACATTGCGAAGCTCGAGAAAGGATTTTGGCGCCGACTCAAAGAAAGACACCAAATCGTTACTGAAGAAGCTCAAGGACGATGAAATCCATCAGGTCTTACGCGCGAGCTGGAATGATGATGCACTTGTCACACCTTTTGTGGACGCATTCCGTGAGATGGAGAGGAGAGCAGCGCACGGATGCACAGCTTCTGAGCTCGAAGATCTTCGTATTGGGCAGTGGATCTTCATGTATACTGTATTGCAAGCTCTGCCTATGTTGGCGTGTGACGCTCCAAGCCTGAAATGGACAAAGGGTGTGGAATACTTCCTATGCGAACCGCCTCGATCGGGCGTGCCGTGGGCGGACCCGAACGCAGCAGGTGGGCGTGTTGGAAGCAGGACATGGTTCTCGGTGGGTGGCGCTGGTGGAGGTGTTGTCTCCCTTCCTTCTGACTTGATCGATCATGGTGTGGAGGGCATATACAAGAGAAGTCACTGTTGGGTTATGGCGGAGCAATGGTGCGCAGAGAATCCCATCCTGAGCGCCGCCCTACATGAGCAGCAGACCGGCGCCGCGACGCAATCTGATGCGCAGGGACTGCCCGCCCCGCCGTCTGGTAACGATCTGCTTCGTCCGAGTAGCCGGACGAGTAGTCGTGGCAGCAAGAGGATATCAACGATCGGCCTCGGCCTAGAGGCTCTTCCGCTGCCCGCGGGCGTCAGCCCCGACGGCAGTTACCCACGTCAATCACTGTCAGAAAGACCAAGGACGCCACAGCACGAGGTGGATGCAACTAAAACCTTCGATGCAATTCTTGGGAGTCCTTCGGCGACTACTGCCAAGGGTGGGAAGGACAAGAAGAAGAAATGAACGCACATATGCTGTCAGATCCAAAAGATTTACCGACCAAGACCATACAATGCAATCTTGCGCTTTGTGTAGAGAGATGGGTAGTCGTCTCGTCTTCTTCCAGTGCAGTGACAGCCTTGGCATTGATCAGGCCACACACTCAACGCGACAGGCCTGATGACACGTCACACAAGGTGGTGAGATCTGGACGGTTCCATGAGATCGCTGCGACTTGACACGTCTCGACTGCTCCCAAAATGGCCGAGCGTCATGGGTTTCAGAAGTCAACTGGCTATTAACGCCAAGCTATGCCACTCCAAACAACACCAATGAACCATACCTGGAATGGTTGGATTACATGCTCGCCCTTGATAAAGCCCCACAGGTCATCAGTACTTCGTACGGAGACGAAGAGATGACCGTTTCCAAGTCATACGCCGAGCGTGTGTGCAGTGGGCTTGCACAGCTGTCAGCTCGAGGAGTGACGTTGATCTTCAGTAGCGGAGATGATGGAGTCGGCAAAGATAACCTTTGCATTGCCAACGACGGCAGTGGTGATAAGTTTGTGGCTGTATTTCCAGGGAGCTGCCCGTGGGTTACTACAGTCGGTGCCACGACGGGCTTCGGCCCTGAAACAGCTGCGACTGGCTTCAGCTCAGGTGGCGGCTTCAGCTACTACTTCGATGCGCCATATTACCAGAAAGAAGTTACTCAGGCGTACATCGAAAGCTTGGACGGGATGTACCGTGGTGGATTCAACGAAAAGGGAAGAGGCTACCCAGATGTTTCCGCACACGGACAACATGATGCTATGGTCTACAACGGTCAAATCGGTACCGTCGGCGGCACGTCTTGTTCTGCACCCACCTTCGCAGGTATCGTTGCTTTGGTGAACGATGGTCTGCTCGCAGCAGGAAAGTCAGTGCTCGGGTTCATGAATCCCTGGCTCTACTCTGTTGGCTACCAAGGCCTGAACGATATCGTCAATGGCAGCAGTTCTGGCTGTAGTACCAAAGGCTTCCCAGCGAAGCAAGGTTGGGATGCTGTCACTGGATTCGGTACACCGAGGTTCCGGGAGTTGCTAGACCTTGCGATTAAGAACCCAACTGATGGGGCAGCGGCGTTGTCGAAAGGAGACTGACCCCAAGACTCGAACTAGACTCTCCAGAGCGCTCGCCAGCAATCCGCCTTTCTCATGAGAAATCGCAGCTTCCGAGATCCCGAGCTTTGCTATGACATCGTGCCGTCTCGGCCGGTCTGAGACAAGAGCACATTTGCACAAGGAATCACCGAAAGCACCTTCTCTTCGAGAACGAACAGGAATGCTCTACTCCCTAGCCCGGTGGAGGTCCAGAGGGAGGCAGTACAGCCGCGTAGAGCTGTCCGGGGTACCATTGCGTAAAACTTCGACGTTGGAACTTTGGGAGTGTCATATGTACCGAAGGAGCTGTAGCCTTCTATTATCTCGTAATGTCAAATTCCATGTATACTTTGTAGAACTAAGGTCAATAATTTGTGAGTCGTGTTTGTCCGTGGACTTTGATCACGCCTCCCCGCGACGCCGGCGCGGGGCGGTCGGCCGCGGCGCGTTTCCCACTTTACGCGACTTTGACCTGCTCTCCTTTCCTCTCCATAATCAGCACAGAAGTCGTCATGCCACCAAGAAAAGAACCCAAACAGCAGGTCGTGTACCCCTCTTCAAAGGCAAAGACTCCTGCATTCAAGCCTTTGCGGCCAACCAAAATAGGCCGCACTTCGACCACAGAATCGGAAAGTTCCACGTCCAAGTCGAAACCTACGTCAAAGGCAGGACCGGCAAGGCCGCCGAAACCAGCTCCTAAAGCAAAGCAGAAAGCTACCGTTCTACCAGATAGTGAGGAGGATGATGGCGAAGACCTGGACGACCGCGCAAAGGGCGGCGCTGCACACGACAACGACGAAGACGATGACAGCCTGCCAACACTCTCCACCACTGCCACGAACTTGAACAAAACCACAGCGAAGCGCAAAGCCTCAGCTATATCCATCGACTCCCTAAACGACGAAGATGATTCTCTACCCATGGTAACAACAACGCCGAGAGCCACTACTTCAACCAACGACGACCTTCCCCCAGCTCCTTCAGCTTCCGACGGTGTACCCAGCATTCCCCAACCTCTGCTTCTCCGCCTCTTGCACTCCGGGTTCGCACATCAGGACACGAAGATTGATACGCAGGCTTTGCAGATCGTGCAGACGTACTTGGAAGTTTTTGTGCGTGAGACGATTGCGAGGTGCGCGGCGGAGAAGAAGGAAGCTGCGGAGCGGGGAGAGGTGGAGGAAGGTGATGTGGGGTGGTTGGAGTTGGAGGATTTGGAGAAGGTGGGCGTAGGCATGATGCTGGATTTTTGAGGGTTGGTACTCATGGCTGCCGCATTGTGGATATGAGCTTGTGCAGACTATGCGATCTGTCCTGGCGATGGAGTGAGAGGTGTAGTGTCCAGTTTTTCCCCTTGAACATTACTGCTTGGGCTCTCGTCATGCTGAGGCTGCTCATGCTCCTACTGAAACCATAGCGGAAAGGGCAAGCCACCAAAACGCAAGAGTGAGTTCACAAGTGCTTGTGTTGGGAAAGACCGAAAAGCCAACGAACAACACGTCGATGAAGAGTCTTCACGACTTGAGTCCTCATACAATATTCCCGAGCTGACAGTGACGCTCTGCCGCCGCTGCCACACTAAGTTCTTGCAATAAACGCCTCTGGCGGGTGTACCATTCGGCAACTTCGATGACGAGGCATTGACAGCCACATTCCACACGACGGGAGACTGAGATGATCCAGTCAATTCTCCCGCAACCTGTCTTGCATATCGCCAGAACTTCGGGAGCCTGTTCACGACTGATGGGAGCGGCCAATGCTACATAGTAGGAAGAAGGAGAGAAGGAATAAAGATCGGCTTCTGCCACTTGCACAAGAATCGCACCTTTGCTCACTGCACAACTTACCACGAACACACAACGAACGCAAGCCACGATGCCTTCCGAGTATATCGTCGAAATCTGCTACGACTCGCCGAAACCCAGACCTACGATCAAAGGCTCCTTCAAGTCTTCTTCTGGTGATGGCTGGTCCAGTTCTTGCGAGAAGTGGAATGTCAAACACGACTCATCTAGCACTTCTAAGCAGACGCAAGCTATGAAAGATCTCATGAAGACCGCAAAGACGAAGCTCGAAGGGAAAGGTCATGAAGTATCAGCCATGAAGGCGGTGGGGAGTAGCATGAGGGCCAAGTCTACGAACGACGGAAAGGAGAGATATTGGGGATTGAGGCAGAAGAAGGATGGTAAGGTGGTGATGAGAGGGAAGTGAGCCATCGAAACTTCATTTGTCTGTCTTATTAGATTTAGGTAGTTTTCTGCATTCGGGGCAGCAGGCTACACTGCAGAAAAACCCGACCTTGAATGAATAAGGCAATGCCTACGATTCCGATCTGCAGCCTGTTATTGTTGCCGTAGGATTTCTCGTGGCTACGAGATTCACAACTTGAGAACTACAGCAATAGTCTGCATCGTACAGCGCAATGCTCTTTGTGCACTCCCACCAGTGAATGCCGCCGCCCTGGCCAAACAGAACACGCAAGACACATTCACGAGACACTTCTGGCTTTCGATCACGCCCATCCAGCAAACGCCCAGATGTGGCACAAAAGCACTCGAAACTTCCCACACATCACTCCATTCCATCACCACAGGCCATCGCCCCCCGACCCCCAAGAAAGGTCCCCAAGCACAACAACAAACCTGAAGCCAGGAAAAAAAAAAGGAAGAAAGGCCAATCATGTGCTCCATCTCCGCCAAAATCCACTGTTTCCTGCACCATCGACCAACAACATCACCAAAAACCATCATCACCGCCAAATTCGACAGATCCTCGGGCTATACGTGGTCGGGCTCGACATGGTCCAAAACGTCGAAGAAATGGCACTCTTCCAGCTCGCTTCCCAAGTCCAAGACGGATGAGTTGCGGCACGATATGGAGTGCATTCGAGACGTTCTGAAGAGACAAGGGTGTATTGTGAGCTATATGCGGTTTGATGGCGGGTCTGTGGATGTTGAGGGGTGGGATGCGAAGGGGAGGAGGGAGGGTTGGAGGTTTGAGAGGTGGACGAGGAAGATGGTGAGGGTGGAGAAGGAGAGGTGTGAGTGTACGTGTAGGTGTTGATGATCGGGGTGGTTCTGTGCATGGAAGAGAGGTTTTGGGGTTTCGGGTTGGGTGGTTGGAGTTTGCGTGTGATGGGGTGTCATCTCTGGAGTCGTTCGTACAGTTGCTGTCACTATGATATGGGAGATGATTGTTGCTGTTATCTTGATGAATGCAGTGCGAATAGAGTGAGAAAGAGCGGTTGGCGTAGTGCTCAGAACTGCCTCCACTTCCCATGCCGAAAACACTTTACGCGTCCAGAACGCGTCTCCCCCAACAACTTAGTGCCTGACCCACCCACTTGACTGGACTTCCACTCGCCATCACATCACACAACACCACCACCACAAAGCCATCAACCATCATGTCCGAAGCAACCCCCCGCATCACCGCCCCGTACCTCGAGCAATTCTCGCACCGCACCGTGCGCATCCTAGGCAAAGTGCGCCAAATCCGCGGCGAAATGGCCACCATCGAAGCAGGCGGCAAGATCGATTTGCACTTGAACAAGGTATGTTCTCCCACACCCTCACTGTCGTCAACGCGAAGAAGTCTTCGAGTTGTGGATTTGAGCCCTGTGGTGACTGACGAAGACGGAACGAAATCACCAGGACTGCCATCTCCAAAACAACCACGCCTTCGAATTCATCGGCAAAGTGCAACAGGACTTGAGTGTGCGCGTTCTCGCTTCTACGGATCTTGGTCCCGAAGGGAGTATTGGTACGTCCATTTCCCTCTCCGCCGAAGCAAAGCAAGAGCTTGATGAGATATATGTTATTAGCTGACTCTCTGGAAAATTCTCCCAGACTTCAACGCCATCGATGCCGTAGTCGACGCAACGCACCGCTACCATGAGATGTTCTATGCCAAGGACGAATAATGACGCTATTCTATCTATCTATACATACGAGTGATGATGACGATACGCGAGAGGCACGATGCACAAGCAAAGAGTATTCCACATGTTTCAATCAGTATGAAAGCTACCGACAATGCGGAAGTGTGTTGAATCCCATACATGCCGAAAGCGTGCAAAAAGCGCTCAATGCCGAGCACGGACCGGCTTCTGAGGTACCGGACTTGCGTGTGTGCTGTGCGTCTTTGGAGAGCTGCGCTGCACTGCTGCAGGACATGACTCTGGATGTGCAGGAATGCCTGTCGGGCTGACCAGTACCTCTTACCTTGGCATAGTAGTTGGCGGGGAGGGTCCTGCAAAGAAGAGTACTACAGTAGCGCGGCTCCTTCAGCGTGGAAAATTTGAGACAGACGCTGCTGCACGGCTGACGATTGCTGATGAGACTGCTGATGGATGATCCCTGGAGTCAGAGAGTCATGGCACACGCTATCAAGCGCGTAGACGCCGCAGATTCAGGGAAGTGTGCTCATAGAGTCATAGCCTCGTCCAGCAGTGTGTGAGATTGGACCTACAATTGATGAAGCTTTCGTGGAGCTGTAGCTGTTGTGAGCACTTGGAGTACACAATACAGCTAATAATACATGTACGCTTCCCTGCTGTGTAAAATGCACAAACACAAACAACGTGTGTGGCAAGCAAGCGTCGATTGTCCTGCAATAACTACTTGGCACGTTATAGGGAGGTTTTGCTCCTTCTAGTGTTCGAGCTGCTGATCGCTGCTCGATGTCCGGGTGTTCGCTGCTGGACGAAAGCCACCAAAAGCACGCAGTCGATCGTGCGGAAGGCGTGACACAATACGGAAGTTTTCGGAGTGTTGACCGAATGTTCATCTCATCGAGAAGATCGTCACAGGTCGGGTGTGTATATTGTCGCTTTGCACAAGTTTGCAGTGGAGCATAGTCCTGATATAGAAAACGAGCTTCTTCCGGACTTGATGTGGGTGCGCAACTCACAACGCCACAAAGCATGTCGGAGCAATTGGGCCTCTATGCGTGATTTCTTGCTTGCCTCGAGCATTCACGTTTATGCTAAGCCGCTCCAACAGCCACCGCACTCACGCCATTAGCCAAGTGCTCAACCGAACTGTCTCTTGCAATGGCAGCCTTCGTGCTATTCTTCTCCGCAATGCCATCGCCCGTCGTCTGGCCCTTGGCCGCAGCGAACTGCTCGCTTCTTTTGAAAGTCGATGTGGGATTGTAATGCTCGTCCAAGATGGGATGAATCAAGACATTCTGATTGTGGATCGTCAGCACGCTGTTCGTCGGCACTGTGACCCAGTTGTCTCGTTCAAAGGTCAGAGGCTCGCTTGCGACCAGCACGATATCAGCGCCCTTATCTCTTCTTTCCATTTTGTATTCACCCTTTCCAACCTTCGCTTTCGCTCCTACGAGGCCGTCTTTGCCTGGCTGAGGCTTCCAGTCCGTTCCGCTGCTGAAGAACAAGCTTGCTGCTTCATCCGTCTGGCTCGACACGTATCGCGTACACACCACGCTCTTGCCATCTGTGATGGCGAAGTTCAACAGACTCCGGAAATCTTCGCCCTCTCTGACCTCCGCCGGCAACGAGGAATTGTACGAGTTGATCCTCTCGATCGTCTTCAACATGGCCTTCCGCAGCACAGTATGTCCAAAGCCGTCTCTTTGCTTCGCTTCGTCATCGGGATCCACGCCGCCAAATTTCTCCAAACTGTCCAGGAACAGCGCAAAGGCCCATTCGGAGTCTGTCGAGCCTTGCACGATATTGAACCACTTGTCTTCCACGTCACTGACCAGCTTCCTCTTCACACCAAGCTTCCACCCGCCAATTCCGCCATTGTGCATCCACATCAGCGCTCCTCTCGCAAACGGATGACAGTTGGAATCGGAAAGCGCGCCTTCGGTACTGGCTCGTACATGGGCAAAGATGAGCGGAGAGACAGTCTTGCTTGCAAGCCTCTCCAAGTTCCGGCAGTTCCAGGCCGGAATCGTCGAGGTGAAGATGCAAGGCTCCGGACCCAAGTCGACGCCGTCATCATCCTGTTCTTCCTTCTCCTTACCCCCCGACCCTCGGTTTCTGTTCCTATTATTCACCCTGCCGCTCGCGGCAGTATAGTAGCCCACCCCGAACCCATCTCCATTGTGCGGCCGGGTCGTATCAAGTCGAAGGCGGGAGTCATAGGACTGCGTAAGGATCGAGTGCGTGGGACTGGTGATGAGGTGGGAAAGGAGAATGGGCGATTGTCCCGAGTAAATAAGGAACCGGCACATGCTGGGTCTCAGATCCCCTCTTCTTCGCCGCTTCCCCTCTCACTAGTAACGGAGCGAGGGATCGGAATTAAGCCGTGTGGGCGTAACAGGGCCGTTGATGTGATGAGTAAGTACAGTCTTGGGAGTTGGGTCATCAACTTGGTTCCGGCCGCGTCTACTCCTCACGACTCCTCACTTGCTCCGTAGGGCTGGATATGTCCTATCACTGCTTGCTCTCCGAGCCGGCTCTAGTGAATACCGGCTCCCAGAGAGCACCGTTTGCAGCGTTGCCGGGTAGACGGCGCGATCGCACAAATCTGGTCGCAGCCCTGCTATGCTGTTTCCAATCTGGCGAGGTGGTGGTGTTATATCGTGATGAGGGGTCACTCGGCTTCGTGTTCGCTAGTATACCGGCAGCACAGGTACTTCACACACCAACCCAACCCACGTACCTGTGGCGTGTGCCTGGCTCTCCAGAGATCTGGTACTCCCGATCGGTTGGCGTGATGGATCTGGAGGGTGTGTGTCGCGGGGTGTGTCGCGCATGTGGAAACAAGGAAGGCGGTCGAGCTGCAAGGTACCGAAAGGGCGGTGGTGGCATCATTTGCTGCTGACTCGCGTGATGTGACCTTCCTTGCCCTGCAACGAGTCTACTTGCTAATGAATTGAGCGCGATTCTGACGCTACGTATTGAATTCAGGCTGACAAGCGATCGGCGGAATATTGTAGATGCAAATCGTTGTTGGCTTAACAGAGACAGCCTGCCATATTTGTTATGGACACAGTATTACATGCACTTTTGCCACGCCCAACATCCATCCCAGCGCCCAAAATTTACTAGACATCCATCACTATCAGAGAACACATGGCCATCATCATCGTCAATGTGTGTTTTGGTCCGCACCAAACGGCGGATTCTTTTGTAAGAAGAAAAACTCCCACCAGTCTCGAGCTGAAGCGCACTGCCAACGCGATGCTCATGTAACGACAGCGATGCATTTTGCTCCACCAGTCCCGGAAATGCAACATTGTACTTTTGTCTTGTTTTTTGTTTTGTTTTGTCGCTCCAGATCTCATGCATAATCCACCTGTTTGTTAGACGTGGTGCTCATCTGCAGCGCAACCTGTACATTGTATGTGAAAACTTGTCTTGAAAAGTGTTGGGTTCGCGCGATCGATGTCGTTTGGGGGTAGATGGACCTCTGGGTATAGATTCAAGATGGCAAGCGGGCCAGGGCGGACTGCAAGATGGGCATGGTTCATGTGCGTAGCGATGTTGCCAAGGGTACTCGCGTGGAACCGTCGCTGCTTGTCACTTCATGTAGTCGTCGAGGTTACTTCGCCAGTACACTGGAGGGAACGGCGATCCATATGAGTGGCTTGAATCTCGAGCGCTGCTGCCATTACGTGCGTAACTTCGGAATGTCAGTAATTGACGCGTCACAGACGGACCAATATACAGCACTTACTTGGCCAAATGACAGCCTTCTCTAGCATCATGGCTGTCACCCTCATAATTTTGCTTCCATACCCACATCGGTCCAGGTTGACGTTGTTGTGCAGATTCGTGTTAAAAGTGCTGGGGTTCATCGCCAGCAGACTCATTTCCTGATGGTGGTGCTTGTCTTTCATGCTCGTATAAATTTGTTCCAGCTTGTGTAGCATCTCCATGTCCTCTGGCGCAAGGAGCATTACAGCGGGGACGTCCGTGTAATCCACAGCATCCCTTCCCAGCACGCCAAGGTACTTGCCCGTACGTTCCTGGACGGTAGTCACCCACTCGGCCAGAACTTGAGCACAGTCCAAGAAGCAAATTGCTGCTTGGATCGGAAGTTCATGTGCGTGCGCATCAGAGTAGGTGAGATTGAATCTGCACGCCACGGTCAGTGCGTCAGCTGCATAAGCTGCAGCCTTCCGCAAATGGCGCTCCCTCCTGGTCGAAGCCGCTTGATCGTTCGGAATGGCAGAAGACATTCTGCGCTGGGCCAGAGTCCTCCTGTCTGGCGACTTGCTCGCCGATTGCCTCCGCGCGTCCGGAGAATTGGCGTCATTTGCAGGACTGTCTTCAAAGGCATTGAACGAGACGAGCTCCTCTGCCATCTTGTTGAAATCTCTTGCCCAGAAAGCCTCTGCCGTCCTGCCAAGATTCACGTACAATCGCACATACGCCAAATCGAGCAGAGGAATACTGTCAGCAGCAAGCGGGCCAAGTCCGAAGGGATTCGGTCGTTCCAGCGTGTGTCGTTCGTTGGCTTTCCATGCGGCCATCCAGGCGTTGAGGGCAGGCTCGATATTTGCGATCATGGATTCGGTCTCCTGCATCGTCCACTCCCGTCCTCGGTGTCTGCTGCGGGTTTCCCAGATATAATTGTGTAGCGCATTGATCAATACCAAGCATCCGAATGTGCTGGGCTTGATTTCAGATGCGGGCAAATTGCTGCTCGAGGCCCCGAAGTTTCCGTTCGCAAACGCGGAACTCCTTTGATTCGCTGTGAGCAAAGAGCTCAGGGCGTCGGCGAACGTCAGCGAGTTCTCTTCGATCCTGGCCAGTCCTCCGCGTGCGTGCCACTCTTCTGCAGTGGGAGCTTCGTAAAGCTCTTCATCACATGGCAAATCAAGCAGAATCTCCGAGTTCATGATAGACGGCGTCTGGTTGTATGCAGTGGTCAACAGACTCGACAAGATGAAGATGCCAAAGAAGCAGCGCCTCTGCTCTTCTGCAGTCTTCCACTTGATCCAGGTAGCATGCAGGTCACCATTATCGCCATTACCCATCGCGGTGTCGCCGCCGGTGGTGGAGCGCGGCTCGTCAAGGGTCTGTAGATCAGCACTGCGCGCCAGGCTCACCAACGCCGCAATATGATTGCTCGAGATCTCTGCAGCCAGGCGATCCCCACAATGGTGCCCATAGATGACGTTCAGGAGCATCGCTTGCACGAGCCATAGCGGTGTGGTGCTATGCGAAGCTTCGCGGTTGATTGCAGATGCCATGTCCGCCTTGCGTCGGTCTTCCAGATACAGTGAAATCATCTTCTTGGCAGCCTCGAAGAGATTCTTCGATGCAGGATGGTCGTACTCATACAAAGCACCGATCGCGGCCATACCAAGAATGAGGCATTGGGGGCCATTCGCAGTGACGTATGGCGAGGACGAAGCCGGGCTCGGTGACCCCTTTTGTGGCGCAACCAAATCCACAGGGTTGAACGTTACAGTTGCAATGTGAGTGATTGGCAGGTGCGGATGGGCATACTGCATGAACGCTTCGATGTACCGCTGCAAGTCGGCGCGGCTGGGTAGCGTGACGCCTTCCGGGGTTGCGTTTCGTGCGCCTGTGCCGCCAGACAGGGGAGAGCTCACTGTCGGCTGTGAGTACTTGCGCTGATTGTGACCCACGAGCAGAGAGGGCTGAGATAAGCTATTCAACAGCGCTTGTCTGGTAGACTCGGTGATCGAATCCGTCGACATCGATGTCATGGAGCTTTGCCTCGCACTTGTGCTGCTCGTCATGGAGGGTGAGGACATGCCGGGACTGTCAGAATCAATGTTTGAGATGGGCGCACCAAAGAAAGTAGCACCCTGATTCTGCATGGCGTCCGCTTGGGATGAATGCCTCCGCAAGGTGCCGTTGCTGTGTTGCATCATTGCTTGATGAAAGTAAGCCTCGCCGGTGGGTGTGGGGTCCTGTAAGCAAGACGGCGACATGGTACCGTTCTGTTGATCTAGCGATGGCAGGCCATTGCAGAGCCCGTCAAGCTGGAACGGTCCAGTGGAAGAGTGCGAAAGAGTCTGCTGAAGGGAAAGATCTTGCGGATGCCATTGGAAGTTGTTGTTCTGGATGGGAATGGCAGCTTGGCTATTCGTCATGCTCTCCGAGAAGTCGCCGGGGCTGTCACCACTGCTCATGCGCGATGGTGAGGATTCCTCAATGGCATTCTCATGATCAGTCCCAGCGATATTCATACCCCAATTCCGCATCCAGCCAAAGTCATCATCAATGGGAACTTGCTGGTTCGTGCCCGCCTCAACGCCGAAAGGAATATTAGTGGATGAAATTTGGCCAGCCGAACCAAAGTGCAAGGCGGCTGGATTTATCGTTGTATGTGGGGTAAATAGTTGATCAATATCGAAGCCGGCAAAAGTCGCTTGAGGAGGTGCCGTCCGGAGCGAATGTGTCATATCCATGTGGTTCGCGTGTGCAGTGTCCAGCTTGGGAAGGCCATGCAGGTTTCCGTGCTGACCCATCGCAGTGGACATGCCGCGATAGTCAAAGTGGCCGAGGCCTGGGTGGCCGGCCATCATGCCGACACCATTCATGGTCAAGCCCAGCGCATTCATGCGGTCCAGCTGCGCGTGTCCGTCCATCAAGCCGAGCGAAGACAGATCGATGTGACTGATCGTGTTCGCTCGGGGGCGAATTTGATTCGAAGCTGCACTGTTGATGCCATGGACGTTGATGTTTGCCACCGAGTTCTTGCGCACTCTCCCATTGCCATTGCCACCTGCTACACTCTCGCGCCGGCCGGTGCGTGGTCGCGTCGTGGTATTGGTCATGTGTAGCTTCTGCTGATGGCGGAGTAGGAGATCTCGACGTGCGAAGCATCGCGTGCACTCCGGACACTCGAACGGCTTTTCTTTGGTGTGGGATCGCTCATGTCGCTTCAAATGTTCCAGGCGGGCGAAGGACCGGGTGCATGTTTGACAGACGTGCGGCCGTGGCTTGTCGGTCTTGGGTGGTGGGAATGCTGGCTTTGTGGTGCCATTGGCATTGGCGGTGGTTGTCGAGGTGCCGTTGCTCGTTTTCGAGCCTACGACATTGCTGGTCAGCTTGCTGTGCACTGCTCTCCACGCAGTGCAGCAGGGGGGATGCGACAGAGGGTCAGCGTACCATTCGTCAGAGCGGGACTCGCAGCGCTCGCGCTCAATCCTGGCGAGTCACTCTCCGGCTCTTGTTTCGTGACATCTTCTGCATGCATGCTCCAATGTGCGAGAGATCAGTCGTAAGTAATACCCAAGGTCCCGACGTGCAGCTTCCTCAGGGGCCGAGAGCCTTTGCTGGGCGGCGACAGTGGAAAGAATGATCGAGGTCAGCAAGCTGGTATGCTGGGGAGAGCGGCAAGCGGGACGCCGATCTCGCAACCCGTGGGACGGAGGCTGGATGAGCGGACGTTGTTCGTGCGCGAGACGTCGACGACTGGGTCCCAGAAGCGTCGCGGGCAACGATGGCGCGTGTCTCGCGGCGAACGTGGGAGCAAGTGCTCGGCGAGCAGACGTGGAAGTGCGCGCGAAATGCTGAGCGCGTTGAGGCCCTGGTCGACGTTTGCCGGGGTGGCTGAGGTGGAGGTGGGGACGACTCGACTCGACTGTGCACTCGTCGGCGGTGGCAGAGCGATGGGAAGAGGTCGTCGCGGGAGCTGTCAGTCAACGCAAGACGCATGCACCGCGAGGCCGACGAGCAGAGCGGCGAGATGGACACTGCGTTCGTCAGCTGGCATCCGAGAGCCAGGCTAGCATTAGAGTTCTGCTACTCCCTTCTGGGTAGACGTACACGAAGCCAGTCAACGCAAGCGTTCAACTCTATTCACCGGCGGGCCACAGCTGCCCGAAGGGGACGTTCGCTTTACGTTTGGCTTGTCCACGATGCGAGGCTGCACCTTGGGTGCCAGGTCCAGATGCTTGGGCGCGCTGCGGCCAGGCAGGTCGGGTGCGGCGAGGACGAGTGTATGTCGGGAGTCTGGAGGAGAAGCACGACGGACGGCGGGCGCTGGTGAGATCTGGAGAAAAGCTGGAGTAGGTTGCCGTCCGGCGCACGCACGATCCCAGGCCACACACGCCAGCAAGTGCTCCGATGCTGAGATGCAGAGCAGCAGTCGGCTAGCTAGTCTCAGGTAGACTTCTGACTGGTGTCTGCGCTGCCGGCAGACGAGATCCAGGCCAGGCAGGACGCTGCTGCTGCGCACAAGGTTGGGGCCTTGGGGGAGAGCTGCCTGCCATGCACATCACCGGGCCATTATTCGCCGTGTCATTGATGCGATGCGATGCGATGCGATGCGATGCGCGGCCATGCCATGCCATGCGCCGGCAGCTGGCTCGTTCCCCATGCAGTCGCTGCTTCTGCGCCTGCCGGAGGAGACACACATACACGGCGGTGGATGGCATGCATGAGCGTGTGTGGAACGCTGTCCCAACTCCGAGCTGCTGCCTCTGCCGCTTTGCCTCTTCCGACTGGTGCGTCCGACTCTGCGCTAGGTCATTTCGCATGCTTTCGCCAATCCGCCCAGCGCCGAAGATCGTGTGTCCGCCGCGCCCATCTCTCCGTGGCCTGCGCCTCGCATCACCCATCGCTCCCGTATGTATCTACATGTACCGACATCCACTCGCATCCATCGCACCCTCAACGCATGCCATGTGGCGGCGCACCGACGAAGGCTCGCTCATTTGCTTTGCCTTCCCGTCGACGACGGATCTTCCACATGCAGCCCGGCGATAGCGGGCGTGGGATTGGCTGAGCATCGGAGGTCACCTGTACACACGTCGGCATGAACCCTTGGCGAGGTCCATCTCCGTGCAGCGCACTCGATCGTGGACGCCGCGCGCCTTTCGCAAGCCCTTGTTTCTGTGCGCTGCAGGTTCACACACAACCTCGCACTAGCAACGCTGTCTAGCGCGGACCCTTCGATGCCTGCATGTCCGTCGCATGTGCTGCCCCGCGAACGCGCTCGCGCACGGCGACTCGCCGCCAGCGGACGACCGTACGGCATCATTATGCTCGCCGTGGAGCATCTCTCATCGACGTGATGATGAGGCGGGCATGGGACCCACGAGTCAGCGCATCAACGTGCTTTGCCCCGTTGCGTTGGTGCTCCTACTCTACCGCTGCCACCCGGTCCACACGTCTGCCGAGAGCCACAGAGCTCCTGTCACTGCAGCAGTCGGCTGTGAATGCTGTCATCACACCTCATTCGAAGGCGCAGAAGTCGGCTGCTGGTCCGGAAGCACCCAATTGTCACGCGGCAAATACGTCAAACTGTCGCGCAACGCTCGCGCGCCATTGATTGGGCCCTTTTCCATCTAATTCGTTAGCGCTGTGCTCAGACCGACGATGCGGCAAGACACGCGCTTGTTGCCACTTCGCACCGCTCTCGCCAGCGTGTGCAGGCCGAGAAGGCGGCCTTCTGGAATACTGGACGCCTGGCCTGCATCGCATCTCCAGTCTCGCATCAGTTCGCTCGGCTGCTTCCAGAGCACGCATACAAGCGGCTCGGCGTCCATGACTCTGACCTCGCCGCAGCCGCGCTTGCCTCGATATGGCCAAAGTGTCTGGGGAACAGCCAAGGATTGTCCTGCAGGAAAGCACTTAGCTCGTGCGCCTCGGTCTCGAGCAACGCGTGCTGTCGTCAGATTATCCGATGCAGCGCAGGCCTGCGGTGGCTTCGCTTGTTGGACGCTTTCATGCACGTGGGTCTGAAGATTTCATGGGCTCCGCCGTTGCACTGTGACACAAGCCGTGGCAGGTCAAGGTCCTGGGGCAAGGAGCAGACAGGGCAGGTATGCCAACTGCTACTGTAGCACCTGTGCACCGGACAGGCATGCTCTCAACCTCACCACAAGCGCTGACCTCGTTATTGTGATTCTTCGCCACAGCCACCCACTACGCGAACTACTAGTAATGCGCAGGATTGATCATGTTGCTGCAGCCGTCTCCAGACTCGGCTTGCCGCAGTTGCGATATGAATGCAGCTCCACAGTCTAGGCTACGCAACTCGCCACGATGCATTCCGACCACCGTGGCGACTGTCATGCCGTCCTCGGAGATAGTTCGCCCTGCGCTACTCGAGGAGGTGTGCTATGCTATGACAACGATTCGTGACCATCTTGTCAAGCCATCATGACCAGGCGTTTTGTGATCGAAAAGCACAATATAACCAGGCAGAGATCGGACTTCCAACCACTCGCGGCACGGCAACACAGGCCACGTCGGCGACTACACGTGATTGCCGTCAGCCATAGCCGCGCAGTAGTGCAGCGGAGCCGCGCTGTACACGGGAGCCGCACGATCAAAAGGCTGCGCTGCTTGCTGGGGGGATCGACATCTGCAGCAGACGCAATATCAAATATCAGCACCACGGCGGTCGATGGCGCTGGTCATCGACGATGTCACGGCTTAAGGCAGACCGCATGCACGTAATCATGGAGAGCAGCAGCTCGCAGCATTTCTTCTGCAGCGGCAGCACTTCTGCTGTCATGACGGGCGAGCTCAACAAGAAGCATCGTCATTGTGCTGCAGTGTGGCAATTATTGCAATGCTCCAGCGCGGTTGGACATTGGCGTAAGGACCCGATGCTTTTCACTGCCCTCGATTGCTCGGGAATTACTTTGTATGCGGCGTGGCGCCCCACCATCCCAGAGCTCAGAGCTTCAGCGCCGATCCTGGGGCGGGCCAGGCTGATGAGCGGAATGGCCTCTCGCTCGATGCTTCTGACAAGCCCGGGCATAGTTCGACAACCTGCAGACAGCTTTTGTGGCCGCTGCCGGCTCCGCAACTCTTTCGCGTTGTCTGCATGTAGTTGATGTCGTACAGCTTGTGCATGGCCCGACGCAGGCCATTCAGAATAGCTCATCATCAGCATCTGTCGTTCGGAACTCGTGCAGCACTGAGATTTGTCAACGTATGGTGGTGAGCTCTGGGATGCGAATGCATCCACGCTCAAGTCAGAGCGGGACATTTCCGTCAATATGTCGCTTGTAACGCGGAAGGCATACTGTGGAGTTCGAACTTCGGAAGCGTTCACGCGTGAAAACCCGCCGTATCGGGTCCTAGGAAGCAGTGTGGCACGGCTTTACGAATTCGAGTGGGTCGCAACGCTGAGTACACATTATCTCCGCCACAGCATTCGGCTTACCTGTCTGATATCTCCGAAACCCACTATTGTGCTGTTCCTTGTTCGTATTCTGGGTCGTCCAAGTGAAGACGGATAATCAAACCTATGGAAGTGCAGAAAATGCCCGCTAGGTTGCCTGATGCGTCGGAAAGGCGAATTAGTGTGAGCTGAGTGTCACAGAATTCTGGAGCCATCAAAGCCGTTGAGGGATGCCGTGACCGGCTGCGGAAGCCGCTATGCCGTTGAGCAGCCTCCATATCCCCATATGCTCCACAAGATGCTGGTCTGGGGCTATGTTCGGCGACACCGCCATGATCGCGGAGTGATGCTGGGTGGATTTCAGATGCCGCTCTTCCATGCCGTCGTCGTAGCCCGTTGCGCAGCTCAGCTCAGCTAACTGATTCCCGCAAATGAAGCTGCAAAACATCATCGGTAGAGCATTGAGTGGTGGTATGCCGTAGCCTCACTTCTTGTTCTTCTTTTTCTTCTTTCCACCCCCTCCCGTCTGTTGCGGCTGAGCCTTTGTGTCACTCGCGGATGGCACGGAGGTTTTGGCGTCTTCAGCGACCTGCTCTGGCCCTGGAGCATCTTCCATGGCTGCATCTTGAGCTTGGAGGATGTTAGCAGGGAATTGTGTGTTGCAGAATCTAGCAGCTTCGTACCACCTGCTTTTTCCGGAAGTGCTGCCATGTGTCGTCCAACTCGTCCCAAGCCATTGACCAGGCGCGCTACTTCTGCAGCTCTGTCCGTCTTGAACTTCAGCGTCACCCCGGACTCCGGATCGTAAGTCTTGAGTGTCAAAGTCGCGCGAGGGACAAGTGGTGCTGCATTTGTGCTTTCCTTGTCCTCGCCATCCGTTTCTCTCTTCCTCTTCTTCAGTTTCTGCTGATACTTAGGCGATTCGAGGTTCGGTATGTTGTATTTGGTGGTGATTCGCGTCTAGACGATCGCCTCGTAAGCGTGTGGTCGCCGATTTCGATCTGGGCCGCATTGACGCACCGTGGTCGGCCGTGCCTTCAGCAACAGCGAGGTTTGCTGCTGCCATTCCTCACTCGTCCCTAGTAAGACCATCGTGCGATGCACAGCACAAGAGGACTGTAGGTGTTGTCGACTGCGTGCTAGTTCGTGAGCAAAAGCGGAGGACGGTCGAACGCTCGTGCTGCCAAGAACGAGTCGGCTCCACATTTCGACGTCAAATTCACTTCAATGATTCGCACGAAACATCAGGCACGACTACGCGTAGTCGACACATTCTCATAAACAGAGACAGTATCACTCGCGCAGACTCCCACATTCAAGACATCAAGCTGGAAGCGAAAGTGGTCTTGACAGCTTGACTCCACAGAATTGCAGCCAGAGTACCTGCCTGCGTCTTGATCATGACGGAGTCCCATGAGGGTGGCGAGCATAACGATGAAGATCATGATGGCCAGACTCATGTGCTGCTTGCAAATCTCATCAGCCGGGCAAAGACGTTACTCACCGAGCTTGAGCAGTTCCGACAGCACCTACGTATCATCAGGCAAGAACAGTACATTGAGCTCGCGCACTTTCGCGGTACAATACAATCGGAACTCAACATGTTGGAGAAGCTGCACAGTAAGCCTGAGACGGACTCAACGACTCACGTGGCCAAGTCATCAAATCTACCTTTTCTTGAAACTGTCTGGAAAACAGCCAAAAAGTCGAGTCACGTCGGTGCTCTGCAGAAGCGAGTCTACTACAATAGTCCGTCAAAATCACTGTCATCAGCCATGCACCATATCAATCTCGGCATCAAACGGCCCAGCGAAAAGGGCTCTCGGAATGCCGCCGTCACTGTGGATCTGATTGTAGACCAAGGATTGACTTGGACGAAAGTGTCGCTCGTCACCAATCATCGCATACTAATGGACCTTGCTAAGCAAGGCTGGGACTCTGGGGGCTCCGAAGATGAAGATGATGAGGATTTGCCCCCGCGCACGGAAGATGACGATGCCGACATAGCCCTCGTCAAGAGTGCGAAGGAGCTTTGCCGGGCTTCAGAATCGTACAGAGTCCGGACACAAAAGCCTAAGGTCAACATCGTACTGCCGCGAATACAGCTCGGAGAAACGAAAGAAGTCGACGCTGTCCTTGATCGATGCAGAGCAGCAGGCGTGACGCTTTTCTGCGGCGAAAGTCCTGAACATGTCTTGGCTATACAAGAGTCATTGCAAACAATGGCACCCGATCCAATACGTTCGTTCTCCAAAACTCTCAACATCGACTGCACCATCCTACTTGCACTCGTTTCCGAGTTCTCGCACGCCAGCGTTTCGAAAGAGCCATGGTTTCACAAATCGCTGCAAAGGCAAGTCGAGATTGAGGACAACGAGAATCTACTGCCCTCGCTATTGTATCCAGCACTCGCGAAACGCGAACTTGTTTGCACAGTGGAAGCCGCCAAACGCATGCGGGAGATCGTGAACACAATCGGAACGCCATCGGAAAAGGCTCGCACGGCTATTATGATGGGCGATGATGACTCCAAGTCTCCCACGCAGCTAATCGAGGATATGCAACAGTGGTCAGCGTACACTGTCCCTTCTGACTGGCAATTGCCGATCCGGGTCGTGGATAAGAATGGTGACGATTGCCAGAAGAGTCTGCATCCTATAGTTGTGCAAATACTCGACTCCATGACCAAGATCAATTCGTCAGTGTTCGGCTACGGGTGGGTTAGTGGGAAAACGACGATTACCAGCAACAGGGTCGTCGCCAAACAGGTCGAGAACGAGCTGGAAAAGTGCAAAGACCTCGATGACACTATCTGGCCCAAGATCTGGCTTTGCCCCACCGCCAGGTCGCTGGTCGGCAAAGAAAAGAGAGGTGCAAAAAAGGACGTGAAAGCACTTGCGGACCCATTGCGTCGCGAGTAGCAACGCCGAAATGGACTGGATGTCCTCTCGCAACGAGCTGGTCATCAGGTGGAGGACCTGCGACCAGGTGGATATCCTTGCGAAGATGTTTTGACTGCCAAGGAGGCTGCCAGTAGAGTCTACGCACAAAACGGTGCTCGTGATGGAGCGGCGGAGACTTCCAACGACGGATAGCCTGCAGAATCGAGCTGGCGAGATGCGCCGGACTGCATACGAACGGCTCTCCTGGAACGGACATGGCTCCATGATGTGTTCATCAGTCTGTACGGAGTTGGCATTCGGCTGTCCAGTCCAGACTCTCCACCTTTCCGAGCATGATATTCGTAACTGGCAAGTTCCAACAATGATCAATGAGACTCAACGCTTCCTGGCCGACCTCTATATATGCATCTCTACGTGTACTGTACATGTCCATGTGTCTAGTCTTTTTTTTTCTCGGGAAATCTTTCTAGGATTCCAGTACTTTTGCGAAGCAGCCACGGGAATAAGCAGAGATGATGGGGAAAAATCAGTAATAAGGGAACTCGGACTGCCCTAGGCCAACAGACTGAACTTGCTCATGTGCGTCCACTGCGACCGCTACCAACTCTCCAGCGCAATGGTCGAAATTTTTCTTGTGCGCTGTTATCTCACAAATCTTGGTGCGTGGAAGATTCCTGATGATGTTGATATTGTTATGACACATGGGCCACCTCACGCAGTGCTGGATTCTGTTGCGGAGCAGGGCGGCAAGAAGCTGGGGTGTGAGGCTCTGCTCAAGGAAGTCCAGAGGGTGAAGCCGTTGATGCATTGCTTTGGTCATGTTCACGGTGGGTATGGATACAAAGTGCAGGAATGGTCTTGTTGGGGTGACGCTGCCGAACGGGACGTTGAGACCAGTCAGGCAGGCACGGCTAAGCCGATGAAGAAAGAGCGATTGGCGAGAGGCGAGTCGACGCTTATGGTCAATGCGGCGATTATGGACGAGGACTATCGGCCAAAGAATGCGCCTTGGGTCGTCGCACTGCCGTTGTAGCGACGAGTAGGAAGCTGGTGGTTGGGCATTCGAGTCGTCGCTCGCTTGCTCATGCCCCGTTCACTTCACTTCAACGCCACTTCACTTCTTCTCCACCACTACAACAACAACTTCAACTGTCCTCCCATGAGTCACATCCTCTGCAACTCCGAGGTCTCCGAAACACGGGCAAAGAAGAAACGCCCGACAATGACGCGCTCCTATCTCGAACCGACCGACATCTTCGCGGAAAGAGAACTCGATGCTCTCCGTCTGTGGCTCGCGGGCTCCGTCACCAAACAAGACTTCTTCTCCAACCCGCCTCCACAACTCGCAGACCTGCACTCCGCCCTCATGTGCGCTGTCATGGAGATCAAAATCCAGCTTGACCCCCAGCTCGAGTAAGATTCCACCGCACATTTGCCCCAACTTCCCTCATACATGATCGAAGTCTCATGACCTGCTGGCACAACGACGGCATCTTACTGATCTTGTCTCCCAAACCAGATGCGTGATCAACATGGCCACAGAAGACCAGTACAGCATGGACTTCGACCCAGAAGCCTTCTGGTCCGACCGAACGTTCAGCATCGCTCTCTTCGTAAGTTTCGACAAATCGCCTCTTCTTCCTCTTCCTCTTTCCAGATCCCACATTCTCGCCAAAGAGAAAGCAACGAAAAAAAAATCTAACTCCTTCTTTCTCTCCTCAGGAAGAAATCCGCGAACACGGAATCCGAAAACTCGACCGCGGCGCCACAATGCGCTACCTCGAAGAAGCTCGCGAAGAGATCGGGTGGGTGAAAAACGAAACTCGTCGGCTCGAAGTGCATCTCGAAAATGCCCAGAAGCTCATCGTACAGAAGCTGAGAACAAGCTTTTATTATCATCCAACGCCCCGCAAATTGAGCGTAGTTCATGCCCTGGTTCCGTATGTTGAGGACGACGTGGTGAAGGTTCGGGAAGATGATGAGAATGAGGATGACGATGAGGATATGTTGGATGATACGGATGATGCGGAGGTGATGGAGAGGAGAGTGAGGAGTCGGACGCCGGAGCCCGGGGAGATGGGTCGGTATGATATTACCGATGAGGAGTTTGAGGATAACGACGAAGGGGAGGTGAAGGGTAGGGAAGAAGATGGCGAAGAGAGTAGTAGTGTAGCCGACGGCGAGGAGGAGAAGGAGAACATCAAGGTGGAAGGCGCTGTCGAGATGGTCGATGATGGGAGGAGGGAGGATAGCGTCGTTGCTACATCGTGGGGGAATTTGAAGCTGTGATGCATGAGAGCTACCAACAACGGTCTTGATTTCTATCGCGCGGGCGATGTTCGAGCCAGTAGGCTGGGAGACGGCGAACAAGAGCCCTGTCAACTATGTCAGAGACAGTCGTCTCATAATCACGACCAAACCAGCTTCTTCAAAGAATATCCCAAGCTTTCCGCATAGCTCGTGCTCTTCCTAGCTTCACTTGCGGAGATAACATCATGATCTTGTGTGTGCACCGCATCTTTGGTGTTATCAAAGCTCGCACCATAATCCTGCTGTATCGCTTTATTCACAGCTCTTTCCAGCGCGTTCGTAATTCGTTTCGTTGCTTCCATTTCGCTCAGATTGGCGAGGTCAGACGTAGCGCTACTAGACTTCGATTGCTTTGGCGGTAAGGCCTTGAATGCCAGAACTCGGCTCTCTCCCTTTCCAGGCGAAGCGTGTTGTTTCCGATTACTGTCGGGCTGCATGTCTTGACTTTCCACCCCTTCCCCACCGCCAGCAGTTTCAGCTATCGCAGTCACTTCCTCAGTGGAATTAGGCGCAACGCTCATGCTGCGTGTATTAGTCCGTACAGTCGACGGTCCTTGGTTCGTGTATCGTAACCCAAACCCATAATTCCTTGTCTCATCTAAGTGTCTGACCCCCAGGGTAGAAGTGATATATGCACCCTGCCAGATCTCTTGCACGTCTAGGAGGTTCACGCGCTCAAAAGAGCCGACTTTGTCCGTATCCCAGTCAAACCGGCATAAATATAAGGCTTTGGCAGTCAAGAGAACCACGCAGTCCTCGAACGGGAGGCTTTTGAGGGTGTTCGACCTTCGAGGACAGCTGAGCGTCCACGCTGATATAAGGTCTTCGTTTGGATCCTCCAACACCAGTTTGACGCAAGTCTCGATGGCATTCTGACGTACGACGCCCATGTCGAGGGCGTAGTCTTGAGAGGTCATATTCGTTTCGAACTCGTCGAAGACAGACGGGGATGCGCCAAGGAAGTAGTCGATGTTGGTCTGCAGGAAGTAGTCACCGAAGATGTTGTTGTAGTATCGATTCAACGTCAGGCTGAAGTCGGAAAGCGCACCTGCCCAGTTTCGCTTTCTCGTGCGCGTGAAGTCGCCTTTGAGAGCCGCGGTGCCTGCGTACTGTTTGGAAATAGCATCTCCATTATCGGCCCAAAGAACATTGAACCACTGTGTCTTCGGGTCGCTCTGCAGATCTATGTCCAACCCCAACTCCTGCAACTGCTGTTGCAACGCCCAGCCTCCTACGGCAGATTGAGTGACATTTGTCCTGTCCAGGCAATCCATACAATTGGTTCGCAGAATTCCAGTCTGCTTTTGCTTAATCGCACCATCTTGCTCGACTGTGAATGCAGACGATGTGAGGATTGATTTGAGGCTGTTGATCAGGAGATTGACCTTGTCGAACCTCATACCTTTACACTCTCCATGGAAGTCGAACCACCGGAAACCTAGAGGCTTGCCATCGATGCCACCGTTCTCATTCAGCTTCTTTGCAGCCTCCTCGTATGCCACTCCGATGTTGAGCTCGGTGCCGTGTTTGTCAATGAGAGATGCCGCTTGCACGTCGCCGTAACGCGCGGCGAGGTTCTTGAAGTGTTTCTGGAAAGCCGCCTGGTTGATAGATTCGCTGCCAAACATGGTCGGTGTGGGCTTGAAACTATAGGGGCTCTGTGAGAAGAATAACGGCATCGAGCCGCGATGTTGCAACAGCGAAAAGGTCTTCTGAGTCGAGTCATGAACCTGCGTAGACAAAATCTGCTCGGTCTCGACACTATTGGCAACATTTCCTTGGTCATCGACACCTCGTCGTAGATATCGGAGTCCAGCTCGCTTGACCGACCTGCGGCTGATCAAAGTGACGTGAAAATCATGCTTCTCGGATTTCTTGTTAGATTCACCCTCGTTGAAGTCTGTTAGCTCGGTGTCGTCGGGTTCGGCTACGACGACATGATCGTCTGCTTGAGTGATGGAGAACGCTCGCTGGCCGATGAAACCTTGGATCAAAGGAAGTACGAGGCTGTCTTGTCCTGCATTCGCAAGCGGACTGCACAGATGCCAGTTCCAGAAGAAAATGCTGTCGAAACGTTTCCACAGGGGTGGCGTAGATGACGATAGTACGTCTTTGCCAAGTGACTGGGATAAATCGTGGTCGTAGGAGAAATAGAAACCACTCGTGCTGAAATAGAGCCGTGCGCTCTCGACAATCCTGGGGGCCAGGTAGTCGATGGCGCTCTGCCGTCGTCTTTCCGTGCTTGACCTTCCCTTGGGCTCCTCTTGTGATTTCCTGATCTCGGCTGCTTGGCTACTGTCTGCATCTGGCGATACCTGCGCGTCTTGCTTCTCATCCTCCTTGTTCGACGCCTTTGATTCTGCATCGCTCTGTCGCTGGGAATTGCCCTGAGCGCCCCGTTTGCGGAACCAGCTTGTGGCGAAACGTCCGAAAGTGCCTTTCTGCTGTACCACGTCCTTCACAAAGGTTGTACTCTGCTTGATGGTGCCCGGCTGTGGAGGCTCCAAAGCCGCGGACTCGTCCTCTAGGTTCCGTTCTGGAATATTGTCGCCCGCGTCTGTCCCAACACTGCCAGTCTCAACCTCCTCACCCACGTCGCTCTCGTCAGTATCGTGCTCTGCCCAAGATGTGTTTTGGTGCAACAGTCTTTCTGCATGTGCAATGGCACTAGAAGCTTCGGCTCTCGACGCCAACGGGATAAGCGTAACGTCTGTGATACGGAATACAGGCTTCTCGCGCCACTGGGCGACTTCTGATCGTCTCGTGATTGCGATGAGATAGGAAGAGGATACGAGATTAAGCAGACCTACCGCATATCAGCAGAAGCAAGGACGTGCCGATGAAAAACGCCTGGTCGCACCAACAAGCCCATGAGCTTCCAGCAAGCCGCTTCGCTCTGGCTGATGGTCCTTCTCGCTCACTGCTGTGATGGTGTTGGTGCCATATTCTATGCGCGTGCCTCGGCCGCCGCGTTGACCAGCCGAGTGTACGATCAGGCCGTCGACAGCGGCGAATATGAGCAGCTTCCTGGCCAGACCTGGCATTGCTCCTGCGATGCGGATCGGTCAAGTGTGCTCATGGGTGTCATGTCGACAGTGCACGCAGAAGTTGGACGACGATGAGACGAGCAGGCAGCTAATAGAGCGATGACGACGTGAAGCCTACCAATGTCCCAATTTTGCGTATTGTACGACGTAGTGCCTTTCGGAGTCCACTTGTTAGGCCGCCGGCCCGCTCTAATAGTCTTAACCCGGCAGCACAGATTTGCACCGGCAAGGGGGTGACAAATGTAGTGAGAATCACGCTAGTACCTTGGCAGTGCTTTGATACCTCTTCTAGCAACAATAACGCGTGTTTTCTTAATATAACTATATCTATTTATAGTAGAAATATAGCTAGAGATAGAATAGAGCCTAGGCTCTTTAAAATACTAAGTAGGACCTTATTTTTATAGGCTTAGCGGAAGCATAGGCTTAATAGAACTAAAAGGTAGTTCTTTAATAAGTATTAAGATTAGAAGTAGTATCTAAGCTACTATATTCTTTATAAGTAGATTTTAAAGATTAAGAAAGCTAAGAATAATTATATTTAGTCCTCTTTAAGAAGGCTAAAGCCTATTAAGCTAATAGGTAGGCCTAAGAAGAATAGAATATAGGCTATTAATACTATAATTATAGAGCCTTAAGATTTAAGAAAATAAGACTAGAACTAGTTTAAGGAATATATAAAAGTATAAATTAGAACTCTAAGAAGAAGAATAAAAGAGAGGAAGCTAAGAATTATTAGATCTAGAGGTTCGAATAGATCCTCGACTTTAAGTTAGTTCTAAGTCTAAGTTAGTTTCTAAGGAAACTAACCTAAGACCTAAATTAATAGAGTACTTAACTTAATATAAAATCGATAGGTCGGGTCTAAATACTACTAGTTTCTATATAGGTCTTTATAGAGACCTAAGTTTAAAAAGATAGGTCTTATACTATAAAATAAAACTAGGTCGCCGCGAGAATAATAGAATTACTCTAATACTAAATATATATATATATATATATAGAACTAAGCGTTATAGTATATTAGAAGCGCCGGTTAAACTAGCGACTATAGTTATAAAGAAAAATAAGAATGCTAACTATACTTACTAACTATAAGATATTAGAATTTAATACGATTTAGAATATTAACTATAAAGTCTATTCTACTTTACGAGTATAATATAAAAGTAAATACTTCCTTTACTAAGTACTATAGCGAAGATATATTAGTACTATATTCTTCTCGTTATTACTAATTAAGTCGAAGTTACTCTATTTAGTACTTACTAACGCCCGTTTTATTACTAGATTAAGAAGAATCGTAATAATATATATATTACTAAATCGCTCCTAAGTAGTAGTATAGTACTTCTTAAGCTTTATCTATATAGCTTATTTATTTATTTATTTATTTATTCTATTAACGTACTATAAGAGTTAAAGACTATATAGTATAGATAGGCTAAAGCCTAGCCGATCGTTAGAGAGAGAAAAGCCTTCTAGGCTAAAAAACTCTCTAGTCTTAAAAGTACCTTATTCGCGCTAAAATATATATTATAGGCCGATATCTAGAGAAGAAGCTAGAATTCTATAGCTATACGCCTTAGCGCTAAGCGCTAAGTACTAAGCCCTATATATAGTAAATAAATTAGTATCTAAATTAGTAGGTAGATACGTAGGCTAAAGAAAGAAAAAGAAATATAGTATAGAGTAGTTTTCTCTTCCTAGGTAGGTACTACCTCTTTATTTTCTCCTATCTATCTTCTTTCTATCTCCTTTTATTTCTCTTCTTCTACTAGGTCTAGTTTATATCGTTCTATATCGGTAGGTAGCTCTAGGCTATAAAGTCTTATTTATTATATACGCTCGAAAGGAGGTTATCTTATATACCTTATACTTTACTAATATACTCGAGAGTATCTATTTCTACCTACGGCCGCGTAGAGGCGTATAATAGGACTTCGTAGGCTATTTATATAGCTTATAAGGCGGAATAAATCTCCTTTTACTAGAGTTATATTTTATATTAAAGTTTCTTATTTATAATATCTAGAATATCGAATAAGGTATTATAGTAGCTAAGAACGAAGTAGATTATTAGCCCCTTTATCGTACTAATTCGTATCGTAGCCTTAGCGAAAGAAATAATAAGGTTAATAATATATTTAACTCTCTTCTATTCTATAGTAGTTAGCTTAAGTTCGAGCTAACTCTCGTTCTTAATATACTCGTTAATAATATCTTATAGTTAAGAACTATATATTAGTATAATCGTAGTTAAGCTCTAATAGGTCTTTATATCTTATATTCGGCGTAAAACTCTATTAAGCGTCTTCTTCTACTATTTATACTATTTTAAATATAAATATAGATTTACGATCCTTTTTCGCTATAGTACTATAAAAGTCTCGAAGCGTTAAGTACTAGAGTTTACCTTAACTATAAGTTTATAGAACTTTATAGAGAGCGGTTATTAGTATAGCTTCTACTAACTATATTTGCTAACTACGTATACTTTATAAAGAGAATTAATAGTACCTTTATAAGAACTATAGCTAGACTTCTTACTTTAAGCTAACGTAAGGCGTTTATATCTATCTTCTTATTCTATTATTCTTATCTCTCGTTCCTTAGCTTAATCTTAAGAGTAGCGAAGAACTTTTTTAAGAAGAGCTAAATTATATATATAAAGTACGAGAATCGTTTAGAATAGGAGAACTCGTAGTCTTTAGTATCTAATATCTCTCTTATATCTTCGTTTATTTCTTAAAGAGAAAGTTATTTAATCGAGACTAATAGCTTCGCTATATATATATACTTACGAGAGTAAATATTAATAGCCTTAACGCTAGAACTTATTAGTTAGAAGGTATATATATAAGAAGGATAAGTATATAGCTATATATAGTATATTATTATTAGAAGTATTATCCGCTATTAGTACTATAAGCCTATTAAAGATTTCGAAACGAGTAAGTACGTCGAATAGTAGGTCTACTAGGACTTTACTCGTATAACGGCTCGAAATATATAGAAAGGCTAGTATAGCCTTATACTAGGCCTACTCGCTATCGATCTAGTAGCCTTATATCGTAAGAAATAATACTTAGAGCACCCTAGCGTACTAACTATTAAGAGTAATAGCTACCTAGAAGGTTCTAGATAGCTAACGTTTTAGCTTATTCTTAGAGTAATCGACCTAGAGGTTAGAATAGGTCCCTAACTTTAGGTCGGTTCCGGGTCTAGGTCGGTTCCTAAGGGAACCGACCTAAGACCTAAATCGATAGGGTCCCCGACCTAATATAAAATCGATAGGTCGGGTCTAAATACTACCGGTTTCTATATAGGTCTTTATAGGGACTTAAGTTTAGAAAGATAGGTCTAATGCCGAAGAATAAGACTAAGTCGCCGCAGGGATAATAGAATTGCTCTAATACTAAATATACGTATATATAGAACTAAGCGTTATAGTATATTAGAAGCGCTAGTTAAACTAGCGACTATAGTTACGAAGAAAAATAAGGATACTAACTATACTTACTAACTATACTTACCGACTACGAGATATCGGAATTAAATACTATTTATAATATCGACTACGAAGTCTACTTTACTCTACGAGTATAACGTAAAAGTAAATGCTTTCTTTATTAAGTACTATAGCGAAGATATATTAGTACTATATCCTCCTCGTTATCGTTAATTAAGTCGAAGTTGCTCTATATAGTAGTTACTAACGTCTCCTAATCTACCTTAAGCTACTCCTACTACTAATTTACTATATTATTCGAAGGCTCGAACGTAGTTAATATTAGTAGCGCCTTCTCTATAAGCGAATCCCGAGCCTATTACTACGCGTTACGCTCTTAAGAACGATAGTATATAATATTACTAAACGTTAAGAGATCGTAGGACCGATTATATTAGCTCTAATAACGCGCTATACTAAAGTCGCGCTTATAACTAGTTCTAGCTACTAGAATAGAGAGGATGTCCCGGGCTATTAGCGCGTAACCTAGATATTCTAATACGATTATCTTCTATAACTAGAGCGGATACTCTATAGAATAGGCAGCCGAGTCCTTAAATCTAGCGTAGCGATAACGAGATACCTCGTCCGAATTAGCTAAAGGCTATGCGGTCTACTACGGCCGTCTAGATACTCTTTAATTAAAGTCGGAGTTATTACTATCTAATCTACTATAGAGACCTATTGCGAATAATATCGCAGAGCGGTATAAGGCCTTTTTCGGCCTAGACTAGGACGTAGCTATAAGAGGCTTATATTACGCGTATTCGACCTAGAATTTTAACTAGTAGTAATCCTCGAAGGAGGAATCGAGCTCCTCGCTAGAGAAGGCCTCGCGGTCCTAGAACGCCCGTTTTATTACTAGATTAAGAAGAATCGTAATACTATATATATTATCGAATCGCTCCTAGGTAGTAGTATAGTACTTCTCGAGCTTTATCTATATAGCCTATAGAGTAGAATAAATCTCCTTTTACTAGAGTTATATTTTATATTTAAGTTTCTTATCTATAATATCTAGGATATCGAATAAGGTATTATAGTAGCTAAGAACGAGGTAGATTATTAGCCCCTTTATTATACTAATCCGTATTATAGCCTCCGCGAAAGGAGTAGTAAGGTTAATAATATATTTAACTCTCTTCTATTCTATAGTAGTTAGCTTTAGTTCGGGCTAACCCTTATTCTTAATATACTCGTCGATAATATCTCGTAGTTAAGAACTATATATTAGTATAATTATAGTTAAGCTCTAACGGGTCTTTATATCTTATATTAGGCGTAAAACCCTTTAAAGCGTCTTCTTTTACTATTTATACCGTTTCGGGTATAGATATAGATCTACGATCCTCTTTCGCTATAGTACTATAAAACTCTCGAAGCGTTAAGTACTAGAGTTTACCTTAACTATAAGTTTCTAGAACTTTATAAGAAGCGGTTATTAGTATAGCTTCTACTAACTATATTTACCGACTACGTATACTTTATAGGGAGAATAAATAGTATCTTTATTAGAACTATAGCTAGACTTCCTACTTTAAGCTAATATAACGCGTTCGTATCTATCTCCTCGTTCTATCGTTCCTATCTCTCGTTTCTTAGCTCGATCTTAAGAGTAGCGAAGAACTTCTTTAAGGAGAGCTAGATTATATATATAAAGTATAGGAACTATTCCGAACGGGAGAACTCGTAGTCTTTAGTATTTAATATCTCTCTTATATCCCTATCTATTCCTCGAAGAGGAAGTTATTTAATCGAGACTAATAGCTTCGCTATATATATACGCTCGTAGGAGTAAATATTAATAGCCTCGACGTTAGAACTCGTTAGTTAGAAGATATATATATAGTAAGGATACGTATATAGCTATATATAGTATATTATTATTAGAAGTATTATCTGCTATTAGCGCTATAAGCCTATTAGAGATCTCGAAACGAGTAAGTACGTCGAATAGTAGGTCCGCTAGGACTTCGCTCGTATAATAGCCCGAAATATATAGAAAGGCTAGTATAGCCTTATACTAGGCCTACTCGCTATCGATCTAGTAGCCTCGTATTATAAGGAATAATACTTAGAGTACCCTAGTATACTAACCGTCGAGAGCGATAGCTACCTAGAAGGTTCTAGATAGCTAACGTTTTAGATTGTCCTCGGAGTAATCGACCGCGTCCTAAATATATAACTTAATTATAGTAGCGCTCTTAAAGTCGATAGATCTAGTCTCCTCTAATAGATATTTATAGGTACGCTAAACTATAGGACTTTTAAAGAAGTTTAAGAGTAAGCCTAGCTAGGAAACTATAAGCCTATATAACTCTAGAAACTTTAATCGTTCTAGGTACTCTATTCTAGTAAAACTTTTCTTAAGCCGTTCCTATAAATAAGAGCTATTAGTATATCTACGTTATATATCTCTATAAAGCGTAGTTAGCGAGCGTAGTTAGTAAGCGTAGTCGGCAAGTATAGTTAGCACCTTATTCCTATATTAATAAATACTAAACTTATAGATTAATCTTTAGTAGCCTTAATAACTTCTCTAGTAACTCTATGCTCCTAGAAGGCTCCTTCGTAGCCTACTAAATCGAGGTGCTTTTAGAGAGCTTTTATTCCGTTACCTAGTTCTAGGTATTTAATAACTCTATTATATCCCCTATATATAACTCTCGGAGCGTACGTTTCCTAGTCTATACCTTTAACGAAAAATCTCTAAGCCTATAACGTTCGCGTATTCGAGTTCTATTTTATAGAGTTCGAAGATATTCTACTATACTTATTATAATACCTCGCCTCTTCGAGCTACTAATAGTAGTAGTAAAAGCTCTCGAACGACTAGGTATACTCCTACTACTATATCTATATACTATTAGTTTCGACCTAGTCCTTAGAATTCTCTAGCGGCTTAGTAAAGTTAGCTAGAGATAGTATCCTATCTCGTATACTAGCTCGACTACTTAAGGTATTCGTAATTAGATAGCGTCCCTTCTTTCGCTATTATACTATCTTCTTAATTAGACTAGAGTCGACGAGAGATAGCTGCGATTCGGAGTTAGTCTATCGTTCGCGAAGCTATATACTTATATATCTTAAGAAAGAAGAAAGTATAGTACTACTACGTCGTATCGGAGTCGTAGAATATACTAGTAATACTATAATATAAAGTATATAGTACTAAGAAGGAATCGTAGAACTAGAGAGTAAAAGCTAGTAGAGTAATAGAGGTAAATAATATTTATAGGGGCGATTAAGTTTTATTAGTATAAGTACTAGCGAGGTGTCTCTATTATAGGCCGATAGCCTATCCTAGTAGCGTTATAGAGATAGGCACCTCTAGTACTCTTATTAAGCTTATAATAGTCGCGACTAATAAACGTACTAAGTACTCTTTAATTATAGTAATACTATAGTCGCCTTCGAGGGCAAGTATCTTACTAGCGTAAGAGGCTAGTAGCGTTAATAAAGCTTAAGTCGAAAAAGCAGAGTTAAACTTAGCCTAAGTAGATAAACCTTTTATAGAGAGAATTTAGAAACTACTTAAAGACTATATAAAGCGATATAATACTATATAGTAGAAGACTAGAAATAATACTAAGAATAAGAAAAGGAAAAAGAATATAGCGAGCTAGAAGTTTAAGGTATAGCTAGAGCTCCTAGATCTAGTACTAGCTCTAAAGACAAAGTAGTAATATATCTCCGAAGGCGTAACTACTATATAAGAGAATAAGGCTAGTATTAAATATACTTAGCTATCGAAGGCAAGACTTAAGCTATCTATAAGAATTATAAAGGAGAATTATATATTCGGTAAGCTACTATAGAGCGAGAGGCAGAGATAAGAGATATAAGTTAAAAAGGGCCGGCTAGTACTACGACGTAAACTATAGACTAATATATTATATACTATTAGCAGCTATAACTAATCTTAACTTACGAGATATATCCGTATTCTACCTAGCCTAAGAGGAGTTATAGAGCTTCTATATAAACCCTATCTCTAGCGACTAGAATTTACGTATAAAGGTCTCGGAGATAGCGAGCTTATCCGTAGACGTACCTAGAAGCTACTCGACGATATCCTAAAAGCTAAGTCCTTCTTCCTACTTAGAATCGAGCTATATTTCCTATAGAAGCTCTCTATATACTAACTTCTTTATATCGAACTTATAAGCGTATAACTAGAACGCTAGCCTATTTCGCTTAGCCTACGCTTTAGACGTAACTAGCTTCTAGAACCTATTACTATCCTAATCGTATCCTAATAGGATAAGCTAATCTAGGACTTCTAGAGTCTAAGTAAAGCGATTAGCTATATTAAACTTAAAGGACTTCTAGGAGAGATAGTTATAATATACTATATAGTAATAGGGTAGGAAAATTTCCGTTATAGTTAGAAGACGGCCTTCTACTATTAGCTCCTACTACTAGTTAGTATATAGTTAGTAGGCGTAGTCGGTACTAATTTACCTTCGCTTTCGCTATAGATACTAATATGCGGACTAATTTTATAAGCCCTCTATAAGGCTCTATAGAGCGTAGAGTATACTTCTAGTCTAATTAGAGGTACTCGAATGCGTCCTAAAGAAGCTATTAGTTCTAGTAGTAATATACTCTTAATAAGAGCTACTTACGTCCGCTCTAGATACTTAGAATATATATCTCCTCTTATTCTTAGATTATAGCCTCTCGATAAGGTCTATTTCTTACTACGAGGAACTCGGCCTCTCCTTAATTAGTTATACGATAAACTTAGCTTAACTCCTATATTACGCGCGTAGTATCGCAAGCGTATATACCTTCTTCTTAAACTATCGAATAGCTTTATTCTAAAAGGCGTAGACGGCGTAGCTCCTCTATATAGCCTACTCGCTCTTAGTAGCGACTCGAAGGCAAAGGTTAGTTATTTTATAGCTAGTATTAGCCGACCTTACTAGTAATACGTAGGGTGCCTCCGGACTCGACTTAGACTAATTAGTATTATACTAGTAGTTATAGTTATAGTGCGGGTCCTCCGCGCCCTTCTCCTTCTTAATATTAAAATAGAAGCTTTCCTTATTCTAGTTCGCTACTTATATAATAGGCCTATCCCGCGCGCGCTTACGTTTCTTATCGTCCCTATTATATATTAGTACTACTAACTATATTAGCCGACTATATAGATTATTACTTACGCTATCTAGTTATACTAAGTATAGTACTCCTCTCTTTAGGCCTTAATCTTCTTCTACTACTACTTCTTTAATAGGGAGCTCTATATATTATTAAAGCCGATTAAAAGCTTCTTCTACTAAGTAAAAGACTTATTTCTAGCTTTACGCTACTTATCTACTATAGCTCTCTTAGGCGATATATCTACGTACTAGCTATACTCGCGAAGGGTATTAGGATTAGAAGAGTAGGTATCTATATCTTTCCTTATAGTACCTAGTCGTATCTAAAGTATAGAAGTACTTATACTATCTAAATCCTTATTTATAAAGTAGGGATGCTTCTATAGACTATTAAAGGGCGTAGTACTTATTAGATATCGCTTTTATTACGCTATTATCGCAAGTTCGGTCGCTAGAAAGAGATAAGTATCGCGAGGTATATAGTAAATATACGCTTAAAATTCGGTAGTAATATAAGTATAGCGGCGGTTAAGGTAGTAGTTATTATAGTAGAAGCTAAGTACGACGAATTTTAGCTTTAGGTACGTTAGAAGCTTAGTACGTAGCTATTCCCGCCTAGCTACTAGCTTACCTCTATACGTAGAGTTTAGCTTCTTATACTATAGTTAGCTACTATAGTTAGCGATATTATATAATATATCGCTTGCCTAATATAGTATATACTAATATATACGACTATATATAAATAGCGATAGCTATAGACGTACTCTAGAGCTAGAATCTATCGTATACGTTACTTAGATTAACCTTACTATCGCTAGCCGAAAAGAGTAACTACTATATACTTATACCCTCGACGACTACTCGTCTACTCGTTATCGATAGTTACTTCTTAGCTTATACTATCGACGACTACTTATCTCCTTAGTATAGATAGCTGCTTCTTAGCTTATATTATCGACGACCGCTTGTCTCCTTAGCGCGAATAATTACTTTTTAGTTTATACTATCGACGACTACTAGTCTCCTCGGCGCTAATAGTTGCTTCTTAGCTTAGACTATTAATAACCGCTCCTCTTCTTAGTATCGAAGTAGTATCGATAATTATTTCTTCTCTTCTACTATTATAACGACTCGGTTCCTCGATATAAAAGTAGGCTAAAGAGTCTATTTTTCTATTCTACTACTATATTACGACTACTTAACTAGTAATACTATAGAGTACTAGTAAGTCTAGCTCTTTCTCTTCTATAGTATTTTATATATTCGTAGAGAACTTCGAATAACGAAATATATATACTATAGTCGATATTATCTATATAATGCCTAAATATAATCTATACTATAGTAAATATTTGCGTCTATTACTATATTCTATAGAGTAGCGAAAGCGATTATAGCGTTCGTATAACTATAACTTCTACTAGGTAAAGATCGGTAGGAGTGTCCTAATATAGTAGTAAAATGCGATATAGTTCTACTATATAGCGCTATCGAACTCTAACTCCCCCTCTATAGGCCCGCGTATTCCGGCGGTCGTATACGATTTTCTAGTACTCCTATCTACCCTAGCTCTTCTCTCTCGTATCTCTACCTATCTACTCCTTCTAATTCTTCGATATCTCTATCTATACTACTCGATGCCTTCTCTTATTTTCTAAGTAGACTCTAATATAGAGTTTAACTCGAGCCCTCCTCTATAAGTATATTCTAATATAGATACTAATATACTACTATTAGTACTACCTCTACGTATAGGAAATAAGGCTACTAAGTAGCAGCGAATATAGCTACTAAAGGCTATAGTACTAGACGACGAGTCTTATAGGAAGGTAGTAGTTCTATAGAAAAAAGCGATAGCTATAAGGACGATATAGCGACGAACGAGAGCTAGTAAGTCTAGTATCTTAAAAAGGTAGTTAATACTAGGGACGGCAGCCTTACGAGAGATTCGTAAGCTTTAGCGAATAATAGCTTTATATATCTAGAGAGTCTCTTTTTAGCGCGTTATCTATAAGATTATAATAGATAGAAGTAGTAGCGATATTATTAGAATTTAGGTAGTAGTACTTAAATACTTATAGGAAGCGGCGGAGGCATTTCTCGTTATAGAGTTCGAGATTTCTAACCTTTTAGCGATCTACGCGAAGCGCGTTACCCTATAAGTAAAGGATATATATCTATATAGTTATCTACGCTACTAGTTTACTAGCTAAGACGAAGGAGGGAATAATAATATAGGTATATAATACTAGGTTACCGACTATAATTGCCGACTATAAAGAGCCTAGTATACGTTACTATACTTAGAAGCTTAGAATTAATATATATAGCGCGAGTAAAGCTGTAGCTAGCGCGCTAGCGAGCCTAATATCCGCCTTAGCTAACCTATATACTCTTACTAAACTATTAGTAATACTACTACCTCTACTACCTTAGAACTTATTAGCGGTCGCGCTTTATTAGCCTATTATTATCGCCTTCCTTTTTTATACCTCCTAACGAATTTTCGTATTATATATACGAAGGATACTACTATATACGTTAATTATAGCTTAATCGACTGCTTTTCTCTCGGCCCTCTATATATTTATAATAGCTTAACTTCCTACTAATAAGCCTAGCTAGTTCGCCGAGTAATACTTCTTTAGCCGAGATATAGTATCCGCTCCTCCTTTATTTAGAAACTCCTCTCTACCCGAAAACCCTTCTATAAATAATAGTAATATCGACCCTAGACTTCTTAGTAACTAAGCGCCCTCTTCTAACTAACGTAGCGCTTCTACCCCTCTCTTAATTTCTAACCTCTCTACTTATAATAGTAACGACTAAGAGGCTACTAGTAGAAACGACTAGAATAGTTCTCGTAGAAACGCGAACGGCGATAATAGAAATAACGAAGATAACGTCTCTATTATTAATATCGATAATAGTAATAGCGACGAGAGTATTATACTACCTACTCCTCCCTCTTAGCTTTCTAGGAAGGCTCTATAGAAAACTATACTAGGCGGTCGGCCTCGTCTTAATAAGCAGAAGCTCGCTTACTAAATAGCTCGTAAGAGATAGATCGAGAGGGATAATATAGTAATAGTAGCGGTAGTAGTAGTAGCTAGAGGAGTAGTAGGTAGAAAACGATTACTAGATAGAAAACGAGTAGCGAAAAAGGGACTAGCTAGAAAGAGAATAGCTAGAAAAGCACCGGCTAAAATAGTAGTAGTAGGTAGAGAAGGTCTAGCTCGTAGAGCTAGTATATAGAAGACTTATCGCTATAAGCTAGGTAGTAAGTTATATAGTCGGTATTTATAGTCGGTATTACTAACTTATACTCTAGCTATCGCGCTCCGAGAGATCTATAAGTACTAGAAGTCTATAGATCTACTTATACTAATTACTAAAGCTACCTTTTAGCTACCTCGTCTATAAAGTTTGCTACGACGTTTCTAAAGGCTTAGTTATTTCTTAAGAAGGTTACTATTAGTAGGCGAGCGCCCTTAGTGCTCTATAGGAAGCCGCTAAGAGTGCTCTAGTCTACCTCTTCTCGAGTATATATACTCTTAGTCGTTCTATATTCGATCGATATTAACTATATTATAGGTACTAATATTACTACGATTTACGTAAAGCGAGTAACTATTTAGTAGAGGGATATAAAGTTTATTATTAGCCTACTCTCGTCTTAGGGAATTAATATGTTTAGTAAGAGATAAATCTCTATAGCATATATAGGAAAAATCGTTATAACTATAAAGGGCATATATAGTAAAAATCGGTATAAGTAGAGAGGTTACTATAGTCGGCATTCGTAGTCGGCATGCCTATAGTTGCCCTAAAACGTATAATTTGCCGCATTAAATTAAATATGCCTTTAAAACCCGTCGCTTTCTATACTTTCTACTTCCTTTAGTTTCTATCTATTTATAACCCTCGATTTTCTATACTATATTCTATCGAATCTTATATTTCTATTAGGACCTATCTTTAGACCTATCGTTAGACCCGAGTCGGACCTATCTAATACCTATATTTGTTAGATAGGTCCGGAACTAGGTAGGAACCGGCTAGGACCCGACCTAACTATTATAGTTCTATATATTTAGGTCCTAGACCCGACCCGGACCCGTCCCGACCTATTCTAACCTCTAAATCGACCGCGTCCTAGATATATAACTTAATTATAGCGGCGCTCTTAAAGTCGATAGATCTAGCCTCCTCTAATAGATATTCGTAGATACGCTAAACTATAGGACTTTTAAAGAAGTTTAAAAGTAAGCCTAGCTATAAAACTATAAGCCTATATAACTCTAGAAACTTTAACTAGTCTAGGTACTCTATTCTAGTATAACTTTTCTTAAGCCGTTCCTATTAATAAGAACTATTAGTATATCTACGTTATATATCTCTATAAAGTATAGTTAGTAAGTATAGTTAGTAAGCGTAGTTAGTACCTTCTTTCTATAAAACTAAATATAAAACTTATAGATTAATCTTTAGTAGCCTTAATAACTTCTCTAGTAACTCTATACTCTAGAGAGGCATCTTTATAGTTAGCTAAATCGAGGTACTTTTATAGAGCTTTTATTCTATTACTTAGTCCTAGGTATTTAATAACTCTATTATATCCCTTATAAATAACTCTTAGGGCGTACGTTTCCTAGTCTATACCTTTAACGAAGAATCTCTAGGCCTATAACGTTCGCGTATTCGAGTTCTATTTTATAGAGTTCGAAGATATTCTACTATACTTATCGCGATACCTCGCCTCTTTAAGCTATTAATAGCGATAGTAAAAGCCCTCGAACGACTAGGTATACTCCCGCCGCTATATCTATATACTATTAGTTTCGATCTAGTTCTTAGAATTCTCTAGTAGCTTAGTAAGATTAGCTAAAAGTAGTATCCTATCTCGTATACTAGCTCGACTCCTTAAGGTATTCGTAATTATATAGCGTCCCTTCCTTCGCTATTATACTACTCTCTTAATCGAACTAGAGTCGACGAGAGACAGCTACGATTCGGGGTTAGTCTATCGTTCGCGAAGCTATATACTTATATATCTTAAAAAAGAAGGAAGTATAGTACTACTACGTCGTATCGGAGTCGTAGGATATACTAGTAATACTATAATATAAAGTATATAGTACTAAGAAGGAATCGTAGAACTAAAAAGTAAAAGCTAGTAGAGTAATAGAGGTAAATAATATTTATAGAGGCGATTAGGTTTTATTAGTATAAGTACTAGCGAGGTGCCTCTATTATAGGCCGACGGCCTATCCTAGTAGCGTTATAGTAGCGCTAATTAGCTATCCGTATTCTACTTTACCTAAGAGGAGTTATAGAGCTTCTATATAAACCTTATCTCTAGCGACTAGAATTTACGTATAAAGGTCTCGAAGATATCGAGCTTATCTATAGACGTACCTAGAAGCTACTCGACGATATCCTAAAAGCTAAGTCCTTCTTCTTACTTAAAATCGAGCTATATTTCTTATAGAAGCTCTTTATATACTAACTCTTTTATATCGAACTTATAAGCGTATAGCTAGAACGCTAGCCTATTTCGCTTAGCCTATACTTTAGAAGTAACTAGCTTACGGAACCTATTACTATCCTAATCGTATCCTAATAGAATAAGCTAATCTAGGACTTCTAGAGTCTAAGAAAAGCAATTAGCTATATTAAACTTAAAGGACTTCTAGGAGAGATAGTTACGGTATACTACGTAGTAATAGGGTAGGAAAATTTCTATTATAGTTAGAAGACGGCCTTCTCCTATTAGCTTCTACTACTAGTTAGTATATAGTTAGTAGTTATAGTTAGTACTAATTTACCTTCGCTTTTACTATAAATACTAATATACGGACTAATTTTATAAGCCCTTTATAAGGCTTTACGAAGCGTAGAGTATACTTCTAGTCTAATCGGAGGTACTCTAATACGTCCTAAAGAAGCTATTAGTTCTAGTAGTAATATACTCTTAATAAGAGCTACTTACGTCTACTTTATATACTTAGAATACGTATCTCTTCTAATTCCTAGATTATAGCCTCTTAATAAGGTTTATTTCTTACTACGAGAAACTCGGCCTCTTCTTTATTAGTTATACGATAAACTCGGCTTAACTTCGATATTACGCGCGTAGTATTATAAGCGTATATACTTTCCTCTTAAACTATCGAATAGCTTTATTCTAAAAGGCGTAGACGGCGTAGCTCCTCTATATAGCCTACTTAGTCTTAGTAGTAACTTAAAGGTAGAAGTTAGTTATTTTATAGCTAATACCGACTAACTTTACTAGTAATACGTAGGGTGCCTCTAGACTCGACTTAGACTAATTAGTATTATAGTAGTAGTTATAGTTATAGTACGAGTCGTCCGCGCCTTTCTTCTTCTTAATATTAAAATAAAAGCTTTCCTTATTCTAGTTTACTACTTATATAGTAGGCCTATCTCGCGCGCGCTTACGTTTCTTATCGTCTCTATTATACGTTAGTACTACTAACTATATTAGCCGACTATATAGATTATTACTTACGCTATCCGGTTATACTAAGCGTAGTACTCCTCTCTTTAGGCCTCGATCTTCTTCTACTACTACTTCTTTAATAAGGAACTCTATATATAATATATTATTAAAGCCGATTAAAAGCTTCTTTTACTAAGTAAAGGACTTATTTCTAGCTTTGCGCTACTTATCTACTATAGCTCTCTTAGGCGATATATCTACGCGTTAGCTACGCTTATAAAGAGTATTAGAATTAAAAGAGTAGGTATCTATATCTTTCCTTATAGTACCTAGTTATATCTAAAGTATAGAAGTACTTATACTATCTAAATCCTTATTTATAAAGTAGGGACGCTTCTATAAACTATTAGAGAGCGCGGTACTTATTAGACGTCGCTTTTATTACGCTATCGTCGTAAGTTTTATTATTAAGAAGAGATAAGTATCGCGAGTTATATAGTAAATATACGCTTAAAATTCGGTAGTAATACGAGTATAGCGGCGGTTAAGGTAGTAGTAATTATAGTAGGAGCTAAGTACGACGAATTCTAGCTTTAAGTATACTAGAAGCTTAGTACGCGGCTATTCCTATCTAGCTATTAGCTTACTTCTATACGTAGAGTTTAGCTTCTTATACTATAGTCGGCTACTATAGTCGGCGGTATTATATAATATATTGCTTACCTAATATAGTATATACTAATATATACGACTATATACGAATAGCAATAGCTATAGACGTACTTTAGAGCTAGAACTCGTCGTATACGTTACTTAGATTAACTTTACTATCGCTAGCCGAAAAGAGTAACTACTATATACTTATACTCTCGACGACTACTCGTCTACTCGTCGCTAATAGTTACTTATTAGCTTATACTATCGACGACTACTTATCTCCTTAGTATAAATAGCTTCTTCTTAGCTTATATTATTAACGACTACTTATCTTCTTAGCGCGGACGATTACTTCTTAGTTTATACTATTAACGACTACTAGTCTTCTTAGTATCGATAGTTGTTTCTTAGCTTATACTATTAATAACTACTCCTTTTCTTAGTATTAAAGTAGTATTAATAGTTATTTTTTCTTTTCTACTATTATAACGACTTAGTTCCTCGATATAGAAGTAGGCTAAAGAGTTTATTTTTCTATTCTACTACTATATTATAACTACTTAACTAGTAATACTATAGAGTACTAGTAAGTCTAGCTCTTTCTTTTTTATAGTCTTTTATATATTCGTAAAGAACTTCGAATATCGAAATATATATACTATAGTTAATATTATCTATATAATACCTAAATATAATCTATATTATAGTAAATATTTACGTCTATTACTATATTCTATAGAGTAGTAAAAGCGATTATAGCGTTCGCGTAACTATAACTTCTATTAGGTAAAGATTAGTAAGCGTATCCTAATATAGTAGTAGAAAGCGATATAGTTCTACTATATAGCGCTATTAAACTCTAATTCCCCTCTATAGGCCCGCGTATTCTAGTAGTCGTATATAATTTTCTAGTACTCTTATCTACTCTAGCTCTTCTCTCTTATACTTTTATCTATCTACTCTTTTTAACTCTTTAATATCTCTATCTATACTACTCGATACCTTCTTTTATTTTCTAAGCGGACTTTAATATAGAGTTTAACTCGAGCTCTTCTCTACGAGTATATCCTAATATAAATACTAATATACTACTATTAGTACTACCTCTACGCGTAGAAAATAAGGCTACTAAGTAGTAGCGAATACGGCTACTAAAGGCTATAGTACTAGACGACGAGTCTCGTAGAAAGATAGTAGTTCTACGGAAAAAAGTAATAGCTATAAGAACGATATAGCGACGAACGAGAGCTAGTAAGTCTAGTATCTCGAAAAGGTAGTTAAAGCTAGGGATAGTAGCCTTATAAGAGATTCGTAAGCTTTAGTAAACGATAGCTTTATATATTCGGAAGATTCCTTTTTAGCGTATTATCTCTAAGATTATAATAGATAGAAGTAGTAGTAATATTATTAGGACTTAGGCCGTAGTACTTAAATACTTATAGAAAGTAGTAGAGGCTTTTCTTATAATAGAGTTCGAGATTTCTAACCTTTTAGTAATCTATACGAAGCGCGTTACTTTATAAGCGAAGGATATATACCTATATAGTTATCTACGCTACTAGTTTACTAGCTAGAACGAAGGAGGTAATAATAATATAGGTATATAATACTAGGTTACCGACTATAATTACCGACTATAAAGAGCCTAGTATACGTTACTATACTTAGAAGCTTAGAATTAATATATATAGCGCGAGTAAAGCCGTAGCTAGCGCGCTAGCGAGCTTAACTTCTACCTTAGCTAACCTATATACCCTTACTAAACTATTCGTAATACTACTACCTCTACTTTCTTAGAACTTATTAGTAGTCGCGCTTTATTAGCCTATTACTATCGCCTTGCTTTTCTTAACCTTCTTACGAATTTTTGCGTTATACGTACGAAAGAAACTACTACGTATATTAATCGTAGCTTAATCGACCGCTTTTCTCCTACCTCTCTATATATTTATAATAGCTTAACTTCCTACTAATAAGCCTAGCTAGTCTACCGAGTAATACTTCTCTAGCCGAGATATAGTATCTACTCTTTCTTTATTTAAAAACCCTCCTCTACTCGAAAACCCTTCTATAGATACTAGTAATATCGACTCTAGACTTCTTAGTAACTAGGCGCTCTCTTCTAACTAATATAGCGCTTCTACCTCTCTCTTTTTAATTTCTAACCTCTTTACTTATAATAGAAACGACTAAGAGAGTACTAGTATTATTTGTTATTTATTTGTTCTATTTACGTCCTATAGAAGTCGAAGACTATATAGGACGGGAGCTACTAGTAGCTACCGATCGTATTCTATCGTAGGGGTTTCTTATTCGCGCTAAAAATAAATATTATAGGCCGATATCTAGGAGAGGTACTTAAAGGAGCGTATAAAAGGAAATAACTATAAGAATAAAGGTGTTCCTAAACTTTCGAAAGACGGCAGAGTTACTCTAAGAGTATTAGGTTAGGACCTAGTATCCTATTAGGTAGCGACGGTAAGGTCGCCCTTTAGCCGGTCCTACTTAAACTTAAGGTATATAGAAGAAGAGTCGAAAGAGGATAGGTTCTAAGTAGCGTTCTACTAGGAGGCGTTACCGCCTAGAGATTAGGAGTTTTCTAGAAAATAGTAGGGTTACTTCCGAAGAGGGTACTAGTAGAAACGACTAGAATAGTTCTTATAGAAACGCGAATAGTAATAATAGAAATAACGAAGATAACGGCTCTATTATTAATAGTAACGAGAGTAATAGCGACGAGACGAATAGTAGCGAGAGTATTATACTACTTACCTCTCCTTCTTAGCTTTCTAGAAAAGCTCTATAGAAAACTATACTAGATTTAGTAAAGATAGGCAGTCGGCCTCGTCTCGATAAGTAGAAGCTCGCTTACTAAATAGCTCGTAAGAGATAGATCGAGAGAGATAATATAGTAATAGTAGTAGTAGTAGTAGTAGTAGTAGTAGTAGTAGTAGTAGTAGTAGTAGTAGTAGTAGTAGTAGTAGTAGTAGTAGTAGTAGTAGTAGTAGTAGTAGTAGTAGTAGTAGTAGTAGTAGTAGTAGTAGTAGTAGTAGTAGTAGTAGTAGTAGTAGTAGTAGTAGTAGTAGTAGTAGTAGTAGTAGTAGTAGTAGTAGTAGTAGTAGTAGTAGTAGTAGTAGTAGTAGTAGTAGTAGTAGTAGTAGTAGTAGTAGTAGTAGTAGCGGTAGTAGTAGTAGCTAGAAATATAGTAGATAGAGACGTAGTAAATAGAGATATAGTAAATAATAGAATAAATAGTAGCGTAGTAGCTAGAGGAGTAGTAGGTAGAAAACGAGTACTAGGTAGAAAATAAGTAGCGAAAAAAGAACTAGCTAAAAAGAGAACGGCTAGAAAAGTACTAGCTAAAATAGTAGTAGTAAGTAGAGGAGGTCTAGCTTATAGAGCTAGTATATAGAAGACTTATTACTATAAGCTAGGTAGTAAGTTATATAGTCGGCATTTATAGTTAGTATTACTTACTTATACTCTAGCTATTACGCTTCGAGAGATCTATAAGTACTAGAAGTCTATAGATCTACTTATACCTAAGCTACTCTTTAGCTACCTCGTTTATAAAGTTTACTACGATATTTCTAGAGGCTTAGCCGTTTCTAAAGAAGGTTACTATTAGTAGGCGAGCGCTCTTAGTACTTTATAGGAAGCTGCTAAGAGTGCTCTAGTCTACCTCTTCTCGAGTATATATATTCCTAGTTATTCTATATTCGATTAGCCTACGAAGTCCTATTATACGCCTCTATGCGGCCGTAGGTAGAAATAGGTACTCCTAGAGTACGCTAGTAAAGTATAAGGCAAAATAAAATAATTCCTTACTATAGTCGCCTAAAAAAAACTACTAAAAACAACGACTAAACTATAACGATATGAACTAGACTATAAGAGAGAGAAGAGGGAGATAGAAAGAGAAGTAGAGAAGTAGAAAGAGAGAATAAATAAATAGGAGGAGAAGTAACTACTCTAGCTTAAGAAATACTATTTTAACTATAGTAAGAAGCCTTAGAGAAAAGGGACAAAGGCAGACCCTTTTTAACTAGAATAACCTACTACTTAGGACTAGGAGCCCTAAGTATTACTCTAAATAGGTATAAAGGCGTATATAATAACTCTACCTATCTACCTACCTATACTTAGACTATAACCTACTAGCCCTTCTAGATTCTAAATTTATTTCTATATATATAGGGCTTGGCGCGCCAAGCCTTAGCAAAGCTTAGCGCATACTACTATAGAAATTCTAGGAATTCTTAGGTATCGGCCTATAATATATATTTTAACGCGAATAAGAGCAAATAAGGAGAGAGTTTTTTAGCCTAGGAGGCTTTTCTCTCGCAAATAAGGTAGTTAGGCTTACTAGTAAGCCTACCCGTACTATATAGTCTTCGACTTCTAAAGTACGTAAATAGAAAAAATAAATAAATAAACATCTATATTCGATTAATATTAACTATATAATAGATACTAACGTTGCCGCGATTTACGTAAAGCAAGTAACTATTTAGTAGAGAGATATAAAGTTTATTATTAGCCTACTCTCGTCTTAGGGAATTAATATATTTAGTAAGAAATAAATCTTTATAGTATATATAAGGAAAATTATTCTTACTATATAGAGTATATATAGTAAAAATTATTATAATTAGAGAGGTTGCTATAGTTAGTATTTATAGTCGGTATATATATAGTTATACTAAATCGTATAATTTGCTATATCGAGTTAAAATATACCTTAAAAACCTATTATTTTCTATACTCCCTACTTCTTTTAGTTTTTATTTATTTATAGCCCTTAATTTTCTATACTATATTCTATCGAATCTTATATTTCTATTAGGACCTATCTTTAAACCTATTATTAGATCCGAGTTAGACCTATTTAATACTTATATTTATTAAATAGGTCTAGAACTAGGAAGGAACTAGTAAGGACCCGACCTAACTATTATAGTTCTATATATTTAGGTCCTAGACCCGACCTAGACCCGTTCTAACCTATTCTAACCTCTAATCGTAGTAGTAGTAATAGAGCCGAATAGAAAGCTAGGATCTTATAGCTTTTATAGTCTTCTTATACTTCTTTTTAAAGCTTCTTTATTTCTTTAAGAAGCTTAGTAGAGGTGCGCCGGCCCTACTTAACTATATTTAACGTATTATAGGCCTTATAGCGTCGCTCGAATAGTAAACCTATAGAGTTAATTATAACTTCCTTTATTATAAACTAGAGTAGAGTAGTTCCTAGCGCTAACTAGTCTATATATTACTTCTAGTAGTCCTACTAGAGCTTACTTATATAGTTAGTAGTATAATCTGTTTTTTAGTCCTCGCGACTATTAAAACCTAGATGCCTATAGAATAAATATTCTATAGTATAAGTCTAGTCGTCGTACTATACTTAGCTCTTTCTTTTAAATATAAAAGGTTCGTAAATTCTTAGCCTTTAGAAGCTAGTTAGTACTAGCTAGGCTATTTAGGTCTAGTATAACGAGTATAGCTCTCTACTAAGCTAATTCTACTTCTAGTTACCTAATATTAGCTTTAACTTAAAGGATTTATTACTATAGTCTCGTAAGACGTAGTCTCTTCTTCTTACTCGTAATCTTTTTATTTTCTATAAGTACGTCTAGTATAAGTTCGCGCTCTTATTCGTCGTCGCTTTCTAACTAATATTCTTAGTCTTTTATAGTAGTATTATTACTTTCTTCGCATAGCGTCTCGGACGAGAAGCTCTTTACGTCGCTATTTTAGTCTATAGTAGCGTTATTTAATATAGTATACGTTCTTCTACTTAATATTCTTTAAGCTATTATATAGTTTTAAGAGATATTCGCGTATTAGAGTTAATAGCTAGGTACTATAGGCTAGTATAAAGAATAATAGGCTAAGAAGGATAATAGGCTTAGATTAAGACTATATAAATATCTACTTTATTATCTTAGATACGATAGTAGTAGTAAGGAGTATCTCTCTACTAAGCTAAGTAAGCTCGGTATATTATACGAAGGTATAGCTAAGGATAGGCCGGGCTAGCCTATTCTACTAGTACCTATATAGTATATCCTTATAAGTAGACTCTAATCGTCTAGTATAACTACTCTAACTTAAGCTCTAAAAGTCTTTAACTAAATAAAAGCGTAAGTATTATAGAAACGAGTCGCGATAGCTTTCTAAGAGAGACGGCAATTCTTAGTAACGTAAAGATGCTATTAGCTTACTTTAGTTATCACTTCAACTGCGGCTGTATTACACTTCTCCTCTGCTATTTCCATCGCAGTCCTACCGAGCGTATCTCGTTTGTTGCGGTCGGCACCGTGCTGGAGGAGCTTGGAAACCACATCTAACCTGCCCAACGTGACGGCCCTATGCAATGGTGTCCCAAGTGCGTCCTTAGCCCCGAATACTGACCATTGAGGCTCAAAACCATTGAACCGGATGTGATTCGGGTCTGCACCTCGTTCCAACAACATTTCGACCACTTCACAAGCTTGATCCTCTCGCTCAATAGCCCAATGTAGGACGTCGCCACGCTGGACATCCGCCCCATGCGCCAAAAGCATCTCGATTACGTCGAAAGTCCCAGCGAGTACAGCTCTGGACAGGGCAGTATCGTGTTGATGTCCGGCATTTGGGTCCGCTCCTTGTGCGAGGAACCATGCCACCAGCTCACTATTTTGAATGGCATATCTGAACAACTCAGTAAGCGAAATGCGGCTTGACTGTGGACACCGTTGCAGACATACCCGAGGGCTGACGGCTCGTCCCGCTCTACGGGCTCATTGATGTCCCATCCATTCCACAGAAAGGCTTCGAAGTTTTTGATAGAACCGACCTGGAGAGCCTGGAGAACTGGCAATGTGCTATCGCAGCTCACCGCCAGCAGAAGTGACACGATATCAGATCGAGCATTCTCGACTGCGGAGAGGAGGGCGGTCGTCGTCAGAGTTGAAGGTACTAACCCACGGTCGTCGAGCACGCGGGTTGAATGTTGCCATTCCGCAAGAATCGCGAAAACTGCTGACATTGAGTTTTGGGCGACAGCAGCCTCCAGGTCGGCGTCTGTGGGCACAACTTGGCCTGCGCCGGTAAGTTCGGAGTATCTGGAAAGCATAATTAGGAAGTTGGGTCGGGTACTTGATAATGAGGCTATTAGGATTCTCCAATGTATATCTAGTTGATGATGCTCCCGCTCTTGCCGGCGGACCGAGACCTCGGGAGGTGCCGAGCTGAGAGCTGGCGCTTACAATATCTCGAGCCAGAGCCAGAGGTCTATTTCCACCCACCCCGCACAGCCAAGCATGTCGCGTAATGTCAGTCTGGCCGACATTGATCGGAGTTGCGCGTCACTACGAGTAGGAACAGAGGTCATGCATTCCTCTTAGGATCCATTAGTGCGAAATCTCTATTCCTAATATGGCTTTATTCCAGTTGGAGAGAAAACGTCAGGTGGTGACGGTGGACATGAATGACGTCCAATTTTGCGAGTTCAAGCCTGCCGCGAATGCCATTGGGACACGCAATCTGAAGGGTTGCCACGTTGTTGTCATTTTTTCTGGGCGTGGAGCGATCTTGGCACATATATCTCCAGGTCCTGGGCCAGAACAAGCGCGAACCACGGAATCTATGAAGAATCACATCATAGATCGGATGGAAACCGTCAGATCCTTATACCAGCGACATCAGAGCTTTTTTCCCAACCCCGGTACTGAAACACACACGGTGCATGCTTGGCTTGGCGGCGAGAATGCCCTACCGGAGCAAAAGAACCTTATCGAACAACGGCTGGTAAAAATGGGGTTGCCAACTCCCACCTCACACCATTACAATGTCGACCTCGGAGCAAGTGTGTTCCCAGATTCGAGCAAAGGCACCGCCATTCTGCTCGGCAGCTCTCCTCCCAGACTGTTGGTTGAAGACAAGATCGTGGCGCCTCCAGGCCAGAGTCTTGCTTCTAGCTCAGGCGCCTTCAGCTCGTCTGCAACAGCATCCCCGTCAGGCTCTGGGGGTTCTGCAGGTATACCAAGCAAATACACTGGCTGGGTGTTCGCTGGGAGTTCATATATAGCTTACAAGGATGGCAATGTTTTGCGACATCAAAAGAACTGTCCGCCGGACGTCTGGGTGTACAGTCCATTGGGTTGGCACGGGACCGGAAAGAACTGGACTCGATGGAATGGCGATCCCAAAACTCAGGCAGTGTACATATGATTGGCTTACTTTATCGAAAGGATCTCAATATTACTGCAGTGAGAAGGCATCTAGGCCTGTCGTATTGCACGCTATATATAGAGCGTTGTAAAACATCCTATATACGAGGCATGTCCGGCTAGCTTATTTCGTTCTAAGGCCGTTTTCGATTAACTAATAGACTACTTATTTATTTAGTAGGAAGATCTAGAAAGAAGTAGTAAAACTAAAGTAACCTCTTATTATATTATTTATTAGCGGTTCTACCTATATTTTAGTAGACTATTTCTTAAAAAGCTATTATTATTATAACGTATAAAAGCGAGAGTAATTCCTTAATAAATACTTTAAGTATACGAGCGAGAGGCTTAAGAGCTAATAGCTTAGAGGGCTAATAGCTAGAGAGCGTCTAAGTTAGACGTTAAAGTATCTAGCTTATACTACGTATACTCGGCGTAAGATAAAAGTACGCTAGACGTATATTATAAAAATATACTATATAGGTACTAGTAGAATAGGCTAGTCTAGCCTATTCTTAGCTATACTCTCGTATAATATACTAAGCTTACTTAGCTTAGTAAGAAGATACTTCTCGCTACTACTATTATATTTAGAATAACGAGGTAGATATTCGTATAGTCTTAATCTAAGCCTATTATTCTTCGTACTAGCTTATAGGACCTAGCTAGTATTAACTAGTAGCCTACGCGGTTCGGATAGAGGTTCTAAGAAGCTAAGAGTACTTAGAATATAAGAGAAAGAAAAGAAAAAGAATATTAAATAAGTAGAAAAGAAGACGGATATCTACGACGAGCCTTTAAGTACGTCGAAAAAATAAGCGACCTTACTACTTTATCTATACTCTTTATAACTTTTCTTCTACGATCGGATACTTTAAGAAAGCAATTACCTCCTTACTTACTACTCGTCGTATTACTAAAGCCCTCTAGTTTATACTCCTACGCCGTAGCTCTATCGCTATAATATCCGCCGACCTAAAATATATACTACGCGACTCGCCGCACCCTTAGCTCTCTTCTAAGCTACCGAACGCCTCGCTAGCTCCTAAACTCGTAGAGAAATCACCCTATCCTTATATAGTACTATACTATATTGCGCCCGAGAAAAATTTTCTACTACGAGCGGCCCGCTAGCCCGGCCTATGCCTTGCGCTAAGCCTTAGGCCTAGCTTAAGCTATAATACTACTAAATAAACTACGCTAACTTTACGAAGCTACTACTCTACGAGACTATACCTGTTTTAAAATCCGAGTAGGCTATTCGAAAGAGCTTGTCCCCTTCTATAAAAGACCTACTAAGGTTAGAACGGTAATACTAATACTAACGCTGCTATAGCGGTAGCAAAAGCACGTCTTTATAAACTAATAAAACCTCTCTCTCTCGTTATATACTCTATACTAGGGTAACCTAGAGTCTATAATAGATTTAGACTTAAGTAGATTAGTAAAGGAATAAAAGGTTTATAGGCGATACCTATACTTCTCCTTTAGGAGGCTACTCTACCTCTACTTTAAGTAGAGTACTAGTCGTAGAGACCTAGTACTTCTAGAGAGTAAGGGTCTATATTTCGCTCCTATTTATACTAGGTTACCTAAGTAAAGCCCCCTAAACTATTATATAGACAAAACGTCGCCGTAGGCCCGAATACTTCTACTTAAAGTATACCTTCTCTTATAAAATAAGTAGAAGAGTGCCCTAGTGTCGTAAGTAGGCTAGAACCCGAACGCGATTAGAAATAGAGTATATAGGCAGCCCTCTCGGCGTAAGACTGCTATACGACTCTTCTATAAACTAATAGATAGCAAAACGGTTAAATACCGAACCTCTACCGAAATAGAAGTAGAATACGGATCCCTATAGGACGTAGCGCCTATATATATATAGTAGGCAGGGCTAAGTACCCTACCTAACCGTACCTCTAGTTAGAGTAAGTAGGGGAACCGAGAATACTAGAAAACCCTAAAAAAGCACCTAAATAGAGCCCCCCCCGGATATAATACTAAATAATCCCCCTCTCTTAACGACTCTCTAAGCTACTAGCTCCGAGAAACGATAGAACTAGATACGAACGAAGCCTCTAGACGCTAGAAGAAGACCCTAGTCTCCCTTATTCCGCTTCTCTCTAGGAAACGACCTCTCTCGCTAATAAATAACGAATATACTACGTAAGACCGCCTAATAGGCAACCGAGCAGCCCCGGACCCCTTTACTAAGGCAGTCTAGCGCAAGAAGATTATAGAGAAACTCTAGGAAGCCCGCTCGCTACTAGTCGAAGTAGCGGGACTCGTAACGGATCTCTTAAAAGAAATAGAACTCCTTAACTTAATCGAGATCTTCTAGGACTATACCGAAAGCAATAGAGTCCCGGCTAGACTAGCCGATGCTATCGTAAGGCAGGTCGCCTCCCTCGAATAAGTAACGAAATTAGTAGTCTATACTACTACCTACCTACCTTAACTACCTTAATAAACTACTTAGTTAGAAGAGGGATAATAAGAATAACGACCTACGTACGCTACTATAGCTAAGGCAAACACTTCGTCTAACTCTATACTACCTAGTAGTATACTCCCTTAGAGCACGAAGACTACGCTAGATATAGAAACCTAGACTATAGTACTAGAAAGGATAAAAATATCCTAGAAGGCTAACTAGATCTACCGCCTAATCTTCTAGCGTACCGAAGGTATCTAGATCGACCCTCTATAGATCCGAGAGACGATAAACGCCTCGTTCTAGAAGGCGGGACACCGAGACTTCCTAATTATAGGTATTAATTAAACGATAAAGAGTAACCTAGTCCTATACTTCCGAGACTAGAAGTCTAAGGCTACGGCACTCGAGAACCTACCGCTACTCTTCCTAAATATACTAATCCTCTTACTTCTCGACGATACTACCTAGTATAAAGTAGTAGTTAATAGCGTCTCTACCTACGATTTCGATACTCTCTATAGCTTAAACGAGATTAAAAAGGATATTAAGGAATATAACCTAGGCCTACGAATCTAGAATAGGCCTATTTAGCTAACGCCGGCCGACCGACGTAAGGAATAAATAGAGGCTTTAATACTTATCGCGTTCTATATACGCGAAGAAGCGTCTAAGGCTATCTAGAACTACTTATTCGTAGAAGGAGTAAGCTATAAAGTATTCTATATAAAAGATAAACCGAGAACGATTATATCCCCGAAGGAATATTAGAGATACTACTATATATCCTTTAAGGTAATATAAACCGAAGCGCTTAAGCTCTAGAATCCTTACTCGAGATAGGTATACGTAAGAAGGCCGATATTATTCTAGTATAAGAACTATAGGTTCTTATATAAGAAGACTAAGGGCCTCTAAGACTAATTCTATACGCTAGTTATGCCTTTATACTCCTAGACCTACGGGCAGGACAACGACTATAGACCTATATTTATATAAGGAGGATACTAGAAGTAGAAGCAAGCTCCGACCCTCTTAGCGACCTCGATATCTAGTTAATCCGCCTCTAAGACGCTAATAGTAACGAAACCTAAGTGCTAAACGTCTATAACGAGAGGGATAATAACGGGACTTAGACCGTAGAATAGAACCTCTATAGTATACGCCTAGGCTAAGATATTCTACTCGCCGGAGATTTTAATATCTAGTACCTAAGCTAGGATATAAATAGATAAGATACGAGCCCTAGGGCCCTCCGCTTCCTCGAGTAGCTTAAGGAATCCGATCTACTCCTTAGGAATATAATAGGCGTCCCGATATTCTATAGGTTAAATCTCTAAGTACTAAGTACCCTTAATCTTACCTTTACGAAAGGTAGCCTATCCCGAGTAGAAACTAGCTAGAATATACTCGAGTTCGGCTTAGACTATTTAGCTATAATAACCTAGATACTAGGACGTAGTAACCTTAACTAGTAACTCCCGAATCTATATATAGTATACGATACGAAAGACGCGAACTAGGAAGAATTCTAAGACTACCTAGCGATCCGTAAGGACGAACTAGAAGTCGGGGAGGACCTAGAAGAGGCTATAGAAAAACTCTCGAGCCTAGTATAAAGGGCCTACGAGTATACGCTCCGTTAACGCCGTTCTAGCTCTAAGTCTAAGCCGTAGTAGAAACCCGAGCTTCGAGACCTCCGATAGATAATATAGTATACGTATACTCGTATCTTTAGTAACGGCCGAGTCTCTACGGCCGAATAGAAAGTAGAGTACCTTTAAACTAAGAATACGTACTTTCTAGCTATTAAAAGAGCGAAACGCGAGTACTAGAACAAATTCCTAGAGGGTACCGATTCGAAGATAATCTTTAAAGTAATATCGTATATAAAGCCTAGGACTTAAGGCCTAGTACTAACGATCTAAGGAGAGACGTTATTCGTAGGAAAATATAAGGTATTCTAGAATAGACTTTTTCTAAGACCCTCCTCTAATAGAGGACTCTAAGTACGATAGAGCTCCTACTAGGTCGGAGACTAGGACTAGGAACTAGTCTTAGAAGAGGAACTACGACTAGTATGCTCTACGTTAAGAGTTAAGAGCAAGACCTCCGGACTAGACGGTATAACTTAAGAGATTATTAGCTACGTATACGCTACTATTCCGAAAGCATTCCTCGCTCTATTCTAAGTACTTCTTAGCCGCGGCTACTACTTTAAGTACTAGAGGAAGGCGATAGGTATTACTCTTACGAAACCGAATAAACTAGACTACTCTATCTCTAAGGTATACTAGATTATCTTACTTCTAAGCTACCTAGGTAAGATTAGTAAGAGAATACTTATATAGAGACTCGGAAAGTACGTAGAGACCGGCCCGCTTCTATACGACTCCTAGATAAGAGGACGTAAGAAACGGTTAGTAGTAGATATAGCTATACTTCTTACGAACTACGTTAAAAAGAGTAAGGCTAGAGGCCTTAAAACCTTAGTCGTATTCCTTAATGTTAAAGGAGCGTTTAACTACGTCTCTAAGGGACGACTTCTATAGACGATAATTAAATTACGGCTCCCGTATATAATTATCGAATAGACGAAATCGTTCCTAGAATATAGAGTAATCTAGCTCTCTTTTAATAGCTAAATCGAGGTAGAAACCGAAATCGATACCGGGGTACCGTAAGGCAGCCCTATCTCTCTAATACTCTTCTTTATATATATAAGAGACCTCTTTATAGACCTATAGAACGTCTACCCTCTCTTATATATCGATAATATAGAGATCGCTACTATATTAACGAGCCTATAGAAGAACGTAAGGGTACTATAACGCGAAGTTAAAAAGCTTATAAGGGAAGGGGCCTTCTAGGAAGTCGAATTCGACCTAGCGAAGATAGAACTCCTTTATTTCTCTAAAGGGAGAGGCGTAGAAGCTACGATTACCCTCCCGAGTAGCATCGTAGTTTAACTAGTAAAGAAAGCTATCTACTAGCTAGGAATCTAGTTCGATACGTACCTATCGTTTAAAGAATATATCGCTATCTAAGTAGTAAAGATAGAAGCGGCTTTTAACCGTATACTACGCCTCGCTAATATAGAGAACGGCCTTATAGTAAGATCTCTATAATAAATCTATATAGTATATATTACTATAATAGTAGACTATAGGTCGCCGGTCTAGTAGTAGTTAAAGAGGTCTATCCGACCTTTAGAAGTAATCTAAGTAAGGGCCGCGAAGTAGATTCTAGGCGTATTCCGTACGTCTTCTACGGTCCTAGCCGAACTCGAAGCAAACCTCCTACTACTAAAGATTAGGCTAGAGAAATAGATAATCCTATATAGCTATAGAGCCGACAACCTACCGTTAAGCTCCCTAATAGTAGTAGTACTTCGAGAGATAGATATTCGCTTAATAAGATACTAGATACTAACTAGTATCGAGATTATATAGTAGAAGTATAAGGAGAGACTATAGATAATTAAAGCGTTCGCGGAATACTTCCGTAACCTAGAGAAACTAAAGGCTAAGCAAGATATCTAGGAGTACGTCTAGAACCGATAGAAATAATACTTCGAAAGCTAGAAGGCCCGGAGAATATAGAGACCTAGGAGCTACTTTAACTACTTTAAGTAGAACCTTACGCCCGAGGTTCTAAAAGATCGGAGGGAGATAACGAGCGTATACTACTCCCTAAAACTAGGATATAGATACTTCCGGAGCTACCTTAAGTATATTAGAAAAGCTATAGACGATCGATGCTAATACGGATCCTAAGAAACCCTAGAATACCTCCTATTCGTATACTAGTTCTACTAGAATAGACGCCCGAACTAGCTAGCAAGAGCGAGATCGCTAGAGGAAGTACTAGGAGATAAGATACTACGAGGGCTAGTACTAGCCTTTATAGAAGATATAGGTATAGGAACGAGGAGATAGTACCTTTAGAAAAGCAAGAAAGAGAAAGAGGACGAAGCGACTTCTTAATTCGAATAGTCGAGAGCGACCCTACTATTCCCTCTAGAGGATATAGGTCCCGACCTAATACTCTAGAGGCGACCCTACCGTTTTTAGAAAACTCGAGACCGTTAGGCAACGACGTCCCCTAGTAGAACGATACTTAGAACCTACCCTTCTACGACTCCTCTTCTATAAACTCTTAAGTTTAAATAGAATCGGCTAAAAGATAACCTCGCTATCGCTACTTAATAAGTATTAGGTCTAGATCTAATAGCTAACTAAGCGACCTAATAGCTAACTAAGCGACCTAATAGCTAACTAAGCGACCTAATACCCGGGGGTAACCCTACCGTTTTCTAGAAAACTCTTAATCTCTAGGCGATAACGCCTCCTAGTAGAACGCTACTTAGAACCTATCCTCTTTCGACCTTTCTTCTATATACTCTAAGTTTAAGTAGAACTAGCTAAAGGGCGACCTTACTATCGCTACCTAATAGGCTACTAGGTCCTAACTTAATACCCTTAGAGCAACCCTACCGTCTTTTAAAAGTTCGAGAATACCTTTAAACTTATAGTTATTTCCTTTTATATGTTTCTTTAAGTACCTCCCCTAGGTATCGGCCTATAATATTTGTTTTTAGCGCGAATAAGAAACTCCTACGATAGAATACGATTAGTAGCTACTAGTAGCTCTCGTCCTATATAGTCTTCGACTTCTATAGGACGTAAATAGAATAAATAAACAAATAAATAAATAATAAATAAAAGCTCTCTAGTACGATAATTCTTTCTTTTACTTATAATAATAAGATACTTATATACTTTAACCTCTATCTTAACTATTTAGTATCTAAACCTTACGATTCTAAGATTAGAAAGAATTAGAAAGTCGAATAAATAAGATCTAATATTAGGATATAACGTACTAAGAGGTTTACCTTATTATTAATTAGAAATTAGCGTTTTATAGATATAGGACGAGGTCTTAACGTCGTCGATAGTCTTCTAGACGTCTCTAATATTAAGAAGATAATAAAATATAAGGGCGGATATCGTATAATACCGCTACTCTTACTAGAACTAGCGTACGTATAATAAGCTACTAATTTTAATATATATAAGTTTAAGTCTATATTTTTAGAGCCGAAGGTAGAGCCTAACTAACGTAAACGCCTACTTTACTTAAGAGGACCTTCTAGAGAGACGATATTTATTTCTAATTACTATAAACCTTCTTTCTAAATAATAAAAACCTTAAAAAAAAACTATAAAGAAGCTAGACTTCTCTTAAGCTCTATAGTAGGTATACGAAAGACTCTAACGAGCGCGATAGCTCGCTACTATCCGGTTCTAGAAGCTATACCTAGGCGGAAAATCGACGACTTTATAAGAATACGAATACTTCTAACGACTTTTTCTTTCTAAGAAAAACTAAGAGACGTAGGGTAGAGAGCTATCGACCTCGCTACTCTTTATTCTTAGCCGATTACCTATAAAAACTCGATTCTAGATTATAAAGTAGAGAGCGTTTAATATCGCTACTATCTAGAATTAAGAGATTGCCTTTTCGAACTTATTTAAACTATAAAGTAGAGAGCGTTTAATATCGCTACTATCTAAGACTACTAGATTACTTTTCTAAACCTAGCTAAACTAATCTTACTTTACGACTACGACGATATAGCCTCTCTCGAGTACCGAATACGAATAGTACTTTAAGAAAGAAAAAATAAGAATCTTACTTATATAGCTTTCTTTTATTTAACTCCGAGGCTTCTAATACTTTCTAGACGACTAGGTAATAACGCTAGATTCTCTAGATATAATTAGAGACCTTAGGATCTAAACTAGAACTTTTAGCTTCTAACGATTTTTTTCTACTTCTAAGATATACTATACTAAGTAGTAGCTTCTAGAAGTAGCGTTCTAGTAAGGTATTCTATAGTATAGGTATAAGGGCTTATATATATACTCGATACGAGCCTACTAGCGTTTATTAGCTTCTAAACGAACTTCTTTAACTTCTAGACGTACGACGAGTAGTAGAGTATCCTCTAAAGACCTAACTAATCTTCTAAGAACTAAGGAGCTTTCGACTCTTATTAAGGAAACCTAAGAGACGGGCTGCTACCTTCTAGTAACTTAAATACTTTCTTAACCTTCGGATCGATTATAATAATAAGTCTTACGAATATACTTACGGCTTTTAAAGATAGGACGAAAGGTATAAGAAGAGGCGATCTCTCGTACTCTTCGAATAAAAAGATAATTAGGCTCTCGTATTAGCTTCTAGGTATCTTACCTTTAGTACTAAACCTCTTAGTACTAACGAACCTAATTACTTCTTCTTACTTAACTAACGGTTTACTTACTACTCTTCCCTCTTCGATTTAAAATATCTTTAGAAGCTAGTAGGTTTTTAATTATTTCTAAAATTAAATATTTTCTCTCTTTATCTTATAAAACGACGACGACTCTCTTTACTAGACTTCTTCTTATAGCTCTTATAGTCTAACTATACCTCTAGAAGACCTTCTAATTCTTTAGTTAGACTAAGAATCTTCTTTTATTTCTTTACTTCTTTTTCTTTTATAGCTAGACGTCTCTAGATACGATCTCTTCTTTAGATAAATTAGTAAATAAACTTACTAATCTATTTAAAGAAAGTAGACTTAGATTTATACGATTCTAATACTACTAAATTTAATCTATAAAACCTTCCTCTACTAGAATTACTTTTTTTAGAAGACGCTTAGCTCCGTAGTATCTTCGAGATAAGTACTTCTAATACGAATATATTAGACTCTCGAAATAATTACGATTAGCCGATTTCGGCTAAAGATAGACGTACTATAGCTCTTACGTAGTCTCTTATTAAAGCTCTATATAACTCGCTTAAGAATCTTAGACCTAATATTATAAAGGGATTAGCTAAAAACCTTAGGACTCTATTAGCTCGACCTCTAAAGAAGAATATACCTAGAAACCTAAGTTTTTTAGGCGCTAGCGTATTAGAATAGCTTTCTAGAATAGATAAGTTTACTAAAGACTATCGTCTAAACTAAGAAAATTCTACTAGAATTAAATGTCTTCTAGATAACTATAACTATATTATTATAATCGAGATTAAGACTCTAGACGAATACTTAGAAAATAACTATTCTATCTTATATAAATTAATTCTAAATAGATAAGCTAAGTTTAATACTTAGATACTTTTCTAGATACGCGCTAGCCTCGAGACCTTATTAAAAAGAGCTTAAGCGAAAGGAAAAGATACGAATATACTCGAATACTATAAGTAGTTTAAGCTAATTTAATCCGCGATTTCTACTAAAGAGCTAGATAACTATACGAGGTATTAGCTTTTTCTTTCTAGACTTCTAGACTAGATTATAAAGAAGATCTTTAACTATCTTAGAATCGACTATACTAGAAAGCTTTTTAAACCTTTTACTAAGGTTTATAAAGAAGCTTATAAGATTACGACTAGAGATAATAGCTTTAGAAAGTTCTAGACTAGTTAGGGATCGACGCTCGAAAAGATTTAAGAAGTCGTTAACTAGAAGCGGCTAACCTTTACGCTAAAGTTCGATATAGAAACGAGACCCTCGCTACTAGTCTCTAAGCTTACTAAACTCTTTAAGAGTCTAGCGATAAATTAAGCTTCTCTCTAGGCGTAAATTAATTAGAAAACCGCCGCGGCTATACCTATTAACCCTCCTAGGCTTAACTCGTACTATACTTCCCGTTAGAACTAATTAGAAGCCTAGACGACTAATTAGAACGAAGTATACCTTAGTTCCTACGCTACTAGTTTCTAGAAAAGAAAGGTCGACTCTTCTATTAAAGGAAAATACTATATATACGGCGATAGCTCTTACTTTTAAGAGGAATATAGTCCTACTCTTAACTTAATTAATAGAGGCTATATATATAAAGGCGAACGAAATATCTTATACTTCGGCCGCGCGAATACTAGCTATCTAGAGAAGATTATCTTTAGCTAGGACTAGAAGACTATTAGGGTCTAGGTAGGGCCTAGCCGAGTTAAGTTAGTAACGTCTATATTATTGCTATCTAGCTATATATATACTAAAGTACTTGCCTAGCGGCCGGGCCCGCAGCCTTAGCCTTCGGCCTACGACCTCTATCCGGCTAGCTACTTGTCTCTAGCTATATATATACTAAAGTACTTGCCTAGCGGCCGGGCCCGCAGCCTTAGCCTTCGGCTTATAACCCCTATCCGGCTAGCTACTTATCTTATCTATAATAGTTACCCTCCCCCGCGCTATCTCGAGTTAATAGCTATCCTTAGTTAAAATCCTTAGGGTTAAAGTCCGAGTCTTAGTTATAGGGCCGCCGGCTAATCTTCCTCTAATATAGTATCTAACTTCGTCTTAGCTTTCTTCTTAGCCGGAGCCTTCTTCTTTCTAGAAGTCTTCTCGGCGGGTTCGTTATTATCTAATAACGTAACTATTATAGCAATTTCTAAAGTCTTAGGGCCCCTCCCCTTAGCCTTACCTTTGCTCTTAGTCGTCGGATTGCCTACTAGAGCTAGCCGTAGGTATAATCTCGTTAGAGGTAGTAAATAGTAAGTAGGGTTAAGGCGCTCGGGAATATAGAGACGCTAGTATCGGTTAGCGATAGCTAGTATTAATATAGCTATAGCGTATAGCTAGCTAACTTAATCGATATCCTTCTAGGGTAGCGGCCGAGCCTAACTATTAAAGGGCTAGAGAGAGGTCTCCCTACGCTAGCTATTATCTTCGACCTCGTCGAGATAGGTTAGAGTGTCTCGTAGATGCTAGACGGCCTAGTCGGTAGCCGTAGCGGCATCGATACCCTTACGTATAGATCCTAAGAAGCTATATAGGTCTACTACTATAGCCTATTAAATTATACCCTTTATCGCTAGAACTTTAGATACCCGAATCTACTTATTAGAGGCCTAGCGCTTATTGCTATTAATCTCGGCCTAGATGCCGGGCTAGCTAGCCCTATATAAAATATAAGTAGTATAAGCGATAGCGTAGAAGGCGTTATTATTCTTTTCTATAATATAAGGGCAGCTAGCTAGCTTGCGCTATATTCGTATAAAGTCTTTAAACCCGAAGTTAGCGAGCTATATCTTTATTAAGTCGTCGCGGTTAAAGGCACTATAGTCCTTAAGATCTAGTAAGGCTCCGACCGTATAGTCGTCTAGTTAGACGCCTATAGGTAGTAGATTACCTAGTAAAATGCGGCTAAGGCCGTAGTATAGTAGTAACCGATTAGTATGCTCTAGGCCGGCCTTCGTATAGGTATACTCGTTAATATTCTAAGTAGCGGCCTTAACGTTAATATTTATGCCCGAGTACTAGAGGCCGCCGGGTAGTAGTACCTCGTTATAGTCGGCGCGGAGGGAGGCCTGCTTTTATTATACGTAGTCGAGTATCTCCGCCTCGATAGGCGTCTAGAGGACGCCTTTCTTCCTAGCCGCCTCCTCTACTACGTCCTCGGCTACGCGCTTACTAGGTATAAGTAGGCTAGGCTATCTAATCGAGGCGGTACGTATGCCTAAGGAGCTACTAACGGACTATTCTATCGAAGTAGCTCGCGTATTATAATTAGGTAAGAATAGTAAGCTAGTTAGAAATAGCTAGTTCGGGAAAAACTACTATGCCTAGGCGTTAGGCTAGAAGTTATATCTAGGCGGCAGAGTGCCTATACTACCGAAACTCTAGGCGAATAAGCGTAGGTTAAGTGTCTAGCTAGCTATTATACTTAAAGTATAGGGGTCTAGAGGCGGCATTACCTAGCTGCGCTAGGGGGCTTATAGTAGCGTAGTTAGGCCTAGGAAGCTCGTACTACTAGGAGCTTAGGGCGGTAGTAGTATAGGTGTCGTAGCTAGGGGCGGCATCGTCTAACCCTCGGTAGTATTACCGTCGTTATTAGCGTCTAACTTCTTAGCCGCCTACTACGTACGCAAGGCCTTTAGGCGATCTTAGAACTTAGATCGGCCGCTACCCGGCGTATTAGCTATCTAAATATCTTATATAGCTTATACGTCCTTAGCTGCTTATACGTCCTTAGCTACTTATACGTCCTTAGCCGCCTACGCTTCTACGGCGGCTCTAGCTTCCTATATAACCTTAATTAACTATGCCCGGGCTATCTTATCCTCCTTTTCTCGCTAGAGTCGTGCTGCCCGGGCCTTAAAGTTAGCGTACTACTAGTTAGTAGCTTTCTAGTTAGCGATAATTTATACTTTAGTTTTAGGTAGCGGCTCGGTTAGAACTATAGGCGGAAGCTATTAGCTAAGCGTAGGTCGTCCGGAATATATATAGCGATAGAGGCGGACGGCCTATAGGCCTTAAGGCGAGCACCGGCCGGCTTAGGTCGTAGTTCTAGCTAGTAGATCTTCTAATATATATAATCCGCGATCTATAGAACCGTATACGGCTGCGGCGCTTCTCTAGATAGGCGCTAGATACTAGTATTAGCGCCTATAAATAGTACTAATAGGGAGACTCGTTCGTTAGCCGGGCTACGAACGTCGAATAATAGCGCTAATCGGCCGACGTTATAGTATCGGGTATAGGCTAGGATCTTAGGGAGGCCCTTAGACTATCTATCGATAGATAGATATAATATTATCCGTAATATAGCCGCGTTAGTAAGGTGCTAGATATATAGTTCTTAAGAACGGCTTAGGAATCCTAATGCCTAAAGACGGCTAAGGTCGACACCTATAGCCTCGGCTATAGCGTCGGCATTACTAAGGATCTTAAGCTAGTCCGCTTCGACTTTATAGGCTACGTCTAAGTTAAGTAGGAACTTCTACGCTAACGAGTTAGCCGTATAGTAGGCACTCGCGGTAGTTTCTAGTGCCTTAGTATATAAGAACTAGATATAGGACTACATCTATAGAGCAATCTACGCTAGTGCGGTTATAGCTAAGAAAGCGAGAGGGACGAAACCCTTAGATAGTACTTCGTTACGATTAAAGTCCGTCTAGTCCTTATAACGGGCCGTTATCTACTTTTTAACCTTAGTATAGGCGTCTTTCTCGAACTATTACGTAGCTAGGAGATCTTCGTAATTCTTATTAGTAGCCGCTATAGCCTTACGCGTAGCCTTCTAATTAAATATCCTCTAGGTAATATCTAGCTACTATTCTATATCTAAGAGCTAAAACTTAAGGGCTTCCCGGGCCTCCCTCTAGTTATACTAGTAATATACTAGTACTATAACGCGGGCTAAGTCGAGGTTAGTATAGATAGCTTCGCGAGTCTAGAAGAAGAAAGGATCTAAGACTTCTATATAGTACTTCTCTATATATATTAGGATAATAGCTATAACTATAGCTATATTAGTATATACGATACTAGCTAGCGGGGGCCCCTTATATCTTAAGATATTAGTTAAGCCCTTTACGGCTAACTAGAGTTTAGCTTCGTTATAGCCGGGATTAAGGAGATCCTTCTTATTATACTTAGTAGTAAGCTAGTTTTAGACGGTATACTAGCCGGCGATCTCGCTATTCTTCGCTCGCGGATAGAGGTTATCTATCTTAGCGAGATAGAGTAAGGGAGCGCGATAGCGTAATTAGAAATATAAGATCGGTAGTATATAGCGGGCGCGAAAGTATTATTTTAGAGTAGTAGAGGAGCGCGCGTAGGCGGTTTCTTAGTAAGCGGCCGCTCTCCTACTACTATTTATAGCGATCGAATACCTAATAAGGCGCTAGGGAGGTATACGTGCGATACGTAGGTCGCGGCGATAGTATTATAGTATTATTATTAAAAACTATTAGTAGTATAATTCTAATAGTTTAGCAAACTAGAAGGAATAGTTCGTGCGCTATTATTTAGTAACTTTAGTTATCGAATACTACCTAAACTATACTAGATACTACCTAAAATATAATATCGCGTTATTACTACCTAAAATATTCTACTAAGTAAGGGAGGGGAATTAAGAGCGGCGCCTAGCCGCTGCCCGCCTATCGCGGGCTACGGTAGCGTCCTTTTAGTAGATAGGAGAATATAGAATCTCGACTTATAGAATAGGGGAATAGTCTCGCGGAATCCTAGCCCGAACCTAGACGCGGTCGTAGCCTCGATAGCGCTCTACTAGGTGCGTGCGGTTATATTCCTAGACTAGGTCTACTACGTCGCGAAGGTCTTCTATATTATACTAAACGTTATAGGCATAGCTATAGTTTAACTATTTAACTAGGTATTGCCTCCTACTACGGACCTTACGCCTACCTATTAATCTCTTAATCTCGTAATAGGGGGCCGGGTTATTATCGTCGGCCTCTATAGGGCCGGGCTCTAGAACCTAGCGGTCGTACGGATTATTACTAGCTAGATAGGGCTCTAGTTATACTACGGACACTACGAGGTAGATCTACTAAACCGAGGAGATAGCTAAACGATAGGCTAGTCGACCTACCTAGTCTTCGATCTCGAAAGGTTTAACTCTCTAGTATAAGAATTTACGATATATAATACCGGCTAGGCGGTATCCCTTATATAGGCAGAGGAGAACTAGTTAGCTACGACGAAATATAATAGGCCGATAGATAGTATCGTACCGGTCCTTTATAATAGCGGCTGCTTAGGCTATCGAGTCGGTAGCCTTATTATAAGCTTCCTATCTAAGAGTAGTATAGTCTATAGTAGGTAGCTCGGATAACGGGATTAATATATTTAAGTTGTTCTTAAAACCCTATATTAGTACGTTAGGGACCTCCTCTATAGACGCGTTCTAGCTATTATTAAGGTCGGCTTAAATATAGAGTAGCGCCTCTATCTAAGAGGTATCTAGGAAGGATATAATAAAGAAGCGTAACGCGACTTTAACCGTCTAGTTTATACGTTTACTCTAGCCGTCGGCCTGCGAGTAATAGGTAGTAGTAGCTAGGAAACGTATATCTAGCTTACGAAAAGCCGCCTATATAAACTTAGACATCTAAATCGGGTCCCGATCTCTAATTATAATAGAGGGCAGGGACCGCTCGTTAGCTATATAGCTATAAATCTAGGCCGCCCTATAGTCGGCCGCGGTCTAAGTAGATTTAGACTTCGTTAATATTACTCGTTTAGTAAATTTATAGGTCTCGGTTAAGAAACTATTAAAACCGCCCTTATCTATAGGTAGGCCGAAGACTTAGTTAGCTATTATAGTATAGTCCGGGACGGCGATCGCCTAAATTAGCTATAATTTACCGTTTAGCTAGTGCCGGTAAGTTTAATTTAGGAGGCAGTCTAGGCAAAACTTAATATACTTCTATAGCTTCTTAGCTAAATACCGGATATAGAATAAGGCGAAGACCCGGGCATAGGATCGATAGAAACCTAAATAGTAATAATTATTATAAGCTATCTTAAAGATCTCCTTATATAATAGCTATAGGACGTATAGGCGCTCGCGACTATCTAAGTTATCCTTAAAGAAAATTAAGTTATTTCGTAGGAAGAACTATAGGCCTAGCGGTGCGGCCTCTAGTTCTCTAAGTTCTAGGTCGACGGCGCTATCCTAGTTTATATTATCTATAGCGGCTAGCCTACGCTACTCCGCTCGTAGTAGCTACTACCTACGCCTAGCCTATTAAAGATTAGCCTTATAGCCGCGACGGAGGTCTCTCTTAAATTCGTTAGATAACTCGACTAGGATAGAATAGAAGATTAATACGTCTATAGAAGTAAATAGCCGTCCCGTTCGCTCGTCGGCTAAGGTTGCGTAGAAATAGTAGCTATTAGCGTAGCTATAGGGCTATAAATACATCGGGTTGTCTAGTAGCTAAATCGTATCCTAGGCTAGGTTAAGGTCGTTATACGCGAGCGGGTCTAAGTTGTCTACGCCTAGGTCTCGGCGAGTCTTAGAGATAAAACGGCTAAGCGCGTCCGGAACGGCGTATAAGTAGCTAGGACGATAAATAACTTAGAGGCTATAGAATTAAGACAAGTACTACCCGGCCCTAACTAGTCGCAAATTTAGCTTATCTATAGAAGTTATAGTAGTAATCGAACCGGCTATCGTAATATCGAGCGCTATAGTATAGTCGGTAAATACGTAGATCCGTTAGCGATACGCCTAGAGGATATACCTAGCCTTACGGGCCGTCTAAAGAAGGCTAGAGACTTCTAGCTTAGTAGCCGGGTATCTAGATTCTACTTCGGAGAGCGTCTTACTAAGGAAGAGGACTAGTTAGATAGCTATTAGTATAAATCGTAGTAGTATCGCTAGATTAGGTACTAGGTCCCCCTATACTATATAGATTACCGCTGCGTAGCTATAACGACTAGAGTCTAGATCTATATAAAGCGGTCGGTCGGCGTCCGCGTAGTAGAGAAAAGTAGCGTAGTAGTAAAGCTCTTATAGTATATTATAGGTACGGTACTAATAATCGAGATTCTCTGCCTTATTCTAGGCTAGTATCTTAGCTACGAATCGTTTATAAGGGTTTCCTTTATTAGAAGAGGCTAGCCGTAGGAGGTACTTCTTCTAGTTCTTAAACGGCGCGATTAGCTAAGAGAAGTATAGAATATAGTAGCGCTACTACCTTATAATACCTATATAGAATTCTAGATCTTTTAGAGAGCGTAGAAACGGCAGGTCTAAAATAGCCTTAACCTTCTTCTTATAGGTCGTATAGCCTAGCCTACTAATACGCTAGCTAAGAAGTTTTATCGACGGGAAACCTACGAAGGTCTTAGCCGGGGCGATACTAATATCGACTTCGTCTAGCGCCTAGAAAACTCTATCTAGGTCGTAGAGATAATTATCGAAAGTCCTAGAGAAAATAATAATATTATCGATATAGGTACGCGAGTAGTAGTTAAACCTTTTTAAGATACGGTCTAGTTGTCTCTAGATATATTATACGCTATTAGTAAAACCTATAATAGCTATACCTAGCTATTCTTAACCCTAGTAGCTATTAATAGTAAATTTATAGCGGTCGGCCTTAGCTACCTACTACTAATAAAAGAAGGAAACCGCGTCGATAGTTATAATAAAACGGCTTCCCTTTAGAGTAGTAATAATGTCCTCCTGCCTAGGTAACGAGTAGGAGTCCTTTACTACTAGTTTATTAAGGCTACGGATATCGACTACTACTTAGCCTTTATAGATAGGCTAGCTACTAACCTCTATAGTCTTCTAGACTATAAATACTAGAAACCTAAAAGGTATAGGCTAGGTAGAGTAGGACATTTTCCCTTATTAGTAGAGGGTATCGAAAGCCTTATCGACTACTATACGGTCTAGTACGAATAAAGGATAGGTAATAGTAGGCATCCGGTGCGATTTACTACCTAGTAGTAATATAATAGGCATATACTTAGAGTTTAGCACTTTAACTATAATGCCCTTATCCTAGAATAGTCGGTCGTACCGGGATATAATCTGCTAATACTACGTCCTCTACCTAGTAGTACTATAGATAGTCGCCCTATTAGCTAATTTCTACTTAAGAGTATCGTCTAGTATCTCTAGTTTCGGTAAGGATACTAGACTCGTTATAGTAGACTTACGAACTAAGAGGTTCTACCTATAAAAATCTAATAAACTAGCTAGTTTAGGCTAATAATTAAGAAGGGCGGCTAGCTTATACTAGCCCGGATCTAAATAATACGCCTCTTAGTAGCTAATATTAGAGATACTTCCTATGCGTATGCCCTTAGTAAGCGTAGCTAGCCGGTTAGTATTATTATAGACAAAGATAAAATCGGTATCGGAGTCTACGATAGCTAAATATAGGGCTAGTTCTCGCTAAAGGCCACCTAAGTTACTAGGCTCGAGGGTAAACTAAAAATCTCTACCTATAGGAACGGCTTCTCGTAGCTCGATAGCTACTCTAGCTACCGATCTAGCCGGTATTAAGGCCGACCGCTAGGTAGATAGGATAGTACGAAAAGCTACGCGGTCTCTACGCTTAACTAGTAGAGGGGCATAGGCATTATTAGCGGCTCCTAAGGTAATTAATTTACGAGTTAGGTCGATCTTTATATTCTATAGGCTAATAATATCTATAGCTACTAGGATCTTAGGCGAGAGCGAATCTACTATATAGACCTTATACTATATATAGACTAGGACTCGCTTGCCGTTATAGAGGGCGGGTACCTATATATCTAGTTCTATATATTCGGAAGTATAGGTACTCGCGGCTAGGCTAGATACCTATAGCGGCTAAGCTAACTTTTTCCGAGAGTAGTTAAGTAAATAGCTAGCTAGGAAACTCGCATCTATTACGGATAACGTAGCGCCTATATCTAGATATACCGCGTAATCTACCTCGTCTACTACTAGATAGAGGTAGATCTATAGATAGAAGGCTATATAGAAAGCAAAACTAGCCTTAGGGACAAAGGCGGCTCTAGATTCTAGAATGTCGTTAATCTACGTACTAAGGGGAGCTACCTCGTAGATACGCTAGTAGGCCTTTAGAGCGGCTATAGAAGGAAAATCGGCTCGGTAGATAGGATAGTAGCAGCCCTAGGCTATCCCTCGCGATAAGAATAGCTCGAGGCTAGAAGTAGGGCTATCCGAGGTACGGACTATAAAGTTAGACAGGCCCGGAAGAGGGTCCGATACCCCGTTATCTTCTAAATCTACGTAGTCTATAATATCGTTAAAGAACTAAAGTATATTAGGCCTACTAGCCTTACGACTACTAGTTATATAGCTATAGCCGCAGCTATAAGACCGAGAAGATAATTCGTAGTAGTATCGACTCGGGCTACGTAATAAGTTAAGGTAGTAATTCTATAGTCGGCGTCCTCGTTCCTATCGCGGCTTTAGATACTCCCTCGAGTAGTAGCCGCGCTCCCCGTAGTTATAGTAGGCCCTATTATTAATACTAGGCTCGTTCTTAATCTTTATCTTAGGGCTAGGCTCTTACTTAATATAGTCGTTTTTATAGGGCTAGTAACGTCGACTATTATCGTTTAGGCGCTCGCGTTCGTCGTAGTTCTATTAGTATCTATTAAGTTACGGATTATTACGGCTACGGCTATGCCTACGTCGGTTCCTAGGCTCGAAGTTATAGCCGCTCGCGCGTCTAATATCTCTATACTACCCGGTTCTCGTTATATCTAGGCGCTATAGCTCCCGTCGTATCGAGCGCGAATACTTACCTATAGGGCGGCCTTTAGATAGCTATCTCTAACTAAATAGCTAGGTCTTTAGATACGTAGTAAACTAGTCGACTATAGTGCTAGGTGTCGGGTAATTAATATTTATTCTTAATTCTTCGTAGAGCTTTATTTAGGTAAGGGTAAGTTAAGCCTATCGGTCCGTTATTCTAGCCTCTCTAGCCTATCGTACTATATTTAGGACGAAATCCCCTAGTAGCCGGTTAGCCTAGATATTAGTCTAGTCGTAATATTCTAGTTCTAGCTTAGCTAACGCCTTAGCTAGCGGTAACTAAAACTTGTCCCTTAACGCCTTATTCTAGCGATTAATCCTACTACTACTACGTAGAGTGCGGCGGTCTGCCTCTATTAGTTTACCTATAAGCTACTATAAGGCATTCCCTCGAAAATACTTAGTTAGGTAGGTCTACGTAAACTTGCTACTATTAAGTACTATATAGTCCTTAGCTACGTCTAAGAATAGGTAGACCGAGCGGTAGTATATCTTTCTACCTCGATCTATAATGTCCCCCTTTAGTAGATTAGTAGCCGAAGCGTCTAGATAGAAATAGCTAATTTCCTCGGCCTTAAACTAAGTAGTTCGACGTAGGCTATAGCGTAGGGAACGCGATAGTTCCTAACTACTATTCCTATAATAATCGCCTTCTAACGAGAAAGGCGAAGATAAAGGTAATTAGCGGTAGCGTTTATCGCGTCCGCGACTATTCCTATTATAGTTACGCTAACTATAGCGTCTCGGCTAAGAGTTATTATTATCTAGTAGTAGAGGACTATCGTTAGGGTTCCGATTACGGCGTAGCCGTACGCTATCCGCGCGTTATTATCCTTCGCCTAAGACTAGACTAGTACGCTATAAGCGTTACTAGCGGCTATCGTCTAAATTGCGCTACGCTCGTCTAGCGCGGTTATTTAGTTCTAGGTTAATAACTATAGGAGCCTAAGCTAGAGGGAGGGTATTAGCTAAAGGGCGCTATTCTAATACTAGGAGACAGGCTATTACGCCGTTCTCTAATTATACTACTCTCTCGAGTCTCGTTCTACTAGTCTCTTAACTAGTCGATACGATAGAGCTAGATAGTAGTCTATTTAGCTAGGACTCTACGGATCTAGTCTATTAGCCCTTCGAGTACTAGCTATAGAGCTAGTTTACGTCGATGGCGCCTACGCTCCTTAGTAGCTAGCCGGTCTACTACTACCGGTAGAGGTGCCCGTAGGCCTTACTATAGGAATTCGCGCAAACCTAGGAGTAGTAGCTAACTAGGAGGACGAATATAGAAACCGTAACGTTATACCTACTCCTAAGCTTATTCTTCTTCTAGCTCTATCTCGGCACGCGGTAGTACCGGCTATTATTATTACGGGTCCGGGTATTAAGGCGGGCTAGGATAGACTAGTACTAGGTTAATATCCTTTATATTTTTACGCTATTATAGCCGAGGACTAAGTAAATACGCGCGGTAACTATAACGTCTCTACTCGGGAATACGTCCCGGATTATCTATTTCTGCCTCTTATACTATATAAGGCTCTAAACTTAGTAGGTTAGACTATATAAGGCCTACTAGTAATAATAGCGGAGAGTACTAGAGGCTAGCCTCCGAACTAGATATCTAATACTATAGAGCTAGTAGCTAGGCAAATAGCTTATACGAAGGAGTTCTAGGCGATAGAGCCCTCGGCGGCTAAGTATACGAGCAGATACGCGGAGGACGCTAGGCTACTACCTATCGGCGAATCGCGTTAAGTAAGCGGATCGGTCGATGCCTCTAGGCTAGACGGTCGATCTACTCGTTTACCTAGACGTCTAATTTAGGTTATGCTAGCTATTATTACGGGCTCGCCTACGGATTTACTTGCGGCTAGGGTCCGGCCGACGCCTCGGGAGGACTAGCAAATTAGGGTAGTATTTTAATTACTAGCCGCAAATAAAGAACTTATTTAGTAGCCTTAGTAACTACTAAAGTGTTTATTAGCTAGTCTAACGGGTATCCTAGAGCCGCCGCTCCCCTACCCGTCTAGCTAGGAGGCGAGTATTCTTATAGCTAAGGGTAGTACTAGACTAAGAACCGGACTAATAGCTAGAGAGCTAGTCTCGAGCGCTTAATTCTTCTAGATAGGTTGCGATTCTCGAAGAAGACCGAGAATAAGAAGGCGTAAGTAAGCGTAAGGGCGTTAACCTCGGGTAGTTTAGAAGCTAGATTAGCTATATACGGGTTACTCGGAAGATAAGTAGCGCTAAGAACGCTAATAAGCTTCTAATAGTAAGGAGGTCTACGCCGCTAAGAGTTCGGCTAGTTTATAGCGTTCTACTACTCTAAGTAGTTATTCTATCGTCTCGTCTAGTTAATAGTTAATAGTTAATAGTTAGTCGTCGGTTAGAATATAACGAGAAATAGGGTATTAACTAGACTAAAGGCGCTCCTTACTATATAAAGAAAGCACCGCTCGCGATACGGTAGCTACTAGCGAAGCAGTAAACTCCTTCTTAAACTAGATATAATAGAGTAAACAAAGGCCCTAAGGCTAGACTAGAGAGATAGTAGCGGGCCGTAGCTAGTAGAAAGCAGAGTAGGTAGCTTCTAGTAGCTAGGCAATATAAGTCCCTCGCGGCTTAGTTAGCGGCCGAGAGCTAGGTTAGGCGAAAAGGTAGGCGATTAGCGGCCGGCAGGCCAGACGCGCTAGTCGCGGAAAGTCGCTAAGTAATCGGTAGAAGATCGTAGTCGGTAGGCCGTCCTTTAGATATTTAGGTCCGTAGGACTAGCTAGATCGTATTAACTTACTTCCGAGCTACTAATTATCGTAATTATTAGGGTCTAGGCAGGGCCTAGCCGAGTTAAGTTAGTAACGTCTATATTATTACTATCTAGCTATATATATGCTAAAGTACTTGCCTAGCGGCCGGGCCCGCAGCCTTAGCCTTCGGCCTACGACCCCTGTCCGGCTAGCTGCTTGTCTCTAGCTATATATATACTAAAGTACTTGCCTAGCGGCTAGGCCCGTAGCCTTAGCCTTCGGCCTATAACCCCTATCCGGCTAGCTGCTTATCTTATCTATAATAAAGACGCTAAAGCTAAAATTTATTACTATATAGATTTAAGAACAAATTAAAAGCCCTATTAAGTAGACTTATCCCGATAAGATTTAGAGAATTATAAGGAGTTAGCTATTACTACGAGATATATCTTATTATTAGACTACGCCTTATAATCTAAGATACTAGGTCCCTACTAGAAAACTTAACTATTCTAATAGTAAGCCGCTAATTATTCTTTAGCGACCCTAAGAATTAGAAATAAAGCCTTTAGCCTTAGTAATAAGCTATTACTAGATTTTATAGTTCGAAGATTCGCTAATTTCCCTCGTCTCCTCTACTACTTATATAAGAAGCCGTATATTACCTAAACCTAGTATAAGCTCTACTAGAGCGGCTATCTTTAAGAGAGATTAAAAAATAGTATAAGAAAAACTCCGAGAGTAAAGTTATACTATAAAAGTAAAAGAGAAGCGTCTTAAGGAAATTATACGTAGTATTAAAACCCTAATAATTCTAGAAGTCGTAGAAGAGATATTAGAAGAACTTAAAAGCTAGACTTAAGGCTAAGAAACTACGAAGACTCCTTTATTTATTTAAGAATTTCTAAACGATATTAAAGATATAAATATACTTAAGAGCGAAGAGAACGAGCCTAGACCTATTAACTCGCCGAAGCGAAAGGTTCCTAAGAAGCGTTCGCTTAAAAACTATCTTTAGGATCGAGCTAGAAAGATTAACGAGAATATAAGCTATAATATTAGCGAAGTTTAGACTCTAAGTAAGCTTATATAAGTAAAGGTTAAGTTCTCGGTTAGAGAACTACTAGCCTACTATAATATACTTTCTAGACTTCTCTAGAAGAGAGTAATAAACGATTAGAAGCTTCTTTAGAGGCTCTATATAATAGACGTCTAGAATACCGATATTTTTAAGAGTTTAGAAGTTCCTAAAGAGTCTAAACTATCCGCGAATATAAATCTAATTAACGTATTAAGCCTTCTAAGTTAAGAATCGGCTCCTTCCGCTAAAGATCTTTATAGTCCTAGCGAAGAAATCGATCTATTTACTATCTTCGAAAATTTCGTATAAGTACTACTAATCTAAGTACTAGTAGAAGTCGGAACGCCTACTAGAATAGTTAATATACTTATCGACGAAGGTTCTAAATACTATATTATTATAGATTACTTTATAAAATAGTATAAGCTAGCGATTATTTCTTAGAAGTAGAGTATTATAATATATAGTACTATCGGAAATATATAGATCGTTAGCCTTACTAAAGACGTTCGAATAAACGTTTATAACGTTATTATTAAACTTTCTTATATCGTTATATAGGAAGAAGTAGATGCGGCGATCTAGCCTATCCTTAGACGGTCTTAGACTCGTAGAACTCGTCTTACTAGTAGGAACTACGACGACGGCTCCTAGGAAGGAACTATTACTACTATAAGAGGTAAACTTATTACCTTTACTACTCTAGACGGCAATAATAGCTATATAACTCTAAACTAGCTATTAGGAAAAGCAAAGGGCCGAGAATCGAAGCTATAACGATCTCTATAGCCCTAATTACTTTAGTAAATAATTAACTTTATTAGAAGTTATTAGAAGGCTAGCGCTACTACTACTTTTAGTACTTAGGAGAGCTTAAGTAACTAAGTACTTTAGAGGGAGGGGACCTCGCTTAATAACTTTAAATTCTTATAATATATAAATCTAGAAGAGTACTTACGCGCGCCTACGTAAACGACAACGACGAACTAGTCGAAGAAAACCTTTTTAACTTAGTCTTTAACGTCGATAACCTCTACTACTAAGATTAGGAAGAGTCTACTTTCTAGTCTACTTTCTATCTTACTAAACTTACTCGGAAGGCCTAGTAGCTAATAAGAAAGGCTCTCTATAATATACTTTATAAAAGAGTAGGTAATAAAGTAAAACCGGTTAACGTAAATGTCTTAATAACGGATAGTAAAGCTCTAGAAGCAAATCTAAAGTAGAAATAAAAATACCTCGACTACGAGTCTCTTCTACTTAAAGGTTCTAGACTATTCGATTAGAAGTATATCGTTTAGAAGTTCTCGATAATAGAAAGAGGTAGCCGGCTAACGCCGCAAGTCCTAGCTACTCTCGATCTTAATATAGAACTTTTAAAGAATAAATTATATCTACTATATAAGATACTCTTTAACCGAGAAGCTATTTTTGCTATAGACTTTTAATATCTCGGACGCCTAAATCTAGAGGTAGCGCTACCTTAGAAGATTAGAATAATACCTTATTCGCTATAGTAGTATCTAGGTTTTCGACTTAACTCGGCTCTAAAAGAAATAATAGAGGAAATAATTAAGTAGCGCTTAGACGCTAGTACGCTCGAGTTCTACTATAGATCTTATAGTAATCTTTGCTTTCTAGTCCGTAAAGTAGATACAAATAAGTATCGTCTAATAAACGCCGCTTAGAAGATTAATAAGGTTACGATCCGAGATATAAATACGCTACTAAATATAGATAGCTTTTTAGAAGAGATAGCTAGCTATATAGTCTTAAGCCTTACTAATATCTTCTTTAGATACGATTAGATTCCTTTAGATAAAGAGAGCCGTAATCTAATAGGTTTTATAACGCCTTTAAGTTTAGTTCGATAGACGACTCTACTTTAAGAAGCTACGAATCTAGTTACCTAATTCTACTAGATTATAGCTATTATACTATACGACTATTTCTCGTATACGGCTATTTCCTTCCTCGATAATATTACGATTAAAGAGCTAAAAAGTCGCTATAATAATAAAGAAATTAAACTAGGAATCCGCCGGTTTATTATAGAAGCGGTTACTATACTTAATTCTATTCTTATAGATCTAGAGCGAGCTAGTCTAACGGTAGCGTTTAAGAAGTTTAAAGTCTTCTACGAATAGCTAGAAGTCGTCGAGTATATTAGTAGGTCTAAAGAGTAGTAGCCGAATATATAGCAAGTATAGAAGATCTTAAACTAGCTAGACCCTACCTATTAGAAAGATATTCGCGTATATCTCGGGCTTCTAGTCTACTTTAAGTTTATAATCGAGATATATAGCTTAATTACGGCGCCTCTTTATAAGCTCCTCTAGAAGAATACTAAGTTTATCTAGAATAAAGCCTATTAGAAAGCGAAGGTAGCTCTTAGATACGCTCTAGTTAACTACCCTTAGCTTATTTCTATCGACTATAGACTTAACGGCAGCGAGATTATTCTAGCTATAGATATAAGTAGAGATAGATATAGCTATATCCTTATATAAGTTATTAACGGCCGTCGCTATCCTATACGTTTTAAAAGTAGCCTTTAGAACGATATAGAGAGAAGATACGATAGAGGAAAACTTAAATGCTTCGCGGTTCTAAAAAGTCTAAAAAAGCTAAAACCTTAGCTTTTTAGCGTCTACTTTACTCTAGAAGTAGATATAAAGACTCTAGCTTACTAGCTTAGTCGCCCTACTTCTAATCTCTCGAATTCTACAATAGTACGATAGGTAGCCTAGATACGACTCTTTACTTTTACTATTCGATACGTTCTAAGCTTAAAGTATACTAGACTAGATACCTTATCTCGACGACTACTAAATCCCGATATAGATATAGAATCTAAGAGTAAATATAAGTCGGCAATTAATAACGACTTATTTTAAGACTAGGAACTAATTTCCGTAGTAGCTACCTTTAGAGAACTTAATCTAATAGATTCTACTAATCTTCTAGAGGAACTAAATAGTTTTATACTAGATAGAGAATAGTTCTACGACTCTCTAGTCTACGCTTATATTCTTTCTAGAGGTCGAAGAATCTCTACGGTTAGCCGCGGGAAATAGCGTACTTATATTTAAGAATCGCGCCGTTTCTTTATTTAAGAATAATATCTCTAGAGATAAGAACGTCTTAATTTACTAGTTGTTCGAGTCGTTAATAACCTTTAGAAACGATCCGAGATTATATAAGAAATCTACGACGTTTCTAGGTATAGAAGTACGGATTTATACTAGTAGATAATTAGGCGGATATACTAGTAGTCCGGAATATATAGCGACGTTTCTAATTATATCTAGAGATACCGACCTTATAATCTAAGAGACAGTCGACGCCGCCCTATATAAATAGTCTCGTAATAGATTTAAACTATCGGAGAAGTCTAGTATTACGATATCGTCTACTATATAAGTAATATTCTAGGAACTAAAGTTAAGAAAGGCTATCTCTTTATTACTCGCGAAGGCCTTAGCCGATAGGTCGAAGGCGAAACGTTTTCCTATATAGTAAAGGACTTAATAGCTAAGTAGATCGTAAATTTTATCCGACGCTAGATCTTTTACTAATAGAGTCTACTATATAGAATAGTTCTAGACGGCGCTCGAGCCTACCTAAAAGAAGTCGAAGACCTTCTAAACTCGTATAGCGTTAAGCGTACTAGGATCTCGCCTTATAACCTAGAATTAAATAGCCGCGTTAAAGTTAAGTATCGTCTTATTCTTTTAGCTCTTATAAAGATATTAGATAGCACTTAGAAGGGCTAGATAAAGTACGTTCTAGCTATACTATAGGCCGAGAGAACTACGGTCTATAGCACGACTAGCTAGACTTTATTTCTACTTATATATAGCCGAGAAGTAATCCTTCTAATCGAACTATCTATTACGACCTTTAGTCTTCTAGATTAGAAGAAGGTTAGAACGTACGAAGACCTTATTTAGAAGAGAGTAGAAGCTCTAGAAGCTATAGACGTTATAAAAGTAGAGGCGTTAGCCTACGAAGAACGACTTTAAGAATAAGCCTCTCTTTATATAAATAATAAGAGGAATATAACGAACGTAGTCTTTATTAAAGGCTAGCTTATCGTTCTCTAAAGAGGAGATATAAAAGATTTACGTTCCTAGAAGCTTTCTTTCTAGTAAAAAGGCCCTTACTAAGTATTAAGTTATACGAGAAACTATTCTACTTACTATTTAGAAGAGCTTAATAGCGCTAAAATTAGCGGGACGGTTAATAAGCGTAATCTAAGAGCTATTCTTCTATTTCGCGAGTAAGAAGACCTAGTAAGATACTAAGTAAGGGAGGCGTCTTAAAATCTAGAAGATAAAGCTAAAAATAAGATCGAACTAGTTCTAGAGAAAGCCTACGAAATCTCGAGTAGAGAGGATATAGTTAAAGAAGTTAAAGACGAAGAAGAACGATATCCTACGATAGTATAACTCTAATATATTCTAGAAGAAGAACTATAAGAATACGAAAGAATATAAAAATCCTTATTTTAGTATTTAAGAAGAGGGAGATAGGTAGTATCTAGCGTTTAATAGTCTTTAGAAGTAATTAGAAACTCCGACCTTTTAAGACTAGTATCCGGAAAGATATTAAACTAAAAAAAAGAATAAACTCGAAAAAGATAATCGTCCGAGACGATATTAAACTAGCGATATAACTTAATAATACTCTTTAGAAATAATTAGAAGTTCTGCCCTTTTTAGAAAGTATATTAACTAGAGTCTAAGACGATATTAAACTAAGTCTTATATAAAGAAGACGAATAAGTATACTAAAAAAAAACATATATCTCTAGTAGGCGAAGAATTAGCTACTAGGAGGCCTTAAGGCCTTATAGTATACGACTATCTATCTAGAGCGATAGAAGAACTTTAGAGAGGTTATAGCGCCTAAGGGAGAAGAGGCTAGTACTCTTAGAACCTAAGGATAGCGACAACCTCTTAGAAACTACTAAACTAGCCCTTAAAGCTAGAAGATACTACTAGAGACTAATATAGTAAGCACCTAGCTCTAAAAGAACCTAATAACCCTTATAGAAACCATCTAAAAAGCCCTTAACTCTCTCTACGACTACTCTAACTCCTCTCTCCTTTCTCTTCTTTAAAGAACCTAATAAGCTCTTCTCTATTAGGCCTAGACCTAGGCTATCTCCTCTACTCTTTAGAATATCTAGAGAACTCTTTAGAAGAAGCTAGATAGCTATAATATAGGATAATTATAGGCCTAAAAGGTAGCCTAAATCTAGACCCTAATATAGATAATACCTTAGGTAACTATAGTAATTATAGTTAAGATAGGTATATAAGAAGAAAGAGATAAGATTAGAGGAATAAGTAGGAAGGAAATTAGAGCAAAGCTTAGAATCTAGTAGGTAGCTATAGTCTAGAAGCTACTTAGTAGGGACTTTAGAGTACTCCTTTATAAGAAGTAAGAAAAAGTAAAGCTAGAGGAGAACTAGGATTAGATATATATAGCCTAGCTTAGAGCCTAAGTTGCTAAACATCTATATAAAGTACTTATATATAGAGTTAGAGCAAACTAGGATACTAGAGCTAAGGGATATATTAAAGTAATAGAAGAGGAGAACATCTTATAGTTCCTAAATATAAGGATTAAGTAGGCTATATAAATAAAGAGCCCTAAAGCTAGAGAAGGCTAGAGATACTTTATAATAGTTATTAGGTTCTAGAATAAGCAAATAGCAAGGGCTATAGATTAGAAAGGATTTATTATTAAAGTAAACTTCTACCTAATAGAAATCTACTACCTATAATAAAGAGTTATATAGTATATAAAGTATAATAAGTTTAGATATATTACTATATACTATAGGGAAGCTAAAGACAGATATAGAGCCTACTCTATAAACTATAAAACATCTAATTATACTATATAAGAGAGGAAATACTATAACTATAGAGGAGACTACCTAGTATAAGCAAGGATATATAAATATAAATAAGTAGTAATAGCTAAAGCTAGAATATTCTTAGAGTTCTTTAGAGGAAAGTAAACTCTAGTATAACTAACTTATAATAAAGAAGGATTTACTATAGTAACTAATAAGAAGAGGAAACTAATAAGCCTAGCAGAATAGCTCTAAGCTAAGGAGGCACTATAAGGTAGCTAGGTAAGACAGAATAAGCTACTAGGAAAGCTATTAGGATCTAACTCTACTATTATAGATAGTAAGAGATAGATAAATAAGCTCCTAATATATATATAAGCTAAGAGTATATAAGAGGCCTAATAAAGAGAGGGAGCTAAGCTAGAGAAGACTATTATAACTAAATAAGATAAATAGACACAACCTATAGATCTACTAATATAATATAAACTATATACCTACTACCTAAGTACTACTAGTAAATAGCCTAGACCTAAGAACTACCTAGATTATAGCACTATAAGAACTATAGATTAACCTAGTAAATAGGAAAACTAAAATAAAAAAGAGTTACTACTAAGTCCTTCTAATAAATAGGTACCTAAGAGTTATATTCTTAGTATTAGAAGAGCTAGATATATTAAAGTAGAACATTATAGATAGCTAGTTAGGAGACCTTCTCTCTATTATAGTAATAACCTAAGGGAAACCTATTACTATCTATAACTGCTATAACCTATTAGGCCCTAAATCCTATAATATAATAGGTATACTTATATAGCTAGAAATAGCTATCTAGGAGGCCTAGGAAGTAGCTATAGGTAAGACTATAGTAGTTAGAGACTTTAATCTCTATTACCTACTATAGGGAGGAAACCTAGTCTAGTTATAATATAATATAGCAGATACCCTTATCTAGATAGCTATATAGGCAGGCCTATATCTCCTACTAGAACTAAGAACTATTATATAGGAGAGACATAACTCTAGCTACTAAACACTTAACCTAATCCTAGCTAGCTAAGCTATCTAATAGAGACTATAGAGCTATAAGGTAATAGCTAATAATATATTTAGATTAGACTATATCCTAATTCTAACTATTATAAACTAGCCTATAAACCTATACTAGAAAAACTAGAGCCTAAGACTATAATAGATAAAAGTAAAGTAGAAGAAGGTAAGGTAGAAGGTTTAAAAAGCTATAAAGAAGCTAGAGCTACTACTACTTAGGAACTACTAGGAGCTAGATAAGGCAGTATAAGCTCTCTAGAAAGCCCTTTAGGAGGTAGTAAAGGAGGTAGTCCTATATATAAAGCTATTATAATATATAAAGGCAGAATAGCTAGTAGAGTATAGTAAAGTAATTAAAGCTACTAGGGCAGTAAGAAGAGCCTAAAAGGCTATAAAGTCTAAAGAGAACTATAAATACTACCTAGATACTAGCTATAAGAAGAACAAGCTAGTCCGGAAGGTAATAAATATATCTTAAAAGTAAATAGTTAGTAAGATTACTAAGAACCCGAGTAGGATATAGAAGCTAGTAAGATAAGTAAGAGAAAAAGCATAATAAGGATATATACTACTATAATTTCCTATACTAAGTAGTAGTATATACTAAGATAGTTATATAAACGAAGGTAAAGTAAGAATCCTTATAGACTACTTCCTCCTACTACTAGTTAAAGCAGACCTAGGAGATATCCTAAATATAGACCTTCTAGCCTAGTTCTAAATAGAAGATAAGGTATTTAAAAGAGAGGTCTTTATAATACTTAAAAGGATCCCGAGTAAGAAGGCTCTAGGCCTAGACTAGATCTAGAATATACTACTTAAAAAATATTAATAGGAGATTATACTATTCCTAGCTAAGCTCTTTATAGCCTATATTAGCTAAGTATACTACCTAAAGCTATTTAAATACTCTATTACTATAGTTATTAGAAAGCTATAGAAGCTTAACTATACTAAGCTAGGAGCATATAAGCTAATAGCACTTCTTAATACTCTAGCTAAGGTACTAGAAGTAGTAGTTATAAAGAGAATATCTAAAGTAGTAGAAGAGAGAGGCCTACTACTAGAATTATAGATAGGTATAAGACTAGGAAGATCTACGATTATAGCACTTAACCTTATTACTAAATAAGTTAGAATAATCTAGAAAGCTAAGCCTAGAGTAGTAGCCTTAATGCTCTACCTAGATATATCTAAGGTATTTAATAAAGTATCCTACTAGAGACTCCTTTATAATATTAGGATATAGGGCTATCTAAACTAGCTAATTAGGTTTATCTAGTTATTCCTCTAAAATAGAATAACTTGCCTTAAGCTAGGAGAATTTATAAACTAGAAGAGAAAGCAAGACACTAGAATCCCCTAAGGATTAATACTATTACTAATCCTATTCCTATTCTTTATATCTATACTTCTCCTATTACTCTAAGAAGGCAATACTATAGTAATAGGGTTTATTAATAATTCTAATATCCTTATATATAGTATATCTATAAAGGAGAACTATAAACAACTAGAGAAAGCCTATAACAAATATATAGAGTATATTTGTTTGTTTGTTTATTCTATTAACGTGCTATAGGAGTCGAAGACTATATAGCATAGGTAGGCCTAATGCCTAACCGGTCGTAGAAGAGAGAGAAAAGCCTCCTAGGCTAAAAAACTCTTAGTAGTAGGGGTATCTTATTCGCGCTAAAAACGTATATTATAGGCCGATGCCTAGGGGAACTAGAATTTCGCTTAGTGCGCCTTAGCGCTAAGCGCCAAGCCCTATATATAGAATTTTAGCATCTAAAATTAGTTCTAGTAGATATAGCTAAGGTAGTATATCGAGTTAGTATAGAAGGCCTCTATTTCTATTCGTCTCGGACCTAAAGGATCGTCTCTAGAAATATATATTCTAAGTAGGAAGGGTCTGCCTTTCTCTCTTCCTTCTATAGTCCTTTTTAGTAGATAAATAGCTAATCTCTTACCTAGTAGCTGCCTCCTCTCTCTACTCCTATCCTACCTACTTCTATTCTATCCTCTTTTTTCTATCTCTTCTATAGTAGAGTTCTGCCTTAGTTCGAGTTAGGTAGTCTTAGGGTTGTCTTCGAGTAGTTCTTATCTTATCGAGTATATAGCTAGTAGTAGCGAAGTAGGATTGTCTTATATGCCCTTATACTTTGCTAGTATGCTCGAGAGTATCTATTTCTACCTACGGCCGCGTAGAGGCGTATAATAGGACTTCGTAGGCAGATATATAGAGTAGGTAATAAGATATAGAGTAGCCTTTATACTATAAAAGTATTAGCTTATCTATTTTATAAGAGGAAGGAACTATAACCTCCGGGCTATAGTCTAGATCCCTAGCTTTAGAGGTAAACCTATCCTATCTCTAAGACTATTAGGAGTTTAGGTAGATACTAAACTTAAGTAGGGCCTATATATTAAGAAGGTAGCTAAGAAAGGTATATACTAGATCTAGTCTCTATAGAGGCTATATAAGTCTACTTAGAGAGTATTATTTAAGAAAGCAAGACATATCTATACTATAGTTATTAGGCTAGCCCTAATATATAAATACTAAACTTAGTTTAACCTAGAAGGAATAAGTAAATATAATAAAGGCCTTACTAAACTAATTAAGCAAGTCTAGAACTAAGCTCTAAGGAATATTATAGGTATATATAAGTTAGTTATAGCTATAGTTCTTTAGAGGGAAGTAAGTATCTCTCTAATCTAGCTCTATACTTAAGACCTTACTAGATAATATATAAGGAACAAAGTAGATAATATAACCTACTAGTATATTAAGTAAGTATATAGAAGAATTACTTAAAGAGAATAAAAAGTAAGGAGAAGAGGTAACTAGTATAGCAGGCAATATAAGATAAGAGTATAGGAAATTTAGGAGATAACTCTAAGCTAGAGGCTACCCTAGATAAGGATAGGAGTTAAGAACTAGTAGGAGCTTACTAGATAGGACTAAGAATAGGAGAAGGCTAAATAAAAGAGGAGTATAACAAGGGAGCAACTAGTAGTATAGGCTATAGTAGGATAATTTAGGGCTAGAGAGATTTATAAGAAGGCCCTAAGGCCTATAAGCACGATAATTACCCTAATTAAGATAGGACATATTAGACTCCGAGTATACCTAATAAAGAGGAGAGTCCTAGGAGTTATCCTAATATACTTATATAACTAAGGTATCTAGAATACTAAGTATATTTATATATCCTACTAAAACTATTAGAGTAATAGACATTAGCTATTTATAGTAGTAGGAACTAGCTTATAGGAAGACATATACTTAATACTAAGAGGCCTTAATACTATAGCTAGGTAGCTAATCTAAGAGGGATTATTAGACTAGTTCTCCCTAGCTAAGAAAGAGATTAATAAGGGAGAACGAAGCTATAGAGGAATAAGGAGATAAAGAGGAGTCTAGGAAGGAGAGTAAGGCAATAAGAGAGCCTAATTTTGCTTAAAGAAAAGCAAGATAGAAGAAGTAACTACTAACTATAAATATAAAGAGGAAGATAAGAGGTTTTTTATAGAATTTTCCCTTTTATATAATGCTAGAGCAAAGCTACTTACTCTAGATAAAGAGGTAGACTAGCAATAAGATTAATCTATCTATCTATATAAAGAAGACTAAAAATCTTAACTAGTTTTAAGTTTCTAGAACTTAGAATTAACCTCCTAGAAATAAAACAACTTAATAAATACCGAATATAATACCTAGACGGCATATATATCTATAAAGACTTAAAACTACGAGTAAAAATATAAAATTCTCTTTCTAAATTAATTAGGCCTTTATTTTCTATCTTTTTACGAATATCTAACGACTCTAGAATAACTCTTTAGATTTACTTCTTTACTCTTCTAAGATTATATACCTAGGTATACCTTCTAACTCTATAAGTCTAAAGCTTAAATCCTTAGCTCTCTTCTACTTAGACTTTAATTTCTCCTTCCTAGCTCTTTTTAGATTTACTTTCCCTAGCTTCTTTTATTATCTAGTCCTTAACTTAGTTATTAGAATCTAAGTTAGAATTAGAATTAGAGTTAGTATTTAAACTATTTTTAAATTAGGTATTAGAGTCTCTAATAACCTTAACCTCTAGGTTGCTCTTAGATATCCTTTTTATATTAGAAGCTATAGGAACTATACTAGAAGGCTACTCTAGTATAGGGCTAGCTTCTACTACTTTCTTCTTTTTAAATTTAGAAGAGGATTAACTTAAGAAATAGGAACTAGTAGCTCTAGTTACCTAATTAGCTAACTTTACTAAGGAAGTACTACCTACGAAGTCCTATTATATGCCTCTACGCGGCCGTAGGTAGAAATAGATGCTCTCGAGTATACTAGTAAAGTATAAGGGCATATAAGACAATCCTACTTCGCTGCCGCTAGCTATATACTTAATAAGATAAGAACTACCTTAAGATAACCCTAAGACTACCTAACGAACTAAGGCAGAACCCTACTATAGAAGAGGTAGAAAAGAGAGGATAGAATAGAAGTAGGTAGGATAGGAGCAGAGAGAGGAGGCAGCTACTAGGTAAGAGATTAGCTATTTACCTACTAAAAAGAGCTATAGAAGGAAGAGAGAAAGGCAGACCCTTCCTACCTAGAATATATATTTCTAGAGACGACCCTCTAGGTCCGAGACGAATAGAAATAGAGGCCTTTATATCGACTCGATGCACTATACTAGCTATATCTGCTAGAACTAATTTTAGATGCTAAAATTCTATATATAGGGCTTAGCGCTTAGCGCTAAGGCGCACTAAGCGAAATTCTAGTTCCCCTAGGTATCGGCCTATAATATATATTTTTAGCGCAAATAAGATACCTCTACTACCGAGAGTTTTTTAGCCTAGGAGGCTTTTCTCTCTCTCTTACGACTAGTTAGGCATTAGGCCTACCCGTGCTATATAGTCTTCGACTCCTATAGTACGTTAATAGAACAAATAAACAAATAAATAAATAAACTAAGGAAGTACTAAGACTAAGTAAATTCTCTTCCTTTAAAACCTTCTAATTAACTAGAAAGAGGAAGGTTAGATAGCTAGAACTAAAGGCTATACTATCTAGATAATCCTACTTAGTATAATAAAACTAATATAAAGGTAAAGGGCCTATTCTTAGAATATAATCTAAACTAGTAGGATTTAGTAGGTTCTCTAAGTCTAGAAATTTCTAAAATCTATTAAAGGCTATATAGTATCTAGTAGTATCTAGAATAATCCTATTAGCCTAGGCCTCTAACCTTAGGACTTAGACTATTAGTTTAGATCTAGTTAATCTATTATAAGCTATACTAGAAAGAATCTCTTTCTAGATAACTTTAGGTTCCCTAACTACTTTTAGCTAGGTACTTAGACTATATCTAGAAGAGGAAGATTAATTATACTAGCTATTATATAAGTAGTTAGTATAAGTACCTCTAAAGAGCTACTTATTATCTAGATCTTCTTAACTAAGTCTTAGTACTCTTCTATAAGCTAGAAATAGAGTAGTTTTACTCTTTTTATAATAGTTATAAGGGCCTTTAGAATCCTTAGCCTACTCTAAGAAATAAGTAATAATAGATACTACTTTATAGAGAGAACTATAGGGCCTATATTCTTTAACTCTTATCTAGGAACCTTTAGATATCTTTATCTTAAAGAGAAGCTAGTATTCTAGCCCTAGGATTCCTCTAATACTTAAGTATAGCCTTCTATTCCTATAGAAATTTAGAAATAGCCTAGGAAATATATCTAGAATACCTAGTAATCTAAATAGGTCTAAGAAATATCTAGCCCTTTCCTAGATATTCTAATTAAAGAGTATAGTCTTATCCTACTAGCTTTAGACCTTCTTAGAATACTACCTCTTCTAGATCTTCTTTAATAGCTTCCTAGCCTACTTATCCTTCTTAAAGACCTAGTATTTAGAGTTTATCTTAATAATATCCTCTAGAAAAGATAAGGTACTAGAGGCCTTAGAAGGTTCTATACGTACGAGATCGCGCGAAGAAAAAAGATAGGAGACGAGAAGTTCTAGTAAAATAGGCCGGATACTATAACTCTATCTAGAAGCTCTTAGGAGAATTAGTAGATACTACTATATTAGATACGTTTAAGGAAAAGTTTAGAGACGCTAATACTAACGATAGACTATTATAGAAATATTCGCGTAGGAAAGCAAAACGTAAAGAAAAGTCGTAGAAGAATAGCTAATAAATAAAGAAGAAAAGAGAAGAAGTTAAGGAGATAGCTAACGAGTAGTAGTTTATATATCTATAAAAAGAAAAAAAAAGGAGGAAACCTTAAGAAACTATACGCGCCCTACTAAAAAACTACTACCCTACTTAAGAATAGCGTCGAGCGCTAAGGACTAGAGTAGGTAGTACGCCCTCTAGGCTATAGTTATAAAGGTTAGTATATAGTAATATATTAAGCGCCTCTAACTATACTCGTTAGAGATATTAAGAGACTAATTCTTACCGATTCCTTTTTATGCGTTTAGCGTACTTTTATCTTACGCTAAGTATACGTAGTATAAGCTAGATACTTCGGCGTCTAACTTAGACGCCCTCTAAGCTATTAGCTCCCTAAGCTATCGCTCTTATAATTATCTCCTCTTCTTTATAGAGCTACTTTAGCTCGTAGGAGAGTCTATATTAATATAGTAGCCGGCCGCTTATATTCTTATTACGTTACGGTTACGTTACTCTACTACCTTATAGTCGTACGCGATTTTTAGTAGTACTATAGTAACGTATTAGATCTTAAGGGACTTTTATATTATAGACCCTATATAGGCCGCGCGTTAATTACGGAGTAGGTACGGGCTATAAGTTCGCGCCTAATTACGTTAATACTTATTCTAGTATACTATCTTTAGATAAGCGCCCTACTCTCGCCTCGTACTATCTATATATCTTTCTAGCCTTTTCCTAGTACTCGTTCTATAAGTATTATACCTTCTAAGAAGAACTCTACTCTTATAATCTTAGCCGATTCTTATACTATTACTAACCTCCCTACTACTAAGAACGATAACTATTATTATTATCTCTTATATTTAGTAACGAGTAAGTCTAGCGTTCTATATACGTATTAGCTACGAGTTCCTTACTAATATAGTATATATAGCCGGCGTTTAGCTATATAATAGAGTTATAAAATTAAGTAAGAAGAAGAATTACTAGCGCTATAATAATAATAACTACTCCTACGACTACTATACTAACTTAGATATTATTACGTAGTCGAAGCGCTTACGCTTCTACCTTACTAAGCTAGCTATGAGTAGGCCGGCTATACGCGCTAAGTAGCTCCGCTACTACTCTATTAATCTATAGGCCCTAATTACTAATAGCCTTAAGGTCCTATAGTCTAATAAGAGCAAGTCGGCTAGAGTCTTTAAGACCTTAAAGAAGGGCGGAGCTAGCGCTACGCTAGCTAGTAGCGGTCCTTCTACTACTAAGCTACTTATAGCTAGTAAGTAGATCGCTCTATCCTCTAAGCTCTTTAAGCTTAAGTACGAGGTATATCTTATAAGTTATATACTCCTCGTACGCGTTACTAATATTCTTTATAGCGTCTACGCCTACTTAGCGCCTCGAAAGAGGCCCTCGATATAGCGGTTTATACTATCTACGCCGACCGTCTTACTAGCTAAGTAGAGGAGGTCTTTAATAACGAGGCCTTTATAGTAGAAGAAGAGAAGAAAAAGGAGGATAATAAGGAAGATAAGAAGAATAAGAAGAATAAAAAAGAGAAGAGCGAAGATATAGAGGAGTAAGCTAGCGTATCGCGCGCTCTTCTTATACTCTCTCCTTACGCTTCTCTCGCGCTACTTATATAGTCCGCCGCCTTATTTTATACTTCTATTCTACGCCGGCGCTACGGCCTATTTATACTATACCTATAGGCGCTATAAATAAATAATTTCTCTCTACTTTATATCCTCTATTCCTTTAGTAATTTTCGTAACGTAACGTTTTATTATAGCCTTAGCGCTTAGCGCGCACTCGTCGTAAATTATAGTAGTCGCGACGGTTAATAATTAATTAGTAGCGCGGTAGCCGCGATAGTTAACTTTATAGCTTACGTAAGCTCCTCTTACTCTACTCTTACGCCTTAAATTCCTCGAGCGCTTTATATTCCTCGATATATTCGATTAGTTCCTACGTATTATATTCTTCTAGCTAGCCTTTCTACTAGACTAGCTACTTCCTCTTACTCTTCTTAACTCGAGTTTCTAGTACTTTCTCGACTATTTACTCGCCCTTATTATCTATAAGAGGCAAGCTAGTCTCCTAAGATTCGCTACTATACTAAGGTTCTAGAAGGAATACGTAGAAGATATTATAGATACGTAATCCTATTAGAAGAGCTAGGTAGTACGCCTACTTCTTAACTACGTCGATTACTTTAAATAGTCTAGCGAACTTATCTACTATCTTTAATAGCACCTTTAGTTTTAGGTTCTTTATAAATAAGAGGACTATATTACCGACCTTATATTCCTTTAGCTAATACTTCTAGTTATAATACTTAGCCTACGACTCGCTTACTTACTACTAGCGCTTTATTAACTCCTTATAGTTCCGCTTTAACCTTTTTATAGCAGCCTTTACTACTAGTACTTCTCTCTATAGAATCGCGCTCTAAGATTCGGTTACGTCCCTCTTATAGGTCTCTATCGTTAGGTCTAGGTTAAACTCGTAGATAACGTAGAATAGCGATATCTTTAGTATTATATTTAGGCTATTATTATACGCGAATTCTATAGAGGCTAGTATAGACGCCTAGTCGTCTTAGTTCTTCTCGTAATAGATACGTAGGTACTACTTAAGCGTCTAGTTTACGCGTTTAGTCTAGCTGTCCGTTTATAAGTAAAATACTATACTTAGCTTACGTTTTATATATACCTCGAAATAGAAGTCTAACTAGAACTAGCTAGTAAATATAGACTCTTTATTAGAGATAATACTACTAGGTATACCTTAAAGTCGTATAACTTTATTAAGTAGAATATTCGTAAGCTTTACGCTTATATAGCGTTTTATCGTCCGAACGAAAGTTACTATCTTAGAATAGCGGTTAATAATTATAAGGATCGCGTTAAATATACGACTATTACGCTTACTCGGTAGAAGGTCTATAATAAAGTCTATAAATAGATCTTTCTACGGCCGTTCTAGTAGAAGAAGCGTAACTATCTCGCTATAGGAATAGTAGCGCCTCGCTTTCGCCTTCTAATAGCTACTATACGATTCGACGTATTACCTAACGTCCTCGTTAATCTCTAGCTACTAGTACTTTCTCTTAACGAGTTCCGTAGTCTTATTCTTACTAAAATAGCTAGCTAGGAAGTCGTCGTAGTATATACGAATTACTTACGTTTATAATACGAGGTCGTAGGGAAGATATAATACCTCTTTACGATATATATACCTATCTCGAATAGTATACTTATCGCTTTCGCCTTTATTACTCTCTACCTATATATATAGCTTCTTTACTATCGAGTCTAGCTAGACTAGCGTAGCTACGTACCCGATTACTAGGTCTAAGGTATTAGCGTACGGCCGTTCCTTTATAATAATAGCGCTAGCGACCCGTATTAGTAGCGCGAATCTATACGGGCTTAGCTCGTAGCGTTCGGGGCTAGTAAGCTATATTCTATTAGCTACTTTCGTTACCGCCCTCTAGTTTATTATATACTAGCGGTTATAGGCGGCCTTAATACGGTTTATAACCGGTCTACCTACTCGGAGGTGCCTACGAAGTCCTATTATACGCCTCTACGCGGCCGTAGGTAGAAATAGATGCTCTCGAGTATACTAGTAAAGTATAAGGGCATATAAGACAATCCTACTTCGCTACCGCTAGCCGCATACTCGATAAGATAAGAACTAAGATAAGAACTACCCTAAGATAACCCTAAGACTACCTAATAAACTAAGGTAGAACTCTACTATAAAAGAGGTAAAAAAGAGAGGATAAAATAGAAGTAGGTAGGATAGAAGCAAAGAGAGGAGGCAGCTACTAAGTAAGAGATTAGCTATTTACCTACTAAAAAGAGCTATAGAAGGAAGGGAGAAAGGTAGACCCTTCCTACCTAGAATATATATTCCTAGAGACGACCTTCTAGGTCCGAGACGAATAGAAATAGAGGCCTCTATACCGACTCGATATACTATACTAGCTATATCTACTACTAGAACTAATTTTAGATATTAAAATTCTATATATAGGGCTTCGCGCTTAGCTTAGCGCTAAGGCGCACTAAGCGAAATTCTAGTTCCCCTAGGCATCGGCCTATAATATCTGTTTTTAGCGCGAATAAGATACCTTAACGACTAAAGAGTTTTTATAGCCTAGGAGGCTTTTTCTCTTACGACTAGATAGGCCTCGGCCTACCCGTACTATATAGTCTTCGACTCCTATAGCACGTTAATAGAATAAATAAACAAATAATAAACCTACTCGGCGGTCGCTTTAAACTTAGAGTTTCTACTATAGCGATAGTAATAGGTTATTTATCGCCTATATATCTTTTATATAATCGCTACGCCTCGATAGCGCGTCGGCTACGTTTAGCTTGCCCGCTCTATAACTAATTATAAAGTTATACGGGGCTAAGAACGTAGCCTACCTAGCCTATCGGCCCGTTAACTACTTTATACCTATAAAGGCCTTTAGGTTAGCGTAGTCGACTAGTATCTCTACCTTATACGTAGCGCCTTTAAGGTAAGGCCTCTATATCTTAAAGAATTCTACTACTACGAGGAGTTCCTTATTATAGACCTCGTAGTTATACTTAGTATTAATTATCTTCTACGAAAAGAACGTAATTAGGTACTATTCTAACTCGAATAGCTAGCTTAGAATACTAGTAATAGCGAAGTTAGATATATTAGTCTCGACTCGTAGGCGTAATATAGAGTTAAAGTACCTAAGAAGTAGCGCGGTCTAGAAGCGTTCTTTTAACTTTAAGAAAGCCTACTCCTTAGCTTTGCCCTAACTAATAGGCCTCGGCTTCCTACTATTCTTCGCGCCTTTTAAGAGTATAGTTAGTAGTACTACGACCCTTAAATATCTAAAGATAAAGTAGTAGTAGAAGTTCGCGAACCTAAGGAACGATTAAACCTCTATTAGAGTAGTCGGCCTCGGCTACGAGGCGATTACGGCTACCTTACTAGGGTCTATCGCTACGCCTTTAGTTATAACTACGAACCTAAGGAAGTTAACTTATTTCTAGAAGAACTTGCACTTAACGCGTTATACGTAGAGTCTAAATTTATAAAGCCTCTTAAGCGTAGCGTATACGTCTCTTATATAGTCCTCGCGAGTCTTACTATAGATTAGGATATTATCTAGGTATACTACGTAACTTATATCTACTAGCCCTACTAGCGCGCGGTTAATATACGCCTAGAATATTACTAGGGCGTTCGTTAAACTAAAGGGCATTACCTAGTATTAGTAGTAATCGTATCGCGTATAGAACGTAGTCTTCTAGTAGTCGCTTAGTTTAATACGGATGCGATAATACGCGTCTATAAGATCTAGCGACGTAAACTATATAGCTCCTATAAGTCTATCTAGCGTTTTACTAATAAGAGGGAGCGAGTACTAATTCTTAATCGTAATCTCGTTTAGCCTATAGTAGTTTATATATAACTATAGCTTACTATTCTTCTTTAGTACGAATAGGATAGGCGTACCTACCTTACTATTAGAACGCTCGATCTAATTATACTCGAGCTTAGTCTTTAGGTACTTCTTAAGCTCTTCGAGCTCTCTACCTAACTAGTAGTATAGAGGCCTAAAGAGTAGTATAGTACTTAGCTTTAGGTCGATCGTATACTTAGCGCTATCGATAGGTCTACTTCGTATTTCCTCTATTAGGTTAAGGACGTCGTCGAACTAATAGAACTCCTCTAGTATTAGAGTAAGCTCCTCGCCTATTCTACTTAAGCTAACTATAAATATAGCAGGTGCCTTCTAAAGATCTTTAAGGAACTTATAGGCCTCTTAGACTTTAAATCGGCCGAAACGATCGTTACTATAACGCTATTTATCTATACTACTATCGATACTTACCCGTTATATACGTTACTATAGATAGCTAAGGATAATATTAGGATCTAGTATATTATATACGTAGCAGATCCCTCTAGTTACGCGCTCGATCCCCGAGGAGTCTACGAGCCTTATATATATATAGTGCGTACTATAATAATAACCTAGTTTACTCGTAAAGGTAGTAGCTAGTAGCAAGGCCGCGTTTAGCCGTAAGGGTAATTTATACTAGAGTACGAAGGCTTATAATACTATATTAATATTTATAGTATTATTAAGAAGGAACTCGGCTAGCCTACGGCCCTTCTAAGACTTAACTTCTCCTCGTACTCGTACTACTAGTACGTATTATATAGGTAGGTACCCTATACTATCTACTTTAGCGGTAGAGACTTATATAATATCTTCGTCGCTTCTGCTTTTTTTAACTTACCTACGGCTACCTTATAGACCGCTAGCTTATTACTATCCTTATTCTTATTTAAATAATCTAGACGGATATAGCCTACCTCGTTATAACCGTAATACTTAGGTTACTAGTCCTTATCTTTACCTTTACGCTTATTCTAAGAGTTCTTCTCTTTTAAGTTAGACCTATAACTACTTTTAGAGGTATACGCGCTACTATTAACCCTCTTACGCTTTAACTACTAGTGCGACGCGTCCTTATTACGGTCGTATAAGCCTATATCGCGTAGTATTAACCTTTCTATCTATTTAAGGCGTTATACTAGAGCGACGAGGTCGGCGCGCTTCGCTAGAATAATATAGTTCTTAATAATATCCTTCTATAGTAATAGCTTTAACTTTATAAGAAGCTAGCGAACTAACTACGCCTCGGTATAGTCGCCGAGCTATACCTCGAGACTACTAAGGTCTATTACGAATTATCGTATACTCTAATTTTCGCCTTAGCGTATTATCTCGTACTTAATAGTTACGAGTAGCTAGCGGTTCGCTTAATCCTTAACGATATTATATAGGAACTTATAGAACTACGCCTAAGTATACTCCGCTAGAAGTATACTAGGGTACTCGTTATACTAGGCTTCCTACGCTTCGCCTATAAGAAATATAATACTAGCGATTACTTTCTAGTATTCTATTATAAACTTTCTCGGCGCAGCTATAAAGTTTACTTTATATACGTAGATATATTCCTAGGCTTCCTTAACGGTCTTACTCTTAAATAGCTTAGAAGAGCGGAGCTTAATAGATTCGTAGAGCGTATATTCGTCGCTACTATAACGCGTACTATCCTTAGTATCTCTAGTAGTACTCGCTATACTAGAGTACCTCGAGCCGAGACTTCTTACTATCGTACTTAAGTATATTAGTAGGGTAGTCGTCTTAACTTCTCGCGTTAAGCGTTTATTCTCTACCTAAAGAGCGCGAAGTTCGAGCTATTCGCGTAGCGTAGCGTTCTTTTATTCGAGACGCTCGCGCCTCGCCTACGTATTATTAATATCGTTTATTTCCTCGTCTTCTTTAGCTTTAGAGTTTAGTAACTCTTTTACGTAGCCTAATAGTAGTACTACGGACCTAGCGCGTTCGCTATAGTTATCTAGCTATATAGATACTCCTTACGTAAGTATAGTAGGCCTTAATAGATTACTACTCTTAATAAGGTAGAAGAATTAGTATAATAAAGGTTAGTATATAGTAATATATTAAGCGCTCCTAACTATACCTATTAGAGATATTAAGAGACTAATTCTTACTAATTCCTCTTTATACGTTTAGCGTACTTTTATCTTACGCTAAGTATACGTAGTATAAGCCGGATACTTCGGCGTCTAACTTAGACGCCCTCTAAGCTATTAGCTCCCTAAGCTATCGCTCTTATAATAGTAGTAGGTTAGTAAAGGATAATATATAGAAAGGAATAATACTTACGCCTAACTCTACTAGGCTACGACTCTAGATACTAAGGCGGTTACCTTATAAGCGACCTCGCTAAAAAGAGATTAGCTCGTACGAATAAAAGAGGAGAACGGAGGAAATTACTTAGAGAGTAGGCCGGCCGCCTATAAAGGCTTTAAGGCCTTATAGGCCTTAAGGACCTACCTTAGGTTATTATAGGCGCGCTGCCTAAAAACGCGTATTAGCTAGAAGAAAACTAATAGAGCGCTAAATTTTACCTACTCTTAGGCGTTAGTAGCGTACGTCTAGGTAGCGTAGGCTATATAAGCTATAAGTAGACTAAAGGAAGCGATTAGCGATATCTTTCGAGTAAAGAACGAGATATATATAGAAGAATATAGAAGCGGCGCCTATCGGCGTAGGCCTAGTAGGCCCGCACGATAGTAGACTATAGAAGGTTAGTAGAAGCTACGCGAAAAGAATCGGAAGGAGCTTATAGCCTATAGTACGTAGTCGTCGCTAGAATTAGTATAGTCGCGGTAGTAGATACTAGAACCGATATAAGTATTTATCTATCTTTAGTTAATCTCGTATAGAGTACGAAGGAAACGGCCGGGACGCCTAACCTTATATATATATATATATATATACGTAGAAGGGTAGACTATAAGCTAGTTAGAATTAAGAAGGAACTCGTAAAAAGAATAGTAGAGAGCTTACTATACGTACGTACGTACGTATATATATATATATATATAGGTATAGGTACTAGAAGCTAGTTAGTTTAAGAAGGACCTTAGAAAAGAAGCTATAAAAGCCTACCGCGTATATATATACGTATATATATCTATAAAAGAAAAAGAAAGAAAGAGAAGAGAGCGAGGGAAGCGCCTATATCTCTACGAATAATAATAAGAAGGCACGACAATATATACCTAATAATAGTAGTAGATACTAACCGCAATAATAGTAGTCGCGCTCTCTAATAATATAGTTAAGGTAGTAACGGTAGAAGTAACGCGTTCTACGCTATTCTAGTAGAAGGAACTATATAGTATCGATATAGTATTACTAACGAATCGCTCGCTAGTAGCGAGGGATTCTAGGTCTTTTTCTATAGACTCCCGCGACTTTACGACGGCATTTTACGTAGCTACGACGATAAGAACGTTACTCGAGTTACTATAGAAGTACCCTATACGAATAACTACGCGTCGCGCGTAGTTTAAAGAGAAGAAGAAGAGTAATATAAAGGGCGAAGCCCTAGTTACTAAGTACTAGCTTCTCTAGTACGAAGGCTTAGCGTACTAACTAATATCTCTCGGACGCCTTAGTATAAACGTCTTCCTTCTTATCGAACTTATTAAATACTACTACGAACTATCTACGTACGCGTTATTCGCCCGTTATAGCTTTTACGTTATACTCGTAGAGTAGAATAGGCTTCGTAGTCGCTACTTTAAATCGTATTAAATTCTAATATATCGTAGTTAGTTAGTATAGTTAGTATTCTTATTTTTCTTTATAACTATAGTCGCTAGTTTAACTAGCGCTTCTAATATACTATAACGCTTAGTTCTATATATACGTATATTTAGTATTAGAGTAATTCTATTATTCTCGTAGCGACTTAGTTTTATTCCCTAGTATAAAACTTATCTTTTTAAATTTAAGTCCCTATAAAGACCTATATAAGAACTAGTAGTATTTAGACCCGACCTATTAATTTTATATTAGGTCGAGGACTCTATCGATTTAGATCTTAGGTCGGTTCTCTTAGGAACTAACTTAGATCTAGAACCGACTTAAAGTTAGGAACCTATTCTAACCTCTAGTCGCTCGGCTACTTACTCGCCTATTTAGTAAAGATATTCCTTTCTAGTAGAACTAGGCCTACGCGGCCGCCTTTAATAAGCTACGTCGTCTATTTACGACCGCCTCGCTCTTCTAGTACTTCGACCTCGATAAGAAATCCTACGTAAAGACTAATACCTTAAATAGAGTTATAGGCGCGGTCCTACTCTAACAAGACTATACTAACGCCTCTTAGCTACCTATTATCTTCCTCTCGCGTAAGATAAGCTCTATTAAATATAATTATAATATCTACGATAAGGAATTACTAGTAATTATTAAGGCCTTTAAAGAGTAGCGGCCTAAGCTCGAGGCTTTAGCCTTCTCGATTAAGGTTAGCTTCGACTATAAGAATCTACTCTACTTCTTTAAGAGTAAAGTTCTAAACTAGCGCTAGACGTAATAGAGCGAGTTCCTATCTCGATTCGATTTCGTAATCTAGTATACTCTTAGCTATACTAATTCTTAAGTTTGTTTATTTGTTTATTTATTTATTTATTCTATTTACGTACTTTAGGAGTCGAAGACTATATAGTACGGGTAGGCTTACTAGTAAGCCTAACTACCTTATTTGCGAGAGAATAGCCTCCTAGACTAAAAAACTCTCTTCTTATTTGCCCTTATTCGCATTAAAATATATATTATAGGCTAATGCCTAAGAATTCCTAGAATTTCTATAGTAGTATACGCTAAGCTTTACTAAGGCTTAGCGCGCTAAGCCCTATATATATAGAAATAAATTTAGAATCTAGAAAGGTTAGTAGTATTATAGTCTAAGTCATATAGGTAGGTAGGTAGAGTTATATAGGCCTTTATACTTATTTAGAGTAATACTTAGGGCCCCTAGTCCTAAGTAGTAGGTTATTCTAGTTAAAAAGAGTCTGCCTTTATCTCTTTTCTCTAAGGCTTCTTACTATAGTTTAAATAGTATTTCTTAAGCTAGAGTAGTTACTTCTTCTCTTATCTATCTATTTTCTCTTTCTACTTCTCTACTTCTCTTTCTATCTCTCTCTTCCTTCTTTTATATACTAGTTTATATCGTTCTAGTTTAGTCGTTATTTTAGTAGTTTTAGTACGACTATAGTAGAGGATTATCTTATTTTGCCCTATACTTTACTAGCGTACTCTAGGAGTACCTATTTCTACCTATAGCCGCGTAGAGGCGTATAATAGGACTTCGTAGGTTACTAATTCTTAAGTAGATACGTTAACTTAATAATATAGGGATACTCTACTAGATTATAAGAGTCCTCGTTATAAGTAAGTAGTCTTAAAGACTAGAAACCTAAGCTACGAACTCTACTCTCGAATTAATAGTAGCTTAAGAAGAGTAGACTCTTTAGTATTAGAATTTACGCTCGCCCTAACTTTAGCTCTTTACGCTAATATAAACTCGGTTCTCGATATACTTAATAGCTTGCCCGAGCTTAAGTAGAAGACGGTCCTTAATAATAAGAGTTAAGCCTTAAAGGATTTAAAGGAGGAATTAGATATAGAATCGGAATTCGAAGAGTTTAAGGACTAGCTAATAGTCCTTTTAAAGAATATCGACGCTACTTATACTTAAGACTAAGAAGCTTAGGAACTAGTAGCTATAATTCGAGACGGTAATCGCTATTTTAACTATTAGACCTTATTAGAATATACTCTTTATAAAGGAAAAGTACTATATTAAGGCGCCCTCTTTATTTTAAACTACGACGATCTCTACTACTAGGTTCTATAAGCCTACTACGACCTTCTTACTATAACTTATCTAGGTAAGGAAAAGATACTCGGTCTCTTCTACTAGTACTACTACTAGCTCGAGATATATCGAGATTATAACTATTACGAGAAGAGGTACCCTATCTACTACTAGGCTAAGGTTAATAGATAGAAGCCTATAGGCCTACTTAAACCCCTCGATATCCTACTCGTACTATAGAGGCATATCTTAATAGATTTTATCGTAGAGCTACCTTCTATAAAAACCTAAAGTAGCTATATAGTCCGAAATATCCTAGTAGTAGTCGACTACTTAACTAAGTAGCGCTACTTTATTTATTATAGAAGTATACTAGCTCTAGCTACTACGTAGTTATTCCTCGAATATATCTATCGGCTTTATAGCCTACCTAAGTCGATCGTATTAAATCGCGGACTATAGTTTATTAGTTACTTTTAAAGAAGACTATATCGTATCCTTAAGATCTCCTTAGCGCTCTTTATAGCGTACTATTCTTAGACCGATAAGTAGACTAAGATTATAAACGTACTATACGAGTAGATATTAAGATACTACGTTAATTATAACTAAGATAATTAGCTATAATACCTCCCTACTATAGAATTCGTAGCTAATAACTAGAATTTAGCCTCTACTCGAGTCTCTTTCTTTTATATAGTTTATAGTTATTATCCTCGCTCTAGTATAGAGCTACTACTAACCTTAGAACCTCTTATAGATACTATAGAATAAGATATAGACGAGTTCGTAACTAAGATATAGTAGGTTTATAATAAGATAAAGTTAGATTTAGATTACGCTAAGGAAGTCTATTAGTACTATACTAACCGGCGCCGAGCTCCGGCTCTATACTACTAGCTAAGAAATAGAGTCTTCTTAGACTTTAAGTACTTCTAGACTAGGCGACTATATAAGAAGCTAGACTAGAGGAACCTAGGTCTATTTAAGGTCCTAGAGGCCGTAGGTAGCTACGTATACCGCTTATAGCTCCTACTAGAGATATAGATCTATCTAGTATAGCTTATTATTAGATTACGCTCTATAGAAAATAACCCGTTCCTCTATTAAATAAAAAAAGAGCCGCCGGCTATATAAGTAGAGTAATAAGAGAAGGAAGGCTCTACTAAAGCGTAAGAGCCTAAGTATACTATAAAGAAGGTCTTAAAGATCTTATATAAGAATACGATTAGAAAGGACTCTCTATATAAGATCTAGTAGGTAGGCTACTTAAATATAGTAAGTAATACGACCTAGGAGCCTCTAGAATACGTCGTATTTAACCTAGATAGGATTAGAGACTATAGCTAGCTATACTACTTCCTACTTACGTAGAATAAAGCTAAGCTAGTAGTAGCCTACTACTAGAATATTAAAAGAGGCATTCGCCTAGAACTAGATATAGAGGACTAGTACCCGCTATATATATAGCTACTAGTAGAATAAGACCTAGACGATAATTTAAGCGATTCTAAAAAGTCTACTACTATTTCTACTTCTATTATATAGCTTAGCCTTAAGAAAGGTACTATTAAAAGAATAAGTTAGACTACGCTACCTTAGGTATAGACTAGTACTAGGTCTCTAGTCGTAAGTAAAGTAAAGCTTAAGAGTAAGAGGAAGTTAGAAGCGGCCTATCTCTATAAAGCTAGCTCTAAGTAACTAGAGAACTAGCTAGAAGGAAGAGTAAATAGAATAAGCAAATAGTAAATAGCGGGCCGCGCGCTAGCGCGCGTATTATATTTAGTCTAAGGTACCTCGTATACCTCTCTTTCTTTAGTACGTTTCGTTCTATAGCTTAAACTATAAGTTCCTAGTACTTTATAGCCTTCGGGTATCTCTATCTCTCTTTAAGCTCTTACGCCTTTATAAGACTTCTAAGTTTAATCGAAAGTAATTAGAGAACAACCTCGCTATCGCTACTAAATAGAGTATTAGGTTATAACCTAATATTTAGAAGCGACCCTACTATTTTTCTAGAAAATTAAGACTCCTTAATAATAACTATCCTAATCGACTTAATTTGTTAGCGCTACCCTCTAATACTCTCTTCGTAATAGATATTTAAGTTTAAGCAAAATCGATTAAAAAACAACTTCGCTATTACTATTTATATTACGTTTATATTAGACGACTAGGTATACTAAAGGTTAATATCTATCTATTTACGTCTATTAAAGGAAGCGTCTATATACTAAGTACTAAGCCGTCCGTATAGGCTTAGCTAGACCGTAATAATCTCTCTTAGTCTATCTAGAAAAAAGGCGTCGTCCGCGACGTAAAGCGTCGTCCGCGACGTAAAGCCCTCTATTTTAATCTATATTAATCTATATCTTAATTACTTTCTTAATCTATACTAATCCGTATCTTAATCGCTTTTCTTACTATTTTCTAGCAATCCTTCTATACTCTTCTTAAACTCCTTTTATACTTTAATTTAAGTAGGATAACTACCTCTCGGCGATAGAGCTAGTAACGGTCGCGCTCTTTGCCTTTCTACTATCCTTCTTTAGTATACCTACTATAGCTATACTAGTAGCTCTAGTCGTCCTTAGAGTTCTAGTAGTTTTCGAGGTACTACGTACGCTACGTAGTATTAGTATATCCTTCGCCTTAGGTATAGCTAGTAACGGCTTAGCTTTCTTTCTTTCGAGTATAGTAGCGTTAGCCGCGGCTTTTCTCTTTAGTAGAGGAGCTTTCTTCTACGCGTCGCTATCGTCGCTATTATTAATAAGGAGGCTAGTTATAGTATCGTCGTTGCCTATAGTAGTACGCTTTATAGTATCGTCGTCGTCTAGTATAGCGGCGCGCTCGAGGTCGCCTAGTAGGTCCTTACTATCTAATTCTTACTCGCCGCTTAGAGTCTCTCGTCTACTACTATATATACTAGGACGGAGCTTAGAGTAGATGCTTAGAGTAGGGTCGTCGCGTTACTTAGGCGTTAGGGCCTAGTAACGACTACGAATAGAATAGGTAGATAGACTAAGAGAGTCGAGGTCGGAGCCTACGTTATAGTCGAAATTATAGGAGTTAATACTAAGCTCTACTAACTTACTACGCCTCGGTAGGCCGCGGGCGTCTACTATAGTATCTAGGACGTAGATAGTACTAAGGAAGTACTTTAGTACTAGTATTATTAGCTACTAATAGAGGTTATTAAGGACGTTAAGGAGAATACCTATATAGTCGATATAGATAAGCTAATCGATAAGGTTGCTAGCGGCTAGGAACGTAGATAGTCTAATACGTTAGGTACCTTTTATAGTATTAGCGAACTTATAGTTAGAGGAGTAGCTATTCTTAAGAATAAAGTAGTCCTAGTTAGCGCTATAGTCGTAGAGCTTCTAGAATTTAGCGTCGCTATAGAAGATATAATAGCTATATACTACGGCGTAGTACTCGTTAAGTATATAAAGGCGCCCTATAGGTAGACGGGCGTCTAATACGCCTCTCTTAGAGTCGAAAACGGCGGGCTATATCTTATATATAAAATCTATAGAAATATACTTTCCCTAGAGTAGCTCGTAGACGCGACCGACGTAATAGTCCTCTATTTATAGGCTGTCTAGTAGTAGCGTATCTATATAGGTAAGCCCTAAGGCCTTAAAATAGATAATATAGTCGAAAACGTAGTAGGACTTATCGATATCCTAACTAAAGCGCTACTATAGCTCGATATTCTTATACTAGATAGAGTCTTCCTAGTATTAGTAGAAGGGGTCGTCTAACTTATTAGACGCATTAGAGGAAGCTAGAGCTTCGCTAGTAGCGTCGTTAGCGACGTTAAGAGTAGGCGTAGCGGCTTAGCTATTAGGTAGTAGGTCGCTACTTAAGAGTAGAGCGAGAGCATTAGAGACTATAGACGCGAGATTATAGACGTTATCCTCGTAGCCTAGTAGATTAAAGGGCTTTACTAGGCTATCTCTACCTTATATACTATTATTATCGGATAACGTCTAGAAGAAGTCGTTACGAACTACCTAACGTCTACTACTATCCTTAGCTAAGAGGCGTAATAGTACTACCTCTAGAGACGAGTTCTCTATTAGGCGACGGGCTACTCCGTCGCGTATAATAAAGCTAACGTATATAGGCTAGTTGCTATTAACGAGATTAACTAGGTCGCTAGTAGTATAGGTATTAAGGTAGTAAAGTAAGGATTGCGCTCCTACTAGCTTACTCTAGTAAAGCTCGGAGAGTAAGACTTAGAGTTTGTCTATAACGTACTAAATAACGAAGTCGATTATATACGGGCGGGTTTAAAATTAGAAGCCTACCGAATAGATATTACTAATATTAAACCTAAGATCGTCGGCGATATAGTTAAGGCTAGCTAGTATACTAAGCTAGGAATCGCTATTCTAAATAGCTACCTATATTAATTATAAAAAGTAAGACGTCGCGACTTATACCGCTACCTAGCTATCGGCGTTAGCTCGGACGCCCGTATAGAATTATTAGTAGATAAGGTCGAAAAAGCTATCCTCGTTTATAGCCTAGGAAGGAATAGTACTATCGCGCTTATATATATATCGAGCGTAGAGTACCGCGATCTCGTAGTCGTATCGCTCGGCTATACTATCGTTAGTAGCCTAGCGAGCCGCCCTCTCCTACTTTATATATTACTTTATAGCGTTTATAATATAGTCTATTAGCTAGTCCTCGTCGTAGCTAGTAGTCCGCTCGTATAGCTATAAAAACTTAGGCGAGGTAAAGGTTAGAAGATAGTCGCTATCGCGAAGGAGCGCCTAGCCGGTTAATATATACGGATATATAGTAAGCTAGATAGTCTAGAGGGCGTTAAGGAGGTCTACTAGACTCTTAGCTACTATACTATATTATAGCGTCTAGGATAGTACGACCGTTCGGCTATAGAGAATATCTATAGTAATTAGCGCCGTCTACTAAGCTATATCGTCGGTAGGCTATAGGTTCGCCTCGTTAAAGAACGCCTAGTTAGATTCCTACTCTATAGTATCGTTAATAGAGTAGCGAGCGAGTAAGTTAGTTAACGGAGGTAGTAGTAGTAGTATTAGTAGTAGACCTATTAGAGTCTTATCCTCGCTTATTAGTAGTAGAGGCGGTCCTATCGCGGCCTTATCTTTACTAGTTAAAGCTTTAGCCTTACTTATTAGCGGCGAGGATAGTCTTATAATAGCCTTATCCTTAGTCGTCGAGGTCTTATCCTTACTTTTACTCTTACTTATTAGTAATAGGAGCGGTCTCTCTAAGGCCTCGTTAGCGGCGTTACTTATAGCGCCTATAAGTTCCTCGTTACTCTAGCTCCTCCTATTACTAATTAACTAGTCTAGGACGCCGTCTTTACCGACCTTATAGGCAAGCTTATAGTTCTCGTAAACTATTATCTACGTAGTATAATATCGAAATACCTCGTTAAATCTAGCGGCGTTAGTCTACGCTAGTAGTAGAGTCTATTAGAGTAAGGAGTTAGCGAAAGAGTCCTACTTTAGTAGCCTACTAATACGTACCTAGTAAACGGCCGTCTTAGCCGCGACCTAGAAGGCTCGTATATCGCTAAAGGCGAAGGTTCTAAGCTAGTAGAAGAGTAGGGCTACCCTAGGGGCTTATAGTTTATCTACTAACCTACTAAAGTCGTAGCCTTCTATATAGGCGACTATAGCGACCTAGTTAACCGCGTCGTCTATACTAATAAGATCGAGCTCCTAAGTCGAGTCGACGAGGATTAGCGCTAATAGATAGTAGACTACGAAGAAGGTAAAATTAAAGCCGAAGATAAGTACGTTAGCTAATAGTTAAGCTATTTAAGTATAGCGAAGTCGTAGGCGAGATAGGAACTAGAGCGCAAGCTACGAGTTATAATAGAAGACGTAGGTATAACTATCTTGCGTATCGACGACTATTTAAATTTCTTATATAGTTAGGAGATAAATACGTAGCTTCGGTACTAATATAAGCTATATATAAAAGAGAAAGACGAAGTTAGCGCTATAGTTAAAGAACGCTATTAGTACGACTACGTCGTTAAGTATACTATTATCTATTAGCTAGAGTAGAAGCGCCTACGAGATACTAGTTATTAGTAGTATAGAGTCTTATAGTTAGAAAGAGAACGTCGTCGTATCTAGTTTTATCGCCTATATCTCTAGAAGTAGTATAACTAGGCCGTATATAACCGTATTATATATATAGAAGGTCGTTATTAGGGGAATGCGGTCGTAGCTAGTAAATAAGGCCTTAGGTAGCGAATAAGAGAGGACGAGCGAGGCGTTTAAAACCTCCTATAGGTAGAAGAAGTCGCGCGGCTCGTACTAGAAGAAGGGGAGGGTCTAAGTACTAAAAGAGTAGTAGGCGAGGACCTAGGCTTCCTCTAGTATCTAGGCGTACGCTAGAACGACGTCGCTACGACTAGACGCTAGTATAGTAGTAACCGTATCGAGGAATTCCTTTGTCTTTAATAGTAGCGCCGTTATTAGATTCGGTAGTATAAGAGATATAACTAGAGAGGAGTATACTACGTTACGCGACTACTATATCTACTAGCTCTTAATCTCTACGATTCTAATAAAGTACGTAAATTCGATAGTATATATTAACGTATAGCTAGCTATTAAAGGGTCGACTTATAGTATTAGCTAAGCGACGATAGGGACGTATAATAGGGCCGCGATATTAATAACTATAGCCTAGCTAGCGTCGAACTTACTATAGATCTCGACGTATATTCGCGCTAGGGCGCTAGTATAGTCCGTCGTCGCTATAGCTAGAGTATATTTAGAGTCGCGTTCGCGAGGCAAGTCGTATTACTAAGCGCTATTATTACGCGAGGCGAGGACGTAGCGCTAGTAGTTATTAGACTCTACCGAAGTAGTAGATTTACCGAGAATAATATCGCGGCTATCGAAATAGCTACTAGATATACCTACGGCGATTTACGTAGTAGCGTAATAAGCGATAGTAGTAGTAGCGTCGTAGGGAGTAGTAGTAGCGATAGTATTAGTAGCGCTATATTTAGTAGCTATATAGGTAGTACTATTAGTAGAAATAGTAGTAGGAAGATATAAGAATAGAAGAGATAAAGTATAAGGAGAACTATATTACTAGAAAGTAATAGGTAGACTATTTATTTGCTTAGCGTACTATAAAACTAATATCGAAGTAGAGGAAGTAAATAGAAGAGTTAATAGCGTAGCTAGCGTTCCGCGTATACGCGATATATAACGTTCGCGTCTACTAGTAGAGATCGGGGCGGCGATAGCGACGCTAACTAATAGTCTAAAAAAGAGCTACGACGTTATCTATAGCTATAGCGCTAACGTAGTAGAAGAAAAGGATAGGCGCGGTCGTAAGCTACGATTAGGTCGGCTACGTCCCTAAGGTTATTAATATCGTACTAGACGTTATAGCCGTAATACTAGTCTCTTTACTTAACGAGGTACTATAGACGACCGCGAGACGTATAGCAGTTAAGTAGCTACTCGATCTTATATAAGAGCGCCTCGTCGTCGGTATTTATACTAGTCTCGACTAGGCTAGGCTCTAGTAGCTATCGGTCGTATAGGTCTTAGCCCTCTAGCTAGAGTTCTAACTATACTATAGAGATAATAAGGTATATTTTTATTACTAGCGGTAGGTAGAGTTAGTACGCTAACCGTCCTACTAAATAGTTAATTATATAGGAGCTAGAGCGCTAGTAACCGAATTTCTAGTTAGTCTAGCTAGCGTTCCGGTATCTCTTATATAGGCGAAGTAGTACTCGTTAGCTAGAATAGAAGCGAATAGGGCGGTATATCGCGTCGTACCTATTCTTTATTATAGTAGCTACCTACTCTAAGGCGTCCGCTACTTAGTCTTTAGCCTTCTACTATAAGGCGATATAGTTAGCTATTAGTAGCTCTACTAAAGGGAGTAACGCGTCTAGGTTATTCTTAAAACCCTATAGAATAACGTTTAGGATCTCGCTCGAGGAGGTATTTCTAGAGTTATTTAGCTCGGCCTAGATAAATAGAAGCACGTCGGGCTACTTAGCGTCCGAGAAGGACGTAATAAAGTAGCGTAGCGCAATCTCTATAGTCTAGTTTATCCGTTTACTCTAGCTATTAGCCTAGAGGTAGTAGATAGTAGTAGCGAGGAACTAAGTATCTAGCTTTTAAAAGGCTACCTTTATAAAGTCTAATATCTAGATCGGGTCGCGGTCTCTAATTATAACGAATAGGAGGGACCGTTCGGATACTATATAGCTATAGATCTAAGCCGCGCTATGTTCTATAGCGGTCTAAGTAGACTAAACCTTAGTAAGGATTACTCTCTTAGAGAACTTATATATCTTAGTAAGGAAGCCGTTATAATTACTAATAGGTAGTAAGCTATAGACCTAGTCTATAGTAACCGTATAGTTAGGTATAGCGACCGTATAGATCGGGTTTAATTCGCTATAAGGCCTATACTAATAAGTCTAGTTAAGTAGGTAGTCTAGGTAATATTTAATATAACGGCGGAGTTCCCTCGAAAGCTAGTAGATATAGAACGACGTAAAAACGCGGGCGTAGGCGCGGTAGAAGCCTAAATAGTAGTAGTCGTCGTATACTATCTTAAAAACCTCCTTATATATAGCCGTAAGGATATATAGGCGTTCGCGACTATTTATATTATTCTTAAAATAAATTAAACTATCCCTTAAGAAAAACTATAAGTCTAATAGTACGGCCTTAGGTTCGTTTTATTCTCGATTATCGTCGTTCTCTTCTAACTTACGAACGCGTCGATCCTCTACGGCTCTTAGTTACTATAGCTACTATAACTAAGTAGGGTCGTTTTAGTAGCCCTATACTAAATTAGCCTTAAACTTAGATAATAGCTCGACGAGTAGGGAATAGAAGACGAGCGCTTCTAGGGACGTAAAGAGGCGGCCGCTATACTCGTTAATTAAGGACGCTAGGAAGTATTAAGCGTTCTCGTAAACTCTTAGGTAGAAGTAGATAGGATTATCGATTATATCCCTAGCCTAGTTAGAGTTATTATATACGAGTAGATCTAAGGTATCCGTATTACTCTTTTTAGAGTCGTTAATAAGGCGACTAAAAGTATTAGGTATACCGTATAGCCGTCCGAGGTAGTAGAAGGCTACTAACCTAAGGAACTATAAAAGATACTAACTAGCCTAGACGAGGCGAAGGTTTATCTTATCTAGAGACGTAGTAGACGTTAATAAGTCGGACCTAATTATACCTAAGGTAGCTATATAGTTAGTAAATATAAAGACCGGCCTCCTAGCTATCTATAGAATATAACGGAGCTTCTATACCGTCTATAAGAGCTCCGAGACCTCTAATTCCGTAGCGGGGTATCGGGATTCTACGTCGGATAAGGCCTTACTAAGGTATATTACTAGCTAGATCTTAGTAGTAGGGAATCGGACGGCTTTAGTACTATCTATCGAGGTAGGATTATCCTAGACTATATATGCGACGGTAGCGTAGCTAAGAGCACTTAAATCTAGGTCGATATATAGTAGACGATCTAGATCTAGATAGTATAGGAAATTAACTATCTTATATATCTCGCGTAGGATATCGTAACTATAATACTATCTTACTAAGTTATTATTCTTATTTTATACTTACGTTCTTATAGCGAACCTCTTCCTAGAATTACTATAGATAAGAGCCCGATAGAGGAGCTATCTCTTACGCTTCTCGAATAGAGCGACGATCTACGAGAAGTACGAGATATAGTATCGCTACTAACTCGTTAGGCCGACGTAGAATTCGAGGTCTTTTAGAGTCTAAAAGAAGGGAAGGTTAAGGATAGCCTTAACTTTTTCCTTATACGTAGTATAGCCTAAGCTACTAACGCGCTAACTAAGTAGAGTCGCGGACGAGTAACCGATAAACGTCTTCTAGAAGAAGATACTAATATCGTACGAGTCGAGTAGCTAAAATAGCTAGTCGAGGTATATTATTTATTTATTTATTCTATTAACGTGCTATAGGAGTCGAAGACTATATAGTACGGGTAGGCCTAATACCTAACCGGTTATATAAGAGAGAAAAGCCTTCTAGGCTAAAAAACTCTTAGTCTTAGGAGTGCCTTATTCGCGCTAAAAACAGATATTATAGGCCGATGCCTAAGGGAACTAGAATTTCGCTTAGTACGCCTTAGCGCTAAGCGCTAAGCCCTATATATAGAATTTTAATATCTAAAATTAGTTCTAGTAGTAGATATAGCTAGTATAGTATATCGAGTTAGTATAGAGGCCTCTATTTCTATTCGTCTCGGACCTAGAGAGTCGTCTCTAGGAATATATATTCTAGGTAGGAAGGGTCTACCTTTCTCCCTTCCTTCTATAGCTCTTTTTAGTAAGTAAATAGCTAATCTCTTACCTAGTAGCTGCCTCCTCTCTCTACTCCTATCCTATCTACTTCTATTCTATCCTCTCTTTTCTACTTCTTCTATAGTAGGGTTCTACCTTAGTTCGTTAAGTAGTCTTAGAGTTATCTTAAAGTAGTTCTTATCTTAGTTCTTATCTTATTAGGTCGGGTATACGGCTAGCGGCAGCGAAGTAGGATTGTCTTATATACTCTTATACTTTACTAGTATACTCGAGAGCATCTATTTCTACCTACGGCCGCGTAGAGGCGTATAATAGGACTTCGTAGGCGCTAGTCGAGGTATAGTAAGTAGTCGTCGAACGTATAAGAGAAGATTATAATATTATCGATATATATATAGTAGTAGGATCTATATAGCTTTAAGATTCTATCTAGCTATCTCTATATATATTATACGCTACTCGAATAGCTTATAGTAGCGACGTATATTAATTCCTATTCTTAGTAGGAGTTAATAGCGAGCTTATACTAGTCGGCCTTTGCGACCGCCTACTAGTAAAAGAAAGAAACTATATCTATAGTAGTAATATACTTAGCGCCTCTTAGTACGTCTACGATTTCGTCTTATCGTAGTAGCGAGTAGGAGTCCTTAATAGCTATCTTATTTAAGCTACGAATATTAACTATAGCCCTACCTTTTCGTACTAACTAGCTATTTAATAGTACTATCTTCTAGACTACGAAGACTAGAAAGCCGAATAGAGTAGACTTAGTAGTAAATAATATTTTACTCTATTAATATAAGCTATTAAAGGCCTTATCGACGACCTCTCGATTAGGTTTAGATAATAAGTAGACTATAGTAGGAAGGCGATAGGTATCGCTACTAAGTAGTAGTAGGATAGGTATATAGTCGGTTTCCGGGACTCGGACTACTATACCTTTATCGACTTATAAGCGTTACTACCTCTATACGAGGGCGGCGTACGTAGCCTGCCTATCCGCTATACTATATAGTATATAGCCTTCTACTATTCTCTTTTCTATATTCGATAGAGGCGTAGCGAGTAGTACTAGTATAGAGGTCTTAGGCTTACGAGCTAGTTTAAACTCTACTATAGAAAATCTAGTATTATAGCTAGATCTTTCTAGTTAGACGTTAGGGTCGTTACGAAGGCGCCCTCGAACGTAGCCTCGCCTACTATATTAAGACGCGTAGCTAGTAGTAGGACAATCTCTATATTTATCTAGTTAGCGATTAAAACGTAGGTTATCTACGAGTCTACTAGGGAGTAATAGACGTCTAAACTCTTCTAAAGGCCGCCGAGGTACTAGGCTATCTCTATTTTAGACTATACCTCCGAAGCGGAAGAGATAACGTTAAACCTTCGGAGTAGAATAACGTAGATACGGAGCTTCTATATAGTAGTCTAAAGACAAACCGCGCTATTTAGCTAGCGCTATCGCTATCCGCGAATCGCGTATATAGTTACTACGTAAACTACGCGTTTTAAATGCAGAATAACGTATAGCTATATATAGCGAGTCGAATATACTCTTTAGAATCGTTACGCGATATTTATAAGTAGGTAAATTAGTAGGTAGTAGGTAGATCGTCGTAATCTAGCTAGCAAACTAGCTAAGCCTATTACGTGCGGTTAGCTATACTATTCGATAAAGCTCGATAACTATTAATAATACTAGATAACTAGTTATAATAATTATCGAGAGTTCTCGAGCTTTATCGAACGTAAGTTATATCTTTCTTCTTATCCTCGGGAGCGTATAAAGTAAATAAATATAGACCTATAAAATAAACTACTCGTTTAATTATTTACTATCGCTTATTTATTTATCTTTCTTCTTACTTCTACTACTACCGCTACTATCGCCGCTACTATTACTACTACTATTACCGCTACTATCGACATCTACTATTACCTTATCCTAAGCGATAATATAGCGGATATCGCGGCGCACGTTACCTCTACGCTATCTAATATATAAATTAATAAACTCGATCGACTCGAAGATAAATTAAAGGGCCCTATTAAGTAATATACTAGCGACGAAGAGTTAGATATAAATTCTAATAAGGAAGATAATAAGGAAGATAATAATTAGGAGGAAGAGGAGGCCGATAGCTAACTAACTAATAACGAGCGCGAATACGAAGACGAAGGAGAAGAAGAAGGAGAAGAAAATAATAATCTACTAGGTCTAGGTCGCTAGCGTACTAAGAAGCGAAGCTACTCTTAGAAGTATAACGCCGTTATACGTAGTATACGGACTAACTCTATTAGTTTTAAGAAGCTAATCGAGCTATATATTAGCCGTCTAGGTACTAATATATACGCTCGTCGGGTTTAGATAGTCTTAGATATACTTCTAGGGAAGTACTTAAATATCGCTACGATCCGCTAGAAGCTAGAGTTATTAATCGGCGAGAAGTGCTTCGACTAGTATAATACTAAGGGTAGTATAGAGTTAACGGACCTAAATAAGGTTAATTAACTTATACGCTAATCCGCGCTAACCTAGTATAAGATATTATCTTACGACCTACTTCCGAACTAGCGTAAGAACTAATAGGAATATTAGCGACAGTTCTAAAATAAGCGCGGCATAATCCGTAAGCGACTCGCGACTATTACTAATATTATAGTTTACTCTATAGCGGTTAAGCGCTATAACTAGTAGTATAAAGGCCTTAGTATTTTCTTATACTTAAGTAGTATTAAGCGCTAAGTAATCGAGGTATTATATAATATAGGTTTCGTTTACTATTATCGTACTATTTAGAGGACTATAACCGAGAATACGAAGGCCTAGATTAGAGCAACTCGTAAACTAGCTTAGTAGCTATACTAGTAGTAGTATACCTACTATAATAACTTTAATCGCTAGTAGAAGAGGAGTAAGTAGCGCGTTAGGGATGTTAACGAGTAGCTTAATATAACGACTTCCTATATCGCTATTAATCTATATATTCTAGTTAGTAGCTATAAGCCTAAGATACTAGACCTAAGTTAGGAGCTAAAGATCGAGGATATTATTAAGAATATCTCGGCTAACGAGACTAACTAGGTCTAGATAACAACTAAGTACTATATTAACTAGGCCCTAGACTACCTATTCGAAGATAAGCTATCGGATATATTTAAGGATTAACTACTAAAGCGTCTAGAGTAGAAGCCTATCGAGGAACTTAACTATAAACTAGCCTAGGTATACTTACTACTAGTATTAATATATAATAAGGTGTCGCTAGAAGGTATATACGCTATTTACGATAATATCTTCTTAGACTTCCTAAAGCTATCTCGCGATAATAACTTTAAGGACATTCTACGGATCGTTATAGGTAACTAGCTAACTATCGAGCGGATCCTTAGTATTATAAGGGAGAGTATCGAGAGCGAATTGCCGTACGATATAAAGTAGTAGATATTGCCGATTATCGCATAGTTCTATATATTTATAAACGCTACCTTAACCGTAGTTAATACCTATTAGAGCTATAATAAGAAGGAAGAGCGTCTTAACTACTATCTACTAGACGATATCGAATTCTAGAGCATTAAGGGTCTTCGTAAGAAAGGTCTATTATTCTATTTGCTATAGTCTCTACTAGTACGTACGTTCCGGGCTCGAGTCGTAGCTCTATTTATATAGGCCTTAGTTAATCGTAAGATCCTCTCCTTTAAGAGTAATAGCGATGCCGATATAAACTAACTAGAGATCGCTAAAGCTACTATAGCTAAGCTACTACCCGGTACCTATCTAAATATCGTTAACGAGATCTACTTAAAGGCTTTCTTACTAAAGGCGTAGTAGGGCTTGCTTTATTAGTCGCTGTCTTTAACGCGATTAGTAATAGAGCTAGTTAATAGCCTAGATCCTACCTTTATAACGTAGTCGAGGTTACTAATTAAGATTGCCTAGTTCCTAACGATACGAGAGGTAGTCTATAAGGAAGATATTAGCTATATACGGCAGGCCGTCGATAACCTTATTATTCTATTCCTAGGTACTAGATAGACTAACTACGGTCGAGCTATAATAAGAATACGTAGTCTTCTAAGCGACGACGTAGCTACTCTGGAACTTTAGCAGGCTATTCTTATAACTAGGGTAGTAAATCTTAATAGTCGTCTAGGATACGCGCTAGCTTTAGATAAGCTACTAGAGATGCATAATAGTAACTACTCCGAAGATATTATATACTATAAAACTTCTACCTACGATATCCGAGCTACCTTTTAGAAAGTCGTACTAAATTAAGAGGCTTCGCGCGTTACTTAGTAGATATATTAGGCTAGTACTAAGCTTAAGTCGACATCCTACTATACTACTAAGTCGATAGTAGTTAATATATTTAGTCGTGCTAAATAGCTTCTTAAAGCTAGGTAAGCCTTATAGTAGAATATAGTTAATAGCGCAGGCGTGCTATCTAATAATATCTAGGCTATCGGTACTAAGAAATTAGTAGCGACACTTAAGTATATTAATACTACTAACTAAGCGCTAGCTAGAGGGGATATAGTCGTTACGAACGACGAAGAACTAGTTCTTTAGTCGGGCGAGATAATAACCTAGCGCGCGTAAGCTAGAGATCGTAGTCTAATAATAGATAGTAATATTAGAGACGTAGTAGGTATAGAGAACGCTAGCGCTAGTATAGGTAATACGAGTAGTAGTATTCCTACTATAGGCTTTAATAGCGACGTCTAACTATGCGTCCCCGGCTAATTAGAAGTTAAAGAAAGGCGTTATTTATATATAGAAATGCAAAAGATAGCGGCAATCGTCGTATTAGCTACTAGTAGATATATAAGGAAGACGCTACTCTCTATATTCTATATCCTCGTCTTCTATTATCCCTTCTTCTCTCTCTATTTTCTATTCTTTGCCGCAGTGTTCTATAATTCTTAATTTTCCCGTTACGGTCGTATAGTAGTCGTCGTATAGTAGTCGTCGCATAGTAGTCCGACGTACTTATTAGGAACAAGCGTAGCTATCGCTAGAGGAGGTGCTACTAGAAGTGTCGCTAAGATACTAGAGGAGGTTCTAGAGAAGGTACTAGAGGAGGTACTAGAGGAGGTACTAAAGGAAAAGGCGCTAGAGGAGGTGTCGCTAAAAGAGGTATCGCTAGAGGAGGTATTACTAGAGAAGGTATCGCTAGAGGAGGTATTACTAGAGAAGGTATTACTAGAGGAGGTATCGCTATTACTATAGCGCGTAGAAGGCAGCGGTAAAGACTAGAAGGTAGCGCTTAGCGGTTAGTAGCTACTACCTTAGGATAAAAGAAACCTTAACTTTACGTACTAATAACCTTACTTAATAATAAATAATAAACAATAAATAATAATAAAAAAAACCCCTTTATAATAAAGTAAAGAGGTAAGAAACTCCTAAAATAGGGGCTTATAGGGCTGTCTTACGAATATAAGTTCTCGATACCTTTATTTATAAACCTTAGGCCTTATTATCGTTACTATTATATATAAAGTATATCGCTACTAGTAGTTTGCTTATTAAGTCTATATAAGTTATTAAGTAACTTAAGGCTAGACTCGGATAGTAAACTACCTAGAAGAAAGGTTATCGACTCGTAGTACTTATAAATCTATTACTAGTCGGTCGTAGTCGGTAGGCGGTTCGATTCGGTTTAGCGGTTATTAAAGTAAGGAAAGTAAAGGTATAGCCGAAGCCGGTTATAGCCGAAGCCGGTTTAGAAAATTATACTCGTTACTATTAAGTATAGTTTTATCTATTATAGTAGTCGCTATAAACTATATAGTTACCTAAGCTATAAGGGTTACTATACTAGCTAGAGAGGCATAGTAAGTATAGAACTAAAGTTTATATACGTTACGTAATTAGATATAGGCATATAAATCCTAAATGTATATATTAGTTAGAGGTATTACTATTATTTAGTAGGTAAGGTTATTATCGCGGAGGTAGATCCGAACTAATTAGCGTATAGGATCTAGCTTCTAATTATTAGGTAAATTAGATAATAGCTTTTAATTAGTAGGAAGTAGCTTAATTAGCTTAATAGTCTTAGCGGTAGCCTTAATAGCGATAGGTAAGGTATTATAGCTATTAGTGCTATATAGGTAAGCCTATAATTAAGGGTTCGAATCTAGCTATTATTACGTAAAAGGGTTAGTATTACGCTTATCTAGCAACATCTAACTAATAGAGACGTAAGAAATATCGTTCGATTACTATAGGTATCTCGGAACTTCCTTAAATCGACTAGAATTAGTTTAGTTAGTATTCGTAGTATTCGTAGTATTCGTATATTTATTTGTTTATTTATTCTATTAACGTGCTATAGAAGTCGAAGACTATATAGCACGAGTAGGCCGAAGCCTATCTAGTCGTAAGAGAAAAAGCCTCCTAGGCTATAAAAACTCTTTAGTCGTAGGAGTGCCTTATTCGCGCTAAAAATAGATATTATAGGCCGATGCCTAGGGGAACTAGAATTTCACTTAGTATAGCTTAGCGCTAAGCGCTAAGCTACTAAGTGCTAAGCCCTATATATAGAATTTTAATATCTAAAATTAGTTCTAGTAATAGATATAGCTAGTATAGTATATCGAGTCGGTATAAAGGCCTCTATTTCTATTCGTCTCGGACCTAGAGGGTCGTCTCTAGAAATATATATTCTAGGTAGGAAGGGTCTGCCTTTCTCCCTTCCTTTTATAGCTCTTTTTAGTAGGTAAATAGCTAATCTCTTACCTAGTAGCTGCCTCCTCTCTCTGCTCCTATCCTGCCTACTTCTATTCTATCCTCTCTTTTCTACCTTTTCTATAGTAGGGTTCTGCCTTAGTTCGTAGGGTAGTCTTAGGGTTGTCTTATATAGTTCTTATCTTATTAGGTCGGGTATACGGCTAGTAGTAGCGAAGTAGGATTATCTTATATGCCCTTATACTTTGCTAGTATGCTCGAGAGCATCTATTTCTACCTACGGCCGCGTAGAGGCGTATAATAGGACTTCGTAGGCTCGTAGTATTCGTAGTATTCGTAGTATTCGTAGTCTTCGTAGTCTTCGTAGTCTTTATAGTCTTCGTAGTCTTCGCTAGTCTTCGCTAGTCTTCGCTAGTCTTCGCTAGTCTTCGCTAGTCTTCGCTAGTCTTCGCTAGTCTTATATATTAGTACTAGTACCTCTAGTACGGTAGTCTTTAAGTATATAGAGACGAGCCTAAGTCGGATACTACGAGCAAGTAATCTTATAGCGGATATACTCGGTATAGCGACTAGTAAGTACGCGATTATTACTAGTATCGTAGCTACTCGACATATATACTCGGTTATTAGTAGTATACTAAAAGTACTTACTATCCTCCTTTATCGTATAGAAATTAGTATTATACGCGAGATAGTAAGCGTCTCTTATATTCTAAGCTACCTTATCCTATTACTCTTAAGTTAAGAAGCTACTTAATAGTAGCGATATAATATTAGCGTATCTACCTAAGCTCTTATTAGGTACTAGGCGGCTAGTAGTAACCTTACGTAGTATCTTATCCTTACTACTAAGTAGGCGACCTCCCTTATTCTTTAGCTTTTAGCTAGTAGTATTATCTTCGATAGTCGGGCGTATATCGGTCGATAGAATATTACCTTATAATATAATTAGCGCTATACTACTACGAGGGAGACTAGCGAGTAGTACGAGTAGTACGAAACTAGTAGCTATTAGTAGAGGCGAATTTAGGTTTAGGTTAGACGAAATACAAGGCGATATTACGTTACGTGCGTAGGTCGGCGATATTAGGTTACGTATATACGTAGGCGATATTAGGTCGCGTATATACGTAGGCGATATTAGGTCGCGCGCTAATATTAGTAAGATAGGGCCTAAACTAGGTCGTTCGGCTAGCGTACGATAGACTAATAGAGGAGTTAGTAAACGCGTGCCGCCGCTAAAGTCGTAGAAGTTAGGACCTCTAATAGACGAGTCGCTAAGACCGCGCTCGCGCTAGAGGTCGAGATTAAAGGGCCGAACTAGGCTCGAACGAAGGTCGAATAATAGGAACCTATCTAGTCGGTTAGTACTAAATATTAGTCGGTTAGATCCTCTAGACCGGCTGCTACTCGAGTTAGAACCGTAGGTAGCTAGCGGCGCTAGCGTCTCGAGCCGAGGAGACTATATATAGCCGGGCGTAAACGCGGTTCGTAGTTAAGGTCGCCTAGGAGGTACTAGGGTTAGTAACTCTATATTTAGGTAGCGGACCTCCTTATAGCCTTCTATAGTATATCTAGTAATAGCGGTGCGCACTTAGCTACTACTACGGCTACTACGGTTAGTATCGAGTACTAAATAGTTAACTCGAAGGCCTCCGCCTCTTAGAGCGATACCTATACTGCCGCTACGGGCACGAATGCTACTACCGCCTTAGCTAGTATCGCTAGTATTTATATTATTATCGCTAGTATTAGTATTATTATTATCGCTACTACCGTAGGTAGCGCTACTACGACCTCTCTAGCTACTACGGCTATAGCTATAGGCGCTATACGTCCTCTTCGGCTACTTGCCTAGCGTTATCTAGTCTAGGTCTCTATCGCCTAATATAGTATTTATATATCGACTAGAGAATATCGCTATTAGATATATAATAAATAAAGGATAAAGAGCTTAATACGCGGGCGATCTTTTTATACTTTTACGAGGCAATTACTTAAGTAATTACCTTACGGTCTATAATTGTCTATTGTTATAGCCCGTAATTGCACGTAAATAAGTAAATAGATATAATACTAAGATAGGTAGCTCGTAACTAGAGGAGGCTCGATAACGCTCGATAACTATCGATAAAACTAGAAAACTAGTTATCGATAGTTATCGAGCGTCGTCGAGAGGCGGCGTGCCTTATCTAAGAGATTTATTTACGCGATTGCCGACTCGCGTCTTCTACGCTACGACGTTAACCTATAAATATAACTAACTCGTACTATCGCTAACTCGTACTATCGCTAACCTATACTATTACTAACTCGTACTATTACTAACTCGCAATTATACTATCTCGTAAGTAGCGCGCGAGGGCGAAAGAAGTAGCGCGTAGAGAACGCTACTAATAAGTAGCTACGCTCGAGTAATAATAGGCCGTATAGGATAGAGTAAGTAATACTATCCTAGAGCGTACTACTATTAATTGCGATAAGCTAAAGTAGAATATTCTATAGATCGAATTGCTACTAGAGGATTAATAGTAGCACTATTTTCGGTAGCGCGTTAAGCGTATTACTAATTCGAATACTAGTATCGAAGATATATAAATACTAGTATAGTAGGTAGGCTAGTGCCCGACCGTATCTAACCTATATATAGCAATTATTAAGGCTAGATTAACTAAGGTTCTTAAGCTCTAGCATCCGGAGGATAATTTCGAGCCTAAAGAGTCCTAAATATATGCCCTATACTCTTTAATCTTCGGTAGGTCGGATACTTTATTAATTACTCGTATAGGCGAGGGCAAGAGTCTAGTCTTCTAAGGGTTTATGCTATTAACTAGTATAATTACTATCTAGCTAGTACTACTTAACTACCTAGGAGAAGAATAAGCTAAATCGGTCCGTAAGCTAAATAGTAATAATCTAATTAATATCTATAATATTACTACTAATACGAAGAGGATTAAGCCCGATGTTTACGATAATATCGAGAATAGCAAGTACTAGTATATCCTCCTTAGACTAGAGCAAGCGTTATTACCGAAGTTCTACGAGCTCCTTCGTAAGTCTAAAGTACGTAATCGGATAGGAATCGTTATTATCGACGAGATCTATCTAGTAAAGAAGTAGGAGAAGTTCCGTCTAGAATATACGTAGATCTACTAGCTACGAGAGCTCCTACGTAAGGATACTATCTAGCTAGGCGCTACTACTACCCTCTTAGTAGATATATAGTAAGTAGTACTAAAAGCTACTAGATTCCGAAAGGTTAGCGATAGGCTATACTAAACTAAGATTATTCGGGCTAGTATTAATCGTTCTAATATAATATACGTTTTTAAGATAGTACTAGTAGACTATAAGGGTGCTAAAGCGTACGATATATTATTCTTCTTAACTCGTAGTACCTTAAAAGATAGGGAGGCTATATCTTAAGATATCGATAAGATACTAGTATTTATCGACGGTCGTAAGTATATTAAGGATATAGCTTATACTTTACGCTAGTAGCTCGTCGAGTTAACTAAGGACTATCTAGATAAGAAGAAGCGCTACTACTAGGGCCGGGAGCGTAGATTTAGTCTAGAGTTAGATGTCTATCGAGTAGTCTCGATATATATAAGCTAGGTAGCTAAGTATAACTAAGATAAGCGGTATACGGAGTTTAGCAAGCTATAGTCTTAGCATCGCATTATATTTAGTACTACTACGGTTAGTACTAGTACTAGTATCGACGATATTAAACTAGTCGTATAAGTAAAGCTACTAATTATAAAGGATATTAAGGATACTATATAACGTCTTAGCTATAGAGGTCGTAAGCTTCTAACGCTAGGTAAGAAGTTAACGGCGGTTATTTTTATCCTAGCGTAGGTTAACGATAGACTACGGATCCTTTCTAAGAGTATCGAAATAGTATATACGAACCTACCTAATCGGTTACTTCCTAGCTACTAGAGCGATAATAGTACTACCCTACTACTAACTAATCGACCGCGTCGTAGTAGTATAGCGCGACTAGGCCGATAGATATATCTTCTTTAATTATATATCCTAGGCGAGGATACTAGTAGGATTTCTAATTAAGAGGATAAAGATTAACCGAATCTAGAAGAAGTTAGCGATATACTATATATACCTATTAGATAGAGATAGACTCGTCGTAATAAGTTTACTTAGGTAGAGGTAAAGCGTCGTAAAGAATTACTAGTTATCTAGGTACGGATATAGAATAGTTAGCTACTACTAGATAGCCGAGGACTATACCCTCGTTAGGTTCTTAATAAGTATCTTAGAGAAGATAAGTATCTCTATCTATACGTTATACTAGATAAGGCGACCTATTATAATATATATAATCCTAAGTTAGAGATTCTCTAGTATCTTAATCTATAGCTACTAAAGCTACTACTTAAGAAGGAACTAACTAAGCTAAGACTAAGGAGTGTTTAAGTAGTAGCCCTTCCTTTTATCGAAGATTAGGCTACTAAGTATACGGATAGACTATTTCCTAAGGGCACTCGACTATTTAAGATTCCTCCGTCCTTATTCCTATTATAGAAGGCGACTTAGTAGCTCTATAATATTTACTCTACTAGTACTAAGGCGTAGGATATAGCTCTTTCTAGGGACGAACTACTTACTCTCGCGCCGCTACTAAATAACTAGAAATTTAAGGACGAGTATCTATTAGGCCTCTAACGCTAACTTAATAATATTACGTAGAATTATTACGTCTATATCGGACGACTAGGTATACTAAAGGTTAATATCTATCTATCTACGTCTATCGAAGGAAGCGTCTATATACTAAGTGCTAAGCCGTCCGTATAGGCCCGGCTAGACTATAATAATCTCTCCCGGTCCGTCTAGAAAAAAGGCGTCGTCCGCGACGTAAAGCCCCCTATCTTAATCTATATTAATCTATATCTTAATTACTTTCTTAATCTATACTAATCTATGTTTTAATTGCTTTTCTTACTATTCTCTAGTCCTTCTATACCCTTCTTAAACTAGTCCTTCCGTACTCTTCTTAAACTTCCTTCGTACTTTAGTTTAAGCGAGATAACCGCCTCTCGGCGATAGAGCTAGTAACGGTCGAGCTCTTCGCCTTCCTACTATTCTTCTTTAGTATACCTACGCTAGTAGCTCCGGTCGTCCTCGGAGTTCTAGTAGTTTTCGGGGTACTACGTACGCTACGTAGTACTAGTATATCCTTCGCCTTAGGTATAGCTAGCGATAGCTTAGCCTTCTTCCTCTTAAGTATAGTAGCGTTAGCCGTAGCTTTTCTCTTTAGTAGAGGAGCTTTCTTCTAGTCGTCGCTATTATTAATAAGGAGGCCGGTTATAGTATCGTCGTCGCCTATAGTAGTATGCTTTATAGTATCGTTATCGCCTAGTATCGTAGCGCGCTCGAGGTCGCCTAGTAGGTCCTCGCTATCTAATTCTTACCCGCCGCTTAGGGTTTCTCGTCTACTACTATATATACTAGGATAGAGCTTAGAGTAGACGCTTAGGGCGGGGTCGTTACGTTACTTAGGCGTTAGGGCCTAGTAACGACCGCGGATAGAACGGGCGGATAGACTAAGAGAGTCGGGGTCGGAGCCTACGTTATAGTCGAAATTATAAGAGTTAATACCGAGCTCTACTAACTTGCCGCGCCTTAGTAGGCTATAGGCGTCTACTATAGTATCGAGGACGTAGATAGTACTAAGGAAGTACTTTAGTACTAGTATTATTAGCTACCGATAGAGGTTATTAAGGACGTTAGGAGGGATGCCTATATAGTCGATATAGATAGGCTAATCGATAGGGTCGCTAGTAGCTAAGAACGTAGATAGTCTAATACGTCGGGCGCCTTTTATAGTATTAGCGAACTTATAGTTAGAGGAGTAGCTATTCTTAAGAATAAAGTAGTTCTAGTTAGCGCCGCGGTCGCGGAGCTTCTAGAATTTAGCGCCGCTATAGAGGACACGACGGCTATATACTATAGCGTAGTACTCGTTAAGTACGTAGGGGCGCCCTATAGGTAGGTAGGCGTCTAATACGCCCCTCTTAGAGTCGAAAACGGCGGGCTATATCTTATATATAGAGTCTACGGAAATGTGCTTTCCTTAGAGTAGCTTATAAATATAACCAATATAATAGTCCTTTATTTATAGGCCGTCTAGTAGTAGCGTATCTATATAGGTAAGCCCTAAGGCCTTAAAATAGATAATACGGTCGAAAACGTAGTAGGAATTATCGATATTCTAACTAAAGCGCTACTATAGCTCGATGTCCTTATACTAGATAGAGTCTCTCTAGTATTAGTAGAAGGGGTCGCCTAACTTATCGGACGCGTTAGAGGAAGCTAGGGCTTCGCTAGTAGTATCGTTAGCGGCGTTAAGGGTAGGCGTAGCGGCTTAGCTATCGGATAGTAGGTCGTCGCTCGAGGGTAGAGCGAGGGCGTTAGAGACTATAAACGTAGGATTATAAACGTTATCCTCGTAGCCTAGTATATCGGAGGCCTTTACTAGACTATCTCTACCTTATATACTATTATCGTCGGATAATATCTAGAAGAAGTCGTTACGAACTACCTAATATCTACTACTATCCTCGGCTAAAGAGCGTAATAGTACTACCTCTAGAGACGAGTTCTCTATTAGGCGACGGGCTACTCCGTCGCGTATAGCAAAGCTAACGTACGTAGGCTAGTCGCTATTAACGAGATTAACTAGGTCGCTAGCGGTATAGGTATAGAGGTAGTAAAGTAAGGATCGCGCTCCTACTAGCTTACTCTAGTAAGGCTCGAAGAGTAAGACTTAGAGTTTATCTATAATATACTAAATAATAGAGTCGATTATATACGGGTAGGTCTAGAATTAGAAACCTACTAAATAGACGTTACTAATATTAAACCTAAGATCGTCGGTAATATAGTTAAGGCCGGCTAGTATACTAAGCTAGGAATCGCTATTCTAGATAGCTATCTATATTAACTATAAAAGGTAAGACATCGCGACTTATACTACTACCTAGCTATCGGCGTTAGCCCGGACGCCCGTATAGAATTATTAGTAGATAAGGTCGAAAAAGCTATCCTCGGTTGCGGCCTAGAGGGGGATAGTGCTATCGCGCTTACGCGCGTATTAAGCGTAGAGTACTACGATCTCGCAGTTATATTACTTAGTTATACTATCGTTAGTAGCCTAGCGGGCCGCCCTCTTCTACTTTATATATCGCTTTATAGCGTCTATAACGTAGTCTATTAGCTAGTCCTCGTCGTAGTTAGTAGTCCGCTCGTACGGCTATAAAAACTCGAGTAGAATAAAGGTTAGGAGGTAGTCGCTATCGCGAAGAAGCGCCTAGCCGGTTAATACGTATAGATATATAGTAAGCTAGACGGTCTAGAGGGCGTTAAGGAGGTCTACTAGACCCTTAGCTACCGTACTATATTATAGCGTCCGGGATAGTATAACTATTCGACCGTAGAGGACATCTATAGTAATTAGCGCCGTCTACTAAGCTATATCGTCGGTAGGCTATAGGGTCGCCTCGTCGAAGGACGCCTAGTTAGATTCCTGCCCTACGGTATTATTAATAGAGTAGCGAGCGGGCAGGTTAGTTAATAGGGGTAGTAGTAGTAGTATCGGTAGTAGTAGTATTAGTAGTAGACCCGTCGAGGTCTTATTCTTACTCGTTAGCGGTAGAGACGGTCTTATAACGGCCTTATCCTTACTAGTTAGAGCCTTATCCTTACTCTTACTCTTACTCGTCGGTAGTAGAGGCGGTCTCTCTAAGGCCTCGTTAGTAGCGTTATCTATAGCGCCTATAAGTTCCTCGTTACTCTAGCCTCTCCTATCGCTAATTAACTAGTTTAGGACGCTATCTTTACCGACCTTATAGGCAAGCTTATAGTCCTCGTAAACCGTCGTCTACGTAGCGTAATATCGAAATACCTCGTTAAATCTAGTAGCGTTAGTCTACGCTAGTAGTAGGATCTACTAGAGTAGGGAGTTAGCGAAAGAGTTCTACTTTAGTAGCCTACCGATACGTGTCTAGTAAACGGCCGTCTTAGCCGCGACCTAGAAGGCTCGTATATCGCTAGAGGCGAAGGTTCTAAGCTAGTAGAAGGGCAGGGCTACCCTAGGGGCTTTTAGTTTATCTACCGACCTACTAAAGTCGTAGCCTTCTATATAGGCGACTACGGCGACCTAGTCGACCGCGTCGTCTATACTAATAAGGTCGAGCTTCTAAGTCGGGTCGACGAGGATTAGCGCTAATAGATAGTAGACTACTAAGGGGGTAAAGTTAAAGCTAAAGATAAGTACGTTAGCTAATAGTCGAGCTATCTAAGTATAGCGAAGTCGTAGGCGAGAGAGGAACTAAAGCGCGAGCTATAGGTTATAATAGAAGACATAGGTATAACTATCTCGCGTATCGACGACTATCTAAATTTCCTATATAGTTAGGAGATAAATACGTAGCTTTAGTACTAACGTAAGCCGCGTATAAGAGAGGAAGACGAAGTTAGCGCTATAGTTAAAGAACGCTATTAGTATAGCTACGTTATCGAGTATATCGTCGTCTATTAGCTAGAGTAGGAGCGCCTACGAGATACTAGTTATTAGTAGTATAAGGTCTTATAGTTAGAAAGAGAACGTCGTCGTATCTAGTTTCGTCGCCTATATCTCTAAAAGTAGTATAACCGGGCTATATATAACTATATTATATATTTAGTAGGTCGTTATTAGGGGAATGCGGTCGCAGCTAGCGAATAAGGCCTTAGGTAGCGAATAAGAGAGGACGAGTAAGGCGTCCGAAACCTTCTATAAGTAGAAGAAGTCGCGCGGCTCGTACTAGAAGAAAGGGAGGGTCTAAGTACTAAGGAAGTAGCAGGCGAGGACCTAGGCTTCCTCCGGTATATAGGCGTGCGCTAGAACGACGTCGCTACGACTAGACGCTAGTATAGTAGCGACTATATCGAGGAATTCCTCCGTCTCTAGTAGTAGCGCTATTATCGAATTTAGTAGTATAAGAGGTATAACTAAAGAGGAGTATACTACGTCGCGCGACTACTATATCTACTAGCCCTTAATCTCTACGACCCTAATAAAGTACGTAAATTCGATAGTATACGTCGATATATAGCTAGCTATTAAAGGGTCGACTTATAGTATTAGCCGAGCGATAATAGAGATATATAGTAGGGCCGCGATATCGATAACTATAGCCTAGCTAGCGTCGAACTTGCTATAGATCTCGACGTATATTCGCGCTAGGGCGCTAGTATAGCCCGTCGTCGCTATAGCTAAAGTGCGTTTAGAGTCGCGTTTATAGAGCGAGTTATATTACTAGGCGCTATTATTATATAAGGCGAGGACGTAGCGCTAGTAGTTATTAGACTTTGCCGAAGTAGTAGATTTACTAAGAATAATATTATAGCCGTCGAAATAGCTACTAGATATACCTACGGCGATTTGCGTAGTAGCGTAATAAGCGATAGTAGTATAATAAGCGACGGTAGCGGCGGCGTCGTCGGGAGTAGTAGCGGCGATAGTATCGGCGGCGCTATATTCGGTAGCTATATAGGCGGTGCTATTAGTAGCGATAGTAGTAGAGAGATATAAAGATAGAAGAGGTAATATATAGGGAGAACTATATTACTAGAAAGTAATAGGTAGACTATTTATTCGCTTAGCGTACTATAAAACTAATATCGAAGTAGAGGAAGTAAATAGAAGAGTTAACGGCGTAGCCGGCGTTCCGCGCGTGCCTACGGCGATTTGCGTAGCGGCGTCGTCGGGAGTAGTAGTAGCGACGGTATTAGTAGCGCTGTCTTTAGTAGCTATATAGGTAGTGCTATTAGTAGCGATAGTAGTAGAAAGATATAGGGATAGAAGAGGTAAGGTATAGAGGGAACTATATTACTAGAAAGTAATAGGTAGACTATTTATTCGCTTAGTATATCGTAAAACTAATACTAAAGTAGAGGAAGTAAATAGAAGAGTTAACGGCGTAGCCGGCGTTCTATACGTACGCGACGCGCGACGTTCGCGTCTACTAGCGAGGATCGGAGCGGCGATAGCAACGCTAACTAATAGTTTAAAAAAGAGCTACGATATTATCTATAGCTATAGCGCTAACGTAGCGGAGGAAAAGGATAGGCGCGGTCGTAAGCTACGATTAGGTCGGCTACGTCCCTAAGGTTATTAATATCGTACTAGACGTTATAGCCGTAATGCTAGTCTCTTTACTTAATAAGGTACTATAGACGACCGCGAGACGTACGGTAGTTAAGTAGCTACTCGATCTCGTATAAGGGCGCCCCGTCGTCGGCGTCTATACCGGTCTCGACTAGGCTAGGCTCTAGCGGCTATCGGTCGTATAGGTCTTAGCTCTCTAGCTAGGGTTCTAACTATACTATAGAGATAATAGAGTATATTTTTATTACTAGTAGTAGGTAGAGTCGGTACGCTAACCGTCCTACTAGGCGGTCGATCGTATAGGGGCCGGAGCGCTAGTAACCGAATTTCTAGTTAGTCTAGCTAGCGTTCCGGTATCCCTTATATAGGCGAAGTAGTACTCGTTAGCTAGGACGGAAGCGAATAGAGTAGTATATCGCGTCGTACCTATCCTTTATTATAGCGGCCGCCTACTCTAAGGCGTCCGCTACTTAGTCCCTAGCCTTCTACTATAAGGCGATATAGTTAGCTATTAGTAGCTCTACTAAAGGGAGTAACGCGTCTAGATTATTCTTAAAACCCTATAGAATAACGTTCGGGATCTTGCCTAAGAAGGTATTTCTAGAGTTATTTAGCTCGGCCTAGATAAATAGAAGCGCGTCGGGCTACTTAGCGTCTAGGAAGGACGTAATAAAGTAGCGTAGCGCGATCTCTACGGTCTAGTTTATCCGTTTACTCTAGCTATCGGCCTAGGGGTAATAGGTAGTAGTAGCGAGGAACCGAGTGCCTAGCTTCTAAAAGGCTACCTTTATAAAGTCCGATATCTAGATCGAGTCGCGGTCTCTAATTATAATAGACGGAAGGGACCGTTCGGACACTATATAGCTATAGATCTAAGCCGCGCTATATTCTATAGTAGTCTAAGTAGACTAAACTTTAGTAAGGATTACTCTCTTAAAGAACTTATACGTCTCGGTAAGGAAGCCGTTATAATCGCCGATAGGTAGCAAGCTATAGACCTAGTCTACGGTAACCGTATAGTTAGGTATAGCGACCGTATAGATCGGGTTTAATTCGCTATAAGGCCTATACTAATAAGTCTAGTTAAGTAGGTAGTCTAGGTAATATTTAATATAACGGCGGAGTTCCCTCGAAAGTTAGTAGATATAAAACGACGCAAAAACGCAGGCGTAGGCGCGGTAGAAGCCTAAATAGTAGTAGTCGTCGTATACTATCTTAAAAACCTCCTTATATATAGCTATAGGGATATATAAGCGTTCGCGACCGTCTATATCGTTCTTAAAATAAATTAAATTATCTCTTAAGAAAAATTATAAGCCTAATAGTACGGCCTTAAGTTCGTTTTATTCTCGATTATCGTCGTCCTCTTCTAACTTACGAACGCGTCGATCCTCTATAGCTCTTAGTTACTATAGCCGCTATAATTAAGTAGGGTTATCTTAGTAGCCCTATACTAAATCGGCCTTAAACTTAAAGAATAGCTCGATAAGTAGGGAATAGAAGACGAGCGCTTCTAGAGACGTAAAGGGGCAGCCGCTATACTCGTTAATTAAGGACGCCGAGAAGTATTAAGCGTTCTTATAAACCTCTAGGTAGAGGTAGACGAGATTATCGATTATGTCCCTAGCTTAGTTAAGGTTATTATATACGAGCGGATCTAGGGTGTCTATATTACCCTTTCTAGAGTCGTTAATAAAGTAACTAAGAGCGTTAGGTATATCGTATAGCCGTCCGAGGCGGTAGAAGGCTACTAACCTAAGGAACTATAAAAGATACTAACTAGCCTAGATAAGGCGAAGGTTTATCTTATCTAGGGACGTAGTAGACGTTAATAAGTTAGACCCGATTATGCCTAAGGCGGCTATATAGTTAGTAAATATAAAGACCGGCCTCCTAGCCGTCTATAGGATATAATAGAGCTTCCGAACCGTCTATAAGAGCCCCGAGACCTCTAATTCCGTAGTAGGGTACTAGGATTCTACGTTAGATAAGGCCTTACTAAGGTATATTACTAGCTAGACCTTAGTAGCGAGGAATCGGACGGCTTTACTACCGTCCGTCGAGGTAGGATTATCTTAGACTATATACGCGACGATAGCGTAGCCGAGGGTACTTAAATCTAGGTCGATATATAGCGGACGATCTAGATCTAGATAGTATAGGAAATCGGCTATCTTATATATCTCGTATAGGATATCGTAACTATAATACTATCTTACTAAGTTATCGTCCTCGTTCTACGCCTATATTCTCGTAGCGAACCTCTTCCTAGAATTAATATAGGTAGGAGCCCGATAGAGGAGCTATCTCTTACGCTTCTCGAATAGGGCGACGATCTACGAGAAGTATAGAATATAGTATCGCTACTAACCCGTTAGGCTAACGTAGAATTCGAGGTCTTTTAGAGTCTAGAGGAAGAGAAGGTCGAGAATAGCCTTAACTTTTTCCTTATACGTAGTATAGCCTAGGCTACTAACGCGCTAACTAAGTAGGGTCGCGGACAGGTAACCGATAAATATCTTCTAGAAGGAGATACTAATATCGTACGAGTCGAGTAGCTAAAATAGCTAGTCGAGGTATAGTAGATAGTCGTCGAACGTATAGGAGAAGATTATAATATCGTCGATATATATATAGTAGTAGGATCTATACGGCTTTAAGATTCTATCTAGCTATCTCTATACGTACTATATACTACCCGAATAGCTTATAGTAGCGACGTATATTAATTCCTATCCCTAGTAGGAGTTAATAGCGAGCTTATACTAGTCGGCCTTTACGACCGCCTACTAGTAAAAGAAAGAAACTATATCTATAGTAGTAATATACTTAGCGCCCCTTAGCGCGTCTACGATTTCGTCTTATTATAGTAGTAGATAGGAGTTCTTAACGGCTATCTTATTTAAGCCGTAGATATTAACTATAGCCCTGCCTTTTCGTACTAACTAGCCGTTTAATAGCACCGTCTTCTATACTACGAAGACTAGGAAGCCGAATAAAGTAGGCTTAGTAGTAAATAATATTTTACCCTATTAATATAGGCTATCGAAGGCCTTATTAACGACCTCTTAGTTAGGTTTAGATAATAGATAGACTATAGTAGGGAGGCGATAGGCATCGCTACTAGGTAGTAGTAGGATAGGTATATAGTTAGTTTCTAGGACTCGGACTACTATGCCTTTATCGACCTATAAGCGTTACTACCTCTATACGAGGGCGGCGTACGCAGCCTACCTATCCGCCGTACTATATAGTATATAGCCTTCCGCTATTCTCTTTTCTATATCTAATAGAGGCATAGCGGGTAGTACTAGTATAGAGGTCTCGGGCTTACGAGCTAGTTTAAACTCTACTATAGAAAATCTAGTATTATAGCTAGATCTTCCTAGTTAGATATTAGGGTCGTTACGAAGGCGCCCTCGAACGTAGCCTCGCTTACTATACTAAGACGCGTAGCTAGTAGCAGGATAATCTTCGTATTTATCTAGTTAGCGATTAAAACGTAGGTTGTCTACGAGTCTACTAGGGAGTAATAGACGTCTAAACTCTTCTAAAGGCCGCCGAGGTACTAGGGTTCTAGTATAAAGTTAAAGTCGCGGTCGTTTAGTAGTAGGTACTATAGAATAATAGGGACCCTAGACTTAGTATATAGAGGGATAGTAAAGGCATCTCTCGTAGTTAGTATAGTACGGAACGGCGTCTACGCCTTCCTAGCGACTAGGAGGGGTACCTTAGCGCCTTCGTACGAAGCGACAGTAGCTTATTATTAGGGAACGTTAATAAGAATATGCTCTATTACGATTACGTCTATACTAAGGAGGATCTTAACTAGAAGATCCGCGACGACGTACGCGGCGTAGCGGAAGTATACTAGGACGTAGTCGCCGTCGATTAGAGCTAGGGCCTATATATCTACTACTATATATTAAGTATACTCTTAGGAGCCGGAGATCCTACTAATCTTAAATAGCTAGTTTAGAGGACGAAGCTATATATTCGGGTAGTACTTTATTAGAAAGTAAAGATTAATAATAGAGTAGCTAGCGCCTATATCGAGCGTAATCTCGAAATTAGAGCCGTCGATACTCGTACGTAGGGCTAGACGTAAATACTAAAAGGAACGGATAGGGGGACCTAGTAAGTAGCTAAGTATAGCGGACGAGTTAACTACGCGAGACGGGTCCGGGTTTAGCTTATAGCTACTAGGATACGTGCTATCCCTATAGGTAGATAGCGCTTTCGTAGAGAGGAAGGTCTTGTCGTAAGTAGGGTATTCGTATATATATAATAATAAGGCTAGTATAAAAGGACCTAAGAAGAAGGCTATATTAGACATATAGATAAGAGTAGAGGTCGCTACGAGTTCGGTGCCCGTATCTATAAAGTCTACTATCTATACTAGTCTAGCGTACGCGTCGACGAGTAAGAGGCTACGGCTATAGCTAGACGGCCGTACGACGATAGTATAGTCGCTATTACGTAATACTAACCGATCGCCTTAGGCGACGTACGTATTATTATCCTTCCTCTTATAGAATAGGTCTCTACTACGGGAGCGCTAACGTCTCGGTTCCTTATATTCGCGAGAGTAGTAGCTAGACTTATTATAGTTATAGTATATAGGCTCTCGCTTTACTAGGTCTAGGTTAGGAGCCTTAGCCTAAGTATTATTAGGCGTGTCTTCTTTTAGATAGTAGTCCTAGCGATCTTAATCGTATTCGCTTTAGTAGTCGTCTCGTCTCTCGTAGCGCTAAAGTCTATCGTTAGTAGCGTTCCGGTTATTCTAACGTAGACGGTCGTTATACTACTAGAGCTTATCTAGGTATCGTCTATAAGTATAGTTATACTCGTAGGAGGTATCTTATTAGTAGCGCCTATCTCTCCTATTAATATATTTAGTACGATACTTACTTATTCTTACCTTAAGGTTAAGATAGCGCTAGGAGAACATTCGTATTTCTATACTTTTTATAAAGGCGTCGATAGTCGTTCTATTTATAGGTAGGTCTATATTAAGCTAGAGGTCCGGATAGATTTTTATCTACGCCGCGTTTAACTAGGCGGTCCGGTTAATTATCTTAGCCTCTCTTATCTAGCGAACTATATTTAAGACGAACTCGGCTAGCGGACGGTTAGCGGCGACCTCCTCCTAGCTAAAACGCTCGTCGGCTAGTCGTACTAAAGCTTTAGCTAGGTAGAGAGAGAACTTATTATAGAGGGCTTTCTCCTAACGCTCGATGCCCTTCCTACTATAGATTCTATAGCGGTCGTCTTCTATAAGCTCTAAGAAGAACTAGGTTATTACTAAACTATAAAGGTATTTAACTAGCTATTATCGGGTCGTCTAGGACCCTATAGTTATCGCGTAATCTTTAGCCGAGTCTAAGAATAAGTAGACTAACCTATAGAAGGTTTTACCTCCTCGGTCGGCTATATTCTCTATAGGGAGCTCGGTAGTCGTAGCGGCTAAATAGAAGAAACCTACTTCCTCTAGCTTAAAGCGGCCGTCTTTAGATCGACTACGGCTATATAACTAGTTTAGCGAGCGGCTAGGACGCTAACTACTATTACGATATAGATCGGGCGAGGAGCTATTACTATTACTAGAAGACGACGAGGGATCTCGGCGTCCCTATCTACTATAGTAGCTATCTCGCCTCCGGTCGCGGCTATAATTATTCCGACTACGGTTATAGCGTCCTTTATAACGTAGGTATATTCCTCCGTCCTCTCTACTACCTAGTAGTAGTAGGTCTTCTCTACTAGAAGAAGGGACTAGCCCTACTTACTATAGATATTACTAGCGATTAGCCTCTAAGTTAATACTATATCGTAGAGCGTCTAGTAGTTAGCTTCTAGCGTACGCTTCTAAACGCTTAAAACAAGCGTCGAAATTACGTTCTATATAGCCGAGCCGCTTATCTTAACGGCCCTAAAACTCGTTAAAACGCTTCTAAGCTTATACTATATACGCTCTAAGCGTGTCTCTAATTTACGTTAGGAAGCGATCTAGGTCCGGAACTACTAGGGCCGGCATAGGAGGTCGCTATAGTAGTAAAAGTAGTAGAGCTAGGCCGGTATCTACTTCTCGGAGTAGTACGTCCTCTTATAGTAGAGCGCCGCCTAGTAGTATATTCCTATAAGAAGATATTCTTAGAGGCGTAGAGTTACGGCGAGGCCGGCGTCTAGGAGAGGCGTCGTAGTAGTCGTTATAGTTATATCTACGACGCTACTCGTCTCTATACTAGTATAGGAAGTTAATATTATTACGACTAGTAGCGTTACTATATAGTATATTATATAGCGAAGTCGAAGGGGCTCGACGTAGCGTAATCGGAAGATATTCTAGTATACGCGCCCCCGAGCTAGAGGTAACTAGCAAGTATAGAATAGTTATATTAGGTAACGCCTATACCGACGATTCCTAGAGCGAGGAGTCCGTCGGTAGTAAGCGTTAGAAAGAGGAATCGGAGGACGTCTCTACGGGCGGGTTACGTAGTATATATAGCTACTAGACTAAGTAAACTATCTATCGTTCCTAGGGCGGCGCTACTAGCTAGTTCGGGGACCGGCTCTATTCCTATACTAGCGTCTATAGAGGTCGCTCGTACGGCTGCACTAGTATCTATAGAGGTCGCTCGTACGGCTATACTAGTATCTATAAAGGTCGCTCGAGGCGCTACTAAATAGGATCGTCGGGCTGTCCTTAGAAGGGATATAGTTCTATACGTAGGACCCTATCTACTAGTTAGCGTAGGCGTCTAGCTACGTAGCTTTATCTACGTCGGGCTTCGTTCTAAGCCTTTATTAGGCAGTTACGTAGAATAACTACTTATAGTATCTCGTCTAAGGCGAAGGTAGCTAGCTAAAGTACGGTCGCTATATACTATAGTAGATCTTAAATAAGTAGAAAGTATATAAGGATAAGTTTCGCTACTTCGTTAATACTAGATAAATTTATAACCTAGTCTTAGGGATACTCTAGCTATAATATCCCGCGCTTCGTTAAGGTAACTAGGAGCTTATACTTAGGTAGTAGTATATAGTTATTCGTAATAAACGCTACTAAGCGCTAGAGGTTAGGCTTGCTATATCTAATCCTTCTCGAGAGCGCGTCCTATATTAAGAAGACTTAGAAGAAGAAGGTAGTTAATAAGGAAGCTACGTCGATATCTAGTAGGATCGGAGCTACTAGGATAGGTAGTAGAGCTAGTTCCTACTCCTACGGAATAGGTACGTCTAGACTAGTAGGGGCCGTTATTTACGCGGCTGCCTACGGGCGTCGCGACTACCTATAGACGGCCCTAGAAAAAAATAGAGGGCGTCTAAGTAGCTAGAGGCCGCAGATAACCGACGGCTAACTTTCTAACCGCTCTGCTCGTTCTTATATATATACGCCTCGTTATTCTCGTATAATCTTATAGAATATATAGGGCGTCTATAATCTACGCGGAATATAGGTCCGGCTACTAATTAAGCCGTTAGTATATTCTCGTTATTCGGTCGTTCGAATAGGCGTAGCCTCGTTCGTTAATCGGTTAGGTATTCGAATAAGGTCGAGATTAACGCTTCCGAGCTACTAGTTATTACGTCTATATCGGACGACTAGGTATACTAAAGGTTAATATCTATCTATCTACGTCTATCGAAGGAAGCGTCTATATACTAAGTGCTAAGCCGTCCGTGTAGGCCCGGCTAGACCGTAATAAGAATATCTTTAAGGCTTTTAAGGAAGTAAAGGTAGTAAAAGCTATCGAAGATATAGTAGTAGTAGTAGTAGCTACTACTACTACTATTACTATTACTACTAAAGAAAACGATAATAGCAATATATCGCAAGATCCTACTATATCTTCTTAATAGTAGACTCCTCGGCTAGTAGTATAGATATAAGAGACTCGGCTAACTAAGTTAAAGGCTACGTTATAGTATAGAGCTTTAACTAAGGCTTTATAGCTAAAGAAGATAGCTATTATAAACTCTTAGCGATAGAGATAAAGCTAGAGCTAGACTTAAGACCTAGATATCGACTTAGAGAGTCTTATAGCTAGCTCTTTACTACTAGGCTCTAGTTAGAGTCGTACTATCTCTCGTACTTTTCGTAGTATTAATACTATTATATTAGACTCTACTAGACCTATCGCTAGACCTATTACTAGAACTTCTAGTACTATTGCTAAGCTACTAATTACTAGACCTTCTAGTACTATTACTAGGGCTTCTCGCTATAGTTATTAAGAGTCTATCGACCTAGAACGCGGCCGTGCTACTCGTCGCCGCGTACGGTCTCTAATTGTCCCGTTACTTAACGACTAAGCTACTATATACGTAGAGGAGATATTAACCTAAGCGAATCTTACTAGCCGCCGTAGTAATCGCGCTACTAGAGATAACGCCTCTCCTACTAAGTCTCTAGATAGATTACCCTATAGAAGTAGTCGTACGCGTCGTCCTACTCGGAAGGTTTAAGAGAATAATAGATAGCTAATTACGCCGTACGAAATAAGTGCTAGTTATATATAGGAATATAGAGACTACTATAATCGCGTAATCGTCTAGTATATATCGGAGGGCTCGAGCTAGCTACGGATACGTTTATTACTAAGAGTATATACGGATTCCTAGTAAGCTATATATATATATAGCAATATTAAATATAAGGTCGATAAGTATATATATAGCGTAGTCGCGATATAACTATATCGTATTTAATATTCTTAAGGTAGTAGCGGTAGCCGTAGTAGCGCTACTCTCCCTCTCTCTACTTATATTATAGTTATAACTTCCGTTCGATAAAGCTCGACAACCCTTAATAACCCTTAATAACTAGTTATTAAGAATTATCGAACGTTATCGATAGTTTTCTAGCCTTCTCGAAGACTATCGAGCGTAGCTTAGCGGCACTACCGCTCTTACTATCCTCCTACGACTACTACTCTACTACTCTATTATCCTACGATAACTATAACGACTACGACGACTACGACGACTACGACGACTACGATAACTACGATAACTACGACGACTACGACGAGCTCTAGGCTCGTACGCTATAAGTACTATATTAACTACGACGATATATTAGGCGCGTGCTCGTTAGAATAATAAGTATATATACCTATAAGACTATAAGGGATTATACCTAGAGATAGCGAGTTAGTAATATAATTAGTATTATCTCTAGATACTCTAAGTATCTCTTAGAGGTTTAATTAGCTAGTCGATATATAGGACGTAGTTATATCTCGAGCGCGATACTAGTTATAGATTTAAGCGTTTCCTCGGTAGGACGGTAGTTTAATAACTACTCGTTACGTAGTAAACTAGATAGTAGGAGGTAATTTAGTAGCTCTTCCTAATTAAGCCTATATATTTAGTTTATATACGCTAGTAGCTTCGATAGTTATTCTTAGAGGGTCGAAGGAAATATATAGATCTATAAGCGTAGCGAGTACTTTTTATTTCTACCTTATAAGTTTGCGCCCTATTATCGCGTAAGCGGATAAATTATCGTATATTATAAAGAAGGAGATTCTCGAGGAACCGGTCTATATACGATATATACGCTAGTAGTAGTTTTAGTAGTTAAATCGCTAGTATTAGTAGAATAGCGGTCGCTAGTTATATAGCTATACCTACCTAACGCGCTTTGTTTTTAGACGCTCTATAGAAGGGTCCTCTCGTAGTAAAGATTCTCCGCCTTCGAAAGTTTAACGTTATAGAGGTCTAGGGCACGGAGGAGCGTCTAAAAGAAGATAGGTACTAGGGTTCCGATATAAAGTTAAAGTCGCGGTCGTTTAGTAGCGAGTACTATAGAATAATAAGGATCCTAGACTTAGTATATAGAGGGACGGTAAAGGCGTCTCTCGTAGTTAGTATAGTATAGAATAGCGTTAGCGCCTTTCTAGTAACTAGAAGAGGTACCTTAGCGCCTTCGTACGAAGCGAGAGTAGCTTACTATTAGGGAACGTTAATAAGAATACGCTCTATTACGATTACGTCTATACTAAGGAGGATCTTAACTAGAAGATCCGTAATAACGTACGTAGCGTAGCGGAAGTATACTAGGACGTAGTCGCTATCGATTAGAGCTAGGGCCTATATATCTACTACTATATATTAGGTATACTCTTAGGAGCTAGAGATCCTACTAATCTTAAACGGCTAGTTTAGAGGACGAAGCTATACGTCTAGGTAGTACTTCGTTAGAAAGTAAAGATTAACGATAGAGTAGCTAGCGCCTATATCGAGCGTAATCTTAAAATCGAGGCTATTAATACTCGTATATAGAGCTAGACGTAAATACTAAAAGAAATAGATAGAGGGACCTAGTAAGTAGCTAAGTATAGTAGACGAGTTAACTACGTAAGATAGGTCTAGGTTTAGCTTACGGCTACTAGGATACGTACTATCCTTATAGGCGAATAGCGCTTTTATAAAGAGGAAGGTCTCGTCGTAAGTAGAGTATTCGTATACGCGTAATAGTAGGGCCGGTATAAAAGGACCTAAGAAGGAGGCTATATCGAACGTATAGATAAGAGTAGAGGTCGCTATAAGTCCGGTACTTATATCTATAAAGTCTACTATCTATACTAGTTTAGCGTACGCGTTAATAGGCGAGAGGCTACGGCTAGGGCTAGGCGGCTATAAGACGATAGTATAGTCGCTATCGCGTAATACTAACCGATCGCCTTAGGCGACGTACGTATTATTATCCTTCCTTTTATAGAATAGGTCTCTACTATAGGAGCGCTAACGTCTCGGTTCCTTATATTCGTAGAAGTAGTAGCCGAACTTATTATAGTTATAGTATATAGGCTCTCGCTTTACTAGGTCTATATTAGAAGCCTTAGCTCGAGTATTACTAGGCGTATCTTCTTTTAAATAGTAGTCCTAGCGATCTTAATCGCGTTCGCTTCGGCGGTCGTCTCGTCTCTTATAGCGCTAAAGTCCGTCGTTAGTAGCGTTCTAGTTATTCTAACGCAGATAGTCGTTATACTACTAGAGCCTATCTAAGTATCGTTTATAAGTATAGTCGTACTTATAAGAGGTATCCTATTAGTAGTACCTATTCTTTCTATTAATACGTTCGGTACGGTACTTACCTATTCTCGCCTTAGAGTTAAGATAGCGCTAGGAGAACATTCGTATTTCTATACTTTCTATAAAGGCGTCGATAGTTATTCTATTTATAAGCGGGTCTATATTAAGCTAGAGGTCCGGATAGATTTTTATCTACGCCGCGTTTAACTAGGCGGTCTAGTTAATCGTCTTAGCCTCTCTTATCTAGCGAACTATATTTAAGACGAACTCGGCCGGCGGACGGTTAGCAGCGACCTTCTTCTAGCTAAAACGCTCGTCGGCTAATTATACTAAGACTTTAGCTAGATAGAGAGAGAACTTATCGCGAAGAGCTTTCTTCTAACGCTCGATACTCTTCCTACTACGAATTCTATAGCGGTCGTCTTCTATAAGCTCCGAGAAGAACTAGGTTATTATCGAGCTATAGAGGTATTTAACTAGCTATTATCGGGTCGTCTAGGACTCTATAGTTATCGCGTAATCTTTAGCCGAGTCTAAGAATAAGTAGACTAACCTATAGAAGGTTTTACCTCCTTAGTTAGCTATATCCTCTACTAGGAGCTTAGTAGTTATAGTAGCTAGATAGAAGAAATCTACTTCCTCTAGCTTAAAGTAGCTATCTTTAGATTAATCGCGGCTACGTAACTAGTTTAGCGAGCGGCTAGGACGCTAACTACTATTATAATATAGATCGAGCGAGGAGCTATTACTATTACTAGAAGATAACGAAGGATCTCGGCGTCCCCGTCTACTATAGTAGCTATCTTACCTCTAGTCGCGGCTATAATTATTCCGACCGCGGTCGTAGCGTCCTCTATAACGTAAGTAAGTTCCTCTATTCTCTTTACTACCTAGTAGTAGTAGGTCTTCTTCGCTAGAAGAAGAGACTAGCTCTACTCGCTATAAGTATTACTAGCGATTAGCCTCTAAGTTAATACTATATTATAGAGCGTCTAGTAGTTAGCTTCTAGCGTACGCTTCTAAACGCTTAAAACGAGCGTCGAAATTACGTTCTATACGGCCGAGCCGCTTATCTTAATAGTCCTAGAACTTATTAAAATACTCTTAAGCTTATACCGCGTACGCTCTAAGCGTATCTCTAATTTGCGTTAAGAAGCGATCTAGGTCTAGAACTACTAGAGCCGGTATAGAAGGTCGTTATAGTAGTAAAGGTAGCGGAGCTAGGCTAGTATCTACTTCTCGAGGTAGTACGTCCTCTTATAGTAGAGCGCTACCTAGTAGTACGTTCCTATAAGAAGATATCCTTAGAGGTATAGAGTTATAGCGAGGCCGGCGTCTAGAAGAGGCGTTATAGTAGTCGTTATAGTTGCGTCTACGACGCTACTCGTCTTTATACTAGTATAGGAAGTTAATATTATTACGACTAGTAGTATTACTATATAGTATATCGTATAGCGAAGTCGAAGGAGCTCGATATAGCGTAATCGGAAGATGTTCTAGTATACGCGCTCTTAAGCTAGAGGTAACTAGCGAGTACGGAATAGTCGTATTAGATAACGCTCGTACCGACGGTTCCTAAAGTAAAGAGTTCGTTAGTAGTAAGTATTAGAAAGAGGAATCGGAGGGCGTCTCTACGAGTAGGTTACGTAGTATATATAGCTACTAGACTAGGTAAACTATCTATCGTTCCTAGGGCGGCGCTACTAGCTAGTTCGGAGACTAGCTCTATTCTCGTACTAGCGTCTATAAAGGTCGCTCGTACGGCTATACTAGTATCTATATAGGTCGCTCGAGGTGCTACTAAATAGGATCGTTAAGCTATTCTTAGAAGGGATATAGTTCTATACGTAGGACCCTATCTACTAGTTAGTATAGGCGTCTAGCTACGTAGCTTTATCTACGTTAGGCGTCGTTCTAAGCCTTTATTAGGCGGTTGCGTAGAATAACTACTTATAGTATCTCGTCTAAGGCGAAGGTAGCTAGCTAAGGTACGGTCGCTATATATTATAGTAGGTCTTAAATAAGTAGAAGGTATATAAGGACGAGTTTCGCTACTTTATTAACGCTAAATAAATTTATAACCTAGTCTTAAGGATACTCTAGCTATAATATCCTACGCTTCGTCGAGGTAACTAGGAGCTTATACTTAGGTAGCGGTACGTAGTTATTTACGATAAACGCTACTAAGCGCTAGAGATTAGGCTTGCTACGTCTAATTCTTCTCGAAAGCGCGTCTTATATTAAGAAGACTTAGAAGGAGAAGGTAGTTAATAAGGAAGCTACGTTAATATCTAGTAGAATCGGAGCTACTAGGATAGGTAGTAGGGCTAGTTCCTACTATTATAGAATAGATACGTTTAAAGTAGTAGAGGCCGTTATCTATAGCGTCGCGACTACTTATAGATAGTCCTAAGGAAAAAAATAGAGGGCGTCTAAGTAGCTAGAGGCCGCGGATAACCGACGGCTAACTCTCTAACTACTCTACTCGTTCTTATATATATACGCCTCGTTATTCTCGTATAATCTTATAGAATATATAGAGCGTCCGCGATCTACGCGAAATACGGGTCCGGCTACTAATTAAGCTATTAGTACGTTCTCGATATTCGGTCGTCCGAATAGGCGTAGCCTCGTTCGTTAATTAGTTAAGTATTCGAATAAGGTCGAGATTAACGCTTCTAAGCTACTAGTTATTACGTCTATATTAGACGACTAGGTATACTAAAGGTTAATATCTATCTATCTACGTCTATCGAAGGAAGCGTCTATATACTAAGTGCTAAGCCGTCCGTATAGGCCCGGCTAGACCGTAATAATTTAAACCTCGACCTAATAGTTTTTAGCCGTTAGGTTACTATAGGCCGCCGTTACCTAATACTTCTAAGATAACCTCCGATTAACGCTAAACTTTAAAGTCTAATAGAACGGACTCTATATAGTCTAGGCTCTAAGTTTTAGACTAATCGAGCTTAGATAGAGCCTAGAATAATACCTAATAGTATAACCTAACGCCTTTAAAAGTAACTCTACTATTTTTTTTAGAAATCTAGAGATTTCCTATCTACTATCGAACTAGATCTAATAAATACTATACTCCTAGAAATCCTCCCTTTCTTTATATTCTTTCTTATACTCTAAATAAGGTAAATTTATAGATATTAGCCTATAATATATACTTAGACGCGAATAAGATACCTCTAGATAGAATACGACTAGTAGCTACTTATAGCTCCCGTCTTATATAGTCTTTAACTTCTAAAAGACCTTAATAGAATAATTAATTAATTAATTAATTAATTAATTAATTAATTAAGCGTAAACTCCTCTAGCTATTATAAAGTAACTATATTAAGTAGATAACGTACTAATTTAAGATTACTACGGATACTCTAAAGAAGGTAGTAATACTACTACCGATAAATATAGACTAGACGATTCTAGAAGGCTATCTAGCTACGCTAGTAGAAGTTAAGAGGTATTAGAAACAAGTTAGTAGCGTAAACTAAATAGTTATTAAAACTAGACCTAACGTCGCTAAATTAGTATTAGTATTATTACGCTATCTACTAACTCTAATAAAATAATACCTCCGAGTAGCTAATAAGTATATCTACTATCTCTATAGTATATACTAACTATTACTAGTTTATAGTTAAAAACTATAGTACTCGCTATTAGTATACTATAAACTACTACTACTAGCGTATATATAAAAGGAGTTCCTCGCTACTATAGACGCCTCGTTTACTAATAATACCTACTATAAATCGTTTAAAGAATAGCTATTCTACGCCTTTAGAAGCCCTATTATATAGAAGGCCGCTAAATAAACTATAGTTACGAAGTTATCTACTAAGGCTAAATTAATAGCGTTATTATACGCTAGAACTAAGCTAATATAGTAGTAGTCGCTATTTACTTGCCTTAGAATTAAGTTTACGGAAATACTAACTCTATACTATAATAACTAATAAACGCTAAGGTTATTATCTAAACTAGGTTCTATTAATAGTAAACTATAATACGTTAATATCTATAAATACTAGCTATAATAAAAGGTTTAGAATAGACGTATTTACGTTAAATACGTTAAGATAACCTCTATACTAGCTAATAGATTAACTAAACTACTACCTACCTAGAAATATACTAAATTTATAAAATAGCTAAACCTTTACGAACTAAACGATTATAGCTAATTAAAGAACGAGAAAAGCCTACCGATTATTTAAGGTAACGTAGAAACTATAGAAATAAGCTTAAACGCTAGCTACGCTACTACTATAGTATTAGCCTTAATAGACTAGTTTACCTTATAAGGTAGAATTAGTTTAACTCTTAGAAGTATCTTCTTACTTCTTATTATCTAACCTAATAGTAGTTTAATAGCTATTAAGCTAAAGGGGTATATTATAAGATGTCTTAGAATACGAGAAGGTGTCTTAGAGTACGAGAATCCTAAGATATATAGAATCCTTAAAATATTAAAAGGAGGATTCTAACTACTAAGGCCCCGATTGTATATAAGCGTTCCTATAGTAAACTCTAGGAATAGACAGAGATCGCTTCCCGCTGATTCTACATCACATGACTTCAAGTGACTCTCCGGAAGGTACCCGCATACTTCCGTGACCACGCGCTGCTTAGCGCGACACGCATGCAATGGGCAGACATTCGTACGTGGACGAGGCTCCAGACTTGTTCGCTCGCCCATTCCCAACTGCTCGCTCCACCATGAGCCTTTCTAGCTATTGCAGCCAGCACAATGAGCCTTACACGCCGCAAACGTATTCTGACGATCAGGATATCCCATTTGCACCAGATGAAAATTCCCCACTGCTATCTGCTTATGTGGAGGAAGTCAAGGGAATTTCTGCCTGCTACGAGGGGGTCAAGTGCGTCCGGAATACTATTCCTATCCCTACAGAATTTGGCGAGGATGAGCAAGCTACACTGAAGCGCACATTGGTTCAGGAGCCGAAGATCCTTCACTAAGCACGAAACTACCACGTGGTCCAGCTCATCCACACATACTTTGAACAGGTAGAAGGGGAAAACTGAGATATGCCGTTATTATGGAACGTGCTGATGCGAGTCTCCACGCCTACCTGGAGCTCCGGAAGTCTCCATCTCTAGAGTGGTTTCGGTGTTTGATCCGGGTTGTGCGCCATATCCACGCCATAGGAGTTCGCCATCGAGACATCAAAACCTCGGACATCTTGATTAAGGCCGGGAGACTACTTTCGGCAGACTTTGGCATACCGCAAATGGGCCTGGGAAAGACCATGCCAACCACGCATCAATACCGCCAGCCTGCTGGAAGTCGGGAGTATTGTGCTCCGGAGGTGGAACGAGGCAGCGTGCTGCAGATTACCCCAATGGATAGCCTATGAAGAGTAGAAGTGCAAGAAAAGGTGGGCGACTTTGCGAGGTAGGCGACTAAGCCATGAATTACGTTACTGCAAATCGAAGTGCGCTACACGAGTATTTTCGCTCAAGCTCCAGTCATAAAACTTCGATGAGGTATACCCTCGAGTCCCAATGATCAACTAATGGATCAGCTCTCGGTTCTTGCCCGCGCTCGCACCAGAGGCTTCTTCCCGTCCCACCTGAGCACTAGGCCTGGTAGCGAAGTCGGCCAATGACTGCGGCTGTTGCCTCATCTTGAGCCATGCCGGGACGGCTTTGCATGAATGCCCTTACCATTGTCTGAACCGTCTGCTCTGGTGTTGATCCTTGGCTTATCATCCTTGCATACGTAGTCTTTGCGGAGCGAGCTTCAGTCGCCATTTGCTCAGCCGACATTCGAGACGACCCGCTTTGGACCGAAGGCCCCGTGTTTCGAGCAGGAGCAGACCCAGTCGGCGGCAATGTGCGCGAGGTAGATGCCACGGGCGCTGACTTCCTCTTCGGTTGACCTTTGAAATCGAGCCGGCGGTTCTCTAAGTAGACTGACGTTCCGCCCTCACCGACGTTTACGACAATCTGGCCTGCACCAGGTGTCTTTCTCGCAGAGGGTTCAGCAACCTCGTAAAAAGCTTGCTGCATCGGGATGCCCCTTTTCGTAAAGTGATCGTCTACTTGCTTGACAATATCTTCCATTACCTCTCCTTTGAGTTTCCCGTAGATGCCCCATACAGTTGTAGCAGGAGGAAATAGGTTGCGATGTTGCTCGAACAATTTATCGATCCGAGCTAGTGCTTTCTCGTGATGCTCTGGACCTGCTACCACTGCCGGCTGCGATGGTGCCACATGGGATAAAATGATAGCAGTTCCGAGGACAACGATTGAGCTGCATCCATTGAGATTTTCGGTTCCGATTGCTGATTGTCCAGAATCTGGCAACAGAATGGCTTCCTCGTTCATGTCGACATTGATGAACCGGGAATCACCCTTCAGGCGATTGAAAGGAGTGTCGGTCATGTTCTCAAGCCAGAAATTTCCGTAAGGTATCGCAGGCTGTGTACGTTCGAGGTACACGGAGCCTGCCCTTTATACTGGATTCGACATGGTTGCTTCGTGTTGGGATCGTACTCCTGCTTAGTAAAGAGTTTAGTTGCAACGGGCTGTTGGGAAGACTCTCGCTACAACATAGAACAATTTTCTCTCCCTGTTCATCTGACAGTATGCCGAAAGGATCTTTGCATACATACTAACAGGGACCTGTGACTTTCACTTGCACGCGACCTCATCCGCTTGCCCCGCACATAGTCTCCACGAGAGCTGTGCTTCAGTTAAAAACGTACACGTGACTAATAATGAAATCTTTTAGGCCCAAAAGCAGGCCAGTAATGGAGCTTGTTCAGGAATCGACTGCCTACGTAAAGTTTTCATCTAGTTAGGCCAATTGTTGGAATTGCCGAACCCGAGAACCACGAGCTCCTGTAGCAAACTACGAATTGAAGCAAACGCCATCAGTCGCCTGCGACTGCGCATAACTTTCCAAGAGTTTACGCATTTCCGTTTGAGGACGTGTAATCTCAACTGGTGAAGGTGGACCCAGACGCTCTCCTCTTTTCTTGAGACAATGAGGATCTGCTCCATATGCCAGCAGGGCCGCAGCTGCTGGGTAATTTCCTTCCTCGCAAGCGTTATGTAGTGCCGTTCCCTGTGGATAGCCCAACCGCATTTGTCTCCCTCTCTTATTGTCCCACTGATATGTGTCGACTGGGGCACCTCCCTCAACGAGCATAGTAACTAAGTCGTATATATCCTCGGATGGCTCTCTTCGTGCTGTACAATGGAGCACGTCGCCTTTGGTCAAATCAGCTCCGGCAGCGATTAATCGCTTGACCGCATTCATGGTGCCCTCTCGAATCGCGAAAGATAGCGCAGTCTCGCCGATATTAGATTCAGCATTAGGGTCTGCGCCTAACTCGAGGAGTCTTTCCAAAAAATCCACATTGCTGGTCGCGAAACTTCGCTTCATTAGCATTTCTCTCTGTAGATACGAGATAATCACTTGCCTAAGAATAGAGGGAATTGTCCCCCCCCTCAAAGCGCTGTTGATGCACCAGCCATGTTCTAAGACGACTTGAACAATATGGATGTTCTCCGACACGGCGGCGGCCTCCGCTACTTCCTCGTCCACCGCGCCATAGCTCAGCAGGAGGAGTAAAGCTGGAACGTTTGTCGTCTCAATGCAGGTAACCATTGCTTGAGACAGCGTAACAGGCCAGCCAGCGTTCTTGAGCTCTTCAATAGCTTGCCGAGTGCTCGGGATACTTCCCGCACGAACGGCGGAGCATAGCCTGTGATCGGCACGGGGCTCTTCGAATAATTCCATCGTCGACAGTAAGTAGAGACCGATGTCGATGCACTGTGAACTCGGAAGTTCAGAATCGACGGCATCAATCTTCCCTTATTGTAGTCCTACCCGGCATTACGTCGGGCGCTGCGGGGCCAAGCTCCTCGGCTTGCACGTGACATATGGCGTTTTTGGAAACGACCCACAATGAAATACTCCCAGGCCACCGATTTGGCTGACTGCATTGCACGGCGGTGCTGGCTCTTGCCACATGGTCAGTTGTGGTTTCTGCCCCGTCGGAATGAAATTCGCTAGCTAATCGAGAAGCGTATTGTTAAGCTTCTCTCTGCAAAGGCGATGGGAGTCATTGTGAGTCCCTGCCTCTCTACCGAGTGGAAAGCATAGCGATTTTGTACTCCATGTAAGGAATCAACTGCTGCCTCAGTTCGGCATCAATGATTACTCATGAAATTGTAGAACAGTTCCGCTGGTCTGGAGGCAATGCTGGGAGTGACCTCCTAGCAGCCAATGCAAGTCGTCCTGGCGGCATGTCGATAAGGACTGGGTGTCCGGGGTATGTTCCAGAGTCGACGATTCCTGCAGATGTACAAAGTGCGATCGGACGTGAACGGGACCGCAATCTACTCTCATTGCTGCCCAAGACAGCTACGTCATCAAGCATGGAAATTCCGCCATCGGCAAATCTTCCACTCGCTTTCTGCTCCAAGAGACGCAATGACAAGAAAGTGTGGACGCACTACTGTATGTTAGTCATGCTCTTACGGCGTCGCTCCTGCCTAGTAATTACAGCCGGATTGGGTCAGCTTCGCAAGTCGCTATAAGCAAAGTATCGAACCATATAGTCGCACGTCGGCTTGCGCTGGCATCGTCGATTTAACAAGTAATATTAGCAGTGTATAGATTGGCGCACCTCTCTCTAAAGCTATACGCGGCATTGCGTCTAAGGGAGTATACGCTCGTTTTATAAGCGGCATTAATCTCTGTTTTGCGTTACCTTAGAAGCATTATTCTATTTAGCTATAGCTAGCTTAATAGTTAGATAATAGTCTAGGAAAGCAATTAATATACGGTAAAGAAGGTATTAGAATATAGCCTCTAGAGTATCTAATACCTAATCTTTTACTTTATATACTCTAGCTATATTTTTAACGTATATTTTTACCTCGTAGATCTCTAATATACTATTCGTCTCTCTTATAAAGCTTTAATTTATTAGCGCCTCTATAGCGTTTTTTATTAATATATAAGAAGAATCTTTTATTTAAAAGAATAAGGTATAGGTATTCTTATTAATAGACTCTTAAAGTAGGTAATCTTAATAAGTAAGTCCTAAGTATTTAATAATTATAAGAATATTCTAGAGTTAATTAGAAAGAATAACTAATCGTATAGTATAAAGAAATTCTATACTTAGAGTTAGAAGTACTAGTATAGTAGCGAATTTATATACTTAGAAATTAAAGTTTAAATTTAATATAATTAAGTAGTAAAGAAAAAGTATAGAAAAGAGTAGCGCTACTAAATAGTAGATATTTATATTACTATCTTACTTATTATATAGTATAGCTTCTTTATTACTATTAAGGTTACTAGCTAGATACTATAAGCTAGTACGAAGAATAATTAGCTTAGATTAAGACTATATAAATATCTACCTTATTATTCTAAGTACGACGATAGTAGCGAAGAGTATCTCCTTACTAAGCTAAGTAAGCTCGGTATATTATACGAGGATATAGCTAAGAATAAGCCGGGCTAGCCTATTCTACTAGTACCTATATAGTATATCCTTATATTATTATCTTCTTTTCTTTTATAGGCGCTATCTATAGCGCGTATTTGCTTTAGTATAGTAGTACTATCGTATTCTTAAGATCTCCTACTAAGTATTTAAGAATTCTATAGCAAATTATTTTAGTAGCCTTAGCTAATTAGAGGTAGTAGAGCCGCGGCCCGTTCTAAAAGATCTAGCTAATTATAGATTATTCTTAGAAGCTACTACTATTAGAGTTTAGCTATTCTATTCTAACCTTATCTTCTATCTTTACTACTAACTCGCCTAGATTTTAGTAATACTTACTTGCGCTAGGTAGCGCTAGAATAGGCTAGAACTATACTAATTTAAACTAGTATGCTTAATATATTATTCGCCGCTACTAAATTCTATAAGAACTACTTAGAGAAGGCTAAGGCTATAAAGGTTAGTATATAGTAACATATTAAGCGCCCTTAACTATACTCGTTAGAGATATTAAGAGACTAATTCTTACTAATTCCTCTATATATATTAAGCGTACTTTTATCTTACGCTAAGTATACGCGGCGTAAGCTAAATACTTCGGCGTTTAACTTAGACGCCCTCTAAGCTAGAGATTAGAATAGGTTAGGACGAGTCTAGGTCGGGTCTAGGACCTAAATATATAGAACTATAATAGTTAGGTCGGGTCCTAGCCGGTTCCTACCTAGTTCCGGACCTATTTAATAAATATAGGTATTAGATAGGTCTAACTTAGGTCTAACGATAGGTCTAAAGATAGGTCCTAATAGAAATATAAGATTCGATAGAATATAGTATAGAAAATCGAGGGTTATAAATAGATATAACTAGAAGAAGTAGAAAGTATAGAAAGCGACGAGTTTTAAAGGCATATTTAATTTAATACGGCAAATTATATAATTTAGTATAACTATAAGTATACCGACTATAAATACCGACTATAGTAACCTCTCTACTTATAACGATTTTTACTATATATGCCCTCTATAGTTATAACGATTTTCTCTATATATACTATAGAGATTTATCTCTTACTAAATATATTAATTCCTTAAGACGAGAGTAGGCTAATAATAAACTTTATATCTCTTTACTAAATAGTTATTCGCTTTATATAAATCGCGGTAACGTTAGTACCTATAATATAGTTAATATCGATCGAATATAGAATAACTAGGAATATATATACTTAAGAAGAGGTAGACTAGAGCACTCTCGGCGGCTTTCTATAGAGTACTAAGGGCGCTCGCCTACTAATAGTAACCTTCTTAAGAAATAGCTAAGCCTATTAAGGTTAGTAGATAGGTACTATAGGCTAGTATAAAGGATAATAGGCTTAGATTAAGACTATACGAATATCTACCTCGTTATCCTAGGTGCGATAGTAGTAGCGAAGAGTATCTCCCTACTAAGCTAAGTAAGCTTAGTAAGTCGTATAAAGATACTACTAAGGATAGGCCGGGCTAGCCTATTCTACTAGTACCTATATAGTATATCCTTATATTATCCCCTCTTCTCTTCTATAGGCGCTATCTATAGCGCGTATTTATTATAGTATAGTAGAGCTATTATACTTCTTTAGTTTTCCGCTAAGTATTTTAGGATCCGTATAGTAAATCTACTAGGGTTAAGTTAGCTAATTAGAGGCGACGGAGGTTACGGGCCGTCCTAAAAAATTCGGCTAATTATAGCTAGTTCTTAGAATTTGCCTCTATTAGAGTTTAGCTACTCCGTTCTAACCTTATTTTCTTTTCTCTACTACTAACTCGCCTATATTTTAGTAATCCCTACTTGCGCTAAGTAGCGCTAGAATAGGCTAGAACTATACTAACTTAGACTAGTACGCTTAATATATCGTCTACTACTACTAAATTCTATAAGAACTACTTAGAGAAGGCTAAGACTAGCCCTAAAAATAATAATCTCTACTTTACTTATATTAGTTAGGCGTCGAAGTGCGTAGACCTACGCGATTTATACTAGATCGCTAGCGAGAAGGCCCCGCTCGGCCTTATCTATAACTACTTATTCTATTAAGATAATAAGAATACCGACTATCTTTAAGTTAGTCTAGTCTACTCTAGTTTGCGTTATTATAAGCTAATTCCGTAGCTTCTTGCTATAAGTAAGGCTAAGTAGAACGCTTTTAAGATAGAGATCGACGACCTATTTACGAGTAGGATTATCTCGGATAATAAGGCTATAAAGGACCTCTAAGACCGTATTAAGATCTAGGCCGATAGCATTATATTATAAGTTGCTCTATCCTATCTCGTTCTAGCTTATTCTAACTATTTCGTATCTTTAGTAGTCTTAGTAGTAGCGTCCGTAGAGAGGATAGCCTTAGTACGTACCTTAGCGCGGATATATAAGATAAGTTTAGCCCTAAGGTCGCTAAGAGAGACCGCTTCGTAGTAGCGCTCCTTAAGAATATAGTTAGTTAAAAACGAGCTAGATTATTCTAGTATAGGCTAACCTAAATAGGATATATCTACGCCTAGGAAGCGTACGAAATTTATAGAATCGAGTACTAAGTCCCGTACTATCTTAAAGGATAAGAATTAGGCCCTTACTACCTACTTAAAGGTTATAGCTACTATAGTCCGTAATACTAAGGCCCTAAATAGGATTAGAGCTAGTAAGCGCTCGTCTAAGGTAGCTTTAGCTAGTATACTCCCGAAGGTAATAGACGTAGACTTAGAAGGCAAGGTCGAGTTAAATAAGGACGTAGATACTTTATAAGAGTAAGGATATAATATCTCGCGCTATTCTAGGCTAATCTAGCCTAGCTCTCTCTTCGAGTCGAGCCTAGCTATTATTCTATAGGGCTCTATCTTATAAATTATATCTCGATAGTTCCTCTTTTCTTTTTTCGTTCTAAATTCTTCGATCTTTTACGATTTTAGTTAAAATTCCTCTAAGTCCCGCCGTGTCGTTCGGCGTCTACTAGTCCTTACTAGTTTATTCTAACTTAGCTTAGGTTATTAGGGTATAACCTTTACTATTCGGTCGCGCCCCGATACTTCTAGTCTCTACTAGCTCTAACTAGACCTAATTAGCTACGGTTACGCTTTACTATCCCTTAGCGTCGACGCTCTTTTCGCTTAGGCGCTTCCTATTCTATTCTCTTTTTATATATATTTATCGCGCTCTTATTAATATAGACTACTAGTTCCTAGAAGTCGTCGTCTAACTCGTATTCCTTCTATAAGACTAAGTATTCCTAGTTCCTTAAGTCGTCTATACGTTATTCTTTTATTAAGGCAACCTCGTAGATCTTACTCTCGTTCGCGTCGAACTTCTATATAAGAGCTTATTCGCCTACGAAGTCCTTCGCCTACGAAGTTCTATTATACGCCTCTACGCGGCCGTAAGTAGAAATAGATACTCTTAAGTATACTAGTAAAGTATAAGGGTATATAAGATAATTCTACTTCGCTACTACTAGCCGTATATCCGATAAGACTAAAACTACCTTAAGATAACCCTAAGAGTACCCTACGAACTAAGATAGAACGCCTACGAAGTCCTATTATACGCCTCTACGCGGCCGTAGATAGAAATAGATGCTCTCGAGTATACTAGTAAAGTATAAGAGCATATAAGACAATCCTACTTCGCTACTACTAGCCGTATACTCGATAAGATAAGAACTACCTTAAGATAACCTAAGACTACCTAACGAACTAAGGTAGAACCCTACTATAGAAGAGATAGAAAAGAGAGGATAGAATAGAAGTAAATAGGATAGGAGTAGAGAGAGGAGGTAGCTACTAGGTAAGAGATTAGCTATTTACCTACTAAAAAGAGCTATAGAAGGAAGGGAGAAAGGTAGACCCTTCCTACCTAGAATATATATTCCTAGAGACGACTCTTTAGGTCTAAGACGAATAGAAATAGAGGCCTCTATACCGACTCGATATACTATACTAGCTATATCTACTACTAGAACTAATTTTAGATATTAAAATTCTATATATAGGGCTTAGCACTTAGTAGCTTAGCGCTTAGCGCTAAGCTATACTAAGTAAAATTCTAGTTCCCCTAGGCATCGGCCTATAATATCTATTTTTAGCGCGAATAAGGCACCCCTACGACTAAGAGTTTTTATAGCCTAGGAGGCTTTTTCTCTTACGACTAGATAGGCTTCGGCCTACCCGTACTATATAGTCTTCGACTCCTATAGTACGTTAATAGAATAAATAAACAAACAAATAAATAAACAAATAACTAAGGTAGAACTCTACTATAAAAAAGGTAGAAAAGAAAGAGAATAGAATAGAAATAGGTAGAGAAGTAAAGAGAGGAGGCAGCTACTAGGTAAGAGATTAGCTATTTACCTACTAAAAAGAGCTATAGAAGGAAGAGAGAAAGGTAGACTCTTCCTATCTAGAATATATATTCCTAGAGATAACTCTCTAGGTCTAAGACGAATAGAAATAATAGCTTTCTCTATCGACTCGATATACTATACTAGCTATATCTACTACTAGAACTAATTTTAGATACTAAAATTCTATATATAGAGCTTAGCGCTTAGCGCTAAGGCGCACTAAGCGAAATTCTAGTTTTCCCTAGGTATCGGCCTATAATATATATTTTTAGCGCGAATAAGACACCTCTACGACTAAAGAGTTTTAATAGCCTAGGAGGCTTTTTCTCTTACGACTAGATAGGCTTCGGCCTACTCGTACTATATAGTCTTCGACTTCTATAGCACGTTAATAGAATAAATAAACAAATAATAGGAGCTTATTCCCGGCTATTCTAGTCTAGACTAGCCCTTTCTAGTAACGAGATATAGAAGGTTAGGTATATCTTTATATTAGACGGTAGTTTTAGACGATAGATTACGCGGTTTACTACCTTATCGACTAGGAAGAGTCCTACGTATTTATAGTCTAGCTTCTTCGACGGCCGTAGTAACTTAATATTCTTCGTCGAAAGATAGACCTAATCTTCTACGTAAAAGGCTACGTTCTTATAATACTAGTTATACGCCGTTACGTACTACTTACGCACGACGGCTAGTCTTAAGCGTAGCTATTTCTATACTACGAGGACCTAATCTACTAACGCGGCTACTTTAGGGACTTCGCTAGCGCCCTAGCGTATCCTAGGCTAGTTTAGACGCCGCGGGTTACGGACGTAGTTTGCCTAGAAAGGTATATACCTTATAGACGCGTAATAGCTATCGTTATACGCGAACTCTGCCGTCGATAGTAATATAGCCTAGTTATCTTGCTCGAAGTTATAGTAAGTCCGTAGATACTACTCTAAGGTCTAGTTCTAGCGCTCTATTTATCCGTCCGTCTACGAGTAGAACGTAGTACTAAGTTTCCGGCGTACGCCTAAGTAGTAGCATAGCGTACTCTAGTATTTAGAGGTTAGAATAGGCCCTCTATTAGAGGTAATAGAGCACGGGACTCTATATAGCCGTATAATTTCTCGGAATAGTAGCTCCTCTAGCTTCTTTACTATAATATTCTTATAGTATAGAATATAATAGGCTATCTTAGTAAATCTATCTATAACTATAAGAATAGAGTCGTATACGCGGTCTTAAAGGCGGCTAGGTAGCAAATCTATAATAAAGTCTATTATTAAGTCTTCTTATAGACCTAAGGACGGCTTCTTTAGGTATAGTAACCTATAGAGTAGATATCTCTAGGGTTTAGCTCTAGCGTATACTTAGTACGTTCGTATAAAGTCCTTTACGTACTAGCGTATCTTAGGCTAGTAAAAGCTTCGTTATAGTAGCTCTAGAGTACGAGCGAACTTAAAATAGCTACTAAGTAGGTCGTCGTAATACTCCTAGAGTAACTTAAGCTATTCTAGCTCTTCTTATACGTACGCTCGGCCTTCGTAGTATAGACTATCTCCTTCTAGCGACTATTATCGGGCCTACGTAGGCGTATCGTCTTAGTCTAATACTTCCTTTACGCGCGCTACTATATAATCTAGCTCTTAGATAAGCGTACTATTAGGCGGGCTAGTAGTATCTACTTTTACTATAGCGACGAAGTAGACCGGAGCAGATTAGTCTATCGGCGTTAATACTATCTATAGAAACCGCTAGCTTACGCTAACTTCTTCCTTAGTAGCCTACCTACCTAAATAATTAGCCTTCTCGTAGTCTAGTCTATAGCTTAACGCGTCGGCGCCCCTATTAGCGGACCCGAGACGATAGATCGTATAGAAGTCGATCGTAGACAGCTATTCTACCTACCTTACCTAGTACCTAGATAGTATCTTCGTTATTATTAAGATTTAGAGGTTAGTATAATCTATTAGAAGCTCGACTTAGTATCGGGCACCTTTAAGATAGTAACGGAAGTATTTAAAAGACGCTACTATAGCTAGTAGTTCGCTATCTTCTATACTATAGTTTCTTTCTATAGCGACTATCTTTCGTAAGAAGTATACTACTAGAAACTACTACTTCTTACCGTCGAGGTCGTACTATTAGGTTATAATACTAGAGACTACCGACCTCGATACGTCTATCTCTACTTAGATAAGTAGGGCTAGGTCGAAATAGCGCAAGATAGGTACTACTAAGAACGCCTACTTTAGCTTAGCGAAAGCTACGAGGGCGCTAGTATCGAGCTATAAGGGTCTTAACTCCTCCTTACGCCTAAATAAACTCTTCTTCCCTTTAAGGTATCGGTTAAGAGGCACGGCTAGTTTAAAGAACCTCCTAATAAATCTATAGTAGTAGTTAGCGAAGCCTAAGAATACCTAGATATCCCTAATAGATATAGGTATTAGCTATTCTTATACGGCCCTAATTCTTTCTAGGTTAATCTAGACTCTATTACGCCTAACTATATAACCTAGAAACTTAACCTAGTCCTAGTAGAACTCGTACTTACTTAGCTTAGCGTAGAGGCTATATTATTATAAGCGAGCTAATACCTACCTTATATAGTCCTCGTATTCTACCTCGTTCTTCGAGTAAATTAAGATATCGTCGAGGTATACTACGTAGAATACGTTAATAAGGCTAGCGAGTACCTAGTTAATATATCCTTAAAATACGCCTAGCGCGTTCGATAGCTTAAATAGTATTACGGTATACTCGTAGTAGCCGTACCTAGTCCTAAATATCGTCTTCTACTCGTTCTCTTTCTAGATACGAACCCTATAGTATATATTCCTAATATCTAGCTTCGAGAATATAGTAGCTCCTACTAGCTAGTCTAAGGATTTTATAATTAAGAGTAGCGGGTAACGGTTCTTAATCGTTATCGCGTTTAGTCCCCTATAGTTAACGTAGAGCCGTAGAGTGCCGTCCTTCTTACGTACGAATAGGATAGGTACGCTAGCTAGTAACGTAGAGTATCGTATAAACCTCGACTTTAAGTTACTTTCTACGTAGTCGCGGGTATATAATAGCTCCGCTTCGGATATAGAGTATACTAGGCTCTAAGGTGCCTAGCTGCCTTCTACTAGGTCGATAGCTATATCGTTTAGCCTATATTCCGGTAGTTTCTCTGCACTTTACTCCGAGAACGTAGTAGCGAAGTCGTAGAAGGCTATAAGGATCTCGTCTTAGGTTACTACGGCCTCTTCTACTACTTCCTAGACCGATATAGCGTAGACTATATTACCTTAAGACGATTTATAGTCCTACTAGAAGCGTATAGCGCCTACTACTACTACGGTCTATCTCTTCTAGAGTTTATATCTCTAGGTTACCGTCTTCGTTATAAAGTTAATTAATAAGTTTAAAGCCTCTAGCTATAGTAGAGGTTAGAATAGGTCCCCGACTTTAGGTTAGTTCCTAAGGGAACCGGCCTAAGACTTAAATCGATAGAGTACCTAACTCGATACGAAATCGATAGGTCGGGTCTAAATACTACTAGTTCCTATATAGGTCTTTATAGAGACTTAAGTTTGAAAAGATAAGTCTAATAACGCGGAATAAAACTAGGTCGCCGCGAGGATAATAAAACTAGGTCGCTACGAGAATAATAAGATTACTCTAATACTAAATATACGTATATATAGAACTAAGCGTAGTAGTATATTAGATATTAGAAGCGCTAGTTAAAGTAGCGACTATAGTTACGGAGAAAAATAAGGCTACTAACTATACTTACTAACTACGAGATACGGAATTAAATACTATATATAATATTAACTACGAAGTCTATTCTACTCTACGAGTATAACGTAAAAGCAAATACTTCCTTTACTAAGTACTATAGCAAAGATATATTAGTACTATATCCTCCTTATTATCGCTAATCGAGTCGAAGTTGCTCTATTTAGTACTTGCTAACGCCTCCTAATCCGCCTCTAGCTACTCCTACTACTAACTAACTATATTATTCGAAGGCTCGAACGTAGTTAATATTAGTAGCGCCTCCTCTATAAGCGAATCCCGAGTCTATTACTACGCGTTATACTCTCGGGAACGATAGTATATAATATTACTAAACGTCGAGGGATCGTAGGACCGATTATATCGGCTTTAATAACGCGCTATACTAAAGTCGCGCTTATAACTAGTTCTAGCTACTAGGATAGAGAGGATATCCCGAGCTATTAGCGCGTAACCTAGATATTCTAATACTATTATCTTCTATAACCGGAGCGGATACTCTATAGAATAGGTAGCCGAGTCCTTAAATCTAGCGTAACGATAACGAGATACCTTGTCTAAATTAGCTAACGGCTATATAGTCTACTACGGCTATCTAGATACTCTTTAATTAAAGTCGGAGTTATTACTATCTAATTAGCTATAGAGACCTATTACGAATAATATCGTAGAGCGGTATAAGGCCTTTATTAGCCTAGACTAGGACGTAGCTACGAGAGGCTTATATCGCGCGTATTCGACCTAGAATTTAAACTAGTAGTAATTCTTAAAGGAGGAATCGAGCTCCTCGCTAAAGAACGCCTCGCGCTCTTAGAACGCCCGTTTTATTACTAGATTAAGAAGAATCGTAATACTATATATATCGCCGAATCGCTCCTAGGTAGTAGTATAATACTTCCCTAGCTTTATTTATATAGCTTATAGAGTAGAATAAATCTCCTTTTACTAGAATTATATTTTATATTTAAGTTTCTTATCCGTAATATCTAGGATATTAAATAAGGTATTATAGTAGCTAAGAACGAGGTATATTATTAGCCTCTTTATCGTACCGATCTATATTATAGCCTTAGCGAAAGGAGTAGTAAGGTTAATAATATATTTAACTCTCTTCTATTCTATAGTAGATAGCTTAAGTTTAGGCTAACCCTCGTTCTTAATATACTCGTCGATAATATCTCGTAGTTAAGAACTACGTATTAGTATAATCGTAGTTAAGCTCTAATAGGTCTTTATATCTTATATTAGGCGTAAAACCCTATTAGGCGTCTTCTTCTACTATTTATACCGTTTCGAATATAGATATAGATCTGCGATCCTCTTTCGCTATAGTACTATAAAACTCTCGAAGCGTTAAGTACTAGAGTTTACCTTAACTATAAGTTTATAAAACTTTATAAGAAGCGGTTATTAGTATAGCTTCTACTAACTACGTTTACTAACTATATATACTTCGTAGGGAGAATATATAGTACTTTTATTAGAACTATAGCTAGACTTCTTACTTTAAGCCGATATAAGGCGTTCGTATCTATCTCCTCGTTCTATTATTCCTATTTTTCGTTCCTTAGCTCGATCTTAAAAGTAGCGAAGAACTTCCTTAAGGAGAGCTAGATTATATATATAAAGTATAGAAACTATTCCGAATAGGAGAACTCGTAGTCTTTAGTATCTAATATCTCTTCTATATCTCTATCTATTTCTTAAAGAGGAAGTTATTTAATTAAGACTAATAGCTTCGCTATACGTATATACTCGTAGAAGTAAATATCGATAGCCTCGACGCTAGAACTCGTTAGTTAGAAGATATATATATAGGAAGGATACGTATATAGTAGTATATAGTATATTATTATTAGAAGTATTATCTACTATTAGCGCTATAAGCCTATTAGAGATTTCGAAACAGGTAAGTACGTCGAATAGTAGATCCGCTAGGACTTCGCTTATATAATAGCTCGAAATATATAGAAAGGCTAGTATAGCCTTATACTAGGCCTACTCGCTATTAATCTAGTAGCTTTATATTATAAGGAATAATACTTAGAGCACCTTAGCGTACTAACTATCGAGGGCGATAGCTACTTAGAAGGTTCTAGATAGCTAATGTTTTAGATTATCCTCGGAGTAATTAATTACGTCCTAGATATATAACTTAATCGTAGTAGCGCTCTTAAAGTTAATAGATCTAGTCTCCTTTAATAGATATTCGTAAGTACGCTAAACTATAGAACTTTTAAAGAAGTTTAAGAGTAATCTAAGCTAAGAAACTATAAGCCTATATAACTCTAGAAACTTTAACTAGTCTAGGTGCTCGGTTCTAGTAAAACTTTTCTTAAGCTATTCTTATAAATAAGAACTATTAGTATATCTACGTTATATATCTCTATAAAGTATAGTTAGCGAGTATAGTCGGGAAGCGTAGTTAGTAAGCATAGTCGGTACCTTATTTTTGTAATAATAAATACTAAACTTATAAATTAATCTTTAGTAGCCTAAATAACTTCTTTAGTAACTTTATACTCCTAAAAGGTATCTTCGTAGCTTACTAAATCGAGGTACTTTTATAAAGCTTTTATTTTATTACTTAGTCCTAGGTATTTAATAACTTTATTATATCCTTTATAAATAACTCTTAAGGCGTATATTTCCTAGTTTATACCTTTAACGAAAAATCTTTAAGCTTATAACGTTTATATATTCGAGTTCTATTTTATAAAGTTCGAAGATATTCTACTATACTTATTATAATACCTTACCTCTTCGAGCTACTAATAGTAATAGTAAAAGCCCTCGAACGACTAAGTATACTCCTACTACTATATCTATATACTATTAGTTTCGACCTAGTCCTTAAAATCCTCTAATAGCTTAGTAAGGTTAGCTAGAGGTAGTATCCTATCTCGTATACTAGCTCGAGTACTCGAAGTATTCGTAATTATATAGCGTCCCTTCTTCTACTATTATACTACCTTCTTAATTAAACTAAAGTCGACGAGAGATAGCTATAATTCGGAGTTAGTCTATCGTTCGCGAAGCTATATACTTATATATCTTAAGGAAGAAGAAAGTATAGTACTACTATATTATATTAAAGTCGTAGGATATACTAGTAATACTATAATATAAAGTATATAGTACTAAGAAGGAATCGTAAAACTAAAGAGTAAAAGCTAGTAGAGTAATAAAGGTAAATAATATTTATAAAGGCGATTAAGTTTTATTAGTATAAGTACTAGCGAGGTATCTCTATTATAGACTAACGGCCTATCTTAATAGCGTTATAAAGATAAGCATCTTTAGTACTCTTATTAAGCTTATAATAGTCGCGATTAATAAATATACTAAATACTCTTTAATTATAGTAATACTATAGTCGCCTTTAAGAGTAAGTATCTTACTAGTATAAAAGGCTAGTAGTATTAATAAAGCTTAAGTCGAAAAAGTAGAGTTAAACTTAGCTTAAGTAGATAAATCTATTATAAAGAGAATTTAGAAACTACTTAAAGACTATATAAAGCGATATAATACTATATAGTAGAAGGCTAAAAATAATACTAAAAGTAAGAAGAGGAAAAAGAATATAGTAAGCTAGAAGTTTAAGGTATAGCTAGAGCTCCTAAATTTAGTACTAGCTCTAAAGAAAAAGTAGTAGTATATCTCCGAAGGTATAACTACTATATAAGAGAATAAGGCTAGTATTAAATATACTTAACTATTAAAGGTAAGACTTAAGCCGTTTATAAGAATTATAAAGGAGGATTATATATTCGGTAAGCTACTATAGACTAAGAGGTAGAGATAAGAGATATAAGTTAAAAAGAGCCGGCTAGTACTACGACGTAAACTATAGACCGATATACCGTTAGCGGCTATAACTATCTTAACTTACGAGATATAGTAGTACTAATTAGCTATCCGTATTCTACCTAGCCTAAGAGGATTTATAGAGCTTCTATATAAACTCTATCTCTAGCGACTAGAATTTGCGTATAAAGGTCTTAGAGATAGCGAGCTTATCCGTAGACGTACCTAGAAGCTACTCGATAATATCCTAAAAGCTAAGTCCTCCTTCCTACTTAGAATCGAGCTATATTTCCTATAGAAGCTCTCTATATACTAACTTCTTTATATCGAACTTATAAGTATATAACTAGAACGCTAGCCTATTTCGCTTAGCTTATACTTTAAATATAACTAGCTTCTAGAACCTATTACTATCCTAATCGTATCCTAACGAGATAAGCTAATCTAGGACTTCTAGAGTTTAAGTAAAGCGATTAGCTATATTAAACTTAGAGGACTTCTAGGAGAGATAGTTGCGATATACTACGTAGTAATAAGATAGGAAAATTTCCGTTATAGTTAGAAGACGGCCTTCTACTATTAGCTCCTACTACTAGTTAGTATATAGTCGGCAGGCATAGTCGGCACTAATTTACCTTTGCTTTCGCTATAGATACTAATATACGGACTAATTTTATAAGCTCTTTATAAGGCTTCGTAGAGCGTAGAGTATACTTCTAGTCTAATCGGAGGTACTCGAATGCGTCCTAAAGAAGCTATTAGTTCTAGTAGCGATATACTCTTAATAAGAGCTACTTACGTCCGCTCCTAATACTTAGAATACGTATCTCCTCTTATTACTAGATTATAGCCTCTCGATAAGGTCTATTTCTTACTATAAGGAACTCGGCCTCTTCTTTATTAGTTATATAATAAACTCGGCTTAACTTCTATATTACGCGCGTAGTATCGTAAGCGTATATACTTTCTTCTTAAACTATCGAATAGCCTTATTCTAAAAGGCGTAGACGGCGTAGCTCCTCTATACGGCCTACTTGCTCTTAGTAGCGACTCGAAGGCGGAGGTTAGTTATTTTATAGCTAGTACTAGCCGATCTTACTAGTAAGACGTAAGGTGCCTACGGACCCGACTTAGACTAATTAGTATTATACTAGTAGTTATAGTTATAGTGCGGGTCGTCCGCGCCTTTCTCCTTCTTAATATTAAAATAAAAGCTTTCTTTATTTTAGTTTACTATTTATATAGTAGGCCTATCCCGCGCGCGCTTATGTTTCTTATCGTCCCTATTCTACGTTAGTACTACTAACTATATTAGCCGACTATATAGATTATTACTTACGCTATCCGGTCGTACTAAGCGTAGTACTCCTCTCTTTAGGCCTTAATCTTCTTCTACTACTACTTCTTCGATAAGGAGCTCTATATATTATTAGAGCTAATTAAAAGCTTCTTCTACTGAGCAAAGGACTTATTTCTAGCTCTCTACTACTTATCTACTATAGCTCTCTTAGGCGATATATCTACGTACTAGCTACGCTCGCGAAGGGTATTAGAATTAGAAGAGTAGGTATCTATATCTTTCCTTATAGCGCTTAGTCGTATCTAAAGTATAGAAGTACTTATACTATCTAAATCCTTATTTATAAGGCAGGGACGCTTCTATAAACTATTAGAGGGCGTAGTACTTATTAGACATCGCTTTTATCGCGCTATTATTATAAGCTCGGTCGCTAGGAAGAGATAAGTATCGCGAGGTATATAGTAAATATACGCTTAAAATTCGGTAGTAATACGAGTATAGTAGCAGTTAAGGTAGTAGTTATTATAGTAGGAGCTAAGTACGACGAATTTTAGCTTTAGGTGCGCTAGAAGCTTAGTACGTAGCTATTCCCGCCTAGCTACTAGCTTACCTCTATACGTAGAGTTTAGCTTCTTATACTATAGTTAGCTACTATAGTTAGCGATATTATATAATATATCGCTTGCCTAATATAGCGTATACTAATATATACGACTATATACGAATAGCGATAGCTATAGACGTACTCTAGAGCTAGAAGCCGTCGTATACGTTACTTAGATTAACCTTACTATCGCCGGCCGAAAAGAGTAACTACTATATACTTATACCCTTAACGACTACTCGTCTACTCGTCGCTAATAGTTACTTCTTAGCTTATACTATCGACGACTACTTATCTCTTTAGCGTAGACGGCTACTTCTTAGCTTATATTATCGACGACTACTCGTCTTCTTAGCGCGAACGATTACTTTTTAGTTTATACTATCGACGACTACTAGTCTTCTTAGCGCTAACGGTTACTTCTTAGCTTATACTATCGATAACTACGTTTCTTCTTAGTATCGAAGTAGTATCGATAATTATTTTTCTCTTCTACTATTATAACGACTCGGTTCCTCGATATAAAAGTAGGCTAGAGAGTCTATTTTTCTATTCTACTACTATATTACGACTACTTAACTAGTAATACTATAGAGTACTAGTAAGTCTAGCTCTTTCTCTTCTATAGTCTTTTATATATTCGTAGAGAACTTCGAATAACGAAATATATATACTATAGTCGATATTATCTATATAATACCTAGATATAATCTATACTATAGTAAATATTTGCGTCTATTACTATATTCTATAGAGTAGCGAAAGCGATTATAGCATTTACGTAACCGTAACTTCTACTAGGTAAAGATCGGTAGGGGTGTCCTAATATAGTAGTAGAATGCGATATAGTTCTACTATATAGCGCTATTAAACTCTAACCCTCCCTTATAGGCTCGCGTATTCCGGCGGTCGTGCACGATTTTCTAGTACTCCTATCTGCCCTAGCCTTTCTCTCTCGTACCTCTATCTATTCGCTTCTTCTAACCCTTTAATATCTCTATCTATACTACTTAATGCCTTCTCTTATTTTCTAAGCGGACTTAGATATAGAGTTTAACTTAAGCCCTCCTCTACGAGTATATTATAATATAGATACTAATATACCGCTATTAGTACTACCTCTACGCATAGGAAATAAGGCTACTAAGTAGTAGCGAATATAGCTACTAAAGGCTATAGTACTAGACGACGAGTCTTATAGGAAGGTAGTAGTTCTATAGAAAAAAGCGATAGCTATAAGGACGATATAGCGACGAACGAGAGCTAGTAAGTCTAGTATCTCGAAAAGATAGTTAATACTAGGGACGGCAGCCTTACGAGAGATTCGTAAGCTTTAGTAAACGATAGCTTTATATATCCGAAGGGTCCCTTTTTAGTATATTATCTATAAGATTATAATAGATAGAGGTAGTAGTAATATTATTAGAATTTAGGTAGTAGTACTTAAATGCTTATAGGAAGCGGCAGAGGCATTTCTCGTTATAGAGTTCGAGATTTCTAACCTTCTAGCGATCTACGCGAAGCGCGTTACTCTATAAGCAAAGGATATATACCTATATAGTTATCTACGCCGCTAGTTTACTAGCTAGGATAAAGGAGGGAATAATAATATAGGTATATAATACTAGGTTGCTAACTATAATTACCGACTATAAAGAGCCTAGTATACGTTACTATACTTAGAAGCTTAGAATTAATATATATAGCGCGGGTAAAGCTATAGCTAGCGCGCTAGCGAGCCTAACGTCCGCCTTAGCTAACCTATATACCCTTACTAAACTATTAGTAATACTACTACCTCTACCTCCTTAGAACTTATCGGCGGTCGCGCTTTATTAGCTTATTATTATCGCCTTCCTTTTTTATACCTCCTAACGAATTTTCGTATCGCGCGTACGAAGGATACTACTATATATATTAATTATAGCTTAATCGATCGCTTTTCTCTCGCTCTTCTACGTATTTATAATAGCTTAACTTCCTACTAATAAGCCTAGCTAGTTCGCCGAGTAATACTTCTTTAGCCGAGATATAGCGTCTACTTCTCCTTCGTCTAGAAACTCCTCCCTACTTAAAAACTCTTCTATAAATAATAGTAATATCGACCTTAGACTTCTTAGTAACTAGGCGCTCTCTTCTAACTAACGTAGCGCTTCTACCTCTTCTCTCTTAATTTCTAACCTCTCTACTTATAATAGTAACGACTAAGAGGCTACTAGTAGAAACGACTAGAATAGTTCTCGTAGAAACGCGAATAGCGATAATAGAAATAACGAAGACAACGGCTCTATTATTAATATCGACGATAGTAATAGCGACGAGAGTAATAGCGATAAGAGTATTATACTACCTACCCCTCCCTCTTAGCTTTCTAGAAAGGCTCTATAGAAAACTATACTAGGCGGTCGGCCTCGTCTCGATAAGTAGAAGCTCGCTTACTAAATAGCTCGTAAGAGATAGATCGAGAGGGATAATATAGTAATAGTAGCGGTAGTAGTAGTAGCTAGAGGAGTAGTAGGTAGAAAACGATTACTACGTAGAAAACGAGTAGCGAAAAAGGGATTAGCTAGAAAGAGAACGGCTAGAAAAGCACCGGCTAAAATAGTAGTAGTAAGTAGAGGAGGTCTAGCTCGTAGAGCTAGTATATAGAAGACTTATCGCTATAAGCTAGGTAGTAAGTTATATAGTTAGTATTTATAGTCGGCATTACTAACTTATACTCTAGCTATCGCGCTCTAAGAGATTCGTAAGTACTAGAAGTTTACGGATCTACTTATACTAAAGCTACTCTTTAGCTACCTTATTTACGAAGTTTACTACGACGTTTCTAGAGGCTTAGCTATTTCTTAAGGAAGTTACTATTAGTAGGCGAGCGCCCTTAGTACTCTATAGGAAGCCGCCGAGAGTGCTCTAGTTTACCTCTTCTCGAGTATATATACTCCTAGTCGTTCTATATTCGATCGATATTAACTATATTATAGGTACTAACGTTACTACGATTTATATAAAGCGAGTAACTATTTAGTAGAGGGATATAAAGTTTGTTATTAGCCTACTCTCGTCTTAGGGAATTAATATATTTAGTAAGAGATAAATCTCTATAGTATATATAAGGAAAATTATTATAACTATAGAGGGTATATATAGTAAAAATCGGTATAAGTAGAGAGGTTACTATAGTCGGCATTTATAGTTAGTATGCCTATAGTTATACTAAAACGTATAATTTGCCGCATTAAATTAAATATGCCTTTAAAACCTATTGCTTTCTATACTTTCTACTTCCTCTAGTTTCTATCTATTTATAACCCTCGATTTTCTATACTATATTCTATCGAATCTTATATTTCTATTAAGACCTATCTTTAGACCTATCGTTAGACTCGAGTCGGACCTATCTAATACCTATATTTATTAGATAGGTCTAGAACTAGGTAGGAACCGGCTAGGACCCGACCTAACTATTATAGTTCTATATATTTAGGTCCTAGACCCGACCCGGACCCGTCCTAACCTATTCTAACCTCTACTCGAGGCTATCGATATTTACTCCCGCGAGCGTATATATATAGCGAAGCTATTAGTCTTAATTAAATAACTTCCTCTTCGAGGAATAAACGGAGATATAAGAGAGATATTAGATACTAAAGACTACGAGTTCTCCTATCTAGAATAGTTCCTATACTTTATATATATAATCTAGCTCTCCTTAAGGAAGTTCTTCGCTAGATCGAGCTAAGAAACGAAGAATAGGAACGATAAGATAGATACGAACGCCTTACGTCGGCTTAAAGTAGGAAGTCTAGCTACGGTTCTAATAAAGGTACTATATATTCTTCCTACGAATTATATATAGTCGGTAAACGTAGTCGGTAGAAGCTATACTAATAACTACTCCCTATAAAGTTCCGTAAACTTATAGTTAAGGTAAACTCTAGTACTTAACGCTTCGAGAGTTTTATAGTACTATAGCGAAAGAGGATCGTAGATCTTATTAGCTAGCTAATATACGCTAACTAGCTACTTATTCTAATACGAGGGTTAAGATATACTACTACTACGGGAACTTAAATTCGGGGCTTACTTTAGTAGTTTCGGAAGTCGGAGTTTAATTAGTAAGGCGGGTATACTTATAGCCTATAGTTCGAATACGAATAGAAATATAAGGACGAGTATAGATAGCAACGCAACGACGACGTATAGCTATAACCTTTATCCCTTACGAAGTCGTATATATAGAGGAGATAGTAGAGAAGTAGTTGCGATAGCTTCTAACGTATACTTACTAGAAATAGGTACGCTAGACGAGATAGTATCCGAGTACTAGCTACGTAGGGCATTCTATTACCTACCCGCCTTACGACCTACTCTATCTATACTAATATAAGCTACCCGAGTATATATAGTTTAGAGTTATATTCTAGAGCCGAAGGTAGGGCAAGACTACGACTAAAAACATACTACGTTACTAAAAGAGGTACTATAGATAAGACTTAGATTTAATTTATATACGTATACGTATATAATTCGCGGGAAGTTAGCTACTTCTACTATATATATAGCATTTAGGATTAGATATAGTACGCGTTTAGAAGTCGCGGATAATATAGACTTAGAATTTAATATAGTACGCGTTTAGAAGTCGCGGATAATATAGACTTAGAATCTAATATAGTACGCGTTTAGGAGTCGCGGATAATATAGACTTAGAATCTAATATAGTACGCGTTTAGGAGTCGCGGATAATATAGACTTAGAATCTAATATAGTACGCGTTTAGAAGTCGCGGATAATATAGACTTAGAATCTAATATAGTACGCATTTAGGAGTCGCGGTCGAGACTAGTACTAGAATATAGGTAGCGTAGGTATTACCTATACCCCGAAAATAAACGAAGACTATGCTCTATTCTTATAAATATAGTTTGCGATAAGGAATAATAGCGTATAGACGGGCTAAGTATACGCTATAAGTAATATAGAGCGAGAAGCCGCTATAGGAGAGTAGTAAGTAGAAACTAGGTAGTCTAACCTAATCCGGACGCAGACTAGATAAAGGCAACCTAGGAACATATAATAAATTATTTCCTAGTAAGATAAAATATCTATTAGGTAGGGAAATTAAAGCTAGGGCCTAGGGCCTTAGCTTATATAAATAAAAGAGAGAAGGAATCTGCTAAGATATAACTACTTAAGAACCGAGAGAGCTACTATACTAGGTAATTAAGACGATTATGCGGAACCTAGGCTAGCTACTATAGTTTCTAGTACTAAGGAAGATAGGATCTATTATAGTACTTAGAAGTTTAATATAAGGAACCGACCGGTAGACTTTACCGCTACTATAATAGGTACTATTAGTAATATACCTAATTAAGGACCCTTCTTATAGTCGCCTACCGCGATAGATATAACGTAGCTCCTAACTTTATAGAAAGTCCTAAGGAGTATACTAGATACCTATAAGCTAAAGCTACTATTACCTAGAACTAAAGCGAACTCGTTCTTTAGAGGATAGAATGCTACTAAGTTCCTCGAACGGTTCGATAGTCTTTAGAAGTAGTTCGATCTAGAAGAGCGTAGTAACTAAGAAAAGATTAATAGCGTTATCGCTAATACTAAGATTATCCTACGACCGGAACTAAAGCGGTTAAAGGGCGTGCCTAAATATAACTAGACTAAATTTAGAAAGTCCCTATTAGACTACTTCGCTAATAGTAATATATATTATATTATTTAATTAGTATTATACCTTACGTCGTACTATAAGACCTAATAGTTAGAAAGCGATAATCTAAATAAATTCTTACGATAGTTTAGATTAGCTTCTAACTATATTAATTCCGAAGACTTAAGTAATAAAGAACGATCTATACTACTACTAAAAGCTTTCCTAGATAGTATTAGTAGAAGGATCTATAGGAAGTATAGCCTATATTCCCGGAAGCTAGAGTCCTTCCGACTATTTAATAAGATTCTAAAGTCGGTAGAAGAAATAGTTAAAGGATCTAAAGGGTTTAGGCTTGCTAAAAGTAGAGATAAATAATAGATAACCTCGCTATAGAACTCTATCTCGGCTAGCTGTCTAGAAAGAGCTCTAGCGGTACCTATAGGTAATACCCTTATTAATAACGACTTTACTCGTAAGTTTATAAAGATATCGATCCTATATAGACTTACTCTACGAACCGGAACTAGCCCTATACCTATAAACTTTTCTATAAAGATAGGAACGTAGTAAGCTTATTAGGCAACTACTTTAAGCTTAGGAAATAAACTACTCGCGTACGTAGGTATAGTTAGAACCTTCGCGACGTAGATCCTAGTATACCTAACGATATAGAACAAGTGTTTTAACTACGGAGACTAAGACTACTACGTAAGGAAATATCCGATTATAGCCTAGCTCTAAGAAAGTAAGTATATCTAGTAGAATAAACAAAGGAGATACCTACAAAGTCCTATTATACGCCTCTACGCAGCTATAGGTAGAAATAGATACTCTCGAGTATACTAGTAAAGTATAAGGGCATATAAGATAATCCTACTTCGCTACTACTAGCTATATACTCGATAAGATAAGAACTACTCTAAGATAACCCTAAGACTACCTAACGAACTAAGGTAGAACTCTACTATAGAAGAGGTAGAAAAGAGAGGATAGAATAGAAGTAAATAGGATAGAAGTAAAAAGAGGAGGTAGCTACTAGGTAAGAGATTATCTATTTATCTACTAAAAAGAGCTATAAAAGGAAGAGAGAAAGGCAGACCCTTCCTACCTAGAATATATATTCCTAGAGACGACCTTCTAGGTTTAAGACGAATAGAAATAATAGCCTTCTATACTAACTCGATATACTATACTAGCTATATCTACTACTAGAACTAATTTTAGATACTAAAATTCTATATATAGAGCTTAGCGCTTAGCGCTAAGGCGTACTAAGCGAAATTCTAGTTCCCTTAGGTATCGGCTTATAATATCTATTTTTAGCGCGAATAAGATACCTCTATAACTAAAGAGTTTTTATAGCCTAGAAGGCTTTTTCTCTTATAACTAAATAGGCTTCGGCCTACCTATACTATATAGTCTTCGACTCCTATAGTATATTAATAGAATAAATAAATAATAAATAATTAAATAATAAACGAAGGAGATAGTACTATAGTCCTTCTACTAGAAACTATTAGCTAATTAGTATACCGAAGTAAGATAGCTAGATACTACGAATAGCTTAGATATACCTAGTAGTATAGAGGTTATTCCTTCTATATAGTCGTATTCTATAGCCGGCTTACTTATTAAGGGCGAATTAGTTATTAGTACTCTAGATATAAAGAGATATAACTAATATAGCGCCTAGAAGTATCTCGAACCTAAGATATTAGATACTATACGGGAAATTATCGTATATACCTAAAGATATTTAGTTAGGGCCCGGGGCCCTAACTATAATTCTAACTCCTCTAACGCTTAAACCTATATATACTACTATAACTATACCTTCTTAGGTTATTAGAGGTATCTATTTTAGTTTTATACCTACGCCTACTATTTTTAAAGCAGCTATATACTAGTTTAGATAAGTTAGTATTAAAGAGGAGGATAAATAAGCCTATAGTAGAGAATAGATTAAGAATATTATAGAAGAAGAGCTTAAAAGAAGCCTTAATATAGCTATCGCTACGGTCGTAAGTACTAAAAGAAAGAGTAAGGAAAAGGTTAGTAGTATAGTAATCCTAAGCTAGGATAAGTAGTTAGCTCGTATAGCTAAAGATAGAATTAAGAAATAGAAGAGAGCTATAAAGACGAGATAGCTACGGGCGAAGATCTCTAACTAAGTATTATAAAACTAAGCTTCCTAAGAAGATAAGCGAGATAATCCTCGCCCTAGACCTTCGAGATTATAGGCCTAAGATATATCTAGCTATATAAATAAAGATATAGCGAACGAAGATATAGAGGATATTCTAGCTACTAGACCTATTAACTCTCTAATAAGGAAGGCTAGGAACTCTTTAAAGAGATAACGGTTCGATAACTATATAAGATCGAAGAGAAGGAAGAACGAGGAGAACTTACTACTTACTAAGAAACTAGAGACTAGGTTACTTAGAAGATTAATTTACTATAAGATTCTAATTACCTTTAGGGAATTTATCCTCCTTAGAAGTTCTAAACTAGTAATTAAGTTACTATAAGATAGGATCTATACTAACGATAATAAACTATATAACGTACTCTAAACCGAGCTTATAAATATTAACTAGCTAGTAGAGAATATATAGTAGGCCGGGGATTTGTTTATTTATTTATTTATTTATTTATTTATTCTATTAACGTACTATAGGAGTCGAAGACTATATAGTATAGGTAGGCCTAATACCTAACTAGTTATAAAAGAGAGAAAAGCCTTCTAAGCTAAAAAACTCTTAGTCTTAAGGATATCTTATTCGCGCTAAAAACAAATATTATAGGCCGATACCTAAAGGAACTAGAATTTCGCTCGGTACGCCTTAGCGCTAAGTACTAAGCCTTATATATAGAATTTTAGTATCTAAAATTAGTTCTAGTAGTAGATATAGCTAGTATAGTATATCGAGTCGGTATAGAGGCTATTATTTCTATTCGTTTTAAACTTAAAGGATCGTCTTTAAGAATATATATTCTAGGTAAGAAGAGTCTACCTTTCTCTCTTTCTTCTATAGCTCTTTTTAGTAAGTAAATAGCTAATCTCTTACTTAGTAGCTACCTCCTCTCTTTACTTCTCTACCTACCTCTATTCTATTCTCTCTTTTCTACCTTTTCTATAGTAGGGTTCTGCCTTAGTTCGTTAAGTAGTCTTAGGGTTATCTTAGGGTAGTTCTTATCTTATTAAGTATATAGCTATATAGTAGCGAAGTAGAATTATCTTATATATCCTTATACTTTACTAATATACTTAAGAGTATCTATTTCTACCTACGGCTACGTAAAGGCGTATAATAGGACTTCGTAGGCTAGTAGGCCGGGGAATTAAACGATATTAATAAGGATTAAGTTAGTAAATTCCTTTATAAAGCCTTCTAAGACTAGGATCTTTATACTAAAGAGGCTTTTTCTAAGGAACTATTTTAGAATAAAGAGATTAATACGTATCGCGCTTATATAGTTACGTAGTCTAAAGTATAAACTATTAAGAAACTATACGAGACTCTATCTAGTATAGACCTATTAGTAGTAATAGACGATTTTATCGTAGCTTCTCTTATCTAGGTTCTATATATAGTTAGAACGAGTAAGAATCTAAACCTAGAAGTTTAAGTATTAGTTAACGAGAGTACGAATTCTTATATCGTCGATTAGAACTAAGTACGAGAAATAGGAATTGCCTTAATCTAGAACATCCTAGAAAGTAAAATAATTACTATAGGAGGGCTGGTTACTATCTTAGGAATTAGTAGGAGATTAGTTACTAGCGTCTTTAGTATCGAAATTAAAGTACTAGTTTTCGTCTCTAGACTAGTTATAGAAGCTATACCTATACTCTTACTTCTAGGACGAACTTAAGTATATAAGGTAAGACTCGTAGGAAGAAACTATAATAATAGAACGTAGGAAGGAACTATTAGTAATACGAAAGGTAAATCGGTTACTTTTACTAGGCTAAAAGGATCTAAGAGATGCTTTTTAGTCTAGGACTACCTTTAGAAACTAGCTTTAAGAAACTAGTACGCAGTTTCGTAGCTATAATAATAACTGCTAAAAAGTAAGTAGCTATAATACTATTAGATTTTAGTAAAAAGAAAGTTAGGGCCCGGAGCCTTAGCTTATATTAGGATATAGAACTAGATACTTAGGCTAATAGAGGTTCCTACTTAGCCGAAGAGGAATTTAAGAATCTAGAAGTAATCCTAATCTAGACGATACTATTAGCTTCTATAATAATATAGAAAAGATAGAAGGAGGTATCTTAGACTCTCGCTATTATCTAAGTATATACTCTTTATAAGAGGAAGGCTAATAAAGTACTACCTATACTTACTAGTATATATAAAACTTCTAAAGAAGGTCTAGGAGGAATACTAAAATAAAAAGAGGAGTATCTAAAAGAGGAAGCCTTAACGCCTCTTAGGATAAGCTTATATAATAGACGATATTTAATTAAGAAGTTATTCGATATTAAGCGAGGAAGTAGGCTAATACTAGAAATACTTAGCCTAATACTAGATAGAGTTAGGATTAAGCTCTAGCTAAAGAAGAAGGAACTACTAATCTATATACTATTTAACTATAAGAAAGTACTCGCTTCGTCTTTCGAATACTTAGGTCGTATTTACTTAAGAGTAGCTCTACTATAGGTTATCTATACTATACTATATATACTATAGTAGTACCTAGGATTCCGTATAAGCCTATTATAGAAGGTATAGGTCGAAGGGATTTTACGAATCTATATAGAAGTCGGGACCTTAGAATATAGCTATACTATATATAGGAATCCTTATTTCTTAGTTTTAAAAAGAAATATAAGGAAGTATAGATTAATTAATATAGCTATAGAGATTAACTAGGTTATAATTAAGGATACTTTCTTACCTCCGAATACGGATTCCTTCTCGAAATAATTCGTAGGTTATATTATAGCTAGCCTTCTCGACCTCTTCTTAAGATACGATTAAGTTCCTCTAGCTAAAGAGAGTAGAGACTTAACTAGTTTCGACGGCTCTCTATTCGGCCTTTTAAGAATAACTACGTTACTATAAGGAGCGACGAACTTAGTATCTTAGTTCGCGAGGATCGTAAATATAGTCCTATACGATTACCTCTCCTATAGAGCTAGTCCCTTTATCGATAATTTCGAAGTAAAGGGACTATATACTACGTATAGAAACGAAGAGATCGAGCTAGAGATAAGGCGGTATATCGTCGGATATATTTAAGACTTAGATTAAGTTCTCGCGAATATTAAGCAAGCTAGAATAACGGTTACTATTAAGAAGTTATAGATCCTCTAAACTAAGATTAAGGTTATAGAGTACGTAATAGATTAAGACGGTAGATACCCTAACGCGGTTCGTATAGCTAAGCTCTTAAAGTAGCGATAGCTAATTAATTAGAAGGAGGTACGTATATTTATTAAGATCGTCGTATACTTCTAGATCTAGATTCCTCGTTTTACTATTATCGCTAAACCTCTATATTAGCTCCTACGTAAGGATACTATTTTTAAATAGATAGTTATCTATAAGAAAGCTAAGAAGTACTACGTATAGTTACTAATTACCGCCCCTATATTAGTTACTATAAGATATAGCCCTAGTACGAGAGTTATTTACGTCGCGGTAGATACTAGTATTAAAGGATAGGGAGCTATACTTATATAGACGGTCGACGATAAAAGATATCTATTTAGGTATAAGAGTAGAATATAGAATAAATAGTAAAGGAAGTACGACGCTAGAAAATAAGAATATCTTACTATACTCTAAGTACTAAAGAAGTTTAAACTATAGCTCTTTAAGATATACTTTGTACTTAAGATCGATACTAATATATTAGTTTATTAGCTTAGTAAGGTCTTAACCGACCTTCTTAATACGACTATAACTAAATAGATCGCCTAGATTCGACTATTCGACTTTAAGGTCCGATATATACTCGAAATAAAATATTAGAAGCTAGACGCGTTATTAAGGCGACTATAGACCCCTTCTAAACGTAGGGAACTAAAGTAGATAGCTAATATAGTTCTAGATTGCGAGGATAATAATATAATCGACTATACCTTCTTCGATATATTTATAAGGCGAGTTCGCTAAGCTAAAGCCTAGGACCTCGACTTCTTTAAATCTCTAGACTCTATCTTCCTAAATAAACTAATAGGTACTCTAGACGACTATAAGTATACGACTAAGTCTATCGCTTTCGTACTTCTTTATAGAAAGTATATAGAAGAGATAATCTTATTAGAATATAGGAGGTACCTTAAACTTAGCTAGAAGTTCGTAGTCGTAAATTAGAAGCTATATTACTAGAGATATATAGATATACTATTATAAAGGGTAGTAGATTAGGACTACGCCCGTATAGAGATCCTTTAGTTAATATATAAGCAGAACGGCTATTATAGTATAGAAGGCATATACTAAATACTATCTCGCTTATACTAGTAGGATAGAATATACTTAGAATATACTATATACTATAGGAAGTGTCCTTAATATAGCTTCTAGAATAGAGTACGGCGCCCTACTTCGATATAAGAAGTCTAGGTTTAAGGCGTAGGCGAGAAATAGTATTTAGATCCCGTATATATAAATAGGAGGGGATCCTTAATCGTAGCTAGAGAAGGACTCTCTTAGTAGATCGAGACTAAGGTTATATATAAGACCGCGAAAGAGATTACCTCGCTATAGATTACTAAATTTATCTATAAGGATATCTTCTACTAATAGAGCGCTCTATAGGAGGTTATTATAGATAATACTAAGGCTAACCTTAAGGATATTACTAATCTTCTCGAGAGCTATATAGTTAGACGACTACGAGTATCTCCGTATTATCTAGAATCTAATAGCTTAGTCGAGGTAGGTTATAAACTAATACTAGCCGCCTTATCTAAGTACTTAGAAGGAGGTTCTAAACCTTAGATTCTATACGTTCTATCTATATTATAGGCCGATCGAACGACCGTAGTATCTTCTACTAGCTAGATACTAGCTACCTTTATAATTAGAAGAGAAGTAGAACTACTAATTAAACTAGATATACGAACGTATAGAGTATTATTTATTTATTTATTTGTTTATTTATTCTATTAATATACTATAGGAGTCGAAGACTATATAGTACGAGTAGGCCGAAGCCTATTTAGTCGTAAGAGAAAAAGCCTCCTAGGCTATAAAAACTCTTTAGTTATAAGAGTATCTTATTTACGCTAAAAATAGATATTATAAGCCGATGCCTAAAGGAACTAGAATTTCGCTCGGTGCGCCTTAGCGTTAAGCGCTAAGCCCTATATATAGAATTTTAGTATCTAAAATTAGTTCTAGTAGTAGATATAGCTAGTATAGTATATTAAGTCGGTATAGAAGGCTTTATATCTATCTACGATATCCTAGAGGGCCTCCTAATATCTCTAGGCTACCTACGAAGACCTATTATACGCCTCTACGCGGCCGTAGGTAGAAATAGATGCTCTCGAGTATACTAGTAAAGTATAAGGGCATATAAGATAATCCTACTTCGCTACTACTAGCCGTATACCTAATAAGATAAGAACTACCTTAAGATAACCCTAAGACTACTCTAAGACTATCTAACGAACTAAGGTAGAACCCTACTATAGAAGAGATAGAAAAGAGAGGATAGAATAGAAGTAAGTAGAATAGAAGTAGAGAGAGGAGGTAGCTACTAAATAAGAGATTAGCTATTTACCTACTAAAAAGAGCTATAAAAGGAAGAGAGAAAGGTAGACTCTTCCTACCTAGAATATATATTCCTAGAGACGATTCTTTAGGTCCGAGATAAATAGAAATAACGGCCTTCTATACCGACTCGATTTACTATACTTACTAGCTATATCTACTACTAGAACTAATTTTAGATACTAAAATTCTATATATAGGACTTAGCGCTTAGCTTAGTACTAAGGCGCACCGAGCGAAATTCTAGTTCCCTTAGGTATCGGCCTATAATATCTATTTTTAGCGTAAATAAGATACTTCTACGACTAAAGAGTTTTTATAGCTTAGGAGGCTTTTTCTCTTATAACTAGATAGGCTTCGGCCTACTCGTACTATATAGTCTTTAACTTCTATAGTACGTTAATAGAATAAATAAATAAATAAATAATACTTCTAGGCTATATATATTCTAGATAGGAAGAGTCTATCTTTCTCTCTTTCTTCTATAGCTCTTTTAGCTATTAGATAGCTTCTTTCTTACCTTAGTAGCTATCTTCTTTCTTTACTCTTATCCTACTTACTTCTATTCTATCCTCTCTTTTCTACCTTTTCTATAGTAGAGTTCTACTTTAGTTCGTAGAGTAGTCTTAGAGTTATCTTATAGTAGTTCTTATCTTATTAAGTATATAGCTAGTAGTAGCGAAGTAGGATTATCTTATATGCTCTTATACTTTACTAGTATACTCGAGAGTATCTATTTCTACCTATAGCTACGTAAAGGTATATAATAGGTCTTCGTAGGCGAACGTATAAAGTAGTAGATTAGGGATCAGTTTAGACTCGAGAAGATCTCTTATATATATAGTTACTCGCGCTTAAGAATATATAGGAAACGATAGAAGAAGTAAAGGATAGGAATAAGCGGTTTCGTAAGTAAGTAAAGAAGTACTTTAATATAGTTCGGAACGTCGACTAGTAAGACTTTCGTATAAGAGATATAGTAATAATCTATCGTACTTAACTCGAATATTCGCGATCGAATAAACTCGTATACTAATAGCGCGGACCGTACTAGATAGCTACGTATACGCCTAAGGCCTTATATTACGAACTCGAAGAACTAGATAGGATATCTCTAACTAGTATATAGAACCGTATAAGCCTTAAGCGCTTATAATTTAGTATATAACGAAAATAATTAGTTGCGAACTAGTTACGCGTATACCTTAGCCTTAGTATATATAAAGGTTAAGCGTACCTATAATTATAGTTAGTAAACCTAATATTTACTTAGTTTGCTATTTACTAGTCTTAGCGGCGGCTATATCTTTACTATAAAAGTAGCCTTTCTTTCCTTAGAAACCTTCTTTTCTTTTCTTATTAACTTACCTTCCTCTTCTTATATTTCCTTTCTTCTAATATCTAAACTATATCTCTCGCTATTAAGATCTTTATAAATATAAACCTATTACTATAAGTATAGAACTATAAGACTAGAGCTACTAATATTCGCGACCTAGTCGCGAATATTAACCTAATTAAAGATAATAACGAGTAGCGCGACGTTATTAGTAAATATATTTACTATATTAATAAGCGCCTATCTTATTTAAACGACCTAGCCTTCGAGTTTAGTAGTACGCTCTACCTTAACGACTTTAAGAGTATAACTAAAGGAGTAGCCTCGTACTTCCTTAAATACTCTAAGGCCTATAAGGCCAGAGAGAGTTAGCGAGATTAAAAAGAGAGATATCGTAAGATAGTTACTAGTCTCTAAAGGCTAGAACGAGCTAAGGATCCCTTACTCGTAAATACGATTTAGTACTTAGGAATAGTAAAGTAGATATCTACCTTTATAAGTAAGAACTCGAAGTAGAATAAGGCCGCCCTAGTCCTCTATAAGGCTATTATTTAGAGGTTACTCTACCTAATAGCTAATAGATCTACCTTAGCCGAGGCTACTTAGAGTAACTTCGATAAGATTCGTAAAGCTAAGGAAGAAGTAAACTATATAAATATTAATAGTACCGCCGTATAATAGGCTCTATAAGATCGAGGCCTATAACTTACTTCGAACTTTATTAGTTCTTTATAAAGAGATATTACTACTAAACTAACTCTATTAGCGCCCGCTCCTCGTTCTATAACTATTAACTTATAGTAGTAATAAACTAGTCGTCTAGTTACTTAGTCTTATAAGTAGGTACTATAAAGTATATAGTTAGAGCCCGGGGCCCTAACTAGGAATCGTCTCTTATTAAGTATACTTATAGGGCTATATACTCGAGGACTATAGGATTGTCGTAGATTAGAGCCCCTAAGTTATAGATAGAGTAGTTAAAGTTAGGAGTTAACTATACGTAGCCGAGCTACCTCTATAGCCTCTTAGTAATTAGTTCTATTAGGTTCCTTATACTCTAGAATCTCGACCGGCAATACCCTAAGACTATAGAAGTAAGTTCCTCGAGCGTATAAGGATTACCTTATAGAAGACACTAAGCTTATCGGTATAGTTAATATAATTAAGAGTACTATAGTAGTATAGCTATCTAAGACTATCGTACTAATTAAGTAGTACTATAAGCGAGTATAATAGGATATACCTAACGGCTATAAGCTACTATATAGGAACTATTCTTAACGCGCGAGTAGTAGAATATATAGTCTTTATACGAATATTATAAATAACTAGCTTAAAGGTCGTTTCGTAGTATATTTATATAGTAATATTAATAAGGTTAAGAGAATAAACCCTACGTAGTTTTAAGGTAAGCGTCGCCCTTCTATTATAGTAGACGCCTTAAGTATCTTTAAATATAGACCTACCTTAAGCTAGGATCCTCTATTAGAATATATTACGAATATTAATACCTTAGTAGTCCTAAAAACGAGGCTAAATAAGAAGGTGCTTTAAGATTTTAAGGACTTTAGTACGACTATAATTACTCTTTTCGATTAGCTTCGGCCGGTCGAGGAAGCTATTAAGTAAGAGTTCGATATCTACGACTAGTATCTTCGAGAGGCTAATAGGCGTAAGAATCTCGATTAGTTATAGAATATATACTATAGCTTAACCTAATAGATTTTCTACTAGGACCCTATATACTAGCTATATTATATAGTAATCCGACTAGACTATACGACGTACTTATATTCCTACTTATACTATATAAAGTTCTTATATAGAGCTATAGAATATAGAGAAGCGAATAGTACGAGCAAGTTCTACTATATTAATATCGCTCTTAATAATTTATACTAAGGTACTAGTATTAATCTTATATAAGGAAGCGTATCTCTTACTAATAAGGACGAGGCTAATACTACTATATTAGTAAGAGGCCTATATAAGAGAGATGTTTTCTAGGCTTAGTTTAAGTATATAAAGAAGCGAAAAGTTCTAAAGAATAATAAGAGCCTATTTATCGAAGCTATCGGCCTTAACTAACTAATAAAAGAAGACTATATCCTAATTAGTTATAGGATAAAACTATAGGTCTATAACGCTTTCTAAGTATATATCTCGTCGCTATATCTACTATATAGTACGAAGGCCTCTAAGAAGACTCGCCGAACTATACTTCCTTAGTTTACTTAGGTCGATATTAAGAATAATAGCCTAGAAATAAGTAAAGCTTTAGGAACCTATACTAAACTACGTAACGTATACTAAGACCTCCTTCTAGGAGTTAGTACGCTATCTAGTTATCCGAATAAGTATAGTATTATGCTCTTCTAGTTTCTAGCTTCTATCTATTTTACTTTATAGAGTCCTCTATCGGCTATACTCGTAGGCTAGCTATAATAGGATAACTCGGCTATTATTAAGGACGCCTATAAGTAGATAACTTACTCTAAGGAAGACTTCTTTTCTAAGGCCTTCGACTACTACGACCGCGTACTTACGGAGTATACTCGTATCTAGCTCTTAGTATTAGAACTAGAATAAATATTTTTTAGAAATAATAGTTACGTACTATACTAAGCCGACTATTCTAAGCGTCTTATAGCTTAGTTTTATAAAGACGCGGATATTAACGACTAGTTAGAGATCTATAGTTAGGTATAAAACGAGGTATAGGAGGAAGCTAAGGCCTAGGGCCTCGGCTTAGTAAAGTTAATAGTAGTAGATAATACGAGGGAGATAAGTTAGACTATAAACGATAAGTATTTCCTATAAGTACCTTTACTTCTACTAGACTAGAATTTAACTAATATCGTAGGTTTAGTTTTATAATAGAAGTAGAGTATATTAGCTAGCTAATATACGCTAACTAGCTACTTATTCTAATATAAGGGTTAAGACATACTACCGCTACGGGAACTTAAATTCGGGGCTTACTTTAGTAGTTTCGGGAGTCGGAGTTTAATTAGTAAGGCAGGTATACTTATAGCCTATAGTTCGAATACGAACGAAGATATAAGGACGAGTATAGATAGTAATATAACGACGACGTATAGCTATAACCTTTATCTCTTACGAAGTCGTATATACGAAGGAGATAGTAGAGAAGTAGTTATAATAGCTTCTAACGTATACTTACTAGAAATAGGTATACTAGACGAGATAGTATCCGAGTACTAGCTATATAGAGCATTCTATTATCTACCCGCCTTACGACCTACTCTATCTATACTAATATAAGCTACCCGAGTATATATAGTTTAGAGTTATATTCTAGAGCCGAAGGTAGGGCAAGACTACGACTAAAAATATACTATATTACTAAAAGAGGTACTATAGATAAGACTTAGATTTAATTTATATACGTATACGTATATAATTCGCGGGAAGTTAGCTACTTCTACTATATATATAGCATTTAGGATTAGATATAGTACGCGTTTAGAAGTCGCGGATAATATAGACTTAGAATCTAATATAGTACGCGTTTAGAAGTCGCGGATAATATAGACTTAGAATCTAATATAGTACGCGTTTAGGAGTCGCGGATAATATAGACTTAGAATCTAATATAGTACGCGTTTAGGAGTCGCGGATAATATAGACTTAGAATCTAATATAGTACGCGTTTAGGAGTCGCAGATAATATAGACTTAGAATCTAATATAGTACGCGTTTAGAAGTCGCGGATAATATAGACTTAGAATCTAATATAGTACGCGTTTAGGAGTCGCGGACAACATAGACTTAGAATCTAATATAGTACGCGTTTAGAAGTCGCGGATAATATAGACTTAGAATCTAATATAGTACGTATTTAGGAGTCGTAGTCGAGACTAGTACTAGAATATAGGTAGCGTAGGTATTACCTATACCCCGAAAATAAACGAAGACTACGCTCTATTCTTATAAATATAGTTCGCGATAAGGAATAATAGCGTATAGACGGGCTAAGTATGCGCTATAAGTAATATAAGGCGAGAAGCTACTATAGGAGAGTAGTAAGTAGAAACTAGATAGTCTAACCTAATCCGGACGCGGACTAGATAAAGGCAACCGAGGAATATATAATAAATTATTTCCTAGTAAGATAAAATATCTATTAAGTAGGGAAATTAAAGCTAGGGCCTAGGGCCTTAGCTTATATAGATAAAAGAGAGAAGGAATCCGCTAAGATATAACTACTTAAGAACCGAGAGAGCTACTATACTAGGTAATTAAGACGATTATACGGAACCTAGGCTAGCTACTATAGTTTCTAGTACTAAGGAAGATAGGATCTATTATAGTACTTAGAAGTTTAATATAAGGAACCGACTAGTAGACTTTACTACTACTATAATAGGTACTATTAGTAATATACCTAATTAAGGACCCTTCTTATAGTCGCCTACCGCGATAGATATAACGTAGCTCCTAACTTTATAGAAAGTCCTAAGGAGTATACTAGATACCTATAAGCTAAAGCTACTATTACCTAGAACTAAAGCGAACTCGTTCTTTAGAGGATAGAATGCTACTAAGTTCCTCGAACGGTTCGATAGTCTTTAGAAGTAGTTCGATCTAGAAGAGCGTAGTAACTAAGAAAAGATTAATAGCGTTATCGCTAATACTAAGATTATCCTACGACCGGAACTAAAGCGGTTAAAGGGCGTGCCTAAATATAACTAGACTAAATTTAGAAAGTCCCTATTAGACTACTTCGCTAATAGTAATATATATTATATTATTAAATTAGTATTATACCTTATATCGTACTATAAGACCTAATAGTTAGAAAGCGATAATCTAAATAAATTCTTACGATAGTTTAGATTAGCTTCTAACTATATTAATTCCGAAGACTTAAGTAATAGAGAACGATCTATACTACTACTAAAAGCTTTACTAGATAGTATTAGTAGAAGGATCTATAGGAAGTATAGCCTATATTCCCGGAAGCTAGAGTCCTTCCGACTATTTAATAAGATTCTAAAGTCGGTAGAAGAAATAGTTAAAGGATCTAAAGGGTTTAGGCTTGCTAAAAGTAGAGATAAATAATAGATAACCTCGCTATAGAACTCTATCTCGGCTAGCTGTCTAGAAAGAGCTCTAGCGGTACCTATAGGTAATACCCTTATTAATAACGACTTTACTCGTAAGTTTACGAAGATGTCGATCCTATACGGACTTACTCTACGAACTAGAACTAGCCCTATACCTATAAACTTTTCTATAGGGATAGGAACGTAGTAAGCTTATTAAGTAACTACTTTAAGCTTAGGAAATAAACTACTCGCGTATATAGGTATAGTTAGAACCTTCGCGACGTAGATCCTAGTATACCTAACGATATAGAACAAGTATTTTAACTATAGAGACTAAGACTACTACGTAAGGAAATATCCGATTATAGCCTAGCTCTAAGAAAGTAAGTATATCTAGTAGAATAAACGGAGGAGATGCCTACGAAGTCCTATTATACGCCTCTACGCAGCCGTAGGTAGAAATAGATACTCTCGAGTATACTAGTAAAGTATAAGGGCATATAAGATAATCCTACTTCGCTACTACTAGCTATATACCCGATAAGATAAGAACTACTCTAAGATAACCCTAAGACTACCTAACGAACTAAGGTAGAACTCTACTATAAAAGAGGTAGAAAAGAGAGGATAGAATAGAAGTAGATAGGATAGAAGTAAAAAGAGGAGGTAGCTACTAGGTAAGAGATTATCTATTTATCTACTAAAAAGAGCTATAAAAGGAAGAGAGAAAGGCAGACCCTTCCTACCTAGAATATATATTCCTAGAGACGACCTTCTAGGTCTAAGACGAATAGAAATAATAGCCTTCTATACTAACTCGATATACTATACTAGCTATATCTACTACTAGAACTAATTTTAGATACTAAAATTCTATATATAGGGCTTAGCGCTTAGCGCTAAGGCATACTAAGCGAAATTCTAGTTCCCTTAGGTATCGGCTTATAATATCTATTTTTAGCGCGAATAAGATACCTCTATAACTAAAGAGTTTTTATAGCCTAGAAGGCTTTTTCTCTTATAACTAAATAGGCTTCGGCCTACCTATACTATATAGTCTTCGACTCCTATAGTATATTAATAGAATAAATAAATAATAAATAATTAAATAATAAACGAAGGAGATAGTACTATAGTCCTTCTACTAGAAACTATTAGCTAATTAGTATACCGAAGTAAGATAGCTAGATACTACGAATAGCTTAGATATACCTAGTAGTATAGAGGTTATTCCTTCTATATAGTCGTATTCTATAGCTAGCTTACTTATTAAGGGCGAATTAGTTATTAGTACTCTAGATATAAAGAGATATAACTAATATAGCGCCTAGAAGTATCTCGAACCTAAGATATTAGATACTATACGGGAAATTATCGTATATACCTAAAGATATTTAGTTAGGGCCCGGGGCCCCGACTATAATTCTAACTCCTCTAACGCTTAAACCTATATATACTACTATAACTATACCTTCTTAGGTTATTAGAGGTATCTATTTTAGTTTTATACCTACGCTTACTATTTTTAAAGCAGCTATATACTAGTTTAGATAAGTTAGTATTAAAGAGGAGGATAAATAAGCCTATAGTAGAGAATAGATTAAGAATATTATAGAAGAAGAGCTTAAAAGAAGCCTTAATATAGCTATCGCTACGGTCGTAAGTACTAAAAGAAAGAGTAAGGAAAAGGTTAGTAGTATAGTAATCCTAAGCTAGGATAAGTAGTTAGCTCGTATAGCTAAAGATAGAATTAAGAAATAGAAGAGAGCTATAAAGACGAGATAGCTACAGGCGAAGATCTCTAACTAAGTATTATAAAACTAAGCTTCCTAAGAAGATAAGCGAGATAATCCTCGCCCTAGACCTTCGAGATTATAGGCCTAAGATATATCTAGCTATATAAATAAAGATATAGCGAACGAAGATATAGAGGATATTCTAGCTACTAGACCTATTAACTCTCTAATAAGGAAGGCTAGGAACTCTTTAAAGAGATAACGGTTCGATAACTATATAAGATCGAAGAGAAGGAAGAACGAGGAGAACTTACTACTTACTAAGAAACTAGAGACTAGGTTACTTAGAAGATTAATTTACTATAAGATTCTAATTACCTTTAGGGAATTTATCCTCCTTAGAAGTTCTAAACTAGTAATTAAGTTACTATAGGATAGGATCCGTACTAACGATAATAAACTATATAACGTACTCTAAACCGAGCTTATAAATATTAACTAGCTAGTAGAGAATATATAGTAGGCCGGGGATTTGTTTATTTATTTATTTATTTATTTATTTATTCTATTAACGTACTATAGGAGTCGAAGACTATATAGTATAGGTAGGCCTAATACCTAACTAGTTATAAAAGAGAGAAAAGCCTTCTAGGCTAAAAAACTCTTAGTCTTAAGGATATCTTATTCGCGCTAAAAATAAATATTATAGGCCGATACTTAAAGGAACTAGAATTTTGCTCGGTACGCCTTAGCGCTAAGTACTAAGCCTTATATATAGAATTTTAGTATCTAAAATTAGTTCTAGTAGTAGATATAGCTAGTATAGTATATCGAGTCGGTATAGAGGCTATTATTTCTATTCGTCTTAAACTTAGAAGATCGTCTTTAAGAATATATATTCTAGGTAAGAAGAGTCTACCTTTCTCTCTTTCTTCTATAGCTCTTTTTAGTAAGTAAATAGCTAATCTCTTACTTAGTAGCTACCTCCTCTCTTTACTTCTCTACCTACCTCTATTCTATTCTCTCTTTTCTACCTTTTCTATAGTAGGGTTCTACCTTAGTTCGTTAAGTAGTCTTAAGGTTATCTTAGGGTAGTTCTTATCTTATTAAGTATATAGCTATATAGTAGCGAAGTAGAATTATCTTATATACCCTTATACTTTACTAATATACTTAAGAGTATCTATTTCTACCTATAGCTACATAAAGGTATATAATAGGACTTCGTAGGCTAGTAGGCCAGGGAATTAAACGATATTAGTAAGGATTAAGTTAGTAAATTCCTTTATAAAGCCTTCTAAGACTAGGATCTTTATACTAAAGAGGCTTTTTCTAAGGAACTATTTTAGAATAAAGAGATTAATACGTATCGCGCTTATATAGTTACGTAGTCTAAAGTATAAACTATTAAGAAACTATACGAGACTCTATCTAGTATAGACCTATTAGTAGTAATAGACGATTTTATCGTAGCTTCTCTTATCTAGGTTCTATATATAGTTAGAACAAGTAAGAATCTAAACCTAGAAGTTTAAGTATTAGTTAACGAGAGTATAAATTCTTATATCGTCGATTAGAACTAAGTACGAGAAATAGGAATTGCCTTAATCTAGAATATCCTAGAAAGTAAAATAATTACTATAGGAGGGCCGGTTACTATCTTAGGAATTAGTAGGAGATTAGTTACTAGCGTCTTTAGTATCGAAATTAAAGTACTAGTTTTCGTCTCTAGACTAGTTATAGAAGCTATACCTATACTCTTACTTCTAGGACGAACTTAAGTACGTAAGGTAAGACTCGTAGGAAGAAACTATAATAATAGAACGTAAGAAGGAACTATTAGTAATACGAAAGGTAAATCGGTTACTTTTACTAGGCTAAAAGGATCTAAGAGATGCTTTTTAGTCTAGAACTACCTTTAGAAACTAGCTTTAAGAAACTAGTACGCAGTTTCGTAGCTATAATAATAACTACTAAAAAGTAAGTAGCTATAATACTATTAGATTTTAGTAAAAAGAAAGTCGGGGCCCGGAGCCTTAGCTTATATTAAGATATAGAACTAGATACTTAGGCTAATAGAGGTTCCTACTTAGCCGAAGAGGAATTTAAGAATCTAGAAGTAATCCTAATCTAGACGATACTATTAGCTTCTATAATAATATAGAAAAGATAGAAGGAGGTATCTTAGACTCTCGCTATTATCTAAGTATATACTCTTTATAAGAGGAAGGCTAATAAAGTACTACTTATACTTACTAGTATATATAAAACTTCTAAAGAAGGTCTAGGAGGAATACTAAAATAAAAAGAGAAGTATCTAAAAGAGGAAGCCTTAACGCCTCTTAGGATAAGCTTATATAATAGACGATATTTAATTAAGAAGTTATTCGATATTAAGCGAGGAAGTAGGCTAATACTAGAAATACTTAGCCTAATACTAGATAGAGTCGGGATTAAGCTCTAGCTAAAGAAGAAGGAACTACTAATCTATATACTATTTAACTATAAGAAAGTACTCGCTTCGTCTTTCGAATACTTAGGTCGTATTTACTTAAGAGTAGCTCTACTATAGGTTATCTATACTATACTATATATACTATAGTAGTACCTAGGATTCTATATAAGCCTATTATAGAAGGTATAGGTCGAAGGGATTTTACGAATCTATATAGAAGTCGGGACCTTAGAATATAGCTATACTATATATAGGAATCCTTATTTCTTAGTTTTAAAAAGAAATACAAGGAAGTATAGATTAATTAATATAGCTATAGAGATTAACTAGGTTATAATTAAGGATACTTTCTTACCTCCGAATACGGATTCCTTCTCGAAATAATTCGTAGGTTATATTATAGCTAGCCTTCTCGACCTCTTCTTAAGATACGATTAAGTTCCTCTAGCTAAAGAGAGTAGAGACTTAACTAGTTTCGACGGCTCTCTATTCGGCCTTTTAAGAATAACTATATTACTATAAGGAGCGACGAACTTAGTATCTTAGTTCGCGAGGATCGTAAATATAGTCCTATACGATTACCTCTCCTATAGAGCTAGTCCCTTTATCGATAATTTCGAAGTAAAGGGACTATATACTACGTATAGAAACGAAGAGATCGAGCTAGAGATAAGGCAGTATATCGTCGGATATATTTAAGACTTAGATTAAGTTCTCGCGAATATTAAGCGAGCTAGGATAACGGTTACTATTAAGAAGTTATAGATCCTCTAAACTAAGATTAAGGTTATAGAGTACGTAATAGATTAAGACGGTAGATACCCTAACGCGGTTTATATAGCTAAGCTCTTAAGGTAGCTATAGCTAATTAACTAGAAGGAGGTACGTATATTTATTAAGATCGTCGTATACTTCTAGATCTAGATTCCTCGTTTTACTATTATCGCTAAACCTCTATATTAGCTCCTACGTAAGGATACTATTTTTAAATAGATAGTTATCTATAAGAAAGCTAAGAAGTACTACGTATAGTTACTAATTACCGCCCCTATATTAGTTACTATAAGATATAGCCCTAGTACGAGAGTTATTTACGTCGCGGTAGATACTAGTATTAAAGGATAAGGAGCTATACTTATATAGACAGTCGACGATAAAAGATATCTATTTAAGTACGAGAGTAGAATATAGAATAAATAATAGAGGAAGTACGACGCTAGAAAATAAGAATATCTTACTATACTCTAAGTACTAAAGAAGTTTAAACTATAGCTCTTTAAGATATACTTCGTACTTAAGATCGATACTAATATATTAGTTTATTAGCTTAGTAAGGTCTTAACCGACCTTCTTAATACGACTATAACTAAATAGATCGCCTAGATTCGACTATTCGACTTCAAGGTCCGATATATACTCGAAATAAAATATTAGAAGCTAGACGTATTATTAAGGCGACCGTAGACCCCTTCTAAACGTAGGGAACTAAAGTAGACGGCTAATATAGTTTTAGATCGCAAGGATAATAATATAATCGACCGTACCTTCTTCGATATATTTATAAGGCGAGTTTACTAAGCTAAGGCCTAAGACCTCGACTTCTTTAAATCTCTAAACTCTATCTTTCTAAATAAACTAGTAGGTACTCTAGACGACTATAAGTATACGACTAAGTCTATCGCTTTCGTACTTCTTTATAAAAAGCGTATAGAAGAGATAATCTTATTAGAATATAGGAGGTACCTTAAACTTAACTAGAAGTTCGTAGTTATAAATTAGAAGCTATATTACTAGAGATATATAGATATACTATTATAAAGGGTAGTAGATTAGGACTACGCCCGTATAGAGATCCTTTAGTTAATATATAAGCGGAACGGCTATTATAGTATAGAAGGTATATACTAAATACTATCTCGCCTATACTAGTAGGATAGAATATACTTAGAATATACTATATACTATAGGAAGTGTCCTTAATATAGCTTCTAGAATAGAGTATAGCGCCCTACTTCGATATAAGAAGTCTAGGTTTAAGGCGTAGGCGAGAAATAGTATTTAGATCCTATATATATAAATAGAAGGGGATCCTTAATCGTAGCTAGAGAAGGACTCTCTTAGTAGATCGAGACTAAGGTTATATATAAGACCGCGAAAGAGATTACCTCGCTATAGATTACTAAATTTATCTATAAGGATATCTTCTACTAATAGAGCGCTCTATAGGAGGTTATTATAGATAATACTAAGGCTAACCTTAAGGATATTACTAATCTTCTCGAGAGCTATATAGTTAGACGACTACGAGTATCTCCGTATTATCTAGAATCTAATAGCTTAGTCGAGGTAGGTTATAAACTAATACTAGCCGCCTTATCTAAGTACTTAGAAGGAGGTTCTAAACCTTAGATTCTATACGTTCTATCTATATTATAGGCCGATCGAACGACCGTAGTATCTTCTACTAACTAGATACTAGCTACCTTTATAATTAGAAGAGAAGTAGAACTACTAATTAAACTAGATATACGAACGTATAGAGTATTATTTATTTATTTATTTGTTTATTTATTCTATTAATATACTATAGGAGTCGAAGACTATATAGTACGAGTAGGCCGAAGCCTATTTAGTTATAAGAGAAAAAGCCTCCTAAGCTATAAAAACTCTTTAGTTATAAGAGTATCTTATTTACGCTAAAAATAGATATTATAAGCCGATACCTAGAGGAACTAGAATTTCGCTCGGTGCGCCTTAGCGCTAAGCGCTAAGCCCTATATATAGAATTTTAGTATCTAAAATTAGTTCTAGTAGTAGATATAGCTAGTATAGTATATTAAGTCGGTATAGAAGGCTTTATATCTATCTACGATATCCTAGAGGGCCTCCTAATACCTTTAAGCTACTTACGAAGACCTATTATACGCCTCTACGTAGCCGTAAGTAGAAATAGATGCTCTCGAGTATACTAGTAAAGTATAAGGGTATATAAGATAATCCTACTTCGCTACTACTAGCCGTATACCTAATAAGATAAGAACTACCTTAAGATAACCTTAAGACTACTCTAAGACTATCTAACGAACTAAGGTAGAACCTTACTATAGAAGAGATAGAAAAGAGAGGATAGAATAGAAGTAAGTAGAATAGAAGTAGAGAGAGGAGGTAGCTACTAGATAAGAGATTAGCTATTTACCTACTAAAAAGAGCTATAAAAGAAAGAGAGAAAGGTAGACTCTTCCTACCTAGAATATATATTCCTAAAGACGACTCTTTAAGTTCGAGATAAATAGAAATAACGGCCTTTTATACCGACTCGATTTACTATACTTACTAGCTATATCTACTACTAGAACTAATTTTAGATACTAAAATTCTATATATAGGACTTAGCGCTTAGCTTAGCGCTAAGGCGCACCGAGCGAAATTCTAGTTCCTCTAGGTATCGGCCTATAATATCTATTTTTAGTATAAATAAGACACTTCTACGACTAAAGAGTTTTTATAGCCTAGGAGGCTTTTTCTCTTATAACTAGATAGGCTTCGGCCTACCTATACTATATAGTCTTTAACTTCTATAGTACGTTAATAGAATAAATAAATAAATAAATAATACTTCTAAGCTATATATATTCTAGATAGGAAGAGTCTATCTTTCTCTTTTTCTTCTATAGCTCTTTTAGCTATTAGATAGCTTCTTTCTTACCTTAGTAGCTACCTTCTCTCTCTACTTCTATCCTACTTACTTCTATTTTATCCTCTCTTTTCTACCTTTTCTATAGTAGAGTTCTACTTTAGTTTATAAAGTAGTCTTAGAGTTATCTTATAGTAGTTCTTATCTTATTAAATATATAGCTAGTAGTAGCGAAGTAGGATTATCTTATATGCTCTTATACTTTACTAGTATACTCGAGAGTATCTATTTCTACCTACGGCTGCGTAAAGGTATATAATAGGTCTTCGTAAGCGAATGTATAAAGTAGTAGATTAGGGATTAGTTTAAACTCGAGAAGATCTTCTATATATATAGTTACTCGCGCTTAAGAATATATAAGAAACGATAGAAGAAGTAAAGGATAGGAATAAGCAGTTTCGTAAGTAAGTAAAGAAGTACTTTAATATAGTTTAGAACGTCGACTAGTAAGACTTTCGTATAGGAGATATAGTAATAATCTATTATACTTAACTTAAATATTCGCGATCGAATAAACTTATATACTAATAGCGCGGACTATACTAAATAGCTACGTATACGCCTAAGGCCTTATATTACGAACTCGAAGAACTAGATAAGATATCTCTAACTAGTATATAGAACTATATAAGCCTTAAGCGCTTATAATTTAGTATATAACGAAAATAATTAGTTACGAACCGGTTACGTATATGCCTTAGCCTTAGTATATATAAAGGTTAAGCGTACCTATAATTATAGTTAGTAAACCTAATATTTACTTAGTTTGCTATTTACTAGTCTTAGTAGCGGCTATATCTTTACTATAAAAGCGGCCTTTCTTTCCTCGGAAACCTTCTTTTCTTTTCTTATTAACTTACCTTCCTCTTCTTATATTTCCTTTCTTCTAATATCTAAACTATATCTCTTACTATCGAGATCTTTATAAATACGAACCTATTACTATAAGTATAAAACTATAAGACTAGAGCTACTAATATTCGCGACCTAGTCGCGAATATTAACCTAATTAAAGATAATAACGAGTAGCGCGACGTTATTAGTAAATATATTTACTATATTAATAAGCGCCTATCTTATTAGAACGACCTAGCCTTTAAGTTTAGTAGTACGCTCTACCTTAACGACTTTAAGAGCATAACTAAAGAAGTAGCCTCGCACTTCCTTAAATACTTTAAGGCCTATAAGGCTAAAGAGAGTTAGCGAGATTAGAAAGAGAGATATCGTAAGATAGTTACTAGTCTCTAAAGGCTAGAACGAGCTAAGGATCCCCTACTCGTAAATACGATTTAGTACTTAAGAATAGTAAAGTAGATATCTACCTTTATAAGTAAGAACTCGAAGTAGAATAAAGCTGCCCTAGTCCTCTATAAGGCTATTATTTAGAGGTTACTCTACCTAATAGCTAATAGATCTACCTTAGCTAAGGCTACTTAGAGTAACTTCGATAAGATTTATAAAGCTAAGGAAGAAGTAAACTATATAAATATTAATAGTACTGCTATATAATAGGCTCTATAAGATCGAGGCCTATAACTTACTCCGAACTTTATTAGTTCTCTATAGAGAGATATTACTACTAAACTAACTCTATTAGCGCCTGCTCCTCGTTCTATAACTATTAACTTATAATAGTAATAGACTAGTCGTCTAGTTACTCGGTCCTATAAGTAGGTACTATAAAGTATATAGTTAGAGCCTAGGGCCCTAACTAAGAATCGTCTCTTATTAAGTATACTTATAGAGCTATATACTCGAGGACTATAGGATCGTCGTAGATTAGAGCCTCTAAGTTATAGATAGAGTAGTTAAAGTTAGGAGTTAACTATACGTAGCCGAGCTACCTCTATAGCCTCTTAGTAATTAGTTCTATTAGGTTCCTTATACTTTAGAATCTCGACCGGCAATACCCTAAGACTATAGAAGTAAGTTCCTCGAGCGTATAAGGATTGCCTTATAGAAGATACTAAGCTTATCGGTATAGTTAATATAATTAAGAGTACTATAGTAGTATAGCTATCTAAGACTATCGTACTAATTAAGTAGTACTATAAGCGAGTATAATAGGATATACCTAACGGCCGTAGGCTACTATATAAGAACTATTCTTAACGCGCGAGTAGTAGAATATATAGTCTTTATACGAATATTACGAATAACTAGCTTAAAGGTCGTTTCGTAGTATATCTATATAGTAATATTAATAAGGTTAAGAGAATAAACCCTACGTAGTTTTAAGGTAAGCGTCGCCCTTCTATTATAGTAGACGCCTTAAGTATCTTTAAATATAGACCTACTTTAAGCTAGGATCCTCTATTAGAATATATTACGAATATTAATACCTTAGTAGTCCTAAAAACGAGGCTAAATAAGAAGGTGCTTTAAGATTTTAAGGACTTTAGTACGACTATAATTACTCTTTTCGATTAGCTTCGGCCGGTCGAGGAAGCTATTAAGTAAGAGTTCGATATCTACGACTAGTATCTTCGAGAGGCTAATAGGCGTAAGAATCTCGATTAGTTACGGAATATATACTATAGCTTAACCTAATAGATTTTCTACTAGGACCCTATATACTAGCTATATTATATAGTAATCCGACCGGACTATACGACGTACTTATATTCCTACCTATACTATATAAAGTTCTTATATAAAGCTATAAGATATAGAGAAGCGAATAGTACGAGCAAGTTCTACTATATTAATATCGCTCTTAATAAGCTATACTAAGGCACTAGTATTAATCTTATATAAGGAAGCGTATCTTTTATTAATAAGGACGAGGCTAATACTACTATATTAGTAAGAGGCCTATATAAGAGAGATGTTTTCTAGGCTTAGTTCGAGTATATAAAGAAGCGAAAAGTTCTAAAGAATAATAAGAGCCTATTTATCGAAGCTATCGGCCCTAACTAACTAATAAAAGAAGACTATATCCTAATTAGTTATAAGATAAAACTATAGGTTTATAACGCTTTTTAAGTATATATCTCGTCGCTATATCTACTATATAGTACGAAGGCCTCTAAGAAGACTCGCCGAACTATACTTCCTTAGTTTACTTAGGTCGATATTAAGAATAATAGCTTAGAAATAAGTAAAGCTTTAAGAACCTATACTAAACTACGTAACGTATACTAAGACCTCCTTCTAGGAGTTAGTACGCTATCTAGTTATCCGAATAAGTATAGTATTATGCTCTTCTAGTTTCTAGCTTCTATCTATTTTACTTTATAGAGTCCTCTATCGGCCGTACTCGTAGGCTAGCTATAATAGGATAACTCGGCCGTTATTAAGGACGCCTATAAGTAGATAACTTACTCTAAGGAAGACTTCTTTTCTAAGGCCTTCGACTACTACGACTACGTACTTATAGAGTATACTCGTATTTAGCCCTTAGTATTAGAACTAGAATAAATATTTTTTAGAAATAATAGTTACGTACTATACTAAGCCGACTATTCTAAGCGTCTTATAGCTTAGTTTTACGAAGACGCGGATATTAACGACTAGTTAGAGATCTATAGTTAGGTATAAAACGAGGTATAGGAGGAAGCTAAGGCCTAGGGCCTCGGCTTAGTAAAGTTAATAGTAGTAGATAATACGAGGGAGATAAGTTAGACTATAAACGATAAGTATTTCCTATAAGTACCTTTACTTCTACTAGACTAGAATTTAACTAATATCGTAGGTTTAGTTTTATAATAGGAGTAGAGTATATTAGCTAGCTAATATACGCTAACTAGCTACTTATTCTAATACGAGGGTTAAGATATACTACTACTACGGGAACTTAAATTCGGGGCTTACTTTAGTAGTTTCGGGAGTCGGAGTTTAATTAGTAAGGCGGGTATACTTATAGCTTATAGTTCGAATACGAACGAAGATATAAGGACGAGTATAGATAGCAACGTAACGACGACGTATAGCTATAACCTTTATCTCTTACGAAGTCGTATATATAAAGGAGATAGTAGAGAAGTAGTTATAATAGCTTCTAACGTATACTTACTAGAAATAGGTATGCCGGACGAGATAGTATCCGAGTACTAGCTATATAGAGCATTCTATTACCTACCCGCCTTACGACCTACTCTATCTATACTAATATAAGCTACCCGAGTATATATAGTTTAGAGTTATATTCTAGAGCCGAAGGTAGGGCAAGACTACGACTAAAAACATACTACGTTACTAAAAGAGGTACTATAGATAAGACTTAGATTTAATTTATATACGTATACGTATATAATTCGCGGGAAGTTAGCTACTTCTACTATATATATAGCATTTAGGATTAGATATAGTACGCGTTTAGAAGTCGCGGATAATATAGACTTAGAATCTAATATAGTACGCGTTTAGAAGTCGCGGATAATATAGACTTAGAATCTAATATAGTACGCGTTTAGGAGTCGCGGATAATATAGACTTAGAATCTAATATAGTACGCGTTTAGGAGTCGCGGATAATATAGACTTAGAATCTAATATAGTACGCGTTTAGAAGTCGCGGATAATATAGACTTAGAATCTAATATAGTACGCATTTAGGAGTCGCGGACAATATAGACTTAGAATCTAATATAGTACGCGTTTAGGAGTCGCGGATAATATAGACTTAGAATCTAATATAGTACGCGTTTAGGAGTCGTAGTCGAGACTAGTACTAGAATATAGGTAGCGTAGGTATTACCTATACCCCGAAAATAAATAAAGACTACGCTCTATTCTTATAAATATAGTTCGCGATAAGGAATAATAGCGTATAAACGGGCTAAGTATACGCTATAAGTAATATAGGGCGAGAAGCTACTATAGGAGAGTAGTAAGTAGAAACTAGGTAGTCTAACCTAATCCGGACGCGGACTAGATAAAGGCAACTTAGGAACATATAATAAATTATTTCCTAGTAAGATAAAATATCTATTAGGTAGGGAAATTAAAGCTAGGGCCTAGGGCCTTAGCTTATATAGATAAAAGAGAGAAGGAATCCGCTAAGATATAACTACTTAAGAACCGAGAGAGCTACTATACTAGGTAATTAAAACGATTATACGGAACCTAGGCTAGCTACTATAGTTTCTAGTACTAAGGAAGATAGGATCTATTATAGTACTTAGAAGTTTAATATAAGGAACCGACTAGTAGACTTTACTGCTACTATAATAGGTACTATTAGTAATATACCTAATTAAGGACCCTTCTTATAGTCGCCTACCGCGATAGATATAACGTAGCTCCTAACTTTATAGAAAGTCCTAAGGAGTATACTAGATACCTATAAGCTAAAGCTACTATTACCTAGAACTAAAGCGAACTCGTTCTTTAGAGGATAGAATACTACTAAGTTCCTCGAACGGTTCGATAGTCTTTAGAAGTAGTTCGATCTAGAAGAGCGTAGTAACTAAGAAAAGATTAATAGCGTTATCGCTAATACTAAGATTATTCTACGACCGGAACTAAAGCAGTTAAAGGGCGTGCCTAAATATAACTAGACTAAATTTAGAAAGTCCCTATTAGACTACTTTGCTAATAGTAATATATATTATATTATTAAATTAGTATTATACCTTACGTCGTACTATAAGACCTAATAGTTAAAAAGCGATAATCTAAATAAATTCTTACGATAGTTTAGATTAGCTTCTAACTATATTAATTCCGAAGACTTAAGTAATAGAGAATAATCTATACTACTACTAAAAGCTTTACTAGATAGTATTAGTAGAAGGATCTATAGGAAGTATAGCTTATATTCCCGGAAGCTAGAGTCCTTCCGACTATTTAATAAGATTCTAAAGTCGGTAGAAGAAATAGTTAAAGGATCTAAAGGGTTTAGGCTTGCTAAAAGTAGAGATAAATAATAGATAACCTCGCTATAGAACTCTATCTCGGCTAGCTGTCTAGAAAGAGCTCTAGTGGTACCTATAGGTAATACCCTTATTAATAACGACTTTACTCGTAAGTTTACGAAGATGTCGATCCTATACGAACTTACTCTACGAACCGGAACTAGCCCTATACCTATAAACTTTTCTATAAGAATAGGAACGTAGTAAGCTTATTAGGCAACTACTTTAAGCTTAGGAAATAAACTACTCGCGTACGTAGGTATAGTTAGAACCTTCGCGACGTAGATCCTAGTATACCTAACGATATAGAACAAGTATTTTAACTATAGAAACTAAGACTACTATATAAGGAAATATCCGATTATAGCCTAGCTCTAAGAAAGTAAGTATATCTAGTAGAATAAACGGAGGAGATGCCTACGAAGTCCTATTATACGCCTCTACGCGGCCGTAGGTAGAAATAGATACTCTCGAGTATACTAGTAAAGTATAAGGGCATATAAGATAATCCTACTTTGCTACTACTAGCTATATACCCGATAAGATAAGAACTACTCTAAGATAACCCTAAGACTACCTAACGAACTAAGGTAGAACTCTACTATAGAAGAGGTAGAAAAGAAAGGATAGAATAGAAGTAGATAGAATAGAAGTAAAAAGAGGAGGTAGCTACTAGATAAGAGATTATCTATTTACCTACTAAAAAGAGCTATAAAAGAAAGAGAGAAAGGTAGACTCTTCCTACCTAGAATATATATTCCTAGAGACGACTCTTTAAGTCTAAGATAAATAGAAATAACGGCCTTCTATACTAACTCGATTTACTATACTTACTAGCTATATCTACTACTAGAACTAATTTTAGATACTAAAATTCTATATATAGGACTTAGCGCTTAGCTTAGCGCTAAGGCGCACCGAGCGAAATTCTAGTTCCTCTAGGTATCGGCCTATAATATCTATTTTTAGCGTAAATAAGATACTTCTACGACTAAAGAGTTTTTATAGCCTAGGAGGCTTTTTCTCTTATAACTAGATAGGCTTCGGCCTACCTATACTATATAGTCTTTAACTTCTATAGTATATTAATAGAATAAATAAATAAATAAATAATACTTCTAGGCTATATATATTCTAGATAAGAAGAGTCTATCTTTCTCTCTTTCTTCTATAGCTCTTTTAGCTATTAGATAGCTTCTTTCTTACTTTAGTAGCTACCTTCTCTCTCTACTCTTATCCTACTTACTTCTATTTTATCCTCTCTTTTCTACCTTTTCTATAGTAGAGTTCTACTTTAGTTCGTAGAGTAGTCTTAAAGTTATCTTATAGTAGTTCTTATCTTATTAAGTATATAGCTAGTAGTAGCGAAGTAGGATTATCTTATATACCTTTATACTTTACTAGTATACTCGAGAGTATCTATTTCTACCTATAGCTACGTAAAGGCGTATAATAGGTCTTTATAGGCGAACGTATAAAGTAGTAGATTAGGGATCGGTTTAGACTCGAGAAGATCTCCTATATATATAGTTACTCGCGCTTAAGAATATATAGGAAATAATAGAAGAAGTAAAGGATAGGAATAAGCGGTTTCGTAAGTAAGTAAAGAAGTACTTTAATATAGTTTAGAACGTCGACTAGTAAGACTTTCGCGTAGGAGATATAGTAATAATCTATCGTACTTAACTCGAATATTCGCGATCGAATAAACTCGTATATTAATAGTATAGACTATACTAAATAGCTACGTATACGCCTAAGGCCTTATATTACGAACTCGAAGAACTAGATAGGATATCTCTAACTAGTATATAGAACTGTATAAGCCTTAAGCGCTTATAATTTAGTATATAACGAAAATAATTAGTTACGAACTAGTTATACGTATGCCTTAGCCTTAGTATATATAAAGGTTAAGCGTACCTATAATTATAGTTAGTAAACCTAATATTTACTTAGTTTGCTATTTACTAGTCTTAGTAGCAGCTATATCTTTACTATAAAAGCAGCCTTTCTTTCCTTAGAAACCTTCTTTTCTTTTCTTATTAACTTACCTTCCTCTTCTTATATTTCCTTTCTTCTAATATCTAAACTATATCTCTTACTATCGAGATCTTTATAAATATAAACCTATTACTATAAGTATAGAACTATAAGACTAGAGCTACTAATATTCGCGATCTAGTCGCGAATATTAACCTAATTAAAGATAATAACGAGTAGCGCGACGTTATTAGTAAATATATTTACTATATTAATAAGCGCCTATCTTATTAAAACGACCTAGCCTTTAAGTTTAGTAGTACGCTCTATCTTAACGACTTTAAGAGTATAACTAAAGGAGTAGCCTTATACTTCTTTAAATACTTTAAGGCCTATAAGGCTAAAGAGAGTTAGCGAGATTAGAAAGAGAGATATCGTAAGATAGTTACTAGTCTCTAAAGGCTAGAACGAGCTAAGGATCCCTTACTCGTAAATACGATTTAGTACTTAGGAATAGTAAAGTAGATATCTACCTTTATAAGTAAGAACTCGAAGTAGAATAAGGCTACCCTAGTCCTCTATAAGGCTATTATTTAGAGGTTACTCTACCTAATAGCTAATAGATCTACCTTAGCTAAGGCTACTTAAAGTAACTTCGATAAGATTTATAAAGCTAAGGAAGAAGTAAACTATATAAATATTAATAGTGCCGCTATATAATAGGCTCTACGAGATCGAGGCCTATAACTTACTCTAAACTTTATTAGTTCTCTATAAAGAGATATTACTACTAAACTAACTTTATTAGCGCCCGCTCCTCGTTCTATAACTATTAACTTATAATAGTAATAAACTAGTCGTCTAGTTACTCGGTCTTATAAGTAGGTACTATAAAGTATATAGTTAGAGCCCGGGGCCCTAACTAGGAATCGTCTTCTATTAAGTATACTTATAGGGCTATATACTCGAGGACTATAGGATCGTCGTAGATTAGAGCCCCTAAGTTATAGATAGAGTAGTTAAAGTTAGGAGTTAACTATACGTAGCCGAGCTACCTTTATAGCCTCTTAGTAATTAGTTCTATTAGGTTCCTTATACTCTAGAATCTCGACCGGCAATACCCTAAAACTATAGAAGTAAGTTCCTCGAGCGTATAAGGATTACCTTATAGAAGATACTAAGCTTATTAGTATAGTTAATATAATTAAGAGTACTATAGTAGTATAGCTATCTAAGACTATCGTACTAATTAAGTAGTACTATAAGCAAGTATAATAGGATATACCTAACGGCCGTAGGCTACTATATAGGAACTATTCTTAACGCGCGAGTAGTAGAATATATAGTCTTTATATAAATATTACGAATAACTAGCTTAAAGGTTATTTCGTAGTATATCTATATAGTAATATTAATAAGGTTAAGAGAATAAACCCTATATAGTTTTAAGGCAAGCGTCGCCCTTCTATTATAGTAGACGCCTTAAGTATCTTTAAATATAGACCTACCTTAAGCTAGGATCCTCTATTAGAATATATTACGAATACTAATACCTTAGTAGTCCTAAAAACGAGGCTAAATAAGAAGGTGCTTTAAGATTTTAAGGACTTTAGTACGACTATAATTACTCTTTTCGATTAGCTTCGGCTAGTCGAGGAAGCTATTAAGTAAGAGTTCGATATCTACGACTAGTATCTTTAAGAGGCTAATAGGTATAAGAATCTCGATTAGTTATAGAATATATACTATAGCTTAACCTAATAGATTTTCTACTAGGACCCTATATACTAGCTATATTATATAGTAATCCGACTAGACTATACGACGTACTTATATTCCTACTTATACTATATAAAGTTCTTATATAGAGCTATAAGATATAAAGAAGCGAATAGTACGAGCAAGTTCTACTATATTAATATCGCTCTTAATAAGCTATACTAAGGTACTAGTATTAATCTTATATAAGGAAGTATATCTCTTACTAATAAGGACGAGGCTAATACTACTATATTAGTAAGAGGCCTATATAAGAGAGATGTTTTCTAAGCTTAGTTTAAGTATATAAAGAAGCGAAAAGTTCTAAAGAATAATAAGAGCCTATTTATCGAAGCTATCGGCCCTAACTAACTAATAAAAGAAGACTATATCCTAATTAGTTATAGGATAAAACTATAGGTCTATAACGCTTTCTAAGTATATATCTCGTCGCTATATCTACTATATAGTACGAAGGCCTCTAAGAAGACTCGCCGAACTATACTTCCTTAGTTTACTTAGGTCGATATTAAGAATAATAGCCTAGAAATAAGTAAAGCTTTAGGAACCTATACTAAACTATATAACGTATACCGAGACCTCCTTTTAGGAGTTAGTACGCTATCTAGTTATCCGAATAAGTATAGTATTATGCTCTTCTAGTTTCTAGCTTCTATCTATTTTACTTTATAGAGTCCTCTATCGGCCGTACTCGTAAGCTAGCTATAATAGAATAACTCGGCTATTATTAAGGACGCCTATAAGTAAATAACTTACTCTAAGGAAGACTTCTTTTCTAAGGCCTTCGACTACTACGACTATATACTTACGAAGTATACTCGTATCTAGCCCTTAGTATTAGAACTAGAATAAATATTTTTTAGAAATAATAGTTACGTACTATACTAAGCCGACTATTCTAAGCGTCTTATAGCTTAGTTTTACGAAGACGCGGATATTAACGACTAGTCGGAGATCTATAGTTAGGTATAAAACAAGGTATAGGAGGAAGCTAAGGCCTAGGGCCTCGGCTTAGTAAAGTTAATAGTAGTAGATAATACGAGGGAGATAAGTTAGACTATAAACGATAAGTATTTCCTATAAGTACCTTTACTTCTACTAGACTAGAATTTAACTAATATCGTAGGTTTAGTTTTATAATAGAAGTAGAGTATATTAGCTAGCTAATATACGCTAACTAGCTACTTATTCTAATATAAGGGTTAAGATATACTACCGCTATAGGAACTTAAATTCGGGGCTTACTTTAGTAGTTTCGGGAGTCGGAGTTTAATTAGTAAGGCAGGTATACTTATAGCCTATAGTTCGAATACGAACGAAGATATAAAGACGAGTATAGATAGTAATATAACGACGACGTATAGCTATAACCTTTATCTCTTACGAAGTCGTATATACGAAGGAGATAGTAGAGAAGTAGTTATAATAGCTTCTAACGTATACTTACTAGAAATAGGTATACTAGACGAGATAGTATCCGAGTACTAGCTATATAGAGCATTCTATTACCTACCCGCCTTACGACCTACTCTATCTATACTAATATAAGCTACCCGAGTATATATAGTTTAGAGTTATATTCTAGAGCCGAAGGTAGGGCAAGACTACGACTAAAAACATACTACGTTACTAAAAGAGTTACTATAGATAAGACTTAGATTTGATTTATATACGTATATATATATAATTCGCGGGAAGTTAGCTACTTCTACTATATATATAGCATTTAGGATTAGATATAGTACGCGTTTAGAAGTCGCGGATAATATAGACTTAGAATCTAATATAGTACGCGTTTAGAAGTCGCGGATAATATAGACTTAGAATCTAATATAGTACGCGTTTAGGAGTCGCGGATAATATAGACTTAGAATCTAATATAGTACGCGTTTAGGAGTCGCGGATAATATAGACTTAGAATCTAATATAGTACGCGTTTAGAAGTCGCGGATAATATAGACTTAGAATCTAATATAGTACGCGTTTAGGAGTCGCAGACAATATAGACTTAGAATCTAATATAGTACGCGTTTAGGAGTCGCGGATAATATAGACTTAGAATCTAATATAGTACGCGTTTAGGAGTCGCGGTCGAGACTAGTACTAGAATATAGGTAGCGTAGGTATTGCTTATACTCCGAAAATAAACGAAGACTACGCTCTATTCTTATAAATATAGTTTGCGATAAGGAATAATAGCGTATAGACGGGCTAAGTATACGCTATAAGTAATATAGAGCGAGAAGCCGCTATAGGAGAGTAGTAAGTAGAAACTAGGTAGTCTAACCTAATCCGGACGCAGACTAGATAAAGGCAACCTAGGAACATATAATAAATTATTTCCTAGTAAGATAAAATATCTATTAGGTAGGGAAATTAAAGCTAGGGCCTAGGGCCTTAGCTTATATAAATAAAAGAGAGAAGGAATCTGCTAAGATATAACTACTTAAGAACCGAGAGAGCTACTATACTAGGTAATTAAGACGATTATGCGGAACCTAGGCTAGCTACTATAGTTTCTAGTACTAAGGAAGATAGGATCTATTATAGTACTTAGAAGTTTAATATAAGGAACCGACCGGTAGACTTTACTGCTACTATAATAGGTACTATTAGTAATATACCTAATTAAGGACCCTTCTTATAGTCGCCTACCGCGATAGATATAACGTAGCTCCTAACTTTATAGAAAGTCCTAAGGAGTATACTAGATACCTATAAGCTAAAGCTACTATTACCTAGAACTAAAGCGAACTCGTTCTTTAGAGGATAGAATGCTACTAAGTTCCTCGAACGGTTCGATAGTCTTTAGAAGTAGTTCGATCTAGAAGAGCGTAGTAACTAAGAAAAGATTAATAGCGTTATCGCTAATACTAAGATTATCCTACGACCGGAACTAAAGCGGTTAAAGGGCGTGCCTAAATATAACTAGACTAAATTTAGAAAGTCCCTATTAGACTACTTCGCTAATAGTAATATATATTATATTATTAAATTAGTATTATACCTTATATCGTACTATAAGACCTAATAGTTAGAAAGCGATAATCTAAATAAATTCTTACGATAGTTTAGATTAGCTTCTAATTATATTAATTCCGAAGACTTAAGTAATAGAGAACGATCTATACTACTACTAAAAGCTTTACTAGATAGTATTAGTAGAAGGATCTATAGGAAGTATAGCCTATATTCCCGGAAGCTAGAGTCCTTCCGACTATTTAATAAGATTCTAAAGTCGGTAGAAGAAATAGTTAAAGGATCTAAAGGGTTTAGGCTTGCTAAAAGTAGAGATAAATAATAGATAACCTCGCTATAGAACTCTATCTCGGCTAGCTGTCTAGAAAGAGCTCTAGCGGTACCTATAGGTAATACCCTTATTAATAACGACTTTACTCGTAAGTTTACGAAGATGTCGATCCTATACGGACTTACTCTACGAACTAGAACTAGCCCTATACCTATAAACTTTTCTATAGAGATAGGAACGTAGTAAGCTTATTAAGTAACTACTTTAAGCTTAGGAAATAAACTACTCGCGTACGTAGGTATAGTTAGAACCTTCGCGACGTAGATCCTAGTATACCTAACGATATAGAATAAGTATTTTAACTATAGAGACTAAGACTACTACGTAAGGAAATATCCGATTATAGCCTAGCTCTAAGAAAGTAAGTATATCTAGTAGAATAAACAGAGGAGATGCCTACGAAGTCCTATTATACGCCTCTACGCGGCTATAGGTAGAAATAGATACTCTCGAGTATACTAGTAAAGTATAAGGGTATATAAGATAATCCTACTTCGCTACTACTAGCTATATACCCGATAAGATAAGAACTACTCTAAGATAACCCTAAGACTACCTAACGAACTAAGGTAGAACTCTACTATAGAAGAGGTAGAAAAGAGAGGATAGAATAGAAGTAGATAGGATAGAAGTAAAAAGAGGAGGTAGCTACTAGGTAAGAGATTATCTATTTATCTACTAAAAAGAGCTATAAAAGGAAGAGAGAAAGGTAGACCCTTCCTACCTAGAATATATATTCCTAGAGACGACCTTCTAAGTCCGAGACGAATAGAAATAATAGCCTTCTATACTAACTCGATATACTATACTAGCTATATCTACTACTAGAACTAATTTTAGATACTAAAATTCTATATATAGAGCTTAGCGCTTAGCGCTAAGGCGCACCGAGCGAAATTCTAGTTCCCCTAGGCATCGGCCTATAATATCTATTTTTAGCGCGAATAAGATACCTCTATAACTAAAGAGTTTTTATAGCCTAGAAGGCTTTTTCTCTTATAACTAGATAGGCTTCGGCCTACCTATACTATATAGTCTTCGACTCCTATAGTACGTTAATAGAATAAATAAATAATAAATAATTAAATAATAAACGAAGAAGATAGTACTATAGTCCTTCTACTAGAAACTATTAGCTAATTAGTATACCGAAGTAAGATAGCTAGATACTACGAATAGCTTAGATATACCTAGTAGTATAGAGGTTATTCCTTCTATATAGTCGTATTCTATAGCCGGCTTACCTATTAAGGGCGAATTAGTTATTAGTACTCTAGATATAAAGAGATATAACTAATATAGCGCCTAGAAGTATCTTAAACCTAGGATATTAGATACTATACGGGAAATTATCGTATATACCTAAAGATATTTAGTTAGGGCCCGGGGCCCTAACTATAATTCTAACTCCTCTAACGCTTAAACCTATATATACTACTACGACTATACCTTCTTAGGTTATCGGAGGTATCTATTTTAGTTTCGTACCTACGCCTACTATTTTTAGAGCAGCTATATACTAGTCTAGATAAGCTAGCGTTAAAGAGGAGGATAAATAAGCCTATAGTAGAGAATAAATTAAGAATATTATAGAAGAAGAGCTTAGAAGAAGCCTTAATATAGCTATCGCTACGGTCGTAAGTACTAAAAGAAAGAGTAAGGAAAAGGTTAGTAGTATAGTAATCTTAAGCTAGGATAAGTAGTTAGCTCGTATAGCTAAAGATAGAATTAAGAAATAGAAGAGGGCTATAAAGACGAGATAGCTACGGGCGAAGATCTCTAACTAAGTATTATAAAACTAAGCTTCCTAAGAAGATAAGCGAGATAATCCTCGCTCTAAACCTTCGAGATTATAGGCTTAAGATATATCTAGCTATATAAATAAAGATATAGCGAACGAAGATATAAAGGATATTCTAGCCGCTAGACCTATTAACTCTCTAATAAGGAAGGCTAGGAACTCTTTAAAGAGATAACGGTTCGATAACTATATAAGATCGAAGAGAAGGAAGAACGAGGAGAACTTACTACTTACTAAGAAACTAGAGACTAGGTTACTTAGAAGATTAATTTACTATAAGATTCTAATTACCTTTAGGGAATTTATCCTCCTTAGAAGTTCTAAACTAGTAATTAAGTTACTATAGGATAGGATCCGTACTAACGATAATAAACTATATAACGTACTCTAAACCGAGCTTATAAATATTAACTAGCTAGTAGAGAATATATAGTAGGCCGGGGATTTGTTTATTTATTTATTTATTTATTTATTTATTCTATTAACGTACTATAGGAGTCGAAGACTATATAGTACGGGTAGGCCTAATACCTAACTAGTCGTAAAAGAGAGAAAAGCCTTCTAAGCTAAAAAACTCTTAGTCTTAAGGATGTTTTATTCGCGCTAAAAACGAATATTATAGGCCGATACCTAAAGGAACTAGAATTTCGCTCGGTACGCCTTAGCGCTAAGTACTAAGCCCTATATATAGAATTTTAGTATCTAAAATTAGTTCTAGTAGTAGATATAGCTAGTATAGTATATCGAGTTAGTATAAAGGCTATTATTTCTATTCGTCTTAAACTTAAAGGATCGTCTTTAGGAATATATATTCTAGGTAAGAAGAGTTTACCTTTCTCTCTTTCTTTTATAGCTCTTTTTAGTAAGTAAATAGCTAATCTCTTACTTAGTAGCTACCTCCTCTCTTTACTCCTCTACCTACCTTTATTCTATTCTCTTTTTTCTACCTTTTCTATAGTAGGGTTCTACCTTAGTTCGTTAGGTAGTCTTAGGGTTATCTTAGGGTAGTTCTTATCTTATTAGGTATATAGCTATATAGTAGCGAAGTAGAATTATCTTATATACCCTTATACTTTACTAGTATACTCGAGAGTATCTATTTCTACCTACGGCTATATAGAGGTATATAATAGGACTTCGTAGGCTAGTAGGCTAGGGAATTAAACGATATTAGTAAGGATTAAGTTAGTAAATTCCTTTATAAAGCCTTTTAAGACTAGGATCCTTATACTAGAAAGGCTTTTTCTAAGGAACTATTTTAGAATAAAGAGATTAATACGTATCGCGCTTATATAGTTACGTAGTCTAAAGTATAAACTATTAAGAAACTATACGAGACTCTATCTAGTATAGACCTATTAGTAGTAATAGACGATTTTATCGTAGCTTCTCTTATTTAGGTTCTATATATAGTTAGAACGAGTAAGAATCTAAACCTAGAAGTTTAAGTATTAGTTAACGAGAGTACGAATTCTTATATCGTCGATTAGAACTAAGTACGAGAAATAAGAATTGCCTTAATCTAGAACATCCTAAAAAGTAAAATAATTACTATAGGAGGGCCGGTTACTATCTTAGGAATTAGTAGGAGATTAGTTACTAGCGTCTTTAGTATCGAAATTAAAGTACTAGTTTTCGTCTCTAGACTAGTTATAGAAGCTATACCTATACTCCTACTTCTAGGACGAACTTAAGTACGTAAGATAAGACTCGTAGAAAGAAACTATAACGATAGAACGTAAGAAGGAACTATTAGTAATACGAAAGGTAAATTAGTTACTTTTACTAGGCTAAAAGGATCTAAGAGATGCTTTTTAGTCTAGAACTACCTTTAGAAACTAGCTTTAAGAAACTAGTACGCGGTTTCGTAGCTATAATAATAACTACTAAAAAGTAAGTAGCTATAATACTATTAGATTTTAGTAAAAAGAAAGTTAGGGCCCGGAGCCTTAGCTTATATTAGGATATAGAACTAGATACTTAGGCTAATAGAGGTTTGTACTTAGCTAAAGAGGAATTTAAGAATCTAGAAGTAATCCTAATCTAGACGATACTATTAGCTTCTATAATAATATAAAAAAGATAGAAGGAGGTATCTTAGACTCTCGCTATTATCCGAGTATATACTCTCTATAAGAGGAAGGCTAATAAAGTACTACCTATACTTACTAGCGTATATAAAACTTCTAGAGAAGGTCTAGAAGGAATACTAAAATAAAAAGAGGAGTATTTAAAAGAGGAAGCCTTAACGCCTCTTAGGACAAGCTTATATAATAGACGATATTTAATTAAGAAGTTATTCGATATTAAGCGAAGAAGTAGGCTAATACTAGAAATACTTAGCTTAATACTAAATAGAGTCGGGATTAAGCTCTAGCTAAAGAAGAAGGAACTACTAATCTATATACTATTTAACTATAAGAAAGTACTCGCTTTATCTTTCGAATACTTAAGTCGTATTTACTTAAGAGTAGCTCTACTATAGGTTATCTATACTATACTATATATACTATAGTAGTACCTAGGATTCCGTATAAGCCTATTATAGAAAGTATAAGTCGAAGGGATTTTACGAATCCGTATAGAAGTCGGGACCTTAGAATATAGCTATACTATATATAGGAATTCTTATTTCTTAGTTTTAAAAAGAAATATAAGGAAGTATAGATTAATTAATATAGCTATAGAGATTAACTAGGTTATAATTAAGGATACTTTCTTACCTCCGAATACGGATTCCTTCTCGAAATAATTTATAGGTTATATTATAGCTAGCCTTCTCGACCTCTTCTTAAGATACGATTAAGTTCCTCTAGCTAAAGAGAGTAGAGACTTAACTAGTTTCGACGGCTCTCTATTCGGCCTTTTAAGAATAACTACGTTACTATAAGGAGCGACGAACTTAGTATCTTAGTTCGCGAGGATCGTAAATATAGTCCTATATAATTACCTCTCCTATAGAGCTAGTCCCTTTATCGATAATTTCGAGGTAAAGGGACTATATACTACGTATAGAAACGAAGAGATCGAGCTAGAGATAAGGCGGTATATTGTCGAATATATTTAAGACTTAGATTAAGTTCTCGCGAATATTAAGCGAGCTAGGATAATAGTTACTATTAAGAAGTTATAGATCCTCTAAACTAAGATTAAGGTTATAGAGTACGTAATAGATTAAGACGGTAGATACCCTAACGCGGTTCGTATAGCTAAGCTCTTAAAGTAGCTATAGCTAATTAATTAGAAGGAGGTACGTATATTTATTAAGATCGTCGTATACTTCTAGATCTAGATTCCTCGTTTTACTATTATCGCTAAACCTCTATATTAGCTCCTACGTAAGGATACTATTTTTAAATAGATAGTTATCTATAAGAAAGCTAAGAAGTACTACGTATAGTTACTAATTACCGCCCCTATATTAGTTACTATAAGATATAGCCCTAGTACGAGAGTTATTTACGTCGCGGTAGATACTAGTATTAAAGGATAGGGAGCTATACTTATATAGACAGTCGACGATAAAAGATATCCGTTTAGGTACGAGAGTAGAATATAGAATAAATAGTAGAGGAAGTACGACGCTAGAAAATAAGAATATCTTACTATACTCTAAGTACTAAAGAAGTTTAAACTATAGCTCTTTAAGATATACTTTATACTTAAGATCGATACTAATATATTAGTTTATTAGCTTAGTAAGGTCTTAACCGACCTTCCTAATACGACTATAACTAAATAGATCGCCTAGATTCGACTATTCGACTTTAAGGTCCGATATATACTCGAAATAAAATATTAGAGGCTAGACGCGTTATTAAGGCGACTATAGACCCCTTCTAAACGTAAGGAACTAGAGTAGACGGCTAATATAGTTCTAGATCGCGAGAATAATAATATAATCGACCGTACCTTCTTCGATATATTTATAAGGCGAGTTCGCTAAGCTAAGGCCTAGGACCTCGACTTCTTTAAATCTCTAGACTCTATCTTCCTAAATAAACTAGTAGGTACTCTAGACGACTATAAGTATACGACTAAGTCTATCGCCTTTATACTTCTTCGTAGAAAGTATATAGAAGAGATAATCTTATTAGAATATAGGAGGTACCTTAAACTTAGCTAGAAGTTCGTAGTTATAAATTAGAAGCTATATTACTAGAGATATATAGATATACTATTATAAAGGGTAGTAGATTAGGACTACGCCCGCATAGAGATCCTTTAGTTAATATATAAGCGGAACGGCTATTATAGTATAGAAGGTATATACTAAATACTATCTCGCCTATACTAGTAGGATAGAATATACTTAGAATATACTATATACTATAGGAAGTGTCCTTAATATAGCTTCTAGAATAGAGTATAGCGCCCTACTTCGATATAAGAAGTCTAGGTTTAAGGCGTAGGCGAGAAATAGTATTTAGATCCCGTATATATAAATAGAAGGGGATCCTTAATCGTAGCTAAAGAAGGACTCTCTTAGTAGATCGAGACTAAGGTTATATATAAGACCGCAAAAGAGATTACCTCGCTATAGATTACTAAATTTATCTATAAGGATATCTTCTACTAATAGAGCGCTCTATAGGAGGTTATTATAGATAATACTAAGGCTAACCTTAAGGATATTACTAATCTTCTCGAGAGCTATATAGTTAGACGACTACGAGTATCTCCGTATTATCTAGAATCTAATAGCTTAGTCGAGGTAGGTTATAAACTAATACTAGCCGCCTTATCTAAGTACTTAGAAGGAGGTTCTAAACCTTAGATTCTATACGTTCTATCTATATTATAGGCCGATTAAACGACCGTAGTATCTTCTACTAGCTAGATACTAGCTACCTTTATAATTAGAAGAGAAGTAGAACTACTAATTAAACTAGATATACGAACGTATAGAGTATTATTTATTTATTTATTTGTTTATTTATTCTATTAATATACTATAGGAGTCGAAGACTATATAGTACGAGTAGGCCGAAGCCTATTTAATCGTAAGAGAAAAAGCCTCCTAAGCTATAAAAACTCTTTAGTTATAAGAGTATCTTATTTACGCTAAAAATAGATATTATAAGCCGATACCTAGAGGAACTAGAATTTCGCTCGGTGCGCCTTAGCGCTAAGCGCTAAGCCCTATATATAGAATTTTAGTATCTAAAATTAGTTCTAGTAGTAGATATAGCTAGTATAGTATATTAAGTCGGTATAGAAGGCTTTATATCTATCTACGATATCTTAGAGGGCCTCCTAATACCTCTAGGCTACCTACGAAGACCTATTATACGCCTCTACGCAGCTATAAGTAGAAATAGATGCTCTCGAGTATACTAGTAAAGTATAAGGGCATATAAGATAATCCTACTTTGCTACTACTAGCTATATACCTAATAAGATAAGAACTACCTTAAGATAACCCTAAGACTACTCTAAGACTATCTAACGAACTAAGGTAGAACCCTACTATAGAAGAGATAGAAAAGAGAGGATAGAATAGAAGTAAGTAGAATAGAAGTAGAGAGAGGAGGTAGCTACTAGATAAGAGATTAGCTATTTACCTACTAAAAAGAGCTATAAAAGAAAGAGAGAAAGGTAGACTCTTCCTACCTAGAATATATATTCCTAGAGACGACTCTTTAGGTCCGAGATAAATAGAAATAACGGCCTTCTATACCGACTCGATATACTATACTTACTAGCTATATCTACTACTAGAACTAATTTTAGATACTAAAATTCTATATATAGGACTTAGCGCTTAGCTTAGCGCTAAGGCGCACCGAGCGAAATTCTAGTTCCCTTAGGTATCGGCCTATAATATCTATTTTTAGCGTAAATAAGATACTTCTACGACTAAAGAGTTTTTATAGCCTAGGAGGCTTTTTCTCTTATAACTAGATAGGCTTTAGCCTACCTATACTATATAGTCTTTAACTTCTATAGTACGTTAATAGAATAAATAAATAAATAAATAATACTTCTAAGCTATATATATTCTAGATAGGAAGAGTTTATCTTTCTCTCTTTCTTCTATAGCTCTTTTAGCTATTAAATAGCTTCTTTCTTACCTTAGTAGCTACCTTCTCTCTTTACTCCTATCCTACTTACTTCTATTTTATCCTCTCTTTTCTACCTTTTCTATAGTAAAGTTCTACTTTAGTTCGTAGAGTAGTCTTAGAGTTATCTTATAGTAGTTCTTATCTTATTAAGTATATAGCTAGTAGTAGCGAAGTAGGATTATCTTATATACCCTTATACTTTACTAGTATACTCGAGAGTATCTATTTCTACCTACGGCCGTATAAAGGCGTATAATAGGTCTTCGTAGGCGAACGTATAAAGTAGTAGATTAGGGATTAGTTTAAACTCGAGAAGATCTCCTATATATATAGTTACTCGCGCTTAAGAATATATAAGAAACAATAGAAGAAGTAAAGGATAGGAATAAGCAGTTTCGTAAGTAAGTAAAGAAGTACTTTAATATAGTTTAGAACGTCGACTAGTAAGACTTTCGCGTAGGAGATATAGTAATAATCTATCGTACTTAACTCGAATATTCGCGATCGAATAAACTCGTATACTAATAGCGCGGACCGTACTAGATAGCTACGTATATGCCTAAGGCCTTATATTACGAACTCGAAGAACTAGATAGGATATCTCTAACTAGTATATAGAACCGTATAAGCCTTAAGCGCTTATAATTTAGTATATAACGAAAATAATTAGTTGCGAACCGGTTACGCGTATACCTTAGCCTTAGTATATATAAAGGTTAAGCGTACCTATAATTATAGTTAGTAAACCTAATATTTACTTAGTTTGCTATTTACTAGTCTTAGTAGCGGCTATATCTTTACTATAAAAGCGGCCTTTCTTTCCTCGGAAACCTTCTTTTCTTTTCTTATTAACTTACCTTCCTCTTCTTATATTTCCTTTCTTCTAATATCTAAACTATATCTCTTACTATCGAGATCTTTATAAATATAAACCTATTACTATAAGTATAGAACTATAAGACTAGAGCTACTAATATTCGCGACTTAGTCGCGAATATTAACCTAATTAAAGATAATAACGAGTAGCGCGACGTTATTAGTAAATATATTTACTATATTAATAAGCGCCTATCTTATTAGAACGACCTAGCCTTCGAGTTTAGTAGTACGCTCTACCTTAACGACTTTAAGAGTATAACTAAAGGAGTAGCCTCGTACTTCCTTAAATACTCTAAGGCCTATAAGGCCGGAGAGAGTTAGTAAGATTAGAAAGAGAGATATCGTAAGATAGTTACTAGTCTCTAAAGGCTAGAACGAGCTAAGGATCCCCTACTTATAAATACGATTTAGTACCTAGGAATAGTAAAGTAGATATCTACCTTTATAAGTAAGAACTCGAAGTAGAATAAGGCCGCCCTAGTCCTCTATAAGGCTATTATTTAGAGGTTACTCTACCTAATAGCTAATAGATCTACCTTAGCCGAGGCTACTTAGAGTAACTTCGATAAGATTCGTAAAGCTAAGGAAGAAGTAAACCGTATAAATATTAATAGTGCCGCTATATAATAGGCTCTATAAGATCGAGGCTTATAACTTACTCCGAACTTTATTAGTTCTTTATAAAGAGATATTACTACTAAACTAACTCTATTAGCGCCCGCTTCTCGTTTTATAACTATTAACTTATAGTAGTAATAGACTAGTTGTCTAGTTACTTAGTCCTATAAGTAGGTACTATAAAGTATATAGTTAAAGCCCGGGGCCCTAACTAGGAATCGTCTTCTATTAAGTATACTTATAGGGCTATATACTCGAGGACTATAGGATCGTCGTAGATTAGAGCCCCTAAGTTATAGATAGAGTAGTTAAAGTTAGGAGTTAACTATACGTAGCCGAGCTACCTTTATAGCCTCTTAGTAATTAGTTCTATTAGGTTCCTTATACTCTAGAATCTCGACCGGTAATACCTTAAGACTATAGAAGTAAGTTCCTCGAGCGTATAAGGATTACTTTATAGAAGATACTAAGCTTATCGGTATAGTTAATATAATTAAGAGTACTATAGTAGTATAGCTATCTAAGACTATCGTACTAATTAAGTAGTACTATAAGCGAGTATAATAGGATATACCTAACGGCCGTAGGCTACTATATAGGAACTATTCTTAACGCGCGAGTAGTAGAATATATAGTCTTTATACGAATATTATAAATAACTAGCTTAAAGGTCGTTTCGTAGTATATCTATATAGTAATATTAATAAGGTTAAGAGAATAAACCCTACGTAGTTTTAAGGCAAGCGTCGCCCTTCTATTATAGTAGACGCCTTAAGTATCTTTAAATATAGACCTACTTTAAGCTAGGATCCTCTATTAGAATATATTACGAATACTAATACCTTAGTAGTCCTAAAAACGAGGCTAAATAAGAAGGTGCTTTAAGATTTTAAGGACTTTAGTACGACTATAATTACTCTTTTCGATTAGCTTCGGCTAGTCGAGGAAGCTATTAAGTAAGAGTTCGATATCTACGACTAGTATCTTTAAGAGGCTAATAGGCGTAAGAATCTCGATTAGTTATAGAATATATACTATAGCTTAACCTAATAGATTTTCTACTAGGACCCTATATACTAGCTATATTATATAGTAATCCGACCGGACTATACGACGTACTTATATTCCTACCTATACTATATAAAGTTCTTATATAGAGCTATAGGATATAGAGAAGCGAATAGTACGAGTAAGTTCTACTATATTAATATCGCTCTTAATAAGCTATACTAAGGTACTAGTATTAATCTTATATAAGGAAGCGTATCTCTTACTAATAGAACGAGGCTAATACTACTATATTAGTAAGAGGCCTATATAAGAGAGATGTTTTCTAGGCTTAGTTCGAGTATATAAAGAAGCGAGGGGTTCTAAAGAATAATAAGAGCCTATTTATCGAAGCTATCGGCCCTAACTAACTAATAGAAGAAGACTATATCCTAATTAGTTATAAGATAAAACTATAGGTCTATAACGCTTTCTAAGTATATATCTCGTCGCTATATCTACTATATAGTACGAAGGCCTCTAAGAAGACTCGCCGAACTATACTTCCTTAGTTTACTTAGGTCGATATTAAGAATAATAGCCTAGAAATAAGTAAAGCTTTAGGAACCTATACTAAACTACGTAACGTATACCGAGACCTCCTTCTAGGAGTTAGTACGCTATCCGGTTATCCGAATAAGTATAGTATTATGCTCTTCTAGTTTCTAGCTTCTATCTATTTTACTTTATAGAGTCCTCTATCGGCCGTACTTATAGGCTAGCTATAATAGGATAACTCGGCCGTTATTAAGGACGCCTATAAGTAGATAACTTACTCTAAGGAAGACTTCTTTTCTAAGGCCTTCGACTACTACAACCGCGTACTTATAGAGTATACTCGTATCTAGCCCTTAGTATTAGAACTAGAATAAATATTTTTTAGAAATAATAGTTACGTACTATACTAAGCCGACTATTCTAAGCGTCTTATAGCTTAGTTTTATAAAGACGCGGATATTAACGACTAGTCGGAGATCTATAGTTAGGTATAAAACGAGGTATAGGAGGAAGCTAAGGCCTAGGGCCTCGGCTTAGTAAAGTTAATAGTAGTAGATAATACGAGGGAGATAAGTTAGACTATAAACGATAAGTATTTCCTATAAGTACCTTTACTTCTACTAGACTAGAATTTAACTAATATCGTAGGTTTAGTTTTATAATAGGAGTAGAGTATATTAGCTAGCTAATATACGCTAACTAGCTACTTATTCTAATACGAGGGTTAAGACATACTACCGCTACGGGAACTTAAATTCGGGGCTTACTTTAGTAGTTTCGGGAGTCGGAGTTTAATTAGTAAGGCGGGTATACTTATAGCCTATAGTTCGAATACGAACGAAGATATAAGGACGAGTATAGATAGTAACGTAACGACGACGTATAGCTATAACCTTTATCTCTTACGAAGTCGTATATACGAAGGAGATAGTAGAGAAGTAGTTATAATAGCTTCTAACGTATACTTACTAGAAATAGGTATACCGGACGAGATAGTATTCGAGTACTAGCTATATAGAGCATTCTATTACCTACCCGCCTTACGACCTACTCTATCTATACTAATATAAGCTACTCGAGTATATATAGTTTAGGGTTATAATCTATATCCGTACCCGAAACGGTATAAATAGTAGAAGAAGACGCCTAATAGGGTTTTATACCTAATATAAGATATAAAGACCCGTTAGAGCTTAACTACGATTATACTAATACGTAGTTCTTAACTATAAGATATTATCGACGAGTATATTAAGAACGAGGGTTAGCCCGAACTTAAGCTAACCGCTACGGAATAGAAAAGAGTTAAATATATTATTAACCTTACTACTCCTTTCGCTAAGGCTACGATACGGATCGGTACGATAAAGGAGCTAATAATCTACCTCGTTCTTAGCTACTATAATACCTTATTCGATATCCTAGATATTATAGATAAGAAACTTAAATATAAAATATAATTCTAGTAAAAGGAGATTTATTCTACCTTATAAGCTATATAGATAAAGCTAGGGAAGTATTATACTACTACCTAGGAGCGATTCGGCGATATATATAGTATTACGATTCTTCTTAATCTAGTAATAAAACGGGCGTTCTAAGAGCGCGAGGCGTTCTTTAGCGAGGAGCTCGATTCCTCCTTTAAGAATTACTACTAGTTTAAATTCTAGGTCGAATACGCGCGATATAAGCCTCTCGTAGCTACGTCCTAGTCTAGGCTAATAAAGGCCTTATACCGCTCTACGATATTATTCGTAATAGGTCTCTATAGTAGATTAGATAGTAATAACTCCGACTTTAATTAAAGAGTATCTAGACGGCTGTAGTAGACCGTATAGCTATTAGCTAATTCGGACGAGGTATCTCGTTATCGTTACGCTAGATTTAAGAACTCGGCTGCCTATTCTATAGAGTATCCGCTCTAGTTATAGAAGATAATAGTATTAGAATATCTAGGTTACGCGCTAATAGCTTAGGATATCCTCTCTATTCTAGTAGCTAGAACTAGTTATAAGCGCGACTTTAGTATAGCGCGTTATTAGAGCTAATATAATCGATCTTACGATCCCTCGACGTTTAGTAATATTATATACTATCGTTCTTAAGAGCGTAACGCGTAGTAATAGGCTTAGGATTCGCTTATAGAGGAGGCGCTACTAATATTAACTACGTTCGAGCCTTCGAATAATATAGTTAGTTAGTAGTAGGAGTAGCTAGAGGCGGATTAGGAGGCGTTAGTAAGTACTAAATAGAGCAACTTCGACTCGATTAGTAATAACGAGGAGAATATAGTACTAATATATCTTCGCTATAGTACTTAGTAAAGGAAGTATTTACTTTTACGTTATACTCGTAGAGTAGAATAGACTTCGTAGTCGATATTATATATAGTATTTAATTCCGTATCTCGTAGTTAGTAAGTATAGTCGGCAGCCTTATTTTTCTCTATAACTATAGTCGCTACTTTAACTAGCGCTTCTAATATACTACTACGCTTAGTTCTATATATACGTATATTTAGTATTAGAGCAATCCTATTATTCTCGTAGCGACCTTATTTTATTCCGCGTTATTAGACCTATCTTTTTAAACTTAGGTCTCTATAAAGACCTATATAGGAACCGGTAGTATTTAGACCCGACCTATCGATTTCGTATCGAGTTAAGTACTCTATCGATTTAGATCTTAGGTCGGTTTCCTTAGGAACTAATCTAGACCTAGAACCGACCTAAAGTCGAGAACCTATTCTAACCTCTACTTCTTAGCGTAGACGGCTACTTCTTAGCTTATATTATCGACGACTACTCGTCTTCTTAGCGCGAATAATTGCTTTTTAGTTTATACTATCGACGACTACTAGTCTCCTTAGCGCCGATAGTTACTTCTTAGCTTATACTATCGATAACTACTCCTTTCCTTAGTATCGAAGTAGTATTAATAATTATTTTTTCTCTTCTACTATTATAACGACTTAGTTCCTCGATATAAAAGTACGCTAGAGAGTCTATTTTTCTATTCTACTACTATATTACGACTACTTAACTAGTAATACTATAAAGTACTAGTAAGTCTAGCTCTTTCCTTTATATAGTCTTTTATATATTCGTAAAGAACTTCGAATAACGAAATATATATACTATAGTTAATATTATCTATATAATACCTAGATATAATCTATACTATAGTAAATATTTACGTCTATTACTATATTCTATAGAGTAGCGAAAGCGATTATAGCGTTCGCGTAACCGTAACTTCTACTAGGTAAAGATCGGTAGAAGTATCTCGATATAGTAGTAGAATACGATATAGTTCTACTATATAGCGCTATTAAACTCTAACCTCCCTCTCTATAAGCCCGCGTATTCTAGCGGTCGTATACGATTTTCTAGTACTCCTATTTACTCTAGCTCTTCTCTCTTATACTTCTATTTATTCGCTTCTTCTAACTCTTTAATATCTTTATCTATACTACTTAATACCTTCTTTTATTTCTTAAGCGGACTCTAATATAGAGTTTAACTCGAGCCCTCCTCTACGAGTATATTATAATATAGATACTAATATACTACTATTAGTACTACTTCTACGCGTAGGAAATAAAGCTACTAAGTAGCGGCGAATATAGCTACTAAAGGCTACGGTACTAGACGACGAGTCTCGTAGGAAGGTAGTAGTTCTATAGAAAAAAGCGATAGCTATAAGGATAATATAGCGACGAACGAGAGCTAGTAAGTCTAGTATCTCGAAAAGGTAGTTAAAGCTAAGGACAGTAGCCTTACGAGAGATTCGTAAGCTTTAGCGAACGATAGCTTTATATATCTAAAGGGTCTCTTTTTAGCGCGTTATCTATAAGATTATAATAGATAGAAGTAGTAGCGATATTATTAGAATTTAGGTAGTAGTACTTAAATACTTATAGGAAGCGGCGAAGGTATTTCTCGTTATAGAGTTCGAGATTTCTAACCTTCTAGTAATCTACGCGAAGCGCGTTATTCTATAAGCGAAGGATATATACTTATATAGTTATCTACGCTACTAGTTTACTAGCTAGAATAGAGGAGGTAATCGCCGAGTAATACTTCTTTAGCCGAGATATAGCGTCCGCTTCTCCTTTACTTAAAAACTCCCTCTTACTCGAAAACCCTTCTATAGATAATAGTAATATCGACCCTAGACTTCTTAGTAACTAGGCGCTCTCTTCTAACTAACGTAGCGCTTCTACTCCTTCTTCCTTAATTTCTAACTTCTTTACTTATAATAGTAACGACTAAGAGGCTACTAGTAGAAACGACTAGAATAGTTCTCGTAGAAACGCGAATAGCGATAATAGAAATAACGAAGATAATAGCTCTATTATTAATATCGACGATAGTAATAGCGACGAGAGTAATAGCGACGAGAGTATTATACCGCCTACCTCTTCCTCTTAGCTTTTTAAGAAGGCTTTATAGAAAACTATACTAGGCGGTCGGCCTCGTTTTAATAAGTAGAAGCTCGCTTACTAAATAGCTCGTAAGAGATAGATCGAGAGGGATAATATAGTAATAGTAGTAGTAGTAGTAGTAGTAGTAGCTAGAAATATAGTAGATAGAGACGTAGTAAATAGAGATATAGTAAATAATAGAATAAATAGTAGCGTAGTAGCTAGAGGAGCAGTAGGTAGAAAACGATTACTAGGTAGAAAACGAGTAGCGAAAAAGAGACTAGCTAGAAAGAGAACGGCTAGAAAAGTACCGGCTAAAATAGTAGTAGTAGATAGAGGAGGCCTAGCTCGTAGAGCTAGTATATAGAAGACTTATCGCTATAAGCTAGGTAGTAAGTTATATAGTCGGCATTTATAGTTAGTATTACTAACTTATACTCTAGCTATCGCGCTCTAAGAGATCCGTAAGTACTAGAAGTCTATAGATCTACTTATACTAAAGCTACCCTTTAGCTACCTCGTCTACGAAGTTTACTATAACGTTTCTAGAGGCTTAGCTATTTCTTAAGGAGGTTACTATTAGTAGGCGAGCGCTCTTAGTACTCTATAGAAAGCCGCTAAGAGTGCTCTAGTCTACCTCTTCTCGAGTATATATATTCCTAGTTATTTTATATTCGATCGATATTAACTATATTATAGGTACTAACGTTACTACGATTTACGTAAAGTAAATAACTATTTAGTAAAGAGATATAAAGTTTATTATTAGCCTACTCTCGTCTTAGGGAATTAATATATTTAGTAAGAGATAAATCTCTACGGTATATATAAGGAAAATCGTTATAACTATAGAGGGCATATATAGTAAAAATCGTTATAAGTAGAGAGGTTACTATAGTCGGTATTTATAGTCGGTATACCTATAGTTATACTAAATTATATAATTTGCTATATTAAATTAAATATACCTTTAAAACCTATCGCTTTCTATACTTTCTACTTCTTCTAGTTATATCTATTTATAACCCTCGATTTTCTATACTATATTCTATTAAATCTTATATTTCTATTAGGACCTATCTTTAGACCTATTATTAGACCCGAGTCGGACCTATCTAATACCTATATTTATTAAATAGGTCCGGAACTAGGTAGGAACTAGCTAGGACCCGACCTAACTATTATAGTTCTATATATTTAGGTCCTAGACTCGACCCGGACCCGTCCCGACCTATTCTAACCTCTAACGAGTATCCTTAGCCGTCTTAGTACTCGCTTAGATCGTATATCCTTTATAGGCTATATATTAGAATAGTTACTTAGTACTACTATATTTTCTATTAGTATTTCCTTTCTTAATAAAGCGTAATAGAATTATACGAACCGGGACTATATAAGTAATATATCTACTATATTTAGGCAGTTTAGAAGTCTAGTTAGAAGCTTCTTATACTTCGAGTAGAACTTAACGACTCTACTATTACTTTTATTTATCTACTTATTCTACTAGATATCTATAGCGAAACCCTCGTCCTCTAACTATATTATATAAGTTAGTAAAGGCCTTAAACCTATACTTTACTATCGCGAGTCTCGACTTACTACTATAGTACTTATATTAAGTTCTAGCCTCTTTAGATTCGCTTCGTTTCTTTTATTTAAGATAAGCTTATCGCTTAGATTAATTATCGCTATTATATAGGCGCGCGTACTTATTAAGTAGTATAAAAGCCTCTTAAGAGATATATATAAAGTAGTAGTAAGAAGGGAGATAGATATTAGAATATATAGTTATTAAGAGTAGAAGAAGTAAGAAGTATATAAATATAAGTATAGTAGTAGAAAGGACTTATATTATACTAGTAAGAACGTAATAGGCTTATAGGTAGTAGCAGACGGTTACTATAAGGCAGGCGTAGATACGCGTATACTAGAAAAGTAAGGCTAAAGTATATTTTATATACGCGACTATAACTAATATATTTAATTATATATATAAAACGAGTAGAATAAAGTGCTTATAATACTCCCTGCCTCCGCTAACACTAAAGCGATTCGGTGTAAGGCTTAATCTATTTTTGGGTTTTTGCACTTTTGGTATTAAAAATCCGCTATGAGGATGCCACAAGAGCCGAACCTTGTTCGCGAGCCGCATTGGGAAGTTCCACGGTGGCATACGAGCACGAGCGCGGCACCAGTGAAGAGGCGCCGACGTGCGGGTGCAACTGCCACGGCCACCGACTGCTTTCGCCAACGCTCCTTCGTCCAACATGGACACCCTCCTGTAAGTCGGTCGACCGCCCAACGCAATCGCACACACCGTACGCCGAATTGCCAATTTTCCCGTCAAGTCATCCCGCGTTGATCTCCGCTAAGACGACATGGACAGCACCGCCGATGTGGCAGGCTCCGCGCCTAACTTCAGGCGTGGATCAAGCACATATGTCGACGCCATTCATGACTTGCCGGAAAGGGCGTCCATGGCCCCGGCTCAACTGTACTCCACCGAATCCGGACGACTCTTCCACTCCGGTCGAATCGTGATTGCCACGGTAGGGCTGCCGGCCAGAGGGAAGACACATATCAGCGTTGCACTCGCCAGATACCTTCGATGGTTGGGTGTCAAGACGCACATTTTCCATCTCGGTGACTATCGAAGGGCATTTGTCGGAGCCAAAGGCGAAGTGCCTGAAGACTACTTCCACATCAATGCAAGCACCTCGTCTGTCCTCCTCCGCAACAAGATTCTCAAGAGATGCAGGGAGGACATCTTCAACTTCCTCGATCAAGAGAACGGCCAGATAGCCATTTACGATGCCGTCAACCCTCTGGCCACAGGACGTCGCGCTCTTGCCAAGGAGTTTGAGAAACACGGTGTGCAGACCATGTTCATCGAGTGCACCTGTTCTGATCCACGCATCATTGAAGAGAACGTGCGCGCGGTGAAGATCAGCTCGCCCGACTATATAGGGTGGAAGCCAGAAGATGCTGTCCAAGACTACCTGCGACGAATCAATGCACGAATACCAGATTACGAAGGCGTCGAGGAACGAGACCTTCATTACGTGAAAATGATCAACGCTGGAGAGCGCGTGATCGTGAATAGCTGTGCATTCGGCTATCTGTCACAGCGAATTGTGTTTTACCTCCTCAACCTGCACATCAAAAGCCGGCAGATGTACTTTGTACGGGCTGGCACCACAAGAGAGGAGGAGACATTCAAAGGTGACGCGAGTCTCAGTGCTGAGGGCTGGAACTATGCGAAGAAGATGACAGATGCCATCATCGCGCATAGAGAAACGGAGAGGGAGATGCTCATCAAGAACGGCGCACCTGAGTCGACTGCGTCGAAGCCACTACAAGTCTGGACGTCGACACGCAAGAGGACTGTAGAGACTGCGACATTCTTCGAGAACCTTGGATATCGAGTGCGACAGCGGAGTCAAATGAGCCAGCTGAACCCTGGCGTTTGTGAGAAGTTGAGCGAGAGGCGAATCCGTGAACTCTTTCCAGAAGAAGTGGGCAAGCATGAGCAGGACCCCTACCATCACCGCTATCCACGAGCAGAGGTATGTCATTCCAACCTTTGCAGACACCTCATACTGACATCTCACCAGTCATACCACGACCTCGCAGTCCGCCTTGAGCCTATCATTCTCGAGCTGGAGCGCGAGCAGAATGACCTTCTGATTATCGCCCACGAATCCGTGCTTCGCGTTCTCTACGGCTACCTCATGGCCTGCTCAGCACACGACATTCCCACGCTTGAATTCCCTCGCGACGAAATCATCGAAGTCATACCCGCATCATACAACAACAGTGCCAAGCGCATCCACATCGATGGTCTCCCTCCAAGTATGATCCCAAGCAGCCCACAGGACATTCAAATCCCCGTTCCGCCCTCCAGCGCCGTCAGCCCACTCAACGGGGGTCTCGGAACTCCCGCTGGCGTGGCTACGCCGGAAACTGCGGGCAGAGAGAGCGGCGCGCTACCCATCAGATCCGCTGCCGCTGATACCTTGGATGAGTCTCTCCAGCCACGTGGTTAGGAATCCGTGAACTGGAGACGCTCTCTTGCTTCTTTGCATACGGTGCAGGAGCTTTATCACCGGAGAAATAAATCGACTTCGGAAATCGCAGGGAAGCACAAAGATGCCATTCTGGAGTACTTCACGAGGAACATGGATAGTGAGTGATGTTCACTAGCGATCTATGTAGATTGGCTTGTGGGTCAATCAATGAGGACACGGATGATGAGGGCATGGGCGGAGGAAGCGTGGCGTTAGAGATGAAGCTTTGCAGCGAGGTCAAATTATACGTGCGGCGCTTGGGTAGAGAGGTTACTTCCGGGTTCTACATTGCAAAGCTTCGAGGACTAGAACTACAGTTATGTTTCCTAAAACTTCATATGCTCCAGGCGACGAAGCCAAGACTATGTAATGATTGCACTTTCCGATCACAATCGTCACAGTCATCTCATACCAAAGCAGCCGGAGTCGCGAGAGCTCTTGCTCGCGGCCAGTCATCATGATGATTTCCCAGGATGTATAGCGTGTCGATCGGTATCGTGGGGGCCTAAGGACATGCTTCTGGTTACCTTGGTCTACCATCCAGTAAAATATGTAGCTCGTTCATAAGCGAGACGCCCTGGGCCACTGTAAACCACTTCCCGTTTCGATTCGTGATCCTCTGGCTCGCTCTCGTATTCGACAATGTCCCTTCCTATATATCCTTCCTCGTCTTCGTCACCTCTAGCGCATTGCTCGATTCGCAGCGGAAGACGTGGACACAGCTTGCCTTCTAGGAACTGCTCCAATCGCCAGTTCGGACAACCAATGTCGTGAGTTGATACCTCGCAACCTGCGTCTGAGGTTAACATGAGGGGTCTGAGATCTCGTGACTACTAGTAGGCACTGTATTCTGGGCTCTTCTTTTTGGGATCAGCGTGAAGACTTGAAAGCACTGTAACTTACCACTGACCTTAGACTTGAGCCAGACATATGCCCACACAGCTCGGCGTTCGAGGTGGTACTTGCCGTCTCCTCCAACCCGTGCTTCAAGCTCAACTGGAAATCTGCGTCGATGGGCAAAGCGGCCATACCAGGCTCTCAGAATGTCTCGAGCTTCTTTGCCCAGTCCGAATACCAGCATCCCCTGCACAAAAGCATCTGGTCGCGGTGATGCAACGAGAATGGGTTGCGTCGTGTGCATGTCGATGTGAGCGTGGACGCCAGGTAGTATGGCTGGAGTCATTCTCGGGATCATGTCTTCTGCTGATCCCTGTGGCGGTTGCGCGTCAGTACGGTTCAAACTCGCGAAATCGCGAGGGCTCGTCAGAATACCTTTCTGAGAAGCTGGGCTAGTGCTCCTGGCAGCGTGAGGGTGTCATGGACGAAGGTCGGTTTGTAGGTCGAGGCATCGTACTTTGCCCCGAGTGTTAGTATTGACGCCGGCAATCGATTGAGCAGGGCTCGTTGGTAGCCGAACGTGGTCACTCGGGGTCCAGTGACGGCGATGGGAATGTCCGATAGCGTCAATTGAGACGGATCTGTACACTTCTTCTTTTCCTCGGCGACCTGGGTAGTTCTCTCCGTGTGCTGTGAGTCTTCTTGCTCTTCATGTCCGCACGGGCCTGTAAGCTCTCCCTCAGTCGTCAAAGAAGGTGCTTCGCTGGCCATATTGAAGGCAGTGTCAGTGACCTTCAAGAGAAACGAATGCGAGGGTCAAGAGTTTGAGTGAGGGCAAAGTCCATCGAGAGACTGCTCGAATCTGCTGTCGTCGTATGTCGAAGCTCTCCTGCCACTTACACTCGCGCCTACTGTATTCACTTGCATTGTCATTCCCATTCTCAAGTGACTTCGGTATGGACATCCAAGGTGGCGTGCCCTATTCACTTTTACTGCTTCTCATCTTCTCGAACTCTCGCTGAACGCACGAAGCTTGATGAATGGTCAAGTTGCACGTGCGTCCTAGAAGTCGTTGCACATGTGCACAGCACGAGCGGATTCCGACCACCGCCTCGCCTCGCCTCGCCACGACTTGTGCAAACTTTGCCAAGGGGAAATTGCGGATACCTATGTGTTGTATACGTTGACGACGTGGGACAAGCGCGTACAACGCGACCTGATGCGATCGCCGACTTGGGCGCGAAGTCAGACCGGAGAAGCCGTGGTGGCAAGGGCGTGGCGCGTCAGGTTGAGTCGTAGACAGGTTGAGTCGTAGAGAGCAGGCGCTTCACGACTCACGTGCAAGCGCGCGCACAAGTGAATGTGGACGAGTGAAGGGTGGCTAGGCAGCCAGTGAACGCGCGGTAGGTTTGCCGCCGCTTTCTACGGCCTTCTGCGGTGGTTGTCAAGAAAAGCCAGGTGTGCATCATCGTTCTGAGTGCACAGACTAATTCCTGAGCCGAGCCGACAACCTTCAAGCTACAACCATCAGCTCTTCAACTCTGTCTCTCTTGCACCACGCACCCCATCACTCTCTACAACCACCACCCTCTCCATCACATCTGCCCGCGTCCATCACCGGCGCCCCTTCCACATCAACGGCGCCTTCCCTGCCGTCTCGCCCGCCTGTCGCTTCGCCTGCCGACAGCATTCCACGCTCGCCCGTCGGACTTCGGTGACTGACATAGCAACACCACGCGAGACACCTCTCAACCACCGCCATCATGTCTGCAGAGCCAGACCACTCCGTCAGCAAGGGCAAGGTGAAGCTCGACAATGACCCATCGGGCGCCGAGAAGCGCGATGAGAACGAGGTCGCCACAGCGATCCTCAAGAAGAAGAAGAAACCCAACAGCTTGATTGTCACAGACGCCACCACAGATGACAACTCGATTCTCGCACTCTCCAACAACACCATGGAGACGCTGCAGCTGTTCCGCGGTGACACAGTGCTCGTCAAGGGCAAGAAGCGAAAAGACACCGTGCTCATCGTGTTGGCCGATGACGACCTCGATGATGGGTCAGTGCGCATGAACCGCGTCGTGAGACACAACCTCCGCGTCAAGCTCGGCGACGTCGTCACAGTCAATCCATGCCCCGATATCAAGTACGCCAAGCGCATCGCAGTCCTGCCCATGGCAGACACCATCGAGGGCCTCACCGGCTCTCTCTTCGACGTCTTTCTCGCACCATACTTCCGCGAAGCCTACCGACCGCTTCGACAAGGCGACCTCTTCACAGCACGCGCAGCTATGCGTACAGTCGAGTTCAAGGTGGTCGAGATCGATCCACCCGAGTACGGTATCGTGGCACAAGACACAGTCATCCACTGTGAAGGCGAGCCGATTCAGCGAGAAGACGAGGAGGGCAACCTGAACGAGGTCGGCTACGACGACATTGGTGGGTGCCGCAAGCAGATGGCACAGGTGCGCGAGCTTGTCGAGCTGCCTCTCCGACATCCACAACTCTTCAAGTCGATCGGTATCAAACCTCCGCGTGGTATCCTGATGTACGGTCCTCCGGGTACTGGTAAGACTTTGATGGCTCGTGCTGTCGCCAATGAAACTGGTGCATTCTTCTTCCTGATCAATGGACCTGAGATCATGTCGAAGATGGCCGGTGAGTCCGAGTCAAATCTGCGAAAGGCGTTTGAAGAGGCCGAGAAGAACAGCCCGGCCATCATCTTCATCGATGAAATCGACTCCATCGCGCCCAAGCGTGAGAAAACCAACGGCGAAGTCGAGCGTCGTGTTGTCTCTCAATTGCTCACCCTCATGGACGGCATGAAGGCTCGTTCAAACGTGGTCGTCATGGCTGCCACGAACCGCCCCAACTCGATCGATCCTGCCCTTCGTCGATTCGGCCGATTCGATCGCGAAGTCGACATCGGTATTCCTGACCCAACTGGTCGTCTCGAGATCCTTCAAATCCACACCAAGAACATGAAACTCGCCGACGAGGTCGACCTCGAATCGATTGCCGCCGAGACGCACGGTTATGTTGGTTCCGATATCGCCTCGCTCTGCTCAGAGGCAGCCATGCAGCAGATTCGTGAGAAGATGGACCTGATCGATCTTGATGAGGATACAATCGATGCTGAGGTTCTTGACAGCCTCGGCGTCACACAAGAGAACTTCCGCTTCGCGCTGGGCGTCAGCAATCCAAGCGCTCTCCGCGAGGTCGCCGTCGTGGAGGTACCAAACGTGCGGTGGGAGGACATTGGTGGTCTGGAAGACGTCAAGCGCGAGCTCGTCGAGAGCGTGCAGTACCCAGTCGACCATCCAGAGAAGTTCCTCAAGTTCGGTCTCAGCCCGTCTCGTGGTGTGCTCTTCTATGGCCCACCAGGTACTGGTAAGACGCTTCTTGCGAAAGCAGTCGCCAACGAGTGCGCTGCCAACTTCATCTCCGTCAAGGGTCCAGAACTTCTCTCCATGTGGTTTGGTGAATCTGAGAGCAACATTCGTGATATCTTCGACAAGGCTCGTGCTGCCGCACCTTGCGTGGTCTTCCTCGATGAGCTGGATTCAATTGCGAAGTCTCGTGGTGGTTCTCAGGGTGACGCAGGTGGTGCCAGCGACCGTGTCGTCAACCAGCTGCTCACTGAGATGGACGGCATGACCAGCAAGAAGAACGTGTTCGTTATTGGCGCTACCAACCGACCGGAGCAGCTTGACAACGCCTTGTGCCGTCCTGGTCGTCTCGACACCCTCGTTTACGTTCCACTTCCTGACCAGCCCGGTCGTGAGAGCATTCTGAAGGCTCAGCTGCGCAAGACGCCCGTCGCCAAGGACGTCGATCTCTCTTACATCGCGTCGAAGACGCATGGCTTTTCCGGTGCCGATCTTGGCTTTATTACCCAGCGTGCAGTCAAGCTGGCCATCAAGGAGAGCATCTCACTGGCCATCGAGAAGCAGAAGGAGCGTGAAGCCGTAGAGGGCGATGACACCAAGATGGACGAGGATGTTGACGAAGAGGACCCAGTACCGGAGCTCACGAAACGTCACTTCGAGGAGGCCATGAGCATGGCTCGTCGCTCGGTCACAGACACCGAGATTAGGCGATACGAGGCATTCGCCCAGAGCATGAAGAACAGCGCTGGCGGCAGTGCTTTCTTCCGCTTCCCTGCAGGTGGTGCCGACGGTGCTGCTGCTGAGGCTCAGCAGAATGGTACGTTGTTCAGTCATCCACAGTCACAGCTTTTTGATACTAACATGGCCACAGGTGCCGGCGAAGAGGATCTTTACGACTAAAGTACGATACGTTGAGGTATGGAGATGAGAATTGGTTGGCTGCGGCGGATCCTCCTTTGCGTCGGTATGATACAGACGACACAAGAGACTCGGCCTGTCTTGCATGAAGGAGGTGTTGCGCCTCACTACGATAGAGTGTCTCAATAGTTCGCGCCCGCCGTCGGCGAATGAAGCAATTGCGATGATAGTTGGGTGTGCCACGGAAGCTCCGAGTAGGCTCCTACGACACAGATCGAAGAACGTTTCTGTCAGTGATCATGCGTGCGTTGAACCCTGCTATATTCCCAGACACGCTGCGCAAACGAACACAAAACTGGAATAAATTCCCTGCCAAGAATCACAACTGCTCCGCATGGGGGCCTGCAAGTTCAGCTTGTTGCTCCAACAGCCGTCAGCAGAAGGAGCCCACGTGGAGGCTGCGTCCTTCAAATCATCATGCCTAGCATGTACTGGTACACAACGTCGAGCTCTGCATCGCGCAATGTGTTGGTTTGTGATCAGCATCACTCATAGCCGCGGCAATTGGCTAGCTCTGACGAGTGCAGCATGATTTGCGGGTCCCGAGAACTGGATATCTAAGGTTCTACACTGCATAAATGCATCCACATGAATGGATTCAGTCGCATCATCAGCTCCACACGTAAGCTTACCTGATAGAACTCAGTACCTAGAAGGCAGCACCGTGCTGAATAATGCAACCACTACGACGCCTTCTTTCCTTCTCCGAACAACTTCTTCCTCGAACAACAATGGCAGACTTCAGTAAACCACCAGCAGGCTCCAAGGCTGATATCAAGCCATTCAAGGCCCATGTCGATCAGCAAAAGGTTGACGACTTCAAGACTCTTCTCAAGCTCTCGCCAGTAGCCAATGCCAACTATGAGAACTCTGACCCCTCAGTAGCTGGGTCACGCCGCTACGGTACTCCAAGAGACTGGCTGATCAACGCCAAAGACCACTGGCTCAACAAGTACGATTGGCGTAAGACCGAAGACTACATCAACAGCTTCCCCAACTTCACGGCCGAAGCCAAGGATGACATTGGGTACACTCACACCATCCACTTCGTTGCACTCTTCAGCGAAAAAGAAGACGCGATCCCTCTAGCTCTCTACCACGGCTGGCCAGGAAGCTTTCTTGAATTCCTTCAGATCCTCGACATCCTCCGCAAAACCTATTCCCCGAAAGATCTGCCATACCACGTTATAGTCCCTAGCCTCCCCGGCTATGCCTACTCCTCGGGTCCACCAACAGATACAGATTACAGTGTCGAAAACGCCTCCGAAGCCCTCAACAGCCTGGTATCCGCCATCTTCCCACAAGGTTACCTCGCCCAAGGCGGCGACATAGGCTCAACGGTCTCCCGCTACCAAGCCGCAAACTGCGCTCCCTGCAAAGGAATGCACCTAAACATGTCCCCTGTTCCCCGCCCAAAGAACGCCGACGATCTCCCCATATCCGACATCGAAACCACAGCCCTCCCCCGAGCAGCTCGCTTCCGCGAATCAGGCTTCGCCTACGCCCTCGAACACGGCACCCGAACCGCCACAATCGGCCACGTACTGAGCGCCTCCCCCCTAGCCCTCCTCGCCTGGATCGGCGAGAAATTCCTCGAATGGACCGACGAAGACCCGCCTCTCGACGCCATCCTCGACAGCGTCTCGCTCTACTGGTTCACCAACACCTTCCCCCGCTGCATCTACCCCTACCGCGGCCTGACGGGCGGAGACGAAAGGCCCCGAATTGCCGGCGTCAACGGTCGAGGCCGCGGAGTGCAATACGTGGAGAAACCTTCGGGCTATTCGTTCTTCCCCAAAGAGCTTGCGCCCATGCCGATTAGCTGGGTCGCTACGAGTGCGAACCTCGTCTTTTCGAATGCGCATGAGGGTGGAGGACATTTTGCTGTAAGTCTCTCAAACGAACCCGTCTATCTTGCTCTTTGCTATTCCAAGTTTTTAGTTTTTTTGGATACTGATCTCTCGTTCTTGGGTACAGGCTATGGAGAAACCAAAAGAATTGCTCGCCGATATCGAAGCTTGGGCGAAGAAGGCTTGGAATGCATGAATGGAGGGAGGTGTATCTCAAATAAGAGATCAAAACGTATGGCCACGAAGATGGAAAAGCTCAGCGGAGGTTGTCAATACATTCTTCTTCCCACAAAAATCAGAAGCACCGAACATCCACCACACCATTTTCGTCGTTTAATACAAATCCTGAGTAGAGATTCGTATTGCACCTAACCGAATCAATCAAGGTACATTCGAACTTCGGCCGACTGACTGATCACAAATGACAGCTGAACGAGACGAGCTGATTGGAAGGGAAGAACGAAGCTCAACTCCTCGTATGCTTTCGTAGCGCTCTATCGTGCTTCTCGCACTCTATAAAGCTAGCCGCGAATGCGAGCCAATATCTAGGACTTGCAGGCCAGCCGCTCGTGACGCATGCAACACACCAACAACGACAACAACCAGGTTATCTCCCACAATGCAGTATGCGGGGGGTATCTCATGGCATCAACCCATCATCTCATCTCCCATCTGTGGCTGTTGTGCCAATGGTGCTACTGCTCGTCGTGTTTCCCACTAGCTTCGTCATCGTTGTCTGCTGCAAAGAGTCTTGCCTGTTTCTGACTTTCTCCAATAGCTTATTCTGCGGGATACTCGCTTTCAGAACCTCCTGCGCCATGTCCTCCGCGGTCTTTCTGTCTGCCGATTCCGCCTGCAAGCGACTACAAAAGTTGCTACCCGGCGCTCCTGTCGTGCCCGAGGGGGCTGGAAACGCTTCCTAGTCGTCACCATCACCGAGAGGGCTGTTGAGTGTGTAATCCAGAATATCACTGAGAGACAAGAGCCCTTTTAATTTGGTGTTCTCGTCGATGATGACCAGTCTGTGGACTCTCGACTTGCGAACTGTGTCATAAATCGTATCCATGCGATCGTTGAGCGTGCATGTGTAGATGCCCGGAAAATCATCCGACCTCTTGTCCACTGCCTGGCCGACGGTCAAGTTGAGGTTCTCATAGTCTCCGCCCTTGATGAGCGCGATGACGTCGACGGATTCGAAGACATTCAGCACTGTGCCGTCGTTGTCCAGGATGGGAATACTGGAGATGTTCCTCTTGACCAGCATCTGTATGCAGTCCATCACTGGTGTCTCCATTGTGGCTGTCGCCAGATTCTCTCGAGTGCCCACTTTCAGATCCCGCAGTGGCTTCCTCAACATTTGCGTCTCCTTGACGTTGACCGAAATGAACTTGAGGATGCGGTACTGCGTAACCACGCTGACCACCATCTCTCGCTGTGTCTCGTCATCGATATCGATCAGCGGGATTCGACGAGCGCGGGATGCCAGCATTCGGCAGCAGGCTTCGTAAAGGGGCTCCAGCGGGTGGATCGAGACCGTCTCGATGGGGGTCACGCCAATTGCTCGTTCGATATCGCGGAGGCTGCTGAGCTTGAACTTGTCGATGCGGGACAGCTCTTCCTGGTGCTGCCAGTAGTACTGCACGACGTTGATGTAGTCGGACACGGTCAGCATGCCAGCGAAGGCCGACGTCTTGGAGTCCCACAAGGGCGCGGACACGATGGCTGGAGGACGGTCAGTCACGAAGGACAGCGGACGGGCGGGGGCTGTCACGTACCGCATTGCGTGAGGATGTTGAGGCTCTTCTTCACCAGCAGACTGGTGTCGAAGACGATGAGGCGGTAGCTGAGCGGCAAGACATCGTAGCTCGTGCGGACCTTGAGGAAGGCTCGCACGGCGCGCAAGCCCTCGATCTGCTCGCGGTCTTGGGGATGCATGGGTTGGGGCGCGGGTCGATGGCTGCGGGCGGGTTGGCTGCTGCTGCTGGTGCCGATGGGGCGGAAATGGCGACGGAGCAGGTCGCTGGGGGCTACGAAGGGCAGATGGGCTGCTGCATGGCGGGCGGCGGGCGGCGCGGGCGCATCACCGTCGGGCGGGAGGAGGTGAAGCAGGCGGTGGTGGTCGTGGTCGTGGTGGTGGTGCGAGTGATGAGTGCTGCTCCGGCGGGTCACAGTGGCAGCACTGGCGACCTCGTGACCACCGGCTGCTGCTTCAGAACAAGGCCCGTGTGCTGCTGCTGCGAGGTGGGAAGTCGGCGCGCCGTCCGGCATCAACGCCGCCTCAAAGGCAGAATCCTCCTCCATCGGGTGCGACTGGTGAGGCTGCGCATTGGAAGCGAGCGGCGTGTCGACAAGGAAGATTTCCCCTCGCAGCGCAAACGGTGAAGATCACGTCGAGCGATTCGCATGCATTGCTCCATCGACGCAACTGCTGCTCCACTCCACACATCGCGTCTGGAGACCCGACTATCTCCCGTACCACCACACCACACGTGCACCACGACATCACGCGGAACGGCTGCAAACATACAGTATGTCATGAATCGAATCGTTGCGTCGCCATCTCACACACGCGCTCTCCCCTCGCCATCAACGACGATGCCAACTGGAGCTATTGCTATGACACTGCGCGCCCGAAATCGTCTTGAAGCGCCGTGGAACTCCGCTGAGACTGGTGCATCAAAATAACCACGTTCCTTTCTGCCGCCCACCCTTGGCCCTGCCTCATGATCTCATCCCATGTGCATTCCAATGACTTCGTGAATCTCGTTACCTCTGCTGCTGCTGCTCGCCCCCGTGCTGGAAGTTTTGCTGGTTGTTCTGCTGTTGCCCACCCTGATTCATTCCCTGTTGCTGCATCTCTTGCTGCATACCCTGCTGCTGCCCCTGCTGCCCCTGCTGCCCCTGCTGACCATGGTTCGATTTCGAATCCTCGTTGTTATCCCTTTGGTGATCGCCAGCTGCAACATTATGCTCCAGCATGGCGTTCGCCATATTGGCGCCATTGGCTGGATTCTCAGTGGCCGGCGTAGCAGGACCATCGTGCATCTTTGGGGGCTTGTTGTCCTTGCGGGCGTGCTCGAGCGCTGCGGGATTCAGTTCGGGTCCGACTTCTTGGCTACGCTCCACCTCCGCCATCATCTCATGTGTGGTAGGCTGCGTCAACGCCAGGGGATCGCCGCCTTCCTCGATGAACTTTTTGCTCTCGCTGACAATGGCATCTGCTTCGGTGACACCGCCTTTACTGGAGGCGTCTCCTTCCACACCTATATCGCTTTGCTGTTGCGTGGCCTGCAGCTTGCTGTTATCAAAGCGCACAACCATGCAGGACAAGTTGTCGGTGGAGAAGCGTGCCAAGGCGTGGTCAACCAACGCTTTGGATGCAGCTTGGGGATCTTGAATGTTGCGGACGAGGTCCACAGCCTCTTGATCGGAGCAAACGTCCCACAGCTATCCAGAGTCAGTACGAGATCGCATGAAAGAGAACGGAGAAGAGACCTACGCCATCGCATGCCAAGATGAGGAACTCATCCATATCCGGCTGAATTACCGTCTCAGTCGTGTACGGATGCCCCGTTACGAGGTCTTTCATATATGCGTCTCCCAGAGCACGAGTGACGGCGAGCACTCCGTTGACACGGTTGTTGAGTATCAGCCCACCAGCGCCTGCAATTCGTTTGCCCTCGTTCTCGTCGCTGCCCTTGTGGTCGTACGAAAGGCGGAGCGCCTTGCCATTGCGGCACAAGACAATTCGGGCGTCTCCCACGTTGGCGGTGTAGAGGACTCGTTGACGTGAAGCTGTCAGCATTAGCCAGTGATATATCCGCGTTGTGTGGGAGTCGGATGTTTACCTTGTTGAGCGGTACGTTCAACATTTCCAGACTCAGCTGTCGCCGGGGCCAGCGCGGTCGACCCCGTTGCGGATTGCGAGTTAGGTATCCGATCCTCCCAGCGGAGTACTGCAAGCACGGCCGTGCAGCCGCTATTTTTGAGAGGAAGCTTCTCGAGCTGCTGGTCCACGGTGGTGAAGGTCATGTCAAGCAGTTCGGGAATTGCGGTATTGGGGTTCTTGCGGATGATATCCTCCAACAACAGGTGAACTTTCTTGCCGCACCATTCGGCAGCGAACGTACCCGCATGTCCATCGAAAATGGCAAAGTACCCATTATCTGTTTCCACGACATCTTGACGGCTGTTTTGGGTGCTGTCCGAAACGGCAGATTCGCGGGATTGCGATTGCGAAAGCCGTTTGCTCGAGGAGCCGTCGGAGCCCAACGCGGGAGCGGGCGTGCTCAGGAAATTGTAGAGATACGCGTGTGTATCTTCCATGGTGCGTCTACATTTCTTGTTCTTGTCCTCGGTCACGCCCACGCGGAACGTGGATCGCGGCCCAGGCACCGATTCTCCTGCCGAGTTGTTCAGTGAGCCCGCGGGCACGCTGAGGGCAGGATCGGTGCGACCGAGCTTCTGCATCGGAGTTTGCTGCGATGGCTTGCTGTCCGGACTGCCTGAGAGGGCTTGCTTTGCGCGGTTGAACAGGTCGCCTGCGCGTCCCACTCCGCTGCTGCGACGTTTCGCGTTGCCGTCGGGCGCCTCCTTGCGTGTCGGGCTGCGCAGCTCGTTGCTCACGCCATCCTGGCCTTCCTCGGGGATCGAGTTGGACTGGTTGTTGTTTAGGTTGGGGCTGCGTGGCGAAGCATTGCCATTGTTGTTGTTCCCGCCGCCATCGCCGCCCTGACTGGCGTTGTTGGACTGGGAGTTGTTGTTGTTGCCGTTGCCGCCGTTGTTGTTGCTGTTGGCGCCGTGGGTGTCGATCTGCTCTCGGCTACTGTTGTTGCTGTCCTTGGAGCCAAACATCCTGCCTAGCAGTCCTCCTTGGCCCGAGAGACTGCGCCGTTTGCTGGCGGCCACGTTGTTCGTGGGCTGCGAGTTCGTGCCTCCACTCATGTATCTGGCGGCGTCGGGGGATGGAGCGTGGCCGGCGGCTGTCGCAGATTGGGGCGGGGCAAGCGTCAATCCCGCAGGCAGGCTGCAATGTCTCCGAGAGCGCGCGCCTCGAGAGTCAGGACCGGGCAGTGGCGAATGCGAGTGCTGTACCGCCGCTCGGCTGCGATGCGGTCGTCAGAGGGCTGCTGGCAACACGGCGGGTTGACGTCGTCTTTCTGCTTTAACGAGGAGCGGGCGCGCGGGCGTGCGTGCGGGCGGGCGTTCGTGCGTGCGTGCTGCAGGTGTCGTGCTGGCGGGTGCTTGGTCGCTTCGAGCTGGGAACTGCTGGACCAACAACAAGCCGACAGCTTGCTTGCTCGGTGCGACGGGCGCGGCTTACCAAGACCAACAATGGGGAGGCAGGCTTTCCGCAAACAAAATGGCACGCGAGATCAATGGCACGCCTTTGTCTGTGCGAGCAACGAGCAGGTCGTCGGCGATGTGGTCACAGCCGTTCGTCGGGTCAAGGGACGTCATCCAGCTCCTCACAGCTGTCGTTTGAATCAGTAGTGCGCAGCGGGCTCGGTGTGGTCCAAACTCCGTCCAGCAAACCCACCGCGCGACACGCACCGACCGCCTCGGACAGATGGCCTACAGCCTACAGTGCGGCACACCTCCTGGCAACGCTGCTGGAGTTCGATTCGACCGCGCCTGCCACGCTGACGGCCGTGGCCTTCCGCTACAATAGAGCGGCTTCGCTGCCTGCAGCACCGTGCGCTTGTCGTGGGGCAGCTCCACACCTGGAAGTTAATCCGATCGTCTAGTTAGGCCCTGCCCTCGCGACACGCATGGTAGCTGTCCCCGCGCGTGTAAATCACCACAGTGCCTCCCACCAACGACTCTCCCTGTACACGACCGCCGTCCGAATTCGTCCCGAAGCAGTCAACGGTGCCGATTCGAGCGCCCGAAGCATCAACAGAGCAATTGTCATGGCGGCCGCAACAAATATAAAATAGAGTGTCCAAAAGATTCATGGAGACCCCGCCGCCACAACTGTCTGACCAGAACTACGGGTACGCCGTTCAAAATACCTGGGCTGCGGCCGAGACCGTCGGCCGCTGAGGTAGTAGTATGGAGATACCTAGCAAGCGCCTGATCATCAAATCACGAGAGACGGAATGCTGTCTTCTCGCTCATGCATCGACTCGACTTCTTACGCGCAATACAATTCGCATTGTCGGTTGTGGTACGGCGTGAAAGCAGTGGGCACTGGCCATCAAACCATAATGAAATTCGTAAGTGTCGTCATCTTCGTAAACTGTCGAGTCGTGCTTGGAGGTCATCGTCACCAGCGTCACCGCCGCCTATGGCTTCTGCGACCCTTCGTTCGCCCACTGCATTCTTCTGGAGCCCCGTTGGCGTTTCGCCGAGCTGGCATGTATTGTTAGTTGGTGTGCATAGAAACCTCCGTTTTGCCATGATGAACCTACCTGATGGCCAAGATCGACTCCGAGCTCATCCAAAACCTGCCCAACGACTTCCTCGCTCTCTTCTTCGTCTTCGAGACCGGTGACGTCGTCGATAGCATCGTCCATCATCTCCTGCCGCTGGTCCATGATGTCGTTTTCTTTCTCAAACTCCATGGCTATTCGTTGTAGCGCCGGCAGATTCATTTGTCGATTCATACTGCCCAGCAGCTGTGTTGCCCCCTTCATACTCTGCATCATCTGTTCGTTGCTTCGGACAGTCTGCGCTTATATTAGCCAGGTCCGTAAGCATATCTGTAAAACCCGTACCTGTATCCGCAGTGAAATCGCTTGCAATTGTGTCCGCATCTGATAGAACTTTTGGATGTACCGCCGGGTGCGCACCAAGTCCTTCGCCTGCACCTTCACTGCCCCCATCTGTCCATTCTTCGCATTCTTCTTGATCTCCTGCACCAGTTTCTTTTCCTGATTCTCGAGTTTCGTTCGTTCGCGGTCGAGTTCGCGCTGCGTCTTCTCCAATGCTCGCTGGTGCTTGCGCAGACGCTCTGCCGGCGTCATGCGCTTGCCAAAGGCCCATTCGATCACCTAGATTACCAACCTTAGCAATCGATCATGTCGGCCTTGAGATGCGTCTGCATACATTCATGATGGGCAGCTACCTCTGCATAAGCGCCTCTCGTCTTTACCACCTTGGTGCGGTTGCAGTATGCCGTCGCTCAGACTGCGCGACTCCAAACAGTCCGCGCGCTGGCCAAGTAGATTGCAGCTGCCTGATATCACGAACAAAGTAGGTCTGTTTGTTGGGTGCCTCGTCTGGGCACATGTGTGAGAGCAAGAGCCAATCGGGCACTGAGCGGCTTGCGACCCGCACGGACATCATCAGCAACAATCCAGCATTTCAGGGCGGCGCAACAACTCTACCATCTCACACCCGCCACACGACATGACTTGACGAATGCGCGGCCTCAACGATGAGCTCGATTAATCCTTTCGAAGATGGAGCCGCTGGTCCCTCCGGCAGCAGAGGTGGCGATCGCGCGAATCGCCGCTCGCAACATCGGCCGCAATATATGACGGTCGGAACTGGGTCAACATCAGAGGCGGCAGCGAGATTACAGGCGATTCTGGACGACGACTCTGGCTATGGAGGAAGTAGCACGGGCGGCGACAGCATGGAGAACTCATGGCACCCGGGACCGACCTCGGATCAATATACACCTTCGCATACCCCAGTGCGGCCTGGCGAGACCACCCTTGAGTCAGAGATCGAGAAGCGCGCGTTGGCAGCGCATGTGCATCAGATGTACTATAATCAAAATCGGACTGCGCTGGGTAGGGCGATCAACCAGACAGTGCAAACATTGAAGAACTTGCAAGAGATGAACACGAAATGGCCGGCACACTACCCTACCGTACAACGGCCACCTTCACCGCCGCCTGCAAAGCCGGCACCGCGCCCAGGCCTTGCGCACACACAGACCACGTTCGATCTGGACAGCCTGGAAACAGCGCCGTCACGGCCACAGTTGCCCAGGCGAGCAGGTACAACTCTTGGTAAGGAGCCGGAGTCGAGCGCGGACGCAGCAACTCGCGAGGGTACGGCGTCCACAGAACCACGCTTGGTGACGCCCCAGCTTGCACAGGACTTCTCAGTGCTGAAGATTGAATTGAAGATGGAGGGACTAGCACAGTCGGATATTGTGCATTCATTGGAGAAGCAATCCGTCGCTGCCCTATTGGACAATCAAATCAACAAAAGCGTACGACACCTCTTCGCACTGCGGGAGAGGATAGAGGATACATCGAGCAAAGTGCTCATCACCGGCGATTTGAATGCTGGCAAGTCCACCTTCTGCAACGCTCTGCTACGTCGGAAAGTGCTCCCGGAAGACCAGCAGCCATGCACTGCGATATTTTGCGAAGTACTCGACTGCAGGGAAAACGGAAATCTCGAGGAGGTGCACGCAATTCCCCATGGCATAATCTACGACCGAAACGACGAGAGCACATACCACGTCTACCAGCTGAAGCAGCTGGAAGATATCGTTGTGGACAGCGATCGATACCAGATGTGCAAGATATATATCAGAGATGCACGATCTGTCGACCAATCATTACTGAATAATGGGGTGGTCGACATTGCGTTGATCGATGCGCCAGGGCTGAACAATGACTCAATCAAGACGACAGCAGTATTCGCGCGACAGGAAGAGATCGACGTCGTGGTATTCGTCGTCTCGGCAGCCAACCATTTTACCCTATCTGCGAAAGAATTCATTTTCAATGCGGCCAGGGAAAAAGCGTACATGTTCATGGTTGTCAATGGGTACGACCAAATTCGCGACAAGAAGCGGTGTCAAGAAATGATTTTGAAACAAGTTGCACACCTCAGTCCCGCAACGTTCAAGGAGTCGTCCGAGCTGGTACACTTCGTGTCGAGCAATGCTATACCCGTTGGTCCAGCTCCGGGAGATGCACCGGGTCATAGCTCTGGAGGAGGAGGAGCATCTGGAGGCTCATCTTCTGGCAACTGCGGCGATGGCTCAGACCATGACGATGATAAAGATACCAAAGGCAAACACGGCGAGCCCGATTCCCCGCCCGACCGGAAGAAGGGCAAAGGAAAGGAGAAAGAGGCGTTGGACGACTTCAGCGAACTTGAGGCGTCACTTCGTCGTTTCGTGCTGGAGAAGCGTGCGCGATCCAAACTTGCGCCTGCGAAGACGTATCTCATGAACGTGCTTCGCGATCTCAGCACGCTTGCCAGCGTCAACAAGGACGTGGCACAGGCCGAGCTTGACCGCGTGATTGAAGAACTCCGCAAACTGGAACCAGCGTACGAAGCATCTAAACAGTCACGCATCGAGGCTGATGAGACGGTTGCGGGCAACATGGAGGAGACAACTAACGAGGTCTACAATCTGACGAGAAACACGCTCACCGACTCAATCAGCAAGGTTGCTGAAAGCGATCTCGGCGTCGAATATCCTGGCGTGCTGGGCGCATATGGCTATGCCGAAGACCTGAAGACGGCCATGCTCAATCAAATCACAGAGACAGTACGCTGGTGTGAAGAACGAGCACGGGAGAAGACGGTTCATGGTGTGAGCAGCATCAAGTCCCTAGGGATACTTCATTTGGGCGACCAGTACGTCGATCTGCAGTTCCGATCCGAGAAAATGTTCAAGAGCCGAAGAGACGCGCTTGCAAGACAGGTCGACTTCGAGCCTGAGCTGTGGGACTTTTTTGATTTGGCCAGCATCTGGGAACGTCAAGAAAAGGTCGCCGGCACAAGCATGGCAGTCACAGTCGCTGGCGTTGTTGGCTCGCGCATGATCGGCGGAGCGGGCTGGATCGATGGCGCTCTCACAGCAACAAAGCTTGTCGGTACGAACAATCTGAGAAGAGCGGTCGTCCCCGGCGTGATCCTCGCCGTTGCTCTCGGCGTGTCGTACGCCATATCGCAAATCCCCCACTCGCTCCCGCGTCGACTCAGCTCGAAACTTGCGGCACAACTGGCTGCGCTTGACTACACACACGCCAACTCTCTGCGTATCAGCTCTGAAGTCCGCCGGGCACTGAAGTTCCCTGCTGATAAGCTCCGCGAAGGGCTTCAACGAAACATGGAGCAGCTCCAAGAGCGCAAAAAGGAAACAGACAAGATCCGAACGGAAAATGAAGTGGCGAAGAAGTACTTTGGGAACCTGGTCCGCGAAAGCAACGACATCCGGAGCAGAGTTGAGAGAGTCGATCTCGAGGGTCCAGCCCCGGGTCTTGCGGCTGCTTATGAGGGATGAGATGTCTTTGCGTGTTCGCATCGTTTGGAGCGAGGAGAGAAATTAACATGAGCATGGCGTTTCGGCAGAACATGGCACAATGAGGTTCAGATTCCCCCACCACACAACCAGACAGAAAGCGCGTATTTGATTGTTGCTATGTTTACCTGTAGATGACTCTCTCTCTCTCTCTTCTCAGAAGAATGTATTCAACGGAAGGACTATATCCCCAACATGTCGTCTTGAAGGCACCTTGTCAATCCACGAGTGAGCAACCTCGTTCATGAGAGTCGTCTATGGAGCAACGCAGACGGTATTGAAGCGTACAGCTGAACAACTAGCAATTGCCACATGTCGCTCTCCCGGAGCAGTCGACATGGGAGATACAGATAGTGACGGAGGCGTCTTGGCACTCACCCTCCACTTCGGTTGCGTTGCGACAATGTGTCAGCACTCACTTTTCTTACCAAGACAATGCGTGCATAAGGTACGGCCTTTGAGAAGTCTCGTCGGGTGGGAGTCGCTTCCCATAGGCAGGAAGAGGCTGAAGCAGCTTCCATGACCGATGTCGTCCTCGGCATGCCGGATCTGTTTTGCCCTTCGCCGTCTTCGCAGTGACCCGCGTGGCTTGATGGAACATTCTTCGCTGACGCGCCCAACGATCACGAGAGCCATTACCGTCTCAATGGGCTGAGACAAACTCGATACGGCTGGACCATCGAAGTCCCAAGGTGTACAACTCAGCCACCGGACATTTCGCACTATTGCGCAGCGCGCATGGGAAGAACTCTGCGCACGTCATGGAGCGCGTGGAGACGAGGCAGACATCTGCATCCGACCAGAGCACGACACCGACAACCGGATCACGCAACAATGAACTTGACGGCGGGCCCACGAGAAGGAAGACGACTCTGTCTACCGTCCGGAGCGGTGACCAGACTGCGATTGCAGAGCAGGCACCAAAGAAGCGTTCTTTACTCCGGAAATGCACTGCGTTATGGAGCAGAACCGGGATCGACTCCAGGACGTACCGATCAATGTTCAAGTCTTCCATCGCGCCGACCATCACCCTCGCGCTGTACCAACTCGATAGCTTCGCCAACTACTACACTACCCTCGGCTACCTTGCCGTTATCATGACGATACTGTCGGTAGTAATGATGCCCCGAGCAAAATTCTTGCAAACCATGCTGGTCAATCTCCTGTTCCTCTCTCTGGGTGCGGCGCTATCGTTACTGGCAATGTACTGCTGTATCAAGGCAAGGGGAGGCAGCACAGCTCCTTACGATTCCTCTGCTAGCGCCGTAGCGGCTCTCTGGCTGGTTGTCCAGGTCTTTTCTATCAGCGTGGTGAGGGCTAAGCTGCCTCAGTATGTAAGTCTGCTCGCGGATATGTTGGGCTTCTCTTCCTATTTGACATACATGCTACAGATGTCATGCGGGAAGAGGTACTGTCAGCGCCCTATGCTTACGTGACTCATTATCAATAGAATATCCCTTGCATCTGCTGGGCCATCTTTGCAAATGTCTCGATGATCTATGGACCACAATTCGTAACGATGGCTGCTGCAGAGTCATTTGCGAGAAGGCTTCTTGTGGGATTTCTCACCGGCTTTGGTATTGCCACGATAATTTCGCTACTCGTCTTTCCGCTCAACAGCAGAGAAGTGGCGTTTAAGGGTATCACGGGATATATTGCTTCCCTTCGCGGAGCTTTGCAGGCCAACTTGGATTACATGCGAAGCTTGGAGTCTAGTGACATGTTCACCACTACCACAACGAACACAATTGGCGAGAACCTTCCAAAAAGCTCAGAAGCTAGAGCGTTTAAACAAAAGATGGATGCCTTGTCAGCTCTCTATGGGAAGCTGGCAACAGATCTTCCTTTTGCCAAACGCGAGGTTGCTCTCGGAAAGCTTGGCCCCGATGATATCCAAGAAGTCTTCCGCTTGCTGCGCTTGATAATGGTGCCAATCGTTGGGCTCAGCTGCATAGCTGATATCTTTGTCCGCATTGCCGAAGAGCGAGGATGGAACAGGGGCGTTGACTTTTCCAATACTAAGCCTGAAGACGCCCACAACGAAAGCGAAATGATGAGAATAGAAGCAGTCAATGAGTGGCACGGGTTGATGAAGCGTCTCCGAGAGCCATTTGACCAGATTACTCGGACGATTGACGAAGGACTGGAACATGCTCGTATCGTCTTGCAACTCGGACCTAAGCCGCAAAGGGAAGGTGGCGATGATGTTGAGAAGCAAGGATCGGCTGAACCAAGGCCAGGCAATACAGGCTTCGAAAAGGTCTTTTGGCAACGGGCTCAAGAGTTCAAGGAGAGTAAGAAGATCACGCTCCGAGAGTGGTGCCATCTGCATGACATCAAGCTCCCAAAAAACTTTTTCGAAGACCCAGATGCCATGAACCTGGACCCGCCCGCTTGGATGCACGAAGGCTTCCTGTCCGAGCCCCATCGATACTTGCGGCGTCAATTGTTCCTTGTTTTGTACATGGAATTTCTACTCATGTTTATAGCTCGCCGAACTCACAAGTTCATCTTGGCCGTGGATACATTCAGAGACCATGGGAAGCTCAGCAAACGGCGGTTAGTGGTGCCCGGCTACAAACGAACAAGGAAGTGGCTGGCCAGCCTTCTCAAGGACGACGAGGACGCCGCAGACGACAATGATTTGAACACGGACGGTAGGAGAGCGCAGGTGTATCTTGGTGACGCCTTCAAGAAACGCAAAGATCCAGAGCATTTGCCTCCCACCAATGCTTGGGAGCACTTTGGAAACAAGTTGCGGAAAATAGCACATTTTTTCCAATCTCCCGCTGCGCATTTCGGACTTCGTGTCGTTGCGGCGACCATGAGTCTCGCCATTGTGAGCTTTTTGCGACCCACGCAAAGGTTCTTTACAGAGCAAAGTGAGTTTCTGACAGTTGTCCGTGGCCCCCCAATTCGCTAATCACGAAAGCCTCGCAGGATTGTTCTGGGCACAAATCATGATTACTATATCACTATCTCCAACCTTCGGTCAAAGCTTGCGTGGCTTCTTCATTCGTGTTGCCGGAACGACACTGGCCTTGATGACAGCCTTAGTGGGCTGGTACATCGTTGATCAGGAAACCGCTGGAATAATCGTCTTCTTTTTCGTCTTTGCTCACCTGGGAGCATATATCATGCTCGTTTACCCGGCTTATATTCAAGTCGGTGTGATCTTCCAAATCACGAATGCATTGATTACAGGCTACGAGCTGCAGGTGAGGAAGCTTGGCATCGAAGTGTCAACTTCCAATGGCCAGGCGTACTACCCGATATATGAACTCGCGGGAATCCGACTGGCGACTGTCTGCGCAGGGTTGTTCGTAGGCTGGATCTGGACTTGGTTTCCGTACCCGATTACTGAACACAATCAATTAAGGAAACAGCTCGGCTCGACGCTATATCTTCTGGCCAATTATTACTCCGTCATGCACGAGACTGTACGCCTGAGGCTCGGAAATTCACAAGTTGACATGGCATCGAAGGACAGCCCAGGTCGCAGACTTGAGAAAGCCCGAAGCAAGCTGTACTCGAAGGCCAGTCTTACTATTGCAAGCCTCCGAGCGCAAGCCCAGGTCGTCAAGTACGACATACCAATCGGGGGCAAGTTCCCACAAGAGCAATATCAGCGACTTATCAACCAGCTGCAAAGTATACTCAACTTTATGTCGCTGGTCTCTGTGGCCTCGTACAGCTTCGAGGAGCTACGCGCGGAAGGAGAGGCACAACACGGATTGAAATGGCTGCAAGGGTTTGAAAAGCTGATAGGCGAAGCCAATTATACTTCAGAACAGGTCACTACAATGCTGACACTCCTCTCGGCTTCTATCACCACTGAGAACGCACTGCCACCGTATCTGCGTGTGCCAGAACCATTCTTCTTGTCGCAAAAGCTAGAAGAGTTGGACAAGGACATGTTGAGTATCAGGCACATTGCCGAGCCAGGCTATGCAAGTTTCGCGGTCATTCAGATTGGTACCAGATTCATCTACGAGGACCTACGTCGATTGGTGGCTGGTGTCAAAGAACTCGTCGGAGAGCTAGACTTTTCGTATCACATTGTGTCGACGTCGGATCCGGAGAGGAATGAATCTGAAGAGACACTCGTTCTTACGAAAACGCGGGCCACCGCCATCGGGAGAGCGAAACAAGATTGAGGCAAATATGTTACAACTGGCTCAGATCGGCTTTTCCAGCGACGCTGGTGATGAGAAGAGGCCGGCAATTGAAAGGGCGCTTCAAGTGGCTGCCCGCATTTTACGTTCTCCACTCCTACGGAGTCAAGAGTGGAGAATTTGGAGTTGCTTGCTTGCTTGCTTGCTTGCGTCTCGCCCGGCCGCTCACCATGGCCAACTTCTGTCTCGCGCCGAAATTATGCAAAGCTGCCATTGCGGTGTATTTAGCCACTTCGACGGAGTGATCGACACAGCCAGCGCTTGGTGACGTCGTGTGGAGTGTTGGCAAAGCATGGCGATTTCTTCTACCCCTTGTTTGAAGTTTGTGTCCGCTCTCCATCACACGCATTCACGTCTGAAAAATTTGCATGTGGTTGGTTGGCAAACTACAAACCTCATCAAGATGGTCAACATAACTCACGTCAACTTGTTGCAGTTGGCCACAAGCTTCGATTACGCCAATGAAATCAACGCTATCGCCAATGCGTCGACAGACCAAGTCTCTCTACTTGCGTACGATCAAGCTTTCATAGACGATGTGCTCGGCAGCAGCGTGACCCAAAGACTCGTGGCTGAACTGCCCTGGGACGCATTCCACGAGGCTGGAGTCTACAACCATGGTTCGTGTTCCAACACCCAAGGCTTAGCACCAGGCATCTAACCATCCCTCGTAGCAACCAAGAAAATCTACGCCACCAGCAACTGGGCCGGCAGTCTCGACAACCCGATCAACGTCACAGTACTCGACATCGAAACCGACGAAATCACCAGCATCCGCTACCCCAACGTCTCCGAAGCAAACGGCGGAACAGCCTACTACCCACCGGGCACCCTATCAAACAGCACCAAAGGCCAATCCATCGTCTTCTGCGACGAAGGCGACCTCAACAACCACTCCAAACTAACCCTCGTCAACCCCTCCACCAACAAAACCCAAGTCCTTCTCAGCTCCTTCTTCGGCCGCAACTTCAGCTCCCTCAACGACATAGTCCAGCACCCGCACACAGGAGACCTCTGGTTCACCGACGCCCGCTACGCCTACTGGCAATACTTTGGGCCCGAACCCGTGATCCGCCCCCAAGTCTACCGTTTCGAGCCCATGACCGGCGTACTGCAAGCCGTGGCCGATAATTTCCTCGCACCCAATGGAATAGAATTCTCGCCGGATTACAAACATGTTTATGTCACCGACACGGGCTCGCACACGTTTCCCAATAAGGATAATTTGACGGATCCGGCGACGATTTATGGGTTTGATATCTCGAGTGATGGGAAGAGGTTGGCGAATCGGCTGGTTTTTGCGTATAGTGATGTGGGCTTCCCCGATGGGATTCATTGTGATGAGAAGGGGAATGTCTATTCGGCTGCGGCGGATGGAGTTCATGTGTGAGTATTGGCGTTTTTGTTTTCAATCACGTCGAATTTTTGCGTGGATATTTTTACTAATGGTTGTGATTCTGCAGATGGAATCCCGAAGGTGTTCTGATCGGAAAATTCGTTGTTGGTCCACCGGGCTCAAATAATTTCATTTTTGTTCCAGACGGGATTTACATCTTCAATGCTTACAAGCTCTGGTTCGTATCGATCAAAGCGGAGGGACGGACTGTCAGGCGCGATTTCGCGCTAGCTTCTGCTAGCTGAACAACAATGCATCTCAGTGCCCACAATAGCAACCTCAATGTTCACACTTCACCCCAGCAAGAACCACCGATAGCACATTTCCATAGCAATCTTTCTTGCGTGAACCCGATTGAGCCTCGTAGGTCGTGATCTCCTCTTCACCATAGTCGTCATTTTCAATCTGGAAGTCTTTCTCGGTGTGCTCCACGAGAAGGCTTGTCCCTGTGTGATCTTCGCGCAGACATCTCAGCTTTTCCAGATGTTGCTCCCAAGACAGTTGGGTCTTGCTGGCAGCTTTCCACAGGAATACTGCTGCTCTATACTCTGGTGGCAAAGTTGCGCTTGGCTCAATGAAGGACGCGATGTATTGGAATCGACGAGGAGGATACTGCCATTCGCCAGTCGAATCGATGGACACCGGTGAGGCTGGTGCTCCATCCTCGTCCGTCTTGTCCTGTCCGGGCTCAGGAGTGGGCAGTCGTGCCGGTCCGGGTTGAGCCACTTCGTGGTCTATCGTTGCCCATCTAGACGCTCGGAGACCGCCGTTGTTGCCGTTGGCGCCTCCTGTCTCGAGGGTGTTGTGAACAGGTTCAGCGTTGCAGTTGCTCACCTCGTCCTCGTCGCCATCGAGCTGAGGTATGTCTAATGGCTCTTTCACCGGTGATCCGCTGATGATGAGTGATTCGCCCGACGATGAAGATTGACGGTGTATGCCAGGATGCTGTAGAGACTCAGAACTGTAGTGGCCTTCCTAAAGCCACTCGAGGCAGAGCAGACAGAAATGGCGACCTTCCACACCCTGCGCGAGACTTGGAGAGGCGTGCTGGAGATCCAGATACAAATTTGCAGGTGGAATGGATTTGCTGCGAGACAGACAACCAGGCAGATGACATTCGATCCCAGTGTTCTGATCCGCGCGGGGTGATGTCTGATCTAGAATGAGTATGCCGCCAGCGCTCAAATGCGCACGAATGAGTCTTTCCATTCTTGCGCCTTTTCTGTATCGCAAAGCCTGCAAAAATGTGAACGATCGAGTTGAACGACATCACAACCCCGATGTGCCTACCTTTGCTTCTTTCGCGGCCTTGCTGGCCAAGACTCCAGCCAGGAGCTCCTTCGCTTCCGGCAGCAGTGATTTGTTTCCGAACCTGCCGGAGTAGGAGCCTCCATTCTACAACTGTTCAGCTTTCAACATGGCATGAGGCTCGCGCGCATTGTGAGACGTACATTGAGACCGATATGATATACGCGGTTCTCGTGATGGTCTATGGCGGCCAGTTCGTGCTCACCAATTTCATACATGTCGATGCGGAGGTCTGGAATCTGGCGACCATAATGCTGCCTGAACGTCTCGGACGTGGTGGGGACGATGCGAGGCACGAGTGCTGCATGACTGGCTGGCTTGTCATTGGGAAGGTGGTTGGCGGCCTTGAAGGCTGTGGAAGTTGGCGTTGAGGCATTCGCTGCGGGCAGTGTCTGCTTGCTGGCTTCCCCAGCTTCTTGTTGCGGGTTGGGGAGTCGCGTCTCGGCTTGAGGCGTGTCGTTCTGGGCCAGCGTGGAGCGCAAAGAGGACTCGTTGAGCACCGAGGCCGGCAGATACCACGGCGGCGTGCCTCCGGCATCGACAAGAGCGGACGGCATGGTGGCCGTGTCAAAGGGGTGTTGTCGCGCTGTGTTGTGAATGATTCTGCTCGGCCGTTGCTCGAAAGGAAATGTTTGACGAGAGCGCGCTTCACCAACCTAGCTGCTGCAGCTTTCTCGCGCCTACTCTCACTTGCGCGCTCAATATGGCATCGGTCAACAGCATTCTTATGTAAGGCAGAAGTGAAGACGGTCAAGTCATCTTGTCAGCGGTGCCATAAGCGTGCAATTCCACCAAGGCCAATCGCCAATCACCGCTCACACCACCGGTGGAGCCGCATCGTCCGACCGCCGGCGTGATTTCTGGGATCCAGGGAGACTGCAAGCCCCCCAAACGCCACGAGATCGACTTTGATTACTGAGTTCGCGCGCGTTAAACTTGCTTTCTGAAACTCTTTGCCTCGCCAACACACCCTCCTTCGCCACGTTTCCACCATGCCGGGACGCATGCTCCCCACGCTCCCGTCGAAAGAGGTCGCTTCACACAACACCGAGAAGTCCTGCTACGTGACCGTCGGCACCAAAGTCTACGACGTCACGCCATTTCTCGAAGACCACCCAGGCGGCGGCGATTTGATCCTGGAGTATGCCGGGAAAGATGTCCGAGAGATCATGGAAGATGTCGCGTCGCACGCGCACAGCGAGTCGGCCTGGGAAATTCTGGACGAGCATCTCATAGGCTTCGTGGCGACTGAGAAGGTCTTGGAGGCGGCGAAGAAGAGCACGGATCCGTTCAGCGTATTGCCCATGGAGCCGTCGGCGACGGGCATGGAAGAGCTGCGAAAAGCGGATACAGGTGCCGTACAGGAAGTGCTCGCAAGACAGGATGTCAAGGCCAATGCGGCTGTGGACGGACGACCAGTCTACGAGTCAACAGGCCTCAGCTCGGAGGAAGACCTCAGCAGAGAAACGGATCTGGTGCAAGATTACCAGAAGCACAAGTTCCTGGACCTCAACAGGCCTTTGCTGATGCAAGTCTGGAATGGTGGCTTCACCAAAGCTTTCTACCTCGAGCAAGTACATCGACCACGTCACTACAAAGGCGGAGAGAGTGCGCCCCTTTTTGGAAACTTCCTGGAGCCGCTTTCGAAGACACCATGGTGGGTTGTTCCAACCGTCTGGCTTCCTGCAGTGGCATTTGGCACATTCCTGTCTGCCCAGCAGCTCAACCCGTTTGCGCTGACGGCGTACTGGATCACTGGACTCTCCATCTGGACGATCGTGGAGTATGGCCTGCACCGTTGTTTGTTCCACGTCGACCACTACCTACCGGATAATCGTGCTGCCCTGACACTTCACTTCCTGTTGCACGGCATTCACCACTACCTTCCTATGGACAGACTGCGCCTTGTGATGCCGCCCACTTTGTTTCTGGCTCTCGCGACGCCGTTTTGGAAGCTGGCGCACACAGTCTTCTTCTACGACTGGTACGCGGCCACGGCCGTCTTTTGTGGTGGTATTTTCGGGTACATCTGTTACGATTTGACACACTACTTTCTGCACCACAAGAAGTGAGCTTTGACATGACCACTGTCTTCATCGGTTTTTGCTAATCTCTCATAGGCTCCCGTACTACTATCAGGAACTCAAGAAGTATCATCTTCAGCATCATTTCATGGATTACGAGAATGGTTTCGGGGTGACAAGTCGCTTCTGGGACAGGATTTTCGGTACGGAGCTGCCACCGCCGCCGCAGCCAAAGGTGCTCAAAACCGCATGATCTGGATATTGTACAGCATAAGAAGACACAGTATTGCATAGCGTTAGGCGTTCAGGCAACAAGATACCATCATAGCAAGGACTCATTGTACATAAAGCAGACTATAATCATGATGGACGGCGAGTCGCCCAGTCCAGCAACCTTATACGTGAACTCATGTGTTGCTTCCCTCACTCTCTCCTCATTCCCTCACTATCTGTCCTCTGCCGGCGAAAGAATGTAAACGGCGATGGTGGTTCCTTCCAGCGGTAGCCGAAGTTTGTGATTGGCGGACGGCTAGAGCCGTGCGCCGGCGCGCTGGTAACCTGAACTTGAAATCGCCCACTTCGTTTCCTTCGTCACCCATCACCCACCTCCGCTGCGACATTCATTTGAACGTCGTCGCGCTTGGTGCATCTCGCGGCGCACCTCAGTGCCGCTCATCACGAACAGCGTACAGCTCACCTCTTACTTATCCGCGCGCCCCACGGCCACTCACCACAGTCACAGCTTCCGGCGGGCTCGTGCAGCTCGAGCATAAGCGATCCGACAACTGCACTTCGACTCGACACAGCTCGATAACAAAATCTGTGAGCACTCAAGCATCGCAGGCATGGCCAACCAACCAACCGACGACGGTTATCTAGATATCGCCGACTTGCTGGAATCGGAGGAACAGAAGGCAAAGGAGAAAATCGCCCAGCAGAAAGCCGGCGCCAGCAGCAATGGCGACGTTCGCATGGGTGGCTTTTCGCGCCCGTCATCTCCGGCTTCACGCGATCCTCGCCGCCTAGACCGTCCATCGTCAAGCAGCGGACCACGCGGCCGTGCAAGCAAGGACAGATACTTCACCGAACGCGAAGAAAACAACGAGCGGCGCGCACGCCGATCCAAGGGAGCAGATGACGACTCTGACAAGGCTAGTGCTAATGGAAGTGTGCGCAGTGGCAGGCGCCGAAGCCGCTCTCCGAGGCCAGATGGTCGCCGCTCTTACCGCTCGCGCGATCGTGCCGGTGGAGATTACTACCGCGGAGGAGGTCGCAACGACGACTACTATCGCCCAAACGGCGATCGCCTTCCGCGTCCGCACTCTCCAGGACGCCGCGGTGGACGTGACGATCGCGGCAGACGCGACGACAGAGGTGGACGACGCGACGGCGACCGCCGCGGCGAGCGTCGCGCTCGGTCGCCCACGGGTGGTAAGCGCAAGACTCCGGAACCAACTGACGACGAGCGCGACAGACGCACGGTTTTCGTTCAGCAGTTGGCTGCTCGTCTTCGCTCTCGTGAACTCAAGGATTTCTTTGAGCAGGTTGGTACCGTGGTTGATGCTCAGATTGTCAAGGACAGAGTCAGCGGTCGCTCGAAGGGGTGAGTCATACATTCCCACCTGTGCGCCACGAATACTGACGTGTGTACAGTGTCGGCTATGTTGAGTTCAAAGAAGAGGAGTCTGTTGAGAAGGCTATTGGACTCACAGGACAGAAGTTACTCGGCATTCCTATCATTGCCCAGCTCACCGAAGCAGAGAAGAACCGGCAAGCGCGCACCACCGAAGGCACCGCCACTCAGTCCAACGGCATACCATTCCATCGCCTCTACGTCGGTAACATTCACTTTTCCATTACCGAAGAAGATCTGAAGACCGTCTTTGATGGATTCGGCGAGCTCGAATTTGTCCAGCTCCAGAAGGAGGAGGCTGGACGCTCCAAGGGTTACGGCTTTGTCCAGTTTATTGATCCGGCACAGGCTAAAGACGCTCTTGAGAAGATGAACGGTTTCGAGCTGGCTGGACGCCCAATCCGCGTTGGCCTCGGTAACGACAAATTCACACCAGAGTCGACCCAGTCGCTGCTTCAGAGGTTTGGATCACAAGCTCAGGCTGCACAGTTCCAAGGCTCCCAGTTCTCCGGTATGGGCGGCCGTGGCGCCCATGCAGGCGGCACAGCCAACTTCGACAGGCCTGCAGCTCGCGACGTCGACCGGACTGGTGGAGCATCGGCTCTTGACGATACGGATGTCGGCGGCGTCAACTTCTCCAACTACAGCCGCGATGCACTCATGAAGAAGCTTGCCCGCACTGACGAGCCGGAGCAGAAAATCGCTCCCAAGACTCAGACTAAGAAGCCCGTCTTTGAGCAAACAACCGCCACTCGTTGTGTCCTCATCAAGAACATGTACAACCAAGAAGGGGAGACTGAGCCAAACTGGCAGAAGGAGCTCAAAGATGACGTCAAGCAGGAGTGCGAGGACAAGTATGGCAAAGTGGTCCACATCGACCTTGCCCTTGACAACAACGACGGCGAAGTCTACGTCAAGTTTGACCGCGTCCAAGGTGGCGAGAACGCCTTCAAGGGCCTCAACGGCCGTTGGTTCGGTGGTCGCATGCTCACTGCACAATATGTGGTTGACGCAGTCTACCACATGAACTTCCCCAAGGCTGCCAATGTCTAAAAGGTATGTTATCACTCTTCTTCAACGCGTGCGTTTCTCAGAATTGCGGCGGCGGCGGGGGCTATGGCGACGGGTCAAACGACACCGTCTACCTTGCACTATGAAGCGGCGTTTCTTGGGGGCGTTGATGGGGCGTTGGTACCACTGTGGTGCGAAGAATTCTACGAGGGGGTGACTTTGAGACTGGCGCACCGAGCAGGAAGATATGCAGGTCCAGCGAGCTACAATGCTTGAGTTGGATTGCATCGGACGATGTTTCTGAGACGGAAAATCGGCGCAACAGCACAGCAATGGGTCGACCTCACTGAATGCCTTTGGCAATCAGGCGTTGCACTCGAGCTGGTGTTCCTACGCGCATCGGACTTTGGGAGCTGTGTTGGCTCACCGCGCTTCTGCGAGCGCTTGCATATTGTACAGTACTGCCTACCGCGCTCTGCTATCCTTTCGGATGTAGGCTTGTGGCACCAAAAAAATGCATATAAGTTGAACTCATTTCGATTGTCAACTCAGGTTGCGTGACTCGAGCTGCTTATATAACAGAGCGGCCTGGTCCTGAGTTGGTCGCTGTTGTGTGATTACCAGACTTTTGTCCTTGTTCTATGTCTGCAAAGATGTGAGTGGACATGTTTCTGTCGGGTTTTGAGTTTTGCGCAACGAATTGTGGCTGGCCTCTATACGGCAGTCAAGCACTGCGCCCAGATGTGCTCAGCTGACCAGGTATTGCTGTCATTGGGTGGGTGACGTCCGTGGCTATGCCACGATGGCCTGACCAAACCCTCGCTGCTGCCACTCATTTACTCGCAGATGGTGCGAAAGCGAGGACCGGTGATGAAGCGGTGAATTCGCATACCGTTCGTTGATCGTACCCATCACAACAGTGATGGATTGAAGAATACTGAGCGTATCAGTGTGAAGACTCCACGTCCATGCTATTCGCAGGTGCATGCCCAGAAGACACAGCCCATACAGTACGAAACGACCGGGGAGCGGGTGGGGCCAGCGCGTTTCACGATCAGCGATTTTGGAGGAAGCGAGCGAAACGCCACAATCCACGCGCCATCGCAGGCTCGCAGCAGTAGCTTTCGTTGCTCGTGCACCCAAAACTTGGTATCATAAGACCTTCGTCGTCACCCCGTACCTCTGGGAAGTTCTTGGGCAGACAAATAGCAAACGGCGGTAGGACCCAACTATCCAGGTTTGCTGTTCACTACCTATTTCCTGCATTCTTGGGCCATCGATGTCATCGCGGGTTTGTTGATTGACGCATTCCATACTTCCAGCTGCGCCAACCTCCATCCTCCAAGCTCTGAGTTATACAGACGCGTAACGCGCTTGCCTGGTCGTCGCACTTTCATCAGACGCAACTTGCTCGCAACCGACTGGACACTTCTCCTGGGCCACCATGGCTGTCTACGAAAACCGAACAGTGCTCCTCGGCGTGCGCATTGCACAAGGAATCTTTGCGCTGATTGTGCTCGGTCTTGCCGCATATGGTACGTTGGATCTGGTGCGCGCCGGGCACGAATGGTATGCTAACAAGTGACAGTCGCCGACTGGTGGAACGGCTGGTGGAACGGCTATGGATCTCCATCGGAGGTCAACTTCCTCATCTTCTGCGCAGTCTGGACGTTCCTCGCCCTCATCTACCTGATCCTTGTGCCATGGCGATTTGCAAACTCGGTCCTTCATCACAAGTTTGCCATTCTTGGGGTTGAGGCGCTGACAATGATCTTCTGGTTCGCCGGATTCATTGCTCTCTCTGTCTTCATGACTGGTCGCAACTGCCGTGGCACAGTGTGTGGCTCAGCAAGAGCGGCTTGCGCCTTTGGCGCTTTCTCCTGGTAAATTTGCATAGAGTCGATATGTATTCTGTGCGGTCAGCGCTGATATTGCTCGCAGGGTGCTGTGGGCAGCTACAACGGCTCTAGCGACCATGCATGTCCTTCGTAACCGCGGCTCTGGATCGACGACCAAGGGAGATCCGAATCTTCAGGTTCAGGAGGGTGTTTGAGCATGGTTTCAAAAGAGACGGCCTACAGAAAGGTTTCGGCGTCCTGGGACGTGCTTGGCGAGAATGAATTGTTGGTCGATCAGAGATACCCCTACGTTGTCAGTTACTGCGTTATGGCAAGCTTACGATTTTTAATGATCTGTGCTGCTCATGAGAGTATGAAAATCTGGTGTGCCCGACAAGATCTCCCACCAGAGAAGTGTCTGAAACACAACGACGATCAAGTGATAGGCTCTGTGTAAGTGTTGCCACCTCACCTTTCCCAGACTGGGCCACTTCCGCTCGATGGGAGGTCGACACGCCGTTTGAATCTTCCGACGGCGATTGTCGGCATCATCACGACGGTGCGACGGATCAAGGCATGATCAAAGTGGCGAGCGCGGTCAAAATACGCGGTGATATTTATAAAAATGCTCACACAAGCAGCCAGCCGAGGGAGAGAGAAGGTGGCGTGGCAGTGCCATTCGGCGATGACGTCGATTTGTCAGCTGCCGCAGCATTCACCTCGCGCTTCGGCCAGAGAAACCCGGGGAAGGAGACTGCTGCATTTCACACCACGAACGTGAAGACCGCCGTCGTGCTCACAGGTATAAGTACCATCCACCCTGATCCTTGCCACCCGCCCTCCATCACCGCCACTCAGTCGTCCCCCCGCCCGCCACCCTACCTACACCCTCCGTCCGCCACCCTACTCACTCCCTCCGTCTGGTGTACGCATGATTCCTCATTGCCCCGAAGCTCGAAAGTGCCTGGCCGGCATCATGGCCGATATTATGCCCTGCACTTTCCGCAAAGAGAGTGAGAGGAGAGACGAAGACACCCTGTCGACCGCCAGCGGACTGTCCCAGGACATTACGAGCGATCTCGAGCATGATGGGGAGCCTCAGGCGCTATTCCATCTCACCGTGCAGCTGCACAACAAACCGCTCGAAATCCCGATATACAACGAAGACGCCACGATTCAAGACCTGTCGGACACGGTCGCCGAGGAGCTACACATCCCTCCAGCGCATCAAAAGTTCCTCGTCACCCCGAAGACCGGCCTGCTGCGACCGCCCTTTAACGATGCCACATTACTGATCAAGTCGCTACAAGAGAAGAAGATCGTTCTGATGGGCGCGACAACGGCCGAGGTGGCAGAGCTCGAAAGCGACATCGCAGAACGGAAAGCGCGCATGGAGAGGAGACGGACAGCGTTACAAGCAGGCCGCAAGGTGAAAGCGAACAGACATCGCGATTGGAAGAAAGTCTCGGACGAAGCGCAGTACACATTTCATACTATAAGGCCTCTCCCATACCTCCCAAACCCCGAGAAAAGCCAGCGCTTTCTCGAACGTCTCGCAAACGATGCCGGCATCAAAGCCTCGATGCGCAGCCACGGTTTCTCCGTAGGACTCTTGACGGAGATGAACCCAGCAGAACATACAACCCACGAGTCGAGAACATTAGGCCTCAATCGCAACCGTGGCGAAGTCATCGAGTTACGACTCCGAACTGACGCCTACGACGGATATCGCGATTATAAAGTAATCCGAAAAACCCTCTGCCACGAACTCGCGCATAACGTCTGGGGCGAGCACGACCAAAGATTCTGGAAACTCTGTCGAGAAATCGAAGCAGAAGTCGAAAAGAATGACTGGCGTAGAGGAGGCCATTCCGTAGGCGGCGAAGAATTCTACAATCCCAACGATGCATACGACGAACACGATCACGCGGATGAAGGAGGTTGGGAAGGAGGAGAATATGTCCTTGGAGGAGGCGGTACGTCAAGTTCTTCATCCGTGCCTGGCAGTGGCGAGTCGCTCAGCCGACGAGAAATCATCGCTCGAGCAGCGGAAGAGAGAATGAAGAAGCAGAAAGAGGCGAAAGCGGCCGAGCAAAAGGCAAAGGAACACGAATTAACGAAGCAATCATGATAAATTCGAATTTTTTGATATCGAGAAATAGTTTCAGCGAGGCGCTGGGTAGCGGAGCGATTGCATTTGCAGGAGTTAAGCCAGGAATTCCTCGATACAGCCTTGAGCGATACATGATGTCTTAGCGGAGAAGCATCGTTCACACACGTACATGTACGATTGAAAGACAATGAGGCGACATTTTGATATCGCAGACATCTTATACATTGTTACATTGACCGTCTATCTGCACAGCTAGCGTAACACATTACCATTCTGGTGCCATGCAATAATGCCTTCGCTATGCTCGTAAGTTACTGTCCCTCACCATGGCTCCCCGCAAACGCTCACATCGACACTGCCTCCACCGCTTCCCTCTAATGAGTATAGTGCACCATCAGACTTTCAGACCGCTGCCGGTTGCGTTTGAAAACTTGAAGTTGGCATATAGCCAATCCTCCAGCTTTCTTCACTGCACGCAGAGAATGCTACTCGCTCAACGGCATCCCTTCCACCGCATCTACCAATGATCTAAAGTTGTCTGCCTGTAATTCCGCGTACTTGACCCTTTCCTGTGCCCAATCCTGGTGCAATCGACTAATCTTCCATTGGGTGCTCTGGAAATGCACGATTTCGTCTCGAATGCACTCCTTAATGAATACACCGCGTGCGTGCTGGTTGACGATACTCTGCTTGTCGGCCGTGATGGCGTTTGCCACTTTATCCGCCTCTCCGGGCTTGGCAGCCTCGCCTTTGGCATGAATGTTCGAAAGTTTGGCCTCGTTGGCTTCAATGCGACGTTCGAGGGTCGGGATGTTATCCTTTGCGTACCGATCGCGGCGATCGAACATGTCTCGAACACTTACGAGGGCATCACGGAGCGTCTTCAAGTCCTCGAGCACGCCCTCGTCCCACGCCCTCGCCTCGTCCACGAGCAATGCTTGCGAGGTGGAAATATGCTTTGCCGTGCTAGCGATGCCCTCATTGAGCAAAGGCACGTCGTTGTTGTCGATGGCATATGTGTCGTTGCTGGCTTCTGTCACCGTTGTGAAATTGAGGCTCAACCGCCCATAATCTGCTGCGATGCCTTCTTTCCTCTTAATGACGCGTTCGACAAGGTTGCAGAGATTGATGTACAGTTCGGCGCTCCTTCGCACACCTCCGCGGACAGTGTCAAAGGTGTCGGCAAGGTTTTGCGGCAGGCTGTCTTCGAGGTTCGGTGGTAACGAGCGGCCCACGAATTCTTCTTGCACGCTTATCGTGGCCTGCTTGCGCCAGACAGCCAGCTCCTGTCCTGTTGTTAGCGGTGTTGCGTCTCATGCGAGGTGGACTTGCATCTACCGTGGGAACCGTCAAAAACATGACCACAAGCTGCTCCTCTCTCAGGACGGGGTGGCGGACGAGGGCATTCGCAAAGCGCGCAAGCCCTCTTTTCCTCTTTTCCAAAAATGTAGCATCCGCCGCGATATGGTTGCCATTGATTGCGACACGCTTGGGTGGCAATAGTGGCAATTGCCGGAAAGGATAGCGCTTGTGCAGACAGTCCAGGAGCCAAACAAAGTCACTATATCGTCGAATCACTTTGCTGTTCCGCCTGAGCGAAGCGACTTCGTAATTTCGGTGCTGAAATAGGAACATGCCTTCCTTCTCGTCGAGTAGGCTGACGGTTACGAATTCTTCAGCTCCAGCGCTGGCGCGCACTTGTTGTGGCCGTCGAGGCGTCGGCTTGCTGGGACCATTGCCTTCATCTCCAAACCCATAACTACCTGGCGGACCACCAGCAGCACCGAAACCACCAGTATTCCCCGCGGCAAAGTTATTCGAGACGCTCCAGCTACCAGAGCTCTCGTTTGTGGGCGCTGGTCCAGCGACATCGTAACTCCCATTGGCATCGGTAGGCTGCGTGGAAGTCGTTGTAAATGTACTCGTCGTTCTCTGCGAAGAACCGAATTCATTGCTCCCATTCACATGCTTGTGGCCCTTGTGCAACTCCGGACTCGCCCAGGGGTCGCTGTCCAGCCCAAACGACGGCTTGCGTACACCGCTGGTACGAGGCTGTTCGGGCGATGCTGGAGCACCTGCCTGGGCCTCAGGCTGTGTTGCCTCAGGTTGTGCCATGTCGTGGTTGTTGTTATTCTGCTTGCGAACCGGCAGATCAGGAACGGGAAGCTTGCTTCGGCGGTCGTCGACGGCGTCTAAGCCCAGCTCTTCTCCTTCTTGTGCTAGCCCAATGAGAGCGAGAAGGACGTTGAATTCTCCTCTTCCCAGCTGATGCGTTTCTCCGTTCCCCGACACAATGTTCCAGATGCTATCGCGGTCGGCGTCTGGGACCGGGCAGTCGCGTAGTAGTTCCCTGGCCGCCTCGCTGGACACGCGCCCGCCGGTCTGCAGCTCGTCAAACGTGTCAATGTACACGTCGGGCACGTCGACGTCGGCCAGCAACGAGCGCACGACGCTGCCTCGACCCCCTGCGTTTCTCCGAGGCGTAAAGCCCCACGGCGTGTCGTCGGCGTCGTCGGCGGTGCTGTCGGCGAAGATGGACGAGGAGGCAGCGGCGGTCTTCTTCTTGCTCGGCGTGGCAGGGTCGTCGTCGAACAGCGATGACTTGGGACGTGGTGGGCCGTCGGTATCGTCCCCAAACAAACTCATGTCGTCAAGCAGGCGTCGCTGCTTGCCGCAGCTGCTGTACACGCCGGGACGCGAGGAGCGATAGGCGATGCACGGTCGGCGCTCGCTACGACGGGCCAATCGATGCGAGTTTAGCAATGGAATCGCTCTACAGCGCGATGATCAATCCTCTCAACGATGGCAGGGCAGAGCACATCCATCTGTAGACACATCAAGCACTGGGAACTGCGTAGCTGCAGCTGCCACATGGGCTGGGCATTCATGTCGTGATTGGCCGTGCACTACGCAGCCATGCCCGCTAGCTCCAAGTCAATCATGCTCGAGCCAACATATGCGGATATGCTGCCACATCCTGGTATCGACGTCTGGTGTCTTCTATTGCTGTGCCTGGGCTGCGTATCCAGTGGCCACATTCTCTCGTCTATGCTATATACGAGTACATGTTGCCCTCTTCCCGCTCCATGTAGTCCTTCTCGATCAGCCGATCGATGTTCTTCTTGATGTCCGCCACTGCCAGCACGCCTCTGCTCATCGTCGCTTTGATGACTTCCGATACCAGCTCTTGATGGCTGATCTTCTTGCGACTCTTCAGGATCCGAACGACGGCTGCCTGGCATTCAAAGTTGCGATCCTCCGCAACTCGCTCGTGCGTCTCCTTGTTCTCTTGCTTCGTCTCCTTGAGCTGCACTTGGTTGATCTTCACTCGGTACTTGGGATGCTCGAAGCTCGCGTTGATTGAGAAGGTGTCTGCTTCTTCAATTTCCTTTCCTTTCGGATGCTTGGTGAGCGGTCGAAGTTTAGCGCACGCCAGCGACTGCAGCGTTCGTTTGACCTCGACCTCCGCTAAGAAATGTCAGTCTCATGAGCGCCGGTTCGTCCTCAGCGGAGGATAACTTACGAAGGCCTGTCTCGGACAGAATATGTGCATAGCTGAGCTTTTCACCCTCGGCAACTCCGTTGAACAGAAGAAGGACAATGGCTTGGAAGCTCGACACTACAAGCTCTTTGCTGCCTTTGCCAAACGTCGCCTTCATCTGGCAATGCGCGAGCGCATGTTTCCAATCAAGCTTCCTCCCAGTGTGCTTGCTCTTATAATGCAGCTCGAAGTCATCGATGGCCTTTTGGATGTTCGTGGGTACGCGCACTGGCACATCCTTGTACGTCGGCCAAGCCGCAGCGGACAAAATGTTCACATTCAAATCGACCGCCTTTCCCTTTTCGTAGCCCAAGCGATCTTCCAGACGCTGCTTGTACGATTGCATCTCCTCACGGGCCAGTTCGACGTCCTTGAACATCTGCTCGAGGTTTTGAGTGAACCCACTTCCGCATTCGGTCTTGAGCCGCGTAAGCATGCTACGCTCCGCGTCCGCCGATGCACTTCGTCCCATCAATAAGCGACGCGCAAGGTCTTTCTTGTAGAAGGCCTCAAATACCGCTTTTCCGTGCACGAAACGGAAGAGATCGAGGACCTGATCGAGCTGTATGTTGATCTCGGCGTCTTCGTCCAACTCTGGCTCCTCGTTGTCCTCTTCAGGCGCAGCATTGTGCTGAGGAGGGGGTGCGGTGATGCTCGATGATCGCCTCGCCGTAAGTATTTCTGGGATGGCTTTGGCGCCTCCACGCAAGAGCTGATCGACGTATTTTGCGATCATTTCGCCAACCTTGGTATTGTCTGTGCCCCACGTCGCATCGCCCTTTTTGGTCTTATTCATGAAAGTCTCGAAGCTTTCCCGCAAGCCGTGACCCATACCCTCGTCACGCTGGAAAGAGGTCTTCCACAGATGATCCAGGCTTCGTTTGAGAGATAGGAGATTGATCACCATGTCGTCTTCTTTTCCGAAGACAATGCTTGTCCCGGCCTGATCAACCCATTTCTCGAACGATGGTCGTAATTTATGGCCAAGGCGTCTTCGTGCCAGGTGTGAGTATAATGCTGCCACTTGGAAAGTCGCGTTCTTATCGAGTAGTGATGCCAGTGCCTCGTAATCCACGAGGTCAGCTTCCTTGCTTTGCACTAGGTGATCCTCGAGCAAGCTCAGGAGATCTCTTCGGGTACTGTTGTCGAGATCAAACTCCTCACATCTTTGCATCTCAGCAGCAATCAACTCATCCGACAATGCCACATAGTCGGGAACGCTGTGCTCTGAGATTGCATTGTTTGACCACTCGTCCACATATCTCTGACTGATCGTAAGGAATCTAGGCTCAAATGTGGTTGTGTATGTTTGTAGAGCATGTAACATCTCTATTGCTTGCCTGAAAAGTTCCTGGTCCAGCTTCTGTGCTCGCGTCCGATCTGCCATGACGATGTCGCAAGCTCCGTCGATTATCCTATCCTTGAGTCCCTCGCTTCTGAACACATTTTGTCGGAACAGCTGCGATGTATATGAGTCGAGTGTAGGCTTGCTAGATGGCAGCAGATAAGATCGATCCAGGAAGAAAAAGATGGCTCGAATGGTCGTCATTTGTCGCGTCCAGCGTGTCCATTCCGAAAGCACCGACTTCAGTACAGAGACATTGTCCCCAGTCGATTGCTTCAGCAGCTTATCGCGAACCTCACTTTTGATATGCTCTGTACATCGCTTGTCCAATCTTGAGAACAGTGTCGATGCACCTCCTTGCCGGCACACGTTCTCCACGCCTCGGTACAAGTCCTCTTTGCTGAAAGCTGCACTTCCGTCTTTGAAGATGAGCGCCAGAGCCTCATCCAGCTTGCCCCAAATCTTCTCCAGATATGCTTTGCTGTCCCAATTCGAGTTGGTCTTCAGGTTCTTGACAACGAGCTTTTTGGCGCCCGCGTGCGGGTTCATGGCGGGTTTGGTGGACATGCGTCGTGCCTGCGATGAGACGGGCGACGAGCCATTCGTGAGATCGACAACCCCATTGCCATTGGTCTGTGGCGAGCGGGAGCTGAAGGAATACATGTCGGCAGGAGCAAGCGAAGGGGTGGGAGTCGATGGTGGCGGCACCGTACGGTCAGCGTCGCTCTTCTGTCGTTTGCTCGTGCTCGACGTCGAGTGCGGCTTGTGACTAGCAGAGAACAGCGCGCTGATGGTGTGTTGTCTAGCTCCGTCCTCTTCGGCTGGCCGACTGGATCGCTTTCGTTTGCGGTCGTGGACTGGCGGGCTCGATCGTGGCTCACTGTCGGCAGGCGTCTCGCTCGTGGCGGTGTTGGTTGATTTCATCTGAGGTGTCGCAGTGGTCAGTCAGGCTACATGCTCCTTCCCAATAGCACAGCACTGGATTCCATCTATGCAGTGACGGGCGTGGACGAGCAGCTGCGGCGCGGTGAAGTCATCGCGAACGCCGATCCGATCCTTCTCCGAGCTCCTCCTCTCCTCGCGAGCCAGCAGGCATCGAACCAGGCAACAACTTCGATACTGCATTATTTGTCCGAGACCTCGAGTGCTTCGTCGTCCTTCGCATCTCTTCCTCCTGCAGTGAGTCTGAAGCATTCTGTTTACCGAAGTAACGCGGGCAATATGTGAAGCTCGCGACGAGAGACTCCCACACGCGCGTACGCTCCTCTGAGTCTACGTTCTGCTGTCCGCTACCGGCCCAGTCCTCACTCATCGCCTCCCGTCGAACGACCCTCATATTGAGGACGCAGACAAACTTCCCGATCGAATCACGTGCGGACTGATTGCAGGACGTCTGGTCTGTCGGCTTTGCAGCGTACGACTTCAAAGCTTCGCTCTGCATAGAGACCGGCTGTCTGGCGTGCACGAGGTGGTCCCTACCATGGTCTTCGCTTTCATGGGAATAATTGCTATCGAGTTCAACATTCGGCCTAGCTGCAACGCGAAGCGACTGCCAGACCCACGTCTGTCGCAGAGATAAAACCATGGCTTTGCACTTCTCCCACCGCCTCATGGCCATCACTCGACAGACCATGGCTGCGCAGCCTTTACTCACTAGCTTCGCGGCTATTGGAGGGCTTTCTGCTGTCTTCGCCCTCTACCAAGCATCGTCCTTCGTGGCAACCCATTTCCTGAATCGCAATCGTCTGCCCAGATACCTTTCCACTACAAGTCCCTCCGGGGCCCTAATCACAGGTTCCTCCGATGGTTTAGGGAGAGCGTTCGCAGAGGAATTACTGTCCCACGGTTTCGACGTTATTCTTCATGGAAGAAATGCTGCGAAGTTGGAGCGCGTCAAGGCGGAACTCTCGGCACAGTGGCCTGAGCGTGAGATCGATTTCCTCGTGCTCGACGCCATGGTTGATGTCGATGATGCTGAAAAATTGAAGAGTGCCATGCAAAAACTGCGCCATCGTAAAATCAAGGTCTTGATCAACAACGTAGCCGGCGAGCTTCGCCCACTGCTTCTTGCTCACGTGGAAAGCTCGGCAGAACGGAATCGAAGGATCATCAATGGGAACTTCGTGTTCGCCATAGAGCTGACCAGGCTGCTGCTTCCTCAACTGATTGAAAACAAGCCATCTCTGGTCATGAACATCGGCTCGGGGTCTGCGAAGCTGCCGTGTCCTTACTTTGCTGTTGGAGCGGCTTCGAAAACCTTTCTGCAGAGTTTCTCTCACGGACTCGCAACCGAGCTAAAAGCCGAAGGTCATCCGGAAGTTGAAGTGCTTTATAATCTCGTGGGCATGGTGTCATCCACCAGCGAACCGCGGCCTATCACCTTCTGGGTCCCTGGGTCCAGACGATTCGCAAAGACTAGCTTGAGCCTCGTGGGCTGCGATCACAGAAGCGTTTGGGGATACTGGCCACATGCGCTTCAATTCGAGACTTTGATAATGATGTTGCCCAGGATTCTCGTCGAGCGGCTGTGCATAGGACTTGTCAAAACCATGAAGCTGGAATACGAGAAGAGAGCTCATACGTGAGAACTGCACGCCATCATCTACTGCACTTTTCGAGTCGATTTTCAACGCAGAACTCGTCATAATCTCTGTTACCCATCGGCGCTTCTGGTACTTCCAGCCAATCGTTTCTGACACTAGGGCAGCTGGCGCGCATGGCCACGTTAGCGCGGCTGATGACAGTCACTTAGAGATTACTGTACCCATCTTGGTCTCATGGCAGTGCTGCCTCGGCTGGTGCCACATTCACAAACAGAAGACTGACTCATCAGCGACTCACAATGTTGCATGGTTCGCCGTAAATCTGGCCTTGGAAGCGCGCATCGAGATACTCTCTTGACTTATGCAATCTTCGGGCCAGCAGTTGCCCGGAGGTCTGCCGAAAAGCTGAACATATTGTGTCTTGCTTGCGTGGGCTTCGAACGTTTGCGAGAGAGGACGCTTTGCATCGGACTTTATCACAAGAAACCAAGTCCTCGCGCCGTTAATTGCAGGATCATCGCTTGAATATCGTTCTGGATGGGCGATCATTCAGCCTCATTTATATTTGTGCCCGCTGGTGAGTAGCTCGTGTGCCGTCCACGATTCATGGCGCCACAAAAAGGCACAGCCCTGCAGAGCATGAAGTTGCACAGACCGCTTTTGGTGTTCCTCAGTGGCAGGGAACGCCTTGCAAGTTGCATGTCAGACAGGTACACAGTCCGCATGATCACCAATGCATCACGATCATATGTTCCGATGCAAGGCCGAACACGGTAGTGACATAAAGAACACACATCAGCTTCGTAAGCTGATATTTGCACAAAACGTCCATCGAGCATGCCAAGCGCAGAACTGCAGGCGATCAGCACATGAAATGGAAATACCACCGCGCTCAGAAACACCACGGCCTCGGCATCGCAAGGACGACTCGAGGCCATCGCTAGCATGCACTCCCAAACGGACGGTACGACAGCGGAGCCTGACTGAAGTGCTGCTTGCTATGGATCTCATGCAAAATACCACAGCTGTCTTGGTGACAGATCTCGAACCGACATGGGTATCTCGAAACAACGCCAGTGGGGAGCGAGACGCGTCAAAGGCCTATGCGACGCTCAAAGCAACGATGGACAGGTTGCAGCACATCGAAGGCCTCTACACCGAGGGCCACGCAATCAACCCGGATAGCCGCGACAACATCAACGAGCTCAAGCGCAAGATTCGCGATGGCACAGGCCCCGATGGCGGCAACAAGGCATGGGATGGCGTTCTATTCGGCTCCCGAGTGCGGTGCGACTTGCAAAACACACAGATGTTCGAAGAACTCGTCAACTTCGTCCACGAGACTCTCCCTGGCGTCAAGCTATTATTTGCAAGCAACGACGAGGAATTTGCAGAAGTCATGCGGAGACATTTACATATCGGCTATGAGAAGATACCTCTCACCAAGACGGCGCTCGAGGCGATGAACCGTGGCAGCAGGTAGCTCGAGCTTTTCTTTTCTTCATGCTTTTTTTTTGTACAACAGTTGTAGTAATAGCTAATAATCGATCATTCGTATGGCTCGTCATGCATTCTTTCAAGAAAAGACGACAGGCTCTTGCTGCTGCTGCTGCTGCTGCTGCTACTGCTGCTACTGCTTGGCTGTTTTCCGAATCACACACGAGCTGGGATCATCTTGGCTGCGGTGCCCATGTCAAGCACATGGTCGTACTGTACTTTCTCGCACAAACAAGCTAGGGATACCTCGCGGCGGCACGGCCAGTGATGAAAGAGGCAGAGCCCAGAGAACTAAACTCCATACCATCATCCAACAGCCGTCTAACTTTTGTGCAATTTTTTGGCTGCTGCGATGAGGCAGGCAGGCAGGCAGCCAGACCTCCTACGTCACTCGCTGATGAACTACATGTATATGTACTAACTACGGCCGACAATTGCGAATACGAACCACAAAAGAGCAGGAAAAAAACCCCCCCCCCCGGGCCCAATTTTTGTTTTTCGCAGAAAGTATTTCTTTTGCGATGGGGCTTTTTGAGTGTTATTGGCAACTTTGTGGCATTGATTTTCTGTTATTCATCAGGCACGAAAAAAAAAAAATCGGGCGCAAGAAAAACTTGGCAAGCTGCAAAGTTGTTGCTTGATTTTTGCACGACGAAGATGTTGGATGATGGGGTTTACACAATCAAGTAGGAGAGGTCATTGTTCGATTTATGCATGTCGTTTCTGCGGGAATAGTAGCATGTGTGGTGGTGTGTTGAGCCAATGGCATTGAAGTCCTCGAGTAGAAATCTTAGCATACCTTGTGTACTGTTAGTTAGAGAAGTTCTGTTGTTCGCTTATAAGTTGCTTCCAAGTGCTGAAGGCATTCAATGCCTATGAATACTAATTCGGTACGGAGAGCGTTGTCACAATGAGATCACCATCTAGCTTTGCCTACATGTACTGACTTGGACTTCTTATCGATAATAAAACAAGTCAGAAGGGCAGTACACGACAATGTTACATCGACGACAAGAGGTCAGGTCTATTCATGGTGACAATGTCCAAATGTCTATTCGGGCTATAACGGACCTAGCCTAAGATCTTGTACGTGATTATGTTGGACCAGCACGAACCTTTCCGCCAACCACTCCATCCTGTGTTCCCATATTACAACTTCCAGCCTCAATTCCCGTTAAGCACAGTTCTGAGTAGGAGTGAATTCGTTCTGAAAGACCAAGAATGCGCCCTGAATAAGAGGCAAATGTAAGCAGTAGTCCAGCAAGGCAGGTCGAGTCTACACACCGTGTTGAATTCACTATAAATGTTATTGATGAGGTAAGGTTCTTGTCTTCGATTTGCGCCTTCGTTGCATACAGTTCCTACAATGCCAGCGTTAGCGAGTCGTAACATGGACCTTTTTTTTGCATGGTAGAGACTGACCCAAGACAGCGATGCCTTGGACTTGCTGTGGTTGGATGTCGAATTTCCAGCGTGCAATCACGTTGGTACAGTCATGCCAGACGTTCAGAATGAGGAAAGGCAGGTTGGGCTGAGTTAATTGGGCGTCCATCAATGCTCGTCGAGAGTCAAAAGTGACAGATCCGAGGCCATTAGGGCAAGCGGTGCCGTTGCTGATGAGCCATTTCACGCTGTCGGTTTGGTCTTGGACGTCGACGGTGTAGGTCGAATTGACGAATTCTTCGCTGAAGTTGGAGAAGGTGGTTGCAAAGTTCTGGGCTACACGATTGGCGGCGGCGTCGGAGATGCATCTGCCTCTGCCTCTGCCGGCAACGACACTGCTGACTGTCAGTGCAGACAGCGCAGCGAGCTTGATGATTGAGCAGCGCATTGTGGACGACGAAGAAGGCTAGTGGAGTCGGTTCGGGTGGTGTGGATGGATCGAGGTGGTCAATGGAGGGCCTCCCGTGTGATTATATGTCATGAGCGCGCTCAGCAATGTGCAGCCCCGAGCGGCGGGTATGCAATGCTGTTCTTAATCTGTACAGGTCGATTGGCGTCGCTGTCTCAAGCCATTGGCACGTTTGTGTCCCCGCCGTCAACACAATGCAATGCAGAATATATTTCCGAGCTGCATCACCTTGCATACGCGAGTCATCAGTGCCATCGTCTGCAGCCTCCCCTTTTCGGGGGTCTCCATCATGCTGATGAGATGAGACGCATGTCGTAATTCCCACAGGTTCTGCGTCGCTCGTTCGCGACTGCCGCTGTGAAAAGTTGGCATTTGAGTTGGCATTGCCCGCCAAGACACGAGTTGCGGTCTCAGAGTGTGGTGGGCAACCTTGATATCCAATGTTCAGCTGGTTGCGAGACCTGCACGCTGCGCGCATACCACGGCATTGTGACATGCTGCTCGTTGGACCGGACGCGGTGTAGATTGAAGAGACGTAGCAAGACATGTTGGCGAGCTTGTGTTGTCATGCGGGCGCGGCGGATGTGCTTCTCTCCGCGTCGCAGATGGACTGTGTCTGCGCCGCGTGCCACATAGGTGAATCTGAGCCAGTGGTTCGAGCGGGCAATCTCCAGCGTCTGCACGTGAGGAAGCACAGCAGCCGTTTCTGTCGCTGTGCTCTCGACTCATTGACCGCGGATCGCGGAGTCGATCGGTCTTACTTTGCGTTCTCGCTGCGGGCTTCTCTCCGTCGATCAAGGCACCAAGCACCTGTGCAACAGCGCCGTCGGCGTGCGGGTTTTGGCAGCTTCCAAAGTCCGTCATGGCAGGCAGCACATTGCCTTTGACGCACATGTGACGTCGCCGGAAGAAATCCAGAGCCGCCAAGCAACAGCACGAAGCCTCGCCCAGCTTCTCCTCGCCTTCTCTCACCTTCCCCAATTCCGTCTGTATTTGCAGTGTTGCTCCTGCCTACCTCCTACCAAGCCTTTGCCAGACTTCGAACTGCAACGAACAGATTTTGCGGAGCGCTGGCCCATTGCCGTCCCAAGATCACGCTCGCACATCTTGGTTCTCATCAGGTAGCGCGTCGATCTTTCCGACCAATCGGTGAGACGTTGCGGGCAGTCACCAGCATGAACACCTGCCGGCTTCAAGCATGCTTCAGAAGGACCATCGTAGCAGCTGTGCGCCGGAACAGACGACCACCGGAGTGGCGCAGTGCTCTTGCGCCATGGCACAGTGCCGTATGCACACTCTGGGGTTCTCATGTGGAAATTGTGCTGCGGACTCCTCTTTCGCAGTGACACTTTTATCATCACACCGACCGAGCATTGTTTGGCGAGAGCACCCCGGAATGGACACTCCAAGACTCGGCTGCCACTGCCAAGCTGAATGTCCTCGCCTCTCCGCCGGGTGGCGCTCTTGCCTTGCTCTTAGAGGTCCACATGGCGAACCCTGAGATTCTCGACCCGCTGCATTCAGAAGGGGCACGGCTTCTGCATTGCAGCTACACGCACGCTCTGGAGAGACCTTCATGGACAGAATGCATTCAAGTCTTGCGACTGTGCTACTCATGGCGAACGCTGCTACTGCTCAGGTGCAGCAATGGGACGACCACTTCGACCCCAACGCAGAGCCCCCACCTCCACGCTGCCCGGGCTATGGCTCATATTCCAGGCACTGGCACCCTCCATCAAGCGGCGGCGCTCATAATCTTTCCTACATGAGACCTGCGCCCTTTTGTCGAACATTCAACAGCTCGGTCGTGGAACAAGCCATCATCGACACCAAAGCCGCGATTGCAGACGTCGACCTCAGCAGGCTGTTCGAGAATGCCTTCCCGAACACCCTGGACACCACTGTGAACTGGCGCGGCGTTGCCGAAAACAATGCGGAAGAGGAACTTGCATTCATCATTACTGGCGATATCCCGGCAGAGTGGCTCAGAGATTCAGGTACGCCTTGAATGCATAGCAGTTTCCCGGCAGAGCTTTTTCGCTAAACTACAAGCACAGCCAACCAGTTGCAGTCTTATGCGTCTCTACTCACTGCATCTGCAAGCAACGAATCATTAGCATCGTTGTTCAGGGGAGCAATCAATCTGCAGGCACGCTACGTGCTTACTGCTCCGTATTGTAATGCACATAATGCTCCCGTCGAGCAACGCAGAGAACAGGCACTATCCGGCTCCCTCCCCAGACAAGTGGAGCCCCCATATCCCCCGCAGGACGTGTGGGAGTGCAAGTACGAGCTCGACTCACTCGCGGCATTTCTGCAGCTGTCCCATACATATTTCGACAAGACTGGAGACCTCGACTTCTTCCACAAGTTCAATTGGCTGCCTGCTGTCGAAATGGTTCTGGATGTAGCGCAGGGTATGGCTGATCATACAACCTACAATGAGAACGGTACCACTGCAGAACAACCTTACAAGTGGCCGCAGTTGGAAAATGGTGGCCAAGGCAATCCTGTCGCTGCAGGCACAGGGCTCATCCGGTCACACTTCAGGCCCTCGGATGATCCATGCCTCTACGCTCTGTTTGTTCCTGCCAACATGATGTTTTCGCAATTCGTGGGTCTTGTCGCCGATATTGTGCAGAAGCTGGGCAAGCCGGAAACCGCCGAGAGAATGAAAGGTATGGCTGCTTCTATACGCCAAGCAATCACGGAGCATGGCATTGTGCGCACCAAGGAGCATGGGGATGTTTATGCTTTCGAGATCGATGGCTACGGGGGCGTTAACCTCATGGACGACTCGAACTCCCCAAGTCTCCTCTCCTCAGCGATGTTTAATTACCACGACATCAAGGATCCGATTTATCAGAACACACGCGCAAGGGCCCTGAGCATATACAACCCATATTGGGCTCATGGAAAGCACATCAGCGCTGTAGGGGGACCACATGCTGGATATGGAGTACGAAATCCAAGGTGTAGGCGTCTGCATTCTCAGCTAATCAAACCCAGAACGCATGGCCCATGGCTTCCATCATCAGAATTCTCACCAGCGACGACGATGAGGAAATCATACAGCAGCTCAGGCAGCTCCTTACTAGCACAAGTCACAAGGGTCTCATACACGAGGTGAATATGAGTGGCACCAATTCACCGGAACACAGCTGACCTTGTCACTCGCTGCTACAGAGTGTGAACTCTCACAACTCGACGTCATGGAGTCGTTCTTGGTTCGCCTGGGCGAATGGCCTCTTTGGCGAATGCATACTGGATCTGAAGAATCGAAAACCCCACCTCCTCCAGCTCGATTTTCAGAATGTAAGCATTGACTCCCATGACGATCGTGGCGACATGCACTACCAGCCCTTGAGCATTGGCAATTCAGCCGGCAAAGGACACGCTGCAAGCCTCGCGCATGATGACGATGAAGAAATGCCGCACAGCCATGGCGAAATGATGTCTGGCCACGGTCACGAAGCCGAAGAGCCACACATGCCGATTCACATCGAAGAGAGTGCGATGAATTGGTTCTGGTTACTTGCAGGAACGTTGGGCATATGCTCAACACTGCTTCTCATTCGCACCTTGCGCCGACGCAGAGGATTGTTCCTGTCCCGCTGTTCTGCAGCCACTGTCGGGAAGCACTGAACAGTCCATGGGCTCATATACTGCTGTGAAAACAGGCTAGACATAGACTGCCGTCTGGCGAGCCGTCCTAGTCGGTCGCACGTTTGCCGTTCCCGCTGTACAAACCACCATTTCTCGTCTCTCTCTGCGTTGCAGCGTTATGTGCATTATCATGAGGCCCGTGATTGACTGAGGCGCCGTGCTGCTCGTCATGTGGGTATGTGCTGTTGAAAGCTTCATGGTTAGAATAGCTTTCTGACCGACTATCTGAGCGTTCAGACCCAGGACCGATAATTGCCCATTTGGTCTCTAGTTAGTAGCCACTACATGTATCGGATGTTTCGGAGAGCCGGTAGGGTTTGTTCCCTCCCGAAGACACCCCAAGAGACAGGGTACAAAGCTATGTACGAGGTAGCAACGACCTCAACGAAAATATCGCCGCCGGATCTGCTTCTGTTTGTTGCATCTGGACAAAGGCCAGCGGTGGAAACGATGGGCTCCGCACAGTACACGACTTCGATTGTGAGCCGCCCCAGCCATTCAGGTACTGATGGTGTCTTTGTTGACCCAAACTCGTGACAGATCGTGGTGCTGTTGTCAGCTTTCATTTACAGCAGGTATGCCAACATCTGAGAGCAGGCTGGCCTTGCCAAACTACTGACAGCGATGGTAGATGGCCGGTTCTACAGCTCTTCTACACGAATCACCCGTCCAGGCTTGCCAGTTTGAACACAGTGGGCGAATTTGAGATCAAATTTCGAGACACTGTTCGTAATTGTGAAGACATCTACCTCAACGAGAAGCAAGGATGGGCACTACTCAGCTGTGACCCAGGCCGAGACGAATGGAATACGGTCATGGCAAGGCATTGCGGTCGTATGACTTCAACTATGGCTAACACTGCGCTAGGGAGTGTTCGTGAACTCCAGCACTCATCCTGAGACGGGTATCTATCTGTACAAGTATGGTGAAGACAGCGATGCCGTCCCGCTGAAAGTGCAACTCGAAGCACCCGAGAATCATGGCGACAGCTTTCACCCGCTTGGCATTGAGTACGAGGAGTCCAGTCAAACGCTGTTCGTCATCAACCATTCTCCCGAGGGCCCCAGTGTGGAATGGTACACCCTAGATGCCGCGCAAGCCGTTGCAAAGTATGAAGGATCCGTTCACAACACGACCTACCTCCCGGCGCCCAACTCGCTTGCTGCCATCAGCAAGGATGAGCTTTTCGCTACCAACGATCATTTCTTTCCCTCTAAATACAACTCGTTGCTGGCCAAAGTTGAGACGTATGCGGGCTTTCCCGGGGGATCCGTCGCGTATATCCGACGCAGCGAAGATGGAAACACCTTTGTGAAGACCTTGGCACGCATACCTTTTGCCAACGGAATTTCTCTGTTCAATTCGAGCACGCTGGCCGTAGCGAGTTCGAACACCGCAGAAGTGCGCATCTTCAATATCACTTGGGCCGCCGATGGAACTCCGGAGTTGGCGCACACAAAATCCTTCACTGTCCCGTTTGCGCCCGACAATCTCAGCATAGATAGCAAAGGCAAACTTCTGATCACAGGGCATCCTCATGCGCCCAGCCTGGAAGAAGTCGCAAGGAAGAATCGGTTCTGCGAAGGGGCTGGTGATGAACGTGCAGCAGGCGAAGATTGCAGCTTCGGCAAACTCAGCTGGGTGGCAGAGTGGACTGAAGAAACTGGTCTCATAACCTTGATCGCAGGCAGTGAGTTTGGAACATCAACTACCGCTGTCAGAGACTGGCAAGCGGGTGTTGGCTTTGTGGTAGGGCTCTACGAGCGCGGTCTGCTCGCGTGGAAATTATCATGATGAGATACTGTAGCAGGCCGGTGGATATGTCGACTAGACCTTGGCAATGGAAGGATTTGTTTTTTCCATTATCGAAGGAGTTCTCTGATTTTGTGTCCAAAATTATCACCTACATATGCCCTGCACGTCGCCAAAGTACAGTCCTGGAGAGCTATCGCAGTCGCCTACTACGGCACAGTGTACCGCTGCGCCTGTACAGTAAGCAGAAATCCTATCGTATTGAGCTGATGCTGGTCTATAATAACAGCTTGCCCTGGTCTCTCTCCAAGCGAGGATCCGTGCCAAAATTCCTTGTCGCGATCATTCACCTCACCCACGTGGACATTTCGAAACACCAACAGCGAAGTTTATGTGAGTGTATCTGCACACCCGTCTCTCGAAAAAACGACACGGCAAGGCGCGTTATTTCGAACCTATTCAGCGTGTCACCAGCTTCGGCGAGAGCGAAAAGAAGGATCACAAGAGACTTTGCGCTATCAAGTCCAGGCTGGCCTATTTCGGCAGAAGGATCCCCCCAAAGACGGCCCATGAGTGGCCGAGCAGTCGAAAACCTTAAAAAGAGACACCCAACGTTCCGCGATCGTCGAATACGGTCGACGGTGTAGGTTCGTGCTAGGATCCTGCTGCTGCTGTGTGAGTTCATCGCACACTTGCCCGAAGCCACCGGTGGAATATATGGTCAAGCCATGCCCCGCGATTTGGGCGGAGCGTTGCACGTCTTTTCAATATCATATCCATCAGCGCCTCGTATTGATGACTATTCGAAAGCGCTTGGGTTGAATTGTGCTTGAGACGCGACTCCAGATTACCCACATTCCGCCTTGCGGGACCGAGACCCGACGCGACACGCGCTCACATCGTCACCTCTCATACCTCCAACACGAACAATGGCGACGATCGACGTTCGAGATGACATGCTGCACTGCCTAGGAAAAGAGGCCTGCATTGTCGACGAAATCTCCATAGACACCGAATCAGAATCGGGAGAATGCGAAGAAAGCCACATTCTCCGCGCCCAAGTCACGTCGCAAACAAACGAATTCATCCTCAGCCACTGGCCGTTCGAAAACGATGCAGCGCGCAACTCGTTTCTCAGCCGCGACCTCGCAGGCCTCGCATGTCTCTGCTTTCCCTTCGCGCTCGACGAAAGAATCCACCTCATCGCAAGACTCTTCTCAATCATTTACCTGCTGGGCGAAATCGTTTCGCAGCTCGACGACGACGACGCGGAAGAATGTCTCGAAAGTCTGAAACATGCTGTGAAGGGCTACTGGGCGGATAGGAGTCAAGCGGAGGTGTGGATGCTGTGCGATCTGTTTGATGATATTCGAAATCATGAATACTTGATGGTGGATGATATTATCGAGGCCACTTGGAGATATCTGGGGCTTCGCACTGTGCGCAGAGGGCGGCGGCGGACGAAGCGGGAAGGTCGGCGGCCGGGGTTTCACGGGGCTTTTGTTGAAGCTGGGGTGCTTTTGCCGTTGCATCGGTTTGCCACGGGCCAGATGGTTGATGAGGAGGAGTTTAATTATGGGAGTCCGCAGCTGTTGAGTAGGAGGTTAGGATCATAATGTTATATTTCCATGCCTATGCACATTGCATGCTGAGTGAGACACTCGTTTCCGCGGTGGAGGACATTCGCGGTGGGTGTGCCGGATACTCGGAGGGAAATCTCTGGAGCGATATCATTCTCCCAGCTTCGTGAAGTTAAGGCCGTTCTCGAGAGTTGTGTCGATGAAGCTGATGTCGAGGGCAAGGCTGGCGGCTGGCGGTTTCTGCAGGAGATGCTTGGCGGCAAGTGCAGTCCGCTAGCTTTCTCATCCTCGCCGAATCATTCCATTCACACCATCATTGCTGACCCACGCTAACGCTCACGTCCGACGGCGAATCAAGCACGCGGAGTGAACGGCAAACCTGAAACGCAGCCTCACGTCCAGAGCGAGACTGTTTCCCAAGTGATTGGCCGCCGATATCATTGCTCGGGATGCCCAGGACGGCATAACGGAGTGCGCGACGTCTGGCTCACCGGACCATAATGTGCCCACGACTCACTGGCGTCCCGGGTGCGACCTGTCAGAATGGCGCGCTGTGAGGCGGCAGTGTTACCTCGTGCGCCACGCTGGAACTGCCACGCCATTACGAACAATCGCGCTTTGTGCCTCCGAACAGCCTTGTGCACTCTCCGCCCATGACGTTGAACGCAGGACGACACACAGTCGCTCCAAACAGTCCTCACTATACCTGCTGCAAGAGATATAAACACTGTTTGCCGGGCTGGCTAGTTTCGGGAACCGCGATCCACAGATCTACATTCGGCGCACAATCCAAGGACAGAAGGTAGCAGCAAGAGCTCGTCTACCTCTCACTAGGCACTGATATGCAAGTCATGAGCAAGTGGACAAGCCATCACAAGACTCGCACAAGCAATTGGATGGAGCTTGTGCTCATGCTTGAGCCGCAGCCAAGATGATCTTCGCTCTCGACTCGACCATTCAGACGCCAGATGTGCCGAGCACGCGTCGATGCACACGCCCTGATGTTTGCTATCCACCACAACGGCAGCCACGCTGCCCCTTCGAGGCTATGCTGCATACTTCCAGCTTTTCTATTCGTTCAGTTTGTAATGACATTTGCGACATATATCGGCGACTCTAAGTCTTGATCGTACAGCTCGAAACACATCCGACTTTCGTAGCTGCCTATCTCCACCAATACGAAATCATGCCCGAGATCACAGGAGCTTGTCTGATGCGAGGCAACTTGTTTGCCTCAGTGGAACCCCGGCATCATCGACCCATCAGTCAAAGGAAATGAACCTCGAAGTATGGCACTCAGCTGCCCGATTTGCCAGCTCAGGTAAGTTTGATCGACGGACGCCGGACTCTCTGTCGCAAGCGTCTTTGAAGGACGTGATACTGCACCTTTTGAGAAGTATCGCCGTGTCGAACAAGCGGGACGCGTGACTGGGCGGAGTCATCTGATTGCCATTCTGCTTCCTGCACTAGTGTTCTGCAGGTCCGTAAAACGTTGTCGGGCATGGTATATAACACGGCGCAGGTTTCGTGTTGTAGGAGGGCACCAGTCCACCATCGTTCTCGACACCTCTACTGCCTTCTTCTTCACCACGCTCATTCGGACATCTGAACATGCATTTCACATTCTTGCCGGCAGCCCTGGTGGCTGCCGCCTCTCTTACGCTTGCAGCACCAGCAGAAGTCCCAGGCCACAAGGCTTTCCGAGTTACTCAAGTACCCCGGGGCCAAGTCTACAAGAATGGCCCATTCCAGATGATGAAGACGTACGGGAAATACGCATCTCATGGTGCCGTCCCGCCCTCACGCGTTAAGGATGCCGCAGCTGCTGTGCAGAGTGGTAGTGTCGACGCGGATCCACAGCAGTTCGACCAGGCCTATCTTTCCCCAGTCAACGTTGGCGGCAAGACTCTGGAGCTTGACTTTGATACTGGTTCCGCGGACTTGTGGGTTTTCTCCAAATTGATGCCTTCGAGCGAGCAATCCGGGCACGCAGTATATAGCCCCAGCTCTTCGGCTGAGCAACTGCGCGGCGCGACCTGGAACATTTCCTACGGCGACGGATCTGGGGCAAGTGGCACTGTCTATGCAGACAAAGTCTCGGTTGGTAGCGTCACCGCTACTTCTCAAGCTGTTGAAGCTGCAACTTCAGTTTCTGCAGAGTTCTCTCAGGATCAGGACAACGACGGTCTCCTCGGACTGGCCTTCAGCTCCATTAATACAGTTCAGCCTCAGCAACAAACAACATTCTTTGACACGGTCAAGAACACATTGGCGAAACCACTCTTCGCTGTTGACTTGAAGGCTGGCGCGCCGGGTACTTATGATTTTGGCTACATCGACAGCTCCAAGTACAAGGGCAGCATTGCATATACACCTGTCGATTCTTCTCAGGGATTCTGGCAATTCAACGCTGGAGGATACTCAATCGGTGGCGGCAACTCGACTTCTAGTGGAAGCATCGGCAGCAGCATCATGGACACTGGAACTTCGCTTCTCTACCTACCTTCCCCCGTTGCCTCTGCATACTATGCCAAAGTCTCGGGCGCTCAGCTCGACAACTCACAAGGAGGTTACACTTACCCATGCAGTGCTACGCTCCCCAACTTCAATGTTGCCATCGGAGGAAAGACCTTCACGGTTCCTGGCACATACATCAAGTATGCTCCAGTCGACAATTCTGGCGAGACTTGCTTCGGTGGTATTCAGCCCAATACTGGTATCGGGTTTACGATTTTTGGTGATGTCTTCATGAAGGCGGTGTACGTTGTCTTCGACCAGAGCAACGACACTCCTCGACTTGGTATTGCGGCACAAAGCTAGATGATAAATGACTAGACTGCATCAAAATGGCCGCACACACACAGAGGGAGAGAAAAACAGATTACAAGTGACAGAAGAAACGAATGCGTGCAGGCACCATAGCATTGGGACATTTCGTATCGTTCTAGAAGATTTCGTATGAATAATAGAGGTGGCTTTATGACAATGATCAGCCCGCATTTGTCCAATTCCAAATACGGGACATCAAGTCTCAGTGCTCCATGACCTTCCAACCCTCTCTCAGTAGTGTTCTTCCAAAGAAGGCAGCTCCGAGCACGACTCCACAGCCCGCGAGTGACACGCCTGTCCACCACGCACATCGTATACCCCAAAATATATCGTCTGAAGTTGCCCCGTGGTTGTTATTGTGCACTTCTACAGTCCCCGCAATACCAAGCGCTATGCTGATGGAGTAGTTGACGATGGTGTTGACCAAAGAAGCCGCGAGACCTTGATGTTCCGGAGGCATAGAATTCGATAAAATCACCGTCGCTGCTGGGAAACTCATATCCATGCCTGGTTGGATCAGCAACGAGTTTTCGACGGGAGAAACTGACTAGTGCGGGAAGGGAGGAGACTTACCAAAAGGCATTATCAGAATTGCAACGAACATCTGGCCCCAATACGTCTGTTTCTCTGGCTGTGTCGCTGTGATGAGCTCTCCAATAAAAAATGCTGCCATCGATACGAACCTGATTTATTGTCAGTACAAAGCTCATAGTTGCAAAAAAGCGAGCAAAACACTCACATTGTAAACGCAACCGGAGTATGCGTAAGCATGAATCCCGTTGCTCCTGCCGCAAGGAGACCACAGATAATCGCTGGAACGTACTGCGCAGAAACGCTCAACGGACTGAAGCCTCGGATATCCTCGAGGAATCGAAACGAGTAGTAGATCCAGATGCCGAATGAGCCCCAGCCAATTCCCACGAGCACCATGGTGTAGACCACCGAACTGCTCATCGCCTTGACCGGCAAGACCGGGGAAACAGCTCTCGCTTCGACCCAGAAGAAAGCCGCCAGAGCGCAGAGTCCGAGGATCAGAGTGAAATACACATGAGGCGTACCCCATCCAAACAGCGGTCCATTGTTAAACGCCACATTGATCAAAATCAATCCCACAACACCCAAAGCAGAGCCCTGCAAATCCCACCCTGGCCGTTGAGTCCTGCCAGCAAACTGAGCATCGTACGCCAATTTCTGCGGAACGATCATGATGGAAAACGCAGAGAGCAACCAAGCCGCAATTCCATAGCTCCAGAACGCCCAAGGCCACCAAGCAACTTCCGCAAACATGCTAGCAAAAATCGCGCCCATGACGAATCCCCAAGGCGCCATAGCTCCAAACAGCGAAAAGACAATATTCTTCTTGATCCCCGGCGGATACGCTCTACCCAGCAACGCCAAAGCATTCGGAGCCAGCAGCGCAGCACCAAGTCCCTGAAAAGCCCGACAGACGTCGAAAAAGATCTGATGGCCAATGTACGCCGAAAAGCCAGCAAACGCCGACCACGCTCCCAGGAAGAAATATCCAAAGGTGAAGATTCGTTTATGTCCGAGGATATCGCCCATGCGGCCCGAGATGAGAATGAAGGTGCCGACGGTCAACGAGAACGCCGCTGCGAACCAGGCTTGCTCGCCAGGGTTCGTCACGCCCAAATCGTCGGCGATGAATTTCATCGGGGCGATGGATTGGCCTAATCCTGCCAACCCCATGAACTGGGCCATGATGACGACTCCCACGAAGAGGACTTCGTGATATACCGGAATTCCCAATGAGGATGGAGAAGTTTTCGGTGATGAATGCCCTCCTCTTCTTCCTCCTCCTCCTCCTCCTCCTCCTCCTCCTCTTCCTGGTGAAAGCGGCCGGGATAATCTGCTATACTCATCATCATCATCTTCGCCTTCTTCTGCTTCACCATATTCCTCATTCCCATCCTTTTCCTCATCCAACGACCTTCGATCCCCAAACCCCGCAGCCTCCAAAAAATACAACGACCGCTCCCTTCCGTTCCCATACGTCAGCGGCAAATTCGAAAATCTCTCCGGACTTTCCCCCAAAGACTCCACTCGGGAATGAATGGAAATATGTCGAGACTTGTACACCATCGGCGGGCTAGCATGATCGATTTCCTTGTTGTTATTGTTGCTGTTGTCGAGTTCTGTCTCAACCACATAGTCTCTGGCGGCGGCGGTGGAATATTTGCTGCCATGATTGCTTGTCGGTGCAGCAGCCATATCCGCGCGGAGGCTTGCTGGCTGGCAGTTGGTCTCGAGAGACACAGAGGAACAGAGACACACACAGCAAGAGAGAGAGAGAGAGAGAGAGAGAGGGGTAAATTCCCGAAGTCTGCAGCAGCACAGAACAAACTGCAGTAAGCGGCTGCTCCTGGGAGTGCAAAGATGCTTCGGTAACCAGGAGAGGGGGAGGACATCATGTTGAGGATGGAAAACACCCGTGAGCGTTTGTTGCGAGCAGCGACGGGACGTTGCATTCGTCTGGGTTGAATGGCAGCATTGTACCAACCAAAGTGTCAGCCGTCACAAATGAAGGATGCTCCGGACGCTTCTCGTGATTGTCATCGCTGGCTTTGTGGCCAATTTCTGCCAAATCTTGTTGTTGTCCACATACCTCTTCGTTGCGGCCTATACACATCTCGTTGCAACGGCTTGACAAGTCACATCCACAACGGTTGGCGGCTTGCAGATCCCACAATTGGATATCCATCTAATGGGCTGTCGATTGATGGACTTTTGACTGAGCACAATGGGACTGCTACTCACCTCAACAACATCCATTAATTATGCAGTTTGAACGCGAAAATCTCTTAAGAGAGTGTGTGCCACGTAATTGTGAGGAAACGACTTTCTGTATGACATAACAAGACTAAAACGAACGACAGCCGAGCGAATTGCCAGGACAATCGAGTACTATTACTAATGGAGAGACTTGGTGTAGGCTTTTCTCGTGTCTTTGAACGAACGCAGCAGTGGTATCATGTTTTTCGCAACACTCCAGAACAGTTAAAACGAATTGGGTATCTTCCCGCTATCGCCAACGCCAATCGGCAGTCGTGACAATTCTCGAAATCGGGTATCGTGGACAATCGGTAATCAAGTCGACTGGTTCGACAAGATTCGAACACCGTGGGCATGAGCATCGTAGAAGTCGTTTAGATCTGGCGAGTTGGCTGGAAGGCACCGTCGACCTGGTTGCTGAATGAAAGGCCTGGTTGGCCATTTGCAGCACCGTGTGGGGTGTTCTGGGCAACCGGCAGGTCTGCTGCCGAACGCACAGTAGTGCCTGGGCCCGCACCACCGGCCTGTCCGCCTGCTGGTGTATCTCTCAGACCGCCCTGAGTGACCTGGTGAGGCTTGCGGGTGACTTTGGGCGCGGCCGGCAGGCTCTTGGTCTCGCTGGCCGAGCCGATGCTGAAGACGGGGCTCTCCCACTTGTCGCCCTTGCCGGCAAGCTCTTGGTATTCAGTCGCCTTGGTGGAGATACCACCGGGCAGCGAAATGTTCTTGAAGATGGAGTCGTTTTGCGTGACGGCCACGTTCACGTTGGTCTCCTTAGCCCTCTCCTTCGCAGCCTCCTTCTTCTGCTGGCCCTTTTGCATTTGCTTCTGGAAGGCGCTGAAGTATCTCTGGTAGATGTTCTGGATGTTCTCCGGGTCTGGGTTGTTCTTGACTTCCTCAGTGGCGCGTTCTACCTCCTGCTTGACCTCCCAGAGGAGACCGTCGAGCTGCTGTACGCTATCACGAATTTGCTTCTCGACCACCTTCTGGATGACAGGTCGCAGGACCTTGAGGAGAATCGGCTTGAATAGGCTGAAGAGCAGCTTGTGGTTCGACTGCTTGACCTTGATGTTCACGTTCTTCACATCAACATTGATCGTGTTGATCTTGAAGAAGTGAGAGCGATCCTTCTTGTCGGCAGTCTCCATGGCGACCTTGAAGCTCAGGCCGGTGCCACCAAGGAAAATGTCCAACACACCCTTATCGGTAATGCTTGGGAAACCTTGCTTCTTCTTGACGTAGTATGCGACGTCACGCAGATCCATCTGGATGCCAGAGACCGCCAGCATGACCTTGTTCTTGTTCTTAGACTGGAAGCCCTTGCGACCCCAGCGCCAGTAGTTGTCGGAGCCAAATTCGAACATGTTTGGCGCGAGATTGTCGCCCTCGAGGACGAGGTTCTCCACAATGGCATCGACCTGTGGGTCAGAGACCTCAATGCGAGGAATTGGAACGTAGCGGATGTTCTCAAAGAAGGCAGGGAGAAGCACTTCCGTGAGGTCCTTGACCAAGTGTGGCTTGAACTCCGGCTTGCCATCAGAGTCGTTGCCCAGGTCCTTGAATAGCTTATCCATTGCATCGCCAAATTCCTTGTTCAGCGTGTCCTCCTCAAATTGGGCCGCCAGGAACTTGACCTCGTCGACGATGCGATCGGTGTCGTTGCGGTAGCGGTCGCGGAGGAGAAAGTTGCCGTGGTCTGTCGAGCGTTTGTCAGTCACGTCGGAGAGCACAAGGGGCAGCGCACGTACCATAGAGCTTGTTCCACTCCTCATTGGACTCGTCCTGCAGGACATAGCCCTGCTCTTGCAGGCATCGGCGAATGAAACGGTTGAGGCCTCGGAAGAAGTTCTTGAGTTCGGGGTCGCGGTCGGCATCTTTGTAGATCTGGTTGACCGAGTCGAAAAGGTCATCGAACGAAGTATTGTTCGCGAAGCGCTCCAAGAGAGTCTTAATATCTGTCAGCATTTGCTGACGCTCTCTAGCGAAATCTAGTTCAACGCACCCTGAGGTCAGCTTCCGCGGTGGTGAGGGAGTCCTGGTTGTGAGCACCTTTCACGGCTCCTTGTGATTGAGCCGCCACATCCTTGGTGTGGCCGGTGTATTCTTCGGCCAGACGGAGAAGGGTGTCAATGGCCTGTTGGTCTGTGGGCTTCGTTAGTCATGGCTACCAGTGTCAGTTGAACAAGGCCCGTGAACAAGTGGAACTTGTCGCTCCCACGTGCTGCTCGCCAGCGGCGGTAACCGAAGCGACGGGGAGGGATCGACCATGGCAATGGCCGGAATGTTCCTTGTCCACGGACCTTGCCGATGAGGCAACTTACAGTCTTGGTGTCCTTGGATCTCCACGATCATCTTCTTGAGGCGGTAGACGGTCTGCTCGCGACGCTCCTTTGGAACCTTCTTCTGGAAGTATTCCTTCGCCTGCTGTCGGTATTCGCGGACCTTTTGCTTGTCGTTCTCATCCATTTGGTCCCAGGTCTTCTGCTTGGCACGATCCTTTGCAACCTGAGCGCCTTGCTGGACGTTCAAGCCAGTTTGTGCGCTAGTCTGCTGCTCGCGGCGAGCAAGCTCGGCGGCGTCAGCTGGGTCGCGGGAGCCACTTGGGTGTGCGGCCTGAGTGGCATCGCCGACAATATCTTGCGCATGCTGCTTGGCTTCCTGCTTGCCAATTGGAACATTGGACTTGATCTGGTTGCGAATGTTCTCCTTGGAGAGATCAGGAGCCTCGTGCCAAGTGTTGTCATCAGCGGGCTTGTCAATCTGTGCGAGACGCTCCTCGTCGGGGTTGACGGCGGATGCGGCGTTCTGCGCAGCGTCGCCCGCAATGTCACGGAGTAACACGACCGAGTCGCTCACTGTGCCCTCGTCAGTAACGCGTCTGTTTCAAGTTGCCGTGACAGCACATACAGAGTTTACGGAACTGGCCGTTGGTGATGATGAGCTGTCCGAGCGTGCGGAGGCCCTCGAGAGCTTGCTGGCCGTGCTGTTCTGCAGTGGCCTTGTCAATGGGGGCGCCGGGGGCCTTGGCGTCACCGGCACCGACTGCTTGCGTTTGCCAGATGAAGTCTTGCAGAAGGTTGCCCTCGTTCTTGGTCAACATGAGGATCTTGGCCTTTTCAACGACGCTGCGGAGGTCGGTCACGAGCTTTTGTCCGTCGGCCGACAGCTTTGTGCTGGGCTGTTGCAGTGGCTTCCAAGCGAGAGCGGTGTTCATTGCCACGTCAATCTGCTTGTTGGAGGGAGCTTTGCCCTTGGCAAATGCTAAAATGAGGTCAGCACGTGGCGGCAACGAGGGCGGGGGGGGGAAAGGCATTGCAGTCGTACCTGAGTAGATGCCATAGAGCTGGAGCTTGGAATTGATGTCCTTCTCCTTGATCTTGTTGTCGGTCGGTACGTTGACCGCTTTTGAAGACATGGTGGCGGCTGGGGTCGCGTTCACTGTCGGTGGAGCTGGATGGGGCTGGGGGTCGGCTGAGACGACGGAGCGCTGCTCGGAGGGGAGTTCCCGAAAGCGGATCGCTTCGGGGGGCGCGGAATTGGCAGCAGCAGCGTGAGCGGTGCTGGTGTCTGTCGCGGCGCGTGCTGCTGGTCTGCAACACGGACACTATCCGCAGCAAGGCGTTATCCTGGCGGGAAGCGATGCGGAGTACGATGCGCAACTGGGGGTATCTCTGGGGTATATTAAGCTGCGCGCGCGAGGAAGAGAGTCAAGCAGTGTGGTGGAATGTTTGGGGAGAAGGGCAAAGCAGAGCAGGGAGGGAGAGGGAAGAAGCTGTGTGTTTGCGGAAAGGCAGTCGAAGTTAGTTGTGCAGAAGGTGCTACGGTCTGTGCTTCCCCATCACGACGAACTATGACGACAGCGAGCTGCGATGGTGACGGGTGCGTGCGTTTCTCTTCGCTCTCAAGCGCGCGCGCTCTCCGCGCCGCTCGAACAGTCGAAATGATGCACATGCGGTGTGTGCCTTGATTTCGCAGCGCCTGGCGCGTAAGGTGCATTCCCACGACCACCTTGCCTGCCCGCATCGCATCGCATCGCATCGCGTCGCATCGCATCGCATTGCTCTGACGTCGCCCGGCACACGTGCAGATCGCAATTGCCTTTGTGTGCGTGTCCTTTTGTTCGCTCGCAACGCAACCCAACACGCCACTCCCCCTCTTCCCCCCCCCACCGCGCTCGCCGCCTCATCATCACATGGCTCGCGCGTCTCATCTGCGTTGCTCTGCTGGGCCGGCGAGCATCCATGTTCCCTCGACAACCACCATGGGAGTCGCCCGTGCTCCGCCAAGCGCGGGGGAAATTGGCCCGTGGTGGATAGCGCCCGTTGACGCCTCATCAGGACTTCGATGTGGCGTCGACTTTCCGATCCTTCTCCATCAGTGGCGCTGCCACCGCGCATCGATGCTCGTCCAGCTCACAAGGAACTCGCCCGACAAGCCTTTTCGCAACGCGCCGGTCTTGTGTGAAGGTGGCATGAATAATTCCCTTGACCCCACGTCCCTTGCACTGTTCGTGCCACACACATGGTCGTGGATCTAGATGAATCGAAGACCCGACCGTGAAACCATGCTCCCGCCCTGCCGCAAATTAGCATCTTCACCACCGCCCAATCACGGCGCCGCTGCAACCCGACGTGAAACGTGCCCAGGTCGTCCAAAGCCGTCGCATCGCAGACAAACGTGTGCGCCAATGGAAACAGCAGCGCACATGGAACGGCTTCGGACCCAATCGCACGTGCAATTCACAAGATACTCGTCCCGAACATGCTGTACATACGTTGCCAACCCGTGAGCGCCGACGCCGCCTCATCCACCTCGATGCCATACTCCTCAATGCAGCACTGAAATGGTTTATTGCTTAGCTCCTCCCCCCCGGCCTGCTCTTCCAGATTGCCCCACAAGAGAAATAGCTTCTCCTTGAGCTGTTCCAACAGCCCATCACGGTGCTGCAAGTCATCTGGATCAGGCAAGTCGCGAAACAGATACTGCGCCTGTTCATGCTGCAGATGCACCCACAGCGAATCTCGTTTCCCTGCTCGGCCATGGTCGCTCGCTTCTTCCAGCAACAACGAGAATGCCCACTCGTACTTGGGCGATGCCTCGTAGTAGCATGCATCGGGATCGTGAATGCCGTCCTTCACACCGGGCTGCACCACGAATTCCTCAAGCGACTTGGGGTGGTAGTCAATCACCCGCACGCATGCTCGGTACTTGGCATTGATGAAGGGCAGCACGTAACGCACTCCATTCGGTGTTTGGTTCGTGTGGCGCGCATTGTCCGCATCGAGTATCTCCTTGATGCTTTGAAACACTTCTCCCTCGTCGTGATGACATCGTATGTTCGGGTTCATGCCAATGTCATCCGCCTGTGCTGCTGCTGCGGCGGCGGCGGCAGCTTTCTTCTTCTCGCGCTTTCTCGCTTTCTTGTTAGACTTCGTTGGTTGGGCAGCTTCACTTCTTTGGAGAAGCTTGGCATCTCGTTCGATCCAATACTTCTCCTTCCTTTTGAACATGGCCTGGATCTCGGGGCCAGATGTGTCCTTGATTCGGTGCACTTTGATCTTCTTGTCATCCAGATGGTCTGGCCACATATCACCTTCGAGATCCCCAGGCGATGTTCTACGCTTCACATTTCTCAGCAGCACCACATCGCCCTCGTTAAGTGTCGAGGCAGCGACCACGGCGTGAGGCGGTTTGAGATTGATTTTCATCACAAGATGTCCAAACGGCCCACGCCAGCTCTTCTTCGGCGCGTTACTGTAGCCATACGCATCCCCATCGCGTTCTCCAGGCTCTTCCTCTGGGGGAGCATAGTAGCGCAGATATTCGTTGGCCGTATAATCAGTGATGTAGAGATCGCATCCTCCATACTGCGTTGGAAAACATTTCACCACAAACCCAACGACGTCTGCGAAGTCCCAGGTGCGCAAGTCTTCAATCAGCCTGAACTTGGGACCAAAGCCACTTACTGTCGCGTTGCAGTTTTCCGAGGTTCTTGCACGTTTGGCAGGCCGTTGATCGATCCCGTCGTCTTTTTCCAGAGCACGAGTTGCTGCTTTGACATCCAACTGCTCGATTCTGCCTTTCATTTCCACGTTAATGTTGATGATGTACTCTTGTTCGACTAAGCCGAAATTCGCCTTGTCTTTTTCCGTTCCCAGCCGTTCAATGAAGTTCTTGGTGTAGGCATACTTGAAGCTGGGATTGGGGATAGCGGCTCTCGGAAACACAAGGCAGGCCGTCGACCAATTCGTCAAGGCGATCCGCTGATGTTCCCATGTTGCCATTTTCACGGTTCGGAGCATTACAATATCTCCGATGCTGCGCACCCTTGGCAGACTATCAGCGTCTTCCTTGAAAGAGCGGCATGTCAACCCTTTGGAGCCTTCTACTGCCATGGACAATCTGTAATCCAGCAGTCTGAACGTGAGCATGCTCTGGCGAGTCCTCGTCTGCATCGGCTCCATGAAATCGACCACGATTCCGATGATGTTGACGAAGGCGCCCTCAGGCTGCTTGTATGCAGCGGCGAGGTCTATGAAGCCCTTTGGCGGAGTCGCGATCGACATGATGGCCACGGTGACTCGAAGCCAGCCCGGGGAATCTTGCGAGAAGGTGACGCGCGAAGTGCGACTGATCTGCAGCGCAGGTGTGGCAGGGATTCAGTCTCGCAGAGCAAATGATGCTTTTGTCGATTACTTTGTGATGGCGATGCGCTTCACGGAGTATAGTTCCTGCGCCAGCGCGGCCAATGATCGCGGTGAGGTCTGGAGTCTGCCAACATGGTACAGATGTTGCGGCGCCGAGCTGTTCGACCGCGGTGAGCAATCGACGACGCGAACCCGTCCTTGATCGCGTTTGACTGTGGCTCCTTCTGCGCGCCTCAGTGCGCTCAACAACAGTTGCTATTGGCAACGTGATCCGCGGCCGTAAATAGGTGTGTTCATCTCTGGACGTTGCTAGCAATACGGTCGCGTGAGACCGACGCGTACGGCTGAAAGGCTATCATCCTGCGTTGCACGTGAATTCCGGAAGGCTGCAGGGTCCGATGCGAAAGGAGTGTCCGCAACAGACACTTCACCGCCGTTCGCGAACCGACGTTCCTGCCGTTTGCTTCCAGCGTGCCGCCCGAGCAATCAACTGTCTGCCGTTATTCTGCTCACACTTAAGCATCACTTCTGGGAGCCAGCGTAGCTCGCTCGACGCCTTACCACATTACCTGGCGGATACGGTACCCCTCGATTGTCGCCCGGTACCACGACTTTTCCACGGACAGAACGAATCACAAGCGAGGAGCGGGACTAGTCAACTGCGGTGTTTTTAGAGAAATCGACCACTTGCGGCGTCACACACGTCTTCCTTCCTTCTGCAGCTTGCTTCTCACCCAGACCACCAAGTCAAGTGCCACCAGATCGCGGTCTCAGCTCAGCCTGTGAACACCTCGCGTCCGGCACTCCGCTGCACAACAACACCCATCACTTGCTCCCGCACGAGAACCGGCCAACATGGCGGAGCGCTACATTCCCGAGCACCGCCGCAACAACTTCAAGGCGAAGAGCACGTTCAAGCCCGACGAGCTCCGCCGCCGCCGCGAGGAGCAGCAGGTGGAGATCCGCAAGCAGAAGCGCGAGGAGAACCTCGCCAAGCGACGAGGCATCGGTGCGGGTGGGGATCGGTTGGGAGCCTCGCTCGGCGCTGCTCCTGACAGCGACGATGAGGGCGCCACGAACGAGAGCCAGGTATGTGCATGTCCTCTGATCCCGACTCGCTTGATCCAAATGACTGACGAGTCACGCAGCTGGACGAAGAGCTCCCACAGATGGTGCGGGGCGTGTTTTCGGATAAGATAGAGGACCAGATCGCAGCTACGACCAAATTCCGAAAATTGCTCTCGAAAGAACGCAACCCTCCGATCGAGCGGGTTATCGAGAACAACGTCGTCCCGAGATTCGTCGAATTCCTCCGCTCTCCACACACTCTCGTCCAGTTCGAGGCAGCCTGGGCACTGACCAACATCGCCTCTGGCTCAGCCCAGCAGACCCAGGTTGTTATTGAGCACGGAGCGGTGCCCATCTTTGTCGAATTGCTGAGCAGCCCCGAGCCAGATGTTCGAGAGCAAGCCGTTTGGGCGCTGGGAAATATTGCGGGAGACAGCCCGGCATGCAGAGATTTTGTCCTCGCTCAGGGCGCTCTGCAACCGCTTGTGCGTCTCCTCGGCGACAGTCGCAAGCTGAGCATGCTCCGCAATGCAACATGGACACTCAGCAACTTCTGTCGTGGCAAGACACCACAACCAGACTGGAACACCATCGCGCCGGCGTTGCCCGTCCTCGCCAAGCTGGTGTATTCTCTCGACGATGAAGTTCTCATCGACGCCTGCTGGGCTATTTCTTACCTCAGCGACGGCTCCAACGACAAGATTCAAGCCGTCATCGAGGCCAACATTCCTCGTAGATTGGTCGAGCTGCTCATGCATGCTTCGACCTCCGTCCAGACGCCGGCTCTTCGCTCAGTGGGCAACATCGTTACTGGAGATGACGTTCAGACCCAACTTATCATCAACTGTGGGGCTCTCACGGCTCTACTGTCGCTATTGAGCAGCACCAAGGACGGCATCCGCAAGGAGGCATGTTGGACGATCTCCAACATCACAGCTGGCAACAGCACTCAGATTCAAGCCGTGATCGACGCCAACATCATTCCACCATTGATCCATCTCCTGAGCCACGGCGACTTCAAAACCCGGAAGGAGGCTTGCTGGGCGATCAGCAATGCCACGAGCGGCGGACTGCAGAAGCCCGACCAGATCCGCTACCTTGTCCAGCAGGGCGCCATTCGTCCTCTCTGCGACCTCCTCGCCTGCCCTGACAATAAGATCATTCAAGTCGCTCTTGATGGATTGGAGAACATCCTGAAGGTTGGCGATATGGATAAAGAAGCACAAGACGGTAGCGCGGAGCCGCCAGTGAACAAGTACGCTCTGTTTATCGAGGACTGCGGAGGCATGGAGAAGATTCACGACTGTCAGAACAACAGCAACGAGGAGATCTACATGAAGGCCTACAACATCATTGAGAAGTACTTCTCAGATGAGGACGGCGATGCCGAGCCGAACGACCTCGCGCCTGCTCAAGGCCAGGATGGTCAATTTGGGTTCGGTGCCCAGCAACAACAAGCGAACTTTAACTTTGCCAACGGCGGCGACGGCGAGAGCATGGACATGTAAGGGGCACCAAGAATTGCATCCAAGTCCACTCCTCCAAGCCGCGCCGCATAGCGTGCGGCCCTGGTCATTGACGATCCGGAGGCCCGCACCACATGCAAGCTTCGATCACTTCACGTGCAGCGGTAAGTTAGCAGCAGAAAGCGCGTGGCCGCCTCGTTCGCCGTCCATGCCTGCGCACAGTTGCACCATCCATCCCCACATGAGCATCGGCCAGTCTCGATTTCGCCCAGCATCATCGCAGCACCGCACAAGGCTCCACCTGTCCATCATTCAGCAATGTCGAGCCCACGATAAGCCAACACATCATCCTTCTTCACTGATACCCCCCCAAAACTGGACCCCTTTGACATACACGACACCTCATGGCCATACACGACATGCCTTCTCTTTAATGACATTTGACGTCATGGACCTACCAGTTTCGATGTCCCAAGGCGTTGGTGGTGGCATCCTTCTTGCGTAAATGGTTCACGCTCAGGGATTAAAGAGGCAGCTGCACAGAAGACGAGCGCACTTTGTGAGCGCTGGCAAGCTACGGGCAAGCTTGGGTGGACGCGTGGCACGTTTGCGTTCCGTGTTGATAGAAAATCGAATGAAATGCAGCATTACAAAAGACGTTTTGTACATGTGCCATTTTCCAGTGCACGCCGCCCGCTGAGTCATGTAATGAGCTGGATAAAGGTAGCAATCTCGATGGCACTCCGGCATCTTGTGGTTCGTGATTGCTAATGTCTAGGATGTGATGACGATCAGACGGTGCGCAGGCGGCAGATTTGGGAATCGAAGAGCATTGTAGTGAGTATCAAGGTTGAGCCGACAATCAACTCGACGTGGCATCTATCGTGCGTCGAAAAACGGAACCTCACAACCACAGAGCGTGCCTTTTGCACAATATCACGAGCCTCAACGACGAGCGTCTGCGCAAAGAGCGTCGGTCTGAATTCCGTCCTTCGTGGTGCACAAGCAAAAGGATATATTACAGACTCCACAAATAGGGACATTGCCACGCAGAGGTGTCTCAGGTCTTCATTACCGTGTGCCCACATTCAACCAATCATTACCAATGCGGCGTGTCGAGCTGGCACAGTGCCACAGGCATGTCGAGAACGACGTCGGTAGATCCGGAACTGGAGCAAAGTCAATGTGGCATGGAAGGCGAAGTGGACGGCATCTGTGACTCTGCCTCCTGCGACCCGTTGCGTCGCGGCGCTGGTGAAATGTCCCCTTGTGCGCAGTGGCTCGTGGTGCTGATGAGATGGTGAGATTGCCTCAATCTCGGCGAACGCCCAGCTCCCTTTGCAGGAGGCGACCAACCGACGCTCTGTTTTGTCCCGCTTTCCGCTCCTCGCTGCCACAGCCACACCACATCAGCGCACTTTAATCGCATAGCAACAACAGCGGCATCTTCTCTCACAGCACTACTCGTACCGCAACCGCCCGCTGCCGTTCTGCTGCAGCTCTCCGTCTTGGGGGGGTCGTGCCAAGCCCTCTGGGATGCTGCCAACAGCGGCGCTTCTTCTCTGCCCATCTGTCCTCGCTTCGGCCGACCAATTACTCTCCTCTCCTTACAAACTGCCCTCTCTGACTGCCACCCTCCGTCGGCGCGACGACCACTGACACACGACCCGCCACACGCATCCAGCGCTACCGTCCCAGCACCCGGCGTGCTGCAGTCGCGCGCCCTGGGATCGTGCAGCCCTCTGCGAGCCACCGACGAGTCTAGCGGTGCCGAGCGCGGGACAAAGCACCACGACGACGACGCCCATCGCCGCCGGCATCACTACCTCTCCGCCCTCACCGGCCAGTACGTCGCCGTCCTTCCCCGCCGCCGGGATCCAATTCGACGTGGGTGCGTCTCGCGAGATCCATCATCCTCCTTGCCCGTCTGCCACCGCCCGACGCAGGACAGCATAGCGCCCTCCGCCTGCTTGCTTGCCTGCTTGCCATCCCGAGTCCATCGAATCTGCTGCCGTCGTCTCACGCCTCGCGTGCCGCATCTCATCCAACCTGGCCTCTGGGACTTTCGAGTGGCTGGAGCGACGCAAACATGCGTGAGGTCAATTTCAGCATCCCCAACGCAAATAAGGCGTCGGTCGGCATCACCACCGCCCTCTACGACCGTCGTGCGTTGGACTGCACCTCAACACTGCCGCTCATCAATTCGCTCAACAACCTCGCATATCTGACCACCTCCTCGGGCCGCATTCGAGACATTCTCACCGTCGATGGCGGTATCGAACGCTTGGTATGCATCCTCAAAGAAGGACGGAGCAAGGACATGATGGAGATGTGGAAGTGGAACCTGGCGTTCCAGTGCATCGTGAACATCGGGGTCAGGGGATCGGAAGCCGTGCGCACACGAGTAGTGGAAGCTGACGTGGTACCCGTCATCGCGACCATCCTGGACAATTACTTCCAGGTCGTGGAGAAGAGCAGAGAACGAATAGAGCTGGAGAATCGAAAGAAGTGCCCATTTGGATCCTCGCGAAGTTTCTCCAGGTCGTCGAATAGAACCGATACACAGGACCCGCGCAGTGGCAGGAGTCGACGCCATGCACCTCCGCCCATCTCCATTCCGGAGCCTACAGAATCCCCGGAAGAAGAGCAAAGCGGCGAGACCACGCCCACGGTACACACCGCGAACTTGTCTCTGAGCTCGCCACCAGAACGGACTACATTCTCGCGTCAGAACACTCGAACAACGACTGGTGGACGAGTGCAGTTCACCTCGCCGACCGCACCCAGCCGACAGCCAGAGCCTCCCATGTCCTCTCTGACACTACAGAGTAATGCTTTCGTGCGACCCGTGCGAGACGCCGATCGGCTACCTTCGATGATGCCAACCTTGCACGCGGAGCTGAGCTCGCAGCCGCAGTCTCCCACCACGCCTGGCGCGCCTATGCAGCAAGCAGAGAGCAGTCGACCTCGGCGGAGACCATCGATCCGCCACCAGCTTTCCATATCCGGGTCGGACGACGATGGTCAGATTGAGGAGGCTGCGGAGGAGCAATCGACAGGAGTCGAATCGGAACCCATGGTGGGGATTACTGGCACAGACATCGCGATGGAGGATATCAGAGCAGACATAGAAACTCAGAACAACGGCGTTGCCCTGGCCGCCATACCCGATGTGCGGAGCGTGGACGACGAGAGCTTTCATCTTCAGCAGCCATCGAACGACGGCAGTCACACGGCGACTCCAACCCAAGGGCCAGCCACTGTTGTACAAACACAACTTCCAGCCACTGGAACCGTTCATGCAACACCAACCACCCTGCAACAGACCCCGGCATGGTATCCACAAAGAGGATTGCCGCTTGATCGACCCGCGCCGGCGAGCATCTTGGCTGCCATGCCTCGCGACGAAGACGTACTCATGTCACTGCAGCTGCTTGCGTACGTCTCGAAATATTGCAACCTTCGATCATACTTCCAGCAATCACATCTCGTACCACGGCTGAAGATCGACCGTGAGCTGAAGATGCTCGACCCGGACTACAACCCGGCTTCGCACTCGCTACCGACCCAAGAAGAACTCGAGGACGAATGGGACAACGAATTCGTCAAGAAAGACGACAAGAAGCCGTACAACATCTTCCCTCTGATCGAAAAATTCACCGCAAAACACTCCTCTCGGCACGCGCAGAACCCGCCATCACCGCAACAGGGTGACATGCAATACTGGGCCGGCGTGGTGATGCGAAATCTGTGCCGGAAAGATGACAGTCGGGGCGGCATCAGACAATGCGCATACTGGCAATGCGGCAAGTGGGAAGAGTTTACGCGCCAATTCGCGAAATGTCGGAGATGCAGGCGGACCAAATACTGCAGCAAAGAGTGCCAAAAGGGGGCCTGGGGTAGCCACCGCTTCTGGTGCGTTGCAGCTGAAGACAATCGGGACGGCGAGGCGGGCGCCAGCGGAGAACACAGGCACCGCTCTCACCGTCACCACCACCACCACGGACACTGAAGGGCTGGAATGTCCACATACAACTAATGCTCACATAGAGTGAGCCTCGTCCTGTCGATTGAGCGTTCCGCTTCATTGCAATTTACGAAAGCATGGCATGGCATGGCGCTGGCAAGGCGTTCGAGCACAATTTGTCACCAATTGGGGTCGTTGATGATTGCGACCTCCACGAAATGATCTAAATTATACCATCGAAGACATGACAGCGACTGCTTGTGCGCACATCATCATGCCTCGGGTCACGACATAGGAAGCATAGGAGCTCTTGAATTGGAGAGAGAGCTCCCTCATTGGATCATGATACCACTATGAGCAAATCTGCTTATTTGCTTTGTCTTTGTTTTTCTTACCGGGATGGGTTGGCGGGGAATTGCATAGGTACAGTGATCCTATCGTCGAATGAGGAGATTCGAGTGAGGGTCTTGTGTGCGCGGTGCACGAACGAAAAGTAGCTTTAGCTAGTCGGAGCATCCATGGCACTTGAAACTCATTCTTGTTGTTCAATCTTTCTCTCTGTCTATGCTCTCGGTTTCGCCTCCGTTCACGACTTTAGTGATTCGTATTGGCGTCGATGACTCGTATTCGGGAGTGAAGGACGATCTCTCCGCTGCGATAATCTCAGACCATGCATAAGAGATGTCATAATTGTTTTGGGTCGAAGGAGCATTGCCCAATGTCATTTAACAAGAGATGATCAGTCAGCGACTCATTTTTTTTGTCTCTCGCTAGGAAGTGGACCTTCAATCAATCCCCATCCCTATCCTCTCTCGCACATACTCTGGAACCACATACACCCTCTCCTCGGGCGCCAACCCCCTCGCCAGCAAGTCCTTGCCGTCGACATCTCCCTCTCGATCCAGCACGCTTTTCATCTTCTCCGCCCTCTTGGTAACGTCTTCGATACTCGAAATCCATTCTCGGATCCATTGTTCCCGCACCGTACCTGGAATTCCGATCTGGATGCTTCTGTAATCTAGTTTCTCGAGCCGCGGTCCACGTTCAGGATCCCATTGGATCACGACACTTTGTCCTTTTGAGTGGGGTTCGGATGCGATGACGGCGTGTTCGAGGAGTTTGATGAAGTTTTCGTGTTCCATTTTGAGGGCGAGAATGCAAGCTTGGTTTTTGTCTTTGGATGCGTAGCCGCTGCGGTACCTGGATGGTATTGGCACAAAGGTTAGTGGGGGGGTGTTGGAGAAGGTTGTCTTTGGGCGCATTTCTTCGTCACTTACATCATCCAGTTCCAGCTGGGCTTGATCCATGTAGCACGCTTTGGAGCATACTGAGGTGAGGCGTCGAGACGCTGGGCGGAGACTGCAGCTTCGGCGATGTGGGAATTGTACGCTTGGAAGACGGTAATATTATCTTCGTCAAAATGGGCGCGGATGCAGCGTTGTGCCGTTGCAGATGTGTCGGATGGCAATGCCATTGTGCGTTTCGTATCTCGATAGACTGTTGAGACCCTTCAGATGAATGTTCATCTTTTCGTGCTTGGTTGAGTATTTGGCTCATTGTAGCCGTGGGCGGTGATCGCTTTTGTCGGTTCGTCACCGCTTTTGGTGGAGGCGCAGCTTCAGAGCACAAACACCACCAGCACAGCCCACAGCACCTACACTGTCGATCTTGGAATATGTCAACAAACTCCATGACACATTGTCAATGCGAGACATGTCGCCCATTACAGCATTTTGAACGACCTTGCTCCTGGTGTCACAAGATGCGCAAAAGTCGAAAAGTCACCAATGTCTGGCCAAATGCAACAAAGACACATCGGGAAGGGGTGCTCGCTGCTTTCAAATATGCTTGCCCGTAGCACGTAGTTTCGCCTGGCGTGATTTGACAAATTACGTCGACCGGTATTGGCTTAAAGTGGCGTGTCGACGCTCGCGAGGACATCTTCTATGACATCCTCTTTCGTGACCCCTTCCAACAATTGCTCAAGGGCACGCGGGTCACTGCCCCAAAGCAGGCTCTTCTCATTCTCCGGAGTCGCCAGAACAAGACGATGCGGATATATCTTGCGTGCTGCCAGCGCGATCAATGAAGGTGGCACATAGTCGAGCCCATGAAGAGGTGCAAGCGCCATGGCAAGTATTCTGAGCTGTCGGGTAGCAGTGGCCGTGACTCCCGCTTTCACATAACGGCTATTGCGCATGAAGATGACCACATTGTGTAGATATTGAGCGATCTCAGCCGTCATTTCTACTGACTGCGTAAGCTCTGCGAGTCGTTTAATGTCTGCTACTGGGAATGTCGGTGGCGCGAAGTATTTGGGGTTGGAGTGGTTTTCCAGATGTGGCAGACCTTCGTCTGGACTGTGAAAATGGGACACGCAGAAACAGTCATTGAGATGTCGGGTCAACCGTGCGGTAGGATTCGAGAGAACGGTGATGAACAGCAAGTCTTTGGGCGCGACGTGCATGGCAGATCGCGTGAAGATACGCGCTGATCTGAGCAGCTCGAAGGCTTGAATCTGCACACCCTCGGGAGCCGTGTCCAGACCAGTGGCAATGATGACACCCGGGATGCGTTTTTCTTCGAGATTGGCTATGCTCCCCATCCTGCTACCGCCAGGGCTGGCTTGGCGTACGGGCGTGAAGTTGACCGTGAGACTTGGACGAGCCTTGGTGTAGTCCTGGTGGACGGCATCTTCTAGGCTGTCTTCGTTGTCGATGAGCAAGCCTTCGTTAAACTCGTCCACTGTCGTCCGCGAAGTGCATTGTACCACGGCAGGATGAGTCCCGAACAAATCAATGCAAGATAGTCGAAGTTCTTCTTGTAGGTTCTGAACCACGTCCACGGCGGTAGAGAAGATGCAGTGGACTTGAGCAACGGAAGATACTAGAAGCGCCAACTCCAGATCATGCAATTCTTCGACTCGTTCTAGTATTGACGTGTCCATGGTATGAGAAGGTGTCCTCGTCCGGCACTTTGATTGGAGATGGACATCCCAGGTGATGGTGTTGTTGTGTCATGTCGGCGAGACCAGCCAAGCGTTCGTTCGTCACCGCGGTCCAAGCTCGCGAGCCGGTCAGCAGCTGCTCTGCCTCAACTCTACCTCAGGCAGAAGAACGATCTCGCTCGTACTCACTATGCGCTCGAGATGAGGAGCAGAACCGCAAGCGCGCACCATGTCCAAGCCGACCGCAGGATGGGAGCGCATTGGCGACCGCTTCTACCGCAAGACTGAACTGTACCGCGATGTTTTCGACCCCGAACTCGAGCTTGAGAACTACTCAGTCGCCGGCGCTCCTTATAGTGGTGCTGTAGGTAAGCACTCTCTGCAGCTGGGTATGGCCCTCGCTGACCCGCGCAGCGCTGCGACGCGATCCCTCCAAAGTCTACTCATTTCGAGGCCCGCACTCCTCCAAAGCGACCATCGACATTCACAGCTGCGCCGGCAAGCTGATCCAACAAATACAATGGGACAAGGGTAGCATCAAGTGCGTGGGCTGGTCAGAAGATGAGAAGCTGCTGGTTGTGATCGACGATGGCACCGTGCGCCTATATTCGGATCTTCAATCCGACTTTACGCCCTTCAATCTCGGCCACGGAGCGGAGGACCATGGCGTGGTATCCTGCAAGTTCTGGTCGAGCGGCTTTGTTGCTCTGCTTGGGAATAACAGCTTAGTGGCTGTCTCGCGATACGATGAGCCGCGACCACAGCTACTGGCATCAGCCCCGCCTGGCGAGGTAGTGTCATGGGCGATTATCTCCCCCGAATACACGTCCTCGCGCTCAGTGGAAGTCCTACTTGCAATCGAGCAGACGGTCTATGTCGTGGATGCTGTGGAGTGCGAGGACCGAAGCCTACAAGCTGGACCGTTCAGGCACATCGCCGTCTCACCCAATGGCAAGTTCATCGCGCTCTACACCGACGATGGCAAGGTCTGGGTCATAAGCAGCGACTTTCAAGATCGTTTCAGCGAGTACGACTCCAAGGCGAAGACGCCGCCCAAAGATCTACAGTGGTGCGGGAACAACGCAGTTGTGCTCGCCTGGGAAGACGAATTACACCTTGTGGGGCCGAACGGCTCTGCGTTCAAGTGGTTCTACGACTCCTTTCTCCATCTTCTGCCTGATATTGATGGTATCCGCATATTAACGAGCGACGTCTGCGAGTTCCTGCAGAAAGTACCGGATGCTACCGAAGAGGTTTTTAAAATTGGTTCAGACTCTCCGCCTGCCGTACTGCTAGACGCTGTCGTGCAGCTAGACAACAAGTCACCTAAAGCCGATGACAACATCCAGCTTATTAGACCAAATTTGGACGAGGCTGTCGATGTCTGTGTACGCGCTGCCGGTCACGAGTTCAATGTACACTGGCAGAAGCAACTTCTGAAGGCAGCATCATTCGGCAAGTCGGTATTGGATCTGTATAACAGTGACGACTTTGTGGACATGACTGAAGCTTTGCGCGTCTTGCACGCCGTGCGAGATCATGAGATTGGCTTGCCTCTGTCGTATGAGCAATACATCCGCCTCACGCCGGAGCGACTCGTGCAACGGCTGGTCAGCCGACAAGAGTACCTATTAGCACTGAAAATATCCGAATACCTGCACTTGCCGGTCGACAGAATCTACGTACACTGGGCACGTCAGAAAGTTCGGAGCTCAACCACGGACGAGGAAAGCATATCCCGCGAAATTGTGCGCAAGCTTCGGGGCAAGCGTGGCATTTCTTTCGAAGAGGTTGCACGAGCAGCATACGATGAAGGCAGAGGGAAGCTTGCAACTCAGTTGCTTGAAAATGAGCCGAGAGCTGGAAAGCAGGTCCCTCTCCTTCTGGACGTGGGCGAGGAATCTGTGGCCCTAGACAAGGCCATTGACAGTGGAGACACCGACCTGGTCTTATATGTGCTGCTCAATCTGAAGAAGAAGATACCACTTTCGAGTTTCTTCCGGACAATCAACAGCAGACCTGTCGCCACAGCGATCGTAGAGTCATCAGCAATCGACCAGGATGCCGAACTGTTGAAAGATCTCTACTACCAGGACGATCGAAGGTTAGATGGCGCCAACCTACTCATCTCAGAAGCGTTGTCCGCGAGCGAGGTACATCCCGCGAATGAGAAACTGAAGATGGCTGCAAAGTTGCTTCGCGACATTAAAGAGTATGCGCCGCAAGTCACAGCAGTGGAAGAAGCGCAGAAGCTGCTCCGTTTCCAGGAAACATTCGAAAAGGAGCTGAATGAGAGCTACGTTGGAATGTCGGTGAATGAAACGATGAGCAAACTCATCAAGCAAGGAAACATCAAGCGATCGCAGAAGGTTCAGACCGAGTTCAAAGTCAGCGACAAGACTTACTGGTGGATCAGATTGAGGGCACTCGTAAGCAGGCGAGATTGGAGGGAGCTGGAAGAAACCGCCAAACAGCGGAAGAGTCCCATTGGATGGGAGGTAAGTGGCATCGAATCAAAGTATCACCACTGGTCTGACACACACGCAGCCATTTTTCAACGAGATTCTTGGTGCAGGAAACCCGAAAGTTGCTTCGGTGTTCATACCCAAGTGCACTTCGCTTACGCCCGCCGAACGCATTGAAATGTGGGTCAAGGTTGGTATGGTGAACAAGGCAGGCGAAGAAGCGTTGAAGACAAAGGATCGAGCAGCGCTTGAAGAACTGAGGTCGAGGGCCAGCGGACCACAAGTCCTCGATATCGACCGCATGATTGCTCAAGTGTCCAAAGGACGGTAGGACAAGCAAGAAGTTGCTGATCCCGGTCTTGTAGAGGCACGACGTCGGCAATTGCATCGTCACACCCCGCATTGTAGTAGCGACCAAGAACACCGCTCGTAACGTGGAGAGGCGTTCGACGATGGAGTTACCGCGAAACCGATGCCATCTGCCGAGAAATCAGACCTTGGTAAATACAACCACTACTACGGCATGTCAATATAAAGTTCTTTATGTTCTAGTACTGCGCAACTATACAGGCCTCTCTACCCAACAACAATTTCTATCATCTATCTAGCCATTCATCATCAACATGCACTTCAGCATCCTCACCACCCTATTCGCCGCGGCAGCTTCTGCCACAGCACAGACCGTCCTCCCACCAAAGACTGCCCCGATCCCTCCCGGGTTGGTATGGCTCTACACAGCATTCGCAGACTGCGAGCCTACACTGTTTGCAATGCAAACCCCCAAGGGCATTCGCCAAGCAATTCCCATCGTCGTAAGTCGTGCACCTCTCTCTCTCTCTCTCAGTAACCTTTCTTTTTTCGCTTTGACTTCTCCAAGAAACGAATTATGTACAACAATGACTAATTTTCAACGATACTTTCTTCGTCATGTTCAGGGAGGCAATTTCACCGGCCCTCACCTCTCCGGCAAAATCCTCGACCTCGGCGCCGATTGGGGCCTCACCGATCCCCAAACGGGACTCTTTTCCGCAGACACGAGATATAATTTACAAACGCACGACGGGGCGAATCTTTTTTTGCAGACGAGTGGGAATTCGAATCCTGGTAAGCTGATGAAAACTTTTTTTTTTTCGTTCGGAATTATCGCGGCAACGGAGGTGTGGAAAGTTTGTTTGTTTGTTTGTTGGACTGGACTGAACTGAACTTGAGAGAGAGAGAGAGAGAGAGAGAGAGAGTTGTCGATTATTGATGATTGAATGTTGGTTATTGATGATTGATGATTTGATGAATAGATGGAACTTCTCACCTTCGAGTGGTGATCGAAACGGGCAGTGACAAGTATTACTGGTTGAATAATGTGGTGGCGTTTGGGCTTTTGCAGATGGTTGCGACGAGCGAGACGGTTTTCACATTGAGGATTGATGTGTGGCATGTAAGTTGTCCCTTGTTTCTTTTTTCTTTTTGTTTGTGTTCTTCCCTGTTCTGTGCTGTACAGCTAGCTCATTACCATTGAGTTTGTCCTGTGGGGAAGTATATGTACTGACATTTGTGATTCTGATGAAAAACAGCTCGAAGGACCGAAATATAATGGTACGTTCGTCAATGGCACGACGTATGGACTTTGAAAGTCTGAGAGAGGAGGAGATGGGAAAGAAACAAACCTTTGGAAAGATGAGGGTTACAATTTGTTGTCAGAGCTGCGTTGTGAGAGGCCCTTCTGCGATCCGAGGACATCGCAGGTCGTCATCTCAGCAGCAGTCTTGATGGAAGGAGAGAGGCAGGGAAGTAGTTCTACATAGTTCTAAGCTAACCACGGACTCCGAGACTTGGGTATAGCTCATCATGAGCTGACGAGAGCAGTCGTGTATGTAGTCTTAAACCTAAGCTTTTAACTAAACGTATTAGAAACGTTTGCAAGTGGACAGCTAGATTATCAAGTGGTCGGCTTGGCGCACTTACTAAGCGCGGAATGCTGCCGTATGGACAGCCGAGGTTGCCCCTATGGACAGCTGACATGCACGCACGTTTGGCTGCGTGTTCGTTCTTGACTTTGGTATATGCCTTGACCGAAACATGGTCGGCAAACAGTGGCATCAATCGAATCCAGTGGATTGTACTTGTGATGTTCGTGTTGAAGTGCGTGCTGATCTCCATCTCTGTCGTGACCGCTGTGGGTGGTATTAGTGAAACACGTCAGCAGTCCCAGCCCCAGAAATCGCGCAAGACGTGAGGCATTTATCGTCATGTCATGGGGTAAGTGGTGGAAGATAGACATGCAGCGCGAATCCTCTGCTGGTTTTGCAGTTCTTCTCATTGCTCTGCTATTGATGATGGAATGGATGCTCCGACTGTGGAGTGCTATATATGCTTTCATGATTCTCTCGGGTCTCTTCAGCATTCGTCATGATGCGTTCCGCTTGAACGCTACAGAAAATATCAAACGAGAAATGCAATGTTCATTGACAGCTGGACAATCGCAGGTCTTGTGCATCACGCACTTTCCCCGATCCAACGCTTTGGGATCCCGCCCTTTTGCTCAGGCATCGAGCTGGACTCACGAGGTGGTAGCCAGATCTTTGCCCGCCCTTGCTCCAGCTTGCCTTGACGACGCATGTTCATCTCCAAGACGACCACGCGCAAGAAGTTGGAGTTTTCTCTCACCTCACGCTGTCGCCCGCCAACCTGGCCAAGGAGAGCCCTTCCAGCTTCGGAACTGGGGTTTGGTGCTGCTCGCCTAGGGCCTGGCCGCTTCCGTCCGCGATTGTAGGTTTGCATCTGGATGATGGGCGCGTCGTCTACGGCTTCTGCGAGGAATGGAGCGTGAAGTGCCTCTTGAAAAGGTGCTTCTTGCTCCTCGAAGGTGAGAGGCATGGGATTCAAATATGGCCGTTGGGCTGGCGTTGGATTGCCATCGCACGCCGGTCGGACCTCGGAGCTGAACCTTGGAAATAGGAATGGATGAGACCAGAGCATGTCGTCCATCGGAGGAGCAGCAGCTCTCGATAGGGAAGGCATTGCACCCGTCCGTCCGAGCGAAGAAATGGAGTTGACCGCAGCTTCTTTTAATGATTGCAGTGATGCAGTCAAGTTGGACTTGAACGAGGATTTTGACTTGACGACCACGCGCTTCTGCTTTGGAAGGGGCTGCAGCAAATCGGCATCACCCTCGATGTCTATGGGCGTGATCAGAGGGTGGTCCAGAGCGCAATCTATTGACGCGGGCAGTGACCTCGGCTTTTCCTTTTTGAAGTTGGTGATTGATTTCCGGCTGCGCAGAGAGCCGGGGGTGGAGGGACTGCCGATGGACAGGAGTGACTGGGAGTCGGAATCCAGAGATGGCATAGAATCGCTGGAGGCGGACCTGGCACTGAGATAGCCCGGGACGCTGTTGTCCTCGTCGTCGACGTCCAAGCTGTCCTCGAGCAAGACGCCCAGAGCGGCACTGCTCGGGCTTCCATAGGCCTGCCTGAGGGACTCATCATTCCTCCATTCACTGATCAACTCCTCGATGGAGATGCGGCGGCGCGTGGCGGGATGGGAGCGATAACGGTTGGGGCGGCGAGGAGGAATGGCAGTCACGGCGAGCAGTGCGGCGACGGCGGGCGGGAGGGCGTTTGGGTCGTGAGCCGAGGGTTTCCTCCGACCGATGCTGACCGTCGCGCTTCGTTTGGTAGCCATGTGGGGGGTCGATACGGCAACATTGGACGCGTTCGACGACGGGATGGTGACGGGGTCGGTGTTGGCGGATCGTCTCCGGTCGGGGTCCATGTGGGCAGCTGCGGTCTTTGAGCGGCGAGAGGGATGGCGGGAGGCAGCGTCCACGGCCGCCGAGCTGTATTTGAACGAGCTCGGCACCAGCATGGCCCTGGACGGCGCGTGGGCGTGCCGGGAAAGCAGCGATCAGGTGTAGTAAAATGCAGGAAACGCAAAGACTCGTGCGTTCGTCGCAGAATGGGCGCTGTGACGTGCCGGCATCCAGGGACCGGGACACGAGGTCGCGGGCGTTTCGTAATAATAATGGCGCGGCAGGAGGGTCCAGCAATATTGAGACTGTGAGCACGGCGACGGTGGAGCGGGGAGAGTCGTCTGTGTGAGATGAGAGACGCAAATAATACAGTAGCCCTGGCCGACTAGTGGTGGTGAGTGTGACAGCTGCCCAGCTGCGCGCCCCCGGCGAGACATGCGCACACCCGCGCCCATGGGTGGTCGCGATAAGGGTCACCACTCACGCGCCACGCTGCTGTGCTTGCGCTGCTTGCGATTTGCTGCTTGCTGCGGCCCTCCGCCCTCCGCCCTGTCCTGTAGCCGGTCGACGGTCTTCGCCGTCAGCCGGGGCCCGCCGCCTCGCGGGGATGACGAAGCACACGGAGTCATCCTCTCCCCCAGCCCCGAACGCGAAATCATCACCTTCCCAGACGGGGCCAGCGCTGCTTGGCGGGCCGGCAGATGCAGGTTCGCTGTGCTGCCATCTGCCCCGGGAATGGGATGCGCATGATTGCCGGCGCGTGGCCGCCTCTCAGCCCTGTATGTGGTTGTCACCCGGCGCGGCTGCCGACCTCTGCGAGCACGCTACGTACAGTAGTCGCCGGCAGACTTTTTGCAGACCAGCGCCGAAAAAATCCGCGTCTTGGTGGGCTGTTGCGGGAGACCCTTTCCGGGTTATAGCCGGACTGTCGCTAAATGCGCACCAGTTGCCAGGCATCCCCCACATGTTGGCCATGCTCGGAAGTCGGGCTAGGCGCGACGTACGTGGCTGCCTGCAAACCGTGGCTACTGTACATGTACTTTCTCCCCTCGACAATCATCACGTGCATGACTAGCCGACATGGAATGGCAAGCACTTCGTTCGTGGGAGCTATTAATGGCATACTCCTTTCCAAATGAAACACAAAATGCATCACTTCCCGAAAGACCGAGAGTCGATGCAAATGACTCTTGCTGGAGTTTTATGATCGCTGTGGGCCGGGCTGCGAATTCTTCAGGGAGCGCTGCTTGCTGCCAAAACATGGAACAAGGCCAGCGGGTGGATTACGGAACATGATTCCGACCGTGTAGCTTGAATGTATCCGGCAATGCTTTCACACACACAAACACACCACGAGTATCCTGTAGACAGAGCAGGCCCCAGCGAATCGAGGGGCTACTTGCTGCTGCCCAACTTACGACTCACCGCCATCATCATCGAACCACACCACCACTCCTGCCATATTTGCAAGGCCAAATCACCGACATCCAACATCACCACAAGCAAAACACGAATATTGTGCTACAACCGAGCCCTCGTTGGTGTCAACAGCACGCGCCTGATCCGTCATTACAGTGCATTTCACTCAGGTCGACAGGAGAGAACTACTTTCCACACGCCATCGGCCATCGGCTTCGTCGTCGGCAGCATGGATCATAACGTTGACCCGTGGAGAAACGAGTCATCATCTCCGCCAGAACTATGTACCATGACCTACAGTGGTAGTGCTGACAAGTTCCGAAGCAGAGAACGATAGGCTACTCTTCGGAAAAGATTATAATTACTGTACCAATACTGTACATGTACGTGTAGGGAATAAACTACAAATGTACTGCACTTCGTCCCCGCTGCCTTCTCATCAAGAACTGCTCCTCACCACAAGCCTTTGATTGTGTTTTCTTCCCAGCTTCCTCTTGCTGGGTCCACACAGGCGAGTAGTAGACATCGATTTACGCGAGTATCGTCATGCATCTCCAGCAAGCGACGACACATCATACATATGCGGGGCAGATCCTCGAAGCGAGGATTGATTGTCGATGATGTCTATCTACCACTCGATCTACTACAAACATACATGCATGCATGCAGCTCCTCACATGCGCACTTCTCACCTCGGATGACGGCATGACAGCATCATCAGCATCATCAAGGCGAGAGAGACGATCTGTTATCTGTTTATCAGGTTATCAGATTGCAACAAACAACCAAGGGAACGAACCAAGTGAAAATTATCCTATCCTTGCAATTCATGCCCTCGTGAAACTACCAACAATTAAGTATACACGCGCACAACCCACGCACCATGGAAGAAGACGCAGACCATCAAGGCCCGTCATCGTCTAGAGCGTGGTTGTGGTTCGGGTCCATACAACCAGTCAGTCAGCCAGCCATTCAATTTTGCCGCTGCACATCCAATAAAAGTCGTTCAAGTCTTCCTTCTATCCTCCTCCTCGAAGAAGAAGCAAATTCTTACAAAGTTGGACCCTTTCGAAAGGAAAGACGCTGTTTTCCCATACTATCTCTCGGTCCCGTTCTCTCCTCATCAAAGTGTGAATTCATCCACCAACGCCATGCATGCAACTGCGCAAATTTTTTTCGCTTCATACGTCTTCCCGGCCACGGCAGGGAGACGCTCAGTAAGTGCTACCGACGCTGCCGTCATCGGTCCACCCGGCCTCGCTGCCTTCGCGCCCCTCCTCGACGATGGGCTGCTCGCGGATGCGCTTGATGCCGCCGAGCTGACCGGACGCCGTGCCGGGTCTCTTCACCGTCTGCCTGAACTGGGATTGTTGGTGCTTCATCTTTGCGTAGTACGCCTCCGTTGCATCTGCCTCGTCGTTTTCCGAGTTGCTGTCATAAGTCTCCCAATTCTCGCTGCCGCTGACTTGGGATCCGCTCATCACCGAAGACGTGTTGCTTGTTTGGCGCGAGATCGGCGGTGCTGTGGGATACTCTTGTCGGCTCATGGGTCGCGAGGCGGTTGAAGCAAATGAGCCCACCGACCGGCTGAGCATATGCCCACGCGATGAGCCGTGCGACGAGGACGAGTGCATGCTGGAGTAGTGATTGTTCTCATACCGTCGGTCGTCATAAGGGTCTTCTTGCTCAATGTGACGAAGTACGCTTCCCGGTCGCTCAAGGTCCAGCCCGTTCTCCTTGTTGCTCCCCACTGGAGTGGGTGTCGGTGGTATGAACAAGTCCTTCATCTTTGGGGGTGGCGCGCGGGGCGGGCCCATGTTGCCTCGTAATGTGCGGTTGAGCTCATTGTCCTGGCTTGATATTGTCTTGCTCCTCTCGCGGCGTTCGGGCGAATTGTTACCATTAGGCAGCACGCCCATAGGCAGTCGGGAACCGGACGCCCCTGGGATCTTGGAGGGACTACCTCGAATCGAGCCATGCACTGAGACAGATGCCCCCAGCATTGACGCACCTAATGCTGAATGTCCTGTAGTAGAGGCGGCCAGTGGGTTGCGGTTCAAGTGTGCTGTCGGCGTCTTGCTTCGAACAGAGTTGCCTCCGCGTAAGGTTCCAGCGCTCTTGCTTTGTCCCAGATTGGGTCTTGCATCGCGACCAGCGCTCTTCGGTGCGTCTCGAGTTCCAGACAGGGCATTTGGAGTCTTGCTGCGAGGCGGTGGAGCTCTGGATTGTGCCGCGTCAAGTTCGTCCAAGTATCGCTGACCGTGTACGCAAAATGGACGACCATACTCCTCTTCCCAATCCTCCAAAGTCTTTCGGAGGTCGGCTTCAACTTTGGGAAGCTCCTTGGTGATACGCTTACGCAGTTTTTCTTCTCGTAACAGCTTTCCAGGATCACGCTTCTCGCCCTTGGCACCCTTTGACATCAGTCTCGATGCATCCTGGCTGCTCTTCTCCAAGTCTTCGCGATCTTGAATCAGGCTGCGGTGTCTGTCAACTGCAGCGAGGATGGGTGCTCGCTGTTCTCTCAAGGCTTCGAGCCTAGCAATTTCCTGCTCGTGTGCGGACAGGAGGGCGTCGGAATACACGTCGGAGAAAGCAGGCGCGAAATCCAACATCTCCTCCTCGGAAAAGTATAAGCCATCCCACAGTGCTTGCAGCTTGAACCTAGCATCCTCAACGAAAATGTGCAGGTTCTGTCGCTTGAGCTCGTTGAGTCTGGCCAACTCAGCCTCGAATTCGTTGATCTGACGAATACCGACACCCCGATTGCTGGCCAGGAACTGCTTGCGCTCAGCTTCGTTTACCCCGAGACGATCCCATAGGCCTTCGACTGCAGTTCGCAGCTCTTTCAGCCTTCGCTCGCGCTGTTGCTTCTCGCTCACGAGCTTGTCGCGCTTGACGGCAAGTCGCTGTAGGTCCTCCTTATGAATTCCCAATTGCTCGGGCGACTCTCGCGCGAGCTGGACGATTTGGCTGTCGATCTGTGCTTGTGGGACTCCCAGTTCGGAATAGAGATTGATGATCTCCTCACCGCATTGCGCTACTGTGACAACGCGTTTGTTGTATTCGTCGTACACTCGAGTGAACTCGTGGTCCAGCTTGGTGACGTACGTCGGAGAGAGGTCGAATGTGGGTGGAATGTCGGCTTTGGGTGCGGTGGGCGGCAGCTTGATTTTGACGAACGAAGGCTCGAGATGTGATGCGTACGACTCCAATGCCTCGACCAGCTTCTTGACCTGTTCGTAGCGCTCGCGATGCAGTTTGGCAATGGTATGGTGTTTTTGCTTAAGCCGCTCGATGCAGTTCAGCAGTGGATATGTGATCTTCAGGCCATCTTTTTCCGCCTCGTAATCGTCCTTTGGTCTAGTGTCATCTAGCGACCGCTCCATCTGGCGAATGGTCTTGATCAGACGCTGTGCCTCTTCGGTGAGGTCATGTTTTTCCTTTGCTACGAGATTGAGCTGGTTGTGCAGTGTTTCCGAGAGCGCGGAAAAGAGCTGGCGCGGGTCAGTTCACTGCTGTATCGCATCGGTCCGCGAGGCCATACCTCTGATTCTCTTGAGTCGCGCTCATGGCTGGGCACGCCAATTTCATCGAAGAAACCGTGCAGGCGCTCAATGATGGTAGTGACCTGCTGTGACAAGTATGAAGTGTCCATGACGGCGGGCAGGCGGGCAGGCCGTTGAGCAATGCCTTATCGGCGCCGCATCCAGGAATGCTGAAAGGTGGAGGAATGTGCGGTCTGGTGTGGCCGTTGCTGGACCAAAAGTGCGCGGCAGCTCGTCGGTGAACAGAAAAAGGCGTCGGGGGGCAGAAGAGCACTAAGCAGGGCGTAGTGAGCGTGGTAGCGGTGGTGAGCGGACAACTGCGTGGCTGATGGTGGACGCTGAGCTCATGGGCGACGGTCGAGCTTGCCTTGCCTGGGGCAGCTGTAAATAGCCATCTCGTCTCCACGGGCAACGCGCACGGATGCCTGCCGCAGCGCGCGTGTGGCGTTTCGCATCTGACTCGCGAATCGAGGGCGCGTCTGCAGCATGACCCGCGCACACGACCGCATCATCATTCACCACCGCGACGACTGCCACTGCCTTCCGCACCCGCTATGACGCGACCGTATCCGCGCCGCCGTCGTCAGGCATTCCCCGTACACGCTCTGTGAGGTTTGCAGACACCGGCGGGCGTTGGAAATGCCACCGGCGACGACGCCAACTGCGGCGGCGGAAGCACCTGCAGCGGCCACGACCACGCATGCAAGCTCTGCTGTCGGCGCCCTCATCAACGTTGCAACCCGGAAACAGCACACCGATCTCAACCGCTTACTGGTCCAACGCCTGCCACTGGCCCTCCCGCCGCACCAGACGAACCCACTTCTGTTCGCCAAGGGCATCGTGCCCTTCGCCAGCTTCTTCTTCCTCTTCGAGACTGAATGGGATCTGCTGGCACGACAGGTGCAGCAGCGCGCCTCTACAGCCGCGACCCATGTTCGTGATCTGCACATCTGGCTCGCAAATCTTCGGCCTCGCGGGCTGGCCAGGTCCAGTCGATTCCACCATGACCTGAAACACCTGCGCGCCGTCGCTGGGCCAAACATTTACGCCTCGCCTGATCTGGACGATGAATGGACTGCTCAGATGCGCACACGTCTTCGAAGCAAGCCACATGTGCTGATTGCCTATGCCTGGGTCTTCTACATGGCCACCTTCGCTGGTGGACGATGGATACGCCAGCAACTAGCCACAAGTGGACGTGATTTCTGGTCGGAAGGCTCCACGACACCCCAGTCTGCAGATCGTGACAAACTCTCACTCGAATTGCCCGGCTTTTCCTTTCTATCATTCGACGGGGACCAAGATGGCGAAGATATCAAGGCCCTGTTCAAGGCAAACCTGATCAACGGGGAGACCTTGTTGACGGCCGAGGAGCAGCAAGACATCGTCGACACAGCGCAGCAACTGTTCGAGCGATGCAACCGCTTAATCTATCAGCTTGATCAGATGGTTGTGCGCGAACGCATGCTGAGCTGGGTCGCTTCGATCATTTTCGCGCTGCTTGTTTTCGCTCTGTATTTGGCGTGGCACACTGCACGTGTGCCTCATTCCTAACTATCCTACCGGCATAAATCTCGATATCGACAGAAGCATCACGTGCAAGTACTTTGCACTGGAATAGGCGTTTGTTTTGGCATAGCGAACTTTGGATGGGATAGACGTGTCCATGGACAATTTGGCGTTGGTGTGGGCAGGATTTTCATCAACAACGGTCGGGTTTTTAGATTGCTTGCTATTACATGATTCAGTTCTACAGGCCGTTAAGGCAGACTTTATGCACGCAATAGATGCACGACATTTCTCATCCCTGCCACCAGCCGGTGGCAAAAGGCTAGCACTAGTCTTCCGTTACATCTGGCTCCAATGAGTCAATGACTTGACCACAGCATGTGCCGGGACACAACTTCAAGCACAGAAATCCCGTTGCATCTTCGAAGGGCGTTTCCGACTGACTATCCTCGTGCCAATACGCTAGAGAGAACACGAGCTTGGCACATATTCGGAAAGTTTATCGATGTATTTCGGTCCGAAACCTGCACAGGCCCAATGGCACCATAAATGGGGTTCTCTAGGGAAGCACCGTCAGCACGATCTCCGGCGACATCGCTCAAGCAATTCGGATATGATGTAGTGCATCAGGCTGACTCGGGAATCATGTTGGCCGTTTGTGAGATTGTGTACCACGAAGGATCCCAAAATTCTTTGTTTTTCTTCTCTTGGTACCACTTGCACACTTTCCAAACCTCTGCACAAACTTGTCTTCTATCATTCGCAATTAAAATGTCCGCCACGGAAACATGCACGCTGTTGGGGAAAATACCGCCCGAAATCCGTCTTCGCATCTACGAGTTCGTTCTGGCCCAAGATGATGAGGAAATCCAACTCACGTCTTCCGAAGCCTCACGCCGACTGATTCGCACCAAACCTCTACCGCTTGGCCCTCTGGCTTGTCTCCATCTCCTTCTCGTCTGCCGGCAAATCCGAACTGAAGCCGCACAGGTCTTCACGTCGATCAATAAGTTGAAACTCATCGTGCCCGTTCTCGGTCAGTATTTGAAATTGGTTCAAGGGCAAGGCGTTTGTGAAGAGAGTCTGGCGCCTGTGCTGAAGGTGTTGACGACGTGGCTGCGATGGGCTGCGGATAGATCGACGCGAGTCGACATCCTGTTGGGGTGTTGGTATACGTGGTGGGAAAGATCGACTGCGGATGTGATTGCGTCGGCGATGAAGAGGGTGTTGGCCCCGGCCAGGAGAGGCAATGCCAAAGTGACGGTCACAATGATGGTCAATTGGACAGCTACTCCTGGGGTTGATGGTGTGTTTGAAGTGGAGCTTCCGCTGTGGGATCTGCCAGAAGGACGCAGACGGATCGGGAAAGGTATCGAAAGGCAACGAGATCAGATTCACGCTCTCGTGCATCAATCCTGTCTTTGGGAGAAGATCAGCATGTGCCAGAAAAAGTTCGACGACCTATTTCATTCGCTGGAATTGATGGGTTGAGGAAGTTATGGACAATGACAGAACCGAACATTCACAATGGACCACGATGCGTACAGCGCTTTCTTCCGAACGGACATGCGAAACACAGTACGACCATACGCTATCATGCGAAGAGAAAAAACTTTACGAGCTCGCCAACAAGATTGTATCAGGTCCGATTAACGACCGCGATCCTTGCCCCACCTAAGTGCACTTTGTCGGGGACGAGAGTTGCCCTCGGATGGTTGTCCGGGTGTCCCAGGCTCATCGGCGAAACGTATTCCACGAGGCTGTGGAGCTTCACCGACTTCTTCCTCCTCCTCACTGTCGCTCTCCTCGCGGCTGATTCCTAGCGCGCCTTCTCTGCGTCTACGCTCGGCTGCCGTTTCGCCAGCATCGCTCACATGCCTATCATGAGGTGAAGAAGAGCTCGCGGCGCCGCCAGGTCGCCTAACCGGTGGAACCCGCTCGGTGCCGTCGTCCTCGGAATCAGAATCTGCGCCAGTCTGCCGTTCGAGGGCCACTCTGCGGCGACGTTCTGCAGCCGTCTCGCCCTTATCCGATTGCCGGGATCTGAGGTCCGTCGAGATGTCATGGAAAGGCACCGCTTGACCTCGCGAATCGACCAATTGGATATCGTGTGAATCCTGAGAGCCAGATCGAGTAATCTCGGCCACAGCAGCAGCATGTTCGCTCTCGGGCTGCTCATGCACGACGGGTATCGATTGGCGATGCTTTTGTGAAGCAGGTGCTGCCTGTGTCCTTGATGCCTGTGCTTGCTCGCGTGCGTCTATTCGAGCTTCACGCTTAACTGCTTCAGGGGCATTGCTATCCTCCACGGCTTGAGCACGGCTCTTTGGATCCATCTTTCGAATTTGATCAATGAACTCGGCCTTGCTCATTCGACGGCCTCCTTGCGTTATGGTGAACCGCACTCGATCATCATCGTCATCCTCGTTGCTGCGAGGCCTTTCCTTTGACCCTGGAGCTGCTTCGGGCCCAGACGATGGACCAACAGCACCCGGCTCAATTTTGCCGTCCTTCGAGCCAAGGCCAAGCATCTTACCCATCTGCCCAATTCGATGGCGTGACTTTTCTGGGTCTGCAGCCTCTCCGCCCTTTCTATCGGGTGCTGGAATGTCATATTTCTTGATGACTTCCCCGTCTTCGTCTTCAACGATGATGGTGTTGCCGTATTGATACGCACGTGCTGGTCCTCGTCCCGCCTTGGCTTGCTCAGCCTTTGGAGGCTTTTCTTCACGGCGTCGGCGAATCGCATCGCCTGTCATCGAGGTCATCTTGGTGAGGCCATTGCGCCAGCCTTTGCCAGGTCTCTCCAGTTTCTGCTCGACTGCTGCACCTTCTTTGATTGCCTCGTGTCCAGGATCTGTAGTGGGGTCGTCCTTCGTAGGTGCCACGCCATCATTCTTAGTGGCAGCTTCTTGTCGCATAAGTCGGCGTCCTTCTCGTTCTTCTATCCTCTCTCGCTCGGGCGAGCCTTGAGGGTCAGCACTCTTTTCCACCGCAAGCACGTTGCCCTCTTCATCTTCGAAGACAGTCTTCCTGCCTTCCTCGTAGATTTCTCCGGGGCTAGCTTCATCCCTCTCCGGAGAGGACTTTTCTTCGCCCGATGGTGGATCGCTCTTCACAGCAAGCGTGTCAGAGTCGCTTGCTCTCCAATCAGACTGCTCGTGCGACCGTCGTGTGGCAGGAGCGATTGCTGATTGACTGATTGGCCCTCCAAGTCCGTGGCTGTTATCCAAATTCCTGCTTCTGCGTGATCGGCGTCGCGACGAAGCTCGACTTTGCGCACGGCTTGGATTGTCTTCTTCTCGCTGGCGCCTCAAAAAGGTACCCGGAGCGCCGAATGGCAGAACACCGCTCTTCTCATCAAAAGAAGCAGCCGACATGGAGCTCTTCGATCGTGACTGAATTCGAGGTAGACGATCCATCCAGGAAGGTCCTTGGTCGTTCGCCTGTGTGTAAGACATGGTCAACGTGAGAGTGTTGATGTGTTTGCCCAACGTAAAGACAGCGATGGACGACCCGTGCACAACGATGGAAGTGACAACGAGGAACGTGGTGATCGGCCAGATCAGGTAGATGACGTTGTACTCCGGCGTACTCTCTGGAGGCAATGCAGCAAGAGGTGTCGTGGAGTCGGTTTCGAGCTCTGCACGCGCCAGAATGGCAACGAAGATGGCGCCGACGCCAATTGGCCCGAAATGCCCGGCGAAAAGAGCTTCCCGCCATGTTTTGATATCTGGAATGATTGGTTTTAATGCCAACATGATTGGGATCCGGCGGAAGAAAAGAACCAGCAAAGCGATGACAATTAATTTCCACACATCGAGCCCCAGGTTGCCCGAATTGTATTGCTCCCATGGAATGATCGTGCCAAAATACACAAAAAATGCCAAATTGATGAGTAGATCGATGACGTTCGAAACGTGAGACTCCTCAGTCTTCTCAGTGAACCACCCGTCATTGCTGAAACCGACGCCACATGCGAAGCCAACAAGGAGATCGTCTAGTCCGAGCAGCGAACCGGAGCCAGCACAGAACAGTGCCAGTACAAAGTAGAACACGAGGAAAGACTCTCGATCGATCAAGTCTCGCTCGTGTGCATACCGAATTGCGCGGCGTGCAATGTAGCCGATCACCACACCATAAAATGCCCCGAACACGCATTCGTAGAGAACGGTATAGCAGAACCAGTGGTAGAACACCTCGCCCGCATGAGGTCGATAGTTGATGATGTATAGGGCCAGGTAAATGAACGGAAAGGCCATACCGTCGTTACATCCCGACTCCGCAGATAGCAGGTCTCGCAAATGCTTGGGTACACGTTTCGCGAACTTGCCCTTTCCCACAACGGAAGATGCCAGGACAGGGTCGGTGGCGGTAACGCATGCGGCCACAGCGAGGGACTCCAGCCAGCTGAGATGCTGGTGCAACAAGCCCCAGATGAACAAGCTGGTGATGAGCCACCCGAACGTCATGACTGGAATGAGCAAGAGGACGACGGATCGCCAATGCCTCTCCATGTACGCCTTGGGCAATTCAACGCCCACGGCGAAACACTGTACCACCAGCACAATGCGGGAAAACTCCAAGGTGACCTGGTCCACATTGCCCCACGTAAAGGGGTTGATCAGGTTCGCAGCGTGGGGTCCGAAGATAATACCACATATTGTCGCAACAGTGGCCTCGCCAATGTACAAGCGTTCTTTGATCACGGACGAGCATAGCATGAACAAGCTCGTGAAGCCGCCCAGGATGATGTACACCAGATGAGGCTTGTTGATCGATAATTGGTCCCACGCCATCTTGAGATCTGCTGTTGTCCGACCTCGTCTTGGCTGCGATCCACTACCAAGTCTTTTTCACCAATTGCCCAGACGAGTCTCAAGTCGGCCAGAAGAGCAGGCGCAGGTCGTAGGATTCGGCGGCGGCGCGTCGATTGGGAGAAGCGGTGCTGCTCCGCGGAGGCATGCGGACAGAGCGGCGAGGGGCGCGAGGGACGCCGCAGGGAGGCGCGTGGCGAGGCCTGAGGAGCAGGTGGTTGCGGAGCAGCAGAACTAGGTGAAAGATAAGAATTCGAGCGAAGGTTCGTCTTAGCCTGTCTTGTGACGCTTCTACTCCGACGCCAAGTGCGGTTGTGTTGGAGGCGAGTGGGTATCTGGCGCTGGGCATGCGTCAAACTGAGCAAGGAAGAGGAGACGCGATGCGCATGGGTGCGAAGAGCAAGAGCAAGTCTGCCGCCGTTTGTCCGCGGCAGCGATTTGCTTGCGCGCTCCGCGTTCGCGATCAGATGGCGATGAAGTCGGCACAGCCCAACCCGAGTGAGACTGTGAGAGTGCGGTCGTCGAGTGCACGGATCGCTGTCATTTTCCTCGACACTTCTCGCCGTCAGCTCTGCGCCACGCCCGTTGAGGAGCACCGCTTGGCGCGCATTGGAGACGGCTCGCACTCGGCAAAGCGGTCCCGATCACCTCGAACATGCATCTGTCTGCCACACCCTCCCCACTGCAATCGCATCCTCATTCGTGCTGGCCTTCCAACACGCGCGAGCGGAGTGGATGACCGGCTCGTCTGCCAAGGAGCTAGCAGTGAGCCTCAGCGTGCAGTCCAGGAACAAGCCAACATTCGGATCAACTACCAACATCCACCATGCCGGGACGACAGACCCAGCAGGCCGTCAACGACGCGCTCTGCCGGAGATGTCAGACCCTCGAGCCAGCCATCGTGGTGCGCAACGAACCCCTCTGCAGATCTTGCTTCGCTCGGTATGTGCAGACCAAGGTAGTCAAGCGCATGGAGAGCTTTCGCGTGCGCAACTCCGAGCCTGGTAACGAGCAGAAACTGCTGCTACCACTCTCCCTTGACGCGGGCTCGCTCGCGCTACTCCACATTCTGAGCCAACATCTCCATACCCAAGTCGCGAAGACGGGCCGTCCTGGCTACAAGCTCTGTGTCTTGCACATTGATGATCCCACGTCCGGTGATGAGACGCACTCGTCGCTCGCGGCGGTGAAGAATAGCTATCCAGAGCACGAGTACCACACAATCCCCAGGACGAAGATTCTCGAGCTCGACAACGTCTCAGCTCTTCTGCCGCAATCAACTCACGATCAGAGTCGTCTCGGGGAACAAGAGACTTTGTCGCAGCTTTTCTCATCGCCGAGATCCGCGAGCTCCCAGCAAGATCTGAAGCGAATTCTCGAACGCCGACTCGTCGTTCACGAAGCGAAAGAATATGGCTGTCGAGCTGTGCTTTGGAGCTACAGCACTACCAAACTAGCGGAACAGATCCTCGCGGAGACTGCCAAGGCTCGTGGCTTTGCACTACCATGGGTCATCAATGACGGCGAATCGCCTCACGGAATGCACTTCTACTTTCCGCTACGCGAGGTTCTGAACAAGGAGATTGATGCATATTTGACTTACTTAGACCCTCCGCTGGACGGGTTGGTCGTGGAATCTGTCAAGACAGCAGTGAGCACCAAGAACACCACCATTGATGATCTCATGGGGCAGTATTTTGAGAACGTGGAGCAAGAATATCCTTCCATTGTTGCCAATGTCGTAAGGACGACTGGAAAGCTACAGCCGACCACGCTCGCGGAGGCCGAACAGCAGTGCGAGCTTTGCAACATGCCGCTGGAAGGTCAGGCTCCCGCAAGAAGTAGACTCTGCTACGGATGTATTAGGACTCTACCGCAGGCTAGTGAGTAGAGCTTGCAGAGGCCAGTTAATCATGGATTGACCTCTCTCATCCCCAGAACACGCTCAAACTTGCACGGCAGGCGAGAATACCTCGACCGATCATTGCCGCTGCTTGGGAGTTTCGTGATGGTGGGTACATCTTCAATCCTCCTCCTTCAGCCGACTTCCCTTCACAGGCGCCCTCTCATCCCCGGCAGCTCCACTACCAACGGTACCCTCGAAGCCTCCGTCTTGCACGAAGAAGTCCGCCTCGTCGATGATATCCCACAGGATGTCCTCGGCAACTTGCTCCTTGTATCTTTCTCCGATTCCTCTGAGCTGTCTACCAGGATTCCAACCATTGTTGTGCCCACTGGCGTCTGCGCCAGCGTCTGGCATAGCATGATCTGGTCCCTGTGCTGGTCTTTGACCCGCGTCTTTCGTATTTCGAAGATGCGCAGGCGGAGCCCAAAACCCCTGTGGTGCGTCACCAAAGTTGACTTCTGCAATACCGCCGAAGAAGCAGGACACCGCTGGGAAGTATCCTACCAGGCCGTCATCGAATCCCTCTCGCCCGCCCATTGGCTTACTAGGCACACTGGCCGGCGGGAGAAAAGCAAGGAGGTTCTCAAAGGCAGTACCGATCAGTTTACCATTCTTGTAGACTCTGATAGCACTGTGCGGCAATGTTCGTAGTGCAGGATATTCGTTGTGAGGATTTGGCGCCGTCTTGATGCTCTCCTTATTTGAGCTCGGTCCCGTGGTTGGCAGATGGTTCAGATTCGTCGTTCGATCGGCGTATATCTCCATCGGTTTCGAGATGACGTGGTCGAGCACTTCAAAATAGCTGTTGCCTTTGTATGCGACGGGTATTCGATCCCGAATTATATCCATAGGCTGCGTATCTGCGTCCTGATGCAAGCCCTGATCAAATCCATCTCCAGTGTCCACGGCATGATTGTAGATGCCGTCAACCACCTTGCGATGCAGCGAAAGAGAAGGAAGCTGGATCTCGACGCCAATCACATCGCCCTCCTTGACGTGCTGGTCTTCCGGTGCAAGTACGACTGGTGTTGGCACATTCTTCGCCGCCTTTGACTTGTTCTTCTTCGCATTGTAGAACTTTCCTGGCCGGCTCCGATGCATGGTCTCGAATCTGATGTCTGTGATGCCGTAGCTGTATCCGTCAAAGCCCACCGGCGCATCCAATGGCGCCTCCCGTCTTGCCCAGCCGAAGCGTATATGTGGCTCTGGTCCATTCGCATCCGGATCTGGGCCTTCTTTAGACACACCCCGGTGGACCTTGATCTCATAGTACAGCGTGCCCTCTCTGGCACAGACATTGGACCTCACCATCCGCCAACCCTTCTCATTGGTTGTGATCAATGCGTTCGTAGTGAAATGCATCCACTTATCGGCGTCTTCGAAGCTCAATCGTGCATAGTGTGGTGGAGGGGAAGTCGAACGATAGTACTGCTTGTGTGGAAACTGTGGATCTGCAATGGCTCGGGAGTATCGATAGCCTCTCTTATTCTCCGCCAGATCGATTGGCTTGTACAGCTGACGCTCGCTGCCGGGTATGGTCAGAGGGAAGGGCTCATGTGAGACCATCGAGTCTTCCTTGGGCTCCTCGAATGCCTCTGCTTTGGGCGGGGGCACGCTGAAGCGCATTGGTGAAGGATAAGTGTGCTGCGCGCTGGCTTTCCGTTTGCCTAACGAGCTCGATGTCGGCTTCTTGTCGTCTAAGTTGCCCATGCTTTCGCGTTTCTTCAGCGACTCCTTCTTTTCCCGCTGCTCTCGCTGTATCGGTGGTGCAGGCGTTCGCGATGCCTGGCGGGAAAGCGTGGCGGGATTCAAAGGCGATGGCGCACTAGGCGCGTTTTGATCAATGATCGCCTGTAGCGGCGTGGCACCATTCATCTCGGCCATGTTGTGCTGTGCTGTGCTGCAGATGAAGCAGCAGACAAATGCAACGAGGCTGCGAGCTTGACGCGCTGCACTTTCGCGAGCGAGCGTTCCTGCCGCGACGGGCTCACGTCGGGCCGACCCCACGTGTCGATCCTGGTCAGCCAACATTTCGGTCGAAGGGTCGGTCGGTGGTAGAACTTTTTTGAGAGCAGACATCGATCATCGCATTGCTGGAACACATTTACACAAGATGCCAAAAGCCGCGCGCCCTACCTCGTCCTCTCGACAGGAGCGGCGGCATAACCCATTGAGCGAAGAATATTCGCCAACAGCCCCGCTCAAGCAAAAAGCCAGCAAGAAGCGAAAGAGCACGCACGAGGGCAACGGCCAGGAAGGATATGTGGACAGCAAGTCGTCGCGGCGGATCCTCGATCTCGGCCAAGATCTAGCAGATGAAGACGAGGCAGAGCGACAAGCGCAACGGCCTCCAGCAGCCAACCCGGCGTTCGCATTCAGAGACGAAGAGGGCGAAGATGAGGATGGTGGGACAGAGATTGGAGACTACGACCAAGAAGAGGCGTGGGCCTCAGAAGACGAGGAAGTGGAGGAAGTAGAGATCAACCCCGAAGACAACGAGACTTGGAACAGACTGATGGGCGGTGGCGTGGATCCTTCAAAGTTGTTCGACAGTCCAGGTGACGAAGAAGTGGATGAGGACGGAGCTCCCAAAGGACCCGATTATCTTTCAAATCTCATCCTGGAGAAAATTGCAGCACACGAAGCAGCTCAAGAGCGGGGCCAGAGTCAAGGACAAGAGCCACAGCGAATACAAGGCGGCGGGGCGCCAGAAGATGCAGTCGAGCTCGATGCGAAAGTAGTCGACGTGTACACACAAGTCGGCCTTCTGCTGTCAAGATACAAAAGTGGCAAACTGCCGAAACCATTCAAAGTCCTCCCCACCCTGCCACAGTGGGACATACTCCTGGACATCACACGGCCCGACAGCTGGACACCAAACGCCGTGTATGAGGCGTGCAGGATATTCACATCTTCAAGGCCTGCAGTCGGTCAGGCCTTCTGCCAGGACATCCTGTTACCGAGAGTACGAGAAGATATTCGTGAGACGAAGGAGTTGAACGTGCATTTGCACAAAGCCATGAAAAAGGCACTCTACAAGCCCGCAGCCTTCTTCCGAGGACTGCTATTTCCCCTGGTCGGTTCTGGGACGTGCACATTAAGAGAAGCTCGCATAATTGCATCAGTCCTTCAGCGCGTTTCGATACCGGTGCTGCACTCCGCTACAGCTCTTTACCGACTATGTGAAATCGCTGCGGATCAAATGATGCACGATGTCGAATCGGCCGGCGCCTGCAACATCTTCATTCGCACCCTCCTGGAAAAGAAGTATGCGTTGCCATACCGCGTGGTCGACGCATTGGTCTTCCACTTCCTCCGGTTCCGCCAAATGCAAGACCAAGGTGGTGATGACGTGAGCATGGAAGGCACGATGCAGGGTTTCCCTGGGAAGAAAGGAGCTGGAGACCCGAAGCTCCCTGTGTTATGGCATCAGTCTTTGCTTGCTTTCGCACAACGCTACAAGAATGAGATCACAGAAGATCAACGAGAAGCTTTGCTCGATTTGCTGTTGGTGAGGGGCCACAAGCAGATTGGCCCAGAAGTTCGGAGGGAGCTGCTTGAAGGGAGGGGGCGAGGCGTAGTGGCCGATGAAACGATGGCCGATGGAGGCGACGATACCATGTTGGATGCTTAGCAATGTCTAGACTTTGAAAGAGGACGATATACGAACCTCTTATTGACGGAAATTGGCAGGCATGCCATCACAACGCTCGGAAGAGATGATAGTCAACACTGTCCCCTTGCCCTGTGTGACCGATCTGCAGGTTTTCTCACCAGTCGCGCAAACTTCTTTGTCTGTCTATCGAGCTTCTCGCGTGGGTTCATCCACTGTTCTATTGCGACCAGACAAGCTCACCCGTTCCGCGGTCATCGCTGGTCTTGCGGTTCAGAATTTCGGTGACCTTCTCCTTCACACCCTGCTTGCCATTAAACCTCCTGAAGCAATTTTCAATAATCTGCTCCCGCGTGTGTCCCCTCACCATACCTTGAACCTCGTATTCCGTCGGTAGCCCAATCCAGGCATGCGGGTACTCTTTGTAGTCCTCACCTGTGCCACCAGCTTCTGTGCCCAAGAGGTCAAATTGCGACCGGTGGTTGAAGAAACTTTTCACATCAGCGTCCGAGACCTTCTCCAGAGATTCAGGGGACCATTTGGGTGTTCGCTTGGGCTTGTCGACCAGCAGAGCTGTCACGCCTTCCACGAAATCGGGGTGCTCCATGAAGCGAGAAGCGATGGCATGCTCGCGACGAAAAGTTTCGGCGATTGACCACTCGCGGCCTCGATTCAACTGCTCAAGCGAGACTTTGACTGATGTGGGCGAACGCTGCAGGATAGTCTCGCGGGTCTTCGCTGCCCACTCATTGACTTCTGGGTAACCATTACTGCCCGGCGGCCTCTCAGACAGTTTTGCCAGTTCCTCGAGCATTTCTTTGAGGTTGTGAGCAGGCTGGAAGATGAAGTCGATCGCAGCTCGAATGTCGCCACCGACGGGTCTGGAAATTGGCTGGTCGTGTGGTAGACCGGTCGCGAACTCTTCTATTGTTGAGTTGACGGCTCTGTATCTGCGTTTGAGATCATCGTAGTCTTTGAATTGCAGTTCGGCCAAGCGCGCTTCAAGGTCTGGTATGGAAGAGGAGTGGAGGTAGTGTGTCGCGATGCCGGCGTAGAAGACATTGGGTCCCTTGATCTGCTCCGAGGTCAAGGCGAAGTATTTGCCCAGTTCGCCGTCCATCCGTGGCAGGAAGAAGGATGCCCCAACGTCTGGGAAGAAACCAATGGTGGTCTCTGGCATGGCAAAGACCGTGTTCTCGGTCGCAATCCGAAAAGGCGCGTGCAACGACAGGCCGACGCCACCTCCCATTGTAATCCCATCGATGAGGGCGACATATGGCTTGGTGTAGGTCGAGATGAGGTGGTCCAGCTTGTATTCCAGGGCGAAGTAGTCTTTGCTCTCTTGTTGCCCTTGGGTGCCCTGCTTATTCCTCTGTGCCAGCCAAGCAACGTCACCTCCAGCGCAGAAAGCGCGTCCTTCGCCTTTGATGGTAATGACATTTGCCATCTCGCTCTTGCTCCATTCCTGCAAGCGAAGAAGAATCTTGCGAGCCATGCTGCCATTCAGCGAATTCAGCTTCTTGGGTCGATTGAGCGTGATGCTTCGCACACCTCCCTGACTGCTGAACAGGACATCGTTGGGTTCATCGCCAGGCTGCTCTTTGATCTCGGAAACGGTCGCGAACTATGGTAGCTAGGGTCAGTCAGTCGCCAAATCGAACTGTCGCCAGCGAATGACGTACTGATCGCGCCGCACTTTGCTGCATGGCTGGGCTCAGAATCTTCGCGCGAAGAGGCATGATTGCAGGCCGTAGGGTTGCCAGCCTCGTGCACGACTTGTGAAACGGCATTGGGATGGCTGTGATGTGGGCGATCCGAAATAGACCAGGTCTTCAAGCTACTCTAGCTTCATCTGCGTGAAGGCAGAGACCTCGGCTGCGGAGTTTCAAGAATGCTGACAACGCGATGATTCCGACAGTTGTGCCAGTGAGTTCGCTGTGTCGATTTGTGCGTTGTGAATCCTCTATCTCTTGGGGTCACAATCGTTATTCGAGGCTCAATGGCGAAGTAAAGACGTGTAGGTTCTGATGCTCCGCAGGACCGCCAGCGGCGAAGACGGGGGAGACACAGCTTCGAGGGGGCGGAACGCGGGTGAGCCTGAGGCTGCCACGAAAGAATTCGTCTGGCGCATCGGCCATCCACGACATCTCGTCTTCCATCTCGCCGCTGCAGCGCTCGTCTTGTTTTCCTTTTCTCGGTGCGTCGGGTCCGCGTGTCATCATGTCTTCTTTCGCTACCAAGTTCATGCGCACATCGCGCGCCCTGCGAATCAATGCCAATCCCATCCAGAGCGCCCTCAGCACCAGAGGCCAGCAGCAGTTTGTGCGAGGATATGCCACTGTCTTCGAGCGCAGCAAACCACACGTCAACATCGGCACCATTGGCCACGTCGATCACGGAAAGGTATGGCGTGGGAAATAGAGCCGGAGATGCGATGGCATACGAAGTCGAAAGGAATGATTGATCGATGTACTGATCACGGTGTACAGACCACCCTCACGGCTGCCATCACGAAGCGACAATCAGAAAAGGGCTATGCGAAGTTCCTCGAGTATGGCGCTATCGACAAAGCTCCGGAAGAGCGTAAGCGTGGTATCACCATTTCCACCGCCCACATCGAGTACCAGACCGATAACCGCCACTACGCCCACGTCGATTGTCCCGGTCACGCCGATTACATCAAGAACATGATCACCGGTGCTGCGTCCATGGACGGTGCCATCATTGTTGTCGCTGCTTCCGATGGACAAATGCCTCAGACGAGAGAGCACTTGCTCCTCGCCCGTCAGGTCGGTGTGCAGAGAATCGTCGTGTTTGTGAACAAGGTCGATGCTGTCGAGGACAAGGAGATGTTGGAGCTCGTCGAGATGGAGATGCGTGAGCTTCTCACCTCATATGGCTTCGAGGGTGACGAGACACCGATCGTCATGGGTTCTGCCCTCTGCTCGTTGGAGGGCCGTGAGAAGGAAATTGGAGAGCAAAAGATTGACGAGCTTCTCGAGCACGTCGACAGCTGGATTCCAACTCCAGAGCGTGAAATGGACAAGCCCTTCCTGATGTCTGTCGAGGATGTCTTCTCCATTCCAGGGCGTGGCACTGTGGCTTCGGGCCGTGTGGAGCGTGGCACACTGAAGAGGGACGCTGAGGTGGAGCTTGTCGGCAAGAACGCTGTCCCAATCAAGACCAAGGTCACCGATATTGAGACCTTCAAGAAGTCGTGCGAGCAGTCGCAAGCCGGTGACAACTCTGGGTTGCTTTTGCGTGGTGTCAAGCGTGAGGACGTCCAGCGTGGTATGGTTATTGCTGTGCCAGGCTCGCAGAAGGCGCACAAGAAGTTCTTGACATCTTTATACGTTCTGACCAAGGAAGAGGGTGGTCGTCACACTGGTTTCCAAAACAACTACAAGCCACAGCTCTTCCTCCGAACAGCTGACGAGGCTGCCACACTTACCTGGCCAGAAGGTTCCGAGCAACTTGCCGAGAACAAGATGGTCATGCCAGGTGACAATGTCGAAATGGTTTGCGAGATCAACAAGCCTCTGGCTTTGGAACAAGGACAGCGCTTCAACGTGCGTGAGGGTGGTCGCACAGTCGCCACTGGTCTGATCACTCGTGTCCTGTAAGGAGCTGAGGACACGCGAAACTTGCCTAATGAGACGAGCAGATGGTCTCGAGCTGCTTGTGGGGAGGTGGAATGCTTGCAGTTTTCCAACATGGGGAAAAGGAAATGTAAGATGACATGTACAGCTACACGGCCAACAAAGGCTGCTTCACCTTCGACGACTATATTTGCTGTACGTTTACGGAGCATCGGTAAGACGAAAGGAGGCGACGCATAGCTCGGCGCCGGTCTTGTACGATAATAGATTTGATACCACAGCAACTCGATCCCAGCTCTGCAAAGACATTTCTCAACATGGGACCGTCTCAGACAACGTTGATCACATCCGTAAGCTCTCCGTTGAGCGACTGGATGTGGAGAGGGGCTTGCCCAGACAATCTTAGCGCTTTCGTATGCAGCCAGGTTATACAGTTGATACAAAATATCTAGACTGTCTAATCCTAGATTACTTCTTCTTCTGCTTCTTCTCTGCCCTCTTCAAGCCCCTTACATCCTTCTTCAGACGTGGATCCACCATCTTATACTTGCCCTTGATACCTCTTGGTCTGCCTTGGCCCTTGTTATGCCCGCCAGCTCGAATGACCTTTACCGGTTGCTTCTTCTTTCCAGACTTACTCGCTTTGGCCATCAATTTGCTGATCTGGTTAGCCTTGTCGCGCTCGGTGCCCTCGCCATCTTCAGCGAGACCCTCAGTCTTCTTCTTGAGCTTCTCGAGGCGCCTTGCCGCTCGAAGAGTCTTGCGTGCCTTGGCTTCGCGGACTTTCTTGATCGGACGTGCGTTAACGGCCCGTATCTTCTCCTTGATAGCTGCAGCGGCCTCTTTCGTTACCGGACGTTGGGGCCGAGCATGTTTGTTCTCGTCGTCGAGGAACCATTCCGGTAGGCCATCGACATCGCGCAAGGAGTACTTGTTGAAATTGTCATCCAGAAGCTGCTGCTTGGTGACCTTTCCAGTGGCAAGCTGGTGCGCGAGGGTCATCGCTTCTGCGGTACTGATTTGGATGTTGGTGCGATGATCGTCTCGTGATGACGCCCGTGTTGTGCCCTCTTCCCAGTCATCCTCATCGTCCTCGCCAGCTACTTCTTCGATATCAGAGTCCTCATCATCTGAGCCAGATAGCTCCATGTTTGCGTCATCCGCAGTAGCATCGATTTCTGGCGAGTCGACATCTATGCCACTATCACGCGCCTTGTCTGCCGTATCCTCGTCGTCATGGTCGTCCTCGTCGTGGTCATCATCCTCGTCAAGACCATCGATACCGCTGAAAACATCCTGCTGGAAAAACGAGGCCGCCCTATTGCTCAGCGCACCCTCTTTCTGTTTTGATCGGAGATCAGTCGTAAGACCTTCATCTTCCTCATCGCTCCAGTCAGAATCATCCTCGTCCTGCACCATTGCATAGTCCTCGCTCGCATCGCTTTCCGCTTCCTCGGCATCGTCAAAGCCCTCAAACGCATCCTCTCGATCTTTGCCAGCGGCTTTCCGTGCGCGCTTCGCACGAGCTTTAGTATCGCGGTCTTCTAACTTCTCTTGGTACTGCTGGTACATGTTGTCCAACTCCCTTTCCAGCCGGTCGCCATCTTCGTCCGAATCTTCATCTTCACTCGGCTCTTGCTGCGGTTTCTCGGGCTCCACGAGTGCAGTCATTCGGCCCTTGACTATCTGTCGGCGGATCGAAGGATCTTTGTCTGCATCTCTGAGCCGAAACACGGCATCTCCGCCTTGCAAACCAGCCTCAATACCGATTTCTGAAGGCGTGGTCATGCCCATTTGCATTCGCACAATCTCCCGCTGTTTCTTCTCATTCTCTCGTCTCCTTTCCTTCTTCTTGTGTTTATCTTGCTGCTCCTTCAACGCTTGCATCTCTTCCCTGAGTCGCATTTCCTCATCCATAGACTCTACTACTGCCACCTCCTCTCCCTCTTGTCCCTCTGCCTTCTCTTGTGTTGGTGCAGCCTTTGTGTGATTAACCTTCTTCTCTTTCAGGCCAAAGCGCTCTCGCGCCTTCAGTCTCCATCGCAGCAACAGTTTGAAATCTGCACGGCCGAGCACTTTGAGATCTGAGCAATTCCTTCGCACTTCATCTGAAGTCTCCGGCATCTTGTCCAAAGCAGCTTGCGCAATGCTATCCCCACCATCTTGTCGGAAATGTATCCTGTTAAGTGTGCCCAGCAATTCGATGGGGTCCTGAGACTGTACGAATTCATACGCAGCGGCCTCGTGAAACTGTGTCCAATCTCCTTCCTTGTAACCCTCTCTCTTCCGCTTCTTCTTCTCCGGATTGAAGACTTTTGCCTCTGCACTCTCGCTCTTCTCTTTGACATCCATGAACGCGTAGTGAGGGTCCAGGAATTTAGGATCCAGGTGCTTCGGCGCTTTGTATCCTCGACACACGTAAAACGTTTCTGCAGATACATTTCTGCTGCTAGGCGGTTTTGTCTGCTCGACTTTCGCGAACAACTGCTTGAAGACCCACTCCAATTTGGCACTGTCTTTGCTTCGAAAGACTTTCGTCACGAAAGCTCCATTTGGCGCAAGAAATTCAGTGGCTAGCTTCAGCGAACTGAGCACGAGCTCATTCTGGCTGAAAGCGTCCTGTACCCAAGCTGTTCCGACGTTGGGCGCACCATCGTGAATCACGCAATCCGCTTTCCACGTCTTCAAGTGTCCTCGAATTGTCGCTCGGCATTTGTCGGTGGTGATATCGCTTTGGAATGTGATGGTCTTGGGAATGGGCTTGATCGGACTCAGATCCACGCCCACGATCAAGCTCTTTTGCGGCATGATATCTGCTGCTACCTGCAGCCATCCTCCGGGCGCCGCGCACAGATCGATCAAGCATTTCGAATTTTGCAGAAACGAAAACTTCTTGTTCAGTTGGATCAGCTTGAACGCCGCACGGGAGCGATAGCCTTTCTCCTTCGCGAGGTAGTAGTATTTGTCCAGACGCGCCTTGGCGTGTTTCTTTTGGATCGCCATTGTCGTGACGACTTGTATGAATGGCCGCTCGAGACAGCGTCGATGTCGCTGCAACTTGGCGGCAGACCAGCCGCAGGAAAAATCAGGGCTCCGGCCGGGGTGGAGCGGATCTCACTCCGCTTCTTCACAATTGGCTGCATCAGCTCACCACGGCCGATGATCAACCTGCAGCACGTCACCGCATAGGTTTCCGTGTATATTAACGCTGTTCACATCATGCGTGCGAAGCTCAAGAGGTATGTCGCGGCTCGGTATGATGACACAGCAACGCAGTCTGTCTGCCTCTGAGCACGATGACCATAACATAGCCGAATTCTTAGCGGGAGACGCTCAGAACCCGCGAAACTGGTCGACATTCAGGAAATGGACGATTGTTGCGAGCATTGGTCTCGTCGACCTGACCGTCTCGTTTGGCGCGAGCGGCTTCAGTCCAGCCAGCAGTGACTTTGCTGCCTATTTCGGTCTCAGCAGCGAAATTGCCGGCATAGGACTCTCCATCTTCGTGCTCGGACTTGCCTTTGGGCCCATGTTCATCGCCCCTCTCTCAGAGTACTATGGGCGGACGGCGCTCTATCTTATTCCGTATGGCGTCTTTTTAATCTGCCTTGCTTTATCGGCAGCCGTGGATAACGTACCTGGCTTCTTTGTGCTGCGCTTCTTCTCGGGACTATTTGCAAGTGTTACTATCGCGAATTTTGGCGGAAGCATCGCGGATTTATTCTCCAAGAACGATGTGGGTCCGGCCATGAACATATTCCTATGGGCGGCAGTTTGTGGAAGCCCTTTGGGGTTTTTTCTGATGTCACTGGTCGCTCAATCGCATGGCTGGAGGACCGTTCTCTGGGCGCTGTTTGGTATCTGCGCAGTCCTCTGGGCCCAACTTCTGGTCGTGCTGGTACCTTTTGGCAATGAGACACGTCACTCTGTACTGCTCCGAAGGCGGGCGAGAAGACATGGCAAGGCCATACCGGAAGAAGTGCAGGCTAGGTCTCTGAAAAGCTTATTCACAGTAACACTTGCACGACCATTTCGATTTTTGTCTACTGAGACTATCGTCATATTTGGCGCTCTTTACAACGGCTTCCTCTACGGCATAAGTTTCCTCTTCAACGGCGCTTTTGGTCTCGTATTCGGAGAGCGCGGTTATGGGTTTGACACACTTGGCGTCGGACTCTGCTTCACAGGCTTGATTGTCGGTATAAGTCTTGGCCCTGTAGCAGGAATATGGCAAGAGCGCTACTATCAGAAGTCAGTACAACCGGAACAGACGCACGCTAGTGGCTCGAGGAGTTCCGACGATTCAGAATCGAGTGCGCTGCTCGAGCCAAGTCGACCGGGTCCAACAAGGCACAACCCCGAAGCTCGTGTTCAGCTAGGCAAAGTCGGAGCTGTAGCGTTGCCAATCAGCCTCGCCTGGTTTGCGTGGGCCGCTACTTCAGATTACTGGATTGTGCCTATACTTGCCACATCGCTATTTGGCTGGAGCTTTTTCACGCTCATCTTCATGGTGGCAATCTACACCGAGGAGAGCTACATGGTATATTCTGCGTCAGCGTTGGCCGGTATTGGTCTCGCGAGGAATGTCGTGGGTGCCATCTTTCCACTGATTGGCAATATCATGTTTGAGAGACTTGGTCCGAGGTCGGCGGGTAGCATAATTGCAGGGCTGGCTTTCCTGCTTGCTCCCATCCCTTTCGTCCTCGAGAAATATGGACCGAATCTTAGGGCCAGGAGTCCATTTGCTTATGAGCATGCAGATGATGAGTGAACAAGCAAGCAACACAAGTTGTACGGCTATGTACGTCCAAGACAATGGAGAATGGGTTTGCCAGGCCCATGTGGGAGCAACGAACTTGCGCTGTCACAGCTTATTTCGAACCCGCGTTTCGAGGCAGCTGAGCCTCTCAAAGAAGTTGATGGCCGGAGCAGAGCAAAGTTTCCGTGGGAGGAGAATAGCTGTAGGAGTGGAGGAGTGTCAGCTCTGAGCTTCTTCCCTCAGTTGCATGCCTTGGGTGTCCTGAGTAACTAGGCAGATGGACACGCGGCGTTCACGGCACGTACAGGACCCAGCGTGGCGACTACATAGAGAAAGATTGCACACAGACGAGACAGTCTCAACACGAAGTTACTTTGCCAATATTGCTTCCTCGAGAGCTACGTATGCTGCAGGCGTAGCCCACAAATAGCATTCTGCCAGCTATCGACGACAGAGCTTGGCCAATTCTCACGGGACACAGCGTCGCATCGGGGAAATGTGATATTTGGAAGCAATGCGCGGCTCACGCGTGAGTGATCGACACTGAGCAGATGTGCAGCTGGCAAGCCGGAGGCTGAATTGCGGCATCAATCATGACAGCTTCCGCTTAAAGCATCCATCTCCCCGATGAGCTAAAATTATTCCAAATCAAGTTGCTGAGCACGATAGCACATCATCCCATCAAGGTCTTGTGCTTACTTTTGTCCGCTGTGCTCTCTGTTCTAGACCCATACTATGATCTCATCGCAAAGGCGTTTTGCGTTTCGTTGCTACTTGCTACCCCTCTTGTTTCACTCACCGAGCGGCCGGCATGGAGGGGCTATAAACATTTCGCATTGCGGTGAAACTTTTTTCGTCCAACTCATTCCGGCAGTCGAAATCGCGACATCCTCAATCTATATTAATTCATTTGCCAAGCCCAAACGCAACAGCACACACAATGTCCAGCATCGTGAACAAGCTCAAGGGCGCGAAGGCGCTCACGCAAGGCTCTAAGCTGCCGGACGTGGGATCTCTCAAGGAGGACAACCCAGAACAAGGAACCGTCAACCTCCACAATGTTGGCGGAAAGATTGTCATCGTGGGCGTTCCCGGCGCATTCACGCCACCGTGCTCCTCGCAGGTACCTGGCTATGTAGAGAAGGCCGAACAATTCGCGGCCAAGGGCGTCACGGGCATCTACATTGTTGCGGTCAACGACGCATTCACGACGAAGGTGAGCACCGGAACCTCATTGCGTAGTGGCGTGGTTGTTGGCTGACAGGTGTCCTGCAGGCATGGAAGGAAAAGAACAACTGGAACTCACCACTGGTCCACATCCTCGCAGATGACAAGGGAGATGTGAGTCTCGTTAGTGAGAGCCTCCATGGCGGCGCTGACTTTAGTCTAGTTCACCAAGGCAGCAGGCCTCGATTTCGATGCGTCCGGTCTGCTCGGCAACCACCGAAGCCAGCGCTACGCTGCCATTGTCGAGGGCGGAGTTGTCAAGAGCATCTTTGTGGAGGATGAAGCCCCATCAGTGACGGTGACTGCGGCGGAAAACGTACTCCAGGCAGTTTAGTTGACGCACGGGAAGACTGAGAAGATGAAAAGTCGCACCATTTCGCCGTGAAGGAATGAAGGATACAGCTCAGATGACAGATGGTGAGGTTCGAGAAAGACGAATATGCCCGAACGACAATATTGCAAGAAGTCTACGCACACGCCCTTTCCAATTTGATCATGCCTGCTTGCTTCATCCGTGGAGGCGATGCTTGTCAACTCCCACAGCTCCTGGTAGTCCTGCTGGTTGACTGGAGTCTGTGCAAGTTGAGTGATGTCATCGTTTTGCAGCTCGGCCGCGGCTCCGATCACGGTGTCGGGACGGCATGTGGTCTGCTCTACCAAAGTAAATCAGCAGAGATAGGAAGTAGCTAGTTGTTCATGCAGTGTAGCAGCAGTTGAGCAGAGCAGAGCAGCTGTTGTGACCGACATCTCCTCCAACAAGGACGTGGCGTGGGCAGCAGCGATCGACGCGAGATTTCAAGCTTCCCTGCTCGCGCGTCACCGTCACCATCCCTGCACGCGCCCGATAGACACAAAATGCCTCTCCGAGGTGTCGCTGTTCACCTGACTTGGTGCTTCACCACCGGCGCCACCCCCAAACCACTATGCAAGACTAGAAATAGCAGCTGCGCGACGACGCCTTGCATTCTGCGAGCCTCACATGGCGCCCGCGCGAAAGAAGGGCAACCCGAGCAGCGGCGATAATGACACGGAGCGCATCCCGGCAAACCACGACCAATCAGCCCAGCACACGACGAGCGCAGAGCATGGCGCCAAACACTCTCCTGCCCCGATGCACTCGAGCGAGACATCCGCGCCCGGCGGCAGTGCTGCGTCGTCCGCGAGACGTCCGCCTCAGGACGCTCCCGTGACTCGCCCCAGCTGGTACTCGGCTGCATCGTGGAAATCAAAGGCCTCGCCAACTGCTCAAGTCGCCCGCGAGAGCATTTCAGTAGCCCAAGGCGTCTCGTCCGAATCGTCGAGCAAAGACGACGTTAGCCGCAGACCCAGTCAGAGCGTCAGCAAAAGCTTCAAGGGCAGCAGTCGCAAAAGTGTGCCGCTAGTGGCCGAGGAGACTAGAGTATATGCTGTGCCGGATCCTGCCAGCGTGCCGAAATCGAAGAAGAGTTTAGGTGGCGACGGGAAGGTCAAGACAAGCGAGAAGCAGCCCGAGAAGCCGCTTTCTGTAGAGAGCAAGGTGGTAGAATCAGCTCCACTGCCGCCTGAGCCTCAGACAGCACCCGCCGAGCAGGATGCGAAGACGGAAACCACGAACATGAGACCATCCTCCGGCAGTTGGTTTGGATGGTGGTCTAGACCAGACGGTGATGGCAGCGATGCTGAGCTATTGAAGAGCAAGAACAAGGCGGCTTTGGACGGAATGGCAGTAGAGCAAGCGAGCGACACTCTTCTACCGGAGACCCCAGAAGTGACATCGACCGAGAACGCGGATACGGTGCGGCCAGGCGATGGTACAGACGATGCGCCAAGCGAAATTGCAGCAGAGGTGATGAGCACCAATACAAGGGACAATTCAACAAGATCTTGGTTTGGACTGTGGAGCAAGGCGCAGAAGGAGCAAGCACAGAAGGAGCACGCTGTGCAGGATGAACAACAAAGACCGGGTGAGGTTGATGTGAAGCCCCTGCCTGACTCCATACCACACCCACCGCCAGAACAACCTCCGCCGGCAGTGCAGGTTTCTGCGCAACCAGAGAGCACCTCACGAAATCCCAAAGCTGGCGAAGTGGTTAAACCGATACCCGATGCAGACAGACCTAGGTCATCCGGCTGGGCGTTTTGGTCAAGAGAGAAACCACAGGCAACTTCCAATGTTAATAACGAAGAGACGCAGAAACAGGTCGGGGAAATCGCAGTGGCAGACACGCCTTCGCAAAGCCACCCCGAAGCCGCACAGTACAATGAGCAGCGAGACCCGAAAGCTGATGTGAAGCGTGGTAACTCGCTTCTGCGACGGGGACGAAAACAAAAGCCAACAGATATTTCAGGCGACACAACCGCTGCGGCCACACCTTCCGACTCGCGTGCGCAGACACCCACATTCTTCACCCCAAATGACACGCCCGAAGGCTCGCCGGCACCTGTCCAGCGAGGGAGACTGAAGCAGACTGCTCCAAACCTCGTGTTGCCAACCTTTAGAGACACGTACCCTGGTGAGAGTAGCCCGGGGTATCTCAACCGCCTTACGCAATTTCTCGGCAATTCCTTACATTTGTCGCAACCTTTGAAGCCTGCACAGCATCCATACATCGTGCATCAGCCGCACAAAGTAAGACGGGCCGTGGCCATTGGCGTTCACGGGTACTTTCCAGCAGCCCTGGTCCAAAGGGTACTGGGAGCCCCAACTGGAACTTCAATTCGTTTCGCGAATTTCGCTGCAGCGTCAATCAAACAGTGGTGCGCAGATCATCAGCCCGAGGTAAAGGACGTGCAAATTGAGAAAGTGGCACTGGAAGGCGAAGGGCTAGTCCGCGATCGCGTGAACACATTATGGAAGCTGCTATTGAACTGGCTTACAGAACTGCGGCAGGCAGACTTCATAATGGTTGCCTGCCATTCACAAGGAGTCCCCGTAGCCACACTTCTGGTGCAAAAGTTGTTGGACCTGGCCTGCTTGAATCCCACGGCACGCATAGGAATATGTGCCATGGCCGGCATCAATCTCGGCCCTTTTCCCGAGTATAACCTGCGCTTCTTTGGAGGAAGCGCATTGGAGCTATTCGATTTCTCTGACAGGAAGTCAAAAGTCTCTGTTGCATACTCTGATGCTCTAGATACCTGCCTGCGACATGGTGTCAGGATCACCTACGTCGGCGGGCTCGACGATCAACTAGTGAGCCTAGAATCAAGTCTTCACGCTCCACTGAGCCATCCTTACGTCAACCGGACCATCTTTGTCGATGGACAATTGCACACCTCCAATTTCCTGATTCACCTGGTTATATTCGCCGCCAAGCTGCGCAATCTCGGAGTCAGCGATCACGGACTGTTGCGCGAGATCTCAGCACCGCTTGCAGGCAGTATCGTCAGCGGCGCCGGCCACAGCAGAGTCTATGATGATCCTGCTGTGTATCGCACGGCAATAGAATTTGCATTGGAAAGTAGCGATGTTTCGCCGGCAGCCTTCCAGGGCGATTGCAGGCGTACGAACAACGATACGCGGAAGTCTATGGAAGGAGCACTTTCTCGTCGCGGGTCGAACGTGGGCTATCCGACGAACATGACAGCTGCTAATCACATGCGACGTGGTTCCTTGGGCAGCTCGAGCTTGGCGCCGCCGGGTATTGCACCGATCATGGGTGCGTTTGAACCTGCACCTCTCGCCAACGCAGCAGAAAAGAACCCGTTCGTTCTACCATGGGCCGTTAGAGGTATGCTCGAAGAAGAACTAGTCAAGAAAGATGCGAAGTTGCAACTAGAGGTCAAAGAACTTGTCAAAGAGTTTGAAGAGTGGCGACCTTCCAGCAAAGCGCTCAAGGATGTCAGATGGAGGCTAGAGGGTGTACGGAGCATGCTTTAAAACTTGGCAGGCAGCAGAAGAGGTTCGCTCTTGTGGATGTTGTGCAGAGACCATTTTGGCCATGAATTAGAGGAGCTGGGGGCGCCCTTCGCTATACACGGAATCATGCGGCTTGAGACGGCAATGGCCAGTGGCCTGATGAGGGTGTCAGGAGCGAAGAATGAAGACGCCCAACGATGTCAAGAGGCACAAGTCCAGGCGTTGGGACGGGGGATGTGAGGACGCTGCGACAGCGTCAGACTCACGAGACGCAGACATCCGCACCACAACATCTCATGTGATGCCTTCAAGTATTCCAACTTCTGAGACACGTTATCGAGGCCGACGATTTTGATTGAACATCCAACGATTTGGACGTATCTGGTTGCAGTTTGTGCGGCGTGAGCCCCACGGCCAAGAGCATAGCGGGTCTACTGTAGATAGTACAGATTGCTCGTGCGCCTTGAAAGACAGGGCGTGGGAGTTTACAATAGCCCTGCTTCCAGTACTGCTCTCTTGTCTCAGCGGGCCAGGAGCTCACGCTCATCTTGTGCTGGATCAGTGACTATTGCCGAATAACGCTCAACAGAGGAGGGGAAGAGCCTCGCATCGTCGCGAGGTCTGGTGGATCTAAATGTTGCGGATGTTGACGCATGAAGTCTTGTGTTAGCTCCGAGCTACTGCGGCATTGAGTCTTTAAGGTCCCCATTGTAGTGCGTCTAGTGTAGATGATGGTTACAAGTCTCATTTGGCAACGCGCAACGGACTTCACGTTCTCAGAGCACGTGTCACTTAGCGTCCGAGACTTCACTGGATGAGTGAACTTCGGCCAATTGTCATGCAGGCTTGCCGAGAACCAAGTCGTGCCCATATGTGCATGCTCTATCTGTGCTATGCTAGTGAGGAAACAACATTGTGTTTCTGTGAAGTACAGCGACACGCTTAGATCGCTGATACTTGCTGTATATATTCCAGTACAGCTTGCCATATATCAACAAATTATCTTCTAGTCCGTGACTACCTCCTATATAAATCATGGCTAGGATGATTACAGTATCCGGTTTTGGCGGCAAATTGTTTATCCTGAGAGCGAGGTCGGCTCGCTTATGAACGGACCGCCTCCGCCGGCGCGGCAACGGCTGCGACCGGGGTGCTCTCCGCTAGAGAAGAATGTGCTATCAAAGTCAAATTGCGAATAAACATCAAGTGTATTATTATTGTGCTCGGCCGCCAACAGATCTCGCTGGGAACGGAGTATTATCCTACAAAAAGCGGTGGTCGCGGTGCTTATTCGGTGGAGTAGTACTGCCAAGTCTCGCGGAACAGGTTCTGCTGCAGCGGATCGCCATGCATACCACCCGCACCTGCCTCTCTGAGCGACTACTGCCCGTACGCAGCCAGCCACTCGATGCGGCCGAGAAAGCATTTCGAACAACCGCGTGGTGCATTGATAGAAATAACGTACAGCGATATTCTGCCCAGAGGCTGGTCAATATCATGGGTGCCCTCGAGAGCACTGAAACAAATCATTATCCCCATATTACAAGGAGGACTACCTCCATCGACGGATATACTCATGGCTGAGAGTGATGATCAATGTGAGTCCCGGACGGACAACTCGCCTGTTGGGACATAAGAAACGACTTCGTCTCCTCCAAGCGGTTGGGTGAACGTCCACTCGTACGGTCACTCGTTCATCACGTTCACTGCCCACACTCGTTCGAATCTCGCATATCAGCAAAGTTCAATCTGTGACACGACCAAACTATGGTTCGATTCTCAGGACTGGCCTTGGGCAGCCTGCTGGCCGTAGCACAAGCTGCTCCCTTGGAGACGAGACAAGTCACCTGTGCAACGGGCAACGGTCTTTACATCCTCGTGGCTCGTGGCAGCAACCAGCCCGAGGGCGAGGGCACTGTCGGACCCGTTGCGAACCTCGTGGAAGCAAAAGTCGCAGGCTCGTACTCCCAAGGCATCGACTATCCTGCGTCGATCATCGCCCTCGACTCCAACTACATTACAAGCGTCGTTGATGGAATCGAGGACACCAAGAAAAAGATTCAAGACTACGTCGCCGCCTGCGGTGCCGATTCACGCATTGCCTTGATCGGTTACAGCCAAGGAGGCAATGTTATGACAGACACTTTGGCCGGAGGCACAGGAAAGCCGGACGCAATTAACGAGCAGTATAGACGGAATAGTGCGTACACTTTCTTTCCCCTGACCCGCCGTGGCAGCTAACGACAATCCTCAGTTATCGGTGTTGCAGTCTTTGGAGACCCACGCTTCAATGCCGGTCAACCATACTCCCGAGGAACCTCAACCCGAGATGGCATCTTTGCTCGAAAAAGCAGTCTGGCGGCGCTCGGCACGTGGTCGAAGGTTCTGGCTTCTTACTGTGATGAAAACGATCCGTCCTGTGCGAGCGGCCTCGACTTGGAGGTGCATTTTGAAGTAGTCTCAAAGTATGCTCAGCAGGCAGCCGACTTCATTGTTGAGCTTGCTCAATAGCTCGGAAGACAAATCCAATTCAAGCGTGCGATTTTGCGCGAGCTGCATTGAGCTTTTCTCCCGTCTTGCCAATCGTCAGCATCAATACTACTGAACTTCTCCCACGGGACAATTTGCTCCCTCAACTCAGAGTAACGCAGTAGAGAGTCCCACAACGCCACCACCTCCTAGCAAAACCGCCCGCACCATATTTTGCCGACCAAACTTACCCAACCTCTCCCGCACCTCCACATCGTCAGCTTCCGACGACGAAAGATCAGTCTTCACCATCGGATTGCTCAAATCTCCGAATTCCTCGACTCCACGCTTATTATTGACAGAATTCTCCGCACTGCCCTGACCAGGTCTGTAGCCTTGCCGACGTTGCTGTTCAGCAGATTTCTGACTCCGCGCTCCTCCCAACATCTCATTCTTCTCAATGAGCGCAAAATTATTCGAAAGCATGTACGAAGTGAACGGAGCGATGGATATGGCCAGAACAGCGGCAGCTACGAAGCCGTTCGCTTTGGGATTTGTGCCTTTAAGAAGTTGACTCAGACTTCTGGTGTTTTGCGGTAGCGTGTCGTATGCTGCGTAGGCAAACCCAGCTGCGGAGATGGCCTTTGATGATGAGTTCGTTGATTAGATGAACCACAAGTTGGTTTTTGGGGGGGGGGGGGGGGGACGAATGGGAAATGCTTACAGCGGCTTGGGGAAAAATATGTGAACCTCGCGAGAACAACCATCGTATGGCAGGGAGCGATCGATCTGCTGGTTGTGCTTGTAATTCGGGAACGTCGAAGAGACTGAGAGCAGCGATACCACCAGCTCCTACTAGAGCTACGGATATGCTCAGGACTTGAGCGGCGGTTCCGGTAGTTGCCATGATGAGTGGTGCGGTGAAGTTCAGAAAGTCGGTGCTGCAGTTTCGGTTCGCGCAACCTGCCCTACATATAAGGATTGTGCATCACTTATCGTGACGTGCCAACATATTGTTCAATGCTGCCTCGCATCGAAGCGGACTTTCTCACCGGACATTCGGGCGTTGAAATATATGCTCGCTTCAGCAACGTCATTATTGTATACCTGCCAAGGCTAGCCAGATCCTTTGGCCTCACGGACTCATGGACTCTCACGATGCCGCCGAATGACAATACGCATAGTGCTTCTGCAGTGATAAGCTATGCTACTGGGCTAGTAACGGGACTGTTCTAGTCTCGGTCGGTAGTCAAGGCTGATGTGTACACCAACTGTAGAACATGTTTCGCGAACGCTATTGTAGGGGTATTGTCATTTCGTCATCGTCAAGCCATTATGGCCGTCGTAATGCTCTCGAGCAGTGTTAGGCAGGTTGCTGCTGTTGCTGAAACACAACCTTCGCTTTCCGCCTTGCTAACAAGCTCTTCAGCGCGCCTAGCAGCCTCGCAAGGCAATCTTCGTCCAGTGCGCAGAAGCGATAATTCCGTTCCTCAGTGAGAATCTGCATGCACGCAGTCTTTGTTTTGGAGATATCGTCGATCTCGACAGCGTCAATGATGCTTGGAAAGGGCAAGACAATTAGTGCGGTGTACTCTTCCTCGTTTTTGTAGACTGTGAGTTGCTTCGGACGGAGCACCATCCAGACTTTCTTCCATTGCCGAACGCCAGACTTGGACTTCAGCAGGTAGATCCAGCCGTGGTAGATCACACGCTCAGGATCATCCGGTACGGCCTGCTTTTTGGCCCCTTCTTCTGACCCCAAATTAATGCCTGACACCTGGCTCGAACTTCGCGCCCCCATAGACGGCCTCACAGGCGCTTGTCCGTAGACGGGGCTGATATGTTGCGCGTTACCCGTAGATGGTCGGGCTTCAGAGTGTGACAGCGAAAGGGCAGACATGCGTGCAGTTGTCCCTCCACCCCAATCCGAGAAGTCTGAGCACGAGCCGTGCTCGGCGCCTGAGTATTCGAGTGCAGAAGATTTGCGATTCGTGGCCGCGTTCATGCTCGCTCGACCTCGTGTCCGAGGCAGGCCTTGAGCAGTATTGTTGAGAGCCTCTGCGTCCGAGGAGCTATACCCAGACACGACGTCGTTCGCCGAGGGGTCCGGATTGGCGTCGACAGTCCGCTCAAAGCCACGATAACTTGCGTTCGCGCCAGACGGGCTGGCAAGGTACATCTCCTCTTCTTTCTCATCCATGCGCGCCTGCAGGCGTATAGCTTCTACCCACTCCTGAGCCTCCTTCTCTGTCGCGGCCTCGAGATGGAAATTGCGCGAGGGCGAGAAAAGACCAAAGACATGTTTCTCCTGCCGCTTGGGGTCCTTCTGCCGCGCGACGGCCGTGAGCTCAGAGAGATTGATCGCATGTCGTAGCTTGCTCTCTTTTTCGTTTTTGTAGATGGATAGCTGGTTCGCGCGCAAGACGATGTACACCGGCTTCCAAGACTGCTCCACTGTGCTTAGCACGGAGCAACGCCCGTTCGACGCGCTCAATCACCCACCTTTGTTCTCCGCGTGCGCTTGAGCACGGGGCCCTGCCTGATGATCCTGTCGTACTCGTAGCTGCCGAACTGCGTGACGGGGGCGAAGGTGTCGACAGTCAATCGCTTGGAATTCTGCGTCGGGATGGGAATGGTCGCTGTGGAGGCGGGAGGCCTGACAGCGGGTGCATGCTGGGGAACGACACCGCCGTCGGCCATGGTGAAGACGGGATACTGCACACGACGCGTCGCGAGAGCATCAGCAGGGAGAGTAGTGTCGCTGCATGCGTGGACCGTGGTTGGCGGGCCGAATGGACATGCGATCGACCGGTTGTGCTAGATTGAATGGGGGCGAAAGGGAGGCTCTTCTGCCGCAGCGACCAACGACAAGGACGGCGAGAGGAAGGGCGAGGGCGGCGACGGCGAGGGAGGAGCGGGCAGGGGCAGGCGCGGGCGGCGCGGGCGGCGCATGGCACGTCCGGAATCGCGCGGACTGGACTATATCATGTATTTCATCAATACGCCCGCTCGGTGAATCGTGTCGTCGTGCCGTTGCAGACACTGCCAGACAGTTGGGACGCTGCGGCCTCTGCGGCCGCTCGCGCAGAAGCTTTCCTCCAATCGAAGCGCACATTGCTCACTCTGAATCATTTCGCCCGGGATGGCATAAAACCGACCACTGTCCTTCAATAATTTTTATTCTGCCCGCTGCCCGCTGCCCGCTGCCACCGTAGCCGTTGCCATTCATTGCTCTGTTGGCACGGCGCCACAACGCAGGCTGGCGCGTTGAACCCACGATGCCTGTCGTTCAGCCCGAAAAGCTGGTCAAACTCCAGCAGGCTGGCGACACGATCCGTAATGTGAGCAGAGCCAGCAGCACATGGCGTCCGCGTCTAGCGCTGGCAACCAAGCTAACCCGCCACAGATATGCATTCTTGCTCACGTTGTGCGCCGCTCCCGCCACCCTTTCATTACAGCAAGTATATTGACGATTGCAGGACCACGGCAAGACTTCTCTCACCGACAGCCTCATCGCCACCAATGGCATCATATCACCAAAGCAGGCCGGTAAGGTCCGGTACTTGGACTCGAGGCCCGACGAACAGGAACGAGGCATCACCATGGAATCCTCTGCCATCTCCTTGTACTTCCCACTTCTCCAGCGAAATGCTCCTGACGCCGAGCCGGAACAGAAAGAATATCTGATCAATCTCATTGACTCGCCTGGCCATATTGACTTCAGTTCCGAAGTCTCTACTGCGTCACGGCTGTGCGATGGCGCGGTTGTGCTCGTAGATGCTGTCGAGGGCGTGTGTTCCCAGACAGTCACGGTACTGCGGCAAGTATGGACTGAAAAGTTGAAGCCTCTCCTTGTCATCAACAAGATGGATCGTCTCATAACGGAATTGAAGTTGAGCCCCGGCGAGGCGTACACTCATCTATCGAAACTCCTCGAACAGGTCAACGCGGTCGTCGGTAGCTTCGCCCTGGGTGAGCGCATGGAGGACGACCTGAAATGGCGTGAGCGCATGGACGAGAAGGTGAGTGCTGCGGCAGCTGCGAAGGCCCAAGAAGACGATGCACGTAGCAGACAGAGCAGTCTCGCACAAGACGACAATGGTTGTGTCACCGCCGATGCCTCGACAGAGTACGAGGAAAAGGACGATGAAGACATTTACTTCGAGCCAGAAAAGAACAATGTCATATTTGCCACCGCCATCGACGGCTGGGCTTTCACCCCTCGGCAGTTCGCAGCATTGTACGAGAAGAAATTGGGTATCAAGCGGAACCTCCTGGAAAAAGTGCTTTGGGGCGATTTCTACCTGGACCCGAAGTCCAAGCGTGTCTTGAGTCCGAAGCACCTCAAAGGTCGGAACTTGAAACCTATGTTCGTGCAGCTGGTGCTGGAACAAATTTGGGCCGTGTATGAAGCCACTACGGGCGGCTCGAACAACAGAGGCGACGAGGCTCTGCTTGAGAAAATCACCAAGAGTCTCGGCATCAAAATACCTGCCCACATCCTGAGGTCGAAGGATCCCAAGGCACTGCTATCTGCTGTCTTCACCAATTGGCTTCCACTGTCGACTGCCGTGCTCGTGTCCGTCATCATGGGTCTTCCTTCACCCAGAACAGCTCAAGAAAATCGCATGCCAGCCTTGCTGGAGCAATCGCCCGGCGCTGAGCACGTCGACGGCGAGATCAAGGAGGCAATGATTCATTCAGACTCGAACATCGGTAAGCCCATCGTAGGCTACGTCAGTAAGATGATCTCGATACCAGAGAGCGAACTGCCTGCCAACAAGAGGCGTGGTGGTGCTTTGACAACGGAGGAGGCTCAAGAGCTTGGGCGAAAGATGAGGGCGGAAATCGCACGTGCTCAGGCCTTGGCCAACAGCGAGACCAATGTTGAGAACATCGCCGATGCCCTGAGCACAGCTGCGATCGGTCACGAGAATGGACTGAACGTCGCGGCAGAAGACGACAACCAGAAAGACGATCCTGAGCATCTGATCGGGTTTGCGCGTCTACTCTCTGGCACACTGACTGTAGGTGACGAGATATACGTCTTGCCCCCCAAATACACCCCTGCGCAACCGCGGACCGAACCACTGCCAAAGAAAGTCACTGTCACCGCATTGTATTTGCTCATGGGCCGTGGCCTCGAATATCTGAACGCCGTACCTGCGGGCAACATTGTCGGTATCGCTGGATTGGAAGGCGCGATCCTGAAGTCAGGCACAATCTGCTCACAACTGGAAGGCGCACCCAACCTGTCATCCACCACAGCCATATCGACCAACGCCCCGATCGTGCGGGTGGCGCTTGAGCCAGCGTATCCCGGAGATCTGGACAAGATGATTCGTGGCTTGCAGTTACTTGTTCAGGCTGATCCTGCTGTCTCTTACGAGCAGCTTGAAAGTGGCGAGCACGTGATATTGACAGCGGGTGAATTGCATTTGGAACGGTGTATGAAAGATCTTCAAGAACGTTTCGCGAAATGCGAGATCCAAGCCGGCGAGGCAATGGTGCCTTATCGAGAGTCAATCGTCAAAGCCGAAGAGATGAAAGAGCCCAACGATCCTGCGCTTGGTCGAGGCAGAGTCGAAGGCGTCACATCCAGCAAACAGTTGACCATCCGCCTGGCAGTACGACCTCTCCCAGCGCCGGCCACGGCTTTCCTCATCAAGCATACAGGTGCAGTCAAGCGGCTTTACTCCGAGCGGAAAGCGCAAGAAGAGGAGAGATCTGCTGCAGCCAATACCAGCAACCATGCTCACCAGGACTCAGAATCTAGTGAGCACGAAGTCGAAGCTGAGGAGAGCAACATTGCCACAGACCAAGGCCTCTCAATGAGCGAATTCAAGCAGCAACTGGGTGCTGCCCTTGTCAAAGGGAAGTCTGATCGCGAGCTCTTCAAGGACGTCGTCGACAAAATTTCCGCATTTGGTCCTCGCCGCGTTGGACCAAATGTTCTCATTGACAACACTGCAGCCGGAATTTGCGGGAGATTCTTTCGTGACTATAACGATCAATCTCAGGCCAATGGAACATCAGCCATTGCTGCTCTAGCCGACAAAATCACCTACGCCTTCCAATTAGCCACCTATCAAGGCCCACTGTGTCACGAGCCAATGCAAGGCGTCGCGATATTCCTCGAAGATGTCAGCACGGAATTGTCTGAAGATGAGATCAGCGCCAACATGGGCCGTCTCACCGGCGAAGTTCTCCGTACCGTGCGCGATTCGATTCGGCAAGGTTTCCTGGACTGGTCCCCGCGCATCATGCTTGCAATGTACAGTTGCGAAATTCAAGCGTCGACGGAGGTGCTCAGCAAAGTGTACAATGTGATTGGACGCAGGAACGGCCGCATCGTGGACGAGCAGATGCTGGAGTCGACCAACAATTTCACCGTGCTGTCGATGCTGCCTGTCGCGGAGTCGTTTGGGTTCTCGGACGAGATGCGACAGAGGACGAGTGGGTTTGCGGCACCGCAGTTGGTTTTCGAGGGCTTTGAAATGATTGACGAGGATCCATACTGGGTGCCTTACACGGAGGAACAGCTTGAGGATCTAGGAGAGAAGGCTGATAAGGAGAACGTGGCTTTGAAATATGTTGACAAGGTCAGAGCGAGAAAAGGTCTAGCAGTCAAGAAGAAGGTTGTCGAGGCTGCAGAAAAGCAGAAGACGCTGAAGAGGTGAAATACAATCGGTCTTGACGTTGCGACGAAGTATGGAAAGTAAAGAGAAAAAGTAATTGGATTTGCTCAACAGCAGCAGCGTTGCGCAATTGGCTACAGCTCTATCCAGAATCGCTCACGTATTGTGGCGCCATAGTAAAAGAATATCAGAGGCGATGGCGCAATCGCCAACGCGAGAAATCCAAACACACTTATGCCCCAGCCGTAGCCAAGCTGTTTGAAGAGCGAGGGCGCGAATACCGGAACGATTCCACCTACCACTGCCCGAAATACAGCGCCCGCAGCAATAGCGGATGCCGCGTATGCCTCGAAGCAGTCGATGTAATAATTTGTTGTGGAGTTGAGTATGACGATTTGTCCAATGCCGTAAAAGTATGCTGCGATGATGGAGATAATCCAGTGTCTGTGGTCTGCTACACTCCATGCGAACATGAAGAGTGAAGTCGGGATGAGCAAGCTACCCAGGTTGGCTAGCGGTAGTCTGTACTCTGGCACACCTTTGCCATCGCTGCGGGCTGCGAGTCGATTGTAGACTGTGTCGATGCGTGGAACGACAAACCAGACGCAAGTCAGAAAGCCGAGACCGGGGCCTAGATAAGCCAGACCAACTTGCTCTGTGTTGAAGCCGTATTCGCCTTGGTATATGGGTTGGAAATTGGTGTAGAGCGAGTAGGTCGTTGCGAACAGAATGGCTTGATATACGCTCATCGTGAGAACGATGGGTTGAATGAGAATCCGCAAAGGTCGTGTTAGTGAACATCTCAGCTTTATGAGCAAAGGTCGTTGGTCTTCGCCGGCGTAACGATATCGTTCGTGTGTGTTTTGTTCCTTCTCAAGCCGCGCCTTACGCTGAGCCAGGATCATCGGAGCGTAGGTCTCGCGCAAGAAGAAGAATCCGATTGCAGTATTAGTGAAACAGACGATGGTCAAAAACCAAAAAATCCATCTCCAGGATAAACGGTGGACAATGATGCCGCCTATTGCGCGAGTCATGGAATCAGTACGTGGTTCAATCGGAAGAGTGTTCATCGCACCCACCGAACAGTGGACCAAGAGTCGGGCCCATCAAAGGACCCAGCAGATACCAGCCGAAGATGCCGGCTCGCTGACCAGGCTCAAACAGATCAGACAAAGTTCCTCCTCCATTGGCTATCGATACGGACCCGAAGAAGCCGGATAGCGTTCTCATGGCGATCAGCGTGCCGATATTGGGTGCCAAAGCAGAAGGTATCTGTAACAAGGTGAAGACTCCAAAGCATACGAGGTACATTACTCTTCGACCAAACGTCTCTGACAGAGGTGCAAGCAGCAGTGGCCCGATTCCGAGCATCACCACGAAGCCCGTGGTGCAAGCGATGACGGAGTCGGTCGTTGTGTTGAGCCCATCTGCAATTTGTTCGATACCGGGCGTGAACCTGAGAGGGTCAAGTCAGAATTGTTCTCGGCCGTGCCTCCAATACCAAGATATCCACGGATCTCATGGTATTATCTGAAGACAGTCTGGTGATTCATACATCGAGGAAGCTAAAGGAGACAGAATGGCCATTGAAGCAATAGTCGCCACGTTGAGCATTTTCCGCATGTAAGGCCAATTGCGTGGATTGTCGGGATCGTTCTCGTGGAACTCGAGCAGTTCACGGTCGTCCAGTTCTTCGCCATCGTTCCTGTCCTGCAGCAAAGGCTGTCTTTCGTCCACACTTCCTCGCTGCTGTTCGCCGATGTTCGCCTGGTGCCCGCGGGCTTCGGTCTCGGCTGTTGAGCCCCTGCGTTCTGGCATCTCGACCAATGTCTGCGCTGGAAAGAGAGAAAAGGTGAGAACGCGAATGTGTCTGTCACTTACATGATCGGTGTGACCGTGAGTTGCACGTTACTTCAGCGCCGTTCCGGATGCCGAGAAGTTAGTCAAAGAAGCAGCCGCGATGACGCGCGTGTGGAAGTCGTGAAGTTTGTTTGAGCTCGGGCCACTCTGCAAATTTCTCGACCTCGCGTCTTCCGAAACCGGGAGACAACACACGCGATATTGCGCCCGCTTTTCCATGAGATATTCCCTACGCCCATTCCTCAGAAGCAAGCATGTGCTGAGACCATATCGAGCTCAACATAGAAGCTTCGGAATGACGTCCGTTCAGGCGCAGACGGCTCGCCTACTGCTGGATCGCGTCTCTCCTGAGGAACAGGTCGCGCTGGTACGCGATTTGGCAAGGTCGCTGAGCCTTGAAAGTGGGAAGTCCGATCTCAGCTTTACCGCGACTCTATTGCAGCTCAAACCAGACGCACAGGCGTCCAAGACAGTATTTGAGCACCTCGATCACCTCATCGAACAGGGCGAGTTAGACCAGGTCCTCGCGGTATGTGCTGAGCATGAGGGCATCAACGGCACCATTATCGCTCGAACCTGCGCCCTCATTGCGGAGGCTGCAGATGCACTCCGGAATGCTTCGAGGGACTATTTCGTGGTGGCATCCTCGAATGCTCAGCCTAGATCCGGACAAGGTCCGCAGCAGGGCGATCAGCACCTTGTCGGTGTCGTGAGGCGAACGATAAGTTGCCTACGTCTGGTCAACCGTTTATCACTCGATGGGTGCGATCACGACCGAATTCAGGTACTTTCTCAATCTTGTCTGGTTCTTCTTGGAGCCGAAAGCCGTGATCTTCGAACGCAATCACAAGAAACACTGTCATTCCTCCTGTCCACGCAAAAGATCCATGCCAGCACGGACCAAGAACGCATATGGGCGCGGGCACAAGATCTTATACAATCTCCAGACAAAACCTATAAAGCTGTTGGCTACTCCCTTTGGCTTCGATGGATCTCGACCGCAGCAGTGGTTGAGCCCAGTATCATCAAACCGAATTATTGGGCACTGATCATGTGCGGCCTCCGCGAAGGCGACAATGAGCGACGAAAAAGTTGCCTTCAGATTTTGAGGGCCTCGGTGGACGCCGCCAGTCAGAACGCTGATACATTAAAGTCCATCACTGTTTCATCAGATGTCCAGGAATGTAAGTTATGATGACCAGCCACTGAACATCTATTGCTCATGTCCGTCCAACTCCAGCCAGGAAAGCAAGACAAGGCAGTGTTGCAGGTGAGTATCGTCAACGCTGAATGCTAATAGAGGTGCAGCACCAGCCGTAACACAAAAACACTATGCTCGATACTGCACGGTCTTCGAAACTGTGGTACTCAGTCGCTATCTGAATCAGGTACAGGAATGCGAGGCTGACTTAGATTTCCTCTGTTCGGACAGATCTGTTGTGCAACCTGTATGGGTCTATACGCTGCTTTCCTGCGGATTAGACCAAAGAATGCAGGAGTCGAACAGAAAGCTTGTAGGGCTTTGGGCGTTGCGGGCTAATCCTCGAGTCGACGGTAAGACTGAATATCTCAAGTTCCTACAAGAGTCGTTCTTGCCATGGGCTACGTTGGGCAACCTCTTTACAAGCACATTGCGACGACAAAACGGTGTTGCGGTGTGCGAACACGGCGATAAGCTTTCCAATTTCGTCGCGGGCCTGCTCGTCAATCATCCTGAGCTGTTCCATCCGGCCGTGGATGCTATACTCGCCAGCATCTCTGGCAGATATGGAAACAGATTCTCACAGGCGAAGGTGTACCTGATCAATGGCATCGCGAAAGCCGTCAACAGAAACCCGGCACTCACTCTCAGCGATATGCACTTGGAGAAAATATACGAGATTGCTACATGGGCAAACTTGACGGAAGTAGCGCGAGACTACGCTTTTGCGCAGGTTTGGCGCCTTTCTCACGGCCGTGTACAAAATGTCACCTCTTCGACAAAGTTCGTGAGCGAAGCAGCTGCAAACTGGAAACGCCTAGAGGACAAAGCTAGCAAGCTCCTTGCAAAATCTTCGGCTGAGCGCGACGGATCAATCGCCTCAATGGCTCTGCCTCCGTCAAATCGAGAGAAGAACGAGCAGAAAACACTCCAGCGATGCCGCGCTTTCCTTAGCCGGCTAGATGATAGCAGCATACCGGTGACGGTCGATGCTGTAGCAGAAGAGTTGGACGATATCTGGAATGACCTTGAGTATCTGGAAATGCCAAAGGGTCTCCTCGCCATTATGGGCAAGGTCTTTCTCCACCACAGCTTGATACGGCTAGCAATACAACCAGAGAAGCAAGAGCTGGCGACTATGATTGCGACGAAAACGAAGCGCTTGCTTCAGCTTGCGCAGCCTCGATCGTACATGCTCTTCCCATTGATCGCTCTTATTAGAGATGTGGTGATGGCAATCCCCGAATCTGCGACTGCATTGCAGCTTTCGGATCTGATAGTGCATGTAGCAGAGCATCCGCCTTCAGCCACGATCGATATCCAGCTTGAGGAAGTATTGGTGCCACTGATCTCAGATATCAGCCCAAGCTTGAGCCCGTTTGGGCGTGAGTTTTATTTTGGACCACCGGAGAGCAGAGGCTTCGCGACGCTGCTGGATCTCGTCAGCCGAGTGGGCGCCATCCATGCTGAGTTGCCGCGGCAGATTTTCAATGGGCTATTCCAGCCATGGCTGACACAAAAGGTCCCACCAAATGTGGTGAGCCAGTGGAAAACGATACTGGAACTGCAAGTCATGCTGCTGTGCTGCGAGCAATTCATCCCGTCCGCAGGCAGCACGGAAGCGAGACGAATTCTTACCGATATGCAATACGTCCTTTCGCTGGAGCCTCTGCCGCGGTATCGATACCTGCTCGAGTGGATTGTTGCGCGAATATACATCCACCATCCCGAGTTGCGAGACGTCATTTTCAAAGAATTACGCGCAAAGGACCATCATGCGAACCCGAAATTCCTGGCTTCGTTGATGAAAATTGGGGTGAGAGTTGCCAAAGCCAAGGGAGCCGACGAACAGTTCGCGTTGCAGTTGGCCACGCTTTTCGTACCGCTGGCGGCTTCGTCCAAAGTCGTCATTCGTCACGAAGCACAATGGCAGGTTCCTATTCTTCTCGATCACGTGCGTCAAATGCAGATCGATGCCATCACGAGCAACAAAGCTTTCGAAGCCCTAGATGAGTTCATCCGCAGCCTGGAGGTATATGGTGATCCACCGTTAGAGCGCCAGATTGGCGTCTTTGACCCCATCAACGACCACAATCTTGCACACTTGGTCGAAGGGCATTGGCATGATTTGGACGACACCGAGCAGCGCATGTGCTCTCGAGCAGATTTTGTGGCGTTGTATGAGGAGGATGATCAGCCTCGAAATCTTCCGCCGTCTTGCATACCGCTAGGTGATCCGGTCCCAGCCCGCCCGGCCCATTTGGTCCAAAATGGCGAAACACCAGCCTCGATCGACCATGAAACGCGCCTACTGCAGAACATCGACCAAATTTCTCGGTCGTTCAACGCCGGCCCAGTCTCTGCTACAGCACTCCAGACCAAAGGCGGCGCGTACCTCGAGTCGACACGGAAACGCCATAACAATCTCTTCGTGGTCGCTTCGCTCGTCGACAATCCGTACAACTTGGGTGGACTGTCACGCGTCAGCGAGATCTTCGGTGCAGGAGGGCTCTACCTCGAGAATGCACGCGTCACATCAAACAAGGACTTCACGTCTACAGCTGTGTCCTCCCACTATCACCTCTCCATCAATGCGCTTGCGCCGGCAGAGATGCAAAACTTCTTGGCACGAAAGCGGAGAGAGGAGGGCTACAGTGTCGTGGGCATAGAGCAGACGGATCGATCAGTCATGCTTGGGTCGAACGAGTGCGTGTTGGCAGAAAAGTGCCTCGTGGTCATGGGATCCGAGCGCGAAGGCATTCCGGCACTGATTTTGTCTGAGTGCGATGTGCTGGTGGAAATACCACAAGTGGGCATCACGAGAAGTCTCAATGTCCAGACTGCGGCAGGCATTGTGCTGTGCGAGTATGCGAGACAGCATAATTCGAAGCTGAGGTAGGACGAGTCAGCGAGGGTATGTCATGTACTTGCTGGAGCATTCCGGCGGCATGCGAGACTGCACGGACGACATCAATGCCAAGAGTAAGGAGATGCAGTTGGAACTGACGTGCTCGTGGCACTGCGTCGGCTGACCATCCAGCTCGCTCCCATTGGAGGACAGACGCGCTCGTCTCCGCTGGGTCGGAAACTCGGCTTGCTCGTTCCGCAGAGTGATTCGCAACGGACGGAGCGAGCGACAACGGGCCTGCTGCTTTGGGAATTAGAGTTGACTCGATGGCGGGGAAACAGATGCAGCGGTCTCGACCCCTACACGCACCCTCTGAACCGCACGTTTTGGGCGTTTCAAGCAGAGAGCAGCTGTATAGTTGCCACGCCCTGCTGTCGCCCCGGCAAATGCGGCTTCCATTCACCCTCACCACCATCTTTGCCGCAGCGTTGCCAGCGCCGGGAGCATGCACGCCGAGGACAGTTCTTCACGCGCGACTCGGCCAGTCGCGACGCCTGCGCTGCGAGGGAAGCTCAAACAACGACGGTCCCGGAAGGCGTGTCAACACTGCCATACCCGTACGCCTCCTTCCTCCGCACCATCTCCACTGATCTGAGCACGCGCGCAGGCAAGATCCGATGCAATGTGCTGGAACGCGGCACGCCCTGCTCCAACTGCGTCGATGCCGGCACGAGCTGTGTGATCCGACGCCGAAAGAACCAACGGTCAGTGCAGTCATGCAGCCTGAACGTGTCCATGCTGATCTCGGGCCAGGCGCGACAACACTCCACCGTACGAAGCGCAACGGGCCGCTGTTCTGGATCAGCAGTCGCACAGTTGGAGAGTGCCGACGCCGTCTGCAACGCCTTCAACAACCACGTGGATCCACAACACCACCCTGGACCGCCGACCCAGCGTGGCGAGGGTGCATTCTGATCAGAACGCCTATTCCGTGCAGACTCGCTCGCAGTCGTCAGGCTCGCCCAACACTGGAGATGGCCAGCTGTGGCAGGAACTGCAGCCCACCACCTTTACGTGGGATCCAAGCGTGGTCGAAGCATCGTCGGCGAGTTGTGACTTCAGTCACTTGACGGATCTCGACGACATCTTCACCTTCACCGGCAACTCATTCATGCCCGCCATTCCAACCCCCGGACTGGACTTTCCGCTCCCGCAGACCTATCCACCGCCGCACCTCAGTCCCGCCTCGATGCTTCCGGCTCCCCATGGAATGCCACTCAACGGCAACTCTCATATTCCGCCTCGGAGGGCATCGACAGTGCAGATCCCAGGCCTCAACCCTCGGGACCAGGAATATCTGCGAGTGGAAGGATGCTTTGAGCTACTGCCACCCCACGTGCTCAAGCCGATGATGCGCATGTACTTTCGCATGGTCCATCCGAACCTGCCCATCGTAGCTGAAGACCAATTCTGGTCACTATGGAATGGAGACGAGTTCCGCGTCGGCGACTTTTCTTACCTTTTACTGAGGGCGATGGTGTTCGCAGCCACTTCCGTAAGCACGAGCATCCACCGCATTCAATCTAGCTGACATGGTTGCAGTATACCGAACTAGAAATCTTGTCGAGCGTCGGCTTCGTGAGTAAACGTGAAGCAAGGAACACGCATTACCGGCATGCCAAGGTAGCTGTTTCAATTCTGTTGGCACGACTGAGCTAACTCTGTATCAGCTCCTCTTCGACTTCGGCATCGAACGCGACCCGGTCGCGAATGCACAGGCATGCTTGCTGCTGTCATATAATGCGCCCAATCACAATCTCCTCCGACTGAACACGTACTGGGTGACAAATGCCCTTCGATTCGCCACAATCGTTCGAGCCAATTCTTATTACCGCATCAAAGATCCAGTCCGAGCAAGATTGCTGAAGAGAATATGGTGGGGTGTCATCTTCCGGGACCGGATTCTGTCCCTGGGCCTACGAAGATCCATACAAGCCCCGCTGATCAACGACTGGGAGACCGACAAGCATCTTCTGACGGTGGACGACTTCCAATCCGAACTCGGCTCGTCCCCAGTCCACGATACCGATACCCAGCTCCGCATCTTCGAGATGGTCGGCACGACGTGTCGTCTCATGCAATGCCTTTCCCATGCGAGCCGCATCCTCTACAGCCACGAGCGTTTGGACAACCGTCTTGAATTCGCCTCACGATCTCTGCAAGCGGTCGTCGCGGATATTCAACGCGCCCTGGAGGCCCTAAGACACTGGCACGATCAAGCGATCCGCACCTTTCCCTTCCCCATAAGCCTGGACGACGCTCACGAAACAATCTGTGTGTACGCGAATATGATGTTCTCATACCACGCATCTGCAGTGTTCGGTCTCAACACGTATCTCATCCTCTTGCGAGAAGTCTTCCCAGCTTCACACTCCCTCTTCTCGATCGAAGAAGCTCGAGAAGCGATGGAAGTGGCGCACAACGACGTCTCCCGACGAACACAAGAACTGGTGCAAGTACGACTGGTCAAGTACTTACCCATCAGCGCTTCCGCCGTACTAGCACTGCCCTTAATCCTCCAATCCATCAACGTCGCAGCAGCTCGCGGCTCAGGCATGGAAGCCGTCGAAATCCGCCGTCTCGACGTTTTCACACGCACCCTCAAATCGCAACAGCAAAACTTCGACGGCTCCGATTTCTGCGCAGACGTCTTGGCCAATATTGTAGCGTATGCGCAAGACGACGCCAAATTCGTCAATTCCATGACGGCGTGGAGGGATGATCGGAAAGATGTGAATGGGAATGGCGGAATGCCGGGGTCGCAGGGCCAAGCCAAGTTGAAGCTCGATTGGGGCAATTTGGTCTTCAAACGGCCACGGCTGTTTTTGCGCTTAGTCTTGTATATTGATCTGGCGCTGTCGGTTGGTGGACCTCCGGCAGATGAGGATTTCCCAGCGGAGTTGCAGAGATCGGCTGCTTGATGGGAAGAAGATATCACAATGTCGTCGAGCACGATGAAATACCAGCATATACCACCAAGTCTGAATCTAATAAGACACCCGTGAAGTTCCCGCCCACGAGTCACGTTTGATACATACGTCAAAGACCCATCATCCAATGCGAACTAGACAAGGATTCCGCACGAGCGATTCAGGGCAGACGGGAAGTCATCGTCAGCCAAAGAAAATACCTTGTCCTAGCAGCGTTGGAATGTTGTCCAAAGCCTGCTCAATTCGCGGACACTGGCGTGGTTCTTCGTATCGAACAAACAGAATTACTCAATAGTAAGTAAGCAGTGCTGTGTTCCCCCCCCCCCTCCCCGTGTTATGCAGTTGAATACGCTCCATGCACCTTCTCTGCACCGATCCCCGAGTGCACAACTGCACCATTCTCATTTCCTCATTTCAGCACATGTAAATCGTCCTCCGTTCAGTGCGTATTGAGACGTCGTGGGCTCAGCTCGTGGCCGAGGTCATGCCAGTCCACACCGCCTCATCCGGGCGTGTGGCAACGCGCGACAGGGTGGTCCAGCCTCTCCGTCAGCGGGCAGGGTGGCGAAAGTGGATTCCGCTGCCTGTCATCTACGTGCTCTGGTAGATCAAGAGTGGTTCTCCCACGTTCTCGATCTCGGGTATTGTACATCGCAAGTCGAATGCCTTGGAGAGCACGATTTTGAATATCTGAGCGATACAATGTCAGCCACTGAGCGGATAATTTCACCATGGCGACCCTACCTTTTGCACATTGATGCTGTGACTCGTGCTCGAGAAGATCAAGCTTGCTTTCATAGCCTTGGCGAATCGCTTAGCTTGTTGCGAGATCTCCTCTTGCTCTTCCCGAGGAAAGTTCACAAAGTGGTCGTATTTCGTGCCGACTAGGAATGGAATCGCAGTCTTGTTGAAGCCGCGTCCTTGTCGGTACCATTCTTTGATGCTGTTGAGGGTCGACTTCCGCGTGAGGTCAAACATGAACAATATGGCCACTGCATCGTTGCAGACGAGCGGAAGCATGTTGACGAATTCGCGCTGGCCGCCCAAGTCCCAGATGGAGAATGTTATTTCGGTATTGCGTATTGATATCGTCTTCTCCATGAAGTTGACGCCTGAGCCATCAAGTCAGCGCCGCGTCAATTGCAGCCCCGCAACGACGCGAAACTTACCCAATGTTTGTATGTAGTCCTCGTCCCAGCTGCCCTCGACGTACTTCACCATGAGGCTGGTCTTGCCGATCTGCGCATCGCCCACCATGCCCACTTTGATGACCACCGACGAGTTCTTCTGCGCCTGCTGTCGCTGGCCGTCGGCGCCGAATTGACCCTGGCTCTGGGTGGACGAGGGCCTGCTCAGGCCATTGCCGTTCTGCAGGTGGTGGTCGGGTGTGTTGTCTGCCGACTGGGAGTAGGGCCGGGAGAAGCCCGTGTCGGAGTACGAAGTGCGCGGGCGGCCATCGTTGTCGGGCGCAGGTAGCTGGTGGGCGGTGATGGTGTGCATGGGAGCGTCGTCGAGGCTGGTGGGCTGCGGCGGCGGCTGCTTCTCGCCCTCGGCTTCGACGTCCATTACGCTTTCGTGGTGGCAGCGACGCTGCAAGAATTCCAGGGGCGTGGAGGCTCGGCCGTGCTGACTCGGAGGGCAGGAAAAGGCAAACCGGGTTGCGCTGTGCAGTGCAGTGCAGCGGGCCTGGGGCGGCTGGCTGTGTCACTCGAGGGTGGGGGGAATGACGGCGGTGGAGGACGCGGCGGCGGAGATCAATGGGGAGGAAGAGGATGAGGCGGAGGAGTGCTCTCGCGCCGTCCGCTGCTCGCTCGCACTTCAGCGGAGGCCCGTCGCGCTGTCGTGCTGGCACTCACTGGCGTCGAGGCGTAGGTTGGGTCTGGAGGAGTGCGCAGCCCAATCATCAAGCAATGCCCATCGCCTGCCCTGTGACGGTAAACACAAGCAGGGGCCCGCCCGCGTGCAGCCGCGCTAGGCCGTAAGAGGCGTGGCGCCGCACGCATGTGCTGCAAAAAGATTCGGGCACTGCATCGTCTGTTGCACCCACGCACACGCGACGGCATTACGTCCCCTGAGACATCTTGGGCAATACAGCTGCCTGCAACCCAAGTTGAACTGCACTACTGCATCTTCGAAATGTCAAAGCGCGCTGCCGAGGATGACGAGCCGCAGCGGCTGGTCGCTGGCGGCCGTCCCGTTGCTCAGACGCCACTGGCCGACGGGGAGGAGTTCGAAGACGAATTCGAGGATGAGTATGAGAGCGAGGACGAGATCGTCGAGGCCGGCGTCGATGGCAGGCCGGATGACGAGCGTGAGGCCGAGGAAAAGGCGGCGAATGCCATGGACGTCGACCAGCAGACCTTCGTTCCGGGACGACATAAATTGGAGGCCGGACAGACGCTGGCTCCGGATCTGTCTGTGTACGAGATGCTGCACACGCTGGAACCGACCTGGCCATGTCTGTCGTTCGATATCATCAAGGACAATCTCGGCGACAATCGAAAATCGTACCCAGCTACCGCCTACGCAGTCGCAGGCACTCAAGCAGCACACGATCGCGCCAAGGAAAATCAAATCATGGTGATGAAGCTTTCTGGCCTGTCACGAAACGACAAGTACCAAAATATCGATTCGGACGATGAGGATTCGGACGACGACGAGTTTTCTGACCCAGTGCTGGAGACCAAATCCATTCCCCTCACATCGACTACAAATCGTATAAGGGCACATCAATCACCCCAGGCCAGCGCCTCCAACCCACCAACGACCATCACCGCAGCAATGCAGGAATCGGGCGAAGTGCTGATCCACGACATCACCCCTCATCTCCGTTCCTTTGACGAGCCAGGCTTCATGCTGCCCACAAATGCCAACAAGGCCCTATCTACCATCCGAGCTCACAAGCGAAACGAAGGATATGCCCTTGACTGGTCACCTCTCATCCCCGCTGGGAAACTGCTCACAGGTGATAGCGCCGGGCAAATCTTTGCCACGACTCGCACCGACGGCGGCGGCTTCGTGACAGACACCAACCCATACACAGGCCACACCGGCTCAGTCGAGGAACTGCAATGGTCGCCCACGGAACGGAACGTGTTCGCCTCGGCCTCCAGCGATGGCACAGTCAAGATCTGGGACGCACGAAGTAAATCTCGAAAACACGCCGTGTCCGTAAAAGTCTCCGACAGCGATGCCAACGTCCTCTCCTGGTCGCATCAAACAGCCCACCTCCTCGCCAGCGGTCACGACGACGGGACATGGTCCGTCTGGGATCTCCGTCAATGGAAGTCACCAGAAGCAGCCAAGACGTCGAAACCAGTCGCACATTTCGCATTTCATCTCGGCCAAATCACCAGCGTAGAATGGCATCCCACAGACGATTCCGTCGTCGCAGTCTGCGGCGGCGATGACAACGTCACCTTGTGGGATCTGGCAGTGGAGCTAGACGACGAGGAGAGCAAATTCACAGCCGACGCCAAGGATGTGCCGCCGCAGCTCCTCTTCAATCACTACTCGGAAGGCGTCAAGGAAGCTCACTGGCACCCACAAATACCGGGAACCTTGATGAGTACAGGCGAGAGTGGTTTCGGCGTTTTCAAAACTATCAGCGTTTAACGGAGAGCAAAGTTTTTAGACTTTTGCATTCCTGCGTTTCTGATATCTTCGCCAAAGTTGGCAAAAAGTGCTCCTAAATACCCCTTTCACAACGCATCGGCATGCAAATACCAGTCACAAAGAAATGGCCCGGAATGCCGGCGAACGTGGTCTCGTGTCTCGTGATACTACTAGGTGGCTTGAGCTCAAGCAACATTGATCCCTCATCGTGTATGCTGTGTCGCCTTGATGATAATTTACTAATCAAAATTACTGTCCTTACAATACGCCCCCTGGCACTTGCTGCTCACTCGTCAGCGGACCCGTGAACTATTGGCCTGCTTCACACCGCTCAAACTGACCTTCGGCTCCTGGGCATGCGCTGGTGCGCCACTCCCAGAAGTGTTGCTCCACCCTTCTTGCGGCGAGGCATGACGCCGAAGCATAAACATTGGCTTTCGTCCCTCTTTGTCCAGTTGCTTAAACAGGAGAAGTGGCTTTTCTTCCAAGCCAAGGCATCGCTCTTGGTCACCGTGTACAATGTAGAGGGCGTATTGCCGCCAGTCATCTGTAATATTGTAGCGTTTGAGCGCCTGTGATGATCCGTTAGCAAAGAAAACGTTGCGTGGAGAATACTAGCACGACTGACCACTGGCAAAACGACTCGACATGGGTCGTCAATGCTGACACGGAAGCTCTTAAATATCTCAACCTGCGGGTTGTCTCGGTCCTTCCCAGCGTCCGGCGTTGCATCCTCCCTCGGACTGGGCGTCGGCGCTTGTCGCCGCGAACGATCTTGTTGCCGTACACTCCTTCCGGAATCTTCGGCAACGGTACTGGCCTGGCTGTAATGATTATTGACATATGAAGCATCGTTATCGGCACTGTATGCGCGTGGGTTATGCTGAGGAAACGATCGGGCGGTGGTGCTCGGTGGTGGGTGCGCGCTGTACGCAGGACTCGTCGGACTCAGTTGTTGGCCATGAACACTGTTCGGGCTGGTTTGGCTGGTCATGCTCGCGGTAAGATGACTGCTCGCGGCCATTGCTGCTGCTGATGCTTCGAGGTGTGCTCCCCCATCATCTCTCACTTCTCGCGTCTGAGGAGGGTGTGTGGGCGAATTCTGTTTCGTGCCGTCCTTGTTCAGGAACAGCTTTTTCGTGGAGAATTTACGACTGAGCGAGCTGCCCTTGTTCTGAATCTGCTCCATCAACCTGTTCGCAGGGTCGGCCTCGCGAGGCGAAGGGATTGTGCCGCCGGCCGGGTCGGGCAAGGGTGTCCTCTGGTCCTTCACCAGTCTCATGATCGGTAGAGTCTCTTCGCGCAGCTTCCTGTTCTCGTCTGATATCCGTTCCAAGTAGTCCCGCATAGCCTTCAACTCCACCTCTGCAGATTGAATGCGCTGGTCTCGCTGCCTTAACGACTCAATGATGCGTGCAATATCGTCCTGGGTCGCGTTCATTTCTCCCTTCTCTCCCTCAGCAGAAAGTGGCACGTAATCCCCCTCTTCAATTTTCACACCAGCGCGCATTTTCTGCTCGTACACGGCCTTGAGTATCGTGAGTCTGTGTCCCACACTCGCCACTCCTAGTTCGCGTAATTCATCATGTCCCAGCGCGATCAGAGCCTCGCCGTTGACGCCTTCTTCTACAAACCGCTGGCCATACTGTTTCAATGCTGGCGACAGCGCGGCGATGTAATCCGCGACTTCCTCTTCGTTCCACTGCGTCACCTTCCCTGTTGGACTCCTTCCTTCTCTGTCGGCCCAGCCTTGTGTCGTGGGCGTGTCCTCGCCATCCAACAGTGACTGGTCGTCCTCGGAATCCGAAGGGTGCTCGCTCTGCTCGTCGAAGTGCGTTGCCGCGGTCGGCGAAGTGAAGACGGAGCGCTCGAATTCGTCGTCCGCCTCCGCGTCGCTGTCGTAGGCGCTGTCTCCGGCCTGCCGCGTGTACTTGTCCATGCCGCCGTCCTTGGATTCGTGGCTGTGTGCAGGCTGGGCGGGCAGAGGCTTGTCCTCACGCGTGATAGTGCCGCTTCGACTCCTCTGCTGCGCCGGGAAGATGGGCAGATCAGACGAAGTTCTGCCGGAGTGTTGCAGGTCGCCAAAGCTGGACTCGATGGGCGTCGCCGGAAACTCCGTCTCGGTCGGGCTCGCGGCGGTGGCGGCGATGGGGGCGGCGATGGGAGCGGCGGGACGGAGGTTCTTCTCGTGTTCCAGCGAGTTGCGCTGCTGCACCGCGTACAGCTGCTGCTCGAGCGAGTCCGCGAAGCCGGATGACGCGAAAGTGCCCAGGGGGAGCACAGGACTGGCGCCGGCAGAGATGGATGTGGCCGATGCTGGAGTGGGACGGAGGCTCAGCGGCGGCCTGCTGCCCACGGGCAGATGAGAGGCGCGTTGAGACACGCGCGCGAGCCAAGAGGATGCTTTGTTGGAAGGCGAATATGTATCAGCAACGAGCGTCTGCTGCTGTTGCATCTTGTCGCCCGGCCTCGCCTCCTCTCGCTGCTGTGGGGCGGTGGGCGGGTCTGTCCGCAGGAGTTCCACGACAGACAGCGACGGGCTCGCGGGACAGCGGCGGCGGGCATCAGCGCATCGAGACGACGAGAGGACGCGCGCTCACGATGCGGCCGACAGAGCACAACGACACCGACAACGACGACGGCGACGACGATAGCCCCGAGTCGTAACGGCTGCGCTCCGAAAGGGAATGGAGATCGTCTCGGCTTGGCGCGCAGACAATAGAGCGAACGTCTGCATGCAGCTGGCGGTGTTGATTGACTCGGCGGGGGTCGACGATGTCGCGATGGCGGCGCGCTGCCGCTACGGATGGATGTTCGATGCCACTTTAACAGATTGACGCTCATGTCCGACCTTGTCCGCCCGCTGTCTCCCATCGTGCCCGCCAATGTCGAATGCAGCCCCCCTCCTATACTTTACCGTTCCAACGGCCGGAGCCTTGACAATCCCGGTTGCAGTGGCGCCCACCGCGACGACACCGAGATCCCATTCGACGGCCCACGAACCGACAAACCGGATGGGATAGTCTACGTATCGATGCCGCCTGCTGATGCCAATATTGCAATCACGGATGACCCTACAAGGAGCTGTTGCTCCGCGACTCGCCTTCACACGCCAGCTCCAGAAGCAATTACTCTCTATGGACCGATGACCCGTTTATATTCGCTGCTGGCATTCATCACGTTGCACACGTGGGCTCGAGTGCATCCTCACGCTGTCGCCACCCGTCTGAGCACATCGCCGTCTTCCTGCCTCAACAACTTGGCTTAAGCAGTTACGACGTAGGCGCGGCAACCGTGGCGCCCTAAAGCGGAGCGTCAATGGTAGCGAATTAAGCCCTATAGCAGCTTGTCTTAAGTGCCACGTTCCTGCAGTCCGCAAGGTTTCCCTTTCGAGATCGGCCGCGTACCGACGGAACGCCCAATTGACGGATGCTCGATCTGGTCATTGATCCAGTGAGCCGTGTTTGTTCGTCGTCATCGTTGCTTGTGGGAGGTACGCCTACGCTCGTATACAGTATAGTCTGCATCTATGACCTTGGATTCTACTTCCGCTCGTAGATGGCTACGTGTACCCAGCCAGTCCCCTTCAATTACCGGAAACTTGCAGCAGAGTGGAGGGTACTCCATGTCGAAACTCAATTGATGGCATGTTCTCTTGTCACAACGTTCACACATGCTTCCAGGCTGAACAGGATACAAACAAGGTCGTGATGCAATTCACGTAAAGGTTCAACCGTGCATGTTTAGACTGTGCTGCCTGCAGCTCCCGAGTGCAGCACGGCATTCGCTCTCATCATCTCGATACACGCGAAGCTCATTGCCATGCCGTTCAGACAAGCATGCCGTCCCGTACGCTGCGTGTATCTACCGCCAAGAGATGTCGCTCGAAACATGTCGCTGAAGGACTGCCCTGCGCACATGTACCTACCTGGATATCAAGCTTTGGTTGAGATCGACAGCCATACCACACTCTATTCAGAGTCGATCGGCACTGCCAGCTCAAATAAATACTTTGCTCGCCTCTAGTGACCCAGGCTGATCAAAATCACAACCTCCAAAGCTCGCAACATGCAGTCTGGTTGGCAACAGCTGCAGTTCACGAGTCTTCTCGAACGATTCTGAAGTACTGTTGTAATCTGACAACCCGCCCAAATTCCACATGCTACTGTCTTCGTTCCAGACCAACCAGCCCCTCGGGTCGAATTCGATTAAGGACAGTTACGAGACCCTCTCCCAGCATGATACGTCAAGTGTTTGAACCCCACAAATGTCGTCTGATGCGGCTTGTGCGAAATTGCAGGTCAGCGCGCTCGCTCAAATCCTCGTCGACTGTTCCGAACAATGGCGTTTGCTAAGCCTGCAATTCGCTCGCGCGTCCAGGATGTAGCTTCACGTAGTCGTCTTCTTTTCGCCGTAGCTTTCGGTCCCGCAGCTCTAGGTCCAGCTATCTGCGGTTGCAATCTCTCCGAGACGAACGTCTTGTTCCATCGACCGTCTAATGGATTTCGCGGCTGTCCACCGGGTGAGATAGCCTTGCCTGGGGTTGCACCTCGAACTTTTCGTACCTTTGACTGCCAGTCATTGACGGATTCGAGGTAGACCACTGGTGACCGACATTCAGTTATCCGCAAAGTAGAAAGATAGCCTGTGGAAGGTGATTGTGAACAAGAGACCGAAGTTCAGACTTATATCCTAGATGGCGATGGATATCTGCTTTTCGGATGACACGATCCAAAGTGTTCCGCAGAAGGTCGTGGCGTCCCAGACAGGTCTGGACCACGTAATACTGCATCAGAACAAGGCAATGAGCAGAGATATCCTCTAGATTTGGATGGTTGGCGGCGATTGTAACATTGGACCTGCGAGGCTGTTCCAAAGAGATTATATGACGAAGTGGAAAGGTGGCCACGTGTAATCTTCCACATGGTCATACTTGTCCAGTAAAAGAACGTCCTCGTCTACACTCCCATCATCAGAGGTATCGTCAGAGCTCTCCCATTTCCTCATTTCTCGCGACAATTCTTTGACTTGAGCCCATGTCTGAGCAGGAGAGTCCAGGCGAGCATCTCGAGAGTGTAAGAACGAAGCTGGATTCGTCTCTGCATGTTTGACCCCACTGCCACGCTCGACGATGACCAGTAATTCTTTCTCACGCTCGCCAGGACCCAGAAGCGTCTTTTGTTCGTTCATCCAATAATTCGCAGCAGTTTGCCCTGGGCGAAGGTGCTGGTGCAGAACGTTGCGTTTAGTAGGGTCAAGGACAGATCCTCTGGTCGGACTATTACTGCGGAAAATTGTGACAGAAGAACCCGCCCCGTCACGCTCGTTCAGAGCCTGCTGCCAGGTGGCTGGTTGCGGCAGGCGCCGTTTCGAAGGAAGACTCAGGGGAGATAGGAAGCCCAGCATTTCCGAAGTGTGTGACAAGTAGTAAAGCTCTCTCCATCCACTACTGTATTTGATCAGATTATCGAGTGTGTCATAACTAATCCGGGGGTGTTTGTGACCTAGAATGGTCAGTCTGTCAAGATTGAGCCCGGGAAGCATTTTGAGGGCTTGTGCTGTGGGCCAGTAAACTTCATCATAGCCCCAGGTCACCTTCAGAGAGTCTCCAGAGACGCGTAAATATCGTATCTGGCTGCGTATGTCATCGCTCACGGAAGCTAGCTTGTCCAATAGCGCACCTGGATCTTCAAAGTGGAAGAGTGTTTGGGACAGCCATCTGGTGCCAATCTCTGAGTGTGTCCGCTTGCAAGTTCGCAGCAGAGCGAGCGATTTGCCCCTGTGAGCAGAGACGACGCGACGAGTGTCGATGTCGATGCGGCCAACAGCACGCTCGCCGAAGCAAAACCTGGTGGTCGAGAAGACATGATCGTAGATGCTATCTCGCAGTTCCTGCGGCAGCTGCATCAGATGACTTGCGGATTGTGGATTGACAGTATGCACGTGCGAAGACATGATTGGATTGTTCTGTTCCCCAGTGTGTATGTGTATTTGTGTATGTATACATGTTCAAGTCGACGGTTTCCGTCGAGGAGGACCCGACTCGAGACGGACTTGGCGTTTGGCTTGGCGTACCAAGATGACGATAGCTGGCCGGTGGTCTTACGGAGCTAGCACGAGCTCATCCATCGTCGACAACCTCGAACTCAATATTCCACAGCCTGCATCGCCGCGGCTGCTTCCAACTTCTTCTTCACGCTCGTTTGCACACACTCTGGACCACACCTGCGACTCCCTTCTCCCTTGACGCGCACCACAACTCCTTTCCCAGGCAGCGATGCCTTCCATTTCACGACTGTCAGCCTGGCTTCTGCTGCCTGCCGCCATCTCCGCTGTCACTTTTGATTGTGAGAACGTCGTTGTAGACAGCCAGAAGTTCAACCTCAAAGCGCTTGGCGGGCCCAAAGAAGTGCACAAGCTCTATCGAGACTCTTTCTCGGTGGTGAACACCACATTTACTATCGACGTGTGCGACACATTAAAGAAGCCCAAGGGCGACGAGGCGAAGACATCATGTCCGAACGGGAGCCGGGTCTGCGCTGTGGAGCGTCTCTACAACGACCAGGCAGCAGACGGGGTGGTAATGGCGGTATTCCCGGTCGCAGGACAGTTCACGACTTCAAGTGGCGGCCAGCTGGAGCCGAAGCTCACCAGACTGAAAGGCAGTTCAAGTAACGAGGATGCGAAGAAAGAAGGTCTTCGAGTGGAACTTCACGGCGGAGAGCACACCAAGGACAAGAAGAAAATCAAACAGAAGACCATTGTTGAATTCGTCTGCGATGCAACTAAGGAGGGAACTGAAGGTTTCGATACCAAGGAAAAGATGGCAAGATCCATCGACGACGGGTTCTTGGGCACACGAGACGACAACGGCGATGGCGACGATAAGCAGGACCCGCTGCCAGATCTTGATGAAGGAAAGGCGTTACAGTTAATCAGCTACGAGGATGAAAGTGATGTCGGTGTGCTACGTCTGGAATGGAAGACAAAGTACGCTTGCGAAGACGCGGAAAAGCCGCCATCAAGCAGCAAGAGCTGGGGATTCTTCACGTGGTTCTTGATCATTGGATTCCTGTTGATCGCTGCATACATCATCTTCGGCTCATGGCTAAACTACAACCGCTACGGAGCACGAGGTTGGGACCTCATCCCTCACGGAGACACAATACGTGACATTCCGTACATCGTGAAGGACTGGACGAGTGGCGTAGCTGGGAAAATGGGCAGTAATGGAAATAGAGGGGGTTATAGTGCAGTGTAAGACTTCCTATGCGGAGCAGTTTTTGAGCACTCGATTGTGAGTGCTCACTCATTTCATGCACATTCGAATCACGGCTGATGACGCGTAGATCAATCTGAAGGTAGAGCTATCCTATAGCACATCTGGAAGACTTATGCTTTAATGCAGCGTGCTGGTTCTATTCGTAATCATCCGGTGCTGCAGAATGATATTGATGACCTCTCTTGCGAAGTCGAGTCGTTTGGTGGCTACTGGGTACAGCTGTCATTCTAACATTATTCACAATTGCGAACAGTCACAGACCTTGTTTGGCGCTGTCTTCATTCAAGATTGCAGCATGGCGCGTTAAATCGTCTATCTATATCTGCATCACGACATCTGCACACAACCATCCAGCGCAAACATGAGCATCATCGATCCTCTGGGCAAACGGCAACCTCGCGCCAACAAACACTTCACGCCTACCGCCACTAGGAATGGACACTTTCGTGGACCGGAAAATTATGATACCTCCCGAAGCAAGGATATATTCAACGCCATCGGGCAGCTCGAAGCAGGAACGACAGCAACGCATAAAGAGCCGAGTCTATGCACAAGGCTCCTGCGAAGCATAGGGCTGAGCAAGAAGTCGAAGAATGTGACGCCAGACACCAGACTGCCAGCCGTTACCGCGTTCCAAGGTCACTACTTGACGCCGGCGAGCCAGCTACAGCACAACTCAATCCATCGGCAGTTGCCAGAAGAGCATGTGGCAGCGTGGCACGAGGCAGAAGAAGCACGTCGAAGAACATCATCCGGGCAAAGCTCCAACTCTTCGCAGCGACAATTCAGAGGTCCAGTACCGAGACAACCTCAATTGCCAGAAATAGAACGCTTGTCGCGTACACTCGACACAGCATTTCTGAGCCCCCTCGAGGCAGAGATATACAAGATCATGCGGATCATTGGCAGATGTGCAACATTCACGCCGTTCACATCTTCCCGGTCGGAGGACAGAAGGCAACAGATCATGCTGGTTCATCCTAGCAACGTTGAACCCCTTCGCCATGTTCAAGACCTGGCTGCCACTTCATCAGATATGGAAAAGCATGCGATCTGGCATTCTCTGAGAGATCTGCTGATCCCACATCTGCTGAACACGCTCAAGGTACTCCTGTTCAACCCTGATATCCACATCACATCGTCTTCGCAATCCGGCAAGGGCTATTCGCCGGAGCTCAAGGGACGGCGTCGGACGTTGTCCAGACTGAAGTCATCGGACTTCTTCTCTGGACGTCTGAATGTATCTCTGGAACAATTCGAGTCGGCGGACAGATTCTTCTCGTACGATCAGAGCAGCCATCAGATCCAGAGACAAGAGCCCAAGCCATCCATATTCACCGCCTTTCAGCAAAAAGAGTTTATGCCTGCTGAGGATGACGCGACTCCTGAAGAAAAGGTGACACTTCGACTGCGGGGTGGAGACGACAAGGCTGGCAGATCTCTTCCGTTTGAACGAAGTGCTCGGACGTATGTAAATCAAGCATTTAGTCATCCTGTTTAGCCGGGTTCTGCTGACCTGTCGCACTCTTGCAGTGACGCTAGCCATTTTGTCAAACCGGGCCCATTAGCTCCTTTGGCGGACGAAGAACGTGTCCCGAGGACCCTATGGTGGCTATCTGGAGGGAGGGTCAGTCTCAAGAAAAAAGCTCCTACAGCCGGTGAGCTAAGAACAAGGCGCAAAGCTGAACTCGAAAATCGAAAGGACGTTGGCTTCCTGGGGACTTTTCTCGGTGTACGAAGAAACAAGAAGGCGAAAGCAAGGAGTGAGGCGGCGGAGGTCGAGCCAGCGTAAGTGTGTTCGCTTCAAAGGCGCAGGTCTCTTTTCGCTCTGTCTACACAGCCCATATGCATGTGATATAAAGCTCGTCTAGACATACAACGACATTACAGCGAATCGAATTATCAGACGTGCTGATATCTCGATTTCTACTTCTAGTGAACAAAGAACTGAGTCCGAAGTACATGATGCCGCAGATGGTGGACAGCGAACTGTTAGCGAATCCGCGATAAATCCAGCAGAGGACCAACAGAATACGCATGATCCTATCGAAGCACATGACGATGGCACACGCCAAGGAGACAAGAATGCGGAAAAGAGCGTAGTCGACGAGAACATCGCCGCGGAGAATGATGCTCCGCCACTGGCCGACACCGAGACGAAGGTGGAGGAAGCCACGTCTAGGTCTGAGGAAGAGGAAAGTCTAAAAAAGCTTCGAGAAAAATTGTTAGCCCTCAGCTCTGCTAAAACGTCGACTTCCCTAAGATTCCTCGCCGACTCAGTCTCAGTTTCGCACAAGAGTTCCGCAACAATCGATAGGTCCAAACCGAGCAACCTTTCAAGCAGAAATAGCGAGGGGGGAAATGAGAATATGGCAATAGCGTCGGCTGGACATTCGGTATTCTCTAGTGGTGCTGCTGCGTTGACTCCAGGAGCTAAAGCGAGAATAGAGCCGAGTCAGACGACAGAAGAGTCAGCAGCTGGTCCAGAAATGGTGCAGGCTGAATCGGGAGCATCTCTGCCTGATGGTCCTGTCAGCCCGGCAAAAAGCGCTGTTTCATCCTCATCGCATGGAATTGAGCTCAATAAGGCCGGAATCAGTGACCAAACAGAGCACGAAAAAGCTGTTGAAGATCGGGAGACAGCCGAGCAAGCCGAGCTCGCGACGAGGGAATGTGCAGCGAAGGAATCTGAGCCACTGATCGAGCTCTAGATTGTCACGAATGTGGTTGCTCTTGCAGGCGAATTATGGTTTTGGTAGGCTCAGCTTTTGTAGGCTCAGTTCGATGTCTCGATGCTTAGCTGAATGTATCGCAGCAGTAGCGATAAACCGTTGGCGTCTGCCGTATCAGTACAGGAATAACCTGTCCTTCGCATCCTTTACGACCCATTGCAGTCCCGTTTGTAGGTTGAAGCCTGTCATGGCGGAGCAAGGCAGGATGTGCCATTTGTGCGTCTGGATGTTGTCCAGTTGGAGACCCTGTAGATTCTTACTCAGCGGCTTGGCTTTGGGGCCGGAAACCCGCGGGAGTGCAAAGCCAGACTCACACGTCGAACCTCATCTTCGGTCATAGAGCCATCAATATCGCTCTTGTTCTTGAAAACGAGCAGAGACGCTCCCATAAGGCGCTGGTGCATGTCAGTACAGTACTCAGAAGACTGCGCCATGGTTAGGAGGCCCGACTTCTTGCAGGAGGAGGCCCTTGAGCTCGTCTCTACAGTCTCCAAGACGCTCTCTATCTGTGGCATCAACCACCCAGATGAGCGTGTCGGTCTTTTCAAAATAGTTCTTCCAATATGTTCGGAGCGTTTTCTGGCCTCCGACATCCCCTCAGGCATTGTCAGTTGACCACCAAGGCCGTGGTACGCACATGAGCAGGCTCACAAATGTTCAGTTTGTATCTGATTCACTTCATCAGCAATTTCACATGCCTTTCACATGCGCTCGTGCTTACCCGTCATAGTCAATCGTTTTGATGATAAACCCCAGAGTTGGACTGACCTCCGTGACATCCTCATCCATAATCTTCTTCACGATCGTCGTCTTGCCTGCATTGTCAAGGCCACTACTACAAGTCAGCAAGCTCATCACGCCTCATCGCAGCGCACCTACAGCATCAGTATTCGCATCTCCTTGTCTTTGAGACGCGCCTTTCTCAGGATCGACAGCATCTTGAGATTGATGTGTTTCTCGCACAAGAAGGAAACTGGTTGAAGTGACGGCGACTAATCAACACGGTCACGTGCCAACGTGGCAGTATCGGGTGCATATCTGACAAGGTTGCAAGAGGAATATTCGTTCTTGTTTTGCTAGGAGTCAAGCTGTGCTCTTTGGCTTGACTACAGACACCCCCGGCGTGCCGAGATCGACCTGAGAAACTCGCTCGAGAGTCACGCCAGGTTCTTTTCTGGTAGTGGAACAGCATATCGCTCCTTCCAACAACTTGACAAACGAGGGCATTTCCTGAGGCCGAACAGATTTCTCCAGAGACCCACACTTGCAGAAACAAAGCACACGGCTGCAGTGCTGTCCTTTCCGTGGGCTCACTTTGGTCGCAAAGCAGTCACCAGATCGATCGATTGATACCAGGCTGCAGCTTCCATTGTTGCTCGTCCTGCAGCCATCACCCAACAACAACGCATCCCACAGTGGCTCACCATGGTCTACGGAATGGGGTCGAAAGCACAGCCGGGTGATGGATCCTGGCTTCTTCTACAGGACGGTGGCGGCTCGCAGAAGCAGCCGAAGAAGCGTCGAAACAGACGCCGCGGCAAGAAGACGGAGACCTTTCTTGCGCGGCAGCATAGTGTCGTCGGCGCTGATGGAGATGATGCAGCGCCCGGGATGCAGTCTTTGCCAGGTGCAGCTGATTCCAGAACCTGCGGTGCGTCATGCGACAATGAGCACGCAGCAAGCAGTGCACTATTGACCAGCCACCGACTTTTGGCAGCGAAGCCGCACTCGAAATTCCCACTTCACGCTTCGGCTCAACCACGACTCACCACTTGGCTTCAAACCCCAGTGCAACAAGACTGCCAATCTTCTGCACGCGGCACAGCCGAGACAGCCCAAACACTCACTTCGCCAATGGCGATCCCTCCGCATCTCCGTAGAAAGGCGGCCGAAGCCAGCGCTGCTTTGGACCAGACGGTCACTAACAAGCCTCCCAGCAGAACGTCGGCACTCCCCCCGAGTCGCAATGCAACCAACGAAGACATTATTCCCAAACTCCGATCGCTTGGTGTCAAGGTCATGGATTCGAAAGAGCCCTTCAGCTGGAGTCATTGCTCACTGAAGAACGAGAGCGCGGAATCGAGTCTGCCAAATCCGGAGTCCCTCACCGCATCCGATAAGCCTGCGAGTCGTGGCAATGCCTCCGTCAGAGGCCGTCGAGGTGGCCAGCAAGGACGAGGTGGTCAGCAGAGACGAGACGATCGGCATGGACGAGATGGTCAGCAAGTACGAGGTGATCAGCGGGGACGAGGCGGCTCCCACGGTGGTCAAAGCAAGACGCAACGCACCTATACAGCTCGTGGCGGTGGCGCATTCTGCAAGAGCTCCGAGATTCCAAAAGGCGACCCAAAGCGCTGGGAGACTGATTGGGTTGGACAAGACGCAGCGGCTTTCCTCAGCAGAAGCGACCGAGCCAAGACCAGCAGCTGGGACAAGAAGAACTCAAGGCAGGATAATCGAGGCGGCAATTCAGGCTGGGACCAGCAATCTCAACACAGTGACGACTGGACCATCCAGATTTGGAACAAGGACTTGCCTCCTCCACCTTTGCTCTGGGACTCCAGGTCAAGTTTTCGCAAAGGGCAGAGCGAGCAGCAAATTCAGAGGTGGTTGGACTTGATGGAGGGCGTGGCCATGCAGGGAATCGTTCGACAGCCCAACCTTGATGATCTTTCCGTTGTTGATGGCTTCACCTACACTTTCGGAAGTCCTCAGAATCCTGTCGAGGGGACCAAGTACGTCACGATGGGCGACATTGCTCCACACTACTGGGTGCGACCACATTTTCACAAAATGGTTCCAATTGCCAACTTTTTCCAGGACAACATCAATTCGACCGCACCACCGCCAGTTGATCAAGAAGATCTGGCTGGTGCGCAGCCTTGGTGGGCGCTCTACGTGGAAGGCGGGAGCTTCCTTCAGCCGTGGAACACACACGATCATAACGGCATAGATCCAAGCGAAAGTGTGACGCAGACAAAGCATCGTGAGAACGACTTCGGCAGCCAGCATGCTACCGACAATAAGCGTCGATATGAGCTGGCGAAGCAGGGGGTCACAGCTGAGAAGCTCCAGCGGCGTGAGGTGAAGGAGGCCAAGAAAGCAGCAGCAAAGGCCGCGCATGGAGGATTGACGCCAGAACACCTCAGACCCGTGAACCACTCTGTGAGAGATCTGTTTCTTCGCTACGCCTCGTCCGATGATATGGAAGCCGTGCGCGATATCTACAACTACTATGTGGATTTCACAACATCAGCGCCGGAGACCAAGCGAGTGACCGTCATGGAGCTTCGAGAGCAGTTCAGCGACATCGTGTACGTCAGCAAGTTGCCATATCTTGTTGCCTACGAGAAAGGCCAGATCATCAAAGGGCGAAAGAAGAAAGGCTACCGCTATGATGAGGAGCCAGTGCAGCTGCCCGACACGGTCGTGGGCTTCATCCGCGCGCAAGAGTATGGCAACGGCACGGACGCTTACCGTATTAGCGTCAGAGTCGAAGTCTTCATTCACAAGGAATACCTCATGAAAGGGATCGCGACATGTCTTATGGACAAGATGCTGGCCCTTCTCGACCCTGGACACAACGAAAAAGGCGGCTACTTGGTATACGGGGACGATCTTGATGCCGCAAAGCCGAATCCAAGAGTCAAGAACATTGTGGTCCACTTTCTCTATGCATCTGAGAGGCCAGAGAAGCACGAGCAGATCCACCGCTGGCTAGTAGGCAACCTCCAGTTCCAGGAAACCGGCACTATCCAGGAAATCGGCTCCAAACAAGCGAAGCTTGTCAGCAAGACGACTTTCGTGCGCAAGACCGGCGCTGTGCTTGATGGTGCCGACACGACAGATGCCATGCACTGAACAAAGGGTTGGATAAGTTGGATCGTGAATTTCTGCGAACTACGTTCGACCACAGGACATTGTGCTCATCCAGATTGTTAATGAAGAGAAGCGGCCTCCTGAACTAAGCACAAGGCTGAGGCTTGCTCTGCGGTTATGATTGTCTTTCACTCTAGCTTTACTAGTACTTGCTGTACCTGTGGCACTGCTGTAGCCATTCACGGCGTCCCAGGCCAGAAGCAAGTCAGAGCAGTATAGCACACAAAAGTTCCACTCCTTTCCCAATTACTCTAGTCTCAATGGTCATTCTATGTGACTCTGCCAATTCTTCGTGACGTGTTTTATCATTTTTGCTGTGTCTCAGCCGGCCCGATCTCTGTACCACGCAAGTCTTGAAGCACTGCTGGCACCCAGGTCCCCATCTCCACCACCGCAGCATCTGTAGGGAGATCGGCTGCCTCCTCACTCTGCCCTAACACTGACATCTTCAGCATCCCTCACCGGCACTCTCAGCCTCATTGTAACAAAGCGACGAAGAAGCGCAATCTCCGTGAAGCAAATGTAACTGCTCGAATCCTCAATCCAGGCCAGAGAGCTGAGATCATCGCCCGCGGTATCGCTTGGGTCGGATCCGACGGAAATGTAGGGTGTTGCGACGTTGCAGCGGCCTTGAGTAAGAAGGCACTCGAAGCCTTGCTTGGGGTCAATGGATCGGACTGCTCCGGCACTGTGCAGTGAAGTTAGTACTTGGTAATAATGGATGGTAGGATCGAGAGCGCTGTGCTGTGTGCTGGGGGGTGGGGGGAAGTGTATAAAAGGTATGTGTTAGTACCAATACGTACAAGCCGTTGAGAGAAATGCAGGTGTTTACAGGCCAGGTGGAATTCACGCAATCTCCTGCGAATTGGGGCTCGGTGCAGAGTTCTACTGTGGCGTTGGGTGCTGCTGCTGGTGAGGTGGAGTTGCCGGATGCTGCTTGACGGTGGACGACGTGTCGGGGCTGCGTGAGGCCGCGACGGGTGGTCACAGTCTCGACTCCAGCGAGGAACTGGTCCAGCGTCGGCAAAGGTGCTTCGCGCAGAAGGCTTTTGGTGTTGGCTGAAGGCAAGGCTTCGATGTGGTGGACCGCCGTGAAGACGACGGCGAGGAGTGGTAGGTATTTCATGATGGCGCGGAAGTAGCCAGATTGTGGTGTAAAGGTGATGTTTTGCTTATAAGAAGTGCGCTTCCGCAGGGTACCGTATGTTGATGTTGCAGCCCGCTTTGTTGTTTCAGGATGTTTACCTGAGCATCAGTGTCGACGTTGTGAAGTCCCGAGGGAAGGGACGAACCAGCGGAAGTTGCAAGGCGGAACAGAGGAATGCGGTAATCACTTCACTTTTTGATCCGCCTCTGGAGGTATTGTGCTCCCGTGACTCTCATTTCGCGTGCTAGTCGCGTCGTGATTGCTGCACAGTATGCGTGTCGTGACGATTTGGTGCCACCTCGACCCGTCATGACTCCACCTCAATGTCGACGACTCAGCATCCCTGTCGAATCGACGGGAAATTCCCATTGTTTGTTCCTGGCCGTCAGCACACAATCGGAGCTTGAGGCGGTCCTTGACACCCAATTCTGCGACTCGAGGAAGAGCACTTGCGGAGGTACAACTACTTTGAACTTGTAGCGCCACTGGTTATCATGATGTTTACACCATACAAAAAACACAATCTTTCCGTTCACCTGCCCATTACTCGCCGCGTAACCTTCGATATCAATGCTCCGAGCGATGTGTCCACGTACGAATACTTTGACAAAGTCAAGATCATAGTCGACGATCTTGCCATGGAGAAGTTCTGTTCGTCGTCCAATATCTGCAGCCATCACCAATCTCTAGTGAGTGAGAGCGACTCCGCCTCTACCGTCCACGTCAGTCTTCAGCTCGTCATTGCTCTCCGTCACGGCAGATTTCGGATTCCGGTGCTTGTCACCAGGCTGAAGAGTGGTCGGAGCGATTCCGTGACCCTTCTCTGGTGGTCTCTCGCGTGTCGTAGTGGGCGATTTTTCAGGAGCGAGCAGTGGAAGTGAAGATGCTGTTGGTGTACTGGGCAAGCTCACTGAAGAGGGCGCGGTCGATGCAGCGCCTGGAGTACTGGGCGCTAAATACGTGTAATTGCTTAGCTGGCTGCGTGAATTCTCTGGAGTCATCGAGTGATTCTCGGCGCGTTTGCCGTCGTCGAAGCCTTCATTTTCATACGCGCATCCAAAATTGCGACTGAAAACGGGACAGAGGAGAGGGCCCGGACAAGGATAAGGCTCGATCTTTTCTGAGCCACCAGCGTCACTGTCGGTAGCCGACCAATCCACGGACACGGTGGAGTCGGCCTCCGTGCTGATATCGGAGCTGTTCTGCGAAGGGACAGCACGCAGGGTGTTTGCAGAAGCTGAACGCAGTCCAATTGTGCGAGCAATGGAAGGGTTGATCATGGGTAGACTCGCAGCCTCCGCCGCAGTAATTTGTGTCTGTTCGTAGAACATCGTTTCGAAACTGGCCCAAAGTCGATCAGAGAAGTAAGGCCGACAAGCCGCGCATATGGCGTAGTTGCACTTCTGAGGCGCGGCCGATGGTGCACTAGCCGCACTGTCTCGCCGGGCACTGGACGTCTGCTTCGCGGGCGTGGTCGGAGACACACCCGCCGTAGCGATGATGGAACTGGCTGGGGCCATCGACCGAGATCTCTGCGACCTTTCTTCCTGCTCGCGAATGGCACGCAGAACATTCTTCTTCTGTGCGATGAGTTTGTCGGCCTGGCTGGTGTTGAAGTCGCCCGCGCGTATGCCCTTGATCAGGCTGGGACTCATCTGAGGGAGCATACAGTCAGCGCTCGGGGGGGGATTTTCAACAAGAGGGCGTTGCGTCAACATAATTGCCCACCTTGAGCTGCTCTGCGATACGTGCTTTGACGGCGAGAGAGTCGCTTTCGTTGACGGCTAACGGCGTGCTGTTCGAAGATGGCACACTTTCTTCCTTCCGAGGAGCATGGTCCTGACGACACTGATACACCCAGCCACTGTCGGGCACTCGACCACACACGGAGCATTCAACGCCGCGCACGCGGTTCATAGTCGTGTGAGTGCATTGCGGGCGCCGGTATGGCGCCCCGGACTTCAGCTGTCGAGCGGGCGTCGCAGGCATGGCGACGGGCAGTCTAATCTGCGCCTTCGCACGCGTCAGCTCTTGTATGGGCGTCGGACGATGGTGGAAGAGCGGAAGTGAAGGCGGCAAACGGCCACTCACCTTCTGGTACGCAGCCATCGGGCCGAGTCGCTCGCAGGGAAGAATGGAGGTGCGCGAGGGCAGATTCGAGATGGACAGACAGTGCTCCGAGCTGTAGCAATGGGTCCAGAGGCCTCGCTCCGACTGGCGGTGGTGGCGGCGGTGGTGGTGGGGGGAATGGCAGCGACATCGACAGCGGACACGTTGGCGAGACAAAGGCGCGCGGGCGGGCTGGGGAGCAGCGACTTCCTACTACAGTCGATAGCGGCTGCGCGCTTCACGAAGGCACTCGTTCTGGCAACGGACGTTGCTGCTTCACATATCGAGCGTCACTTCTTCCCGCATCCACCGCGCTGGGAGGCTGCCTGCGTGGCCGCACGCCGCATGCCGAAGCCACGTGCGAGCCATTCTTCGACTCTTGTCTGTGGAATGCATGTGTGCACACGACACGCCCGTCGTCGGGAGGTGAAGTGGGAAGAGAGAAGTGAGATGGAGGCCAAAGTTTGATTGCCGACACGCCAATCCCTGCCCGTCAGAGACCCTCGGTCTGCTTGATGATGAGTGAGCGGCCGCGTGCTTCTCCGTTGCCGTGTCGGCCATCTCCATGTGCCGCTTCAGGCAAGAAACAACGCATCCTGCTTATTGTCGCTCACCTCCGCCACCCCGCCTCTTTCGCTTGACCGTTGCGTGCTTCGACTCTTCGCTCGGAACCCTTTCTGCGCTTCGCTGAGCCGACTTCGACGCGTCGACTTCCGTTGAACACGCCCGGTCGCGTCTCGCGTCATCCCCTCCCACCGCCGCAATGTCGCAAGTCAAGTTCGAGCAAAAGGAGACGATTCGCACGACCACAGGCGGAAAGGCCGCGCCCTCGCCACCGGCCGGGAAAGAAGACTTTGCGCATCGCGTGGGCGAGGCCATCACTCAAGGCGGCAGCCCGGATGGTTACCTTGCGGTGAGCACATAGCATAGCGCGTCAGGGACGAGGGCAAGAGCGAGTGCTAATGACAACGATAGTGGTACCTCAAGAAGCTGCAGGACGACCCTCTGCGTACGAAGATGATCACGTCGGGAACATTGGCGGGTGCTCAGGAATTTCTTGCGTCGTGGATCGCGAAAGACCGCAGCAAGCACGGCCACTACTTCACGAGTCGCGTGCCCAAGATGGCCGTGTACGGTGCCTTCATCAGCGCTCCTTTGGGACACGTCATGATCTCCGTCCTGCAAAAGCTGTTTGCGGGGAGGACGAGCTTGCGCGCTAAGATTTTGCAAATCATCGTTTCAAACCTCATCGTACGTCTTTTCATCCGTCTCCGACAAGGAACAACGGCTGATCCTAGCAGGTTTCTCCCATCCAGAACGCCGTCTATTTGACCTCGATGGCGATCATCGCAGGAGCGCGAACCTTCCACCAAATCCGAGCCACCGTGAAAGCGGGATTCATGCCCGTCATGAAAGTCTCATGGATAACTTCGCCCATTGCCCTCGCATTCGCGCAGGCATTCTTGCCGAATGAAATCTGGGTTCCATTCTTCAACCTTGTCGGTTTCGTCATTGGTACATACATCAATGCGCACACCAAGAAGAAGCGACTGCAAGCTCTGCGGAAGAAGTATCAGGACAGCGGCCGGACAAGCGATGCAAGGAGTGATTATCGTCCAGGAGGTCCTGATGCATATTAAGCAGGCACGTTGCTTGAATGAGGATGGATGGACTGCGAAAGCTCGGTTTTCACAATCCACGTGTTTTGAGGCGGAATGTGGACGATGATGTGTTGCACGGATGAACGACTTGTAATTGTGGCATGCTCATTTGTGCTAATCAGGTGAGAGCGTACATAGTCAAACGAAACTTTGGACACTGTGGGCAGGGAACTTTTCTCCACGTAAGCGAACGGAGTGACAGCGCAACCGGCATCCACAAACCATGGCTGTTTTGCCAAATCAATGAAAGCACACGGATGCGTTGGTCTCAATTTCTTATTGGCTCCGGCAGCCCAGTAATATCAGTTGTTGAGGATGGTCTCGACGCACATCCCGTGCCAAATGTTTGCTGCATTGGACGGGAGTGAGATGACAGGACGTCGGTCACTCGCGTCCAAGATCGCACAGCAGGTGATGCATGTCGTGGGGTTTACCGAAGGAAGCGTGACAGGCTCTCGCTCCTCACGCGCAAACACAGATGCCGTGGCAGTTGGTCGACTCCTTCATGTCGTGTCTGCCAAACGTCCAGGGTGACTTTTGCGGTATACCGGGCACTTCATTGTCACGACGATGTCCGACTCGGAGCCAAGTTCTTGGTGAGAGCAGGATGGCGGTCTGCAAAGAGACACCCCCAACGTTTGGACTGGCTTCTTAGTGCTCGCAAGGCGTGCCGCTCATCTCTGACTTGCAAACATCGCATCAGCTTGGCATCAACCCGATGGCCGTGGCGAGCTGGTATCCAGGCTCCAGCAACATAGTAACGTTCCCTCGACCACACAATCAGCCAGACATTCACTATGGAGGCTTTGGCGGAGGCATGCACCGGAGGATGCCATCTGCGCTCTCCTTTGGTCCAGCACTGCACGGCGGCTTTTTCCAGAATGTACAAATCGCGAGTCACCACCCTCATGGCGTCTGGGGAGGAAGATTCCTAAGAGGAAGCAAAGGCATCACTTGCCTGACAGATCGAAGCATCGAGGCACCTGGCGATCTGGGCTGGACGCTGGAGTACGCTACTGCATGGCTCTATCGATATCTTGTCAGCAGTGCAACAGAAGTGACAGACGCCATCGACACGTTGCGGGACCTGGACGACGCCTACTTGGGTCCAGATTTCGCGTACATGTTCTTCGGCCTTCTCGATGACAAGATCTTTGCCGGGAAACTGCGAAGCGCAGTACATCTCCGCTGGAGGTCGATGCCGAGCCATTTGCCTGGCATCACCTCTGCGCCCAACGTCATCCCCGAGGTACCACGAATTTGCATCGAGCTCAACCGCACGCCCTTCGAGGACGATGCAGCCGACATTGACGACTTGTTGTGTGCCATGATACACCAGATGATTCACGCATTCCTGCTTGTGTGCTGTGGTGCTCAGTCTAAAGATGAGAAACCAGACGATCGACTCATGGACGGCATCCATTTTGGTGTGATCATGATGACTATCAGAGAGATAACGGTCAATTGTGTGGATGGACTACTGGACCTCATCTTTCACGCTTCGAAGAGACGCATGATCCAAAACGACATGTTGTTCACACCGCCGCCGCCGCCACTGTATCCACTTGACGGCATGCTCCTTTGTGTGGACCCGAGAGGGTATGGACATGCGGCAATGCTGCACGATGGGCGAACGCATTGCAACCACGACAATCGCCACATCAGTAGACATCAGATCCAGAACTGGCAAGTCACAGAATATTCAAAAGCCCTCGAAGCAGATATGGCGGCAAAAGGTGACAAGATCTGGGACTTTACAGACGGGGAGACGTTTGAAGAGGTTCTCAGAATCCATGCGCCACCTTCAGCAACATACATTGAGCTCCTCTACGAAGATGGAACTACCGCGGAACCGAAACGAGTCATGGCAAAGAGAGACAAGGCGTTGAAGTTCAAAAGCTTGAAAGAGCCATTGACCACATACCTCAAATTTGAACTCGAAATACCAAGCTGCGATATCAAGACCTTCAGGTGTATTTACGACTTCATCAACAAGGATGGGTACCTCGCCACGCCAATGGACCAGGCAGCCCAGTATCCCATTACTCATGGCCAAGGCCCGCCAGTGCTGATGCTATCGCGAGATCCTCGTCTAGAACATATAGCATTGATCAATAAGGATGAAAGTGCCATCACACACGTCAAAGTCTTCAAAGCCGCGGAAAGCATGAAGTTCGAAGAGTTGATGACTCGCGCCATCCAGCAACTATACTTGCTTCCAATCACCGGCGAGGATCCCATCGCTCTGCTGAAAGCAATATACAACCTCGAACCACCTTCGCAAAGCCCGCTACACTCTGAACTACACAGGTGGACCAGACGGTTTCTCTATCGATGCCCTGGCCGACTGCATTCGGGACGTCTGGCAGATGCGAGCAGCCTCATCACGAACTTTACGCTTCATGGCCGCAGTAGACTTCCCGGTAATTCTTCTATTTCGAATATGCGCAAGATCAAGACACGGTATCCCCAGCGATTTCGCGAGCTGTTGGAACAGAGTCGCGCGTTCAGAGAAGATGTCGAGCTGGCGAGTGCTGTGATGCTTCGAGCGCAGCAAGGTGGACACGGCAATGGCATGCACAGGTCCTTCGTAGGCCAAGAGCGCTTAGACAGCCACTTGCTCGCGTCTGGTGGGATCATGCGTTCCAGCTTGCCTTTGGGCATCGCAGCAAGCGGCGGGCTCGCTGGTCTGCTCGAGCCGGCAACTCCGAGTGTGAACTTATCTGGTGGAGGCTTGTTGAGCGATGGATTTGACGATCTTGACCTACTCGGTAGTTCATTTGGTGAGCTGAACATCGTCGGGCTGGAAGCGCCGTTGTCGGCGAGCGCTCCACGTTACTAACTGCCTCCTGTCTTTCGGTCATCATCATGTTGGGGCATGAATGTACGGTGCATCAGACTGTGTGTGAAGCGTTGATAGACATAGACATCTTTCGGTATCTACAATTTCCCTTCAATTGCTGGGCACTTGGAAAAGTCCAGTTTTGATTATCCTGTTGCAGGAATTTTGGCACAGCATTGCGAATAGCGATGCCGCTTGACGAGCTTGACACGCCAGGACAAAACACTGTGTACGTGGTGTCAGTGGCATGGCGCCTGTCAAACGTCAAACAGTGCAGCGCAAATCCAGGTTGTTGTCACCAGCTGTCACAGTCGAGTCATTGGCAGAAATTCCAAACAGTACCTGGCCATTCCGGGTATAGCGCCGTTTCCACGTAGACAACGCTGCTGCACGCCATACGCGCATGGAAGCCCTGCCCCTGCGTGCATGCAAAGGGGGCATATGGGAGCTCTGCCGTATTCTGGGTGTCGAGATGCCAACATGCGGTCGGGGGCATTGTGATCAACATGTAGTTGCGGCTCTGCAGCAAAGATACAACCGATGGCAACGTTGACAATCCTCACATGCCGCGCCAGCACGATGGGATCTGCCGCCAGGATTGCGGAGCGCGGCAGCGCTTGTGGTGTAGACAGATCAATGGCATCCGCAGAACGCAGGAGAGTTTGCGTGCCCCCGATTCATCGATTCTCTCCATCCAGGGCAGACGTCCATTGTTATTGTCTTTCGTGCACGCCGCCAGCATAACCCTCTGACCGCCGGACGTGTCGGAGCCTCTTCCCCAGCAGTGTGTTTCCTTGTTTGTTCCGCCCGTGGTCTGCTGCTGTTGGTGGGGGAAAAGGCGCAGGGCCATCGGGCGCCGAAGAAGAGATCCCTGCGCGTGTTGATGCTGCTGTGGGCGGCGGCGCGTGTGAGATGGCCCTCGACAACGACGCCACGTCCAGCGCCGCGTCGACTGCGCAAGACAACGACCTCGACCCAGCGGCGTTCCTGAAGTCGGTGCGCGAGCTGACGGAGAAGCGCGAGCGCGAGGACGCCGAGCGTTACCGACAACTGGAGGAGAAGGTGCAAAAGGAGCGTCAAGAGCGGGCGGCGCGGCGAGCAGGTGTGTATCTAGTCCATTCTCCATTCTCCATTCTCTCCATTCGACTTGCACTGCCCGCGCCGAAGGCAATCGGCTCAGCCAGCGCCATGTGGGCTGTTTGGCTCGCGTGGTAGCACCAAGGCCCGCTCCTGTCAACAACAACTTTTCGCCGCTCCGCGCAAGGGCTGCTCCCACCGCTGACACTCGCCTCTCCCAGAGCGCGCTCTTGCGACACGATCCATCTCGCCCGATAAGCCGCACGCAATCCCGTCGCCATCGAGTCGTCCTCTCAGTCAACCACCCTCCGATGCCCACATCCCCTCTCCTCCGATGACCGCGACGCCGACCCCCGTCTCGAATACCATGGAGGCCACCAAAGCGGCCAGCCCCAAGCTGGATGCCGACGTTCCCGAGTTCAAGGGCTTCGGTAGCATCAAGAGAAGCAGTACATCGGTGTCGAGCAGGTCAAGTCTCCGCTCATCAACGTCCGAAAAGCCAGCGCCGTCCAGTGCTCAGACAACTCCCGCTGCCGCAGCGGCAACTGAGACTGTGCCCTCAGACAAGGCCGGTGCAGAGCCTACACAGCGGAGTGCGGCAGGTCTGGCGCGATCAGGAACATTGACTTGGAACAGACGACCGCAGTCACAATCACGTGTGGGCGGCAGCCGACCCCAATCACAGCTCAGCAACGATCGACCAACGTCAGGGGCTCTAGAGTCACGCGCTGCGCAGCTCAGCGCGGAGTCTCCCAGCAAACCTGAGCCCAGCAGAGAGCAGATCGCAGCTTCATTAGGTGCCAGGGAACCATCATGGTTTAAGCAGACGCCAGACCGTGGAGTCGGCTCCGCAGCGTTCAGGACTAGCCAGGTAGAGGATGACACAGATAGCAGCTCGGTGGCATCTGTCAGTGAACGAAGAGGACTGCCCGGCCTTTTCCAACCCAAAGCTCGCGAGGCGGAGAGCCAGGTCAGCCCACCAAGTTCAGCAAGCTTCAGGTCAGATCGAACCTCTCGTGACGCTTCTGCTCGCGGCAGCATTCTATCGGCAGGAAGCAGATACTCAGTTATGTCAACCACCAGCGACAGGAACAGTAAGCCGGACCTCAAAGCATTGATCGCAGAAGACGAAGGACAACGAAAAGTGTCTCCGAGCTACAACAGTGCTTCCGAGCAGGCCTCAGGCCCCAGCGCCGAGTTCACCGGTGTTGCGCGGTCACTGACAATGTCGAGCTCCCAAGCACGAATCGCGGGACTGGATCGCCCTGCATCCCCAACGAAAGGCATGGGCGGCTTTGTGCAAAGCGCGATGATGAAACGATCGGACAGCCAGAACAAACGATGGAGCGCGCAACCCAATGGCAAACTCAGCAGGTCGAACTCCATAGTGAGCAATCGTAGTGGGTTGGGCGGTCTTCAGGGGTCACATAGCATGCCGAAGCTGGATCCCACCTCCGTGGACGCTGATGTCTCGAAAGATGCGCCTCGGCCGACAGGCTCAAGCAATAATCTGACCAGACTAGTGACCGAGCAGGATGGGGACGGCTTCGTGAAGCCGGCATTGCCATCTCCTAGTAAAGGACATGGTCGCAGCAAATCAGTCGCTTCCAATTACAGCACCAACGACGAGGTACCCGCATCCCCCGGCAGCCCCTCCAAACGCTTCAGTCCGCTGAAGTCGACCTGGCTGGAAAGCTCCTTGACGAGACCTGAATCCCCCAAGCTTGCGCCTGCAAAGAACACACAGCCGAGCTGGATGGCGGATCTCGCAAGCCGTAGAGCGCAGCGCGGAAGCGTTGATCTGGGTACGCCTCAAAGCGTGAGCGGGGAACGATCGAGGCCAACTTCGCCTCTCAAAGAATCTCCATTTGGACAGGGCATGCTGAAGAGGGCAGGATCGCGTGATCAAACTAAATTTTCCGCTGCAGCAACGTCTCCTCCTAAATGGGAAGCATCAAAGTCCATTGTGCAACCGGACCTCTCTGCCTTTGCGACGCGGTCACCTGAACTAGGAAACCCCATCAGCTTCAAATATTCATCAAAGGACGAGTTGGAGCAGGAAGTCCAGAGACCGGAGTTCGTGGCGCCAGCAAAAGAATCCGCGCCATCAAAAGAGCCTGCCCGGCCAGAGGAGTCCGCACCAACGGGGCCTACAGAGGAGCCACATACGGCGACTCCGGCCACACCTACAGTCGCGCAAGCCCAGTCAGTGTCTGGCCGACCGTCAACGCCCAAGACTGGAATGGTTGGAGATGATCAGCATAGTCCTGCGGGGCTGAGCAAACCAACCCTATCGCCTGCGCTGTCACCAGGCAAATCTACTCCGGGGGCGCGTCCCTCTGATTTGAGGGGCCAGCTGAAGTCGAGGCTACCGCCAGAACCAAAGACTGAACAGCAGCCAGAATTTCTGGCCAAGTTTGGGGCTCTTCGCAAGACGCAGCCAGAGAAATTTTCCGCTCCAGATGTGCTTAAGAACAACATACTTCGTGGCAAATCTGCTCTGGCGCAGACCACTGGGCCTGTCAAGACTGCTCGACGAGACGAGCTCAAAGAAGGTCTGCTTGCAAAGAAAGATGATTTCAAAAAGGCTAAAGAAGAAGGGCGAGAGCTACCAGGTGCTTTGCACGCACGAAGGCTCACTGCGACGAGCCCGCCTGTTGCCCTCGCAAAACCCGAAGCTCTAGCGAAGCGTGAACTCTTGGGTCGGTCAGATAGTGAACGATCAGCTACATCTGTAGTCGAGACCAGGCAAACACGCGAAGCCACACCCGAGGCGCTCTCTCGTGCCAAAAGCCTTAGATCCGCCCAAGGTCGGCAGGTCACCAAGAAGAAGTCAGAGGACACAAGTTCAAACCAAGAACCATCAACCAAAGAGCCGGCGAAGCCCGAAAAGTCGAGCAACGCGCCAGTCTTGCCTGCGCCAAAGCATGTTCAAGGAACTTCGAAACTCGCATCGCGGTTCAATCCTGGCTTGGCTGCCATGCTGGCTAAGGGCCCGCCATCGCAACCCCAATCGCGCGATGCATCGCCTGGTAACTCCAGCGCTCCGAAGTCTCGCGATGCTGCCTCATCCCAGCCGTCGGTAGCTGGGGCACCGCTGGAAGACGTACGCAAAGATCGTGCGAAGGGTCCGAAGAGGAGGAAAGCTGCGACGCAGCCTAGCGTGCCCTCACCCGAGCAGCCATCGATCACAGAGCAAAATGTAAACCCGAAAGAAGTAGAGAGTCGCCCCGGCGCACCACTGGAACCATCAACCACGCCCAGTGAAGCTCCAGCACAGCGAACAGAATCTCCTCCAATCGTCAAGACGAAGGTCGGGCCTCCACCAGGTTCGGTGGCGTCAGTCATGGCAGCATCGCTTACAAAAGCTTCCCGGCCATCGACTATCGACCTAGATCAGAGCAAGAGTGCTGGCGTATCGTCTGCTGCCCTACAGCCTCGGGGAAAACCGACAGGTTCGGTAGGCTCGTTGGTCAAGTCTCTGAACGCACGACCGAAGACCCTCGAATCTGCAATCCCCCAAGATGCAGCAGCAGGCTCCGCGCCAGCTACGGACGTCCCTGAATTCAAAGGCTTCAGCGCTTCGCGGGCGTCTCGAACGGCTCCATCGGCCGCGAGTGCCGAAGAGAACAAAGAGAATGGGCAAAGCTTGCCTTCGGTCAAGGCTGCAGCCTCGCTCTGGGGTAGACGGTCAAGTCCTGTCAAGAACGATCAACCCGCGCAGATTTCAGTCAAAGACGAAGAGGCAGCAATGCGATCAGCGGAGTTGCTAGCCGGAAATTCTTCGCCATCCTCTAGTGTTGCATCCAACAGAAGCGGTCCCCCTTCGAAACCGACTAGATCATCGCGAGTGGTCAGCGGCCAGCTTGCAGAAGCGTCTCCAAGCAAAGGTCAGTAGTCTGCCCCCAGGCGTAATTCAGTAGATATCACGTCTTCCTCGAATCCAATTCTAACCATAGCCCTGCAGTCACCTCCTGATGTTTTCTCACGTTTTGTACTGGAACTGACAGCCGCCAAGGAGATTCGTCCGCGTCCGATCAGCCCGTCCGAAGCGATACAGGAAGGTTACTGGCTTCAACCTTGAATTCAGTGCCAAGATATCTTGACTCATTGGCCATCGACACTCAATCTGTTATACAGAACAAGACACATTGCACAGATGTGGAAGGCATCAAGACGCTTCGCAGGAATGTGCTCGTCGTATCTGCAGATGGCTCCGCAAAACCTTTGTCATCACAAGAAGAGTACACGCTCTATGACGAATCAGTCTTCATATGCACTCACAGCTTCGTAGACGAGCATGGAGCGAAAGGATGTCAGACCTACGTGTGGTGCGGCGACACTGCCTTTGAGTCAACGCAAGAGGCGGCACAAGCACATGCTAAGCGCATTGCGCGAGAGCAGGGATCAGCCCCCATCCAGATCGTGCGGCAAGGACACGAGACGTCAGCTTTCCTTCAAAGCGTTGGAGGCATACTCATCACAAGGCAAGGCGCTGCAGAGAGCGCCCCGCGACAGTTCATGATATGCTGCCGCAAGCATCTGGGCCATATTGTCTTTGATGAGGTGGGCTTCGCCGTGGAGTCTCTATGCGCAGGTTTCGTGTATCTCATTTCGTACCAATTGACCCTGCAGGAGACCAAGCTGTACTTGTGGAAAGGCTCAGCAAGTTCTATGGAAGAAATTAGCGCAGCACGACTTGCTGCAATGGACTTGAGTGAGACCGGCGAAATCATTGAGATCGATGCCGGGGCAGAACCGGAATCGTTCCTGGAAATATTTGGCACCAATACCACGACAGCCAGCATTGCGAAGCCTACCGAGCTGTGGAATCAGAAAGCTGTTGCTCCTGCCAGGTTCATCACTCGGCTCTTCCGAGTGCAGCAAGCGCCGCAGCGCACAGGTCTCCTCACATCATTGTGGAACCGCCGGCCGAGTTGGAACAGCCGATCGCCAGCTAGACCTACCCCATCTCCTGGTGCCATGGAGGTCAAGGTGGAAACGAAGGAGATTATCCCGGTGCTGCAGTCTCAGCTGGAGGCTGAAGGCATATATTTGCTCGACGCGTATGGCGAACTGTACGTTCTTCTTGGTCCACTCTTCGCTTCGCATTCCGAGCACACACGCAACACCGTACTGGGCCAGACTTTACTACTGGCGGCTGACTACGCGATCATGTCGGCATCGATGGAAGATCGACCCCAAATACCCAAATGCTGGGTGTTGCTGAATGGGGTTCCAAAGGATGTGAAGATGATGTTCAGGCATTGGGACGACGGAAACGGTCTTTGGGGCACCGCTGGATTGATGGCAGGCAATATGGCGAACTCGGGTGCCGATGTGACCATGTTGCCTTTGGAAGACGTGCTCGCCGAAGTGCGCCGGAATGAGTTGCAGGTACCTGATTCGCTTCACGAGTGACGCGAGCGATGAGGTAAGGAAGTGAGTAAGACGGATGATTGGCATGGAAGGTTCTCGCTGTTGTCTCAACCAACGAATGCAGCAAAATATATACATCGCTTCTCAGCAGGTAACTCTGGCATCCTGCATTGGCGGTCCTTTCCGCGCCTACGGATGGGCCTGCTGTGATGACATTTGCGGGCAGCTTGCTTTTTGCCTTGCGTTTGCCCGTTGCAAACAGTTATGCACAGCGATCTTGTGCTCGAGCACTTTTGTTAATGCGCGTGCGTGTACGGATGTATCATCCGAGCGTCTGCGAGAGTGAGCCCATGAAACCATGAATGCGCCGAAATCGTACCTCAAGCGAACTCGTAGACAGACGCAGTGAATACATCGCGAAGAGAACATGTGGTATTGTATCGTGGCCGCTTCTTCGAGTCACAGAGTGGTTGGTGAACTGCTGCGCGGCGCGTCGGTCCGCAGCTTCCGTGTCGATCTTGCGCTCGTGCACTTCTGTGATTTCAAGAAGATCTGTCGGCGAAACTACTGACTGTTCACCTGCCATCCCCATTCCACACACGCCGCTTGAGGCGCAGAAAGGACAAGAAGACTTTCGCCAACAGTCTTTCCTGTCCCTACTTGCACATCACATGACGCTCGTTGCCCGATCGCTCAACTGAGCACCTGCTCTAGTGCCTTCACACGCCTCTGCAGGGCACAATCACAGCTCGCTCAGCTGACGGAAATACTGCAGAAGAATGACTGACAGGCGCACGCTCAACGGACGGCCGTTGTCGCCGCTGAACGAAGTCGCTCCGGATCAGAGCAGCCTCAGCGCCGCGGCATCCCCACCCACCACTCCGGAAAGCCTGCCGCGACGACGTCGCGTCTTTCGCAGATCCTCTCGGTCCATCGACGAGACTCGAGCAGAGAGCACCCGAAGCCCTGCACTCTTCAACCCAGAGGCCGTCGAGTTCGTGCCAACCAGTAGAATGTCTTCTAAGAGAAAGGCATCATCCTCAGCGAGGCCGAGCAAGAACGCTGCATCGAACGCCCGCACAACTGGACTGGATCTTGGAACCCCAGATCATCCGATCATACGCGCCCAGGATATCTTCGGCACTGGTTGTATGCCGCGTTCGAGCAGTGCTGGCGACGCGCTCGAGGCCGGTCTATCAGCCCTTCTAGACGACGTTGATGTGGACGAGATCCTCAATGAGGTCAACGAGGGACTCTCCCAAGCGGTAGCTGCTGCTGCTACTAGGCCACGGATCAATGCAGGTACTGCACCGCGCGAGCGTACGGCGTTCAGCAACGCCATGAGGGTCGTACGCCCCCAGCTCCGTGTGCTACCCAAAGTTCCAGTCGAACCGTTGCCATGCCATTCTGCAATCATCTGCTCCATGGAAAGCATTGCGCCAACTGATGAGGTGCCTGATGTTCTGTCCAAGCTGCGCTACCTTCCATTGTGCCCGAAACCCAGTCTCAGCAGACCAGAAGCCATCACAAAAGACACAGAGTTGGTGGTGCTTTCCAGCCATCGTGAGCGTATCAACCAGTTGATCGACGGGTTTTCACCCTGTCGGGCACGCTGGCCAGACAATCGAATCCCGATGGAGATCTTCGATTTGATCACTGCATTCCTTTCGCGCGATGATGTGAAGTCGATGCGTCTCGTCAACAAAGATTTCGAAGAAAAGGTCTCCGCCAATCTCTTCGCCTCCGCAGTGGTTCCCTTCAATACAGAACTGTACGACATGATTGAAGAAGATAGCAAGGCTGCTCACAGAATGCCAAGACCTACTGCTTCTGCGAAGGCAAAGGGGAAAGTGAAGGCAATCGAACCTGTAGACCAGGCCGGCGACACATCATCGCGAGGTCTGCATTGGCAGAATGCCAAAGATGATGCGGAAGGCAAAGTGTACAAGGGCCATGGCCTCCATGTCTTCCAAGGCTTCGGACCCTACTTTCGACGTTTTGGCATGAGCTTCGAAGTGGCCGAGAACCAACTGGCGCGGCCACCGATCAAGAAAGAGCTCGATCATGTTACATCTTACTACGGATCATACGAATGGCCACATCAGCAATACACGCGATTCGCCGGTCTGGCAGGTCTTGAACGTACAGCGGATGAAACGTTGAGAATGAAATCGGCCTTTTCCAATCTGGGCAGAGTGCAAGACTTGGGCCTGTCCATCGATGCTGGTCTCGGCTGGCTCAATGGTCCTGACATGTCTGTACATGCTCGCGTGTTCCAGCGGCCGTCATCGGTCTTTGGTCCGTCGCGGCCGACGCCAGATCGCCAGACCCAAGATGCACAGACTTTCTGGCAGGCACTTCAGGACTGTCATGCAAGCATTGGGTTTCGGGGGAACCAACGAGAGGTTTCACTTGCCTGCAAACCGCTCAGCGTGGCCCCTTCGGATCTTTCAGGCCTCCAGAATTCCATTTTCGCGAATACAGAAACCTGGTCTTCCATTGTCGCAGGCAGAACAGCATCATCAACTTCTACTGATTTCTCGCCCTCATCCCTCCTCTATGGGCTACTGTACACTACCTTTGGCCAAACAGATTCAAACAGTTCTGCTGCCTACGACAAGTCGGCCTTGGTGCCCGCTGAGCTACGAAAAGAGCAGAAAGAATGGCTGTTGGAGACTGATTGGGCACAGCGGGCCTTTCTAGAGTGCTACATGCTTGCTGTTATGGACAATCCAGCAAACTTCCGCAATGTCCGAGTCCTGACCATTGCGAAAGTCTCTAGTGGGCTGCTGCCAATCGTGTCACGAGAGACGTTCTGGCAAGCACTTCCAAGTGTGACGGATGTCACCGTTCATGTCAAACCCGACTGGAGGACTGTTGAGCGAGACAACGCGGGATTCGCTGAGACTTGCCAGCGCCATCCGTCTGAAGCTGTCAACACGTTCTACCGGTGCATGCTCCGCGATCGCCTTTGCCTGACGTCTACCATCAAAAAGCTGAATGTCGGCTGGACAGCAGGCGGAGAGCATGCTGAGGGAGTTTTCGCACGCAATAACCACCTTCTTCCTGCGCCCATCACACCGCTTGAGCAGAGCACGGCTGTCGACAACCAGTTGGGCTTGGTCTTCAGTTTCGTTGAGCATCTTACACTGCACAACTGCTGGATAACACCAGTCACGCTCGAGAATTTGATCAAGAGTCACGCAGACAAAGCGCTGAAGACGTTGACCTTGGACTCCGTCTCCATGACTGCACATCCTCGCTTCGCAGCCGGTGGTCACGCCGCCATGCAGAACCAAGTTCTCCAAGCTTTGGCAGCATTGCCGGCAGCAGCAGGACAGGCACAACAAGCAGCTATACCGCAATGGCTACAGAACATGCCTGGTGGCTGGCAGCAATTGCTTCAGAATAATGTGCACCAGGCCGCACAACTATGGGCAGCAAATCATGTTGTCCCGCCGCCCATGAACCCAATATTCGCTCCACAAAATGCTCATGGCCAAGCACCTCAGAACCACGGTGCTGGACCCGCTGGGCATGGCGTTGCTATGCCACCGCCTGCCTTTGGTCCATATCACCTCCCACCCCCACCGCCACTACCAGCGAATCTCCCAGCAGCGCAGAACGGGCAAAATATTGTCGCGCAGCCAGGACCTCAGGCGCAGCCAGTAACCCAGGCGCAGCAGAATCAGGCTGAACCTTCTCATTGGACGCAAGGCCATCGTGAAGGCTCCTGGGCTGAGCTGCTTGACAAAGTGTCCCCCGGATCGGTCTTCAGCGACTTCCTGCCTCAGCCCCTGCCGTGGGAGGAGCCGTTGCCAACCCGCCCAGCCACGTGTTTACAAGCGATTGAAGTCAAGTCATGCGGTTACGTCAAGCTGGTCAACAACACTACCATGGATCAAGTTGCAATCGAGGCGGGCGGTGAACATCACCTATCACATTGGTTCCGTGCTCGCCAGTCGGCGCTCCAGCCCGCCATGATGACGACCAATGATAGATACATTGGTCGCATTGTGCAACATCTGGCTGAGCATGAGCGGAACGCGCTGCAGTATGCTTGGGGCTTGATGGAAGGCTGGGAGGATCGTGCAAAGGCGGAGGAAGTTGAGTATGACGGACTACTGCCTGGAGGTACTGGTAGATTCTCGGGCAAAATCGCGAAGACGGAAAGCACGACGACTTGATTACGCCAGTGTGCGGTTCTCGGGCAAAAATCGAAAGGCTGCGAGTACGATGACTTGATGACTTCGGAATGCTGATGATCGCTGTCGCTGCGATGCCGCGTAGATGGACAGACTGGGCACAGGTGATTGCGCTTGCTGATTGTGGTGGATGGATGAAAAAGGGTAGCATCGTGTGAGCTTCTCGAGCCGTGCAAAGGTCGGGATGTATCCTCGAGCGTGATGCGGGCTTCTAGTCCACGGAGGCTATCACGCTGAGATGTATCATAAGAAAAAGCAGAAAATTGTGGACTGTATGAACATTACGGTAATTCCAAGCTGTTTGTGGTTCCTGTGCCTTGAATATGGTCATCATGCCTGATTGATCCTTCGGCAATTCTGCGTGATGTTTCACGTAAGTCCCGTCGCGTTTGTGCACAGTACAGCGTCACAATATATTCAAGGATCCCGTGCAGCCAAATTCATCTTCTGCACCGAACATTCCCCACATCGCCACAAGAGTCAGATCTACTTCTTACTCCCGTCAATCCACTCTTTGAACAAGGGCAAGACTCGCTCGGGACACTCCTCGGGCAAATAATGACCAAATCCTCCATCGATGGGCTCAAATCGGACCTCTTCCGGCTTCTCCGCCCAGCCCTTCCACACTTGGGGCACATCATGCATGCGGCCCAGATTCGACGCCGACCAGATCAACAGCAACGGGACGGGGACTTTTTTCCCGGCTTCCTGGTCGTTGGTCTGTTGTTCCACGTCCTCGAAGGCGCCTGCGGCGTAATCACCGCAGCTGCCGGCGATGCATTCTGGGTTGGAGAATTGGTGGCAGTAGTGAGCGATGGCGTCGTTTTCTTTGAATTTTGCGACGCCGGGGCTTGCGCTGCCTTTGGCGCGGTCGAGGGTGGTTTTGATGAATTCGCCGCTGCCCATGGCTTCGATTAGTTGAGGGGCAATGGGGAGGGCGAGGAAGGGCCAGTGGTAGTAGGCGGTGCTTGCGGCCGGGTTGGCGAATGCGGCCCATTGGGCTTTGGTGGGGACGATGTCGATGAGGATTGCGGAGTGGATGTTGTGGGTGGGGTTGTTGTCTACGATTAGGCGGTGGCCGATTCTGCCTGTGGGAGGGAGGGGGTTAGTGGTGTTGGTCGATGGTTGGGGTGGAGGAGAGAAGAAAAGAAGGTTGTTGGATTACCTCCGCGGTCGTGGCCGCACCAGATCACGGGGCGGTCTTTGGGGAAGATTTGTTGGAGAGCTTCGATGAGCAGATTGCCTACTGTGCGTTTGTCATGTTTGGGCGGGAGGGAGGAGATGCCGTAGCCGGGAAGCTCGGGCACGAAGAGGGAAATGGTGTCTTTCACGTCGGAGACGACATGTCTCCACATGAAGGAGCTTTGAGGCCAACCGTGCACGCATACGAAGATAGGACCGGAGCCCAGATCGTGGGAATAGCTCTTGATGATGCCGCCCGAGGAGACGGTGGAGGAGTTCTCCTGCAGGAAAGGATGCAGTGTCTTCAGCGTCTGGTCGGCCATGATCGGGAGATGAGGTGCGGCTCGTCAATCAGCAAGTGGAGTTTCGGAGTGTGCTGGCAAGGATAGCTTGTGGTGAAGAGGGTTGTCCGCGGACGTGGCTGACAGTTCAGTGAGCTTAGCGGTCGCTCTCTGCCATGACGACACGCGCTGTGCGAATAAGCATTGGGCGCGGCGGGGCGGCTGCGCGCTGCATCACAGAGCTGGCGCTGCATTGTCATCTTCTCCATTTGATGGTCAGCAGTGTCAAAGTGTGGCGCTGCGGTCGTCGTCGGTCGGCTTCTCGGACTGAGTCGGATCGGATGGAGAAATGTGGGGAAGAAGCGCGGAAGAAGCCGCGCAACGGGGACAAGGGAGACCCTGCAGCGCTCAAGTCGTTGCACAGTGCACGTGGAAAGACAAAGCTTCAGGTGAATTTGGATGCGCGGTCTCAGAGCCCTCCGCGGCGAGACTACTGTGCTCATCATCGTACAGTCGGCCGGTGGTGCAAGTCGTCAGCCGCGAACATGTCCTGCTAACTAGTGTGCATCGTCCATCGCCGACGGAGTCGTCATCGGGAGTGAGACGCAGGCAGTGTGTCCACTTTGTTTCTGTATACAGCACGTCGGCCGCCGGCCATCGCTGTCGCGGCGGGGTTGCCCCGAAAGCCGACCACCGCGCCGGCGAAGGGCAGCGTCGAGATACCGCAGGCCGCGCTACTACTACATACACGCATACGTCTTGTGTACTACTGCATCTGTTCGGGAAGCAACAAAAGAAGAACAGCAAGGTTTCCAAGCCCGAAGCTTGTCGCAACAGCGCACGGACTGCCCGAGTCGAGACTGCGCTTCCTTCCCTCTTCGCCCGTCTCCTGCCTGCCCACCCGCACCCAACGCAACTTCCACTTCACTTCACGTCGCCTCCCCCGCCACCACACCGCGCCGCACCGCACCGCACCGCGCCGTGACTCTCCCGCCCACGCTCCGCCGCCGCCCTCGACGCCCACGACTCCGCTCCCGCTCACCGCCCCGCTGCGCCCCATGTGGCCGCCTTGAGAGCACCCGACGGCGCCAAGCCACGCGCTGCATCACCACCAGGGCGCGACTCGAGCGATGTTTCACGATGGAGCGCAATTGCAACCGCGCCAGCTATGGAATCTGCCCACCGTCACCACTCCCACCGGCCAAGCTCATTGCACGCCCTTCACCCTGCCCTCGGCCGGCGTGCTGTCGCTGGGAGACGACACCGTCATCACCCTCACCACCGATGTCATCTTCCAGCCCCAGTGCACTGGCGGACCCAAGGCTGGCGATGTCTTCACCGTCGACCACCTGCGAGACCCATTCTACGCCTCGACCATCCCCATGGTCTATGTCGTCAGCGCTGCCACCGTCATAGCATGGGTGCTGGTCATCATGCTCATCATCACCCCGAGAACCGGTTTCTTCGGCGCACCCGGAGCACCAGCCTTCAGTAATGGCCACGGCATGATTGGAGGCGCCAATGGAGGCGTCTTGGGCGTGACGGGCACAGGATCACGACCGTGGCTCCAGAAGATTGCAGCGCTGGCCGTCGCGATCTCTCTCACCATTGCGACGGCCGACACGCTCGATGTGGCGGAGAACCAGTATGGCAAGGGCTATTCAGACGCGAATCTGCTGCGGAAAGAGGTGTTGGGCTCGCTGGAAATACGCATCACGCGAGTGATATCGGACATCTTCCTCTGGCTCGCGCAGGTGCAAACATTGATACGCCTCTTCCCCAGGCACCGGGAAAAGGTCCTGATCAAATGGATCGGGTTCGTGCTCATCATGTTTGACACGATATTCTCATGTTTGAATTCGTTCCTCATCAACAGCGCTCTCCAAGGACGAAACATCGTGGACGCGATCCCTGCACTGTCGTATCTCTTCGAACTGGCACTGGGCCTTCTGTACGCCGCATGGGTCCTGTATTACTCTTTGACGAAACGGAGATACGCCTACTACCACCCCAAGATGCGAAATATATTATTGGTGGCGTTCCTGTCCATCGTGTCGATCCTCACACCGGTCGTCTTCTTCATCACGGACGTGTCCAACCAGGACGTTGCTGGATGGGGAGACTACTTTCGCTGGGTCGGCGCTGCAGCTGCAAGTGTCGTCGTATGGGAGTGGGTCGAGCGCATCGAGGCGCTAGAACGGGATGATAAGAAGGATGGGATTTTGGGGCGAGAGATCTTTGACGGAGACGAGATGCTGGATGTCATTCCAGACCAGGACGTGGCCTGGAGTGAAAGCCGCAATCTGAGGAGAAACTTCCGGAGACGACGTGACGATGGCCCAGACCGCGGTGGCAACACGTCTGGCGCGATGGAAGCCGGACACGGTCTCCACGGAGTCACCCAGCGATTCCGATCACGGCATCAACAATCGCCATCCCACTTTCCTCTTGGACGGGCACATTCAGCTTCTGTGCCGACTAGCCACGACCACGTCAGACCCGGGAATTCCACCGACTCCGCGGATCAAAATCTGCACAGCGCTGGCGTTCTGGGAGGTCCAACGCCACCTCCCCAGGTTGCCAGTCCTGTGAGCAGGACAGACACCACCAGTGCAGCAAGCACGGTCTATGTCGTACGATACCATCCAATAGCGGACGTGCCTCAACCCATTCGCAGAAGAGCGAATGCGGAACGCAGTGCTACAGCAAGACCACCCGGTCGAAGAACAGAAAACCAAGAATACTCTGAAAAGGACGTTCCTGAGGCCGAAGAAGACGTGCAGCCCAACATTAATCGTGGAAACCGACTCTGGAACGTCGTGCCGAACCCCTTCAAGAGGAAACGCACCTCTCCTCCGACTGAAGTGCAAAGAGCACGCCAGGCCGCAGGCCAGAGAGTGCCCACTCCCGGCAAGGAGTCGTCTCGCTGGGATGTAAGGAATCGACTGGGTACCATGGCCTCTGAAGCAGGCAACAAGGTGCGAGAGAAGACGGAAAGACGACAAGAGCCCGATCTACCCGTGACCGTAATTCCGGCGCAAAACCGAGGTAGCAACCGCACCTGGAGTCCTGCCGACCGCACACATGTCACAAACACAATGCGACCCACAAATGCTGATGCGCACCCACCAGCATCGCACGACTCGAATCAGTCAGCCAATACTGGATCGACGACATTGACAGCGAATAGTCAGCCCATGCGAGCGTCTCAACCGCCTGTCCTGCACAGGGGGGAGCAGAATGCCGACAATGCCGCAATCGCGCCACAGTCCTCCATCGAGTACCCACAGTCCTCAAACGAGTACGCGCCTTCCAGCGGGAATGGACCCCCTCGGGCGGACGACATCAGTCCGGTCAACGGGCGAAATGCCGGTACTATCGTGGTTCCAGCTCCTCTGAGACGGACTCCTACACATCAAACGAGTACGCCACCTATACGGAATGGTGCAAGTAGGAACTCCGGGATGGCGTCCTCGGGCTCAAATAGAAATTCGCCGTCGAACGAACACCGCCATACGCCGGCGGGTGGGTAGCGCAGGTGACGGAGAGTAATGTTGGGTTCGCATTTCATGGGGTTGGGCTGTTCTTCTTCTTCTTCTTCATTGCTGATTTAGCGAGGCGCTGGCGGTATACCCTTGCCCGTTCTTTCTGGGGCAGGACATGGGAATCTGGGATGAGGTATTGAAATTCCACGAGCCCAGCCAAGGGCTTCGGCTGATATGACGGCGCAGATGGGTGTGAGCACTCGTACAAGCGAGAGGCAGGGCATTGTTTGATGATGTGTGATGGTCTAATGAAAAAGAAAGAGATGGATGACGCTTTGTAAATCGAGCATTTTCGGTGTATATATGTCGATATTAGACGATGATGGATTGAGAATAGTACCCCGAGTGCATATTCTTCAAGCATGTGGTGTAATGAGATGTGCACGACTCCGCTATGCGAGACGGAACATTTCCCGAGGAACTTGCAAGATGGAAGATAGTTCACCATGGAAGACTGCGTCTGGGGTGCTAAAATTTTCTCATGTGTGTTTAGTCTTATGCGAGCGATAGTTTTACTGAACGCTCCCACAAGTCAGGATCTGACTCGGGTGAGGCTGCTCGAAGTGGCATTGCCCGCTTCACCCAGCAGCACTTGATCGGGCGCCATCGAGCGCTCACGTACATCTGCGAGACTGGATTGTGAAGCGCCAGCTCAGTTGCCACGTATCCGGAAGTGTGCTGCTGGTCAGCGCGCCTGCCTTCAGTCGCGGCAGCTCGCTCCTTCTTTGCCACGTTTGCGATCTGTTCCGGAGGCCTGGTTGGTCTTCCGTGAGCATTCCAGCATCATTCATCATCGTCGGCATGCATGAATGGGTTTGCAATTTCCTCGCTGCCGTCCATCGGGCTGATCAACACCAGGAGCGTTCCTCGCGCAACCAGCAGACCGAGACTTCTTGTGCTGGTATTTCCTTCTTCGTCTGGGTTGAATGTCAGTGCCGGGGGTAGGCGGTATGGATTGATGGTCTCGAATTCATACCTCGGGTCGTTTCCTTGACGTCGTCGAGAACCAGGTTCATGAGCTGGTCATATCCTTTCAATGTCCCCGTGACTGCATTCCAGATTAGTCACGTCGGTGCTCATCATCATCATCAGCAGGACATCGGACGGACGGACGGACCTTCGCGACCACCGCTGAACTTGACAGTGATGCCCTTTTCGAGGTATTTGGAAAGATCCAGAATGTTTTCCTTTTTCCTTTCGCCGCCGGATGCGTGGCCGCCGCCTCGCCCGCCTCGATCACCGCCGCCGCCTCTGCCTCGTCCGTCACCGCGGCCACGGCCTCCTCGGAATTGGCCACGTTCTGCCATGGTGTTGTGCTTGCGGGCGACTTGGCATACACTTTCCCCGACGCCGGGCAGACGCGCGATGCGATGCGGCTCACAGTTTCACGTGCGACGCACAGACGGGAAGGAGCGGGGAAGGGTGGCGGGCGGTCGAGACAGGTTGCGTGCGGAAAGTAGAGGACACTTGACCGCAATGTCCGGCCATCACCGCCCGCCCCGGCGCTCCCCTCCTCTCCACGCCACGCCACGCCTCGTCACGCCTCGCCTCGCCTCGCCGTCGCCCCAACGCTGCGAGCCAGACGGTGCAGGTGCGACCGGGCGGTGAGATGGGGTGAGCAGTCGCCGGGATGCATCACTCCACGCCATCACATCCCACTCCCACGGCATCATCACATCGACGGCCAGACCAGCACCAGCACCAGCACCAGCACCAGCACCAGCACGGCGGCGGACGGTGCTGCGCCCGGCCGGCGCGTGTGGTGAGAAGGCTGCAGCGGGCTGGCTGGCTCGCCGGACCGGGGTGACGACGCACTAGACTTATGCCGCCCACTGCTAGCGGAGGAGGCAGCTCGCGTCGCGCTTTCCGCTGGGAGATGGCATGGCCCGCCGCAGACGACGCGCGAATCCCAGCGGGCGACGGGCGTCGGTGAGGCTGCGCGCGCGAGCTGCAGCGCCGTGCAGCGCCGTGCAGGCCGGCCAGTGGCTGCTGCGCACTCGCGGTCCAGGTAAGTGGTGCAGCGCGGGCGCAGGCCTCGCTTTTGTCCACCCGCACCCCATCGGCGTTGGCAGGGAGGTCCAGCTCGCCCGTCCGCCGAGGCGTCGTCGGCCGCTCCACACCTCCCTTTTCCTCGCCGTCGCCGCCCGCCGCCCTCCTGCTCCTCCTCCTCCTCCTCCTCCTCCTCCTCCCCCCGTCCGTCTGCGTCTTCCTCTGCCTCCTCCTCCCCATCTCCCTCCCCTCTGCCCGCAAGCATGGACTCCAGCGCCCCCACCACCGCTCTTGCGGCCGACTCCGCCGCAGCCGCGCTTGCGACCAAGCGCAAACGGAGTCCCTCCGTCGGCTCCGTTTCTGCGCCCGTCGCAAAAGCCCCGAAGACGAGCAGCCAGCTGAGCATTAACTACCTCGCCCGCCAGTCGCACGACGACTTGCCACTCATGAACAAAGACGATACCCTTCCGAACCTCCTCCACCTGCTCGGTGCCTACAGCAACATCCTCGATCGACACGAGTCATTGGCCTCCAACCTTGGTGCCCGCCCGCTCGGCCCCATCCTCATCAAGCGCTTCGAACGCTGCTTCGACGCCCCGCCCAGGATTGTCGCCAGTCACCATAAGAATGCGACTGGCGATCCCGCCGAGACGAGCCACACCATCACCTGGCTGGAGGTCATCGAATTCGCCCGCGCCCACCCAGGCCAGTTCACCCTCAGCACATTTAGCGAAGGCCGAAGGGTGTGCCAATTCTACTACCCGCAAAAGCAGCTGCGCGTGCAGATCAGCGAGGAAGACTTTCTCTTCATTAATAGTGGACGATGTCAGGAGCTCATCCCGCCTCTGCCTATCTGGGAAGACGAGGAGAAGGAAGTCGGCACATGCGATGTGCTGGAGACGAAGCTCAAGGAGCTGACCAACGTGGCCGACATGGTCGCTGCTCGGACTCGCCAGCTGAGTCATAGATTGAAGGGCCGCCGTGCAGCGATACTGGAGCGACGCGCGGAGGGCGGCAGCGGGACACCGGCAAAGGCGACTGCGCCTCAGACGACCACGGCACCTCCCTCGTCCTCGGGCTCGGGCTTCGTCGCGGTCAATTCGATTCCGGCCAACGGCAAGCCCGTTGTGGTGGAGAGCGTCGAGCCGCCGCTGGGCTCGAACGCAGCTATTCGAACTGAACTTTTGCGGCACTTCGAGAGCTTACCTCACAATCAAAATGCGCCCAAGCTGCACGCCCGGCATCAGTCCACCACGGTGGACCCTCAGCAGACGCCGAAAACTATGGACTTTGGTGGCATCGCCTTCAACGATGGCGTCGCGTCCAATACTTCTTCATTGTCGCCCGTGCCGACAAATGCGATCGGCGAAAGTCTACCACCGTATGCTTCCGAGACCAATCGAGCGAGCGGAAACACGTACACGCATCGTCCATCTCTGAGCACGGGCAACCCGTTTTCTTCCAGCCACACGCCTCTCAAGCACAATTTCAGCCGCCCACTCCCGCCTGCACTCGAAAGCAGTCAACCCTTCCGTCCACTCTGTCAAGCGCACATGGACAGCTTGCCACGTGGGACCCGTGTCATGCCGCCATGTGACAGGTGTCGCAGATTACGAATGGACTGCGTCAAGAATTTGACGTCGTGTGCGGGATGTACGCGGAAGCACGCTCGTTGTCACTGGCGTGACGTGTCGCGGGAGGAGCTGGGTGCGCTCGACCACCTGATGGATTCAAGTTATGCGGGCCTGACGGGTTCCCCCACCAACGGCGCTCATCCATCTAATGGATATGCCAATGGGACGAGTGACAATGGTGATAGCGACGACGACGACAGCAATCCGCTGGAGGATCTGGAAGCCTTGGGTGAGAAGGAAGAACAAGAGAACCAGATTCGAGAGGACGAGGAAGGGCTACGCAATGCCAAAGAACTTGCGAGGCAGGGTTTCGAAGACAGTATGCGCGATGGCCAGCAACCGCAGCACGGTCCAAATGAGGCTGGCGAATCGGGCGTGCCGAATTCCGGCTACGCTTATACAGCAAGTGTTGAAGTGTCCCAGACTGTGGAAGATCCAAGGGCCGCGGGCGATCTCGCTACTCCACCAAACTCGGCACAAGTACAAGAGAGGCCGGTGGATCTTCCCATTCAAACGCACGGCAATCCACAGCGCGAAATGCTGTGGAACCGAGAACCGCCTCCCGTGGATCCCGCACCGTCCATGGATACGGCAGCGAGCAACGGCGGCTTCCGTGCAGTGAACGAGAGTATGAATCATGGCAGCACGATTGCTTCGGGGGGGACTGGGTGGCGTGCGATATGACTTCGGGCTGAGATGCCGATGACGAGTGGATGAATGAATGTCTAGAAGCAACCTTTGCTGAAAGGTGACACGGCGCAGACGGGCTCCGATCCGTGCGCGGTAGACGTGACACAGCCGAGCAGATCATGGGATGATGGCCGTGGAGTGAGTTGATGTGGACGTTGAAGGTGGCTTTTGGCTATGTAGATTAGCATGCACTTGAAATCCACATCGTCTCTCGCTATGCTGGAGGAACCCCATCCAGGCAATACACCAAGCGTGCTCTGCACTGCATCCCCCTCGAGTCGCAAACCTCCAAGTAGCCGGGTTCTCAGCATCGCAGTCTGCGTTGGTTACACACACAAGAATCTGCAATGTAACACAGTCGCGTTCGAAACACGGCCATTCAGCGTCTGGCCCGCACCGACAACAAAATATCGAAAGGTGGGGCGCAGTCGGATGCGGCCAGATTGCACGTCCCCACGCTGGAGTGTGCAGAGAAGAGATGCGCGACCTGCATCTGCGCGTCATGAAACACGGCGGAGAATAGAATGGCACGATGGTGATCAGGAACGCGATGGAGGAGACATGGCGGAATGGAGAAGGCGTCGCTACAACAAGTTGACCAGATGTCCTCGACGTGCCGTCCACCGACCGCGGTCTTCCCTGCACGACGCCTGCTTTGCACGACGCCATTCCCCACCAACAAACACCAGCGACCGGGCGCAGAAGGGTCATCACCGTCCATCATCATCATCACCATCACCATCACCATCATCATCATCATCACCACCATCATCACCACCACCACCACCGCCACCAGCAACAGAGCGTCTGCTTCTGACGTACACGGGCAGCTCACCTGCAATCCGGACGGACGCCAGCAGTGACATCTGCCGTCTGCCGCGGCGATCAGATCTCGCGTGCTGCCGCGCATACCTGCAGACATGCGCCGCCGCCATCTTGGCGCGGCTGCATTGGGCTTCGCAGCATGCATGCCAAACGTCTGCGATCGCCATTGATGTCGCGCAACATTGCTGCTGCTGCAGCTTCAATCGCTAGACCGCGGAGATCATCGACAAGTCATCCTCTGAAACACTCTGTGCCCCGTCGACGACAGGCACGACGGACTGACCGCCTCTCCACACATCCAACGGCATCTTCACAATGTCTGTCAGCGGGCCTCTTGCACGACAAGCGTTGACAAGAGTGTTCCATTCCCCCATGGCACAGCGTTCCCTCGGCTCCATCGATGTGCGCGCCATACCTGCAGCGCCGTCTGCCGGTAGAGTTGCATTCCATCGCGGGAGGCGTTCGTTGACGGCTGACGTTACAGTGAGCAGGCCACCCTCCCGCCTGATTGCCTCTGCAGCGTTCCGAGATGCCGGTCGCTCTCAGCCTGTACAAAAAAGGCCTGGTCTGCAAGGTCACCGTCCTTGATTTGTTCACGCTCGGTGGCTCTGCACGAGGGTTACTTATCCTCCGCAAGGTCCTCGCAAAGGTTTTCTGGAGTTGCATCTTTCTTCACACCATCTCCCGGGAACTCGTTCCCCCATCGTTCGCTTCCTGTTGTTTCTGAAGAAACATTCCGGCCCCTTGCGGAACAACTTGGACAATCCAGCCCTCGAAGTTCGGGAAATTACCGTCTGCACACTTCTTGCAGGTCAGTATAGACGAAGCAATCGGGTACGGTGGTACCTGGCATTTTGCCTCTGCTTCTCCGCTGACGGAACCAGTGATCGCGTTGGCCGGGCCACCATCTCTACGCGCCACCCTGACATAACGCTGCCGTCGTTCGTTCCACGAGCACTGAACAGACAGTCCCGCGATGCGGTTGTACAATGGTGAGTTTGCTCAACCGTCTGCCATTCTCCTCAGGCAGCCTTTTTGCCTACCGTCGAGACGCCTCAAACACTAAAAGCCACACACGTTCCTCATTCTCCTCCTGAATTCAAATCTCCCTTGGTCGATCCCCCAGGTCACCCGTGCACACTGTTGACTTTTTGGATCACCCGGAGGTGTACTGTCTTGTGTGTGTTCGACTCACCTGGGCAACAACCATGTTTTGGGATGATCGTGCTGACCATGTGTTGCAGTCTACGACATGTCCAGCACGTCGACGCCGACTCGCCCTGCTCGTGGCTTAGTCGTGCCGGGCATCGATACGCACACCGTGTTTGACCAGACGCCTTGTCTGTCGCAGCAGACGCAGTCGTTCTCAGGATGGGGACCTCTTACGCCTCCCTCGTCGGCGCAAGACTCGAGGAGGCCTTCGCTGGCCTTCTCTTCCATGTCAGATGCGACAGTTCACTCCGGCACATCCTCACTCTCCGCCTTTTCGCAGCCAGCAACGCCAGTCCATTCGATGGCGAGTTCTGCCGACAGCTTTGTCCACCAATGGCATGAGACGACAGATATGCATGCTGCTCTCCCGGCACAAATGGAGAGTGCTTGCAATCTCCCTCAACCACATGCCATGTGCGACATGTCCTATTCAAATGGTCTGCCAGACGTCCCCATGCACATGTCGGACACCTCACCCATGCGTGAGGAGATGTGGCAGGGACCGCAACACGCTTCTTTCGGTCCTGCTTTGCAGCTTCTTGGGCAGCCACATGCGCAGCAGCATGCCTCGATGTATGCCAATCCATCGGCATCCATGACAGCCTCGCTGGAGCAGTCGGTATTCCCGAACTGCGGTCCGCATGCATTCCACGCACAACCACGGGTAGTAGTTCCATCCCAACTGGGTCCCCAACATGACTACCCGATGGACCACTATCCGCAATATGACCAGAACGAAAGCATGTCGCGCGACTTTGCTCAGAGCTTCGACAGCAATATGTCCGGCCACAGTGGCTGGGAGTCTGTCGGGCCTCCAAGCCCGATGGCAGCCTACATGGAACCTGCTGAAGAAGACTATGTGATGGTGAAAGACGAGTTCATCAAAGATGAGTTCGCTACCACCCCGACAAAGTCGCGAGTCTTCGGCAAGGATCCTGTTGCCTCTCGCGTCCAGAGGCGCTCTTCGAGGAAACTTCGCACATCCCGGGCGTCCGGCAATGTATTCTACCAGAAAGACACTGGCTTCTGCGTCTTCACTTGCGCAGGCAAGCGATTCCGCACGGCCATTGACGACCATGGCAAAAAAGTCATCATCCCGGAGACACCTCCCGAGGACAAGCAAAATCGCTGCACGTTCCGAATGGACGACATGACAATCTGTAGCGCAAGCTTCTTCCGCGCCGAGCATCTGAAGCGCCACATGCTCAAACATAGCGACGAGCGAGCCTTTCCATGTCCTCTCCCCAAATGCAAAGGCAACATCAGTCGGTCCGACAACGCCTCGGATCACTTCATGACGCACCTTCGTGAGAAGACCAAAGGCAAGCGTAATGAGCATTTCTCCATCGACCAAATTGAGCAATACTTGCGCAACGACCCCGCGTGGGATGAACAGAAGGTTGCCAAGATGATTGGACGTCTGCACCAACGCCTCGCGCGAAGCCAGGAGCAGGCACGACAGGCCGCTGCTGCGCAGGAGAGCCAGCTTGCTGTGCTGGAAATGCGTTCCAAACGACCATCATCGCGCTGGTGATTGACTTTTTCGCGTGGTTTTCTCGCAATTTATTTTGCTTTTGGCATAACATTACGGTACGCAAAGCATAGAACGACATGCACGGCGGCAAAAGATTCTTCAGCAACAAACAGCAGTGACAACAGCAACTACAACGAAAACAACAACAACGACCAGAGAGCAATAGGAACTATCCTTCCTGGCTCGGGCGGGTAATCAACGAACGAAGGAACGAACGAAATGGGCGGAATTATGGTTGTTTGACAGTATACCCCCTCGGCAGGGCACATTTGGTTTTTCTTTTTGCGCTGTTGGAGTTTGGTGGGTGGGGGGCAAAAGGAAAAGGAAAAAGGGAACATAGATTATGGTACATCCACAACAACTGACATTCAGCATAATGTATTTTCTAGTAGTATGGCAGTAGGGAGAAAGGGGAGCGAGCGGGTGGGAAGGATTTTCGGACTATTTGGGTTTGGGGTTGGTGGGTGTCGGTTGGTTTGAATTCGAATTCTGGGGAATTGCGCCAAACCTACGGCCGCCGTGGTGGTTATCATCGAAATAGTATCATGTGTAACTCTAGTATGTAGTATGTATTAGTATAGTCAAAAATTGCAAGCGATGGGAAGAGTGGGAGAGTGGGGTGTTTGATGAAGACACTTTGCTCTTGCTGCTGCTGCTGCTCCTGCTGCCACTTCTGTCGTGGAATGGAGGTCTCAGTTGCTTGGGGACGTAGATGCGCCAAGTCCTCAACATGCGCCGAGGAACTCCACTGCGATGTTTTTGTCGCGTCATTCCTCATGTTGTGTGATCGTCCTTCCGATGTGTAACTTCCAGCACCATCATCATCATCATCATCATATCACGCCCATCGGGACCGCCCTCCGCGGTCGGTAACACGAAGGAGAGGGCTTTGATGAATGCTTTATGCAGTGTACTTCGTCAGAAATGTACATACGTATAGCGCGGCACGGCGGGATGCAACGGATTGCGGGACTGACGGGACCCGCCAAGGTTCCAATCCATGCTCAGATGATGTTCAGCCAAGAGAATGAGAGGCAAATGGTATCCTACGATTTGCCTCTCTTGCCCACATTCTCACCCGTATGGCGCTTTGCTCCTCCTTCTCGTGGTGATGATGCTCCGGCGCCCTCGGTATAACCAAGCAAACAATAGGAAACCCTAAGAATTGGTTCCACGCAGAAAGCTACATGCACCACGCTCCGCCGCATGGGAGGTAGAATGACAATCGAGCCCGCGGATTTGGCGATCGAAAGCCTGCTCATGAAGTAAATAGACGGCTATCCGGATGCTAATTGGATCGGATAGCGAAATAGTTTGTCAGCCGGCTGTGCTGTGGAGTAGAGCTCAAATTGAGCTAATCGAGTGAACTGTTAAATTGATGCGCAAGAAAAGAAAAAAGAGTTGTGCTTGTCGAGATGTTGTGTGAAGAATTACGAGGCACATCTGCCTGTGCATTCGAGTCTTTGGTTTTCGCGCGAATACAATATCCTGTGACTGAACATGGGGAGACTAATCGCGTCAAGTTTTCAGAGGGAGGAGCCTTTTGCCATCTGGATCGGCGGTTGTTGGCGTGAAAATCGTCTTTGAACTCGAGGCTGCTCGTTGTCCATTGATTTTTTTTCTTCTTATATCATGTCTGCTCTCGAACGATATGTCCTGTCGTGAGACACAGATGTTGGAGGTATAGAAGAGGCCACGGCTTTCAATGATTGGGATCTTGAACTGTATTGGCACTTCAGGAAATGTCCCCGCTCCACGAGTCGATTCGCAACTGCCCGAAGAAGACAATGGATGGAGAGATCTGCAGCATCAGCAGTACACTCAGTCACCTAGAGTTTCATACCAGAGTATCGATAGTCTCTGATTGTGCAACGGCGCCACGAGAATTGCGCGGAGACCTAATTGCCGTTGTGATCTCTGTGGCCGCCGCTGCCGGTCGTTGGGCAGGCGAGTTCAAATACTTCTTGTTGGACCACGGCCACAAGATATGCATCGCGGAACACTTTCAACGCTCATTTTGTCGCTTTTCTGCTTCATCCGCCAGACTTGCAATTATACGTCCAGTTGCATACGAGAAAGAAAGGGAGAAGAGTTTGGACCGGCGTTGCGCACGGGCCCCACCACTGCCAAACGCACCTTCGTCTGAACGAAAGTCCCGCCGCTCTTGAGATCTCTCAATCAACGACCAGAAACACAACCACATTTCTCCAATGGCCAACCCGCTAAAGCCTTGGACCAAACTCCCACACAAGCGCTATCGACTAATCGACGCCCGCCTAATCGGTACAAAACTCTTTTCCCCCACCGCAATCCCCCCAAACAATCTACCAGAGATCTAATCAGCAGGCATCACACAGACCCCAAAGATGGCTCTCTCCACGAACACGTCACAATCGACATCAAAAACGGCCTTATCCATCGCATGACAAAACTGAATTCCGGCCCCGCAGGCCCCAACGACGAAGTCTTCAAATGGACCAACACGGAAGAAATTACCATGCTGAACCTCGAAGGCCGCTACATTGTTCCAGGCCTCATCGACTGCCACGTGCATCTTGCGACTCCGCCCGGCGAAGACGGTCTCCGAGATACCATGACGCAACATGCCGAGACGGCATTGCTACGACAACCGTATCTGGCCCGCGAGATGCTCAAACGGGGTTTCACGACTGTTCGCGACTGTGGAGGAGCGGGATTGGCGTTGAAGGAAGCTTTGGCTGAAGGACTGTATCCGGGACCTCGATTGTTCATCGCCGGACACGGCATCTCTCAGACGGGTGGGCATGGGGACATGCGGACTTCCAAAGATGAGGAGTACGCGTGCTGTGGCGGGAACACTCGGGGTTTGGGGCGCATAGCAGACGGCGTGGAGCAATGTTTGCATGCAGCTCGTGAAGAGCTTCGACAAGGCGTGGATTTTCTAAAAGTGATGCTATCGGGAGGCGTGGTGTCGCCCACCGATAAACTGACAAATTTGCAATACACGCCCGAAGAGATTCGAGCGTTTACGAAAGTGGCGAGTGATTCGGGAACAGTAAGTGATTCTACTGTACAGCGCAGATCCCAGACAGGACGTGGCATCACAAATACACCTATTCTCACACTTTGCTGACGCCCGACTGTGTTTCAATAGTGGGTAACAGCACATGCGTACACTCCAGCTGCAATCCGGAATGCTGTCGAGAACGGGGTGCTGGGTATTGAGCATGGCAACCTGATCGATGAACCAACAGCCGAGCTGATGGCCAAGAACAACGTCTTCTTAACGCCCACCCTTGTAGGCACACTCCACGTCCGTCCTGGTTGCTCAAACGATGCTGACGTCCATCAGATCACGTACCAAACCATGGCAAGCAAAGAGTTTGGCAGTTTCCTCCCACCCTCGATAGCCGCCAAGAATCTCCAAGTCCTAGAAGCTGGGCTGCGGAGCATTCAAATAGCGGATAAGGCAGGGGTGACCATGTGCTACGGCACTGATCTGTTGGGACCGCTCGAGGTCATGCAAGCCAGCGAATTCTCTTTGCGAAAACAGGCCGGCCTTTCGAACCTCAAGATCCTGCAGTCCGCGACAGTGAACGCTGCCCGAATGCTCCGGCAAGAGGACAAGCTCGGACGTATCAAGGAGGGTAACATCGCGGATCTGATCATCCTTAATGCGAATCCTCTCGAAGACATCGAGGTCCTGGCGCGGCCGCAAAAGCATTTACTGGCTGTGATCAAAGATGGCAGGGTGCTTCACAGCAAGTGGTCCAAGCTGTCTCCAGATACGGAGCAAAGTCCTGTGCTCGAGTGAACCGTCGATTGTCGCGAGCCAGAAGCGCTCCTTCAAAATTAAGTTTTATGATGGGCAAATCTTCATCTCGTGAAAGGCGCAACGGGATCGACGCTGATATCAAGCGCATCCAGATGCCAGATTTCATACTTCACGGCCTCGCTCTTGTCAACCAAGGTGATCTGACGCCGCAGTTCGACGAGACCATTATCTTGCTGGACCTCAATCAGTCCTCCAATCCGGTAGCAAAAATCGCCCAGACAGATGAACTCTAGCTGCAGCGGCGACCGGGTCACGAGCTCCTGGCTCATCCCATGTATGCGATGTTCATGCGTGTAGAGAGCAAAGTGCTGTCGAAGTTGCTCATTCTCCAGAATGCGGATACATTTCAGATTTGGCAAGAACGGACCAAACAGGCGAATAGATTCGTGATGAGCGTCGTCGAGTCCGATGCCGAGCTGTTCAAGCTGTGGGCAAGTGCGCACAAGATAAGCCAGATCTTCTCGCGGGACCGCCCAGAGGTCGCTCAGAAGCAGATGCTTGATAGTGCCTCCATGATTATCTCCTATCGTGCGAACGTATTCTTTTCCCAGTGAGATCCATTCCGGATCTTTGGTCGGATCGTAGAGTGAATACATTGCATCTCCGTTGCGGGTGGGAGGTTCGGCATCAGTTGCGTTCGATGCTGGAGTGTAGCCTGTTGGGTTCGATGCCGGAGTATAGCCTGTTTTATGGCGCTTTGCGTTACTGATCAGATAGAGGGCCTTCAGGCCGATACTTTGGTTGCGCATGATGTCGACATGTCGTGGAGCGACCTCATTGAGCCTGACGCGGTCGAGCGGGGCGTCAAGATCGTGCGGGACGGCATGCCATGTCTCATCGACAAAGACTGTGCGAGGATCGTTTCCGCCAAACGTGTCGATAAAAGTGGCACTTCTGCACGTTTCCTTGTCAAATATCTGGTCGAACTTGAGCACGTTCTGTCCGAACCAATTTTGTATCGCGAAATGCTTCACACGGAGCTTGTAGTCGGCCTTGTAGCATCGCCCGAAGAACTGGCCCAAAGTCATGGTGCTTTCTGCCTCTGCGCGCATTCGTGGGGAGAAGTGCATGCGCACATCTTCGAGCTTCTTCGACCCAAGAAACAGCATGCTGAGGTCGTCGGGATAGCACAATGGATCAATGTCGAGTGCTTTGAATGCGCGAAGGTTCGCCATGGGCGGGATAATGACCGACGGCCGTCGAACTCGGGTTGATGGAAATCGCAAAGTTAAGCTTGTGAGAGTGTTGTGGCATGCCAGGCCTTGGTATAGCGTCTTCAGAGGTTTGCAGTCTAGCTCCCAGGAGAAAGACTTGAGCTTGATCATTTTATCTGTGGCGGCTCGAAGAATAATGTTCAACATCATGGAGTTATCGGGCACCCTGCCTTTTGCGAAGTCGTCAACTCCCCATTCCTGCCATTTGCCCTAACATACTATCAGCCTTGTTCTGTCCACTCTGCTCGTTCTTTCTCCACCCACCCAAAGTGTCAACTCTTCTACCAGTGTGGCATGACCCTTGGTGCATAGCCCGTTCAACGCCATCAACAACGGGCTTGCGGCTCCAAACCCTTCCGGCCTGCCATTGACATATCGCATCTCTCCATATGAATGTAGACTGACACGCTGGTACAGCTGCGGTAAGCACATGTAGTACATGAGTCGACTAGTCCTCGCAATCCGCGCCAGGTCTCCTACGTTGTCGAGATACGACATGATCTGCGCGATCAGGTTGAGCGGTAGCGCTGACGCAGCTCGCCGGCCTCCATCTTCGTTCAAAGGGATCGTGCTCGTCGCGGGCGACGTATATGCCATCAGCCGGGGCATCTGCTTGAGCGAGGGCATTTCTTTGCAGGTTCGTGCTGGGACGCTGTTCCGGTGAGCAGCAGAGCCCATTTTGGCCGTCTTCGTGGGAGCACTAGGGCTCCTGGCACGCTTCATGGCAGATGGAAGCGCGGTCCTGGCTGAAACCGAATCATGTCTGTTCTCTTGCAGAAAGCGAAAAGGATGAGTGTAGTCAGAGACGATGTCACCGGCCCGAGAGAGGATGGCCCGCTCCCGTGCAGGCATGCACATGAACCGGCGCGGACAGCATTGTCACGACTCACCAAGGCCAAAGGAAGTTTAGAGCAGCCCTAACGATGCCTAATCGGTCACAGGTGTTCATGGGCTGAGATGGACGGATCGAGTCGTCGGAGAAAGTCATCGCCGAAGGAAGCCGGAGTTTAGCGCGGCCGGGACGGGAGTCGCCATTCGACCTTTGATGTTGATGAATCGTGCACATCGGCCACAGAGAGACTTCCACGACCCTGGCACAATTCCACCGTGAACGCCCAATGCACAACGCACTTGATGCGCGAATCCCCTGCCCGACGACTCCGCTTCTGCCGCCGGGCATAACGTCCCTCGAACTATGGCACAAGCCGAGCAGCGAGAACACCGTGACGCCGTGCTCAATCTTATCGAGGCCTACCACGAACTCAACATTCGTAGTATCGACGAGCTCGACACCGAACCCTCGGCGCTGCAGTTCATGCGCCATGTGGCCAGGAATCGACCCTTTGTCGTGCGGAAAGCTGCGACTTCTTGGCGAGCGGTGAGGCTATGGGATGCGTCGTACCTGCGCGAGGTGATGGGTGATGCCGCTGTCAATGTGGCCACGACGCCGAAAGGGTAGGTGATGTGTCGGGGCGATCTCCTTCCGTTGCTGAGTGGACCAGAAATGCAGATGGGCTGGTGGAGGATAGACATGGAAATCTGATTCTCGTCGAGCCATACGAGAAGAAGGAGGCCTTCGGCGACTTCCTAAGGTATGTCCAGGCCGAAATGCACCTAGCCGAGCAGGAGCGAAGCAACAGGAATGTCAAGTACGCTCAGACACGTACGTCGGCCGCTCCGTCCCGCCAACCATAACTGACATGTAGGTAGAGAACGACAATCTTCGTGCAGAGTACTCTGCACTGTTCGCAGACGTACCTGACAGCATTGCCTTTGCCAGCGCAGCCTTGGATGCAGAACCTGATGCCGTCAACTTCTGGCTGGGCAACGAGAGATCTGTCACGGCCCTGCATAAAGACAACTATGAAAATGTCTACGTTCAGGTTCGTGGACAGAAGCACTTCGTCCTTCTCCCGCCAATCGAGATGCCATGTGTGAACGAAGTTCCCATTCAATTCGCGAGGTACCAGCCGTCCGATGGCGACGAGTCGAGGCTGGAGCCGCAAGTCTACGAGCAAAACGAACCGGTCCCAACACCGATCTGGGACCCTGACGAACCAGACGCTCGAGCCTCGCAGTACTCGAAGTCTTCTAAACCAATGCGCGTTACCCTGGAAGAAGGAGACATGATGTACTTGCCCGCCATGTGGTACCACAAGGTGTCGCAGAGCCCTGGCGAAGAAGGCTTCTCGTGTTCGGTCAACTACTGGTATGACATGGATTTCAGTGGAAGCTTTTGGGCGCAGAACAGCTACATGAAGGAGACAGTTGAGGCTGCTGCGAAGCAAGTGAAGTATCCTGAGCTTCAGTTCGGTGAAGAAGCGTGATTCCTGTTGACTTCCAGCTGCCATGAATCAAGCAATTGTGGTTGAATTTGCATTGGTACTGACAGGCGGCGATAAGGAAGTGAAGCCTGCAAGGAAAGAGATCTCGCGCCTGCACCTTCCAGCCCGTCATTCTCCAGCACGCTTGTCTTCCTCGTATCCTGTCGAAGAACAACCACTTTACCACTCTGCAGCAAGGCGGCTCTTGCGACACCTTACAACCAGCCGATCATGTCGCTCGCCAACACCACTTTGCAGAAGGCAGCTACCTTGATCAACGTGATGAGCACTGTCGAACCCGAAAGTCTGCGCGCTCTTGCGAAAAGCAAGATCGATGAGAGTGGTGGCAGCATTGGCCAATGCCACTTTCTCAATTTTCCGCCGAGCTGCGCAACCAGATCTACACTCTCTTGTTGCCATCGATCAGATCATCAGTGCCGTGCGCATCGGACAAGAGAATGACTAGCTGTGGCGAACAAACAGATCTCCGGCGAGTGCCTCAGCATCTTGAACAGCAAACAAATTGTCTGCGCAAAGTATCTGGAAGAGAGCACTGGAATGAAGTGATATGGTCTCGACGTACGCAAACTGCTCACAGCCTGGTCATTCTATGCGCGAAAGTTACCTGCGTCTGAGAGCCTGTGCCTCCTCGAATTCACCGACTACGCTACAGCGGAGAAGCAGGTCATCAATGAGACGAAGCGTGGAGACGCTCATCTTCAGAAGCTCGGGGACTCGAGCGGATCAAGCTTCTGGGGCATACTCGAGATAGGTGGAACAGACGGAGGCTGCTTTGCTTTTCGCGATCAAAACCGTGGAAGTGGGGGATTACCGTGAACAAGAGCATTCGGAGGAAGACGATGATGAATGAATATGAAGGCAGAAGGCATCGATAAGGAGAGAGGTGGGGCAACAGGCAGTTCGCCTCGCGCCATCCAAGCAGTCAAGTTCCTTCCGTGCCAATGGACTCCGTACCTCATCCACTGCATCGCAAATACATGTATGAGGGCAGGCTCGGCTTCTATTATACGTCATGTTTGCGGATGGACTACAAGCAGCAGATGATCCCGAGCTTGTTCGATGATCGATCTTGGTAGCAATGGCACCGGCGTGACAACGAAGAAGGGCGCTGTACATTGCTTAAGCTTCAATGAATCTAATGAAGCGACGGGGAGAATTCGGTTCCCGTCTCTCCCGTATCTGTCTGGCCGTGTGGCTGCAGCAGCTGTCTGTTGAGATCGTGGCTCGTCACAGCATTGTTGAACTCCATGTCCTTCCCACGTCGCACGTTACGCTCTTGGCAATCCACCAGAACGTCCCATCTTAATGATCCTGGTCTGCCTCCTCGGTGAACTTCTTGTATTCCTCCGCCGTCTTCAACTTCTCCAGCTCGCTAGGATCCGAGAGCTTGATCTTCGCGAGCCAGCCCTCTCCCTCAGGAGACTTGTTGATTGTCGCGGGCTTATCTTCCAGCACGTTGTTGGCTTCAATGATCGTCCCGCTCACGGGAGTCATGATATCGGACGCGGATTTCACGGATTCGACGGCGCCAATGGTGTCGCCTTCGGAGACTTCAAGGTCCTCGGTGGGAAGTTCGACAAAGACGACATCGCCGAGGGCATTGGCGGCATAGTGGGAGATACCAATCGTGCCTGCCAGCCAGAAGATGAAACCCGATCAGCATGTGAACGTGGGGTGCTTGGAGAAGCAGTGAAATCGGTGTGTACCTGTTGTGCCGTCCTCGGAGAGTTCCACCCACTCGTGATCTTCCGTGTAGCGCTTCTCCCATACTGCAGGCGATCAGCATGCTATTGTCCGTGGCGCGGTGCGTTTTGACTCCGATATTTCGCACCTTTTGCGCCAGCGATGAAGCTCCGCACCGCGGGCTTCGCGATCTGTCGAGTTCGAAGTCGGGCATGATACTGTTGTCTGCTGCAGCGCACCACGCTCGAAGCTCCCAATGAGCGCGCGAAAGCTCGTCCTGCTACTGCTGAAGCCATGACTGGTATCTGTCGTTGTTCCGAGGGAGAAAGAAGCGCAGAGGCATTGATGGAGCGAGGATAAAGCTTTAGGTAGAGGTCGGGTAGTGCGGCGATCAGCTGTCGCAGCGCGGACTTCTCCCGCCGTTCCTGGTGCCGCGCGAATGGACTTCAGTTCCACATCCAGATGTGATATCCCCGACTTTGCACCTATTGCCAACAACCATGCTGTACGAACTGATAGGCGTGGTACGTGGTCACATCCGGATGAACGGTATGATGGACGACGGCGATACTAATGCGACTGGCAGGTCCGCCCTGGCCGCAGCGTCAATGAAATCAAAGAGTTTGTGCCTCGCACGCCGGGGAGTTTCTGCTGTCGCAAAATCTCTGACGGGAATACAGAATCACTCGAACGACAGGAAATATCATTCTCGGAGCTGGTGGCGTCGTCCGTGGCATTACAAACTGGGGCACATTCACGCTTCCCAATCCAGCGCGAAAACAAGGCGCAACGTATAGAGAAGGTCACTACTTCATCCTCCGATTCGATTCGAGCGCAAAGACACAACATGCGGTGCGAAGGACACTGGGTCTTGATCCGCGGATGATCAGGTACAGTGTGGTGAAGATGGGAAGCAAGCTGGAGGAGATTAAAGATGTGGCAGGGAAGGCGGATTGGGGCATTTCGGGTCGGCCAAGCGAGGCGATCTGAGAGGCGACACAGGCGATAAGCTCGAGATAGAAGGCCCAGAAAAAGCGGCGGGATCAATCATGTACAAAACGGAAGTTGCATCGGCTGGCGTTCGGCGGTGGGATGTGTCAAGCGTGGGGTGCATCATGAGCAAGGCGTGTGCGAGAAGCCGCCCTCTGCGTGTTGCGCCTTAGGGTGGTGTACAACAAACTTGGCGTCGAGCAAGATGTATCATGCATGAGGAAGAAGGAAGAACGTGATCACGGAGCGACGGGGATGCACGTCAGGAGTGATGGGATGCGGCAGTAAGATGTCGAGTCTTCCGAGCGATATGTATGCCAAGGGAAAAGATCAAGCGATTCGAAAGGAAGGTCTGTATCGCAAAGAAAGTCTACAGACAGCCACATCATAGTCACCGTGCGCGTAGCAGCTTCCTTCACCCTCACTCTAGCACCGCGCCGGTAGCACCCGTTCCCCATGCACAAGGCAAAACAAAAACACCATCCACACTACCGGTCCGTTTCGCCACGGCTCTGACGAATGGACTGCGCTCGCCGCCATCACTTCTTCAGATCATCGTCATGGAGCACAGTGCCACGCGCGACTCTACAAGGTAGTCCGAGGCGGTGCGCCCCTCGCGCTCTCCGCCCGGCCGTGGGAAACATCCAGCGCCCGACCCGGATTGCGCTTTGTCGATCCGACCGCATCATATTGTCATTGACTTCCACGTCCTCGGAATTTGGACAAGTCGTGCAGTTCCACGTGGCCTTCCTTCCTGACCCACGCCGGCTATGCTGAAGCGCCAGTGCGGAGACTCATGGCTTCTGCAGGCTGCCACGAGATCGACAACACCATCTTGCCCCGCCGTTCACGGCATCGAATCTGTAGCTCCTGGATGATCATGTGCGCAATTCACTCGAGAGCCGATGAAGATCCGTGCAAAGGTAGAACCGACCGGTCGTAGCCAATTCAGCTATTGTTCCGATCACCGAAGCATGTATCAGCAACGACACCCGAGAGCCCGGGCACTCGCGTGACGCAGGCGAAAGGAGGTGCGAGTCCGATATGCCTATTTCAATATCTACGCCGTTATGAAGACTAGCATGTATTGGTGGTGTGCGCTGCTGGCGCCGACGTAACGTGTCGTTCGCCTTTTGTAAGCCGGATATATACTGCATTGTTCTGTTTGCATTCGCATGGGGCAACGATGATTCTTCATTTTTTTTTGCCCATGTCATGGACCGTGCTGCTCCGAAGAAAAAAACCTTGCTTCCGTTCCAAGAAAAAAACTTCGCCCGCGACCTTGTCGAATTTCGTGGTGACTTGGTATCGCAGCTACAGCGGCAGAGGCGACTCGGAGAGCACCTGATCCGCGACGAATTTCCATCGTCATCGCAGTGGTGACAGACAGAAATGCGACATCTCTTGATGGCCTCCGTGACAAGGCTGACTGACGCGCCAAATCTGTCCGACTCTCGTGCATTGGTGAGTGTAGCCGCCTGCAACGCGACACTCGAAACCCGAAACTTGTAGTGAGAATCTGTCGCTATTGCTGTGTTTGCTACGTTGTTGAGCGCTGCGCACAGAAGGCCATCGCGCATGGAGATGAGCAAAACGAGCAGCGTGGATGGTGGGCAGATGGAAGTCGGAGAAGCTTGGCGGACCCGGAATTTGATGACGCAAATCAAATCGAGAGTGAAAATTGGTGATGTTTTGCAGAAAACGAGCTGCTTCAACTCTGTGTTGATGTACTGTTTGTTCTGTTCTTCTTTGGCGAAATTCTACGCCCTCGAAACTAACATGCTTTTCCTCTTGGCAGAAACAATCTCCTCGCACGTGGGTATCTCAAATCAAGCCACAAAACGCTCTCCTTCGCCCTCGCCATGCTCTACTAGAACAACAAATGAAAATCTATTTGTCCAGAAAACTTCCCCTCGACTGTGTGATCAGATACCAAGTGACAGGTGCTCGACATCGTGATCCAGGAAATCTTCATCGCCCTCATAATCCAACATCTCCGTTCCATGCGGCGAGCTTTGTCCACTAGCCAGAGTCGCAGTTTCATTTCGCTGCGGCTGTCTTGACGAAGGATCAGCAGCGCTGAACGCAGGCGGTAGACTGGAAGGCCCTCGCCACCCATTCGACTGGTACGAACTGGGATAGTGTGGCGGACTAGCTGGCACATCGTCGTACATCGGGGGCTGCTCATCGTCCCACGCAATGCCCATACCGCTGCGTTCCGTGACATTCAATGCGAATTGTGTTCGGAGGACGCGCGCGGCCCCAGTAGAGGTGGCATTGCCTGGCTTCTTGTTCGGTGCCCATTCCTCGGCGACAACGAGTTCCAGGACCATGTTGTGGGTGATTTTGGTTCCGTTGGTGGCTTCCATGCCGCAGTTGGGTTTCGACAAGGGATTGATGGACGCAGTGATCTCTCCTTCAATCGTCCCTTCTGAGAAGTCCGTTTTCCAGCCCTGCTTGAGTTCCTCGCCACCGATTTCGCGTATGTTTTGGTGTTCGATGCCTTTGCCTACGCCAATTTTGAGGGAATGTGCGGAGCAGGCAGGAGAAATGGCGTGTTCGTGTTCTTCGATGCGCCAGGTGAGCTTCCTCAACCTCCAGCGCGTGTGGGTCTCCTCGCGGTGTGTCGTGATGCCCGTCATGCGGCACTGCACGTTGAATTCTCCAGTAGGATGTATCACGTTGGGCATTGTGACGAATAATGTCAGATTGGTGGGTGGGAAGACACGGACGCTGTTCTTGTCGTTTGCAGGACGCAGCGCCCGCTTGATGATCAACTCTCGTCGAAACTCGATCTCCTGGCCGTCGATCGAACGTGCTCGCACGTGGAGTTGATAATCGACGCTCGCTATCGTGCCGTGTGTCGTCGCAGGAATGTGGCCTGGAATCACATACGAAAAGGGCATCTGCGACATGCCATCTGCGGCCTTGAGGGTCTTGGGGTGTGTGAGGAAGTGCCATTCGAAGAGATCCTGAACCTGCGTCATGCACTCGCGACATCGATCGTGCACGGGCTTCTTGGTTGTCGTGGTGCATTCGAGAAACATGGTGATGCTGGACAAGGTGGCCTCGGGAACGTTGGGGGTGATTTGCAAGCGTCCCGAAATCAGTGCGCCAGAAGACTGATTCGGCGGGTCCAGCATCAGCACAGGCGGCGACTCCATGAGCAAGCCCAGCTGGACGGGCGTGGAGGCGGTGGGCGAGCGTGGACCATCGCGAGCGTGCTTGTCCTTGGACAACGATCGTTCTTTCGACTTTGCCTTTTCATGCGAACCGTGCTTTCTGCCGAAGAGAGAGGTGGGACGCTTGATGTGGTCCATGCTTGAACGGCGACTGTCGACGAGGGAGGTGACGCTGCTGTTGTTGCTGATGGATTGGTGATAGGTGGGCAGACTGTCGAGGGGCGGAGAGGAGGGCGCAGTCCAAATGCCAAAGATTCTCGAAGGCATGTTGGCGGGAAGCTATGTAGGTCCGGCGCAGCAGAAGAAGTTTTCTGGCAATCGCTAGCGATGGCAATGACGACTGCTGCCACAGACGCGAGGTTGATTGCGTCGAGCTTGCTTGGTTTTCGGCCAAATGTAGCTCCGGAGGGCCGTGTGCGAGGAGAGCAACAAGAACAACAACAACAACAACAACAATGGTGATGTCAAGATGTCGAATGGGCCGGACGGGTTCATATGTGCAATGGTCGCAAGGGCCGAGACCGAGTGCCGTAGGACCATGCGGTGGTGGCACATGAGAACGCGCGGATCTGATCGAGTAATGCACTCCTGCGCACCCATGGAAACTTTCCTTCTAGCGCCTTCAACCCGATGACATGTCGCGGCGCCGAATACGTCTATTGCAGCAGCATGCCTCCACGCACCTCGAGAATGTCAACCGCCTCCTCCAGTAACACATACAGCAGTTCCTCCTGCACAGGGCGTCGGGCGCACATCCCGAGTCACCGCACAACATCAAGGTCCAACTCGCTTGTTGCTGACTTTCAGTGTCGCTCCGTCCTGGCAAATTGTCACGGCATTTTGACTCTCACAGAGTCGCAGCAGAGAATGACCCCGAATCACCCATGCTAGGGCGGAGCGGATACGGAGTTGACACACCGCTCACGAACGCCGAACACCTTTTTTTGTTCTCGAGTATCGACACGTGCTTCCGCTCCGCGCTGCCGATGGAGCACGGATGGCGCGACTGACGATCCATTGACGCCTCGGCGCTCGGCTGCGCGACCGCGAACCTCGCTCACGTAACCATGTTGAGCCTCATCAAGTGCGTGCCCAGAACTAACTTAGTGCAGCGTAGTAAACAGCCTCACCCATGGGCAGGCATTCGTCCACGTCGCCCATCATCACGGTGACCATCAGTATGTCGCCGAAAGTCGCTGCTCCAAATAACCACCACTGTCCACTGTCATTAGCGCGCATCCCGTCCCCCGCCCATGCGCCCATGCGAAACTCACCTGCTCACCCCAGCATACTTCTTCGGTCGGTCGGGGCCATACGTCGACGGAATTGCCTCAATCAACCGGTCAAAATTAGGATTGCAGAAATATGCAATCGAATAGCGTGCAGGATGCACGGCCGCCGCGGAAGGAGGCTCAACGACACGGTGCTTCGTGCTCTTGATCGTGTCATTGCTCCACCGGGCCAACAAATCGCCTGCATTCACCACAATGCTATCTTCAATGGGCGTCGCATCGATGTAATTCCCATTAGGGCTTAGCACTTGCAACCCGCCGCGCATATCCCTAGAAAAGCAGCCCGGATCAGCAAAAGTTCGTCTCGGCTTTCAATTCCGACGAGATGGATTCGGTGGCAACTCAACACCTGGTCCTGGTGCAAGACACTGACACCACACGCCGCCACGCCGCGCCAATCAACCCCGATACCAACCTGTCAACGCAGTGATGTGGCGACGCACGCCATCAATGCAATCCACAACGTGCTCCAAAGACCGACAAAAGCCCCGGCACCTCGATTCGGCAATTCCAGAAAAGCGAAACACACTCAAACTTACTGAAACAAACATGTAATGCTGCCATAGTCCGTGTGCGCTCCCGCTCGCACCGTGTTTTTGTTCGCGCGGAACACTTCCGACGACACTGCCGGGTAATGGAGCAATCTGAGATTGTTGTCGCCGCGGTCAGTATACGAATCGAACCAACTCTCTTCAATATCCAGTCCCACGGCAATGGCTTGCATGACACGGACATGCAATTGCTTGACCACGTCGAAGAAATCCAGCATGAAAGCTTTGAACTCTTTCCCTTCGGCATCGCCAAACCGATCCGGCCATTGGTTCGGACATCCTTCGTCACCTTCTCGTCCAATCTCAAACGACTCTTTCATGTCCGCGCCTTCTGCCGCTCGGATCTTTTCGATTTCCGCAGGATCCGTCGCGTCGGTCGTCTTTTCCCTCCCAGGCTGGCTATACCCTCGATTGGCGCGCGGTGTAGTCCATCCCAACTCCATCTTTTGTTCCGCAGGCCTCGCGAAGAACTTTGCCGATTGTGCGAAAGCTCCTTGGACCTGCTCTTTGGGGATTCCATGGTTCGTGAGGTAGATGAAACCAGCCTTCTGGAAGCCATGCAAAATCGCTTGCGCTGTGCTGCGCTTCGTCGCCGCATCGCCTTCGAGGTACGCGGAGAAGTCAATGAGTGGGATTTCGAGATTGTCGCTCGAGACGGCCGAGCTCACGGCTGTGGGTTGCATGGTGATTTCTCTCTCGCTCTTCGCGTCGCAAAGGTGAGGTTGCGAGATGTCGTGAGGTCGGAATAAGATGTCTGCGATAAGGTGTTTGGCGTTGGCCACACGCAACTCTAGAAAGCTTTGTTTCGTAGATAAGCAGGCGATTTGCGCGCGGCATGCCTATCGGCTTGTTGATAGGCAAAACGTAGCTATTGGCTACGTGGTGGGGTAAGGGACATTTCTTTGCGCCATGGGTGAGTTTCCCATTGGCAGATGAACTGATCTCTCTCACGACACTCTTCAAACAAGGAAGGTGCAAGTGCTGTATCAAGTTTTGCTGCATCCGAACTCTCCCACACACACACACACACTCTCTCTCTCTCTCTCTCTCTCTTCCGGACATTTCCAAAAGCGACGAAGAAAACCAACTGCCGAGACTCCACCAACAACCACACCCATTACCGCAAGAAAGAAAAAAAAGGAGCTGCCCAGCATGCCACCAACAGTAGACGTACACACGCACATGTACCCACCAGCACTCATGTCCGTTCTTCGGCAACGCAAAGCAGTACCCTATGTTCGCCTCTTTCCCGACGACGTCGCCTCGGGAGACCGCCTCGTCATCCTTCCCGCAGAAGAATCCGGCTCAACAGCGCGAGGCCGACCCATCGGACCCGAATACTACGAAGTTTCCGAGAAGATCAAATTCATGGACACCCACGGCATCGACATTTCCGTCGTGTCGATAGCCAATCCATGGCTCGACTGGGTGGATACATCGGAAGCTGCGGAAATGGCGAGGATTGTCAATGACGATGTGGAGCGGATGTGTCGGGAGCATGAAGGAAGGCTGTATCATTTTGGAACGTTGCCATTGAGTGCCGATGTGAAGGATGTGGTCGCGGAGGTGCGACGGTTGAAAAGTTTGACGTATTGTCGTGGTATCGTGATGGGAACGAGCGGGCTCGGAGAAGGCTTGGATGATTCGAGACTGGATCCCATCTGGGAAGCCATTGAGCAGCAGCGATTGCTGGTGTTCCTGCACCCGCATTACGGCCTGCCCAGCGAAGTCTTCGGGCCGCGAAACGGCGAGTATGGCCACGTTTTACCACTGGCAATGGGTTTCCCGCTCGAAACGACGATTGCCGTGACGAGGATGATCCTGTCTGGTATTTTCGATCGGTTCGGCGACCTGAACGTGTTGCTTGCGCATAGTGGAGGCACATTACCTTTCCTGGCAGGTCGCATTGAAAGCTGCATTGCGCACGACGCTCACCTCAAGAAGGAAGGGAAAATCGAAGGGCGAAGGAATGTCTGGGAGGTCTTGAAGAAGAACATCTATCTCGATGCTGTGGTGTATGCCGATGTCGGGCTGAAAGCTGCTATTGATGCCTCTGGAGCTGACAGGTAAGTTCAATTTTGACCGGCCTCGTCCGTATGGTGCTGATGATTTGCAGAATCATGTTTGGGACTGATCACCCTTTCTTTCCGCCGCTGGACGAAGATGAGGACGAGTGGCTGAGTGTGACGTCCAATATGAGCGCTATCAAAGCGGCGTTGAAGAACGATCAAGCCACCGAACACGATATTCTTGGTAGCAATGCTGTGAGGGTGCTGAGGCTCAACAGTTGAGTTACCAGACCGACTTCGCGAGTGCTCAGACTAGCAGCAGCAATCACGCTCAGCATCGAATTCAAGATGGGGCAAAGCCTATTTGTTGGTCAGCATTCTGTACGATACAAAGGTCTCGGAGAGTGGCAAACATACGCTCTTCGTCCAGTCGCGTCTCCTCTGCCCAACTTTCGAGGACCCACTCATCAACGACGATCCTGGGCAAACGTCGCTTCGACGAAACCTCTTTCCGTATATCAGGAACAGTTTCACTATCCCTTCTGACGATCACATGAGTAACGCTGGCGCTCTTCAGCGACTCTGCAATGCTTCCTCCTGCGAATTCGAATAGGCGTTGCGTCGAACTCTCAGGATTGTCGAAAAAAGCCGTGATGCCAGAGAACATGAGGCAGATCAACTGGTCGAGCTCGTGCCCATGCTCATTGAACTGCTGCAGAACCTCCGTGGGTTCGAAGCCGTCTTCCATCTTGGCGGGCATGTCTTTGAACAGTGAGAGCAAGTCTTGCGGGGTTATGTCTCTCACATAACTATCACCAAAGTCGTCAATATTGTCGTCGTATTTGCCTCGATCTTGCGTATGCGTATACTGAAGATGATGTGGCTCAAGCGGAAGCAACAGATTCGGGCGTCCGGCGTCGAGCTCGCCCTGCTTGATGCAATCAAGCAACCAGGATGGTTTGATGATGTTGCGATCGTCGTTCTTTTTGATTGATGCAACTTTCACCACGTTGCGTTCCGCGATGAGGACTGTATCTGGGTCCTTTTGAGATGCGACCACGCTGCCACCATTGGCTTTGATGAGCTGCTCCAGCTCGGCCTTTGTTTTCTTCAACGGTTTCCCGGCCTCAGTCATGACAAAAAAGCTCAGCCCTTCAAACACCTTCGTCGCTGGCCCCGCGTATGGTCGAGCAAGCCTTTCTTCCTCCTGCCCTTGAATCACTAGCGCCCGTTTCTGTCGTTTCGATGTCCGCTGTCGCTTCGTCTCGTCTATCTTCAGTTTCTTCTCCATCTGCTCCTCGTCCGCCTTGGCCTTCAAGGCTTCGAACTCGTCCCAGGACAATGCTTGATCCCAGCTCTTGTCCGTTCGAAGCTTTTTGAATCGAGGAAACCGGAGCGTTCGCTGTGTCTTGAACTGGTCTGTTCCGCCTACCTGTGCAGCTTTGACAGAGACAACGACAGAGTCCTCGGGCTTGATCCACATGTCGGGTCTCTCATATTGTCGATCTCCGCCAGCCAGCTCGATCCATTCAGTAGGTGGCTTCTTGCGATCCCAATCCTTCCACTTGCCATCGGTCAGATGTTTGACTTGCGCATAATCTGACGCGCTGAAGCCACCGCCAACTTTGAAGAAGGACCATGTTTTCTGCGGATGCGCATTGGGCTCAACAAGCTTGCGATAATGAGATGGCAGGTACAAGCCGCACAAAAAACTGCTGAGAGATCCGCCTCTTTTGCCAGATCCAAAGTAGCCGCCGACTACGATGCAGTCCAGTGACTCGCCAAACTCAGTCATGTACTCTGGTTTGACTTTGATCCAGTCATCATTCCGCTCGTTGAGCCTGTATTCTGAACGTGGATTCTTGATCACAAGGCCTTCGCTGCCTGTTTCCAAGACTTTACGCAACGCGGGCTCAATGTCTGTGGCTGATTTGCCTTCCGAATAGGTGTGTATCTCCAAGCGTCGACTGACGTTCTGAATGGCGCCCTCCAGCGCTCTCCGGCGGTCTCTCAACGTGTATTGTGTCAGTGGTTTATCATTGAGATACAGGCAGTCAAAAACTCGGAACAGCGGTCGATTGCCGCCAGCGAAGGGGTTCTGCTGCTGCTCGATAGCCGCTGTCTTGAGGGTGCCAAAGCCGACAACGCAGTCTTCCTTCATATCCCAGGTAATCATCTCGCCATCGAGGATGATATTGCGAACACCCGGCTTGAAAGCATCTTCGATGTGACGAGTCAACGCTGCGTTATCATCTTGAAATCCATTACCGTACAGGTATGTATAGTCCTTGGCTTTCCGTGACCAGAAACCGAAACGTACGCCTCCTGGATGATCGTCGTCCTCTATCATGTGCAACTGCATACGTTCTCCATCGAGCTTCTCCTCAATCCAGAATATTGGGTCTTGTTCGGTTGGGTTCATCCTCGCCACCATCTGCTCCATGGACTTCATCTGGAAGGCCGCTAATTGTGGCTGAAAACACTGCATAAGAGTGATGCCGCGGTTGTCGCCTTCAAGCCTGACGCTCTTGTCGTAAAGCTCCCAGCACACTCGGCGCAGACTACTCGAGATGTTGAAAAGGTTCTCGGCATCAGGATGCCAAAGGTCAAAGAAGGTCTTCTCGGTAGCTCCAACCTTCATCTGGCGCAAGATGATCCGAATGAGCCACATCATTTCTTCCGCATTCATCCTACTGTAGAACTCCTCTAGAATAGGCCGTTGATTTTCTTCCTTTTGCGCTACTGATAATCGATCCAGACGCTCGTTCACTTCAGCAATAGACATGTCACCGGGCTCTGAGCGCATCGGCCGTTTGCTGATTGCATCGAAACATCGGCCGGCGAAGTCACCAGCAGTAGCACTTGTCGCTTTGATTCCAGGAAGCTTCCAATGAGTCAAATTGTATCCATCGTCGCTGTTTTTGTCAATTTTCAAGATTCTAATTAGCATCTTTCCAAGCGTCAACTCCTTCAAGCCATACATTCCCCGATCACGATCCTTCTCCGGCACAATGAGACGGAAAGCTGGATATATGTCATTGCCCACCTCTTTGCGCCAGCGACCAATGAACCGATCTATGATTTGTCGCCGGATCTCATTTGGGGCTTGACTGGGTCCACCATGAGGGCCAAGCTTCTTGCGAGCGATCGCTGCACCAGTCGGCTTCTTCTTGTTGTCATTCAAGGGATTGAAGAGATCAAGGTACAAGTCGTGGAAAGGCAGCGTCTTTGAGTGGTTGTGAGGCCGATTGGGATATTTCTCATCGAGTTCTGCTTTGGTCATGGCGCCATGGCCGTACATCATCTCTTCTTCGCGCTGTGCGTCTGCATCCTGGTCGATTTCCATCATGATGTCCACGAGTCGTTGCCAGGGATGCGATACAGCAGGTCATCTGCATTACGCGTGGGATGAAGGGAGCGCGCCTGTTGTTGAAGCAGACCGATGCAGGTGAGTGGGAAAGAGTGAAGTTGTGACCTACCTGATGGTGAATGCGTTTGGTGGACGCACGCGTCCAGGCAACGACGCGCGGTGGAATCCTCGTGCCAAGCCGAATGCATTCCTGCCTCAGGCATCAGAATCCTTCCTTGCCATTTTCGCTCCTCCACCTCGCCACAACCGACAAGTCAATAGAATCCACATACATCGACAATGGCGAAGCGGAAACGGAACAACACCCAGGCCAATACTGCCTCCAAAAAGCACGCGTCCGGCACAGGCATTCGGACGCCGCCCTCCGAGACCTCTGTGGAGCCCGCCAATGCATCCGCCGTAGTGCCACCAGAAGACCTCGAAATCACAGTAGAAACGCTGCAGGCGTTGACCGAACATCCCAGCGTCATCAAGTCCAAGACATGTAAAGACCTCCGCACCGCTGTCTTCAATTTCCGGCAGGCTTGTACAACTGGCCAAAATGCGGTTGGTGAGCATCTAATGACCACAGCCATTTGCGAGACATGAGCTGAGCTGTAGTACTAGAGGGCAACAGCTTGACGGCTCGAATATCTGCCGCATTGTCTGATGCCAAATACACCGATGCCATGGTTTTGCTCGCAGAGATGCGGATCCGCAAGGAGACTCCCTCACTTGGCGCTCTCTGTCGCTGGGTGCGCGTGCTTGATGTCATCAGCGGTCTGTCCATTCACGTGGAGCCCTCTAAAAATACAATCGCTAGATTTTCTTCCAAAGACCAAGAGTTACGACAAGTCCTAGACGTTGTGCTCCGTGTTACTGGCCCGACAGATCCCACAGCATTGGGTGCTGCAGCGGAACCGGGTACGATCGCTCTTCAAAGCACGTGGGATCTGCGAGAAGCGCAAAAGCCAACGAGGTTCACGCGTGCCAGCGTCGAAGATAAGAGCATCTTTACACCATGTCCGCCAAATCTCAAAGACAATTTTCGTGTCATTGAGACCACGCCTGGCCCGCAACGGAAGCCCCCAAATCTACATCCTGCTGTTCTCTTTGCGTCCCGAGATGATACAGTGCCGCTCAAGAACGGCCCCAAGACAACAGTACACAAACACCCAGTCGTGCCGAATCTACGACTGATCAAAGACGTTCTCTCCCCCGAAGAGTGCTCGTCCATCATCGCCGCTGGTGAGACTATGGAATTCATACCTGATGCACCTATTCGGCAAGATGAAGACACGAGTATACTGGCACACAACTTTTACTGGATCGTCGATCAAGCTTTCCATGATAAGCTGTGGGAGAGAGTGAGGCCATTCGTACCGGACTCAGTGACTGGGAGGCAGGTTCGAGGCATTAACAGGAGGTTCCGTGTTTATCGATATGTTCCTGGTGCCGAATACCGATGCCATATTGGTGAGTATCATATCATTGATTGACTCAACGAGTTCCATACTAACGATCGTCTTAGATGGAGCTTGGCCGCCATCTGGCATTGACCCAGTCACAGATGTTTATCAATACGACGCATCACCTGCAGATGCACGCCAGTCCTCGCTCTATACCTTCTTGATCTATCTCAACGATGATTTCCAAGGTGGCGAGACGACCTTCTTCATACCCAGTGTCCAAGAAGGTGTCATGAATGCCTATCCTGTCAAACCAATCATGGGGAGCGTGGCAGTATTTCCACATGGAGAAGCTCAAGGCGCACTGCTTCATGAAGGCACAGGTGTGGTCGAGGGCGCGAAGTACGTTATCCGGACAGATGTGGAATACGATGTTGCAGTCTCGACGCAATCGCGAGAGCCTGAAGCAGCAGGCATGAGCCGAAGCGTCATCGAAGAGTGATGATCAACATCTAAACCAAGAATTCCGCGTAGAGATATGGTCATTGAGGAATTGATCTCCCGGCAAAAGCATTTCACGAAAGAGCCTGGTCCTCTTTCTGACTCAGCACGCAAACCCAGAATGTGCACAGAATGTGCACAACGAACATCGGCGGCCACCTTGGCACTTCAAAGTCACGCCCGGTCTCTCCTGTCTTCCATGGCTCTCCGCCTCCAGCACAACCATGGAGCACTGTCGTCGCACATACGGGCTGCGCAGGCTCTCGTGCCATCACCTCCAGCCTGGCCTTCTTGCTGGTGCTGCTGCTGCGAACGTGCGTTGCAAGAACGAGAAAGGCACATGGTCGAGCCAGCTGCAAGATATGCACAGCCTCGAACCTCCAGCATTGGTTTTAGCGATTCCTCTGCTCCAGGAGAACACCTCAATACTGTCGATCTTAACGCTGTCGATACACAGCACCAACCCTCCTGCATCGAAGCTTAGTCTTGGTGCGAAGTTGCCGAAATCTGGTTGTGAGGCGACCCTTGCGCTTCCCAGCCGACAGGGCAATGCGTTGTGCTCTTCCAGCTTCAATAGGACTCGTCCTCCACCGGCTTCCAATCAAGAAACGCGGATCGCAGCTCTGTCGTTTTCCACGCAGCAAGCAGACTGGCCAGGCTGGATAAGAGCATTGCGCTTTCTATCTCGTTCTCGACATTGAATTTCTTTGCGATCACGAACAAGATGGCACATAGTGCCGCCGCTACAATCTGGGGTGCTGACATAGCAGCATTGTGCAGACTGTTTAGGGTGCCGGCATTTCGAGACTTCGTCATCTCTCGGCCCACGAGAGTGAATGGTATCCATGCTGTTATAGCCCTCGGTATTCTCACCAGCGCGAATATTACAATGGCTTGCGCTTCGTTGGTCACCAGCGTCGTGATGGCCATCATCAATGCGAACAGTATATGACCAAGCAGCCAGAGGTCAAGCAGCCTTGAGAGTGATGCATCCGAGTCGAGCTTGGCGAGCGACCGCGCAAAGGCCGGGAGACAGACCGCGGCGGCCAACATTTCCACTGCAGATGGCATAGCCGCCCGAGCCGCATGCTCCGCTTGGTTGGGCGCTTCGGAATTGCTGTAAATGCCATGCGATATCACATTTCTGAGGACGCTGGATAAATACCTATACCCGTTCAGCAATGGCACCCGGGATTACTATAAGCTGTGGACTGACGCTGTCTGGTAATATAGGGCCGGAAACCAGCCCATCCAAGAGAAGAATTGTACTTGCAGGGTGATTCGTGTGGTCTTCGACATTGTTTGAAGGCACTCCCAATTGCGGCGACAAGCATCCGACATTGAGAAGACCTGTCGTCTTCTACTTGCAGCAGCACAATAGTCCTCATGCCCTGTATTATCATACGGGTACAGGACTGTGACACCTGCACATACCAATACCGCAGCACAGACCACCAAGGTCAGGCTTTGGAAGCGCCCCACGCAATGATCGCAGTCAACCGTCAACCAGCAATTAATTGATCAATCGATTGATCAATTCCAACCCAACCTGGCACTATAATTGGTTGCAATCATGTGCCGGAACAAGTGAATAGTTGCAACCGAGTCGTGTAATTAATTGAACGGAGGCTTGGCAACGTAGCTAAGTAAATAAATAGTTCGTAGAAGGCCTCTAGTTAGCTATATTAGCCCCCTCTTCTGCATTGTTGGTCTCTTATGCGTCTGCCGTTCGCAGGGGCCGCTATATAAAGTAAGGATCCTTAGGGGTAGGTTGTTAGACGATGCAGGGTGCCGGGTAATTGCAGAGGCGCTCGGTTAGTAAGTAAAGGTACGGCCTGAATATATTATTATTAGTGAACTTCCTAATTCGGCATTAAAATCAGTCAAATTGGCTGATTAAAACCTAGGTTCTTCACATGCTTTTTACCTGTAAAGAACTATAGTTTTGCTTACTTATAATTAATCCGGCTCAATCGATTAATTGAAATGACCTCTAGTTGCAATCACTTGCCTTAGCAACTCAATCAAGGCCTTTGATTGATTGCAATCGGTTGACTGCGATCATTGTCGACTACAAGCGCGAGGCTCACGGCGATGAGAAGCGCGAGGCTGGATCCTTTGACTACTAGATTTCCAGCAAAGAATGTTTTACGAAGAAGATTCCAACTGAGGAGCAAGCAAGGGTTTATTCATGATAGAGAGGATAGCTGAGATGAGCAAGTTCCAGTATGGTGCTTTTTGAAATTCCATACAATGACTGACGGAATGACCCTCAGTGCAAGGACTCTCTACTGAAATCGATGATCGACTGACTGAACACTACACACGTTTGACCTGGTCCGGTCGCTTTCTACGTCTTTGGTTGCAAATTCGCCAACGGGAATGCCGCTTCGTCGTACCAGCTTTTGGATGTGCATCTTGTAACAGAGCAGCTTCCTGAGTTAATAAGAGAGTCAGATGGACAGAAGCCAATGTGAAGCTTGTCAGTATGAGCCATAGTTCGCCTTGGAGGACATTCCATGCTTCGAAAGTGCTGATCGTTCCACTTGGGATGTGGTACTTGATGCGCTATCTTGGATCGTGGAGCTGCAATCCCGGGAGGTTTTGTATGCGAAAACCACATGTAGGTGTCCGTCTCTCCTCCGCTGCACAAGGTATCATCGATTGGCTGCTCTTCACGCCTCTTGATCTGTGACGGAAATGTGCTCCAAGACGGCGGACAAGGAGTGCTGCTGGATGAGGTCGCAAGACATGCACAGCAACAAGCCTCCAGAACTGAGTTTTGCCATTTCCCTGCTCCAGACCAAAGAAGTCGCCACAATCGACATGCGACAGTGGCTGTGCATGACGTTGTTTCACAGCAATCTCACCGCGGATTTGCTCATGGATGCCATGAGCAAGCAAGAAGCTTGACGCCAGGTCTGGTGACCGCATCGAACCCCATCATCACCAGCATAATTAAATAAGCCGGACGACTGCGTTGTTGCAGGCTTCTCGACACCTCGGCCACTCATTCTACGCCAGGCGCGCCTCGTTCCAGCACAAGCGCCCAGCCCCCGGCTCCAGCAGCTCGATTGTCGCAAGCCTTGCTTGGACACGCGCCCAACCCCAATCAACCCCCAAACATCTATTGTTGGCATTCACGACGTTGTTCCCGTGCTGGTCACCTCGCAGCGATTATATAGACCACGCAGTCACCGTTGGAGGACCTCCAGTCACAGAAACAACACAAGCCAGATCGACAGGACGCGACAATGGCCGCAGTGGTTGGAAAGTATGCAGCGAACAAGTTCCTCAAGAAGCACATGAGCAAGTATGAGGACAAGAAGGTCGAAGGCGGAAATGTAAGGACACTCTACAAGGGCAGCACGCACGCATCATCGACGACTGACACTCGTACACAGGACCCATACTTCGCCATGGTCGAAGACCCGCGCAGACCGGGCAAGCTGAAGAAGGTCAAGAAGCAGATCCCAGCCTACATCCCCGAGAACGATGCCATGGTTCTCGCCAGCGTCCGCAAGCGAGCATATCACCTCGACTGCGGCTTGTTCACCCTCTTCGGCATTCGATTCGGCTGGGAGAGCGTCATTGGATTGATCCCGGCGGCAGGAGACGCGATTGGAGCGGCACTGGCACTGCTGGTGGTCAAGAAGTGCATGCAGGTGGAAGGCGGACTCGGCACTGCGCTCCTCATCCGCATGCTCATCAACATCGCCATCGACTTCCTCGTCGGACTCATTCCCTTTATTGGTGACTTGGCAGATGCCGCGTTCAAGTGCAATACCAAGAACCTGCGTATCCTCGAGGAACATCTCGATACCAAATACAAGCCGGACGCTCTACGCAAAGATGCGCGCGATCTCGCGGGCGTAGATCGCGAGAAGAGGAGATCGAATCGAAAGAGCGGCATCTACGCGCCCAACGATCCACCACCTGCCACTGCTTTCGAGTACAGCGATTCGGAGGAGGATACCAGGCGTTACGATACTAGTGTGCAAGAGCCTCGCCCTGCGAAAGTGCCAGAGGATAGACGTGGTGGTGATCGAGGTGGCTTCTTCTCGGGCAGCAAGAGCAAGCGCGGTAATAGGGAGACAGAACTCAGGTCAGAGCCCAGGAGAAATCATTGATGATAGCGTTCATGTTTGGGCGTCGCATGCGAAATACTGTCGAAGGCAAGGTGTTTTGAGAAGCGAAGTCGTGCCAGATGGAAAGATGATACCCTAGCAAAGAAAATTGACAGCATATAGTGAGCAGGACTTTTCAGCAGTAGCGAACGCATATCACCGATGAACGACATTGCTCAGATGCGCGTGCTCTCATCATCACGCGGACGAGTTGGCTCCGACGTATGACTGCCTTCCATATAGAGCGTAGTTACCGTTCGAGAACGAAAGAGCAAGCGAGAAGGATCGCTTATGAGAGCCCTCGGTTGTGATTTGATGTGAGAGGATTCGGGATTTCTGCAGGGATGTTGATGGAGTGCGCGAAGCTCATTCCTCACTTTCGACTCGGACGAACGACAACCGACGGACGAAGCAGCTGCAGCTAGCTGACCTACAGGAGTCCAACAACGCAGCGTTGCATAAGAAAGATATATATACCTGCGATAGCTCCGGTCTCTATTTATTCTCCCAGCACAGCTTCACTTTTTTCCATATCCGGCGATACTGCTTCGATCACAGACACCTGATTAACTTTCACATCATCACTACAAGCCGATACTACCTTCTTGATCGCCATCCCTCCACGACAAAAAACAAACAACAACAACAACAACAACAAACATGGTATTCCTCTCCACCTCGATCGAAATCGCAGCAGCACCAGAAAAAGTCCGAGCAGTCGTAAGTCAGCAACTTTCTCTTTCCATCCCCTCCCATCCCTCAATCCACAATCTCGCCACCAACCAACACGAAACGCCCCCTTCCAAAAACAGCTCCTCGACTTTTCCCAAACCTCCGCCTGGCTCCACGGCCCGGGCATAACCTCCATCTCCATCAAACAACAACAACAACAACAACAACAACAACCGCACCCCACCGACTGCACCTCCACCTCCAATACCAAAACCCCCACAAAACCGAACCCAAACCCGGCGGACCCCTACACCCTCTCTCCCGGCGACATCGTAGTCACCGAACTCAACCACACAACCAAATTCTCTCCGGTAATCCTCGTCAACACGCCCGAAGAGTTGCAATGGCAAGGGAGGATTCCGTATTATTTTCACGGGAAGACATTCGTTTCAGTTTCGGAAGAGTGAGGAGGGTACGGAAGGCGGGACGACGTTTGTGAATGAGGAGGAGTTTTCGGGGAGCGTTGGGGTGGGTGATGAGTGGGTGGGTGTTGGGTGGGCAGACGAGGAGGGGGGTTTGAGGGGTTTTGTCAGGATTTGAAGAGGAGGGTTGAGGGGTTGGGACAAGAAGGAGGAAAAGGAGGAGAGGGTTCTGGTGCTGTGAAGTTGTGATGAGGGGCCGGGGAGGAATGCGGGACTGGGTGCGTGTGTGTATGAACAGGGTATTATCTGATTCGTTGCTACATTGATACATTTCGTGTGTGTCTTGACCTCTCATTCAACCATGAACTTTATTGGGGTATCCTGTTGAACAAACTGGCTCAGCAAAGCCCACAGTCCATCGCACGCTTCCCACGATGATGATCATCAAAGACAAACCTCCCGCCAAACTCGCTAATGCATATAAATAACCATGTTTCTTTTTCAAACCATTGATCTCTGCGACCCATGTGCTCACAGTTGTCAGACACCCGCAGAAGCCATCCATGACGCCCTGCAAGACTTGACAGCCGACGCGGCCGCCACCGATCTGTCCCATGACTCCGACGCCAACGTGCTGGATGTCGTAGCACATGCCCTCGACTGCTGTCCCAAACATGTTGACGGCGAAAGTGCCAAGAGGAAACCACTTGATCAGCCCATTCATGTGGAGACTGATGTAATAGCGGAGTAGAGCGCCGACTGGGGCAAAGACGAGTGCGAAGAGGACTTCGCCTCGCCAGGTTTCGTTATTCCAAGTCCCTCGAGATGCAGGACCACCAGGTCGATCGGGCGGCAGAGCTGCCATGATGATCGCGCCTACCCAGCATCCCCATCCTAGAACGACGAATGCAGGATCCAGTATCTTGCGAATGACATGTACTGACAAGGAAGGAGTGATCCTGTCCAGTGCGAGGGCAGTATGCGTGCCAACATGGAAGCCGCCCAAAGAAAGCGCGACAGTGGAGAACATGACCCCCAACACGGCCTCGACAGAATATCCGGCATTCCGACCAATCGTGGAAGAAGGAGTGTCTCTCAAAGCGAGGGCTCCTTGATGATAAATTGGTGCAGGCAGATGATTTGACAGTGCCAGGAAAACGTCCCTCGCAAAACTGGAAAACGACGTGAAGCTGCCGCAGAAGCCGGTGGCAAGTCCAATGTACAATGGAATGGCCTTTTTCCGCTTGGCCAGCTCCTTCGTCTCGAGCTGTTCCGTTCCGGCTTGCTTCTCGGACTGGGAGCTGGTACTCATCAGATGGTCGCGAAAGAGCACCCGATCGTCGGAGAGGAAGCCCAGAAACCATGAGCCTGCCATGTTGGCCCATACTACGGGCGTGGTGAGTGGCGCACCCGGGTAGAAGGTGATCCATTGCACTCCGAGTCGGGCGAGTGTTCCGAAGATTGCGAAGAAGATCACGTAGGAAATGGTGTAGATCTCGGTAAGCCATCGGGACTCCGTCTGCACCGGACTCGCATACTCTTCTGGCTGTCGCTGCGAGAATGGTGTCGGGGCGGCGGCAGCGTCGTTGCCATGGTCAACGTCTTCGCCCGACCTCTGGGTCGGCTGCGTGTTGGGTCTCGCCGTGGTTGCGGCGGACAGGCGATTGCTTTGGGGAGGTGGGAGAGGCGGCAAGGCGGAGACGTCGGACAGATGCAGTGCTTCGCGGTCCGTCTCGCTGGTTGCTCGGCGTGCTGATATGCGACTGAAGTTTCTCACGAGCATCCCTGTGCCATCTGGCTGGGCTTGGCGGTCGTCGAAGGTTGGTACGGGATGCGCGTGGTCGTGGAATCCCCGTGGCTCGGGCACGCTGGCGCGTTGTTTGCCTTTGGACGTCGTCGTCAGGACACTCGCGCCCGTCGACGTCGGGCGCGAGCGTGGCACGGTCGGCGCATCGGCGCCTCGCTGCGTGTCGTAGTAATTATCGCGGTGGCTCTTGCTGGTGTCTGCGGAATTGCGGTTTGTCCGGGGCCGGATCTGTGTCACTCGGAAGTCGTCTTCTGGCGACAGGGCCTCGTCGGGGAACAGCGACCAGGACGATGCAGCCATGGCAGGAAACGGGCGGCGTCTGCTTCATCCACTTCCCCGGTCCTGGCACCGTGAGGTTGTTCCAATGCGGCAGCACCGGAAGAAGTCATCTCATCTCAGCAGCGAGAGGAGTGCGCGCGCGGCACACCCTAATCTCGGGCGACAGAAGCTTAACTAGTTAATCAGTGCCGCTGACTCGACTTGACACACGGTGACAGGAGGCACGTTGCGCCCGGGAGAGGGTGTGTGCCCACGTCGAGCAGACGTCGACGGCATCTCTGCTGACTACATGTACTCTGGTCGAGAAGCCGGAGTCGATGCGGTGACGATGTCATGGCGAGGCCGAGTCTGGTTGCACGTGCCGTGTGCCTGTTTGCATCTCTTCCGTCTTCCACGCGTGCGCGGCTCGGGCGGAGATCCGCGCGTCTGCAGCAAGCCACACCCGGCCTGCTGCAGCGGGCAACACCCGTCGGATCCTGATAGTGTCAGTTGTCTCTGCGGAGTATTTGCACTCCTCCACCATACATCGACATCGTCTCTGCCAACCCGTCTCCCTACCACTCATGGCCTCTTCCATTCACATCTCGTCACACCCGTGCGTTCGCGCGAAACTCAGCCAGCTGCGATCAGCCTCCACCAATGCCCGAGACACCAAGACACTTGTCCATGAGATTGCTACCATCGTAGGCGTGGAAGCGTTGGCGACAGGCCTGGAAGTCCAGAACGTCGGCACCGTAAGTCCAACCATCTCTTGCTCAGCCCGCACAGGCTGACCCGATACGCAGCAGGTGAGCCTTCGCTGACCGTGCGGTGTGTGTGTGTGTGTGTGGTGCAGGATCAGTCACCTCTGGGCTACGAGTACAACACCGAGAACATCTCCCCCTCGAACATCTCCCTCGTACCCATCCTCCGCTCCGGCCTCAGTATGGTCGAAGCCGTGCAGAGCGTTCTCCCGAATCCCGTCTCAGTCCATCATCTAGGCATGTACCGCGAAAAGAGCACGCTGCAGCCGGTCGAGTACTACAACAATCTGCCGTACAACAAAGCCGGCGAGACATCGAATGTGCCGCCCTTGGCTATCATCGTAGATCCCATCATAGCTACCGGCTCGACGGTCTGCGCTGCGATAGAAACGCTGAAAGACTGGGGCGTGCAGAGGATCATCTCCATTTCGATATTGGCGAGCAAGACGGGTCTTCGAAGAGCAGCGGAAGCTTGGCCTGAGGGTGTTGAGCTGTGGGTGGGCGGTGTGGATGCGGAGACTGACGATCGTGGCATGATCAAGCCCGGACTCGGTGACATTGGCGACAGGCTGTATCTGACAATTGGCAAGTGATGGGCGAACAGTATCTGTGAGGACGAGACAATAGACACGAAATGATAGAGTCGATCCTTGCATAGAAGGTACAGCGAACAGCAGCTGACATTCGGCCAAACCTCAGCAAGGTAAACCGGTTCAAATTCAAAATTTGCGCAAGCCCTCTCGTGCAACCGCCAACATTCCCCGCCACAGAGGGATTGACACAATTCGATAGAACGGACAAAACGCCCACAGCATCGCCCGAGTCGCGGTCGGGCTGGATTTACGCCGTCACCTTACTCGCTTGGGTGGAAGACCATGGTCTCTACCACCGCAATGTGGGTCATTACGGCCCTGTGGTAAATAATCAGCCAACTTAGCGCACAAAGAGAGCATCTGAACTTACATGGCAGAGGCGATCAGGCGTAGCCATACCAAGCACTGCGAGGGCGGAAATGGTAATGTAGACGATAGAAAGATTCATCGTGGAGGCTTCTTTGTGGTGGGTGGTGGGTGGTGGGTGGTGGGTGGTGTCCTGGGAAAGTGTTGTGTTGGAAAAGGATGGGAAAGTGTGCGGAAGAAGTCGTGGGCTTCGCTTCTTCCTATATACTAACTGCTTACTACTGCGGACATGCACCCAGGTATGTGCAATTTGCGCACAGTCGCTTACATTGCTCCTCACAAGCCTTGTATGTAGGCATACTGGACTGGACCTAGTTCCATCCGCGGAGTTCCGTCAGACACTTCTCCCTTCGAGATCTAGCCCTACAGAGCGTGATATGTATACAACGGAACAAGTGGTTGCAAGCTCAGGATTGGACAAGAGCGTTTGTTGGTCGATTTTGCTCGATGTCGACCTCCAAGACGGGCGCAATGAGAGACGAACGATAGAGGCAAAGCTGCTCTGAGCCGGCTGCCAAAAAGGTCGCGAGTGCTTGTTCGCAACATGAGAGCAACGTATGTGCGTCAGTCATATCGAAGCCACGGTATGTAGGAGGTTATACTTTTGTAGTGAGTGGTTGGAATTAGTGTTGTGCCTGGGCCACTGTGTAGCCGGCCTATAACCGAAGTAACCGAGATTCGTAGGCATTTTATCGACTATCGAGGGAACTTCTAGCTCTAGAAAGCTAGTATATACTAAACAATACCCTATATACTTTATATCTCGAGTTCTAGGAGCCTAGCTATAGTATAGCGTATAGTATTTAGTCCTGTTTTCGAGGCATTTCTCGTCGCGTTGCTCTAGTAGAGTTTATACTAAGCTAACCAGTTAAATACTTACCTAGTACTTTAATAGACTCTAATCAAATCTGCTAGACACTAAATTTTAAAGAGACTAAACTAAATTATAAACAAAGCAGGTCTTGGCACCTAGGTTCGGCCACACGGTCACAAGCCCTATTTTCGACCAAAACAGCGGTCACGGCCCGGTCACGGCCCGGTCACTGTGACCGGCGCATCACTAGTTGGAATCAAGCCCCGCTGTGATTGGTCAGAAGCAAAAGTCTCTTCACGTGACATTGAACTTCCGGCGTCTGCTGAATAGTTGCACCTGCCTGAATAGTTGCACGAGTGCAACTGCCAACAATCCACGCCCACAATCGACATGGATCATCACTCGCACCTGCAGTGCGACACCATCCTCCATGTCCATCTCGCCTCTGACGTGTGAGTCTGCTTGCCGATGGTTGTAAACACATCTCACTGTGATGCCATCACCACAAACCCGACTTGATCCGGGCAATATCATCGCCATCATACTGCTCCTCGTCGCTGCCACCGTCCCGCTTCTCGTCGGCCTCGCCAATCGCGTCCACGGCGAAATCATCATCCCGGCCGATGCTTCCGAGAACATTTCCTGGCCATACCACACCTTCAAAACCGCGAATCTCACCCCACCCGTGATTCGAATCCTCGGAACCCCAAGTCCGGATCCAGCCAAGGATGGCTACCTCTTCTTCGCTCCCGACGGCGGCACAGCTTTCCAAGCAGCTCCCATCATCGCCTCTCCAAGCGGCGATCTAATTTGGAATGGCCCCAAAGGCAAAGCTTTTGGCTTCGACGTCCAGCGATACAACAATGAAGATGTCCTCGTCTACTGGAACGGAACTTCCTTTCCGGAACCCATCGGACGCGGCCATGGGACAATTCACATCTTGAACCAGCACTACGAGGAAATCGCGAATGTTTCCTTGCGAGGGAACTTTGTTGATCTGGAAGCGGGGCAGACGTTTGAGAGTAATATCGACTTGCATGAGATGTATTTGACGGAGAAGGGCACGATCCTGGTGCTGGGCAATAATGTCACGCAGGCAGATTTGCGAAGTGTAGGCGGTGGCGAGAAAGCTTGGGTGGTAGAGGCGCAAGTGTATGAGCTTGACGTGGAGACAAATGAGGTGCTGTTCGCATGGAAGAGTTTGGAGCATTTGGAGGACTTGCCGTTCAGCGCGAGCGTCTATCCATGGGGCAGTGAGGGTTTTGATGGTTCGGAACAGAAGAAGGCTTGGGGCTACTTTCACATCAACTCTGTCGCATCGCTCGGAGATGGAGGATACATCTTGAGTTCTAGGTACTTATCGAGCGCGATCGCTCTGGACAAGTCTGGAAACGTGATCTGGCGAGTGCAAGGCATCGAGGGGAATGGCTTTACCTTGGGAGAGGGCGCAGATTTCCGCTATCAGCATCATATCCGAGTCGCGAATGAGACTAACGACGGCGTGGTGATTCGTCTGCACGACAGCCACAATTCGCCAATCGACAACAACACTGTTCCTGCATCGGGAAAATTTCTCCAAGTCAACCTCAAAGACAAAGAAGTTTCCCTCCTCGGACCAAAATACTACAACGCCTCAGGACCCACCTTCCCCACTGCGCAAGGCTCCTTTTCCCAAATGCACAATGGAAACTACCTCACCGGCGACGGGTGGATTCCCGTTCTCGAAGAATTCTCTCCCAACGGCACCACCCTCGCAACCTATCAATTCGGCAACGCCACCCTCCGTCCCGGAGGCGGTTTCTTCAGTGAGCAAAGAGGCACGCTCTCATACCGCGGCTTCAAACGCCCATGGGTAGGATGTCCCACGAATTCGAAGCCTCAAATTGTGGCAGAATATCTTGGTACAGCGGACGCACCACACGGCACGAGAGTATATATCAGCTGGAACGGAGCTACCGAGGTGAAAGAGTGGGAATTGTGGGGTGGGATTGCGAGCGTGAGTTGCATTCAAACAGTGGAGAAGAAGGGCTTTGAGACGGTCGTCGATATCGTGGACGTGCAGTTTGTGAAGGCCAAAGCCATCTTGAAAGAAGGAGCGCCTGAGGGGTGTGGGAATGGAATGGAGAGCGATTTGGTTTTCACGCGAGCTGCCGAGGAGATGAGTGGATAGATGAGAAACACGGAACGAAGGCAATTGCAAAGATTTTGTTAATACTTCGAGATTGGTCTCTGGACAGCCAAGGCGACCTTGAATCAGCTGGCGCGACCTCGTTAGGGAAGAACGAGGCCGACCCACAGAAGACGAGGCCAGTCAGTCCACAAGAAAAGAAGTCGATATCGAATGAGGTCAACCTACCGAGAGCCAAGTCAACTCAACTCAGCATTGAAGAGGTCCACTGAACAATCATTCACGACGTCGTCTGAATAAGCCGCATATCGTTCCATTTCACCACTACCATACCATAGCAATCCATTCCATTCCATTTCGAGGGAAAAGAAAAAAAAAGTCATCATAGAAGAAAGAGCTTTTCCTTTGTGTTTCAACCCTGATCGGCGAAAAACCTGCCCTGACCTCGAAAAAGCTCATAAGCTGACCTCGTAAAAGCTGGCCTGACCGTGATGAACTCTTTCAAAGGCCTATCCCGACCTCGAAAAAACAAAACAAAAACGCCACAAAAACGCGGTCAGGCCCAGCTTTTATAATACGAGGTCAGCCGAAACACTTTGTGAGTCTTTTTTGTTTTTTTTGTTTTTTTTTTTGGAAAAGATCAAGTCCAAAGCCAACAAGAAATCGAAGAAGAAGAAATCGAAGAAGAAGAAAAAAAAAGGCACATCATCTCATGTATGGGTTGGTTACTATATGGCAATCTCTCCCGTCTCTATTCATCTATGGCAGTTGTCCACAATCGACGACCCCAAAATTTCTTTGTCTTTCACATCCAAACAACAAACAAGCAGATAGAATCGAATAAGAACGAGAAGAAAGTCCCAAAGAAAATGAAAATTAAGAAAAAAATAATTATTACTTTCGTTGTACAACCAAACCAGAAACCAAAAACCAAAAAAAAACCACACCCAAAAGACTCATCATCTACACATACGTCCTTTCGGAAAAGAAAAAAACAAGTCGGACCCCCAAATGTATATATGCAACATCGATCCCATCCATCCATCCATCCGTCCATCCATTCCCTACCATTGCCATGCAACTGCGGAAGCTGCTTCATCCCACGCAAACCAATCCAGTTCCCTCCAAAATAAAATAAAATCAACAACACGCGCCATCTCCGAATCCTCGCTTTCAATATACACACATCTTTCCTGTAATGCTACAATCAATCTCCTCTTTGTCTCTTGCCCTTTTCTCCCTCTTCAGTTGCGCTAGTAATCATGACACATGACGAGAAAATCATCCGCGATGGTGAATGTTGAAGACTCCCACACCCATTCAGCTCTCGCAGAGACCGAAAGAAGTCAGAGAATACCGCAGTATAACGACCCACCTCTTTCTTGCCGGGTCTCAAAAAGAGAACGAAATCCTCACGACTCCCTGCCACAACCCGCACAAACCAACCGAACCCCCTCCCTCCCTTTCATCGCGCTGAAACTTTTCGCTCCACATCCTCGACACTGTTCCTCGTGTTCTCGTGCATCCTCGTACTCGCTGATTGCTTCATCGGACAATTCATCGGACAATGTACTGACTACTGATGCTTGAGTCTGCGCGCGAGATAATTCCAATTCCTTGTCGAGGAGGCCACTGGGTTGGAGGAGGCCATTTTGGTGACCTTGGGTATGATGCTGCTGCTGAGTGGGATCTTGGTATTTGTCCTGCGGGTGAGGTCCGTTGTGGATTCGCTTCGCGTGCTCCTCCCAAATCTTGGGGTCGTAGAACATGTACGATCGTCCGTTTGTGTCCATGTTCAGAGGATTCTTCTCTTCATGTTCCTGCTGCTGCGATGAAGATCGTGAGGTTAACGTATTCGGGGATTCGGCAGCGTGTCTGCTGGGATTGGAACTTCCGTTTGTAGGTTGTCGGCTTATTGGGGAGGGGGAGCGAACCATGACATCAGCTGCTAGAGGATGCTGAAGCTGAGGTGAGCGCACACTATCAGACCGCTCGGTGGTCGCGGGCATCGTGCGTCCTCGCTTGCTCTCCACAGATTTCTTCGGTGATATGCTACGATCTTGGCTTGAGACCTTCGTAGAAGTTTGCGAAGGCGGATAAGTCCTTGCTGACGATCGCGCGTCGTTCATGGGCGTCATACTAGATATGCCTTGTCGCCAGGATAAGATGCGATCGCTGCCGACCGTGGTTGATGGAGACCTCCTCGGCTCGCGTAAACTCGTCAAGCTAGGTTTAGAAACCAGTGATCGAGCGATATTGGTCTTTGTGCTTCTCTTAGAAAACACGGAGATTCGATCGTCCTCCCGTTGCCGTTTTGACCATGCGCAGTCTTGCCGGAACACTTTGATCCTGCCCGTGAAGTCAGCAGTCACGATAATGTTCCCCTCCTTGTGCGCACACCTTGCCACATAGTGTGGCGGTAGGTTTTGCTTTTCGTGTTCAGAAGGCGCAATATTTGCGGTGATGCTTGGCGGTCGCGAACCTGAGCGAATGCTTTCCGCCCGCTCAGCATGGCTGAGTAGCGTGATGGGAGGTGGGTTGCAGAGGTCATAGACTGGATCTCCGGATTTGCTCAGATGCCGTCGCGTCTTCGTTGGAGCGATGCACACTACCGTGGCAATCGAATTGTGCGCGTCGAACATTTCCACAGGAGTCTTGTCCCGTCTGTCTCCATGAAGATGCTGCACCGACCAAATATATGCCTTTTTGTCCTCACTGCCGCAGACAATGTACGTGCCATCATCACTCAGGCCGGCTCGTATTTGGCTGCAATTGTTCTCGTTGCCTCGGAACTTGAGCTCCAAGCTCTTGTCGCGGAAGTTGTACAATCGTATTCGTGAGTCGTTGCTCGTAATCAGGACTTTCGTATCACCGACAGACGTGTTGAAAGCCTGGATGCCGGTTATCTTGCTCCCTTTGGCGTTCTGTCCTCGAGTTGATCTGACGTGTATTTGTGTCTGGTACCGAAGTCCCTCCGTCTCGAAAAACATGCACAGCCCGCTCAAGCATCCCGCTATGGCTGATTTGCCATCGGGCGTGAAAGCGACTGCAGTAATCATGTCCGGTACCTGGGCGGCAAACGCCACATTCTTGTCCGGTATGCTCCACAGACGTAGCTTCGAGTCCAGAGAGCCGGCCAGGAAGAAACGGTCGTCCTTGGGGTGAAACGCTATCGAAGGGACAAAGTCGTTGTGCTTGAAAGTACAGAGGCATTCCTTGCGCGAAACATGCCACAGTCGAACAGTTTTGTCCATCGACGAGGACAGTAAGAAATTGTTCTTGCTCCAGCTCAAATCCAGTATCGTCGAAGAATGTCCCTCATATTCCCGGATCGGTGTGCTCTGGAATACTGGAGCGCTCAGATGCTCGGCATACGCACCGGACCCTTCTGCTTCACTCTCCATTGATTCTTGCCGTTCGTGCTTCGCTCGATCATCGGAACTGGCCAAAACCGCCCATACTCTGACGATCTTGTCCGCTCCTGCTGCGGCCAAGTACTTGCCATCCCGGCTGAACTCCATGGCCCATACGGTATCGCTCGCGTCAGCAGCCGTAGAGGCCTTGCGTCTCAGCTTGTTGCTGGAATTCTGCCTCGGTAGATCGAAATTCTTCCCACAACTCAGCTCCTGCGCAAGAAACAACCGATCGAAATCCTTCTCCTTCTTGTGCTTCGACCTCACTTTGATATAAGCCGGCGGCTGTGGATGTCGCGGGTGGAAGCCCATATTATCCACCTGTTGGGTAAAGACCTCTGCATCGTTGCCTTCTGGTCGATCGTCGCTCGTGTTGTCTTCTTCGTTGGGCATCTCTTCTTCTTCTTCTGTAGCATCCTTCTTCTTCGTGCCACCCATAAGCCTGCTTAGAAATGATGTAGCCTTGACGCCCTTCCTCAGGTCCTTGCGCAACTCTCGGTCCCGGTCGGAAACTATCGTGTCGTTCGTGTCGGATCGGGTAGGGCGGTCGAGCGCAGGCCCTGGCAATGTGAATTGCGTCTCCTCAGCTCCCGGCTGTGTCTGGCCATCATCGCGAGGGAATCGCCCATCCGCAGTCATGGGCCAAGGAGAATTGGAGATTTTGCTGGGAGGGCTCAGTGGCGCATTAGTCCGCCTTAGAATATGCTGTGGACACACGACATTCAGCATCCCATACGGCGCGGCTGAAAGTGGCTTGCTGACCAGCTGCAGTACGACTTGGCGCAGCTGAAGTGGAGTGGACGCGATACACCGGGCTCGCTTACCTGCGATAAAGGATCGATAGCCGGGGACTCTGTCGCTTGCTCGCTGTGTTGCTGCTGCTGCTGCTGCTGCTGCTGCTGTTGTTGTTTGCTCGCGTTGACGTCGTGCCGCGCTTGAGCGTTGAATGCGACGGCGGAGGCGTTGGAGGATAGGGTGCGTATCAGTCTTCCGGGCGAGGCCCATGTCGAAGACGACGACGACTCAGGTCGGCCTGCAGTCATGGTTGATGGTCAGCCTCCACATTCCAGCGTCGCAGCCTCAAAGCCTGTTCCCACGTTCTCTTGTTCATTGCTTACCATGCTTGCTGGGCGTGCTGGGTCGCCCGCCCCCCACCACCCTCGCGCTCAGCCCGTCGGCGAACAATCCACTGTCCTTCGACGGGCTCTGCGCCGGGCTGGGAATGCCATGCTGGTTGTGCGGGTCGGTCAGAGTGATGGCGGGCACATGGACGTGAAAGAAGTCGGTCATGTCCACTGCTCCTGAGGAGGAGGAAGTCGACGTCGGGAGCACACTTGGACGTGAGATCCTTGTCGCATTATCAATGACAATGGTCAGACCTGCCCGCGCTCAACGAATCTGCGTCGGTTTCGTGGGAGCCGGCGATGTGTGTGCTTTCGCGATGCGGAGGCCGCGTCGGAGTTAGCAAGCCGCGTGCCGCGCAGAAGGCAGAAAAGTTGTCGCAACGATCGCGGTGGTCGAGGAGTGCTCAAAACATGTTGGATCGCGCGTCATGCAAGTTGGCTGGACCGGGAAGAGCGAGGCTAAGCAAGGATGCGCTGGATGCCGTGCATTTGGCTGAGGCTGAGGAGGACAGCATCTCTCCGGACGAGAGTCGAGACGAGCACGACGGGCTCCGGATTGCTTCCAGCGGCACGTCATCGCCTCGCCGCCGGATCCACGCGCATCTGCACGAAACTGCACGCACAAGAACTCAGCCATCAATCACATGTGACGTCCGACGCGAGCCGCACGAGCACGAGTCGCTGCGCTTCCTTCGTCGACTCGCTGCAGCTCATTGCGGTGCTCAGGTGGCACAACGTAACGTGCGCAAGGTAGTTAGTGGTGTCGAAATGACTGACGCGGATCATCAGGCACATGTCTCAATTCAGCCGCACCAGTAAACCCCCGAACGACCTTGCGCGAGGTTACACCGACAGAACAATGCGGGCGGGCAAGGATGATGATGTGAACCGCAGTCGGTTGGTGCAAGTCTGGTATGTCTGACACCTTTCTTCGCTGTGATCAACGGCGCGTCTTGCACGCTGCACTGTACGGATATCTTTTATCTTCTGTATTGCCGCTCACCCTCAAGATGAATCGAGAAAAAGTCACGCCACCAGGTATCATCCAGCCTGAACGCCCGTGGCCATGCCATGCCGTATCATCAATCCCATAGTCCAAGCGCCGTTCTCATGAAAACACACATCGTACATCGCGACACGTTTAAAAGTCCTCGTCAAAAGCAAAGTCGCCATTCATCTTCGGCGCATCGGGTGTAGCAGACGTCTCCGTCTTGGCTTGTTGCTTCTTGTAGCCTTCCATGACACCCGCCTTCTGGTAGTCACCAACACGCTTCTCGAAGAAGTTGGTCTTGCCACCCAGAGAAATGTTCTCCATGAAGTCGAAGGGGTTGGTGGCATTGTAGAACTTTTGGTTGCCGAGTGCAAGCAGGAGTCGGTCGGCGACGAACTCAATGTACTGGCACATGAGCTTGGCGTTCATGCCGAGCAGCGCGCACGGCAGGGCATCGGTCAAAAACTCTTGCTCAATGGCAACGGCTTCGACGATGATGCTTTGCACAACAGACTTGGAGGGCTTGTTCTTGAGATGGGAGAACAGCAGGCAAGCAAAGTCAGTGTGCATGCCCTCGTCGCGGGAGATGAGCTCGTTGGAGAAGGTGAGGCCAGGCATGAGACCACGCTTCTTCAACCAGAAGATGGACGCGAATGAGCCGGAGAAGAAGATGCCCTCGACAGCAGCAAAGGCGATCAGACGCATAGCGAACGTCGAGTCCTTGTCCGAGATCCATCGCAGCGCCCAGTCAGCCTTGCGGCGAATGCAGGGGATGTTGTCGATGGCGTTGAACAGGTATGTTCGTTGCTTGGGCTCGCTGATGTATGTGTCAATGAGGAGGGAATATGTCTCGGAGTGGATGTTCTCCATCATGATCTGGAAGCCGTAGAAGCATCGTGCTTCGGGGATTTGCACCTCGGCGCTGAATCGCTCGACCAAGTTCTCGTTGACAATGCCGTCTGATGCGGCGAAGAATGCAAGGACGTGTGAGATGAAGAAGCGCTCGTCGTCGTTCAGTCGCTTGTTCCAATCGTGGAGATCCTTGGACAGATCGATCTCTTCAGCGGTCCAGAATGATGCCTCGGCCTTCTTGTACATGTTCCATATCTGAGGTGTTGTGAGCGCGTGTCCTTGCCACAACTTTACGCGTCCGTGTCGCGTCGCGTTGGCTTACCTCGTGGTACTTGATGGGAAACAGCACGAATCGCTGCGGGTTCTCCTGCAGTATGGGCTCTACCTCTGAGTCCTCCTCTTTGACCGTCTCGGCGTGGATCTTCTTGACCACTGGCTCGGGCAAGTCATCGGGAATGCCCTTGACTGGGACGGCGACCTCGTCCGATGCGTACTTCGACTCGCGGTTCTCCTTGTCGGCCTCGGAGAACTGTACTCTCTTGATCGGGGATTCCATCTTGAGTGCTTCAAGGGCGGAAGTTGCCTGCGAGAGATGGATTAGAGCCTGCGATCAGGGTCCGGCGGCGAGAACGTCATTGTGCGAACCTTTTTGCTGGGCGTCGTTTGCACGCTCATGGTGGATGTGTGTAGATGTGCTCGGGGTGATGAGGGCGAAGAACAAAGACAATGGATCGCGGTCGAGCGTGGCAAGATGATGTCGTGGATGTTGAGAGTGGACAAAGACGCGGAGACGAGGAAGACTTTAAGGCTCGACGCGTCGCGCGTGCACTGATGTTTTGCCGCCAAGCCAAGCCGCGCTTCTCCCACCAACGCGTCTTCCAGCCACGATCTCTGATCTCCGGTCTTCGGCGCACGCGATGATGATGAAAGCACGCGAGTGCACTGACAATCGGACCATTGTGAGGTCAGATCCCGAAGCAGGGCCATGTGCCAGCAGGCAGCATATCCACTGGCGAGGCAACAATGCGTCGAATCTCACGTCGTGCAGTCGCGTCCGCAGACACTTTACCGCCGATGGTGTGGAAACGGCAGTGTAGTGAGCTGCTTCTTCAGCCGTAAGATATTGCAGCACTAGTGAAGACGGCACTCACTTGTAGTATCCCGCAGACTAGACATCATCGACCATTCGGCGAGGGCGAACAAGTCTGAAGAGCTGCTTCATGCCTGTCCTAGACACGCACCGTAGACACCGTAGAGGCACGATCAAGTCCAAATCGAAGAGCCAGACGGCCTGCCTACCAGCCCACTCTATCCGCGAGTACGTGGGCGTGCGAGAATCGATCTCCTGGAAGTCGCGGTGAGGATGTATCGGCGGGTCAATCGATACCGCTGGCCAACTGAAGACGTCGGCTGAAAGAGCAACTGAGCGTGGCGAAGGAGACGGCGAGCGTTGCCAAAGTGAAGTGAAGCTGGAAGTGGAGACAGGCAACTGCAGAAAGTGAAGTCCAACGCGCTCTTTCCTTCTGATGCAAGAACAGCTAGCGGGCAAAACTTCGCTCAGCTTCGAGCAACACTTTCTACTTCTTCACAACACTCGACATAGAGGCACCGCACAACACAATGTCGGCCTGCACCACGACCTTCAGCCCGTCGCCCGTCGCCAGTAAGTTGACGCTCATCCCCGCTGTGACACTCGCTGACTCTGACTTCCTCACAGAGGCGATGCCGCCGCATCTGCGCAAGAAGGGCGGAAGTGGTTCGACCAACGTCGCCACTCCTCATCCTCCGCCTCTGTTGTCCTTCAACGACTACAGCGAGGAGACCGCTCCCTCCCAGGAAAGCCCACACACCGACAGCATCGGCGTTCAGCTGCCGCCGTCATCGCCGCCGTCCATTGCTCAGCACGTCGACACCGACTCTGGCTTCGAGCCGTCTCCGGAGAAGCCCAGCAAGGACTCGGAGATTGCAGGCAATGTCCCATCGGTCCCTCTAGCGGCTTCCATCCACGCACCACCGTCAGTGAAGCTACACAAGGTCGAGCGTGTCGACTCGCCACTGGCCGCATGCTCCTTCGCGCGACCCCCAACTCCTCGCAATGCAAGCGCCGGCAAGGAAACAGCTCCTATTCAGCAATACGAGCCAGAAGACCTGATTCACATTGGCAAGCAGTGCAACAATCGGCTGCCACCGGCAAGTGCCGTTCAGGCCATGTTCCTCTACGAGATGCAGCGCCAGACCGAGTCGGAGCGCCTCTTCCACGCCTACATGTTTCGGTTCGCGAGGTCAGAGGGAGACATTGTTGCCCAGACTGCTCGTTTGAACGCTCTCGAAGCACACGTTCGCAAGTTGGATCACCAATCAGCCAACAGCAACAACGAGGCCCGCATCACCGCTAGCGAAGGTCGTTTAGCCGAGCAGCACCAAAAGATCACTGAGTACCATGCACGTCTTGCCCGCATGGAGGACAAATCTGCCTCAATCGCTGATCAGCTCACGATTCTCGAGCAGGAGCAAGCCAAGGCGGCGGAAGTCACTGCACTCGCGATCAAGGAGGCTGCTGCAAGCGCCACCGCAGCCAATAGTGCCGGGCAGGGCGACGGTGTCTTGACTGTTGCGTTCGACATCATGAAGCAAGAGATCGACGTCCTCTTTAAGGACCGGGACGGTATCATCACTAAGCTCGCCGAGGTCAACTCCCGCATCGACGGCCTGGTCAAAGCCGTTCAACAGCTTGCCACCGGCTCGGGTACTGCAATTACTCCTTCCCTATCCACTGCAACTCCAGTGCAGCTTTTGCCGGCGCGCACCAACCACGGAGGCCTCGTGGACCTGAGCGTACCAAAAGGTAAGCCAGCTGTCGCTCTCAACGGCAGCGTTCGTGCTGATGTGAAGAGCTTCGTCCCAGGTAAACCCTGGTCTGGCTAGGGGTCTTCCTGGAGAAAGTCTCGGGAGGGCCAGCGCAGCGCAGCACAACACACTACATTACACTGTATCAATGAGCAGAAGCCTAGATATTCTGCTCAATGAACCGTCTGCTTGGGGCGGAATGAAACGAAAGGCAGATATGGAGGCAGAATGGAGCGCGAAAAGAAGCGTCCATTCAGCGTTTCATAGCTGTCCGTCAATTGACAACAGCGCAGCCGTCTAGGTAGAACGAAAATAATCAAAGACGACGAAATCGGCTACAGCATCCTCTCCCTCTCCCTCTCCCTCTCCGTTCGAATACGCGCGACCGATTTGTCCACTACCATTTCCCCATAACCCCCCGTGGCATCCTCCCCTACGCAATTCCCCCAACATACTCGGCCTTTCCATCCGCATCCGTCGTCCACCACCCATCATTCCATCCTCCCCAATTGACCCACTTCTCCGCAGCCTGCGGAGTCGCTTCGCTCACCGTGCTCGTCCCCGCAACCCTGTACGTACTCGTATACGTCACGACTTTTGTCGTAGTGGTTTTCTGTCCGCTGTAGCCGGGTACCAGAGCAGTATAAGTCGATTTGCGGGTCGTGGTCATTGTTGAGGTTCTGCAAGATGAAGAAGATGATGACGTTCGAGAGGCTTTGGACTGTGATGAGGGCGCTGAGGTGATGGATTTGATTTGAGAGATGGTTGCGGTTGATGTGGTTCGCTTGGTTGTTGTGCTGGTGGTGCTGGTGCTGCGAGTTGTCGCTTTCGTGGTGGTGGTGGTGGTGGTGGAGGAAGAGGCTGGAGGAGGAGGAGGAGGATGATTGCTGTTGGTGGTGGTGGTGGTGGTGGTGGTGGTGCTGCTGCTGCTGCTGCTTCTCGTGCTACGACTCGTCGCACTGCTGCTCTGGCCAGAACTAATAGTTGTCGAATTCATTCCCATGCTTGGAGGCTTCACCGTCACACTAACATTACTCGTGGGCGCTTTCGTATCTTGCAAGAGCTGCATACTTTGCCATTTGCCAGATTGATCGGTCCAGTTGTATGCGTGGGCGGGATTGTAGTTATGGATGGTGATTTTGCGGACATACCTGTCGTTCATCAGTCACAAATTTCCTTGAATCAATACCAACATACACGACTCCGAAAGAGGAAGCGAAAGTATGTTTTGGTGCGACAAAAAGAGGAAAACTTACATCGTATAAGGTCCACCATCCACATCCGTCTCCCCTCCCGCCCAACTCTTGGTTCCTTCATTCATCGACGGGTCGCCTCCCGCCCAGATCCCCAGCTGCAATTTGGACGGCGTTTGCGGATACTGATAGTTTCCTTGATCGCCTGAAGACTGATCGTACCTGAACTGCCGGAGAACTCTTCCATCGAGTCCCCAGTTCAAATACGCTTTCCGCCATTCGATCGAATACGTGTGAAAAGTCTCCTGAGGACGGGAAACTTCAAAATACGAGCCTCGATCGTAGTTTCCCGTGAGTCCTTTGCCGAAGTAGTTGTTTTGGCCGATGCCAGCAGCCCAATCTGGGTTGCCGAAGTTGTTGCCGGAGAATTCAAAGTCTGTTTGAGGGAGAGGAATTGTGAGTAGATGTGCAAATAAACTAAATTGCGTTGGGAAAGGGAGGAGGATTTGAACTCACCAATCTCGTCGAAATCGTCGGATATGAGCACCGCGCTCGAAATCATGCCCACGCCGTTCGCGATGCGCATCTCGATGTCGACTCTCCCGAAGAGAATGAAGAAATTGGTCCACAGTTGAGGTGCATCATAGCGTTTGTTGTACGTGAATTCTGCACCATTGGGGCCGAAGTTGATGGCGGCGTAGTTGGAAATGGTCCACTCGGGCGGTATCGCTTTGACTTTCGTGAAGTCGATTTCGTACTTGCTCGTGGCTAGGCCAGGATTGGGAGGACATGCGCCTGTTGCATTTATGATCGGATTGCAGGGCCAGAATTGTCCATCTGCTCGTTGCGCTGAGGCGGAGCCTGCGATGATGAGCAGCGCGAAGAGGGACTCTGCTAAGCGAAACATTGTTGCGTGTCAGTGAGTTGCAACAACCATGGATTTACGAGGTCTTGTGGTGGGAGAAAAGACACCGTGAGTGACAAAGGAACTTGGTGAGATGTAGAGTGGGATTGCGTTCGGATTGTAACAGCACAAAGGCTCGGCTATATTCTTTCAAGATGCTAATTAGTGGCTGACTTCAAGTCGACAACACGCAATTTACTGAATTAGTGCGCAAAAAGACGTCTTTGTCAGGATCATAGGTGATCTCGAGGCCAGGTGCGACCAGTCTATCGTAAGAGTATTGTGTTGAACGATCGTCCAGGAAGCTCTGCATTCCGATTGTTCCATATTTACCAGTATTCAGTGGTGTCTCTCCGTTGGCCTGGTAATAGGTGTAGACTGCAGCACCCGGGGTGCCCTCCTGAAACGTGGCTATGAAGTGGTAGTAGCCGGTCGGTTGCTGATAGAGACTGGTGTACCACTCGAAAGAGACGTTTCTGTTCGGAGTGGTTCCAGCTATCTCGTAATATAGACCTTGTGCCGTACCCTGTGCGATGAAGAGATCATTCCAGTATGGAAGGAAGGCTGTATCAGGTAAACCCCAATCGTCGTCTGAGTTCATTCTCGGTAATTGAGCATTGTCGAACGAGTAGTGGTCCACTGTGCCGCTGTCATTGCTGAGCGCGATCCAGCCGTTGACTCCGACCGTCACACTACGACTACGTGTACTGTATGCTTCAATCTCGAAAGGTAGCTCGATAGGATAGCGCTCATCATCAAAATCTTGCGTCGCCAAACCATCCCCGTCAACACCAGTGATTGGCGTTGGGCTTGTTAGAACGACAGTAGGTGTGCCGAACTGCTGTCCGATCAGCACCGTGGTAGTTTCCACAATTGTCGATGTGAATACTGGCGTGACGGTGACCGAGGATCGAACTGTGCGTGTTGATGTTGCTGTTCTCGTTACAACAGGACGAATGGTGGTTGTGTTCGCCCACGTTACGATTGGCAGGTACGTAGCGGAGGCTGTTGAGAAGCCAGTACGGGTCGTTCTCGTGGTTCGTATAGTCGTTGTTGATGTCGGGACGGGCAAGCTCATACAACTGCAGGCAGAGGAAATTGCTTCCAAAGCAGCATCTTCCAAAGCAGGAGGAATGTCTTTGGGATGCCTCCAGCCATGATCTGGACCGTCATGGTGCCAGTGTGGCTTGCCTCCCCAGCCCCACAACTGCCGTCTTACGGGCGCAGCCACGTTCAGTGCTTCGCTGGAGTTCCCACATATGGTAGAAGTGGTGGTGATGGTTGTGTATGACGTGCTGGTTTGGGCAGTGGTGAGCGGTCCAGCGCGGGTAATGGTACGCGTATTGTTCGAATAGACAGTTGTAGTCGAGCTGTTTCCGGTGACGGTGATGACTGGCAGTCTGATGGTCGAAGCACTGGCCGTGGGTGTAGCGATCATCGCAGCGCCAGTCCGATTAGCCGTGATATATGCGAGCTCAGTGGAAGTTTCTGTGGCAGTTTGCGCCTGTAGCACATTAACAAAAGCAGATCTCGGAGACAACCTGGAAACCCACAGTCAGTCCCAAAACTGACGAGCACAGTGAGCTTGCTGCGTCGTAGGACCGTAACGCTGAGACGTAGGGTGCCGCTGCTCTGCATGTGTTATTGAAGCCAGCTGGGCTGTCCCAGTAGTGCCATTGTGGTGCAGCGAGAGCTGTTGTGCTGAGCAAGAGCACAAGTGCCGATTTGAAGGCCGCCATGGACAGTGCTGGCCTGGAAGTGGAAGATGGGTGGAACAGAGATAGACTTAGCTTGTATCCTACCTTCCGAATCCTACATTGCGATCATGCTGGACGTTGCTCAAAGGCGTAGTCGGAATGCTGAAGATGGCCATATCGGGCTCATGCCTTGCTCGATTATGCTATGCGCGTGTCGTTGGCGTTCCGAGGAATGCAGCGCATGGCGTGAGCGTGGTGTACGCACGGCTCGGTGCGATCCAGACAACCGGCGGGGAAGTTCCCATCAGAATGAAGAACTACATCACACCCGCCGGCATGGCTTGTGAGCTATTGATGACTCGTATCCGGCGCAGTGAACGGCGAGCACTCGGAAACTCACGTATATGCATATGCATGTAGACCTCGATTCGCGAAACGTGGCAGTGACGGAGGTTCCCATGCAGGTCTTCAAGCTTCCGGACTGGCACCAGGTGGATGCACAGATGGATGATGGATTACACGTGCAAAGGTGGCATTCTGCGTGCCCTTGACACAACGAGGCCTGGATCGTGCAGTGACGTGTGTTGCGGACCGCAGTTCTTTCTGTGCAGATCCATGGGGAGGAAAGCGCCTCCAAGCGGTACAGAAATGAGCAGACAAACGTGTGAACAGAACGTAATTGCAAGTGTTCCGGGATGTGGTTGTCGTTGCAAGAAGGCAAAGGTGATGAGGTCGAGCGGGCCGGCAGCGGCGCGGGGATTTCCCCGTCCCAGTCGCTTGGTCGTTTCACCGCGGAGCCAAGGAGCAAGCGCGAGCAGGGGGGGACGTGTTTCAACATCCATCAGACGTCCACTTCTGGCGTTGGCCTGAACGTGCGCATGCCACTGGACTCGACCTGCGCGCCGCGACGACGACGACAACGACGACCTCGCCGACACACCGCGCGTCCGCCACCGACCATCTCTCGCACGGCCAAGACTCCGCGCCGCCACCGTGAACCGTCGCACCGAGTGAATACAACACTGTAGCACGTTCCATTGCCAACGTCCTCAGCCACCGGATTTCCTGGCTCCAACGACCACCCTCCGACGCTCCTGAGACTCGCTGATACATATCGATCGCCATCACAACACCATCAACCCGCACTCACCGCCCGCCTCGTGTCTTGCCATGTCGTCCGAAGCTTGCTCTCTTAGCCTTTACCCATAGCGCCTCCGCGCGGTTTCGGGGCTTCGAGCCTGAGTGCGAAGCACGACGCTTGCCATGACGCGCCCCAACATTCTCCGCGCCGACACGCTCGACTTGCAAGACCCGGCCAGTCCTACCGCCGCTGAGCATGCGAAGCACCCACCACCGAACGGCAACGCACCGCACCTGGCAGCTCAGGTGCAGCACGTGCTCGAGGAGCGGCATTCGGAAGAGAAGACATTGGCAGACGCGTGGGACACCGCCGCCAACCTGGACGACCAACCCGCCGCGAGCGATGCGGCCGACGCCCAGCATGCGCAAGAAGGCGTGACCAATGGACAAAATGGGGAGGAAGGGGCGGCCGATGGGGATGGCGATGCCGACGACGATGACATGATGGACAGAATATCGAGCTCGCCGAGCATCGAGGATGGTGGGTACTCTCTGCGTTTTCGGCCTCCACTGTACAGGCTGCGCGTTAGGAGAGAACGGCCACGCTCGGCCAGTCGGTCTCCTGCGTCAAGCACACCGAGCTCAGCCTCCACTTGCCGGTCTTTCAACCAGACCGCAGACCCTACCCCAGACTCGTCGCCTTTTTTGAGCACTCCGCAGCACATGCCGCTGCGGCCCAGGATGGGAGGGACGAAATGTTCGCCTATAGCCAACATTTCTCCCTTGGATGAAACATCGTCTCCGCCCGTGTTCAAATCATACCGACGGAGCAAATTCACTTTTACAGCGTCAAAACATCGTCTCGAAAAGGGTAGGTATAGCCAGGAGAAAGGACCCGCCAATAATGTGGAGTCGGAATCGACACCCAGCGAGGTGTGGCCGGAGGACTGCCAGACTGGTTTGGCTGCTCGTGACCGAGACTGGAAATGGACATTTGACGATAACGGCCACCAGTGCGGATCGACGCAGAGGAGCCCCATTGCGAGCCCCTTCAGGAGACACTCCTTCATGCAAAGCACGACCGACGTGAGCTCCCACGTGCACGATCGTCCACCAAGCCTGTCCAGCATGACCAATTTCGATCTGGAGAGCGTCTTGCTTCCAACTAACGATCCCCTTCTGTCCCCACCAACGTCGCCCACGAGTTCGACTGCCTCCTGGGAAAGCATGCCGGAGACCGTTTCGGACCGTGGCGACGATTACTTCAGTGACGAAGACGATGATGACGATGACGACGCTTTTCTTGATCGCGACGCACAGTTTATCGATTTTGGTTGGGGGTGCGAGTGCTTACATGATACAGAGGACATCGATTTCGAGTTCGTTTACGCGCTGCATACATTCGTTGCCACCGTAGAGGGCCAGGCAAATGCCACAAAGGGCGACACGATGGTGTTGCTCGACGACAGCAATAGCTACTGGTGGTTGGTTAGAGTTGTCAAGGACAGCAGCATCGGTATGTGTCCAGCCTGTACACGTTGCGGCAAGTCACTGAGTCGAACTAGGCTACTTGCCCGCCGAACATATTGAAACACCTACAGAACGACTGGCGCGGCTGAACAAGCATAGAAACATTGATGTACGTCTGCAGATGAAGCACGTGGGAAGCCTGCTGACGGTCCACAGTTATCTGCTACAATGCTCAGCGACAACTCCGAAAAGTCGAGGAATCCGCTAAAGAAGGCAATGCGGAGGCGGAATGCAAAGACTGTGCAGTTTGCGGCGCCAACGTATGTCGAGGCCTCAGATTACGACTACTCGACCGAGGATGAGGACAATCTCATTGAGCCCGCCTATGGCGCCGCGCAGGAAGCAGAAAGCGTTGCACAGGAAGAAGCCGAGTCAGAGTCCGAAAACGTCAAGAAGGCCGAGATTGAGCACCCCGAAGCAGAAAGACGTTCGAGCACAGGTTCTAATCGTGCCTCGTTCGACCGTGAACAGGCGGCAATGGCGGCGCAAGCTCTGGCTGAGGCGGGCGTCACAGGCGATGGGCCTCACGGTCCAAAGACGGGTGAGTTGGATCCAAGAAGCATTGATGGAAGCAGCATACCAACCGTGGAAACAGAGGCTGCTCCGCTCAAATCGAAACGAACGCGAAACACCGATTCATTCCTCAAGGACGACAAGATCGATACTGTTCGAATCACACTCACTCCAGGATTACTCCGCGAGGAACAGGCGAAAGATGGGAAGTCCCCATCCATAGACACCGCACGAAGTAGCAGCTTGGAAGAGCTCAAGTCAACTACGTCTCCCATTGAGCAGACCTCCGGGAAGAAAGAAGAAAAGAAGAAAAAGGAAGATAAGCCGAAGAAGACCGGTGGCATGCTCAGTGGGCTGTTTAAGAGCAAGAAGAAGGACAAGAAGACCAAAGAAGTTGCGGGCGATGCTGAATCCGAAAAGGAGAAAGCGTCCACTGAGCTCTCGCGGGAAGGTTCGCAGAGAGGCAGTCCCAACGTTGGTGACAAGCTGTCACCCATTGACAAGAGCTCCATCACTTCACCAACCGCATTCCGACATAACTATCACGAGGACGGACAGCGACAGTCATCGTCGCAGGATTCGGCTCAGGCATCTTTTGTGGCAGAGCTCGAAGGTTCCCGAGTTGCTCATGAAATGGGTACTTCAAGTCCTGACAATGAGCTTGGACGACAAATCAGCACAGAGTCTGAAGCAAAGGGAGCAGAAGAAGTGCCACAATCGGAAAAACCTACTGGTATTAGCAAACTGCAAAGTTCCGTCGCGCCCATCACGAACATGCTACACCTTGGCGACAAGGAAGGTAAGCCCGCAAAGGCCAAGAAAGCTAAACAGAGGGTTGAGCTTGACGATTTCGACTCGCCAGTGGACGACGCGGCAAATCCGTTCGAGGATACAGAACAGGAGAAAAGTGGTGGTGAGAGGCTGTCCGAAAGCCCTGTCGAGATCTCCAATCACACCTTCATGCACGGCACCGAAACAATACATATCCCAGACACTTCCCACGAAGACTCTCCAGGAACGGACACGTCTGGAAGCCCAGAGAGCCTCACAAGCTCACCTAGCATCATCGATCATCCTGCGAAACCTGGCGAGGATGTGCCCAAGATGAGTGATGAAGATGATGACTCGACACCGACAGCACGCTCGCCAATAGCAATGACGCCACACGAGAAAGCAGCAGTTGGAGACGGAGCAATGCGCACCAAATCACCAGCGACACCCAAAACATCCACCCCACAACCTACCCGCGGCGTATCAACAGACAGCAACGCTTCCAAGTCGTCACCTGCATCGTTCCCATCACCGGCAACATCTCAACCATCCTGGTCTGATGAGAGCTTGAAGGCTTGGCTGGAAGATGGAAGCGAGGTGCGCGATATGCTCGTGTTGATTCATGACAAGACTGGCATAAAGCCTGTTGCCGCAGACCATCCTCTTATGGTCGACCTCTTTACCGAACAGCGAAAGGGTGTACAAGATATGATGGGAGAGCTGGATGGATTGCTAGGCAATTATTTGCAGCGGAAAGGCGTTCGCTTCTAGGTTGCGTTTTCGACGACCAGAAACCATACCTTGTGGGCGTGATGAAAGAAGAACAATTGAGTTGTTGAGAAGAAAGAAGAAGATGGAAGCTGTTCCAACCGACCTGTCACGATGCACGACGACCGATATTGTTTGATTTTTCGAGGTTTTGCTACTTCTGCACGACTGCCGTCGTCCGTGAGACGCTACGGCTTGTACTTTCTGACTGAAGTTTTATGTTTGCATATACCCTTCGGCGAAGCGACCAGGTACGCAGTTTCAGGCAGGCGGGTGAAAAGGCCTCCACATGTACGGGCTCCCTCTTCACACCTGTCAACATGGGCAATGGAGATCACTGTGTGTTCTGTTGTTACTGGGATACTACACCACAGAGAGAGAGAAACAGAATCAAGCCATTGACTGGCGGTATTTCCTTTCACATCATGCTTCTGTTTCCTCGACTACGACAAGCAGCGCTTCGCATTGTCGGCGACTAATAACACGCGACAAAGAGCTCTCGTGTTGATTGCTATTCAAGTTGCTGTACCTACTGGAATGCAGAGACTGTTCGGATGGTTCGGCAGTAAGTCGATCCAGGGAGACCTACTTTTTACACTGGCAGCGTTCTCTTGACTCTATTTTTAGGAGTCTTGATTCGAAGGTACGAGGTCAGCTTTTCACATCCCGGTCTATTGCTTGCTCTGCTCACTACTTTGCCACTTTTACGAGGCTACGCAGATCTCCACGTCATTCGACACTGCATATAGAGGACATTGACACCACCTTCTCCAGATCTCCGCCGCCCCGCGTCTTGTCCTCGTATTCTGCCGTGTAAAATTGACTTGATCACTCACCGACCGCGCTCACGAACATGGATGGTAGCACTTGGTGTAAAGTATCTGCGGTATTAACTTCCCAGGAAGAGCATTCGTGCACTGATCTCTCTGCAAGGGCTTCGTATATTTCTGACAGTAGCTTCGCGGCCCGAAGAGACCGTTCACTTTGTGCGTGCGCGTTCATCAAGACATAATATAAAGCTGCTTCGCCCACTCGCTGTGCCCTTGGTCCCTCACCACAAGCCAAAGCAGCAGCCGAATATCAGAACACTACTCCAACAAACAAAGCAGACCTTGAACATGCACTTCTCTACCCTCCTCGCCGCAGGCGCCGCCACACTCGCTGCCGCAGCCCCAGCACCCCAGGGCCAACCAGCCCCCGACGCGCCCCTCGTCGGAACCTTCAAAGTCTGGCAATTCAACTACACGTGCGAAGCCGGCAACGCCGACAACTGCCAATGGGGCTTCAACCTGGGCATCTGGGGCTCAAGCGACAAGCACCCAGCAGCTCCCGGCCCATACTGGTGCGAAGGGACTTCGGCCAACACATCTTTCAAGAAATGCAACACGATCAATGCCACCCAGACCTTGCTCGCATACATTCCGTCGTCGAATCTGCTGCAATTGCAGTATGATGTGGATATTGAGAGTGACGATACGACGTATGCGTATTTTGCGCAGGCGTTGGTGCGCCCGGATAGTGCGGAACAGCCGCAGAATTTCCAGGTGCCGGAGACGGCGGTCAAGCTGTATACTACGAGTGATAGCCTTAGTTGCTAAAGAAAGAAGGAGAGGAAGAGGAGGTGATGAGAAAATATGTTGTGGAGGTCTTCATGATATAGTAGAGGATTATTGAGAAATGTATGTAATTGTGACAGAAATTGAGACAGACAGAAAAGGTCCAAAAGACGGCGTGTGTGTGAACTATCAAGTGGATCAGTGTGTATGTAAGTCTGCGGCATGTAGGACGGGATGAATGGTCAATCGATCAAAGGTTCGAAAAGTCTCCTGCTTTCTGAATGGGTTGTACCAAGCTTCGATTGATCATTCGAGGTGGCCGGTCCATCATCGTTTAGGCTGAGCTTTGACAGGTGAGATGAGCTTTGCGAACTTGCAAGACAGGTGAGATGCGCTTTCAAAGACAGGGGTATGAGCATTGACAGGTCTGTTGAGCTTTCACAGCTCGCTTTCAAATGATCCAGTTATCCCTGAGCTGGTCGGTTGAGCTTTCGCGCCATCGTTTGGGCTGTAATTACGTGTTACCAGCTCGCCCGACCAGTCGTCGAACATCCGCCTACTGTACCTATTAAATTAAGGTTGAAACCCCTGTATAGGTCGGTTCAAGTAGTACAGTACAGTAACTTAGTTCGTCAAGCGCGATTTCAGTTGGCACGGCAATGTACATTCAGCTTCGAATGATGGATTGTGCCTCAAGTCATTTCTAGCGAAGCAACCGACCGATGGGTGGAATCATCGTCCGGTCAGTGACGGATCGGCTGAACCTTTACAGGTCGGTTCATCTTTGACAGGTCGGTTGATCATTGACAAGTCGGTTGAACTTCGACAGGTCAGTTGAGCATTGACGCATGTAACCGAGCTTCTGCCAGGCCAAGTCAGCGTGAAGGATGGCAAGCGAGCTTTGGTGTGGTAAAGCGAACTCTGATGCAGCCAAGATGACCTGCGAAAAGAATGACTTCTTCCGTGGCAAGCGAACTGGAACGAGGCAAACCGAGCTTTGACAACTTCAAACGACCTAGAACTGAGTCGATGATCAATTTTCTCCTTCTGTGATAAGCCGCGCTGGCATCAATGCCGCTCTAGCACCTTGTGTATATACCACTCGTAATTCATACAGTATCCAGCTGCTTCGCACAGGTCACTCGCTCGAAGAATGCCATGCCACGCTTTGGGGTTCAACGTCTCGCCATCAGAATGCTTCCACAATACTCTCTTTTCTCAACACTCCTCTTCATCGTACGCAGCATCCACCTCTGCCCAGCCCATTCGCCATCTCTCGCCGCCAAAATCGCCTTTCGTCCTCAGCTCGCGAGCCATTGTTGCATTCTCTCGCCAGCAGCGTGCTGAGTAGTCGTCGCCGACTGAAATGAGGTTTCCTTCCGTCGTCCATGCTACTGAGGTGACTTCCTTATGGTGTCCTCCAATCAAGGCCGTGCCACGATTGTGAATCGGCACATCCGGAGACGCGTTCGCTGAAGCTGAAGAACGCTGTGAAGATTTGGGCGCCACGAACAGCTCGTCGTCGTCATCTTCCTCCACTTCCGATGGACGCTCGGGGCGAGGAACGTGTCGCTCGTCGGTTGGGAACAAGACTGGACAGTGGTTGGAGCTTCCAATCGCGAGCATCTCGCCCTTATCGCCCGCTGCGGGTCGCAATGCCGCTTTGATGTAGAAAGTAGCGAGGCGTAGCTGCGGATGTTTGAAGCCATAGAGTGGTCCCATTCCTGCCATCGGCTGCTTGAGCATGCGGCGTCTACTGGGGCCAGTCGACATCTCTGGTGCATTTCCGAGAACCATTTGATTCATCGAGTAGGCGTACACGGTCCAGTCTCTGCAGACAGTGTACAATCTGCTGCCATCGCCTGACAGGGCCATGGAATTGATGCCAAAGTTGCGCTTGCTATTGTGCACAATGGGCACCGAGGTGCTCGAAAGAGGAACTGGCGCCTTGCGAGAGGACATTCCAGCATTGCGCAGGTCCCACAACTTGACAGATGCGTCCACTTCGCTCGAGGTAACCACCAGGTGCTCCCGTCCGTTTGGGAGGTGGTGGAACGAGGTGATCGATAGCTCATCCCTGTTGTCGGTGTTGTATGGCCGTCTGTTAGACATGTGCCCGTATCCGACATCAAGAGACTTTCCGAAGCGCGTCTCGGGAGAACTGCCACCATTTCGAGTCTTGAGAGATGTTCGGAAGTTCTGCACTGCAGATTTGCTACCGCAGCGTAGATCCCAGAGTTGAATGGTACCATCGCGAGAGCTGGTAGTGATCATGTTGTCGTCGTTGGGCTGAAAGCGGACTTGTTTGACGCTGCTTTTGTGTCCTGTCAAGATACAGATGGTCCGCTGTGATTGCATGTCAACCACTTGAGCCGTTTGATCCCCGCTCGCTGTAGCGAGGATGTAGTCATCGGAGCTGAAAGCAATGTCCATGACAGCGTTGTTGTGCACCTTGAACTTCACGTGCGTTCTGCTGAATTCGGAGGTACCTGACGAATCCAGCATGTGCACTGAACCTTCTTCATCGCCCACGGCCACGAGTGGATTGGTGTTGCATGCTGTAGTGCAGAATGGCAAGGCGGCGCCATGGAAAAGACGGGAGTCCTTGGGAGTCGTGACAAAGCCGGCAGTCTCTGCTCGCCAGTCTCCGGCATGATCAATGCCTCGGAAACCTCGTGACGTCGCAGCATAGCCACCGAAATTTCGCTCCATGATACGTCGAGATGGACCAGGTCGGCGTAGTTGTTGGATGGGTTTCGGAAACGGCTGAAGATGCTGCATAAGATCGGGCGACGTCTCTGCCTCGGAAAGCTCGTCGTCGAAGATGTCTATGGGCTCGACTGTTTGACCATGCCGAAGCGGCGACGACTGCAGTGGCGAACTGTCCACTTCTAGTGAGAACTTTCTCCGCTTCAAAGGCCTGCTCGACTCGAAGCCCGAGTCTATCGAAAAGTCATCGGCCGTACAGTTGCCCGCGGCTCTACGATTGACTCCATTCTTGGTGATGTCTCGCAATTGCCTGCCAGCCCGACTGGTGCGGGTGTGCCTGGACGAGACCGACTTTTGCGGCTGGAAGAATTTCTTGAATCGGCGCGGGGTGATGGTCGGCAATACCTTGACATTGTGCGTGCTGTGAAGGTCGGAAGCTCTGCTCTGCGGTCTGGGGGGCGAAGACTGGAAGTTCTCTTTCCCGAAGGATACCTGGTGCTGCTCGAAGTAGTGACTCTCTTGAGATGAAGGCGGCGGCAGGTCTGCCATGATGTCGCCGTGAGGATGCAAGGCGCGATGCTGCAGGTCGGATGGGAGACTGCAGATGCAAGTGCAGGAGGGAAGAGAGGAGGAGGAGAGAGCAGAGAGGTGGCTGGCCACTTTACAGTGCAGACGCGAGAAACGCGTAGAGAGAGATGCAGAGGCGCGTCTGAGAGAAATTAAGGTTTCGGCCGAACAAGGCGCCGACGTGCCGACCACGAAAAAAGTCGGTGCTGCGCGAGCTGTGGAGAAAGCGAGAAAGAGAGCTTTACGATACTTCATTCCACTCCGTCTGCAGCTCGGCTCTGCGCTGCACGTTTGCCATGGCCCCCGTCAAGAGAAAGGCCGTCACGGATGAGCGGCCGAGCAAAAAAGCAAAGCCGGCAGACGTGAAAGAAGTGAAAGAAGGCCCCAGCAAACCGGACAGGACCGAGGCGCGGAAGGCAGAGAAGCGGAATGCAAAAGAGAAAAAGGAACGATTGGCACGCATTGGGGGCGACCCTGGAGAGAAGAAAGCGCCTGTCAAGTCCATCTTGCAGCAGGAAGAAACTGCCTTTCCAAGAGGCGGCGGAAGTGTATTGACGCCGATAGAGCGCAAGCAGATTGAAGCACAGGCGGAGCGCGACGTCTTGTTCGAGCAAGAGACGGGACAAAAGGCCGGTGCAGAGGACGATGATGGCGAGTTATTCGACGAGGCCCAGTCTGCCCCTGCTTCGAGAAAGAAGCGCAAAGCCGGACGGAAAAGCGATGGCCTGCCCAAAGTCGATGGAAGCGGCATCAAAATTTCTGGATTGAGCTACAAATCACTCGCTGTGGGCAGTGTTGTGCTAGGCAGGGTGACAGCGATCACAGGGCGCGACATTGCGCTTGCTCTTCCCAATAACCTGACAGGATATGTGCCCATCACTTCCGTGTCAGAACGATTGACGGCGCGAATCGAGCGTCTACTGGACGACGCCAAATCTGGTGCCGACGATGACAGTGACGAGGAGGATGACATTGACCTCAAGCAACTGTTCCATATCGGACAATGGTTACGCGCGGTCGTGACAGCAACGGGCACAGATCCAGCAGAGGGAAAGAGTAAAAAGCACATCGAGCTGTCACTGGATCCCTCTGCCGCAAATGGAGGTTTGCCCGAGGAGAACGTTGTAGTGAATAGCACTGTCCAGGCAACTGTTAGGAGCATCGAAGACCATGGCCTGGTCATGGACCTAGGTCTTACAGACGACAGTGTCAAAGGCTTTGTGAGCAAGAAAGAGCTGGGTCCGGCATACACATTGGACAAGATACAAGACGGACAAGTAATGCTCTGTCTGGTCACTGGAAAGGGCAGCAATGGAAAGGTTCTCAAAATCTCTCCAGACCCGAGCAGAATGTCGCTGGCTTTGGGTGACAAAAAATTGCCGACTGTCAACGATGCACCATCAGTGGATGCCTTCCTCCCGGGCACTGCTGTAAATGTCTTGGTCACCGAGTCCGGGGTACAAGGTGTTGCCGGCAAGATCATGGGCATGCTGGATGTAACTGCCGATGTCATACACTCGCAGGTTATCGGACTTGAAGACAAAGATGTCAGCAAGAAGTACAAGGTCGGCAGCAAAATTGCGGCTCGAATAATCTATGCAATCCCTGGTGACGATGGTGCTCGACGGGTTGGCATCTCGCTCCTTGCGCATACTCTGGCCCTCTTGCCGCCGCCCGGAAGGCTTCCCGACATCGCTACGAAAACGCTGAAGATTCAGGCGGCTGAGCTTGAGCAAGCGCTGCCTACGTCTTCTATCGTTGAGGAAGCTAGAATCACTCAGGTCTCGCCCAACAAAGGGCTGTACCTGAAATTATCCAACAAAATTGGGCGGGAGGAGCGTCATTCAACAGCTTTCGCACACATCTCGCAAATATCGGACAAGCGGATTGACTCACTATCGTCCACGTCAGGCTCTTACACGATCGATTCTGCGCACAAAGTACGCATCATCGGCTACAGCCCGGTGGACAACGTCTACTATGTGTCGTTGAAACAGTCTGTGCTTGATCAAGCATTTTTGCGTCTGGAGGACCTCACTATCGGTGGAGCGGTGAATGGTACAGTAGATAAGATCATCCTCGGTGGCACAACAGGTGTTACTGGAATCCTTGTCAAATTGAGCGACAACATCACCGGTCTTGTTCCAGAACAGCATATCAGCGACGCTCAGCTCAAAAATCCCGAGCGCAAGTATCGTGAGGGCTTTCCGGTGAAGGCCAAAGTTTTGTCTGTCGATACTGAGAAAAGACATGTTCGTCTTACCTTGAAGAAGCAACTGGTCGATGAAGCCGATGGGAGAATCTGGAATTCTTACAATGATCTCAGACCGGGAATGGAGAGCAAGGGTACTGTCATCAAGCTGCACTCCAATGGAGCTGTGATTCAGTTTTACGGTTCCGTCAGGGCGTGGTTGCCAGTTGCAGAGATGAGTGAGACCTTCATCGAGCGACCAGAGCATCACTTCCGGCTTGGACAGACTGTTTCAGTAAAGATCGTGTCTGTCAACCCAGACGCACAGGAGATGAAAGTGACATGTAAGGACAGCGTCGCATTTAACGAGGACCAGGAGAAAGCCTGGAACAACATCTCAGGCGGACAGCTCGTCAGTGGCACAGTACTTGAGAAGTCCGCGGAAAGTTTATCCATCGATCTAGAGAGTGGTCTCAAGGGTTTCATACGCGTGATGCACTTGGTTGATGGCTCTCTCGCAAAGGCCGAGAAGGAGGCGAAGCGCATCCGCGTTGGGCAAAAGCTGCAGAACTTGCTTGTTCTAGACAAGCAAGATCGCGGCCAAACCGTGCTGCTGAGCAACAAGCCCAGCTTTGTTGAAGATGCTAAATCCGACAAGCTCATCAGCAACTTCTCTGACATCGCGCAAGGAGCCAAAGCTCGTGGGTTCGTGAGGAACATTACAGCAGACGCAATCTATGTGGAATTCGCCAATGGGATTGTCGGATTGCTGCCCAAAAGCCAGATCCTAGCAGAGTCTCTGAGCAAGCCTGAATTTGGTGTGCGAAAAGATCAAACTCTGACCCTTTGGATACTCGACATAGACCACACGGGCAAGCGTTTCCGCTTGACCATGCGCGAGCAGGCTGCTGCTGCCGATCAGACTAGCAGCTCTGCATCTTCTGCTGTTGATACACTGAGCAAACCCGTCGATTCTTCTCTCAAGTCAATGTCAGATCTGGAACCAGGGAGAATCACAAAGGCTCGGGTTGCCTCCGTCCGTGCGACGCAGATCAATGTTCGGCTCGCAGACAATGTTCAAGGACGAGTCGATGTGAGCGAAGTTTTCGAGTCTTGGGAAGAGATCACGAACAAAGCAGCTCCCTTGCAGAACTTCAAGCAAAATGATCTGATCGACGTGAAAGTCCTGGGTATTCACGACGCTCGCAACCACCGCTTCCTTCCTCTCAGCCACAGACAGGGCAAAATACCGGTTTTCGAGCTCTCTGCGAAGAAGTCGCGATTGGAGAAGGACGACAAGTCTCTGCTTGAGCTTGAGTCCGTGAAACCGGGGGCATCTCACCTCGCTTTTGTCAATAACCACGCAGACAACTGCGTCTGGGTCAATCTCTCGCCAAATGTCCGAGGCCGGATCGCTTTAATGGACCTGTCCAACGACGTCGGTCAACTGCAGAATGTGGAAAACCGCTTCCGCGTTGGTTGTGCATTGCGCGTCAAAGTCCAGGCTGCTGATATAAGTACCGGTCGACTGGATCTCACTGCCAGACAGGATGAAGCGTCAGCCGCGTTGACTATCAAAGACTTGTCTTCGGGAATGGTACTCCCGGCGCGCGTCATCAAGTCGACCGAACGAGCTGTGACTGTTGAACTTGCAAAGGACCTGATCTGCCACGTTCCACTAGTCGAGCTCAGTGACGACTACGATCAGATCAATCTTGCACAATACAACAAGAACGACATAGTACGCGTATGTGTGGTCGGCGTTGATGCACCAAACAAACGAGCTTTTGTGAGTTTGAGGCCATCTAAAGTCTTGAGCTCGAGCCTACCAGTAAAAGACCAGCACATATCAAATATTTCCCAGGTCAAGGCTGGTGACATCGTACGCGGCTTTGTCAAGAAGGTTGCGGATAAGGGCGTCTTCATCTCGCTGGGCGCAGACGTGGATGCTCTAGTACGGATCGCAGATCTGAGTGATCAATACGTGAAGGAATGGCGTACAATTTACGAGGTCGACCAACTTGTAAAGGGACGCGTCCTCTCTGTCGACTCGGACAGCAAACAGATCCAGTTGAGCTTGAAGCGATCTCACGTCGGTGGTCACTACGAGCCTCCTCTCAGCATCAGCGACATCGAAGTGGGCATGAACGTGACTGGCAGGGTCAGGAAAGTCGAAGACTTCGGTGCCTTCATCGACATCGATAACACGCAGCCTCGACTTTCTGGTCTATGCCACAGGAGTGAAGTTGCCGCTCGACGTATCGAGGATGTTCGCAAGCTGTACAGTGCTGGCGATGTGGTAAAGGCAAAAGTGCTGAGTGTTGACGCTAAAAATCGCAAGATCAGCTTGGGCTTGAAAGCGAGCTACTTTGCCAACGAAAAAGACCAAGACGACGAAGAAGACGAAGAAGAAAGCGAAAGCGAAGACGTTGACATGGACGGCGGCGCGGAACTCGAAGACGACTCTCAGGGTGGCATTGATATCGACCTCGCGGACGTCCAACATGCAGACAGCGATGGCGAGGATGAGGCAGATGATGCCATGGATGTTGATGAAGAAGAGCCCGCGACAGGAACTGGTGGGCTGAAGACTGCTGGCTTCGATTGGGCGGGTGATAGTCTGGACGCTGAGGCCAACGCCGCCGGTTACGAGTCTGAACCGGAGACAACGACTAACAAAAAGAAGAAGAGAAAGTCTGAGATCAAGGAAGATTTGACTGGCGATCTTGACAAGAATGGACCTCAAAGCAACAGCGACTTCGAACGAAAGCTTCTCGGTCAGCCCAGCAACTCCAGTCTCTGGATCGAGTACATGGCGTTTCAACTTCGACTCAGCGAGGTCCAACAAGCACGTAACATTGCCGAACGTGCGCTGCGTACCATCAACATTCGCGAGACAGATGAAAAGGCTAACGTATGGATTGCGTGGATCAACCTCGAAGTCGAGTATGGCGACGACGAGAGCGTTGAAGAAGTCTTCAAGAACGCATGCGAAGTGCAAGATCCTCTTGAGATGCACGAAAAGCTCGCTTCAATTTACATTGAATCGGGGAAGTACGACAAAGCAGATGGCATCTTTGAGCGCATTGTTGCTAACAAGAACTTCCGCGCTTCACCGGATGTCTGGCTGAATTACGCGGCATTCTTGTTCAACAATCTGCGCAAGCCTGAACGAGCTCGTTCCCTTCGATCAAAAGCTCTCCAGTCCGTCCCCATAAGTGAGAATCGCCTCTTGACAGCCAAATTCGCTGCCCTTGAGTTTCGCTCAGCAACAGGCGATCCTGAACGTGGGCGCACCATTTTCGAAAGCATTCTCGATGAATGGCCGAAATGGAGCTCGGGATGGGACATGTGGGTCGATATCGAACGAAGCAGGATCGCCCACTGTGAGAACGATGAAGCGAAAGCTGAAGCGATTGAGAAGACGAGAGCGCTGTTCGAGAGGACCATCAAGGCGCCAATGAAGAAGAGAAGAGCGAAGTTCGTCTTTAAAAAGTGGTTGGAGTTCGAGAACAAGGAGGGCGCGATGCCTCTGGCTGGCAAGAAATCGAAAAAGAGCAATGCTGGAGGAAATCAGGCTGAGAGAGTTACTGTTCTAGCAAGAGAGTATGTGCAAAAGCTGGAGGAGAAGAAGGGAGGCGAGGGAGACGATGATGAGGAGTAATACGTGTTGGGCTCTGCTTTACAAAAGTCGATGGACGACAAGCTTGGTGGTGTAGGATGTGACAATTACAGCAGACATAAGTGCAAGGAGCACTCATTCTTTGTCTGCGTGCGTTGCTCGTCGTTGGTCAGCCGTGAGTTCTCATGCCATTCCCGGTAACAAGCCTCGCATTATTACTGCTACAGCACACTTCGAAGCTGCAAGCCTATGGCTATAATATCAAGATCGTGAGATGAGGAAGCTTGAAGAACCTTATTTAGAAGTTCGGGCAGATCATGCGGAGATGTGTTCTTCTAATGCCATATATGGCAAGCGTATATCCTATTCAAGTCAATCAAGTTCAATGATGGCTCGTTGACCTCAGCTCATAAGATATGTGCAACGGTGGATCGAGGATAATTTTGACACTCCGACAACATGGCTGCCGCCGCAATAAAGCGACTCCTGGGCCTAGCCCTACTACGCTATGCTGCTGCTGTTGGTCCATCTGATATAAGGACCGACCCTGGTGTTGCTGGCCCACCGCTCGAAATTGTTCACTACTTTACAGGACAATGGCCTACAGGTATTGCAGTTTCGGCAAGGGGAAGAAAGTTTGCGTGCTACCCTGCGGGTCTCGATATCGCCAACACTTACAATGGCATCATACCGACGATGCAAGTTGGCGAGCTCACATCTGAAGACTCGGAAACAGCTTATCCAAACGCGACCTACAACATGAGCCCAGGTGGTGCGGTGCATAGGCTCAGCGTCCCACCTGTCACCAAAGGCGATCGCGACCATCTTCTCGGCGTGCAAAGCGTGATCGTGGACTCGGCCGACACTCTGTGGATCCTTGATACAGGCCGTGTACAAGATCTATCTGATCCGCTCTCTCCAATGCTCCGTGCAACAGTTCCAGGAGGCCCAAAGCTCGTCAACATCGACCTCACCACCAACCAAATCATCCGAACCATCATCTTCAACACCGACCTCGTCAAGCCCGACTCCTATCTCAACGACGTCCGTATCGACCGCAACCCCAACCTCTCAAACACAAGCGGCAAAGGCGCAGCCTACATAACCGACTCCTCCGTCGAAGGCAACAACGCCATCATCTTCGTCGATCTCGGCACGGGCAAAGGAACCCGCCTCCCCCTCCGCGAAACAAAAGCCATCTTCGGCTCCGTCCCCTACGTCTGGGGCGAACCAATGTACCAAATCACCGGCCTCACCTCCGCCATCAAACCCAGCTACATCACATTCGGCAGCGACGGAATCGCCATCTCCCCCAAAGGACAGACGCTCTACTTCTCCGTCATCGGCGGAAGATTTCTCTACAGCGTTCCAACCTCCTCTCTCCGAGCGGGAAATCTCGCAAGCGCACAATCTGCCGTCAAGAATCTTGGAGAAAAGGGTCTTTCCGACGGACTGGAAAGTGACTCGAATGGTATTGTTTACAATGGGCAAGTGGAGAACAATGGTATTACGATGTATAATCCTGCCACAACGTTTTCGACCATGTTTGTTCGGGATCCGAGGATCAATTGGGTGGATACGTTGTCGATTGCGGAGGATGGGTATTTGTATTTTACGGTCAATCAGTTAAATTATCTGAATGCTATTTACCCTGGACAGGGCCCGCCGTTGGTGGATCGGAGGCAGAAGCCTTATGTGGCTTTTAGGGCGAAGTTGCCGAATGGAGGTACGAAGATTCGTTAATAGAATCGGATCTGGGGAAGAATGAGGGTGTTCAGATAGCAATTGTCAGCCGCTTTGATAGCCAGCAAGGACAAGCATGTTGATGTTACAAGTGCCGCTCACAGCGAAAGATCTGCGAATAATGCATAGTGCGTCTACTTGGTGAATCTAAAGAGCTGCAACATTCATATACACTACCAGCTGTGTATCGATTGTCTATTTGCGTTGATGTATCAATGTCTCCAACAGTAAGATCTGAGTAATGTGTCCATGTTGCAAGTTCACCAAGCAGGGAACGCGCACTTTAACCTCGAACCACTCTTTCCTCTCTGACTTGGATCCGGGATGCTCTCTGTGATGCGACAACTACCAACTTTCTTAATTCCATCTTCCTTGGTCCATCTCGGAGCAACTGGCCACCCCGCGTCCTGCGACCTGAAAGTGAAAAATCTGATACCATCAGTATTTGGATTTCCGTAGCGAAAAGTGTAGTCCATGCAACCAGTCGCCTGTCTGTCGATTCGGATGACTCTGGGTAATTTGTTGCTAGCCGGCAGCGTACGGCTGGTGCCATGAGCCATGGTCGCAGGATTCCCTGTTGCAAGAACGACTTCTTTCTTGTTCTCGAATACGTACACACGAACAGAAACCTGGTCATTGGCCTTTCCTGTAATGTCCAAGTCGATGTGGAATTGTCGAATATCAGCGGGCTGGCCAGTCAGTCTGTAAGTGTTATGCAGCGCGTTGTCGTAAGGCTGCTCAAGCAGGCCCCTTTGCTCTGGGGCTTTTTCGCCTCGGATCCGTGAGGTGAAATTGAAGGCCATCATTTGCGCAATTGGGCCGGCGATAGCAGTACGTCAAAGAACTGCTGATCAGTCAGAACACGCAACAACTGGTTTGATCTGCCATTTCATGCTTACTTGTAGATGGCAAGCTCAGTTGCATGCCTCAGATCAAAATCGTCCAAGAAGAACTCAATGGCATACCAGTCGCCTGGTCGAAACTTGCTGGGACTTCCAAGGCGATCGCTCGCAAACCTTTTTCCCGTGTTCCAATCTCCATGGCCCTGGCGAAACTGCTTTTATCTGGCCGCCGCCTCTGGAGTTGTCGCCGTTAGGTATACACCTGAGGGCGACCTGTGGAGTAGTAGCGGCTCGATTGAAATTGTCCCTTCGCATCGAATTCATTGGCCACTCATCGGTTTGTAAATTCAGGTCGGTAGTAGCACCTCCCTTTCTTGAATCCCAGAACCTTTGTCCGAATGGCCATGTTCGACATGGCGTGCCCAAGGTCACTGAAACACCGGCTTCGTCGCGATTGGCTGTATTGGCCCCTGGCTCGTAGTAGTGTACAGTTCGGCCTGCCATAATACAGTTCTGATAGTAACAGGCGTTTTTGCATGCCTCTGGGCTCTTCTTGCAATTCATCTTGCAAACCCCTCGGTACGCGGGGGCTCTCGTGACTAGGCCATCGCGTCGACGGACAAGTGTTACGTTTTCGGTGATCTCATACGGCACATAACCACCGCCATGGAGCAAAGCGATATCTTCGTGCTCGGTTGCATTCATGCCAAGGCCATTCGGGTTCTCGTTGTGAAGATACTGTGCGAGAAATCCCTGAGCTCCAGCGTGTCCAGATACATCTGCTGCATCGAGGATAGGTGCCGGAAATAGAGTTGCTACTGGCAGAGGCTGGCCGAAAGAAACGGCTCTGGTGGCAAGCTGGGCTGCAGCTAGCGAAGGAATGGAGAGAAAAGCAAGAGGCCTCATGCTGACTACCGCGGTGCGTCGGCACACTGTTGGAGTGAGGGTGTTGGGTCAAGGGTGAGGGCGTTGACTTGAGAAGGTTGGTCTTGATCCATAGTTGATTGTAAGCATCACCTGCAAAATGCATATGCATTGCACGAGTTCGTTACACGGCCGGTTGCAAGCATCGCAGGCAATGAATTGCATGTGTTGTGAGGGCACATCACACACTTGACGGAAGTACCATTTGCACGGAGGCATGTGCATTACACAGAGGCTGTTTGGCAGGATCCGTATCAACTACATGCTCATGGCACTTCTCAGCAGCTGATGCCAACCTTATTGTCGCACAGCATAGAGAGTCCTGGGTCGAACTGTGCGTTAGGCACAGGCAATTTTCAGTGGCACAGACCTGACTCAGCGATCCTGCACAGATCCAATTAGCACCGGACATTCGTAGTTTCGCGTGCGAGTGTGAAAGAAGTCCAAAGACAGCTTGTGTATGTCGACGCGCGGGCGCAGGCGCGGGACGGCCCGAATCAAGCACGTGAATGGAGTGAATGTGAACGCAGCATGTGCATATGAACCCTCTTCTTGTAACCAGCAGCGACACATCAGTTCTTCACCAAACGCGTCAAGCCGGACCTTCGCCAAAACAGCTGTGAACTCTAACCCCGTCAAACTTGGAAACTTACAGCTTCAGTATGTTGTCCGCAGAAGACAAAGAAGAAGAAGAAGCCTTCTTCCATTCAGGCTGGCTGGATGACGAAGAGAGGATTGACGTTTATGCCTTGTTCCTGCTAGAGGACGTGCCTGTTGCCGTAAGTTTGCGACGACGCCGTGCATGTGAGCGCAGAACTAAAGCGGGGACTCTAGGACATCGAGGAAGTCTTCAGAGACCAAGAGGATTTTGGGGACGAATGCCTCTGGTTGGCCGACGATTACAACGTCTTGCCAGATTTCTACTTCAGCGCGCCCTCAGACCCAGGCACGAAGCTCCCGCTCGACCCCGACTGGCAGTCTCCGTTTCGCGGAAAGACGGCAACAGATGCGGCGCGATTCCCGCGAAGCGTGCCCAAACCGCGCAAGCCGCTGTGTAAGACGTACTTTGCTATTCTCGACAAGGCGCTGTACAAGGAGCACGGGTACGTTCTCGTGTGCAAGGTGATGGAGGATGGGCAGGTGCAGTCGATTCCCTGCATGGCCGCCTTCGTCGGAATCTTTCTCAAGGACCATGATCGCGACACGTGGGCCGATGAGCTGAGCCGCTGGGAAGTGCCGGGAATGGCGGTGATGTCTGATGTCTGATGGGCTGAAGCAGACTTCCCCGGCGCCTTGCAATTTCCATGTGTTTGCCAAGACAACCAAGCCTGCTCTACCTTAACTTAGTCTAATGCTTGGCTAGATGCCATACTGCCTTTTTCAATTTCACGTGTCATCGATGCATCTGATAGCCTTGGGCTCCTGATGCACTCCGCATCACGCAGCATGTGCGCGCTTGTGATTGAAGCGAGCAAACTCGTTCCGCATCTGAGAGAGGTGTCATGGGCGATGCTTCGCTGATTGCCCATGACCATATAGGTTTGCCCTTTACTCTGTCTTTTTCCTGTCCGACATCGGTTGCTCACCATGGTCATCACTTCACTACTCATCGGCGCGCTGCGCGCCACACAGATCTTCGCTCATTCCACCGCAGTACACAATTCGCCACGGGCGTATAACTCACCACCAGCATACGGATCAGTCTTACACTATCTGAACTCTACCTCCTCCGCTCAAGCTTCAGCGAACGATACTACAACAACAACAATCGCCACTACGTCCAGTCTCGCGAACACTCGCTCGCCTTCCCAGGCACAGTTGTCGGTATCCAGATCATATGGCACAGAGCCATCTGGCAAGACTGCTGGAACATGTTCTGGTAGATGCTCGACAGCCGGCACCGGGGCTGGGCTCATCGCGACAATCGCTTCAAATGGTGCCGGCACTGAGACGGCTACCGGCAATGTATTAACAAACCACCTAACTGGACCAGTACCAGCAAGCACAGCAATAGTATCAAGCGTTCCAGGAAACTACAGCACCGGAACGACTGGTTCACAGCTCCAAAACATTCAAGGGCCGTCGAACGTATGGAGCAGCACAACAGCGGTAACCAATTTCAACACAAATCCAACTGGATCCGCGAGCACTTCAACCGGGCCAAATGTACAGATGAATACATATCCCGAACTAAAGATCACCGGAGACGCATCTGGAATTATAATCGGCACTTCTACCCATTCGACTGATGGACCTGACTTCACGAGTGGAACTGTACCAGTCTCCCTTGTACCTGGCGGGGTAGTCGTTGTGGATGGCAGCACAAGTATCCTACTCCCATGGAGTACTAGTAAGCCGCCCGCCACTGCACCTGGGACAGGTGCACAAGTCACTCTCCTCCCCGAGCTAACAACCTCTGGACACGCCTCTGGGATCGTAATTGGTACCTCTACTCTGTTGCCTGGTGGCCCTGGTGGCCCTGGTTTTACCACCGGGATTCTATCTGCTTATCTTACTCCGAGTGGAACCGTCGTTGTTGATGGTAGCACGATTACACTGCTTGCATTGAGCACGGATAAATCATCTACGGACACCCAGCCGAATGAGACTGATTCACATGGTTTCGCAACCATACAATCGTCGATGGATCAGACTCCGATTAGCCCTTCTCTTTTACCTCCTCCGACGCACCCGCCACCGCCATCGTTTGCTCCTTCGCCTTCGCCCCCATCGCCACTTTCACCTTCACAACTATCATCACCCGCATCATCGACGCCGTTCTCTCCTCTCTCTCTCCGCTCCCTCCTCTGCCTCCTCTTCCTCCATTCTCGCCATTGCCACCACACGACAGTGGAGATGAAGAAGACGAGGACGATGGTCGCGACAATGGGTCAAACGACTCAGACGATCCAGGTAGCCCAGCTCTGCCAAACCTCCCTAACCTTCCAAATTTGCCGAACCTCCCAAACCTTCCACATGGTCCAACTATCCCCAATCTCCCCACTATCTCCAATTCTCCAGACCGTCCAGATGATGCAAACGATTCAGACGACCCGGAGAAAGACCCAGGTGATGATCCACAAACCTGGACGAGCTCCTGCTCGGTCGGCACCATGACTGTCAGCAGCTGCTTCGTGGGTTGCTCAGCATCCATCACAAGCGCCGCAAGTTCAGAATCGCTCACTACGATATGCTACACAACTAGCTGTGTTACTGACACTGGTTGTGATCTCGAACCCACCACAACGTTCAGCGTCACGTTGCCGTCCGCAAGCGCCTGCCCGCTTGCGCTTGAACCATACAATCCGCAAGCGACGTATGACTCTCTCGGAATAGCAGCGCCATTCTGGCTCGATCTGCCGCCTTTGGAAGGAGAGCTGGGAGTCTCCGCGGCCGCTTCAGCAACTTCCTCGCAGGCGTCCGCGCAGGCATCGAGCACGATCACATCGCCACCAGCACCACCCATTCCAATTTTGCCAGACCCGATTGGATCGAGCACGACCACGTCCCTCCCACAATTCCCGACTCTGCCAGGAGCAAGCCAGCAAAGCAGTCTTTCAGGCTCAATATGCGCGAGCAGTGCAATGTCTCAAGTCTGCGCTGGCTCCGGCGGTCATGAAGCTTGTACAACGAGCTCAATATGTGCCTCCTGGAAAGCCACCACTACCACCTCCAACATGCCGACTTTTATCACCCCAAGTTCCGCCACTCCTTCGGTCTCTGCGACCAGCCTTCCCGACTACCAGGGGTACGATAGGCTAGGTAAAGTCACACGAAAATGCCACGATGTTTCAAGATTTCCTGGGCATGGCGACGTCCGACCAGCAGGCGTAAACATTTATGCCTTGGAGTTCTGTCGGCTTTTCGGCGAATACGAGCGGCGCCCTGACTCTGGTGATATCGGACTGCGTTACACAGACAACTGGCCCAGCATCACTGGCATCAACTACGATTTCTACATCTCCTGGATACCAGGTTGCAGACTGAGCAATGGGGAAGGCGAGCTCATTGACAAGCAAAAGATTGACTTCAAAAGAGGTAAATATATCCGACCACTGATTGAGACTGATGACTCAGCTTGTATTTCAATCTTTGTCACGAACCATGCGGAATGCAACAACGAAGGCGTGGGAGGCAGTATAGAGGCTGGATGTTTGAAGTACACCTTGAGTGGGGCCAGGGGCGAGCCGATTAATGATTATATGGATGACATCGTGCCGAACCTGCCACCATAAGTCAGCATGTGTGAAGATCCTCTCCTTCTAGCACTTTGGGTTCCAGAGGCAATCTGACATAGACAAGGCTCTAGTGTCGAATACCAATAGCCTATACATGAGCAGAACAATTACTGCTCCCGTACTCCTCTTAGCTAAGCTGCACACGGAATGTACCTTCTACCCCAAAATCTTGAGTCCATGAAGTAGCTTTGGATGCAGCTTCAAAAATAGCCGATATTGATTGAAATTGATTTGTTCGGCATGGGAAATGGCTGGCTTGACGGGAGGAAGTCAGATGCCAAGCCTAGTCTCACGGTTCAGGCCATCATAGCAAGTGCGAGGGGTCTGCAGAATGAGACTAGATAGAGCTATGATGCTTCGACTTGGAACTTTTGACTTTCACTCGTGCTGCTGCAATACTCTTGCTTTCTCATTGCCTTTGGCTTCACTCGTTCGTCCCGAAACAATGTCATCAGAACAACCGCAAGCTACACCACCCGACATTGAAAAATATCGAAGAACAGTTCACAATGTCGCTCTCGCCGCCCTCGTCACCTGTCCCATCCTAGCTCTCCTCCCGCCTCGCAAGCTCGATATCTACACGATAGGTCTGATTGCCACGACAGGTTACTCGGCAAACTACCTGGTACGCGAACGAAGTGGGAAAACTATTTGGCAGACGGTGACGCGACAGCCTGAACCATTTCCTGCTTCGCGCGTGCCACAGAGCGTTGTCGGCGAGATGCAGAAGGAAGGACGAGTCGGGCATGACTACGAGTCTGGGTGGAAGGCTCAGCGACAGAAAGAGATCAAAGAGGATGTGGAAGAGGGCAAGGACTTTTCGGATATGATTATCGATCAGATTTGGGAGGTGTGGAATCAAGGGAAGGGAAAGAAAGAGGATGAAGACTGAGCACGGAAGTTCTTGGTGGCCAGTCTGACCCCATCCAGAGAGATGCCCATGAAGAACGAGACGGACTGAGATGCGTGCTCGGCGCGTGTTGGAACAGACGGATGCTGCCCGAAATTTCATGCCGCACGAAATTGTGGAAGCGCTACGGTGCATGCAAGCCGCAATCTTTCCGCCTATCCTTGAAACGGCCTCAAAAAGAACTGCACACGTGTGGCGCAATTTGGAATGCGTTAGTAGCTCTAAGGCAATGTGGCTCCGAGACATGCGCGGTACGGATGGGTGCCAGCACGAACGATGGCGTGTCTCGCTTGCTCGAAGACGCACGCATGTCCCAGCTGCGAACGCACCCGTTCATGCAATGCAGTGCAGGCGCAGACTCAGCCGCTACTCATGACTTCCCGATACGCTATTGACGGCATCGAACCCGCAACGATGGATGACTGGCTCCTACAGACGTGCCCGCAAGATTCCAAGCAACATACCCGATGGATGGCTGCATTACCCACACGCACTTGGATCCTATACTGCGCCGTATGTCTCAAGTCTGACGCGATTAGCCATGCTGGAGCCCTGCCACATGCTGGCCACAAAGAACGAGCGGTCAAGCCTGCTGCGAACAACTGTTCGCGCAGGCATTTATTCCCCCACCCGTATGCGTCCTGCTGCGAACTGGTAGCACAGCAGCGCACTCTCGGCCTCCTTTCGTACCACCAGCATAGCAAAGGAAACCATGGCCTGTGAATTGGGAACTTCCCCGTTTGCGGACTCCGGTTTTGACGACAGTTGGCTCAAGACAGAGAACGGCAACAACGAGCTGGATGCAATTCGCACATACAATGCCAACTTCGACCAACAGAACAACGGCGCTGCCGATTTCTCACAGACATTTGGCAACGAGACTGTGGCACAGTCCAGCTCCGCACCATCGTACAACTTCAATACCACGAATACCGATTTGGATCAAAACATCGCTGCGCCGCCAGTCTACGAAGCATATCCAGCCGCTTTCACCAACAACGTCCCCTTCTCACCATACTTCCAGTCCGTCGAGAACAGCAATGGAGTCAAGCATCCCACTTCGTCACTGCGTCACGAGCATCAGGGTCACCGGCGGTCCGTTTCCGAACCGCCAGGAGTGCCAAACCAGCCCGCAATACTGTTCCATCGCGACGAGCACTACCTGGGTCGGCCAATGCCGCATCTGAAAGTGAAGGCACTCAAAAGTCAGCCATCGCACAAGGCTAGCCGTAGTCAGCCGTACCCAGCTGTCCCTCGCAAATCAGTCCGACAGCAGATGCAGGGCCATCCGCATGCGCCGCAACAGCAACAGCAGGGCTTCCGACCCAGCGTTCACCGTTCTCAGACACAGCCTGCTCGCCAATACGGGCCAACAAGCACTCCTATGCTCTCTCCGCAGCCATACATGGGCATGTCTCCGCCGAATCTGGCACAGCATCAAAATGTCTACATGCAACCTCAGCACACTGCATCACCAGTCCCGCAAGTACCTATGTTGCAAGAGCCCAATCCGTTCATGCAGAGTACCAGTCGTGTCTGCGCCCCCACGCCGATCGATCCTGCGCTCGTGACGCCTTCACCCCCTGGATCAGGAAAGAGGGGCTTCACCCGACCTCAATCAACAACACTCAACATTCCGATGACCGTGGACGAGCTGAGAGCGATGATCTTTGAGACGGTCAAGGAGGCAATGGCGAGGAGCAAGGTCGACGACCATGGCATGGGAGACTCGAACGGCGATTCTGTACAGGACATGGTGCAAATGCAACATGCGGAGGACCAGGACCTCGCGGCGTTTGACAGCGCTGGGGAAGGCGATGGCCCGCGAGCAGTTCGGACTGAGGAGACGGAGGATGTGGATGCATTGCTCGGCGTGATGCACGTTGAGAAGAGCGATTGAGAGGGATGTACAACGGGAGTTGCTGCGCAGCGAGCTTTTTCTTGTCGACAAGCCTGCACCTGCAGCCGATACATGTGTCGCAGTGGCATATTCAGCTACCTGGATCAGTCGTTGCGGCAGCTTGGGTCATTACAAGCATCGCCACGGTTGGAACTTGATGCAAATAGCAGCATCAAATCGATATCATGACAATCAAGACATTATGCTTCCGATCTGGGTATCTCAAGGTGCTTATTGCGTCGCTCTTCTCTCCTCGTCACTGTGGTCTCGTAGTCTGTAACGCCCCCGCTTAGACCATCTGCTCGCCCCCTCTAGGAGAACCGCGTCCGATCGGCTTGCGCGTGACACCTGATTGATGATGGTGATGATGACCGCCATCTGCCAACCCACTTGCACCTCCAACACCAGCCGCGAAAGCTCCCCCACTGGAAACATCAAACGGCGCACCGCCCAAGCCTGCAGCGCCATTTTGTCCCCACCCCACCTGTCTCGTCCACATCGCATCATGAAACCCTCCAAACGGCCCCAAAGAATTCGAGAACGTGAACGGTACGTGTCTGCTCAGTGGAACATGATTGAATCGGAAATCCCAGACACTCGCATACACCATTCTGTACGACGAGAAGGCAAAGATAGTTCCAATCACCGCTCCGGCAAAGATATCGTACCAGTTGTGGAATTCGTCGATCGTGAGGGCTCCGCCGATCAGACACGCGCCGAGGATAGGCATGTATGTGACGATTAATTTCCACATGGCTGGATGGTAGTTGCTCCAGACCTTGAGTTTGGCGTTCAAGTACAGATACAGAAACACGAAACCTGCGAACGCGGCAGTCGTGTGACCCGAAGGCATGGATTCCAAAGCATCGTTGATTTCATGTTCGTCGCCGGTGCAGATTTTACGGTCGTACATGATGTTGGAAAATCCATTGCCGGAATTCACGCCGTTGATGAGGGTTTCGGAGGGTTGGCAGACGGCGAGGAAGTGTGGGCGGAGACCGCCGATGAGCCACTTGACGAAGACTTGGAAGACGGCGGCGGTGATGAGGGAGTAGAGGAGGCCGAGTATGGCGTTGTTGAGGTCCCAGAAGGAGCGGATGCGGATTTGCATGATGAGGAAGATGGTGATGGGAACGAGGGAGGCCAGGAGTGCTGCGGCCCAGATGGGGACGATTTCTTGACGGGACGGGTAGGCGAATTGAGGGTAGACCTTGAGAGAGAGCATTGTTAGCTTGCTTGACTTCTCTCATCATGTTTTGATGTGTAGTCGATCCCCAGGCTAGACTTACCACTTCGCCATCCGCGAATGTGACGGGAAACGAACGCGATGGTGCTGGTGGTGCTTCGTACACGCCCAGACCGATGGCGCCCATCACGACCATGGTCAACAGATCCGGCCAAGTCATCTTCACCCATTGACCGAATGTTGGTCTGCTGTTGAGAGCGGCCTCGCCATAGTCGCTGCGAGCGGCACGACGACCGGAATGCTTCTCGTGGTTGCCGCCGACCGCGGTGGCAGTGTTGGCGTCTGCCGGGGGATTGCGACGAGTGAAGAGCGGCATGTTATGGCTTCGATATGTCTTCGTCGAAATCGGTGGTGAAGCGATAGGCAGTGACGGTGACAGGCAGATGCCTGTGTGGAGCCGTTGATGCAGAAGTGGCTGATGGATTCGAAACGAGGCTGATGCGGCTCTTCTGCTCACATGAAGAAGTAGTTCACATGGTAAAAGGTGATGTTGCGATTCGTCATGGCGGAGAAAGTAGATGTGGATCTTGCAGCAGAACAGGGCAGCCACGATCGATCGTCATGACGTATTTCGAACGCGACGTCTGTAGGATACAGGATACGTGCATGTGAGGCCAGAGATGTGCCCAATAGAAACGGGGTGAGGTCGCGGCGTGACATACAGTAGACATACATGCGGATTGAGTTTGATGCCCAGACATTAGAACCTAGATCGTTGCTTGAGTTGCTTGGCATGAGGCTGGTGATATCAATCTTCTCTGCCTCAAACCGCCAGCTGTCCTCATCGCAGTCGGCTTGAGGATGATGTGAGCGTCGCTGCCTGGTTGATGTAGCGGGCAGTAATAGCCTTCATCTCCCACCACGACACAGCACACATCATGTCCGACAGTAGCTCCTCCGACGAAGCCCCAGCGAAGCGCATTGCACCGCCGTCCACGCCGAAAGTCGAATTCGACGACCCAGACACGCATCCGGGCATCACCGTCGTCGATGGCCTGCGCATCGTATTCGGCCTCCTCCTTCTCAGCGGGCTCCTGAGCTATTTCATTACCGGCGATAGCGTATTCTGGGGCTATAACGCGTGGTGGACCAACCCCAACGCCCTCGTGGCCAAACTTGTAAGCGCATAATCGCAGCACAGCAGGAACACAGACTGATCCTCGCACAGCGCGGACCTGTACTTCTCACTGACGTGCAACTTCTGCATTACAATGGCGAAGATGAGTCTCTCCCGATATATCTCGCCCTCAATGGCACCATTTACGACGTAACTTCCAACCCGCGCATATACGGGCCAGGCGGAATGTATGCCGTCTTTGCAGGCAGAGACGCCGCACGTGGCTTCGTCACAGGCTGTTTCGCCGAGGACAACCATCCCGACGTCCGAGGCGTAGAGTGGCAGTTCGTTCCCAAAGACGTACCCACGTACCAGGAAAAGAGCGATGAAGAATTGACCGAGCAAATGAGAACATACCGGAAAGAGTCGATAGAGAAAGGCTTCCAAGAAATCAGAGGCACGATTGAGCATTGGCAGAAAGTGTTTAGAGGCGAGACAGGCAAAGACTACTTCGAAGTGGGATATATCTCAGGACGCAGGCCGGAGACTGGACCCGTGAAACCGCTGTGCCAGAATGCGGAGAAGAAGAGACCAAAGGAAGGGTTGGAGAAGTGGATACAGAAGAGGAGGCTAGACAAGGCCAAGGCAGAGAAGGAAGCCGAAGGAGAGGCCACAAAGGACGAGATATGAGAGACATGGTTCAACAAGGTCCAGCGCACCGCATTCGTGGATCACCTGATTGCTGGGACGTCTGTTGATGGTACATGTCTTCCCAGATTCGATCCTGGGCCATACTGGAAATGGAAACACCGGCCTACGGTCCTGTGCGACTCGGCCGCTGGTCGTTCTCTGGGCTTCGTTGTCCTCTACCAGCTATCTCCACTGCGTTTGAATCGATCCAGGCTCGGGAAAACGCAGACGTTCTGGAGACAGTTGAGTTGTCATACTAAATCAGCGATCTTCCGTCCCGGTCATCTTGCTGGGCGAAACGATACAGCGCTCTGAAGCACTTGTCCTTGGGGGCTCGTTTCTCTCACCAGCTTGCTCCGCGCCGCGGCAGGGCTGGCCATACTTCAACGTTCATCTCATACCGAACACAGCACGAGTACCAGTGGGAAGGTCCCTCTCCAACATAGCTTCCTTTATATGGTTGTCCGCCCTCCTCCGCTGCGTGCAGTCCACCGCCCGAAAGTTTCGTCCGCAAGCTTCTCCTCTCATTCCACCCACGACATTCCGCGGCACACGAACCATTCGAAATGGCTCGCAAGGTCAAACACACCAAACGCAAGTCCGTTCCCAAGGACTTGCTCAAGCTCGGAGCTCTCGATGGCGAGCGCGCCAATGCGTACGTTTCTTCGAGCACTTCTCAAAGTACGCCGCTAGTTGCTGATGTTCCACAGATCTGAGGGCAACATGGAGTCTTAGACATCGCGAAATGGCTGGAGGAAGAACTTCTCGATTGCAGAGGACGCGAAAATAGTATCATATAGGCTGGAGAGAGAGAAAGAAAGAAAGAATGAATGAATGAATGAATGACTGACATTACTTCCGGGAGTGAGTGAAGTCTGAGCGGGATAGTTTGGATTCATACTCTTGCATTGTCTCTTGCATATGCTAATGATTCGATGCTAGTAGGACTGCCCCTTTTTTTTCGCTTGAAGAAGGTTGTGTGTTGTATACGACCATGGTGGCTTGTAGTCGGAGGTCGAGGGAGGGGTGGAGGAGTTGTTGCGAGAGGATTTTGGCGGTGGGAGACGGGGAAGAAGGTGGAGTGTGTGGTTGTGGGGATGGGGCATGCGGGGATTGAGGGGAATGAGGCGGAGAGGGTTTGGGGGGAGGGGTTTGTGAGGATGGGGGAGGAGGTGGGGAGGAGACGTTGGGAAGTTGGTGTTGGGTAGGTGAGAGTGAGGGAGGGGGTGGATTGATGGCACTCGATGCTGCATGAGCAGTGCTAGGCGATCTGAGAGATTGGAAGGCAAGATATGGATGGATGTTCATTCTGTTGGGCGGAGAAATACTAGTTCCCGCCTGAGCGGCTGCTTTTCGTATTTCCAGTGCTGCTGCTAGTCTCCAAACGAATTCGCAAAATTCAGGTTCTTCAATTCCTCACCAAACTCCTAAGATGCATCCCACTGAAAGCCCTGTAACTCCGATCATCATCACTTTGCCACCCTCTATAGCTGATGTATCCATCCTTTTATTATTGTTTTCAACTTCAATGCGCTGATTCCCACTCAGAGCTCCTCCACTCATGCTTCATCTCTGATCGTACATGGTCGTGACTTCAAAAACCATCATCGTAATCCACGCCATCAAACAGTCTCAACACCACATCCAACATCGGACCTCTCAACTCCATCGCCGAGGCTGAGTCGTCGTCCTCACCTCCAAACATTCGCTTGTCTCTCGAGTGGAACGATTCTGTGCACGGAAACTGTCCGTGACCTGATGGAGGCATACTGGTACCGGAAGAACAAGTGTTGTACTTCCATGTTGGTGGAAATGTTAGAAAGCGAGCGGGATATGTCGTCGATGCGGTTGATTGGTGATGTGGGAATTGATGTTGCAATTGCGCGTGTTGAGCAGCGGCGCGCAGCATTCTTCGAGATTTGTTCGATCGGTGTCGGACGCGTTTTCGATTCGCTTTTGGTGGCGAAGAAGAAGAACAAGCCGGGTATACAGATGTCATTCCTGGTGGCGGTGCCATCCATGAGGCTTGGTGGCAACGTCCCCTGGGATATGAGTACAGTGGCATATTGCCAAAATGAGCGTTGAGCATCGTCGTTGTTGTTTCTGGTGTGTCGAAGCTGAGGTGAGATGTGAAGGAGAGAGGCAGAGACGGTGATTCAAGTGTGCGGTGTATTGTATACCCACATGCGGAATGTAGTGAACGAACGCCGAGAGTGGTGCGCTATATATGAGTCTTTGGGTTGGTTGGGCTTCGGCGCGGGTCACGCAAGCGGCCGAGACCGGGAAGGCCGACGATATGCGACGCGTTGGACTCTCACATAGCTCACAAAGACTCGTCGTGTCATCGACGGCGTCGGAACTGGGCAAGGTTGGCGGAAAAGACTCTCGTTGTTCAGGCAAGTGTGACTCACGAACGTCGGGCGGAAGCATGTGACCTGGCTTGGCGCGGCTTGCGCTTCGCCACTGCCAGGCAGTACCCGACTAGTTAATAACAGCAACGAGTTGGCTGTAATGAACCATTGCACAGCTTGGGCATCGCAGAAGCTCGTGCCAGAACTTGGCCTCGCTCTGCCAGCTTGGTATTGTTATCACGTCAATCCGCGCTTGAATCCACTGCTTGTTCATCTGCGCGATTGCACCATAGTTCATGTCATAAGCTGGAAAGCAGCTTCGTCCTCGGGACGACTTCGTGAGAGCCTCGCAAGCCGCGTCTTCCATGCGGGTCATTCCTGCTGAGGAATGCCATGGCGTGATATGGCGTTGCGAGCACATTCGATTGTGTTCGGGTCGCTGATTATGCGGGCGGTAAAGTCGGGTCGTTCGTAGAGAATCAAGCAGATACAGCGTACACGACTGCGTATATAGTGATGTCTGGTAATTGCGAACCGGATATGGACTCGGGAGGCGCGTCTGTCCCTGCGTTGGTATTTCCAGCTGGGGTGTCGCTGGCGTAAGACACCACAGTCTCGTTGATGATGGCCTTGCTGAAGGTCGTCATTCGATCATAAGGAGGTTTGCCAACACTTCATCCATGAGCCGATGGTACGTTCAGAGTGGCTTCGCAAGACTCACCTGGGATCGTCGAATCGATCTTGGATGTTGATGACGAAATTCATGGCGCTCGTCCAGCTATCAATGTACCAAGTCATGGATGTCGAATTATCACATGTAAGCTGCGTAGAAGGATGAGTCAAGTAAAATGCATTTGTGAGCTCGATGGAACCTACTGCCTCCCCGCTGATCGGCCAGTCTTGCTTGGTGGTGTCCCATTCTCCTCTGCACTCAGCGATGCCGTTTGCCGCCAACGGCTCTGGATTCTGCACGTTGAATTGTAGCATTGTGTTTCCATTGGCAGTGCTGTTGATGACCAGCTCGGTGATCTCCAGATTGGGATTCTCAGCCATCGACGTGAGCGAGGCTGGAATCGCTGCGACGGTAGACGCTAAAAGGGCGATGGCTGTCGCGGCGGTCGAGAGGAACATGATTGTAGTATTGGAGGCGTTGTCGTTGGTTTATGCGTCACTCGGCGATGTTCACTGTTGTTGTGGCGCGACCCGTCCGACGAAGAGATGGAGATGTGTGCTACTTGTGCACAGGCTCAGACCTGGTGGAGATTATGGGTTCAAGACAACAATCGCCAAGGTAACGAGGATTGGACGAAAGTGAGAGCTAGCACAGGGAGATTTCGACTAAACCCACTGGCCGTCTTGATACGTGGGTTGTTATACTGGCCTGTCCGAAAGGTCCGCATTGGCCTGCGGCAGGGACTATCGCGATGTGAGAGACTCTCTGGGAGGATGAACGGCTGCCCATTGCTGCACAGAGATTGCGCACCGTGGGTTGCCTCGTGTGGCCTGCAACAGCAGCGGGAGTTTGTAGAGCGCAAGGGTGCTTCCATTGGCTCGTTCCTGGGAGGGTCTACTGAGGTCTTACTACCAGGATTTGGTGAGTATTATTTCTCAGAAAGGACGATGTTCAGGATGCAATGGCCGGCGCTGTTGCAGATGGATGGCTGAGGGACGTTTCGGCGTGTTCTTGCGGCGCGTGCAGTCGTGATGATGATCCAAGCAATGATTCACGCGGCCTGCTGTGCTGCTGCCAACAACAGCAGCAGGGTTCCTCTTTGCTGATGAGTGCTGATTCCAATACGGCGGCGTGAAGAGGGGTGTCCTAAACGGGGACGTGTCATTTCCGTGCTGATGATGATGTGCTCAGGAGTCGCGCGGCGGACCCAAGATCGAACCTGGGCGGCGTCTATATTTGGCCCCGGTCACGACCCACGCGCACCTGCATGCTGCACGCGAGGCTGTGCTGCGAGCGCGTGCGTGCGTGCGGGCGGGCGACCCCATACATACCATGATGCAAAAGCGCGACGTGCGAGCAGTCGGGAAGCGCCGCCGCCGCCGCCGTCGTCGTCGTCGTCGTCGTCGCGGCGGACGGGGCGGGCTTGGCGATGCGATGGGTGGTCGACGTGCCCAGTCATCAATCGGCGTGGGCGTGAGTGAGGGCCGCCGAGGGGAGATGGCGCCAACCGCACGAGAGATGCTAGCTTGTTCCACTTCCTGTACAAAGTACTGTAGACCAACACTCCTCCCTCGCATTCGCGCCCCGTGTGCATCCTGTACAGACCGTATCGCCGCTCCACCGCCCACCGACGGCGCGATCCGCCACCTGCTCCACCGCCCCATCCCTCCCCACCACGCGCCTCGAATTCATTGGATTGGAGTTGCAGAGCGCAGAGGGGCGGACATGAGGAAGTCCCTGCGCGCCGCGCTCTCCTCTGCCAACAACAAACCCCCCTTTGACCATCCTGGTGAGCTATATCTCTCCCTCTACGATCGTCGACCTGCGGCAGCGCCGCCACAACGGGGAGGGCCGGGCAAGGCAGCACAGCACAGCACAGCACAGCACAGCACAGCACAGCACAGGACCGGGCAGGACAGGGCAGCGCGATGGTGGAGACGAGCGGCGCCCACGGCGGCGGGCTGGATACACTCACGGACACACGTCTCGGCATGCTGTCCGCCGCCTCTGCGCGTTTCAGCTGCCGCCGCAGCCCTCTCCCGCCATCCTGGCGATTGGGCGGCCCAATCTGCTACACACGCCGCTGCTGTTACACGTCCGTCCGTCGGGTCTGTCTGCTAACACCCCATCGATCGCCCCAAAGATCTGCCCTTTGCTCCTCGCAGCCAAGAGCGCGCGCGTGACAGCGAGCAGCCCTCCTCCCCCCACCACGCCGCGCTCGACAGGAGAGCGAGCACGCAGAACATCCTCTCGACGGCAGGGAAGACGCCCGGCACCATCCTTTCCCCGGCCCTGTTCTATTCTAATATCGGCCAGCAGATCGCCGCACCTCGTCTCCTCCTACCACCACCGAGCCCACGCACACCTCATCACCGCTGCCCGGCTCCGGCGTCCTGCGCTCCCAGACCGTGCGGAGGGCGGGCGATTCCAGCACCGCTGCGAGCTACAGCACCACTGCGCACCCGCTCTCGCCCTCGCCCTACGCCGCGAAATACCCGGCCACCATTTCCGAAATAGACCCACCGCCGCCCTCTTCCCTCCCCTCCGACAGCCCCTCCCCATTGCTGCCCATGAGCGCGCACGCGGGCGGCGCACCCGGCAAGACTTCTTCTGACTCTGGCACCACTCCCGTAGCCCTGGATCGCTGGTCGCAACGCCGGCTGCAGCGGCTGAATACCGAGCAGGGCTTCCGCGAGCAGCGGCAAGGCGCCGGGCAAAGCGTGCTCAGTCCACCTGCCACCGCCCACTCCCACGAGCATCAGCCCTATATACAACAGCAGCCGACCGGCCTCTCATCGCACTACGGCGCCACTGATGCTCAGCCCCCACCACCCCTGCACCACCCGCAGCAGCAACAGCAAGGCGCCTACCAGACCTCGCGCAGTGGTTCCGTAGGTGCTTCCAATGTAGGCCTTGCCATCCAGACCCCGAGCACATCATGGAACGCTCCGCTGAAATCGCCTGCTTTGCAGAATCTGCCCCCGTCCCATTCACACCAACAGGACTACTCGCCGCCGTACAACCACTCCCACTACGTCGTCGACAACACCGCCCGCCCCGCCTTGAATCCCGCGCGAAGCTACTCGGGGCAGACCGACGACTCTTCGTCCATGTCGAACAATGGCTCCATGACGCAGAGCAAGTCGGTACGGAACGGCAACAGGCAAAGTGTCCACGACATGAGACCACGTGAGGGCTCGCACTCGAATCAAGGAGGTCAAATGCCTGCGTTCAGCGCTTCGGTCGTGCCTCCGGGAAGCCAAGGCCAGCCATACAAGGGCAACGGAGGGCAGCCACAGCAGGTGCAATCACAGCAGCAGCCTGACGTCGGTCGAGCGACTCCTCAGCCTCTCACCGTTACCGATGACATGAACGACGATGAAGTCTCCCAGCTGATCAAAGACCACAAAGAGCTTCGTGAGCAACTTCTCATCGTCTCTGACTACCCCATGATTCCGTGCTGATGAGCGAATAGGCGAGAAATACACCAAGGTGAAGAAGTACTACTTTGAAAAGGAAGATCAAGTCAAGCAACTGCAGAACAGCCTTGCGCATCAACGATTAGCACAATCTCGAACTTCACTCGACGACAGCGAGTATACGACGCGGTTCAATCGATTAGACGGATTGGTGGCACAACTCGCATTCAGCATCCGCAAGAGCTGGAAGAGTATACCGCAGTGGCTCGTCGCTTCCGTCAACAAAGATGCAGTGACGACGGGCAAGCAAGAGATGACTGCTGCCGGCCGAGCGTTCATCTCAAACTGGCTGGTGAACGAGGTCTTCCAAAAGTACTTTCATCCGGACCTCGAGCCTTCACTGTCCGCGCAGCTCCGGAGCATACAGACAAACATCCGACGGCATGCTCCGCTGGCACAAAGCACCGAAGAGGAAGAGTACTTGACTTCCAAGGTGGTGAATTGGAGATTGGCAACACTGGATGGATTGGCAGAGACACTTCGGTCTCCCCAATGTCCAGAGAACAGACAACGGCTCACGGATTCCCTCAAGGACAACTTGGTATCCGCACTTGCACAGCGCCTGCAAGATCCTCCTCCTTCGGACTTGGAAGGCGGTGTGCACATGATCATCGAGCTTGTCGTCAGCATTGCGATACATCTCCCGCTCGAAAGCAGAGACGTAAACATTGAATACTTTCCACCGGGCTACAGCATTTTCAACGACCAGATGAAAATCGAATCGGGAATTCCGCCCCTCGTTACATCCGTCGCGGATGATCAGGCAGACCGCGCGAGCATGCAGAGCGCTGCGAGTGACGTAACAGACATGACCGACAGTAATCCTGACCAGAGCTCCGTCCGGAGGGAAAAGAGAAGCATGCTGAGCGCAATTACAGGAGGCAAACCAAGATCAAGTAAGCACGCAGGCGCTTCAGCTGGAAGCACTGGACGACCTGAAAGTGCGCAAGGTGGAAAGGAAGACCAAACGCCTCGTGTGCGCATGGCGGCAGGCATTGGCGTCACTGTGCGAGGGCGTGCTATCCTTGTCAAAGCACCAGTGTTCAGCACGTGAGCGAATAGGCCTTGAACTCGTCAATGGACTAGAATCACTCCCGCGGCTGACCGAGCGATCACAACCTTCCGGCCATACCCATCGCCATTTCGAAGACGCACGGGGTATCCGCATTTGCCCCGAGCTTCTCTCCTATACGCTATACTGGATTACTCGCTTGATTAGAGCACCCAGACCAGATACCCTTTGCTTTGTGGATGTGCCAGAAGTCATGTGCTAGGAGTTGCATTGGGGCGGAGTTGGAGTGGAGTCGACACTGGAACCGAATGATTAGACTGCGTGAGACTGCCTCGGGAAAAGGCGCAAATGACGAGACTAGAGCTTAGACGCATGTCGCGTATTGTCGAGAGGCGAGCTCGCTGTGTGTCGCTTCTATCGTGTCCAGTCCATGGACGCGTGAGATGCAGCTTATTATACTTCAGCCGGTCATGCAATGCGCAGAACGGCGGCGGCCGCATGGCCCCGTTTGATTGGAAGGATTGTATGAGATGCAGAAGAGAAAATAGCTCCCTAGCTGCGAACAATACGGAAGCGTTTGGTTCGGTCACTATCTTGTTCCATCTTGTACCACTCAATGCAATTCCTTCCGCCTTTCAATGTCTGTCACAACCCTGTGTGTCGAAGAGCCTCGCTTACAAGGAAAAGGTCGGTGCTTGGGCAATCCCGTTTCTCATGATGTCGCGAGTCATTATGTAGGCAAGAGACACTTGAATCATGCCCAGGCACGCGCACCACTTGGAATAGAAACAGGACGATCGAGCCGTGGACGTTTGACCCGGCGAGGGCATTGGTTCAGTATTTCTCGGGCATTCTCTAGCAGCACCGCGCGTGCCTATCATATTTCAATCTACTTCTATACCTCTCAGAGCCGTTGTCGTGCGTGCGGTAGTCATTGATCCTCACGCTTTGACTTCACGAGTCCTGCTGGCTCGGCATCTTTCTTGAAATCTTCCCAATCAGGGCGTGGAAGCTCGATGCCTTCGAGAACGCGCGCGTAAGTGATGCCGCCGAGACGGGCAACGGGGCGAAGGACCTGTGCAGTTCGTCAGCGAAACCAAAAAAAAAACGCACAAGTGTGTAGTGCAGATATAGCATGAAGAAGGAGGTGGGAAGCAACTGACATTGGGATCAATCAAATTCTTCTCCCGGTTAATCGCATCCTCTCTCGCCCAGAACCGCACGCCCTCGACAACAGCCAAAACCCCAGTTTTCTTCCCCGGTGTCGCACGGCTTTCGAATTCTTGCGTGTTCATCAGCTTCGCTTCGACGGAGAACACGGCTTCTTTGACTCGACTGGGCTTCACGACTTCTGTTTCTCCCGGCGTCAGACCCGTCAAAGCCCATTCCGAAACGCCATACGGCGCATTCACGGATGTAGCATTCGCCGCTTCCAAATAGTGCTCGCTGATGATGTTGATCGTGCATTCGCCGGTTTCCACAAGGTTTCTCAAACTGTCTTTCGCGCGGTCCATGCCTCCTGCGTAGCCGATGATGAAGACCGGAGGGTCGTGGTTGACCATTTGCGTGTAGGAAAAGGGGGCCAGGTTGGTGGATGTGTTGTCTTTGGCTCGCGTCGAGATGAACCCTACGGGGCGCGGGATGATGGCGCTGATGAGGAGTTTGTAGTTGAATGTTGCCGGGCGGCCTTCTTCGTATGGGTCGATAGAGATGTGGCTCTTCTTCAGAGATTCTCCTCCGTCGTTTGCGCCTTGGCCGGGTTTCCAGTTGGGGTCTTTGGTTTTGGTGTAGTGCCATTCGGCCTCGCTGTCGAAGTCCGGGCGAGAGGCTTCGACTTCTTTGAAGTTGCCGTGCGGGTTGCGTTGGATGGTCTTTTCTGAGTCGTACATGTTTTCGTGAGTGGCGGTGTCGTTCTTCTTTTGCTCTGGTTCGCCGGACATGGTTGATGGCTTCTTCGGAGGAGTGTGTCGAGAATTTCTGGTGCACCTTGATATCTCTTGTGTTTGGATGACTGCGCGTGGTATTGAGTGAAGCTTGTGAGATAAGCTGTTGGTGATTGGTCTCGAGTGAAGATATCGTGTTCCTAGTGCTTAGCCATTGTTATTTGCGGCAACGACTTCGGCTTGCTACCATTTTGCCATCATTTGGTAATCAGCCATATGGCGCAATGGCCAATAACGTCATCGGCAAATGGAGCTGTTTCCACTAAGCTCGAAGCGGCGTCATGATAGCGCTGTCTCGAGGGAACCTCGCAACTAAACCTGCAATTCCTGACTCAGTGCATGGTGTATGATATGCATCTTGCGTGTGCTGTGTGCTCAGTGGGGGGAGCAACCTGACTGCAACATCAAAGTAGTGGTACAAGTCGATGCACAGTGCGATCGATGGAGTCTCAAGATCTCGTCAACCCCCCACCTCAACCAACCACAGCGACCACAATAGCGGGGTTATGGGCTAAGGTCTCCAATTTGAGCCCCGTCCAGACAGCCATGAGAATGGCCTGACCGTTCTGTTCGGCTGCCATCTTACAGATAAGTCGTGTGTTCTCCCTTATCGCTTGCCGGACAAGCGCGAATTCTATCCATGGAGCGGGGAGACACATTGCGCAGCAGCCACTCATTCGAGAACCCACCAGACTTGTCAAACAAAGTAGCCGACTTGGAACAGCGGATGAACGATATGTCGACCGACGTCTCGACTTACTCGCTCGGAGATCTCCGACTCAAGAATGGAGGCGTCATTCCCGATGCGAAAATTGCGTACAAGACATTTGGCAAGCCTGGAAACCCAGCCATCATTTATCCCACCTGGTATTCTGGAGCCATCGCGGATAACGAGTGGCTGGTCGGCAGTGACAAGACCTTGAACCCAGCGGAATATTTCATTATCATAGTAGCGTTGTTCGGCAATGGCCAGTCCACTAGCCCGAGCAATCGCAAGGACATCAGGCCTTGGCCGGAAGTCACTTTCTACGACAATGTTCGTGCACAGCACGAGTTGGTCACGAAGAAACTCAACATCAGCCATGCCCGGGCTGTCCTCGGTTGGTCCATGGGCGCTGGCCAGACATACCAATGGGCGACACAATATCCAGACTTCATGGACTTGATCGTGCCATTCTGCGGATCCGCAAAGACCTCGCTCCACAACCAATCCATGCTCGAAGGAGTCAAAGTGGCTGTGCTAGGAGGTAAAGGCATCGCTTCGGGAGGCGTTTGCAAAGGCGAAGCGACCATCAACCAGTATCGGGCCTGGAGCGACCATGAGCGCATTGTAGGCCTGAAAGCGCTGGGAAGAGTCTACTCCGGCTGGGGCTTCAGCCAAGCCTTCTATCGCGCGAGATTGTACGAGAGCGTCCTAGGTTTTAGAGACATTGAGGACTTCATGGTCAACTTCTGGGAGGAATGGGCGTTGTCCAAGGACCCCGATAATATGGTCGCCATGCTTTACACATGGCAGGCGGGTGACTGTTCCAAGCAAGACCCGTACAATGGTGATATTTGCAAGAGAGCATGATTCTGTTAGCGTTACTGACTCGTCTCAGGCGATTTCGATGCAGCTATGAAGGGCATCAAGGCGAAAGCTCTTGTGCTGCCTGGCAGAACCGATTTGTACTTTCGTAGGTCGCGCCGCAGGACCGAATTGTGAACCGCCTCGCTGACTTGCACACAGCTCCCGAGGACAGTGAGGATGAGGTTGCGCGCATGAGGCCTGGAGTTGGCAAATGTGTTCCCTTCGAGAGCATCTGGGGCCATTGGGCCGGCGGACCTGGGCAGTCAGTTGAGGACGTGAAGTGGCTGGATCAGCGATTGCGCGACTTCTTTGCCTCTAATTGAGCTGTACACAGATTTTGGCAATGACAGCCCGAATTGCAGTCTGGACTTGGTGTTGTTGACCAGGCTCGCTTGTGATGGTCACTCGTATGCTGGCCGAGAGGATGTCGGTATTCGGCAGCAGAACATCTCGGTTTCATCTGAGCGACGCGTGGCGTGTGTTGGCGCACGACGGTGCATTCACATGTTGTGCGAGTTCGAGTCGCGTGTCGCGTCATGCAAGTCGGTGAACGTGGCTGGGCAAGTGAATGCGGTCCGACCAGGGTCCGCAGCCGAGTGCCGGATCTGCGCTAAACTAACTAGTCAAACGCTCAAACGTCGTGCTTCTCACGCGCACTTGCCCTGCATCTTCGTCCGTCCACTTCGCCCACCAACGCGACTGTGCGGCTGCGCGCAGTTCAACTCGGCCTGGTCGCGTCCGTATCCATATTTCGTCCTGTCGCCATCTCCTTCACCTGCGCGACTTCCTCGAGAGCTCGCGCCGCCTGGCTGCTCCAATGAAACATTGAACCGCGCAGACCACCACTTCCGATTTCTCCTAGTCTCCTTCATCGCCGCCGCCAACATGGCCGAGCAGACCTCCCAGTACCTGGGCGTCAGTCCGCCGCTATCCACCGATCTGCCCAAGCCTCGCGACAATGAGCTTAACGACATGTTGATGGCCGAGTTGAAGGCGCAGAACAACTTCGAGTCGCAGGAGGGTACAGAAAAGAGGTATGTGGTGCCATATTTAGTCTGGTTCTGAAGCGCAAAGAGCTAATAATTGGCGTAGGAAACAAGTACTGGCGCTTTTGCAAAAGTTGGCCGTCCAGCTTGTGCAAAAGGTCGGGCGGGATAAAAAGCTCAATCCGGAGCTCCTCAAGGAGGCCGGCGGCAAGATCTCGCCTTATGGCAGTTACCAGCTTGGTGTGTACGGCCCTGGATCCGATATCGACACTCTGATGGTTGGCCCAAAGCATGTCACACGCGAGGATTTCTTCGAACACATGCCGAGTATGATTCGTGACGCAGTCGCACCCGAGAATCTTACCGAGCTTGTGCCTGTGCCTGGCATTGCAGTGCCTATCATCAAGACGGAAATCGAGGGCATCTCCATCGATTTGATCTGGTGTACACTGTTCAAGGATAAAGTCCCTGTCAGCCTTTCGCTCGATGACACAGAGCTGCTTCGAAGTCTGAGCGAAACCGATCTCAAGTGCATCAATGGAACGCGAGTCACCAACAAGATCTTGTCGTTGGTTCCACAAGCTCGAGTCTTCCGTGTGGCGGTTCGCGCCATCAAAATCTGGGCACAAAAGTGTGGCCTCTACGGCAACGTCTATGGCTACCCCGGTGGTGTCGCTTACGCAATGATGGTGGCGCGAGTCTGTCAGTTGTACCCCAAGGCGGCAGCATCATCGATTGTCGCGAAATTCTTCTGGGTTGTCAAAAGCTGGCAGTGGCCGTCGCCTATATACCTGCAGCCGCGCGAGAAAGGCCCTTCGCTCAATCAGCAAGAGTGGGACCCGAGCAAGAACTTTCGCGACAAGCGACATCTGATGCCAGTAATCACGCCGGCCTACCCCGTCATGAACGCCACTCACACTATCACGCGGTCTACCAAAACCGTCATTCTTCGCGAGCTCAACCGAGGTCACGAGATCATGACTGAGATATACGCTGGCAAGAAGCAGTGGCGCGATCTTTTCGTCAAGCACGAGTTTTTCACTTCGGCATATCAGCACTACATTGTCGTCGTGACTGCGTCCAGGTCCAAGCAAGAGCAGCAGGCATGGTCTGGCTTGGTCACATCGCGCCTCCGCTACAAATTGGTCGAGGGCATAGAGGACAGCGCTGACAAAGTTAAGCTTGTGCAGCCTTTCAACAAGGGCATCGAGCGACACCACAAGTGTAAGAATGAGCAAGAGATCGAAAGCGTGATGGGTGGAGGCCTGGAAGGTCTGGTCGACAAGACCACTACGACCGAAGAGACCGCAGATGTAAAACAGCAGGCTGCTGCTGAGGGAAATGCTGACGCTGTGAACGAGCTGAATGCGACCAACGGGGAGGGCGAGAAGAAAGAAGACAGCACGCTGGAGCTGTGGACCACCACCTTCTATCTCGGCATCGAGTTGAATAAAGGTAACGACGCTCGAGATACAAGCAGCGCGTCTTTTGCTAACACGTACGACAGGCGAGAAGAACCTTGACATTTCCTATTCGGTTAACGACTTCAAGACCAACGTGATGACCTGGCCGGGGTACAACCCTGACGTGCATTCGGTACAGATCAAGTACCACCGAGAGTATGTCCGCACCACCTGGGCATTTTGCACCACACTAATTACAATACAGCTATCAGCTCCCACCGGACCTTTTCGAAGCGGGCGAGACTCGGCCCGTCAAGAAGAAGAAAGCGAAAAAAGAGCCTCTCGAGAAGAAGCGTAGCTTCACGAATGCAGGCTTGGACGTGAGTGATCGGAGTGCACGCGTCATTAAGAGATTGGCTGGGTCTACGGCCAGCGTACGGGGATAATGAGCCCTCCGAGCTGACTCTTGACTTTTAGGAGAACCAAAATCCTGCTAAGCGCCGTCAGTCTGCGTCTGTGAACGGGAGTAGTACACCAATCGCCAATGGAGCTGCTGATTGAACGATGGGTTGGGACAGTTCTGCATCTCCGCCGAGATGCAGCAGCATACAATTGATCTAACATGACTACCCAGTGTAGCAACTTGCCAGACCAAAAGCACGGGCACGCGGGCTCAGAATACTGCACCGATCGGCGGCGAGTCGCGATACCGATACCCACTCAATGATTGAGCCACTTGGACATATGCAAGGCGCAGCGACAACCTCACGAAACAGAACGGCCTGGACGGCATGAGAACCATTCGCAAAAAGCAGAAGCGAGGTAATGTATCCCTCTCCCAAGCCGTTGGTGAGATGTTGGACCGGAATCAGAAAATGATAAAAATGGAGAGAGGGTAGGAGCGAGCGATCGAATCAGACTGCGGCCAGACAGCGACGAAACGACTAATTGACTCGAAGGAGATGCGTAAGCATGGCTCATAACTCGACTAAGAATATTACCTCGAGAGTATGTAGCTGTGGAATTGAAATCCATTCACGAGGTCTACGGATCTCAAACGAAGATGATCTCAACGATCTCTCGTGCTTCACACGTAGACACAGACAGCATGGGTGGTGGCACAGCCGCTCTGGCGTCGCACGTAACGATACGAACAGCGACCTTACAAATCATGTAGTTGGCATCGGCAATTTCGCCTCTCTTGCAAAATACAAGCACGTTGGTCGCACGGATGCGGACATGCCATATATTGTGGTCCGTTTGAGCACAAGTGCGATTCGCAGCGCTTGTCTCTTCATCCTCAGCACGCCACGCCATGCGGAAATCAGGCGAGATGCAATTATACGAGGCTCAAGTTGAGCGGCCCGGTCATGGTATCGTCGTATCTCATTGCGAGCTTTGCAGGCTGTCCGCACCGTTCGGACACAAATCTGGGTCGCTGGTTCGAGCAAGCTCTTTTCTTGGTGAGCTTAGCCGTAGTCGCCACATCAGCCTGTCAAGTCCGAAAGGGTAGAATGCCGCGTTATGCCGCGATATGCCGCGATATGCCGCGGCATTCAAGGCCGCGCCCGGGGTGGGAGAGAGATTGTGGCATGGTACTACGACGGAGAAACAGTTCGTCGAAGTGCAGGAGAACAAAAAGTGGTCGTTGGATGCAACGAGGCTGCACTGATCAGACCACAACTCGCTTTCGCATCTGACGAGGCCTAGACTCGCAGTCGAAAGGCATTCTGGGCGCCAGTGGATTGTTCACACCGGGCTAGACCACTGGCGCGCCGTGCGAGGTTCCCAAGGAAAGTGTGGACTTGGTGGCTGCCGCTGTGAACCGTTCCGATCATTGGTAGAGGGCTACTTTGCTGTCGTACCGCTTGAGTTAGATCGGTGTGGTTCGGATGTTCATTCGAGTGGGCCGGCTCATGCGTCGTCCCTGGCGCGCGCTATTGAGCCCCACGGAACGAGCTTCCGAATCGTTTGTCGAGTAGGAGGTAGCTCGAGGGACAGCATGATGAGGCCGGCGTCGACGAAATCGGAATGAGCGGACTTCGTAAGCTGCAGGGTGGCGCTGCCAGGAGCCAGGGTGGCGCCTTCCGCAACGCAACCGGCGCAACCATGCCCTGAAGAATTCACTGCAAGTCGTCAAAATTTGATGGTTTGCCCGTGAAACTTCAACTACCACTTCGAAACAAGAACAATCAGCCCCGCACTCAATATGATGCACTTCACGTTGGCCGTCTCAAACACTGCCTGTGCCGCCGGAGTATGTTCCTTTATCGACCGACACTGTGGATCTGGTGCGGATCAGGATCTCCGTCAAACAGTCTGGCTCACATTCCATCGCCCACCAGGGCCTCCGACAGTCGACAGCTACGCTTGACACGCCAGCAGCCCACAATGTTTCATCCGTGTTGCCTGGCGTTTCGAGAAATACAAATCTTGGGCGTATCATGATCGTATCGAGGGACATTGGAACACGTCAACGTCTGTCCGCGTCGGAGGTTCAAGCGTTGCTCAAGCAGGAGGGATGACGACGATGTCTTGCCTCGGCAGCTTCGCTGGCACATGGTTCCTCGTGAGGGTCATGGTTGCACTAAGTAGTTGCGTGATGAGGCGGAACATCTGGTGGAGCGTGGCTGACACGAGGTTGAGGTGCTGTGTGTTCTTCGTCGTTCACCGTCCGAGACATTGGATGGTCTCGGGCTCCCGTCTTGTGGCATTCGCTGTAATTGTGAGACTGCCTGCTGTGTGCAGGAGGCTTGCGTGCGTAACGGAAATTGAGTGAAGGAGTTTTCAAGGAAGCACATGAACGAAATCGGAATCGGTCCTTCGCATCCGCGGAAGAGGCGAGCGAGATGGCACGCGTATCATCTGTAGGAGGGCCCCTGGGCTGTCCGTGTCAGGCAGGTATTGGTGGGTGAGATGCGAAGCTTGGTCGTTCCGTCTATGCCAAGACATGGACGCAGAATCCACGCCGCAGCCATTGCCTTGTTCTGAACGGAGCAATTCAAGAGCAAGTCATAGACGCCGGTGCAATGTAGATTGCGCGCGTTGTTCGGGACATGGCTGTCTGTCATTCGCACGCGAAGTGAAAATTGGGGATGAGCCAGCGGGCTGGGTGGGGAGCGCCTGCAGATGAAGTGCAGACCGGGACGCCGCCAGCCGAAGGCTATGTACCAGGTACTAGCATGATGAGCTGATGGCCCGCCCCGGACCAGCTGAAGGCTAGTAGAGGCTAAGTTAGGTGCTGCGCCCAAAAGCACGTTGTTCCTCAGCCATCATGCTCGTGTTGGGGGAGAGCAGGCGAGAGCAGGCGTGGGAGGCACGCTCGCAGCGAGCTCGTCACCAGCGCCGCGGTCACAGTAGTCACAGGGAATGGCTGGCGGCGTCCGCAGAGGCAAGAGAGGTGAAGCGCACCGATCCCTGCCGATGTGATGGAGCACATGTCACAACGACCACCGCACCGCATTCTGGGCGCGAAGGCAATCGTGGTGCGCGATGGACCGGGGAGTCTCATGAAACGGCGCAGGCGATTTCGCATCATCGTGGAGCACATTGAGGCTGGTGATGAGAGGAGCACGATAGCCGTGCTTGGCGGGACTCGGGCGCTGGCGCTTGGGCGGGCGGCGAGCCTTGTCGCGGTGTTGCTGCTGTCTGCCTGCCTGCCCGTCTGCCCGTCTGCCCGTCTGCCCGTCGGTCGTTTGACGCATCGCATCGCATCCGATTGCACTCGTCGCGCCATCCGTTGTCGCCGCCTCGTGGAGCCTTAGCTCGCCGCGCAAGCACCACGCATATCCTTCGGCGGCCCCCCCCGGCTCCAACGCCCACCATCGACGCTGTCGCAGCCCGCAATCAGACACATCCTCGCCTTGCCGCCTGCGCTGCGGCCTTTCTCCGCCGCTCCGCCACACTGCTCACTCGCATTCGCGTGGGCGCTGCTGCTTCCGGCCAAACGTCTCATCTGGGACGCTGCTGCCCATGACCGGCTCTTTCCTATGTCCTCCATGAACTCGCGTTTCAGACGACTCGTCGGTTCGACACGCAGAAGCAGCAGCAACTCCGTCGCCGGCAGCCAGAGCTCCAACGCAGGCAGCACCACCACCCTCTCCACCCCCGCCAACCGCCCCTCGCCGTCGTCTCGCGCCGGCCCCACCGCCCCGTCAGCGACTTCAGCTCCCGCGCCCTCCGCCAACGGCACCACTTCGCCCACCTCCAACCCGCCCGCCAGCACCGCTGCCGTCGCCTCGAACGGCGCCTCCTCCAGCACCACCGCCGCTGCTTCGCAGCCGTCCTCGACCGCGTCGACCGCGCTTGCCATGAACACCAACGGCCAGCCTTTGGGCCGCCCACCGTCATACCAGTACGCCAATCAGGGAGGGAACTTGGGCGCTCCGGGACATCCTAACCAAGGCAGGCCGTCGAGTCCCATGCCTCCGCCCATCAACACCGGCGGCGGCCACGGCTACCCACCGCAGCAGCAGCATCAGCCGCAGCTGTACGGCCAGCCCGTTCCACCCGGCTACCCCATGGGCCAGCCGCATCCAGGTCAAGCGGGCTACGGCTATGGACCGCAAGCCGTGCATTCCTACAACAATGGACGCCACGAGGTGCAGGGCGACAATTCTCGCAGCAAAGCCCAGCTCATCGTCGGAATCGATTTTGTGAGTTGCTCGAGGCCGACCGACCGACGACGCAAGCACTGACCGTGACGGCAGGGAACGACGTTCTCCGGTGTAGCATTCGCCTTTGCCACCAACACCGAGGCCAAAGAAGATATCATTGTCGAATGGCCCGGGGCGGGCACGCAGACGAAGCAGAAGGTGAGTCTCCACCTACACCGTGCCATGGCCACCGTGCTTACCAGCCCGATAGATCCCAACCGTCCTGTACTACGACCAGCACCAGCAGGTGGTAGGATGGGGGCCAGATATCGCCGAAGCCCTCGCACCCACCGGCTATCCGAAACCAGGCGTCCAGAAAGTGGAGTGGTTCAAGCTGCAGCTCATGCTTTCCGGCAACACATATATCGACCCTATCAACCTGCCGCCGCTCCCACCCGGAAAGTCGGAAATCGACGTCGCCGCCGACTATTTGTTCAAACTGCGGCAAGCGATGCGCAACCAACTACAAAAGACGCTCGGCGAGGTCTTCAACCGAGAAGAACGCAACATCAAATACTTCTTGACAGTTCCGGCTATTTGGAACGATGCTGGCAAGGCAGCGACAAGGGCTGCGGCAATCCAAGCTGGTTTCTTGCGAGACGAAAATGACAACCGATTGACGCTCATCTCCGAGCCCGAAGCCGCAGCCATGTTCTGTTCAAAGACGGGCCTTTTGAACCTGAAGGTGCATGACGCAGTCTTGATTGTCGATTGCGGTGGAGGTACTGTCGATCTGATCGCATACGAAGTCGAAGAAGAGTCGCCCTTTACCGTCGCCGAATGTACTGCCGGTTCTGGAGATTCTTGCGGATCAACAGCGTTGAACAGGAACTTCTCCAACATTCTGCGAGCCAAGATCAGGAAGATGAAGCTCCCCGATGGCTCCAAGACTGCAGGCAAAGTCTACGCAAAATGCATCATGGATTTCGAGAACAGAATCAAGGCAGACTTCCGCAACAATGGCCAAAAGTGGGCCGTGGATGTGGGAATCGAGGCCGAGTTCCCTGAAGCCGGCATTGAGGAAGGTTACATGACTTTCACTAACGAGGAAATCTTGCAATGTTTCGAGCCCGTCGTCAATCGCATCTTGGAGCTGGTTAGGAACCAGATCGTTGCGATTCAAGCGCAGAACAGAGCGCTACAGGTATGAGCTCGTCGATTCCGTGTCGCTGATATGTGGCTAATCTGAGGTAGAACGTGCTCGTGGTTGGAGGTTTCGGTGCCTCGGAGTATCTCTTCCAACAGATCAAGCTTCACGTGCCGCCGCAATTCCAGAACAAGGTCGTGCGACCTATGGATTCCGTTGCGGCCATTGTCAAAGGAGCTGTCACAGCTGGTATCACGGAGCGCGTCATTACATCGCGTGTGGCACGAAGGCATTATCTCATGGCCACGCTGCAGCCATTCAAAGAAGGACACCACCCCGAGCAATACCGTGTGCCCTCGCTCGATGGTAAGGACCGCTGCAAGTACACACGACAGATATTCGTGCAAAAAGGGCAAAGGGTGAAAATTGGCGAGCCTGTCAAGGTCTCTTTCTTCAGACAAGTCGCGCCAGGCGCAACGTTGATGTATGAGGATGTTCTATACGCCTGCGACGAGGACGTTTGCCCGGAGTATACCAAGGATCCTCGTGAGCACATTCGCGGCCTGCGCTTCAACGCAGTGCACCACATACTCGAGGCTGTATGCTAACCATTTTCACAGGCATCAAGGAGGTCGTCACGCTCACATCCGATCTCAGCCGAAAGAACCTCGAAAAGGACTTTGAACGAATGGATACCCCGCAAGGCACATTTTACCGGGTATACTTTGACATTTACCTCACCCTCGATGGTTCCGAGTTCAGTGCAGAGCTAGTGTGCCAAGGCGAAGTCATGGGCCGATGCTCTGCCAGATTCCGATAGACCATGGTATGCACGCAGAAGCACAGTACAGCGAGGCGTGGCGGGGTTTATCGTACCGTCAAATGGTCATCCCACGATCCAGTCTGGGATTATAATGGGCCCATCGAAGCTGGCGGGGATGTCTTCTGGCATGAGTTGGGAGTTGGGAATGTAGGCTATGGGATGCACTGGAAAAAAAAAAGCACAGTATGCTGTTTCGATCAAGACTGTCAAGAGATGCCGGCCGAGAACATGCGGAGAGACACGGCACGTTGACGAGAAGGAGATGCAAGAAGGCAGCATAGCGGCACAGCATGAAGGTCTCATTCCCAGCAGCGACACACCCCACAATGGACCATGCGCGTCAAATTCACATGGTCACGTTGGCAGGCTTGGCGTTGGACACGAGCACAGCCGACACGACACCCCTTCCCTCTACAGTCAGCACACCGAACACCATCTTGAGTATACAGCGCAGGCGTAGTGATGATAATGCGATGGACAAATCTTGGCACGAGTACCGATGGGTCGATGTTGGAGCTTCTGTTCATCTGGACATGAGATTTCTTTTTCGAGTACTTGGCTTTTTTTTTTTACCTGGTCGCCCATTTTCAAAGTCGTGTGTCTATAATTTGTCAGACATTGACTGTCATCAATTACGATTTTCGAAGTGTGATGAAGTCGTCGTCGTCGTCTATGTACCGCCCGTCCCTCATCGAGCCATTTAGCAACCCCCTTCATAACGCGAACATTTGCTGCAGAGCGTCGTGTAGTATGCTCACGTTGTAGTCGATCAGAACGCGTTTGTCTGCCGTGCTTCCTTGGCCCATGACACAGATGAGGGAGAGATATCTGGAGGGAGAGAGGATGCCAATGTCAGCCAAACTTGTTGCCACTCAAGAAGACACGAGAGATCAAAAAGGAAGAGAGAGAGAGAGAGAGACACACTCGTTCATCTCCCGCGCGTAGATGTACGTGTTTCCGCTCTTGTCGTACGTAATGAGACTTTCGCCCACTGCTGCAGAAGTTTTCTCCCACCCACCGTGCCACCCGTAAATCTGCTTGATGTCGACAATGACATCGACGTAATCCGAACAGACCTCGTAGTCTTTCAAAAAGGTCGGACTCGTGTCTGTGGCGAGGTAGATTTTGGAAACGGTGTCGAAGAGGTAGGCTTTTTGGGTTTTGCACGTCGAGCAGAGTTTGTTGAGGAGCGCTTCCATGGCGGGCAGTTGGGGGAGGAGCTTTTGCACGACTTTGCTCATGGCTTCGTAGATGGAGTGGTCGAAGATGCTGGTGCGGTAGAAGGCCACGGAGCGGTCGGCGTAGCCGGCGTCGGAGAGCTCGTCGTGGACGCGTTGGCGGACGTCGCGGAAGGTGTCGTATTTGTATTCTTCGGAGAGGCCGTCGGTTTTGTGGACGAAGACCTCGAAGTTGAGGCGCGGGTAGTGGTCCATGATGAAGGAGGCGGTCTTGATGAGGGCGTCGATGGATTGGAAGTATTCGTCTTGCATGTCGAGGACCCAGATGATGGAGCCCGTGGTGCCGCCGAAGAGGGCTTCGCGGTCGAAGTCGGGGGAGAGGTAGGGGATGTTGGGGGGGATTTCTGATGACTCGAAGTTCATGAAGGAGGACATGGTGGCGGACTCGATCTTGTTGGTGGGCTCGAGGTAGAGGGTTTCAGCAGGGGAGAGTTTCTCGAAGAGGACTTTTTGGATGGAGGATTTGCCGCTTCTGCGAGGAGGTCAGTTGGGCGATGGGGTGCGTGGTTGGGGACAGGGCGCGCAAGCACCTTCGCATGCCCATGAAGAGCACTTTGGGGTTGCCTTTCCTCCTCGCGTGGCCCGGCCGTGTCGAAGCATGTTGCGTGGCGTGACTGGGGGTGCTCTGAATGTGGACCTCGTTAGCGAATCGCTGTTGCTCGCGGGAGTAGGAAGTCAGCCAGTCGTTCTCCTGCGGCGAGTGGTGCGATGACGCCGTCGAGCTGTTGTGCGCGCTGGGGCCGCTGGAGGCGAAGGAGAGCTCGAAGGGGTTCTTCTGGTTCTGCGCGGGCGCCGGAGTGGGCGTGGGCGAGAGGATGTTCTCGGAGAAGAGCGTGCGCATGGCGGAGACTGTGGCGAGTGCGGTGTCAGAGCGATGTTCCGACTGCGCGGAGGTGGTGGTGTTGGTTGGCGGAGGGCGTGCGCCGGCGTGGGCACCGAAGATTGCCATGCCCGTTCGCCCATCTTCCGTCCGGCGTCGACACGAGGGCTTCACGCCCGCCGTCACACATGCTGATCGCCGCCAACGGGATGGGAAAGACTTACACCGTGCCGTGCGGCGGTCGGCAGCCGCTGGGGAGCGCGTCGATCGATCACATCTCCGCCGCGCCCGTCGTGGCCCGTGGACGCCTCCAGCAACGCCAACACCAACGAACGACAACAACGGGGGTTTGGCGCTGTGGCAGTGCGCGCGAAGGGAGGCGGAGAGGCTCACCTCCATCATCGTGGCACGCGCAAGTCACATACCGCCAGCACGCAGGCCCTTCCTTGCCGCTGCGCGCGGAACACGGCTGGACATACACCGCCCTTCCTCCGTGAAGTTGGATGTCTGCCGGCACGGGCCACGCGAGATGCCGGACGCCACTCGGCCCTGGACCGAGATGGTGGGATGTTGACGACGACGACGATGATGATGCCGATGATGCCGATGATGCGGATGATGATGCCGATGATGCGGATGATGCTGATGCTGATGCTGATGCTGCTGCCCAATGCCGTCCAGCAGTAGACTAGAACTAGGAGGTAACCTGCGATCCCTCCAGCGTGGGGACACTGCGAATCAGGAAACAGTCGATATTGCTTGGCATGCCGGTGCTGACGCTGACGTATACTACTGCATGGCAATTCATGTCAGGCTTAGCATTGGCACAACCCGAGCCAGAACCTCTCCCAGACATAATTACAACAATGTCTCAACCCGACATCTGTGCCTTCACACACCATAGAATGAGAACCATCACGTTCGAAGCAGACAACCCGCTGTTTGCGCATCGTCAGTCGCTGCAAGAAACGCCCCGAAAGTTGAAGTTCAATGACGCTTGAGGAGAGGAGGAACAGCGCTGGTGTCAAGTCGGAGTGCTTTCTCGAGGGATTGGAGACTTCTCGAGCCGACGGGTAGTGCAGCGCATCGCAAGATCCCCAAGGCACTTAAATATTCTCCATGGAGGGGGCAACCAAGCACAACTTCCGTGCGAGCTTCGGTAAGGATCTGAAGTAGACGTCTACGCACTGCCACACTCTCCTCAGCTAGAATAACTCACTTCAAGGCCGACCTTCCCAATAATCCTCTCACTCTTCTTCCAATCCACATCAGCACCCACACCCAGCAGCAGCTCTTTGAACCGACACTCCCACAGCAACCCAACCTTGCCATGGTTGTCCACTCTCGCCTTCAGCACACCCTTCACATCTTCGTCCGTCTTCTTCCAGCCAGACCGAATGAGCTGCTGCGCCCACGCATTCTCCTCTGTGGCTTGCTCGCGCTGCCACAATTCCAATCCCACAACCACATCGCTTTCGTAGCTGTACACATTGAAATCAAAACGCGAGCACAAAGCCAGATTCGGCCCAGCCTTCACCGCATATGTCGAAGATAAATTCCCCATCAGCGGATTGACCGTCAGAGCCATCGTGTACGGGAATCCAGTGTGCGAAGGTAACGTGGCGAAGCGCAATCCCGTGCTGATGCCGCCGGATTTATTCAGCGGGCTGAAATACGCTTCGGCGCCTGCGCTCAGTCGCCCGCCCTGATGGTCCCAGGGATGAGCGGGAATCTGGTCCATCTGCACGGCATGTTGGTCCTCGCCGCTGGGACGTCGTGGGTCGTGGCCGAAGTTGTACAGGCCGCGGATGCCGACTAAGGCCGAATCGCTCGAGTAGAGATACTCTGTCGTGTATTTGCCCTGGTCGTTGTGCAGCGTAGCCAGAAGTGTGCCTCCGTTCGGCAATCTCTCGTCCGACACGCATTTGATCTGGAACACGCGGCTGGGAGAGATTCGTCGGAGATATAGTGCTTCCAGCGAACTGTTGGGCAAATACAGCCTGCCATATAGCAGAGAATCTTTTTTCCGACCTTCCAACGATGCACTGATATCTTCTGGCCTCCGTAGCTCTTGCAATTGCCGATATCCTCGGACCAGTTTGCTCAATGGCACATCACTGCTTGTGCTCGCGACTCGCAGTGCCAGATTCGTGTACAGGAAGCTCAAGGACCCATCGACCACGCCTCTGCTGCCCAGCGTGTAGGATGTCGCGAAGTTGGGCGAGGATAAAGACGAGACGTGCAGTCTCAAGCCCGATGGGATCTGGAAGTCGAGAAGATTGATCGAGGTCGTCGTCAGGGAGGCATAGCTGTTGTCCAAGTTCCACCGCGACTTGCGATCGAACGCTGTCTGGACATAGTCCATGAAGTCCAACATGTTGCTTTGGGAGGTTTCATCTTGTGGTCATCTTTTCGGTGCGGTGTGGCAGACTTCTGTCTGTCTGTTGTCTGCTGGTGGTTGTCAGAGCGCACGGGCTACGTTCGTGCGATGCGCGTGTGCCTGAATGCCTGAACCTCTGGACCTCACTTCTTGGCGTTGGATGGCAAAAGTTTCGCCGATGCGATATCACCTTGCGGCAGCAATCCTGACGCCTCTCACGCGTTTCCGATCACTCAAAGATCATTGAGAAGGTGATCAAGTCGAGCTATGGTAAACCGCACCTACCATCAAACAAAAGTCCTCAGGCTTCTGGCGCCTCATGACTTCCGTGCTGGCTTGGCATCTCACAAAGAGGCAAAATCTGGCCATTCCAGGACATTCTATTCTTCACACAAGTTGTATAACTGGCGAAAGAAGATCAGGGCTCTGTGCTCTGGCTTTGCGTCGTTATCATTGGTGGGGAACGCGCCTCGCACTCCTGCTTGGCAATCTTCACATGCCAAAAAATCGGTCTTCCAACACCACCCATCACCATGGACAACTAAGTACAAAAAGCATAGCCGCCTTGGCAGCGGCGGTAGAGGGCTCAACTCGGAATTGAACCAAGGACCTCTTGCAGGACGGAGCAGTGAGCTACCCAAAGCAAGAATCATACCACTAGACCATTGAGCCGAATTGGATGCTGGCCGCTCGCAATTCGTGAGGACTATGGTGGGTGAAATCATTATGATAGTTTACGCAGCTACTACGCTAATCACAGCCCACGGCTGAGTTGTGCGATGAGGCTGCAAGCTGAATACTTACTTCCAAGATGCAACAAGATGCTGGACTGCTCATCTTCTTCATCCTCCCACACAATATCTGGCCATGGACTGTTCAGTTTAGCTGGAATGTACTATGAGCATCAACATGGTCAAGACACTGCACGCTCATCACTTCGCGCTGGCCAACCTTTCTCCATGGCCGATTTTCTGGCCTCTAGTTGGCTCCAGTACCAGCTGTGGCGATGGAACCATCGCATCCATTTGAGTCAGGCTGATAAGGTGGGACAACAAGCCGCAAACAGAGGCAAAGAGAAGAACTCACGAGTCCAGACTCGATATTTCCCACAAGTGCACTCACATGCCGTCTGCGGCTGATTAACCCGAACGGACAGCACTTCTCCATTCTCACATGCTTGGTTGTAGCTTGACTTACAGCTGAACATTCTTTGAACATACTCACATGCCATTCGGGCATTCACTTCGAGTAGACCATTGAGCACAAAACTCGTTGCATTCCTTCATCCATTCGAAGAACCCTTCTTCCACGACCTGGCTAGAATCACAAAGAAATCGCTCTCGATCAAGCCCAATTCAGTTCACAGCCCCATCGCCACTTGGATACATTTCGACTTGTCTTCGTCTGGCGGCCCGCAACCCTCCCGGCACTCTGGGGCTCCAGAGCGTCACCTCTCGTGCAAAGCAAGATGGTGTCCTCCTTGGGCCTTTGCCTGCTCGTCACCACGCTCCTGGCTCTGCTGAGGCCTGCTTGCGTCGATGCGCTCAATCCTCCTGACGATTCTTCCATCCCTGTCATCACTTTGGCGAATGTAGAGCTGCCTGCATATGTGCCAGCTTCGGCGACATCACTCTTGCCCTCAACGGCCGAAGCTATCCTTCCAGCCGGTATCTCTGGTGGCTCAGTGGCATCTGCGACACCGCCTTTTGAGCCCACTTCCAGGACGGGGCCAGGGACCGTGCAGATTTCGCCGTACAGAAAGGACATTCCGGACTCTCCTGTGACTACAGGTACACCGGAGATCTGCACGCCAATACTTTGCACCCAATCCCTATTCAATCAGGTATATGTGAATACGACTAGCTGTTACTACATCTCCACAGAGACCAGCTGGCGTTGCAGTTCCACAACGCTATACACGTCAACCTGCTTGAGTTACGCGAAGCCTCTGCCAGATTGTCTCTATTACAACACTTCGGTTCCCGTTGTTTCCCGGACGACTTCTAATTGGTTTGGTGGAGCACAAGTTAGTTACGATACCAAGAATCCCACGACGTCGCTCGTATGCGTACCGCCACCACCGAATACGTCGCTTGTGTGTACCTCTTGGTGTTCTTACAGCAGCAGATTACCTCCCAATCAAATAAAACCCTGCTTGAACTCCGAATCGGGTTGTTTCGGGATAACCTCTACATGTGTAGAAGACCTTCCGAAATGTCTCTACGCTCAGTACATTACCGGAAGACGCGCGGAGTGCATCCCGCCAACGATGCCGGTGGGAGGCTGTTCAACTGCGACGTATTACAGTCCATCTGCCGTGCATTCGGGCACTACCGACTATCTCACGACATCGACCTGTATCTTTTCGGACCGTCCAGTGGACACTACGAGGTGTTTCATCTACAATACCATCGGAAAACTGCAATGCATCTTGTTCCCCGATGCGACGAAAGCGCCCTCCACAGTTAAATCGACGACCGTGCCAACCACTACTACCACCTCGTCGTCAACCTCGATCGCGAACAGATTGAGCTGCGCTTACGGAACAACGACATTTCCGTTCACCTGGAAGCTTTGCTCTGGCCAATCTTGCGCAACCTCGTCATCTACAATTGCCCAATGTAAAGAGGTCTTCACGTCGACCACGCATTCCATATCTTGGAGTCCACCGAGTTCCTCAACTAGTAGCTCGGTACGATCTTCAGTCTCCACAAATCCCACCCGGACACAGTCAGCAACTGTCACTCCAACATTCCGTCCGGACAATCAAAAGATGGAGATCTTCCTCGATGAAAGCATTGTGGGATTCCTTTCGAACTTAGTGGCCAGATATTGCCAATACAAGTGGTGTGAGAACGCATTGATTCACTCAGAGATCATGGACAATCTCCACTTGAACGGTTTCACAGCGGATGGGCTCAGATCACGACGACTCAGTAACACGAACGAGTATGTGTTGGAGAACAATAACGCCACAGAGTGGTGGGCTACCAACGCGATGACGGATTATATCACACAAGAGTACATGCATAATCGTCCACTGGGCCGCACCATCATCATTGATGAGATGCTGCAAGGTCTGGAGAGTGAGAAGCTTGCAGAGTACAATGAGGACGAAAGCCCAACAACAAGTACTGCCACGATTCAGGAAGCTCCCACCCTCACTCCCGTTTGTTCGCTTTCGGCCGGCGCTCCCATGGCAAGCGACGAGGCCAAGGCGTTGGCTGGCGCTCTAGAATGGCGTTTTGGTCAGATGGTCTTGAAGCCCAAGTCGACCCCAAGCTGTGTGCCTTATCAGATTGGTGCTCAATATGCATGCCGTTGCAACATGTCCACAACAACAGGCACTTTCAAGATGAGCCCTCGCACCTATTCCAAAACGCAATCAGGCTCAGCCAAACTCACAACCGACATTTGTGGAGGGTACACTACCTGGCCGAAAGGCAGCACGGCAGCCATTGGGACAAACAAACCCAAGACTCAGTCTTCTGGAAGACCAATACCGACCGCCACTGTGAAAAAGTCCACCAGCTCGAAGCCCTCGACTACTTTCCCGTCAGGCACTGGTCCAATGCCGACAGAGTCAGCACGGTGTGAGAGGGACGGCATATGGTGGGAGTCTCAGGTCTTCGACAATTCCATTACCAGCTTCTGCAAAGCACTCGTGGACGAACATTGGAAGGCGAGTGGCACCGACAAGAAGACTTATTATTACGATTTCAAGATCGTTGGCAGGGACTCTTGGCCTCACGATAGGAACCTACAACTTTTGGTTGGATTTGAAAAGAATGCGTGTCCGTCAAAGAATGAAGCTGTGGTTGAGTTCACTGAAAATGGCTCCAGCAAAGGTCGCATTTCTCGAAAGTCTTGCATTGAGCGTTTCACGAAAGTGAAGAACTGCGGAAAACCAATGAGGACGGACAATAAGGAACTCTTTCCCGGAGGCGGCCTTTACTCTGGCTGCTTGTGGTGGCGAGCGCATCGAACTGGAAGCAACAATTCACCGCCTGGCGTGCAGAAACTTGCTGAGCAGGTTGATGAGCTGAGCTGGAACGTTACTCGCAATATTGAGGAATATTTGCGTACACTTCAGAGAGAGCAGCATCCGCCAGACGGCACTGCCAGTCTGACATTACATCAAGCGATCGATCTTAAGAATGGCACCAGGAGCAACGCGACATCGACAGATCTTGCAGAATGGACGCAGCCGTCAGCAGAGAGCGATGAAGCAGTGGGAGAATGATCGTGGCTCTGATGAGGCCTATATTGCGAAATCATTCGCAACGGCTTCCACTTTCCACTTGCCTCCCGACAGCAGTTCCAAGCGCAATGCACTACCTCTTCAGGGTTTCCAGGCTACTTGACCCATTATTGTCAGCAGCGACGCATCTTGGCATGAAAGCGTACCCATCAAGCCTCCGCATTATGCAAGGCCCACGAGCCACGCAAATACACTAATTCGGAAGATGACTTCCACCACTGTAGCACACACGCATTACCCACTGCATCTCCCATGTGGCTGGCACGCTTCTCCACAAAAGCCTCCATGTCGATCACAGAGGCCCCAAGTCCGGCTAAGGGTGGCAAAGTGCCAAACTACTCCTCTTCTTGGCACAGGTCGCATCCTCCCAAGTACAACCAAGCCGGAAACAAGTTCAGGCTTGTCGTTCAAGGTATGCCGTGCCTCTTGGTCTGCCCTCTTGTGTGTCACGACGTAACGAAGACCTCCCCAGCATTTCTGCAAGGGTGTTGTTGTACGATATATCTATGAAACCGCAGATCCGAGGTCTTTATGATATCTTTTTCTCTCCACATCGATCATTGATAGAATCTCAAAGAGTGTTCAACGCTGGTGTTTTGCTCCCTGATATTCCATCAACATGAGACGCTGCTATGGCAGAGGAGCGCCCTTGAGGGCGGGTCTATACATTTGCTGCTTGAGCGCATTCCTTTTTTTCGGATATGGCAAGTATAAATTTTTTTTTTGGAACATGTGTTTTTCAAACAAGTTCTGATGGAAATAGACCAAGGTGTCCTGAGCGGCTTGCTCCAGAATCCTTTCTTTCGAGAACAGTTCAACAATCCCGTAAGCAAATCGCCTTGGGATCCAATGTACATACAAATCTGACACTTCGATAGAGCGATGTAATCACCGGCATCACCGTAGGCAGCTACTGTCTGGGCTCGCTCATCGGCTGCGGCATCAACTTCTTCCTTGGAGACTTATTGGGGCGTCGAAGAATGGTGGGTCTGGTCCTCAGAAAGCAGATCAAACCGCGAGATATCAGTCTCAAACATCCTCGTGCCTCTTACTGACTATGATTACCAGATATGGCTCGCAATGGTATATTCACGAAACCCATGTCTCAGAAGACCCTATGTCTCCCACTAACGACTTCAGATCCTCATCATCATCGGAGCGACGTTGCAGACATCCGCTGTCAATCTGGCTCACCTCATTGTCGGCCGCGTTATCACGGGTTTCGGAACGGGAATCGACAGCAGCACGGTGCCCATGTATCAGTCCGAACTCTCCAAGAAGGAGTACCGTGGCCGGCTCGTCAGCTGGGAGATCTGGTTCATTGGCGTTGGAATTGTTCTAAGTTACTGGATCGATTACGGATTCAGCTATGTGCAAAGCCACGCTGCTTGGAGGACACCGATCGGACTGCAGCTCATCTTCGCGATCATTGTGGTTTTTGTCGTGTGGGGGTTGCCAGAGTCACCTCGGTGTGAGTACGCTGGCGAAGCGGTAGCAATATTGGAAAACTGACAGCCTGCAGGGCTGGCGAAACGTGGTCGGGAAGACGAGGCCGCAGAAGTCATCTGTGCAGTCTGGGATCTGAAGCCAGACGATCCGTATGTGATTGAGGAAATGGCCGCAATCCGTGCTGCAGTCGCTCTGGAAAGACGCGAAGGCGGACAGTCGTACATGTCAGTTTTCAGGCCAGATGCCCTCCAGACGCCTCGTCGAGTCGCACTGGCGTGGTTTGGACTGTTTATGAACCAGATGGGCGGCATCAACCTCGTCGTTTATTACATGTGAGTTTGGAGAAAGTGGGAAGGATTCACTCGATCCATACTGATTCTCATCTAGGCCCACGGTGCTGGTTCAGAACGTTGGGCTCAGCCTAAACACATCTCTGCTTATTGCTGGATTCGTTCAATGTATGTTCATCGTGGGTAATACACTGCCAGCTTTGGCGTTGGATCGCATGGGTCGACGACCGACCATGATCTGGGGCTGCGCTTTGTTGTCTTTCTGTATGATGGTAAGTGTATATCAAGGCCTCCTCAGCTCACGAAAAGTTGTCTAACACGTCCTTGTACCTTTCACTAACTACTTTCGTAGATGATCACGATTCTCTTAAGCATTGGCCGTCAAGCGACGTCATCTGCAGCTATTGCATTCTTCTTCCTGGTACGTTCTGGTGGTTATTAGTTCTGTGAATGGTTCTGCTAAGCTTGCTCGCAGTTCATGCTCATATTTGGTGGCACGATCAACGTCGTGCCATGGGTGTACGGACCAGAGATTTTACCCCTCGAAGCCAGGACACGAGGAACTTCAATCTCGGTGTCCGCTCATTGGCTCTGGGTAAGTGAAGTCCCACGTTGAAACAATTGGTGGTTGCTGACCTCTTGAACAGAACTTTTTCATTGTCATGATTACACCTGTGCTGATCAATCGCATCGATTGGGCAACATACATCATCTTCACCATCACCAATGCCGCATTCGTGCCCATTGTGTACTTCTTCTATCCTGGTAAGTCTCATTGCTGGCGAGTAGATTTCTGCAGACTAACATCAGCTCAGAAACAAGTAATATTAGTCTCGAAGACATTGATAAGCTCTTCTTGCCCGAGGATTTGCAGGACTTCGCTCGTCGCCACTCGATGGAGGGTGCTCCAGGTTCTGAGAGCAGCAAGGGAGAGACAAACAACGTAGTCGAGAAGATGGCATGAAACTGAAAAGTGGGAGATGATAAGCTGTCCAGGCACAGACTAGGCACGCACGCCGCACATGTGGTACGTGTGGCTTGCACTGACAGATCTTCTTATCGTCCGTCCGGCAAGCGCATACATTTGTAGCTGTGATGCAACTTCGCAAGAGCTGAACGTCGATTTGACATCATGCATGACGCGTGGAAGGTAGTTTTGCACTGCAAGACGAGTTCGTAGATGAAATAGTATGCTCTGCATCAAGTTACTATTTCGCATGTTTGCAATCCCGAAACCTATCATAGAGCAAGTCTTCATCCAATAAAACAACATTGACACCAACATGCCGTTTCAAGACCACGCCGCACAAATGGAAAAGGCATACGAACCCAGGCCTGATCCTCAAAAACTCACCCACAACGAGGAAGATCGCCAAAACAATGCATCCACTCAAGTCGATTACGAGCCTCACCCAGAATCGTCAATTCCCCTTTCGCCTACACGCCAGAAGATCGTCAACGCAATCACAAACCTCTACTCGGGCTCCTGTAAACACGGCGGTACAGACGAAGAGGACCTCAAGGTCTATGCTCCCGAGGCGGTGTACGATGATCCGTGGTCGTACTGTGATACGCGCTACAAGATCGCCGGGCAGTGGTATGGAATTCCCAAGATCTTCCATTCGAAGACCTTGGCTACCGAAGTCGTGCAAAACACAGATGCGTCCGATGTAGATCTAACCAAGCCGGGCGATGATGGGAGAATAGTCTTCAAGCTACGGCAGGAATATACTGTCAAAGCGATCCGACTGAGCAAACCTGTGAACAGCCTGGTCAGCTTGACTTTGCAGGAAGTAGAAGGAGAGGAGAAAGTCAGATACCACAAAGACGAGTGGAATGAAAAAGATTACGACCATCAGGGAATCGGTAGGTTTACGAAAGAGTTGAATGGCGATCATCTCACCAAAGTCACTCGCCCACCCAGTTGGCTCAAAGAGGGAGCAGAATCAGAAGGTGTGCCTTCGTCATAGGCTCCTCAGCGCGCAGTGGGGACTGTTTGGCGCAGGCTTTGTCAAGGACGGCTCTGTTGGCCTGCCGTCATAAGAAGATGATTTGTAGAGTGTTATCTTCACTCCAGCAACGCAACAGCTCTCATGGGGCCTCCACTCCCACCTCGAATCTTCAATGGGAAGCCTATGAAGCGGAATCTGCCTTGCCCTACTACCTGTTCAAGTTGATCCAAGCCTTCAATGTGCGTGATGTTGCGTTCTCCACAAGCGTTGTGCGCTTGGAATTTCGGCTCGCTTTCCGGAGCAGGACTTATTGCTTCAACGCCAAAGATCTTGCAGCCTTTATCTGCGAGCCAGTGTACTGCCCCCAGCGACAGACCGGGAAAGTCGTGTTGCCAGCGCGAATCGCTGAAAGCTACTCGTCTGTTGAATGCCATATCAATCAATATGGTGTCTCCCTGATGAATCTGCTCGCCCGTTTTCCGTAGCGCTTCTTCCATCTCTTGCACACTGATTGTGGCTTTTAGCTCTACGTGAGAGAGGTCGAGACAGATTGCTGAGGTGTAGAAATTGTCTAGAGACATTTTGTCGATGGATGGAGCACCTGGAGTTGGGTCAAAGTGCTTCGGAGCATCAACATGAGTGCCTGCATGGTCGCTCATCGACATGTAAAATGAAGCGGATCGAAGGGTCGTGTTGCCGGCCTTCTTTGGCTGGTGCGTGTCCCATGGCGTCAGAACGACTGGAGGATGGAAAGGATGAGCAGGACTTCGATGATAGAGCTCTCGACTCAAGTCGATCAGCTTCGGCTTCGTTGAAGCTAATGAGGCATGTCGTCTTCGAGATCCAAGGCCGGCCCAATGAGTACCTATGTCATATGCTGGCGTAAGTAGCGTCTTGCGTGTTAGCACAGTCTGGCGAGTCAACATATTGACTCTGAATTACGATGGTAGATGATGGTAACAAGACCATCCGAATGGTCCTTGTGGAGGGAGAGTCAGACCCTGATTTGTGCCCTCGTCTCAACCGGAGCTGAGTCCGTCCATTCTCTCGAGAATTTTGGCCTCGAAGCTCGCGCATACCTCTCGCCTTCCAGTCCTGCCCACGAAACCTCTACCCACAACCACACCACAAAACCGCCAGAATGCCCAAATCAAAGCGAAACCGAATCATCCACACATCCGTCGTTCAAAAGAAACCCGCCAAAGAGCGCAGCGAAGCCCTCTTCTCCAACATCCAAGCAGCAGCAGACGAATATGGCCACATTTTCGTGTTCGGCGTGGAGAACATGCGCAACACCTACTTGAAAGACGTTCGACAGCACTTCTCCGACTCACGATTGTTTTTCGGAAAGACAAAAGTCATGGCGAAGGCGCTGGGAAGCGCGCCAGAAGACGAGCATGCGCCGGGACTGTCGAAACTGACGGAACATTTGGCGGGGAATGTTGGGCTACTATTCACGAACCACGCGCCGGAGGAGGTTCTTGAGTTTTTCGAAGGCTTCATCGAGGTGGATTTTGCCAGAGCGGGTGTTGTTGCGCCGAGGACGTTCACGGTTCCTGCGGGCGTGGTATACTCAAGAGGAGGCGAGGTTGCTGTGGAGGATGATGTGCAGCTACCGCACAGTTTGGAAGTCATGGTGAGGAAATGGGGTATGCCGACAAGATTGGAGAAGGGAAAGGTGATGCTCGACCAGGAATTCACAGTGTGTCATGAGGGCAAGGAATTGAACAGCCATCAGACGGCGTTGCTGAAATTGTTTGGCGTGGCTCTGTCCGAATTCAAAGTGGACGTGCAGGCATACTGGAGCGCAGCTACACAGGACGTCACTGAGGTGGAACATAGAGACGGCAATGTAATGGAGGCATAGTGGCCTCTGGCATACGAGATCTGATATCCTCTGCTCCCAAACAGTTATGGTGCTGCAGTCGAGCAGTCTACAATCGATGTGCAACTTTGAGCTGGGGACTGTAATTAGGTGCACAGGCGGAGTTGGGCGCAACGCAGGAATGGGACACGCAAGTATTTTCTTCGATGCTTTGCAAGCGACTTGATCGCTACGTACTGGCACGTTGTCATAGCGAAGGCGCTGGCGGCGTTTGTGTAGACTCGACTGGCCTGAACTGAATCGGCCGGTCCAATGTCAAAGTCATATTTCCATTGCTCCACAACATGCGCCATGCTGCCATTCCATCCGATCGCCTGTTTTCATTGCCCGCGTAAAGTGTGACGCTCCTTCTAACTCCTCTTACGACTCAGTGGTGATCTTGGCCTTGCCGTTGGTGACCTTCACACCGAGCTGCTTGGCACGAGCAACAATCTCTATCCGCTTCCTCGAGGAGACAGCGTGGGCGATCCTACGTATCTGTCAGTATTCCAATGCGCCCAAGTCTCATCCCGAGGCTCGACGTACTCAGCGGCGTAGGTCTTGTTGTGCATGAGGAGGAGATCCAGGTCGCGGGTGTTGTTGACGAGGAAAGCCTTGTGGCCGGAAGGCATCATGTGGCGGGTCTTGATGTTGCTACCGTAGCCGATCTGTGTTCAGAGCGCCTGTTAGCCTTGTGGTCTCTGCTCTTTCATCTCTTCATCGAGGCCCAGTGTCCAAATCCTTCTCTTCATCCATCTTCACTTTGCCAACCCCTCATTCCCCATTGCTCGGTCTCCAACGCACCTTTGGCATAGCGGCCTGGCCTTTGAAGCGTCTGCGGACACGGTTGTCGATTCCCTTTGGCTTTCTCCATGATGGGTCGACACGCATGAAGCGGTCACTCTGGTGACGGTTGAAGCGCTTCGTGTGCTTCTTCACAATCGGCACGTGCTTCTTTGCGGCGACCATCTTTGCGAGCACAAGTCAGTATCCAGTGTGCGCGCAATGGAGTCGGTCGTGATACCTTTGCGGTGTTACTGTGGGTTAGTAAAGTGTCGACGTCTTCGTCAAACGTTAGACTTGGATTTCTCGCGAGTGGGCTTCGGCTTGCCAAGAACCACGACGAAATTGGGTAGCCTCACGTGACCAACAGCGACTTCCATCCCCATCTCTGTTCTGTCCTCCACAGACGACTTTACCTAATCTGCGAAAATAGCAAGTTTTTTCAGGAAGCTCATTACTCAACTGAAGCTATTTGCTAGACTACGCGCACTTTGCACAATTTCGCAACGCGACGAGTTCGAACGATGAGAAGCACAGGTTGTGGCCATATAGACATCTATCGCTATATTCAGCCTACACAATCCGACCTATGGCGGAGCCCTTCCACCCAGTACAACACCTCACCCCAATCTTATCAATCGATCAAAGCAGATTCCCGCCCTGGACTATCAGTAAAATTTACCAAGCCACTCCTCTTTCTTCCTTCCAGACTTGGTCTCTGATTCCGATCCCTTCCATCGCGTACGATTTCTCTATGCTGCGCCACGGCAGGCAAAGAGAACATATCCCCTCCTCGTTTCCAATTCTCCAACATGACCATCGTTTCCACTCTCAAGTCCTCCACAATCGCATCGACTTTGATGTCGTTCCTGTCGTATCCAAAAGGATCTTCCAGTTGTGCTCCAATAGCTTCAATGCCGTAGAGTGTGAAAGACACAATGCTGACAAGTAGAATCGACCACCAGCCCATCTCTTCGACAAGAGCGAAGGGCAAGACAACGCAGAATAGTGCAAGCACTTGTCGGGTATGGATGAGATAAGCCACCGGTAAGGGTGTCAGATGGATCGTTTGCTACCAAACATGGTCAGTGAATATTACTAGAGAGCCTAGAACAAGTTCTCAGCGTTCCAAATTCCGTCACTTACCATAGTCCCAAAAGCCGCCACGAGAGTGTTGAGCTGCACGGTCAACTGTGAGGCCTGCGGGCTGTGAAACCAACCTCGATCATGAGCTCGTTTGATATAGCTCTCGACTTGGACACTGAGCTGCAGAATCAAAGCTAGACCGGCTTCTTCGTGTCCCTTAGTACCGGGAGGTAGCAGTTCGTCATACTCAGGTTTATAGACCGAGACACTTTCTCTCCGATGCCGATCAACTTCCTTACGTGGCAAAAGAAAAGGAATCTCTTGTCCCCATTCTGCTCGCAGAGAGTTCTTCGCTGCGTATATCATGGCGAGCAGCAATCGCACTGTACGTTCCGTATCTGCTCGTTCGGCTTCTGTAGGCGGGGCACCGGCAGCTTTATATGAGCATGCGAGGAACGAGCGTGTCAGGTTTCTGATGTTTGTTTCGATAGTCGTGAAGAGCTGATTGCCTTGCCAGAAGCGGTCGTAGGATGTTGAGTTGCGGAAAACGAGCATCAGGCCAACGACTATGCTCAAACTGGGCACGGTGGCGGATGGAATCCCAAGGTTTCCATCTTTCTTCGCGTCCCAGTAGCATACTAGAGCTGCGAAAATGGCGTGCAGCGCGATAGGCAGGGCAATGTCAAGGTGGATGGCGCCCTTGATAAACCGGATAACCAATGGCCATCTTCGAGGCTTCTTTCTTGAAGAGTGGTAGTTGGGGAATGTCGGTGGACGGGTGTCGATGTGGCTTCGCGTGCCTCGCAGTCGTCCATTGGTAGGCATCTCTTCTAGACGGCAAAGAAGGTTGAAGTGCAGAGTTCTGCTTATCGGCTCGAGAGTGATGCTGATCTCTATGTTCGTCGCCCAGCCATGTACGTGTTATGCACGACGTCGACCAGGCCCGCGTCGAACAACCAGGGAACGCTTGCGATTATCTATTCAACTGAACTCCAGTCCTAGACAGCGCCCGATGCTGCCTGGGCCGCTTATCAACTGTGATCAAGAAGAATACGAGGCGGGTGGGAGGTGCGGAGTGGGCTGGTGCCGAAGTTGAAGCAGGGAGCGTTGTCGATCGGAGACATGCCACGACACATGCCATGATCCTTGTTGCACACCTTCGAAGCCGTCGCGGGGCTACCAGTTGTAAATGCAAAGCATGGTAGCGTTACACAGGGCTTTCCACGCTGACAGGGCCACGAGGGCCAATGATTTCTATGTCGGCATTGTTACTACTGCGGGACCAAAGCATGTCGTCGCAGTCCCCAGCTCAGACCTGAACCAATACCTTCAGAGCCGTAAGATTCCATGCACTGTGACGACTTTGTTGCTTTTCTTCAACACATTCTGAGTGGCTCTACGAGTCTGCCTCTCTCATATCATGTCGTGAAGTTCTTCGTTGACAACAAGCCTTCCGCACTCGTCCCATCTACTGCTTCGCGTTGATGATATCCACAAAGGCAGGCTTCAGGCTAGCACCACCAACCAAGAACCCATCGATATCCGCCTCCTTCGCGAGATCCTTGCAGTTCTTCTCGCTCACACTGCCACCGTAGATGATTCTCGTCTTCTCCGCAGCTTCGCTTCCCAACTCTTTCGCAATCCACTCTCGGATTCCCTTGTGCACCTCTTGCGCCTGCTCCGTGGTAGCGACCTTTCCGGTACCAATAGCCCACACAGGCTCGTATGCCACAACGACCTTGCTCCAGTCCTTGACGTGCTCGCTGACCGCCTTGAGCTGAGCAAGCACAACGTCCATCGTCTTGTTCGATTCACGCTGCTCCAACGTCTCGCCGCAGCACAAGATGACTCCCAGACCGCCATCGAGAGCAGACTTGGTCTTACTGGCGACGAACTCGTTCGATTCTTGGATGATGGTGCGACGTTCCGAGTGGCCGAGAATGGTCCATGTGATGTTCGAGTCCTTGAGCTGCTCAACGGAGATCTCACCTGTGAACGCGCCGTTGGGCTTGTCGAAGACGTTCTGAGCTGCGACTTCAACGCCTTTCCGGAGGTGCTCGCGAGTGAGGAGGAGGTAGAGCGATGGCGGGGAGATGACGACTTCGGTGTTCGGATCGACTTTGGCCTCGTTGAGGTGGAAGACGATTTCCTTGATCGTGGAAATAGTCCCGTTCCTGGTGATCCGTGTTCAGTATAGGTGTTTGGTGTGCATTTGGTGGTACCCTCACATCTTAAAGTTGCCTCCGACGAAGAATTGGCGTGCCATGATTGCGGTATTGTTGGCGGTTGAGTTCGTCGCGGTGGTTTGTGTTCGTGACTGTGTGTCTGTGGTCAATGGGCACGCAGAAGTTGGAAGAATTAAATTCTGCCTTGGAGGGGTAAAACTAGAATGCGCCAACGTGCCCGAACAAGGCCCAGTTTCATGCGCTCGGGTACTTTCGGGTGGCAGCAGAGCATCGTCCAAGAGAAGGGACCAGCAGCCAATGCATTCACCGTTGGCGCTGAGAGTGAGGCGAGGTTGGATGTGTTCTCATAATTTGACCTTTGCTACAAACACAGGTCCGCTCTGGTTCAACGCAACATGCTCGTAGCGTACATTCTCCTCCGAACCTACCTGCTACAAGTACAGACCGCCCCAGCCTGCTCGCACGAGCAAGGCGACGCTGGCCTCATTTAGAGCGTGCGCACATCCCAAAGTATAGAAGCAGTCATGCAAAATAGGGAAATGGAGCCTCCTTGTACTCGAGCCCTTTCCTCTCGCGCATCCATCTGGTGTCTCGTGGTACGTCCGTACAGTGTGTCGTGCGCGAGCCGGTACCTTACCCTTTGAGGAGGTAGTCCGACTCACCGTTGGTTGTGTTCCGTACATGAAAGCACTCGTGTCGAAGTGGTGTGCAGGCGGCGTAAGACACAGCTTGCTGTAGCCAGGAAGAAGGAACCTAGAAGGTAAGTGGCTGCAGTGAGCCGCCCTGATCAGTATACTTACCCTTAGGTCTTCGCGTCGTTAGTTTGGGGGATCTTACCAGTCTCCGTGATCCTTCTAAAAGCGCCGCCTCTGTCGTGCGTCGTCGTACCCACCTTCAAAGGGACGCTTCGAACCGCTGCTGTAGTCTCGGTCGCGGTCTCGATAGCCGCCTCCTCCGCGGTCTCCTCTTGGCGGAAGTGGCTCGTAGTTGGCATTGTCTCTGCCACCACCTCTTGGACCACGATCGTCGTAGCCTCGGTTGCCTCCGTAGCCTCCGCCAGAACGGGGGCCGGAGGGTGGACCATCTGGACCGCCACCATATCCGACGCCGCCATGGCCACCGCGATACCCGCCACCTCTGCCACCACGGAAGCCACCTCGGAAGCCACCACGGTCGCCGAAACCTCCTCGGAAGCCGCCGCGAAAGCCTGGGCCCGGTGGTGGCCCTCCGAAGCCCATGGGACGTGGGGGCTGCTGTTTCGTGTAGTGTCGTCCGCCCAGTCCGCCCCCGAAGCGTCTGGGACGCCATCCGCCGACTGTGCGACCACGCTCGACATCGACCAAGACCTGGCGACCCCGGATTCGGAGATTCTCGCAGTCCTTGTAGGCAGCTGTGAATGTGTTAGCAGTATCATACGTGGGCGATCAGACCACAGCGTACCTTTCATGTCTTTCTCGCGTTCAAACAAGATGAAAGCATAGCCTCTAGGCTTGCCCTTCTTCGTCGAATTCTCTCCACGATCAGTCACAATTCTGACGCGCTCGATGGGTCCGAAGCGACCAAACTCTTTCTCGAGATCCTTCGCCGTGCAGTCATATGGCAGTCGGCCTACGAACAAGGTCTTGAAAGCGTCTCCTCGAATGTTCTCGTCCTCAGTGGGCTTGTACAAATCCTTGTAGCCTTCCTCGAGCAGCCACTTCTGCTTCTCCTGCTTCTCCCTCATGACGCGATCGCGCTTCTGCAAGCCGCACTCCGTCACAACCTCCTCCTCCGCATTCTCTTTCTTCACCTTGAGTTCGGACAAATATCCCGCAATGCCATCAATCCTGTGGGTTCTGCGATCTTCAGGCGCGTGATCAGCCGGGGGCATGTACCGAAGCGGAGGTCGCGGCTGGAAAAGTGCCAGCAGGTTGTGTGGAAGTCGATCCGTCATGGCTGCTGACGAAGCGCGCACAGGCGATGGAGCCTGCGCGAATGTGGGATTGTATTCCTATGTCGATGACTGGTGTGCTACTGGCTCGAAGACACCGCGCTGCGGTTTGACGCAGCTGATGGATGGAAGCCCTGTACTTCGCGGTTAGTCCAGTTGTGCGCCTGGACTGGCGACGCTACGGCGATGGGAATGGCTCGGCGCTGGCAGTCGGCACTGACAACTGGAGTCGGCGATCGGCGTTCGCAACGGAGGATGGCAATCGGACGCTGGCAGGCGCAAGAATGGTGTTGATGGACGCGTGGAAAGGAGCGCAGCGCTTGTTTGTCTGCTAGTTCGTGTGCCAAGGCCGCGTCAAGGCTCCTGCCGCGCTTCTCCACGACACGACACAAGTGTATGCCCACGCAGCAGGAACACGGCGGTCTGGTCACCTGCGATGAATTCTCAGCTACAATATTATTATCATCGTTCGGATCCAACAGGCCGCCCGAAACACGATCCGCGGAACGAATTTTTCGATGTCTGCCGACGTGGAAGGACCTCGTTCATGTTCTGTGTTTCCTTGGTCTCTTATGTGATCCATAGCGAATCATCTTTTTGTTCACTTGCAACATGCTCTCGCTAGAAATTAACTACTGGGTATCTATGCTGCCTTTTGGTTGTGACACTCCGCGTGCCCGATCTTATGAATGCCTTGCTAAACGCTTCACCATAATCATGATCTCATATGCCGTGTGACGAGGAGAGGCGATGGGTCCATCCAGTCTTATGAGGATCTGCCCCCCCTATCTCGAAATTGCTGAGTTACGCTCGCAAGACTGTTCACACTCTGCATCAAGACTCTGACATCAGTCTCGAGCTTGTTCATGTTCGTCAACTGAACCGTGCCCTCCTCAAGCATGCTCTCGCAGCCCTCGATACGACGCGTGTGATTCGAGATGTCTCCTTTCAATTTGTTCGTCTCTTCTCCGAGCTCTTTCTGCAAAAGTTGCACTTGCTTCGTGATCTCCGCCACGTTGCTAACCACGCTATCAACAGCCTTGCCAAGCGCAGATAGCCCCCCTTGGATGGAGGTGACTTCATTCCGCAGATTGGTAGCGACGATATGAAAGCTTTTCGCATCGGGATACATGATGGTCATCTGATCGACCATCTGCTTGACAATTTCGTCCGTGACGAAATTGTTAAACTGTCGTTCGTGCCGTGACACGATTCCCTTCAACGCCTCCAAATCGTTGCTCCATCTGCCCGCGAGAGCATTAGCAGCTGTGGGCGGTATGCCATTAGTTTGCGGATACATCTCATCCTCGTCATTGCTAGGCAGGACGGGTCGCCAGACTGGCGTCCGCGTAGCCGATAATTGCGTCTTAGAGACTCGCTCCGACTCAATTTTCTCCAGCTTCTCTTGGAGCTCTGCAACCGTTTTTCGGAGGCTGTCCAGCTGTTCTGTTGATACTGTGCTGCATTGAGATTCTTCGATCCTTTGCAGGCGCTCGACGAGATCTCTAGCATTACGGTCGAGTACATCCCTAGCCTCTGCGAATTGATTCTGAACGGCAGTGATCCGTTCGCTGACCTGGCTTTCATGCAGACGCAGCGACGTTGCGTAATCATTGCTAATCCCCTGTTTCAGGGTGTCTCTGGCATCGGCTAGCGTGCGATTAACTTCATCTTGCTGCGCAGTGATTTTCTCATTCACATATTTGAAGTTTTCGTCTCGGGCATCAGCTAGCGTGCGTTTTATTTCATTGTGCAGCGCAGTGGATTCTTTTCGCACCACAGTGATTTTTTCTTCCACAGACTTAACCATTTCGTTGTTTTCGTCGCGGTTATCTGTTTTGAGCTCGTCGAGGCTCTCTCTAAGCTCATCGAGACCTTCAGTCAAAACTTCCTGGCGGCGCTCTAGCTCAGCTAGATCATCTGACTGTCGCTTGCTAGATGCATCCGCACTGCGTGAAGCCACGACTGCTTCAACGCGTTCGTGCGATGGTGCGATATCGTTGTTAAGCCTGAACGAATCCGGCACGACTGGTTCAACGCGGTCTTTCAATGGTACGATAGCGTTGCTAAGCCTGGATTGCTCGACCTCGAGTGTGGCAAGGCGGTTCGTCACATTCTCGGCGAACTTAGATGACTCAGTAGCCAGCCGAGCATTCTCCGCGCCGAATGCGTCGCATCTTTTCTTCAACGGGTCGATGGCCTGGCTAGTATCACGGGACAGTGTCTCGACTGCTGCAAGATGCTTCAACGACTCCTCGGACAGCTGATAGACCCTGGTGGCTAGGGAATGCCAATTCTTGCGCAGAGCTGCTAACTCGGCAGGCCCTTCCGATTGTGACTTTTCAAGCTGCGCAAGCCTGGTGGGAAACTCAGAGGCATCCACAGCCGACGGCTTGTTTGAAACGCGCTCCAAGGCGCGTACTTTCTCTTCTAGCTGTGCGATTTGGGACTGCAGTTCCAAAGGACTAGGTCCATCTAGAACACTAGGCGCACTCGGAGGAGGTACGTTATTCCTCGTCGCGCTCGAATTGAACAGACTCGCAAGTGAGTTCAGTGTTACCCTCTGCTCAGGAGCTCGCTCGCTGACTTTGCGCTCAATGCGCTCGACTTGCTGCTGAGCTCTAGTTCGAGCCGCGGTCTTCTGTTCCTTGATGGCTGGAAAGTCGTTGAACTGATGTTCAAGTAAGGAGTACTCTCTGTCAGCCCGCTCTCGCTCTCTGTGAGCCGATTGAAGTTCCAGTCGCAGAGCCGCGGCCGAAGTGCAGGCCTCAAAGAAATTCTCGAGCGTAGTAGTGGTAGATGGGCAGTCAGTATTAGTGTCGGAGCGCAATGAGGATCCAACACCATTGTGAGTGACTGGGCTTAAGGCTGTGGTGTCTCCGGCATGGCGCTTGTTTGAAGCAAGGCGTCCATCAGGCGACCGGCTTGGTGGTCGTTTGTTTGGGTTCAAGCGCGGATCGCGATGTTGAATGCTCGCCATCGCACTCACGCACGCCAAGTGAGGGACACATGGGACTTGAGAGTGCGACGGACAAGTAGAGCGATGCGCAGACGACACGCGTTTGTTGTTGCGGCGAATTCCACAAGATGCACGTTGTGTTGGGTGAAGCGCGCAGTCTTTGTGTTTGATTTGCGCCAAGCCGGGCATCGGGTGGTACTAGCGCCGCTTAGTCATCGACCTCCGTGTGGCCCTGGCGTCTCTTTTGACAGATCGTGGCCTTCCTCTGCACCTCTTCTCCTTCTTGCCTTCCTCGGCTTGGCGAGCAATTTCAAGGATATGTTGTGTTGTAAAGACAAAATTGCCCTGCACTGCAACCCTCTTGCCCTTCGCACGTTTCTTTCGGGTCTGCAGAGGCTTCTGCGTGAGCATAAACATGAGTTCGAAGCCATGGTAGCAGCTTTGCCCAATTCCTGCGACGACCCCGTCAAGACTATTTGGCATGGTACAGTTGCATCTCTTCGGCGCGCTTTCGGCGACGAGTTCTACTCTGGCGACCGAAGACTTCATCAAGATAGGCATCAAGATGAGGGATCTGTGTGCTGCAGGTAAACTCACCATTCTCCCTAGTGGGAGTCCGCCATGGACACGCAAGATGTCAAGGCTACTTTGTATGGCCGGCAAGCTCAAATCCATACACCGCATTGGAACTCTAGCACAAACTGAATATGCCTTACCGAACGGCACTAGAAGACTACATCTGTAGGCCCTACAAGGAGTTCGTCGAGCACGCGCGACGTAAGCAAGATACGTACACGTAGGCAGCTAGCCGCACCATCACGGGCTAGAGACGTAATCCTCAGAAGAAGGGAAACACCAACCAGAACTCCGGTAACCAAGGCCGTAGTAGTTCTAACAACCAGAATGGCAGCCGCGATCAGAAGCGCGACTACACCAACTTGGCCGCAGTTTCCATCGATGAAGCAGTCCGTGTGATCCCTCTGAGATACAAGGGCAACCGCAAACTCGACGACGCCGCCCGCGCTCAAGTCAGCGCAGGCAAGATGTGCAGCCGTTGCCGTAACCCATGGCATACGCACTTTAGCGACTGCGTTGTCGAGAAATCCAGGGGAAAGTTCATGTTTGGCCCAGTGTCCCAGGACACCCCTATGGCCGATTTCCTCCGTAATGGCTACGCGGCTCAGCTGAGTGCAAGGACCCTAGTCTACCCCCGGCGTCAGACGCGCCACTCATGATCACTGCGCCCCCTTCCAACCAGGGAAATAGGGAGTCTCAGAACTAAGAGCCCGTTCGGTTATCGACTTCTCAGTGTCAGAAGGCAGTGGGTACACCCCTTGATTAGCGCTTGACTTCTGATTTAGCGTTCCGAGTGATTAATGACACTGAGAAGTCACTGGCGTTCGGTTAATTTACTTCTGATTCTCAGTGATATCTAAAGGGGTTTAGCTCGTTGTCTTGTCCGCGGAGGTGGAGGCAGTGACACCTCTCGTTGTTGTTCGTGACTGTCAATCAATCAGCCATGGACCTCAACAGCGTTCTGAACAGTGACGGTTCCGGTCACGAGTTTGATGATTACTCTGCCTCTCAACTGGGTAGTCAGTCGTTCGCTACCTTCGACTTTGGCACGCCATTTGATTCCTCGCAATGGCCGCCAACTCCTGTACCTGGAGGCACTGAATGGGTACCTCGAACGCCGCCTTCTACGTGGCTATATTCAGAATAGCGGCAGCGACAGTACCCACTGCGTAGCCAGAAGGACGAGAGGGAGGTACTTCTCACGAGAAGGCGATTTAGCGTGGTTTTGACTGACACCTTGCCAATTACAGGCATATAAACGAGGTATCCACTTTACGGTGAGAAGCTGTCATTCTCACGAGAATGAGAATCAAATTGACCGAACAGGACTGCCTTCTCACTATAACTACCCCTGCAACAGGTCGCTGGAAATGAGAAGTTTTTTAGCCGAACGGGCTCTAAGGCGCGTTGCTGAGGCCCCTACCACGATGAAAGAAGAAACGAAGAAACTACAGATGATTGCAACTGAGCACCTTTGTGCCCTCGAGAACCCCAAACATAGCGATCATATGGTTCTCTTCAGCCAGATAGACAATGCTGGAACTGTAGATACGAAGAAACCAAAACCGACAGCAAAGACTCTTTTTGACACAGGTGCATCATCGCAGTTCGTCAGCCCTGCTTTTATCAAAGCGCACAAAATCAAGGATATGTTTCGACTCAGTTCCCCACGGAACCTGAGGCTCGCAGATGGCTCTATCAAACCCATTACGCGAATGGCTCGGCTACGCATGACCATTGACATCCACACAGATGATGACTATTACTACATCACAGAGCTGGGTACTTACGACGCGGTCTTGGGCATGGCGTGGTTCCGCGAGCACGACCCGAGTTGAAGTTCGGTCAAGACACAATCACCTTCAACTCCCCTAACTGCTGTCTCAATCACAATACCGGAGGCACCCCATGTTGCCTGCAGGTCAAGAATGGCAAAGCCAGAGAAACCACGCGAGGTGGTTCCGACGATGTGCGGGCAGTCAGCGCGCGCGCCTTTCTCAAAATGGCGGAACGCGCTCGCAATAGCGTACTCGACGACATGCAGAGAGAGCGAGAAGAGATGTTTGTACTCTGGCCAAGCGAACTAAGAGCCCTTCTACTCAGGAGCTCAGGTCAATTGGAGAGCCAAGCCAGCAAAAACTAGCTCAATTGACGTCTTGTCTACTGAGCTCGAGCTCAATTAACCTCGCAAAAAAAAAAGTGGAAATTGCGCTCAGCTCGAGGTTTGCTCGCAATTAGCCGAATCTGACGGTTAGCTAGCGAATTGACCGCTGACCTCTCGAGACGTGAGTAAAACACTCGTCCGTGCGCAACTCGATTGACCTCTGCAAATCACAGGTCAATTCAGACTCAATTAGCCAACTAGCAACTAGCAACTAACCGCGGAGCAGGGCCTAAGGAGAATTCGCGCAGAGCCCTTGACCGTGTAATCCGAACATGCCTTAGATCACATGTCTCAGACATCCTTCGACACATGTCCACTGCCATAGTAGCTGCGCGAATGTCCTACCGGCATGTAGCGACTGCGTCTGATTATGACAGGTCTCTACTCATGCGGTGCATCGGACCGCGCTTCCTCGCTAACTTAACGTTACGTTTACAGCCAGTACCAGCATCATGGTAATACGAGCCGATGTCGTTGCACTGTCGTCGTGTTGGTTTATAATGCCCGTGACTGACCGAAAGTCGCCGGGATTAGCACCGCCGGGGCCAGTGGCTACGTCGGCTGACCGTTCTTGCCCTTTCGATAGAAATAATATCCGCACGAGCCGGAAGCTAGGGTCTTCTTTCCTGATGACAGGCGTTGAAAACAATCCTACATCTCCCCCGACGGGGAGACCCTACACCGCCTTTCGATGTTCCTTTTGTTAGCAGTCGATGACCTTAGTTGATGAATTTCACTATCTACAGCTGCCGATCAACGCAATCCTGTCGAATGGGTTCGCGGGGCAGAGGCTGCATTATATATCCCTTATGCAGCCATTAAATCCTTGTTCCTTAACCCGCTAGTAGGGTAGAAGTCATGCGGCAGGCCCAACAAGCAATAACTACAGTATGTCCATTCGGATGCCTGTCTCTTATAGTGCATGGCTGTCAAATCAGCGTCTTATATTACGGTCGATCAAACAGTCTCAGTTGCCTCGCAAATGCACTGACATTGTTGAGCAGATACAATATACTCGACAGGGTACGTGAGCCGAGCCAACGATATAAAAGAAAGCAGCACGGTCAAGCTCTAGTCCACGACACCGAATTTCCAGTTGAACTCCAGTCTTCTATCATAGTTCATCGTCCGACCCCATCCAAATTCACCCGACATGAAGAACATCGCTATGCTCGTCGCGACTTTGCTCGCTGCAGTTATTCCTGCCGCATTGGCCAGTGCGGACTGCTGGAACTATGACTGCAACCAGTCAGGTTTCCTTACCAAGGATGCTTGTACCTGCAGCTATGACGGGGAGAATGGTAACGATGGTATTTGCAATGGTGGCGGCAACGATCCCGGCGTTAGTATCTCATTCCAATGTTTGTTTCCCGTTCACCCGCTTACAGTTATAGAATTGCCATATTCCTTGAGACCAAGCAGGCTCTGTTGCCGCCTATTGACTGCAGCCTTGGCTTGGTCAGAATGAAGTCCAAATTACACCCTTCCAGGATTCACCTTGGCCCCGCACATGGTTTCAGGAAGTAGCTCAACGTAGACTGGAGGGAAGCGAAAGACGGATTTGTAATTCGTTGCATGCACATGTGTCTACCAGCTGTTACAACGAGGCAATCGGACATAGAATTCTCTTACGAGAAACCATCACTTTTGTACTCGTTCCTGTCAGAACGCGCTCGTTACCTGTGGATGATTATCGAACGTGTGAAACGCTGCACGCGGCAGCTGGCGGAGCGGTCGTAGCCCCGATGGGCTCCGCCAGTCCTCTGAACGTCGGACGACAACTCGCCGACTTTGTTATTCTAGACCGCTCCTGACTGCTTGGTGTGCAACGCCTTCCTGGCGACCACCTGCTCACTAAGACGTATGAGGGAGCTTAAGGACCCAGTGGTGCGTAACGCGTAGTGTGTTGCTGCAGGTAGGGCGTCTTTCGGCTTCGAAAGCGCGCATTTCACTCCAATCAGTTTCTCGCTCGTGCTAACGGCTGTCCGCAGGTCGGTACATCCGCTGGTCGCCGCTCTCTCACGTTCGTCCTCGACAACACCGTTGTTTACCCGATAAGAAGGGTGCACAGTGGACCAATGGTGACAGAAGGCCGTGACATGGGTTGTTCGCCTCACATGCACGAATCACAGCGGCTCGTCTGTTGCGTTGTCGCTTTGCCGCCCTGCAGGCCTTCGTCTCAGGCAACAAGACATCGTGCTCGATTCATTACATATATGACCTGTGTTCAAGATTGCTGCTTCCCGCATTGTCCAAGCACGCTGGTCTCCCCAAATGGCATCTGACCAGATTGTTCAAGGTCCTGAGCAAGGCATCAACACAACAGTGGATGCTCTGACATTGGTGGAACTCCCTCTCCGCCCCTATCTGGTTGTTATCATAGACCTACGGTATCACGATTACCACTGGCGGCTATGTTGCGACCTCCACAAAGCGGAAACGCCTCTCCCAATCAGCTGTATGGAGGCTGGGCGCTGCATATCTACACCTATCTGCTTGGCATACTCGCCTGTCAGTTGCCCGTGAGCTGAGCAGACTTGGCTTTCTGGCCGAGTAGCCGAACATATCCATGAACGGCGAGCCTTAAACTGCGGTATGACCTTGGACCGTGATGGCAGCATAGTTTTTCTAGACTACTGGCCCAACATGACTCCAACTGGGAATGTCGCTACAACAGGCGAGCAGGACATTATGCCCGATCACAAGTTGAAAGACGGAGAAAAGACGATGATTGCCACAGATCTTGAACGCCTGCCGTCAAAACAAGAGGGTGAAGTCATCGATGTCAACGAAACAGACTATTCGCCAGCAGAGTACAAGAAGATCTTGAGGAAGATCGACAGATTTCTGCTTCCACTTATGTGGTTTTGCTACGGCATCCAGCAGACCGACAAGACATCCCTCGGCACTCAGGCAATCTTTGGCCTAACTGAAGACACTGGACTAGGTACGCGCGCGACTGTATTGCCAGACTATCGCTGTACCAATTACTTATTCCACTCCAGTTGGGCAACAATATTCGTGGCTAACAACGATTTTCTACATTACCTACCTCATCGGCGAGTTTCCGTCCAACTTCCTGCTGCAACGTTGGTCACTTGGGCGTTCGCTATCGATATACGTAAGTGTAGTCGCTAGAAGGCATCCTCAGACGGCCAAAAAGCTTGTCTTAGATAGTTCCGTACCTTTAACTCACTGCTCCCAGATGTTCGGCTGGGGTAAGACTTCTCCCTGTTCGCTCGCGCCAGAGAAATGAATTTGACAACGAAGGCGTCTGTGTGACTTGCATTGGAGCAGCCCGGAATTGGACTCACCTAATGGTACTACGCGCACTTCAAGGGTTTTTCGAATGCACAATTTCTCCTGGCTTCGTCTTGGTCATCGGCAGCTGGTACACCAGAGACGAGCATTCCTCCCGTTCGCTTTTCTTCCAATCGGCCAACGCGGGCTTTGGAATTATTTCGAATTTGAGCATGTACGGGATCGGTGATCACGCTCAGAAATACGGCGGTCTCGCTCCGTGGAGGTGCATTTCGCTCTTCCTCGGCTCATGCACGGTGGTCCTGTCCGTCATCTGTTTTCTCATGCTCGGAAGTCCAAAAGAAGTCAAGTGGCTCAGTAATGAAGAGCGAAAGATTGCGTACGTGGTACCCTCCTCATACATTACGCAAAGCTGACCGCGGTCAGGCAAGCACGCATCGTATCCAATAAAGCCGGCAGAGATGTGACTGGAGTGCAATGGTCCTGGTCACAGGTAGCGGAGGCATTCCATGACCCCCAATTGTGGTTCAGTATGGGTAAGAAGCCAACATAGGCGTTTGGTCGTCACTGAGACTAACAGCCGGGTAGTCAACGCGTTCCTCTCTTCTGTGCCAAACGGGGGACTGACAACTTTTGGAAACATTGTACTGAAAAGTTTCGGTTTCACTGAGCTGCAAGTCTTGCTTGTAGAGATTCCACGTTCAGGTGAAATTCACCTACTTGCCCTTTGCGGTGGACAAATCTCTAACGAGGAGGCAGTAATCTCGGTGATCATCTTCATCATCGTTGGCATCTACACCCGTAAGGTTCCAGAGCGACGGATGTACATCATGGCGGCTGCTTGTATTCCACCATTTGTCGGTCTGCTGGCCATGTCGTTGCTGCCGAATACTCCTAAGTATCAGTATGATCCTCCCCCTTCTACCATGTTTGCAATGATCAAAATGGTCGCTGACAAAAATCTCAGGTGGACGAAGTGGGGCATTTAAGCTCACCCAACCCAACCCCTTTTGTCGGAGCATATGGCTCTGCCATTCGTCCCCAGCGCCACATTGCGTCTCAACTGCTGCTAACCTTGTAACGCAAACTCCAGGTACGTAATAACAGTCCCCTTCGTCCTCGCCCTCTTCCTTGGCTGGACGCTCATCCCACCCAACGTCGCCGGCGGGACCAAGAAGACCATCATCTCCTCAGCGACATTTGTCGGCTACTGTGTGGGCAACATGGCCGGCAGCCAGATCTTCAAAGCCGTAGATGCCCCTCGATATGTGCCTGGTACAACCGGAGCTTGCATTAGTCTGGGAATGGAATTTGTGCTCATTTGCACGTGGCGGCTGTACTATGTGTGGCAGAATCGGAGACGCGACCAAGCAGCCGTGGCAAGCGGGGTTTGCAAAGAAGAGCAAGAGAGGATTGGGAGGGAGATGGGCGAGCAGAATATGACTGATTTGCAGAATCCTCACTTCCGGTATACGACCTAGCAGATGGAACGAACATAGACATGATTGAATAGATCAGACGAAAGATCACATTTGATAGAGGACGAAGGACGCGAAGACATGGACACAAGAACTTGGTTGATTGGAGTAAGCCGCAGGCAACTTTTTCCTTCATGCTACATCATCTCGTGGCTCATTTCTCGTCTCTGACCGGCGCTACATTTTATCAAACACTGCTGTCCCAGTCAACCCCTTCTTCGGGTTTCCATGATATCTTGCATCATCCTTATCAGTGAGCTCCGCATCGCTGAAGTCAGGGCCTTGCAGAAAAGAGCTCTTGTCCCCAGTCACACTGTGCATCATGTCAAAGCTACTTGCAGTCGAGCTCGCACTGGGGCTCGTCGACCTTCCTTCGCGTGCCTGAGGGAGAGAGTCATTGAAAGTACCGGCAGGCAAGCCGACCTCTTTAGACACTTCTCCGACCCACAACTGGCCACCATCTCGAGCTTTGGTCCTAGCAACCTCTCGTTCTTCGAATTTGAAGCGTTGCTGACTGAGATCTAGATTGCGACGATGCCATTCGCCAACGAACATCCCATCTGGGTCAGCCTCGTTACGAACCTTTGTCCACTGCTTCAGTCCATCGCCGAGCATGAGGCTGATTTCGTCCGCGGAGGTGAAAGTAAAATTCTTGGCGTAATGTGGTTTGCCGCCCATTTCGCGCATTAACCATTCGAACGCTTCATAGTATCTGTCTCGACAAGGCGGGTCTTGTAAGTAGGCACGATAGAGGGTAGCGTTGAGGTAGAGGGTGGGGCCTTCCTCATCCGTGTTGTCTAGATAGGGTCGCACGCGATCGTCATCTTTCGATGTGTCACTGATTCGAACTTCGATGGGGCAGTGGACGTATAGGCCTTTGCTAGAGAAAGGGATCTCGTGATTCCGTTTCGGCTCCCCGTTGAGCCAAGCGGAGAGACGACTGATGGCTTCCGGGCCGTCACGGAGCGGCAAAGCCCATTCGTTCACAAATTGGCTATACAAACAGTTCATGAGCAGTCCAGTCTGGAGAGGCTCAACAGCGGAGGTAGTGGTGCCCGTCTGGAAACCGTACTGCATGCCGAAGACGAACCACTCCACCCACGGGAGAATGAATGGCGCATAATTCGACAACCACAGAAGGTTGTGGTAAGTGTGGAATCCCACAGAGCCACCGTACCAGCTTTCGGTAGCAGCGCGAAGTGGTTTGTCCGTCTTTTCAGCAGACCATACGATTGCTCGTTTCATATAGGGCATCCACCAGACGCGAGTGAATTCCTTCTGCGTCCAAAGGGTGTTATCCCAAGTATCCAGGATCTCACTCAGCGGCCGCAACGTCTGAGTCCATTCGATGTTGCATGCATCGGTCATTTGAAACTCCACCTCGACGATAATTCCTAGTGCGCCCAGCGATACTAGCGCAGCGCGGAAGAGGTCTGAGTTCTCGTCTTTTGAACATTCCACGGCTTGTCCGCTCGCGAGGACAATGCGCAAGCTTCGAACAGAGTCGCTCAGCAAGCCATGCCACAAGCTGCTGCCGTGCGTTGCTGTTGCTATAGCACCAACGATACTTTGCTCATCGATGCTACCGAGGTTCGGCATGGTCAAGCCGTGCTTGTTGGCCTCTTCATTGAGTTTGCGTAAGCGTATGCCACCCTCCACAAGCAGTGTCTTGTTCGTTTTGTCAACTTTCAGCACTCTCTGGTATTCGTCCAAGTTGACCATCCAGCTGCTCGTACACGTTAAGTCGCTCGGAGAGTGGCCGCAGCCCACAACTACGATTCTGCGGCGGCATTTGCGCGCGAGGTTCACCACCTTCTGCACCTCAGCTAGGCTTCGGGGCCGGATGTAGAGTTCCGGACGCGACTGGAACGTTTTGGCCCACGTGTGGTGGACGTGTCGGTCGGTGGCGCGAAAGGGGACTTCGGGCTCGGTGTGCTGCGCTTCGAACTGGATCTTCTCCATGGTGGACGACGTGGCGGCGGCGGCGGCGGCGGCGGCGGCGGCGGCGGCGGTGGTGGTGGTGGTGGTGGAGCTGCGGGCGTTGCGAAAAATGAACGTGGTCGGGCGCTTGCTACGCGCGGGTGGTCACGAGCTCAACTGACGACTTTCCGCATCATCGTCCGCAGCTGTTGCCCATGGCGAAGTCTCTCATGGCGAAGGAAAATGCGAAGGTGGTGTGTAAGTGAATTATGTCGTTGTCTGCCCGCGCCGAGATCCAGGCCTCGCTGTTCATCCTGGTCGCGCGCCAATCACATGCGAGCGCGTCCGAGCTCGTTGACGACATCCTCGGACCAGAGGACTTCTTCAAGCTCACCGTTTGCTGTTCCGTGCGCATCTCGTTCAAGTACATCTCCCTACGCTGGGTGGACATTGACAAGACATGAGCAATGATCGATTTGAACCAAGTCATTCGCCACCATATGAGTTCCCCTCTGAGCGAACAGTCAAGTGCCTCCGTGGCCTCCCCACCACCCTGCCGTTGGAGGCACATCGCGGACTCCCCGCCGGAACTATACACATTCAGGTACTATAGAAATCAATCCCATCCTGAATCGCATCATGGATACGATCAACAACCTCCTGCGCTCTCACAAAATCCGCCGACAAATCTTCCTGGACAGCTGCCGAAAAAGTATCATGATCGTCCAGCAGAATAATCAAAGCTCCCAAGATAACCGGACTGAGGCCCGCTTCGTCAAATACAGGCTTCTTCTCTTTCGTGATATCCACACTGACCGGGATCGATATGCCGACTGTGTCAATTACTGTTTGCACAATTGCCGTGGATTCCTCCGCCGTAAAATCAGTCTGTCGAATGTTGGCGTTCGCGAAGCCTTTGCGGTTCGCGAGGTGAATAGCTGTGAAATCCCCAGCCAGTGGAACTGCGGTTGAGGGTTCCCCATTGTAGGCCGAAAGATGCTCGCTGAGAGATTTAACGCCAGTGTGGATATTGATGACATCTTGTTGGATAGTCTGGGCTGTTACCAGTTCTTGACGAGTGACGAGCGTCGCTGGTGATGCGATGGCAAAGGCGGCCACCAGTATGACGGGTAAGAAGCCAGAAATTGGTGCCATGGCTGAGAGCTTTATGCCACAAGGTCAGTCGGTAATATCAATGCGCCTTCTCTACATGCTGCACTCGGGTCGCTACTACTCCTTATAACCTGCTGTCTGCGGTGGCGTGGGAGCAAAAGCACGCGTTGCAGTAGCGCTGTTGGTGGACGACATGAACGTGTCTTGCCTCGGCTGACGATCGCAACCTGATACGAACATACCCAAGAAGCCGTGGAATCTGGGCAAGTTCATGGAGCGTAGGGCACGGTTTTCTTCAACGATTTGAGTTCCTTGCTATAATTGCGTGCCATTGCTATCCACCCCGAACACTTGCTTCGTTCTGTCAAGCTCACTGTCGTAATTTCTAGCATCAAAAACTCTTCGCAAACGCAACAATATCACGGATGGCCTTGTTGTGCACTTCGGGCAACAGTTGTCGAAACACCAAAGATGAACCATGCACGAGGCCCAAATTGACCTGCGCGTGAACTTCGACGCCCGCAGCAAGCAGCTTGCGATAGTACGCCATGCCTTCGTCTCTCAACGGATCGAGCTCGTCCATAGTCAAGATGTGGGGCGGAAGACCTTTGCAACTCTCGATTGTGGCGAAGTATGGCCACGCGAGGGGGTTCTCTGCATCGGCACCGCTGTAGTAGACACCCATTCCGACCTGAAAATAAATCGTCAAATCAGCGTGCACTCCAGACGCTTTGTGCTGTGCTGTAACTCACCATTTGCTCATGATTCAGGAAATATCCGTCACACTCGTACAAGCTGGGTAGTTCTTTCACTTTCCGTGAATCTGACCAGCCATAACCTAGACTCGGGTCATGTTGAATCAGCATACGTCTCAGCCACACGTTGTGTGTCGCTCACAGATTCCTTACCATTGCTGATGTAGGGAACAGCGCCGTACACTCCTGCGATCTGACCGATCCAACCTTCTTGATTCGCTTTCAATGCTGTAGCAAGCGATAAGTTGGCGCCTCCACTTTCGCCTTGGAGCACGATATTGCTGATTTGAAGCTGATCTCTGTGCTGATAGATATATTGCACTCCTGCCGCACAATCGTTCAATCCTGTCGGAAAAGGATAATGTTTGCCGTTGTCGTAAGCGTTGCGAAAATCGAGTGCGATGGCAACCACGCCTTTCACAGCCATCGACTTGCACCATCGGCTGTGCACTTTGTTGGCAGTGTTGAGGATAACCATGCCGCCGCCGTGAATGTAAATCACAGCCGGGAGTTTGCCAGACTGCTCGGCGGGCCGATAAATGAACAACTGGCGTTCAGTACCGTCGGAGCTTGTGAATTTGACAGTCTCTTGCTTGATCTCGATTTCTTGAGCATCCTCGGGTAGGTCGTTCGGCATCATCTCGTACATCTTTTCCGTCTGAGCATGACTCTTCGCCATCTGGGCCGTGGAGCATAGCTCTTCGTGGCTGATGCCTTCGTATGGATTGGCTTGGCTGCCGTCTATTCCAAAAGCGCGGAAGACTTCGACAATCTTGGGATGTGCTCGTGGTTCTTGGAATAGCTTCATATTTGGGTCGCCGAGGCGACCCGGGCGTGTGTACTGAGTTGCAATGTCGCTGGCATCTAGCCCTTGGGAGGTTAGGCTATCGTTTGGAGCCATTCTGGTAAGCAGTACCGAGTAAGTCAGTGCAAGAGCGATACATTCAGCTTTCAATTATAGGCCTGTAGGATTCCCTTGTGGAGACATTGTTGAAGCGAGGTCCAGAGCTTCTGGCTAAGCTAGTCCGCATGCAATTGAAGACCCGCTCGTCATGCACGGCGCAACGGTATTCGCACGGGAAACCTCGCTTGCGGTCATGTTGTGACAACTACGGATACGCTATTGTGCAACTGTCAACGAGAAGTCAAGGAGTTTCGATAAGAATGCTGACCAAGCATATCTTACTCAGCGATGATGAGATGCATGGACAATCACGGAGCAGAATTGAAACGCGCGAAGGCTCACAAACTACAACAGGCTCAACCACAAACTGAGTTTGCACAGGTCAAGACTATCTCGATCGCTCCACTGAAAATGATTCAACAAGCGCAGGATCAGTCGAAAGTATGAGTGCTTTGCAGGAGCGAATGCGGCGAGAATTACGCATCTGGAAGTCCGAGCAGTCTTGTGTCATTATTGCACCCCAAGAGCCTGGAGTACAGTGGCAATACTTGTCGTTCGGGGCAAGTGTAATCTCAGCCGCCATTGAAGATACCCCAGCGTTCTCAGCCGTCTGACTGTCTATTCCGTCTGTCTTCATCGAGCGATTCCGGATCACTCTGCAACATTTCCTCAAAAAGTCATCAATATGCTCGTTCTCCAACCTCGGATTGATTGAATGAATCTGATGCCACCCATATTATCTTTCGGAAGTCCTTCATATTGCAAAACTTCTTTGTGATCGAAAAAGGTGACAGAACTGGCATCCACATCTGCGTCGGCATGATATGGGCAGCTGTACGGAACCCATGAAGTGAGTAAACCCTTCCTTTGTTCCCAATACACGTACAGAAGCAAGTATTTAGTTCGTAGAGGGGAACGGCTTACGTGACACAGTAACATGCGGTAACATATTCCGGAAGCTCTGAGCATTGATGTGATTCTGGCGCAAGCACAACTGCCCTTGCAGTGGAACTTTCCAAGATTTTGCGCACTCGGCTTTTCCGACTCTACCACATTCTTGTCTAATGTGTTGTGGAAATCGGGCGATCTGAATTGATTGTAAGAAATACATGTACTCATCGTGTTTGTCAGCATCATTCTTAGCATCAGGATCGATCCCTGGAAGTCACCACCACGCCTTGGCTTGTTCCATCTTGACTGTTATGATAGTACTTTGAGGCTTCTAGTGGACATCTGGTCATTGGGAACATGAAGCTAATTGACCATGTAGGAGACACACTCAGAACTCCAGATCGTATGCTAGAGTATGATCACAAATCTTCTCGCGGACATGATGCACTTGCAAATGTGCAGGATGCTGAGCATAAATCGCCACATCTTCCGGCTTCTCCAAGGTCGATATGAGTCCCAGATCATATCCAAGAGCACGATGAGCAGTCGAAGCTAGCGGAGGGCCGAAGTCGAATTTGACGAGTCCTGTTATATGAAGCATCAGCGGCCTTTCTATTTCCAGGATCACCGTACCGCTGACCTGGCACCTGCCCGACCTGGAGAATTCAATGAGCGGCTGCGTTGAACGATCTCAGATTCTGGCACAGCTTACCATGGCTCGTCCTGCTGCTTCCAGTTCTGCAATCTGTTCCTGAGTGACACCAGGTTTCAGTTTGAACAGCACTGTGCCGATGTCTGGTAAGCGGAGAAACGTGACAGATAGTGGCATCTTTTGACCTACCAATGTGATAAACCCCCATAATGAAGTTGAAGCTGCTTGAGTAGATGATCCAGACACTGCAATTGCCGAGTTGGTATGTCAAAGTCGATAAAAGCAAAGTATTTCTACGGTAGATGGGTACGCTTCGGTAGAAAGATCAACCGATGGTGCCGACATCGCTTCTTGGCACATCACCTCACGACATCCTAGTAGAAAGCATCTATCTCCGACATAGCCAGTTTTTCTGCGATGCAGGAACCAAGACACCCTCGGAGTGCACAATTCAATTCTGTATGCGCGCACAGCGAAGGCCAGATGCAGCTCTCCACCCGAAAATGCCAACGTCTTTAGGGCCAGGGCGTGAATTTCCGTGTCATTCAGCTCTGGCCCCGCTCCATCTCTAGGGTGCATCGAGGCTATATTGAAACCCCGCCATGCTCGAGGTATAGTGTTCGCCAATGCCGCATAGCAACGTACGTCCGCCTGAATTCGACACGGCGCAGCAAGGATCATTCTACCACGCGCACAGACGCACACTTTATAGACGATGGCATGGAACCTTCCTGTGGGCGCAGACTTTGTCCCAAACTTCTTCGCTAGCTCATCATCAGCACCTGCGAGCATGGATACTATCAGCACTTGTCTCCAAGGCCAGGGCGCTGTGTTTGGGGCCGTGCCTACGGCGTTTGCCAATGTTAGTGCAGTGCTCTTGAACCAGAACCTAGCAGTCATTCCTGGTAATTGGCAGTCTGGCCCAATTCGTAGGTATAAGATGAAAGGACGATAGTATGCATCCCACTAATAGTTTTCAGAGAGTGCATTCTGCGACATAAAACCCGAGGAGCCATGTATGCAATCTGTGCTGGAACAAATCAAGGCTGCCAGCTTCATCGCCTTTGATCAGGCGTTCTTCGACGTAATCGGGTCCAACGCGAAGGTCGAAAAGATTCAGACATTCCCTCCATCATTGAAACATGTCCATGAAGCTCCAGTCTATCTCCCAGAGTCCAATGAGCTGTTGTACAGCGATACAACAGTTACAGGTCACCTCTACGCAATCAACATCGACACCAACGCAGTGCGGCAGATCAACCTCGACCCTCCACTCCAGAACGTGAACGGAGGCACGAGACACAAAGGCCGAGTCTACGTCACGACCAACGGCGGCAGCGTGCGCGGAATCTTCGAAGTGAACGTCACGACAGGCCGAGTAGAAACGATCGCGAACAACTATCGAGGGCGCCATTTGAACAGTCCCAACGATATCATTTTCGACTCCAAAGGCAACCTCTACTTTACCGATCCGGACTACGGCGTTGACAACGGCTGGAAAGATGTGCAGCCCAGTGAGCTGCCCAACTCCGTGTACCGCGTGGATGCAAAGACAAGATTTATGCAATCGCTCACGGTCGGCGTCGTCACCAAACCCAACGGCTTGGCACTTTCTCCAGACGAGAGTATTCTCTACATCGCGGACTCCAATTCGTCGACGAATGTGCTCAAAAGCGAGCGAGGCGTGTGGGCGTTCGACAATCGTGAAGCCGGGCTTTTGGAAAATCCCAGGTTGGTGTACCTTGTCGAAGGAGGATGGCCAGACGGACTTCGCGTTACGAAAACCGGCTTGCTATTTGCGGCTGTTCATGGCGGCGTGGATGTTGTCGATCCGAAGTCTGGCGTCGTCCTTGGCAGGATCAACGCGCCGGGTGAGACCATCTTCAACTTGGAGCCTGCACGTGGTAAAGGTCAGTGGTTGTTAACAGGACAAGACAACATCTACAAGGTAACTATCAAGGAGGAGCCTGTGAAGGAAGTATAATTCGATTCAATCTGATTCCGACACTGTACAAATAGGTTCATCAACTACTGATTATCTCAACATACTCTTATATCTTAGTATCTTGCCGGCTTCGCAGTAGATTTTCCGTCCAAGAATGAATCGGGTTGGCAAGAGGTTCTTGTCAGTTGTCACGCAACTAACTGGAGGTCGAGGCATAGACGTTGCAGAGGCGATCGATGCCATTGCGGCACTCTTTGTGATGCTTGTGATCATGGTGTGGAAGGAGCGGTCTTGTGGCAGAATGCTCCAAGCCCGGTCAGGTTTTGCAGAGGACAGAGGCCATATGCGTGACGACTGTGTCACTTGTATGCTCTATCTCGCTTGAATCCTGCAAAGAGTGTGAACGACTTTTCCGAAGCTCGACATGCTTCCAATTAAGCTTCCAAGACTCAGCACGTGAGATCGATTCTAAGTGGAGCCGATTCCGAGCACGCTTGGCCGCTTTGTGTAAGCATGCTCACACCGCACGGCGGTCTGTTCCCAACAGTCTCGATCGTTGAGCTAAAAACGTACAACCTAACTCCATTATCATTAGCTTCAACAAACCAGCACTCATGTATCTTCCACTACTGTCATCATCACGCAACGAGATGTCCGAAATCGAAACACCACGATACACCGCAGCACAACGCATGCTAGGAGTGGGAGAATTGCTCGAGAATGTCCTGCTCTTCATCAACGAGGCCGACGTGTTACGCTGCCGCCGCGTGAATCGGAAGTTCTATGAAGTCGTCACCTATTCCAAAACACTCCGACGAATGCTGTACCTCGATGTGGACGAGAATAGCGACGACAGGAGCATCAATCTATTAGCGCCAACCTGGTTCCATCACAAAAAGACTGGATATCGGAGCAGTACCATCGCAGCCCGCATCGATCTCGTAGATCTCTGGAATCAAGCACAAGCCGACGTCAAGCCGCTCTGGCATAAGATGTTTGTTTCTCGATCAAAGACCAAGACGTGCGTGATACCCGTGGGAACTCACACGACTGTGTTCTACAGGCGAAGCTATCCAGATGGCATGACTTTCGGAGATCTTCTATCGGCGTTGATCGCCGCTTTTGAGATCCGAAAAGGACGGCGTTCGAGTCGAGAGAGATTGGAAGAACTTTCGTACGACAACTCTGTCCTCATATACTGGACTTGAAGCTTGGTTGATTCGCGAAATCTAGCTTGGCAAACAAGCGAGTTCAGGCTCGAACAAGCTGTCATGCATGAGCCAGCCGAGCTCGTGCCACGGAGACATTAATCGGGCAATTTTCTGTGTGAGCACTCATGATCTTGCTCTTCACACCCTCCGCGTCGTGCTCCGGCATTTGGCAACTCCGACATATGGCGTGCAGAACTTGCATCAATGAATTATGAGGGCATCAAGCCTGCCTCGTCTGTCAGTAGAGAGTGATCAAAGAGATCGTATGAGACGGAGCAGGACCGTGTGAGGTTGCAACCAAATAATAGGGCGCGTCAGGTCTAGGTACAGCTGTTCAGTCACATTTTGATTCGATTCTGCTCCATCCAATCTTCCAGCAGCTTCCCGACTTGCTTGAACGAGACCGGCTTTGTCATGTACATATTCATGCCGCTTTTGAACGCCTCTTTTTGATCACTTCCCTTGGTGTTTCCCGTTAGCGCAATTATAAGGGCTGGTTTCGAGGTACCCTCGGTTGTCGCTGATCGCCCTCCTTCGGCTTCGAATCGCCTGATTCGTCGCGCAGACTCATTGCCACCCATGATCGGCATCGAGAGGTCCATGAAGACAATGTCCGGTAGAAAGCTCTTGTATACTTCAACTGCTTGCTGTCCATCCTCCGCCGTTCTGGCTAATCTCTCATCATAGCCAATCTTGGAGACGTATGTGTGCAAGAGCTGGAGGTTCAGTCGGTTATCGTCCACTAGGAGCAAACGGGGCTTTCGTGCTTGCATTTCTGGTTGTATCTCTGACGAAGCAACATTCTGTGTAGCCCTTGCTGCTTGCGACGAGTTTGCGTTCACTACGCCAGCTATCTTGAAGGCCATGGCTGGTAACATATGTTCAGGGCTGGTGATCGGAGCTGGGTCAGCGCGTGATTCTGCGGGTCTGCTGTCGCCATCTTTGCCGCGTTGCAAAGCAGACATGCTAGGACATCCGGGTTCAGGTCCTGGTGGAAAAGGAAACCCTCCGTCTGCACTAGCACCAGGCTCTCGTGAATGAGGACGCGATGGACGATCTCGGATCGGTGCCGGACCTGTCAGTGGAGTGCCCCTGATCTTGCCTTGGACGCTGAGGCGGCGCGCAGTACGCGGAGACAAGGTTTGCGGGGAATTCAGAGGCTGCGAGGACGGCAGAGACATGTGTGACATGAATTGAGCACCTGAATTTTCTTCATTGTTATTTGGCAAAATTTTGGGCTTCTCATTTGCGGCGGGAGATTTTGCCAGCTTGTCCAAGGCTCTGGAGATCGCACGGGCGAGCTTGTAAGGGCCGAAGGGTTTACAGATCACCTCAACGTAAGGGCTTGTAATGTCCTTTGTCAGGACCGCTTGCCTTGAAGGACTGGCACATAAGACTATGGTGCTCTGCAACGACTGCGTCTCTAGGTAGTCTGGCCGACCGGCGAGTAGGGTCGCAAGATGAATCTCGTCGACAATGAGCAATTTTGCAGGGCAATCGAAATTCCAAGTCTGTAGTGTTGGGAACCCAAACCAGCCGGTGAGATATTGAACCAGAGTAGAATGTACCTGCGCAGCGCCTTGCGTCTGACCAAAGCTGTCATGCTCCAAAGCTGGCTCATAGATTGCGGCTTGAGGAGGATCCTGCAAAGCCTGAAGAGCGAGCACACTGGAGTCCTTTTGTCGCGTAAGAGGGCTTATAAGTGTAAACTCCGATGTGTCTGGAGTTGTCGCAGTTCTGGGCGTGCATGCTGGGCTGTAGCTAGCCGTCCTCGGTGCCTTTACTGGCAGAGTGACCACCACGATTGTGCCCACGTTCACAATCGACTTGATATCAATTTCGCCGCTGAGCGCGTTCACGATGGAACGGACGATGCTGAGACCCAGCCCCGTACCGGCTGCTTTCGCATTCTCTTGAGAGAATGGCGTGAAGATCTTGCTGCGCAGATACTCTGGAGAAATACCCTGCCCAGTGTCGGTGACGGTAAGTTTGATAGCCGTCGATCTCTTGTCAGAAAATTTGACAGCTGCTGTTTGCTCGCCGTGGGTCTGCATTCTCTGCAAAGAGATCGTGATGGCCCCGTGCCTTGTGTATTTCAGAGAATTCGATAGCAGATTCATGACAATACGTCTGATCGCGCCCGGCTGTGTGGAGAACGACCACTCGGCTGGGGGAGCGATATCGAGGACAAGTTCGACTTCAGGCCTGACCGCCTGCAGAATCCTGCGCAGCGATGGAGTAGCACCTAGCGATGGGAAGGCGGTGGTCAGGCTGCTCGCGGCATCATCAAAGCCGAAATTTGTTCGTGCTCTCGCCAAATGCCCGACGGCTAGGCCATCAACGACTTCTTCCGTGATCCTGGCAACATCGCAGTATTGATCTGTCGCAAAAAGCGGCTCATTCCGTATGGTGCCGGAAACAGGCATGCTTTCACTCCTGTCCAGGCAAGCTTGCGACGAAGCGTTTGATTCCATCGATTCCTTTCTCTTCAACGTGTTGACTTTGCTGTAGTCCAGGACCATGGCCACGGTATCCAGAAGAGTATGAGCACATGCGTCCATGGTGTTGATGCAAGAAGTCTGAAACTGATCAAGCTCGGTGTCCTGCAGAAATTCGACTGATGCCAGAATGCCATGGAGGGGACTGCGAAGCTCATGCGATACAGAGCCGATGAAGTCACTTTTTTGCTGATCCGCAAACACCGTGGCCAGCCGTACAATCTCAGCTTTGATGGCGTTGGTAAAAGACAACATTTGAAGGTAGTCCATGTCATAAGAGAAAACGCGATAAGGCGAGTTTGTGAAAGCGAAACACGAAGTCCATCTATTGAGATTAGCATGGAACATGGGCACAAAAATGACCTGTTTCGCTCGAGGAAATTGGCGGCGTAATAGCACAAGCTCGAACAGCCTGCTGGACAGACGACCGCCGACAGGACGACCTTCATAATCGAACAATGATGTGCCGACGTGCTCTGGGATATTGTAGAGTTTGCCGCGCGGATGCCGTCTGCACATTCTCTGAAGTTCAGGCGGCGCTAGAGTAATCGTAAATGATGGATCTGCTCTACCAAAGTTCTGGGGCGGTCCATTATGGTCACTGACAGAGGCTGCAGCTAGGACAACTCGTTCTTGCATGTTGCCACTGTATGCGGAAGCCGAGCGCTCGTCGGCCGTCGGGGTGCGGCTCCCGAAGCTTTGAACGAGGCTTGGTGTAGGACGCGCGCCTGGTGCGCCGGAGTTTCTGCAGTCAGAGTCGACGCGTCGATTGACTGGGTCCGTGCTGTCGGCAAGCGCATTGGTATCGAGCAAGACAACTCCACCCCCACCCGAGTCGGGCAGGTCCAGAGCTTGACGGAGAAGATAAGCTGCTCGGTCGAACGTACGCTGGTGGTCAGCCTCTGTCACATTGCTCTTCGCTTCTCCTCGAAGCCCACGCCCACGTGATGAATTCGAGACCGACGGTGGAACTTCTAGGAAGGGCGTCGGTGGTGGACTGTTTTGACAAGTTCCGATATCACGAGTCGTCTCGTCATCCAGTTCTGCGATGTCGCCTGATGCTTCCGATCTCGTCTGCTCTCGCGGGCGTGCATCATCTACTTGGCCTCGGCCGGTCGAAGGACCGCTTAGTGGGCTGCCTGCATTGTCGGGGAGGTGGCTGTAGTCCTCTGTGGCAATCCTGGGCAGCAGCAGAGGGGCGCCGCTGTCGGTGCGCAAACTGTTGGTGCGTCCATTAGGAGATTCCAGGTGCTCATGCGGATTCATGTGCCGCGATCTGAAACGATGCTCTGGACTGATGAAGTCTGCCATGCACATATTCATGTAGATGGCGCGCTGCTTCTCATGGGCCTCTCTGACGGTTTTCATGTGCACCATGATGTTGTGAGCAATGGTGTTGAGCACTACGTAATTGCTTAGCATGAGTGCAATGTACAGCGGACCAACATGCCTTTTAATCGAGTCAAGCTGGTCGAGTCCCGGGGTCGGTCATCAAGAAGAAAGAGAGCGCCGATGTTGATTTCATTCTCGGTACGCAAGGGAAGCCCGCAGTAATATCGAAAGTGCGGCGCAGACGTGACGAACTGGTTGTCTTTCCAACGCGGGTCCTTGGTCAAGTCGAGAATCTCGTAATACGCTGGCATTTCTTGGCCATCCACGATTCGAGGCTCTTGCGCAAGCGTCCATTCGACTAGACCGCCTTTCTTGGGCATACTGATGCTGCCGTACTATAGCCCATCGTTCACGTGTTCGGAGCTGTTGATGTCTTCCAAATCAAGCGTTTTGGTCGCCTCTGCCACGAAGTAGCTGCTGTTCTTGTCCACCAGGCCGATCATAGCACGTTGTACATCGAGACGGAGAGCTGCCAATTGGGCATGGGCCTGTAAGACGGTGTCGGGGTATGGGAGGAACACGGCCTCATTTGTGGCTTCTTTAGGAGGGCGATAGTAACTGGAAGGTAGAAGGACTGTCAGTGAAGACAGAGAAGACTGGATTGGAGGCACGCACTGAAAGAGCTCGCGCGCTCGCTCCTCGCCCACTTGGTCTGGCTCCGTATAATCGTCGCCAATGTCCTCGAATAGTTGGCGGCTCATGGTGGCTGCCTGTTGTCGCTGGTCTCAGAGACGTGGTTCAGTTGGTGGTTATCCTGGAGGAGATCGGCGAGACTGACGGGGTGGAAAGTCCTTGCGAAAAGAGTCTCATGCAAGCATGCAGTAGGAATAGATCTGTATCTGCGAGGATAAGTGACTGGAGTAGGATGAGACGATTCCGTACAGTCGTGAATTGAAGTTGTCTCGGTTCGGCCACAAACAGTCCACCGCTCCTGCACTCGGTGGTCGAGCGGCTGATCGAGCAGTCTTCCGGAATATATTGCTCCGAGCGTGTGGCAACTTCTCTTCATTCCAGGCCGGACCTTCTTCAAAGGTGAGAAGTGTTCTTGATTGAGAACTTCGACATGCATTGGCTTGGTGCTGTCACCTGTCTCTGCGCAATCCGCACTCATCGCATGACCGGCGGCCGCGCCTCCTTGTTCCACTTGACTCTACTGCACAGCCATTCCACTGCTTCTCTGACCCCCGTGCCCGTCAACGCACTTAATGGGAGCACTCTACTGTCCCGCACGTTCTGTCCCTTCTCGCCTTCAAACACCTTCTTCACCAGCCCCTCCTTGATGCGCACCACCTCCACACAGTCTTCGCGATCCTGCTTGTTCGCCAGCACGAGAATCGGTACCCCCTCCGTCATATCGTTCTGCAGCACGTCTTCCAACACCAATCTGCACTCGTCCAACCTGCCCGTGTCCATGCCCGTGGACGCTTCGGACAGACGTGTGATGTCGGCATCTCCGATATCTGTGCTGTCAATGACGAAGACAATGGCGTGACAGCTGCTGTAATAAGACTGCCACAGGCCTCGCAGCGTGTGCTGGCCGCCGACGTCCCATATCCTCAGGTACATCTCGGGCAGGTCGACGAGGCTAACGTTCTGGCCGACGGTGGGCACTGTGTTGAGCTTCGCGTCGTAGGAGGCGTTGTAGATGCTCTTGATCTGCTCGAGCAACGTGGTCTTGCCGGCATTGTCGAGGCCGAGCAGGAGGATGGAGTACTCTTCTTTGCTGGTGGCGTGCAAGTAGAGCGATTTGACGAGGTGATACATGTCTGCTACGGCGGCGAGCGAGTGGGCGGATTACGCGTGCGCATGCTGGACTACATTCCCAAGCGACGTGGAGGAGGTGGAGGAGGAGGAGGAGGAGGAGCGGAGAGGACTGCACACATGTCTGCACGCGCATGAATCTCGTGCTGACACGCAGCAGCAGCAGGCATTGGCCGAAAACGCCAGCAGTCCGCTGGGTCACGGGATCCCCACTTTGCCAAGGCGCGCACCTGCGGGATTTGACGCTGCTCTCTACACACTGCCTCTTTGCCGCTGACCACTCCGTTCATCGTACAACCCGCAGCAAAGATGGCACCCGCAGCAACCGGAGGCAAGAAGCAAAAGAAGAAGTGGTCCAAGGGAAAGGGTGCGTGAAATTGGCCCCCCCGCCGCCCGCGACAGCGCCTCGTCGACACCACCTGCGCCCGCCGCCGATGAATACGCTTGCTAACTCGATTCCGCTGTATAGTCAAGGACAAGGCCAACCACGCCGTCATCTTCGACAAGAACACCACCGAGAAGCTCAACAAGGATGTTCAGTCGTACCGCCTCATCACCGTTGCCGTCCTCGTCGACAGATTAAAGATCAACGGTTCGCTCGCCCGCCAGGCCCTGAAGGATCTGGAGGAGCGTGGGGTTATCAAGCAGGTTGTCGGTCACAGCGCGTGCAAGATCTACAGTGAGTAGCGTCCCCGGTGATGAGACGATGGCAGAGAGATGGAGATCCCCTTCGCAAGATGGCTCGAGCCCGGATATACATTATGGTACACCAGAATGAAAACTGACGACGCACAGCACGCGAGGTCGGTGGTGGCGAGTAAGCAATTCGGAGTTGCAATGCATGCAGCATCAATGATGATGTTCTCTACGGCGCACGGAAGGGTATTTCCATATCGAGGGCAGGCACAGGAAGCGGATATGCGAATTTCTCAATCGCATCAGCTTCGGCCCAGAGAGGCCGAGCACACAGAGTGCTTGATAGCTCCGCCTAGACAGCAGCAACGAAACGAAGAAACTTGATTGCCACGACACAATACTTTTCTGGTTTCATTGGCCGATTCTACTGTTTTCACTGGCGAGGCACACCCAAGCACAGCACGCTCAGTGACTGCGCGGCCCGCCGATGAGCGGCAACAAACCATGACCAGTGACGACACAGTGATGAGCTATCAGACGTTGATTTGGCGATCGTACCTCCTAGCACTGCCGCCAAACCCTCGATCACGACTCGTCTGCGCTGAATCCCTCCCACTCATCCTCCTCTTCGTCACGTTCCCGCTCCTGTGCTCCCGTCACGGTTGAACCTCGACCACCGTGGGACTGCTTTGACGAAGTCTCATCCCTTACGAATCCCGCGACGAAGAAACCCATCGTCCCATCCTCTCCACCTTTATCACACCGAATACACGCCTCCGCCAGGACAGCAAGGTCCTCGGTCTCCTCCGAACCAGCCACGCTCTGCATCGCGTCGACTGCGCCCCTTTTGTGCCATCGCTTCATGCCATCGACCTGTTCCTCCCGCTTCAACACACGCCAACCCCGTTCGATCGCAACATCCGACCGAAGGGCCTTGAGTACGACTTGCTCATTCTCTTCGTCATGCAACGAGCAAGTCGAGTACGTGATGCGCTTGGCCATGGGAAATGACATGGCGTGTTTGACGATCTTGAGTTGGAAGCCAGAGAGGTTTTGCAACCGCTTTTGAAGCTTCTCCTTGTCTTGCTCCGTCTCTGGCGTCTCCTCGGGAACAGCCACTTCTCCTTCAACTTCGTTTTTGATCTCGGTTGGCTTGTTGTTCGAGCCTCTCTTCCGCTTCTTTCCTCTCGTTGTAGGTTCGTCTGTGCTGAGTGAGGGCAAGTGTAATGTTACTGTTGCTTCATCACGCCCGAAGATGCCGCTGCCAGAACAGCTCGGATCGAGGACCAGTCCAGTGACGTTCGCAAGCTGCTGGGAGTCGGGGTCAAGCCTGGTGAAGTCCTGCTTGCTCTTTACAGTGACAATGCTCTCGGCGCCTGCCATTTTCACCATTTTCTGTAAAGTCTTGCTCCGTCCCTCATCCCGCTCGCATGCAAAGACACTGTGCTTCTTACCAACGAGAGCAGCCACGTGCGTGGTCTTGTTGCCAGGAGCTGCACACGCGTCAATGACATCGCCCTCTTCTGGTCTTGGATCGAGAAGGTAAGCTGGAAAGCAGGATGCTTTCTCTTGCAGTATGAGCTTCCCAGTGCGATATGCCTTGAGAGTAGTCGGCTCCTCTGGACTCGCGATCGCCACAAGATTGGGGATGTGTTCATCTACGTGGACCAATCGACTGTCGCACGGTGCGAGAATGATCTCTTGCAGAGTCTTGACTTCAGTGAAATGCGAGAACGTGCCGTGTTTTAGCTCTTCGTCCAGCGTGGTCTTGAATGTATTGATGCGTATCCAACGCGGATGTCGAATCGCTGGCAGGCCATTCGGCTGAGCATCACGGGTTGCTTTCGCGTCGATGTCTTTCTGGAGGTCGTCCAAAGACCCAAAACCACGCCGCAATCGTGCCTTGGTCCATTCCGCCGAGAGTCGGACTTTGTGGCGGCTGATGGATGTGTTCAGCCCATGCGAGGCAGGAAGTGCGATGCCCTTTTTTGACAGGAAGAGGTCGTGAACAAGAAGCAAGGCCAGAGTCGGTGTGAGCTGCGATCACATCAGTATGCAATGTGACGGGGCACTGCAAGTGACAGACATTCTTCTCAACTCCAAGCACGCCGCTCTTCTCGAGCACTTCTGACAAGACTTGGCTCCATTTCGCAGTCTCTGTTGTCAACGCGAAGAGCGCTTTCGCGTCACATTTCCACGTCTTCTGACCGAAGACGAGCGATTTCAATGAGCCGCCGTGCTTTCGTGCAGACGTCAAAATCTCCGCTGCTTCATGATACAAGGACATGTTGGTGGGTGCGATGTTTGAGTGGACCGAAAACGAAAATGCAAATTAGGCTGGCGTGACTACGGAGACGTCAGGTTGCAAATCGCGATCACATCTCGCAATTCCTTACACAAAACAATGTGATTTCAACAAGTGAAGAAGAAAGAGCTGGTGACCTCGCGTCGAGACACCCGAGGATTCGGTCACTCGTGCCGTGCCGAGCTCGGCCCCATGTCGACATGCAGCAACATCCAAGGATGCAGTGACGAACAACACATCACGAACATTTTTCAGCATCCGCCTTCTCGCACTTCTGTGATTGTCAGCCCTTGTTGTGCTTTCAACCCGTCACTGCCATCCGCTCGGCAGCGTTACTCCTCACCCATACTCGCCACGCCACCAACCAGCCAGCCGCCATGCACATTCTCGTGAGTGGCCTGAGTTCAATCCCCTACTGTCAGAAATACCGCTGATACTCCCGAATCAGGTAACGAACGACGATGGCCCTCCGTCCACAACTTCCTCGCCGTACATACTCCCATTCGTCCAAGCTCTCCGATCAGCAGGCCACACCGTCTCCGTCATCGTCCCAGACGTCCAACGCTCTTGGATCGGCAAAGCACACATAGTCGGTCAAGATGTGCGTGCCACGCACTACTGGCCTCCATCTCAAGCACCAGAAGAACACCGAAACCCCTCAGCATGCGGCGGAGACAATGGCTCTTCCTCCCATGACGACGGGACGTATCCTTGGGTGCTGATCAACAGTACCCCGGCAGGTTGTGCCCAGCTCGGACTAAGCCATTTCTTCAACGACAGAGGCCCTATAGACCTAGTCATATCCGGACCGAACTATGGCCGGAACACCACTGCCGTTTTTGCTCTTTCCTCCGGAACGCTTGGCGCGGCGTTGGAAGCATCTGTGTGTGGCTACAAAGGTGTGTACTACGACTCTGCCACAGAGATCTACGATCCCGGGAATAAGTTCAACACACACAACTGACTCTCTCACCTTACATCAGCAATCGCCCTATCATTCGCCTTCTTCGACCGCCTGAACGACCCCGTCATCGTTGCAGAGTCCTGCAAACAAGGCGTGCGAGTGGCAGAGTACCTCTACAAAAATGCCCCCTGGGACCCAGCCCAATTGTATTCCGTCAACGTACCAGTCAAAAAAGGCTGCTCAGAAGCACCAGTCCGCTGGACAAGAATGCTGCAAAACCAATGGAAACGAGGCGCGTGTTTTCAAGAATTGAATTCCGACGCCACGGTAGACGATCCTGCGTCCGAAGAGGCCAAGTTGAGGCAACAGGAGTCGAACGGAGGTGACAAGGGAGAAGTGAATGGGAGTACGACTCCACAGGGCAAGTGGAAGCACAGACACTTCAAGTGGGCTCCCAGGTTTACGGATGTCTACGAGAGCGTGGAGAAGAATGGTCCTGGCTCGGATGGATGGGCGGTGAAAGAAGGAGAGACTTCGATCACGGCATTGAAGGCAAATTTCATGCACGCTGAGGGCTTCGAAGGGGAAGTGAAGTTGTGAGGAGGATAATGAGAGGATAGATTCTCACTACACTACATTAAATCATTCGACATGGGTATCATTCAAAACATACTTCTTCTTCTTCTTCTTCTTCTCCTCGTTGATCATATTTTCCCAACGTATCACTCGTATCCTCGCACATTTCCAAACCTCCTCGAAAGCATCTCATCAATCTCCGTGCTCGTCCTCGGCCCATCAGCGATCATAGCAAGACCCGGTTCCGTCCCCGTTCGTTTCGGCCCCGCGAAACCTTCTTCCAAACTCGTCTCCATCGTCCTCGGTCTGCTCAACAACTGCTCAACCTCCATCTCCCTTCGTTCCTGCTCCGCAGCCGCCTCCTGAATCTCCAAACTCGTCTTCCTAGTTCCATGATTCCACCCCTGCTGCAACCACGGCGCGCTAGCCTCTTCAAACCGCTTCCGCACCCCCAAATCCTCTTCCAACGTCTGAAAAGTCTCCACATCCGTCGGCAAGAACGCGCACTTGACAGCTCGGATCCCAACCTCCATAATCGACACCGCGACGACGCTAATGATGAGAGAAAGCCACCACATTCCCTCTCGTCCGAAACGCGAGAAAATGCCGTCTCGAACGCTATATTTCAAACTCGGCGCGTACACGGCGCCCAGGATGAGATTCCAGAGGAACCAGCCTCCGACGGAAAGAAACACGGCGAGAACGGCCATGATGGATTTATAGCGCTGCTCGATGACCTGCAGCTTGAGAGCGATGATGATGACGCACGCGGTGAAACTCATGGATCCGAGGCCAAAGATGTCGTTGGAAGAGGAGAAAATCGCGTCGCCGTAGAGGCCCCATACGGAGAAGTAGACGATCATGGCGCCGGCGATGGCGGTGAACATCCAGCCTGTGAAGACTCGGATGTTGAAGCCTGCTGAGCGTTGGCCTTTGGTGTAGAGCTCCGGGACGGCGAGGAGGGTGGATGCCCGGAGGTCTTGCTCGAAAATGCCGAGGAAGATGATTGTTAAGCTTGTGAACAGCGTGTTAAACATGCTGAGGGACCACGATTCGTACAGGCTCGTTCCGCTGTAGCCAGAGTATCTTTGATATCTGTTTACACAAGGTAAGCGCGTGTTCTGATCAGGTCTCGCAGGATGTGCATCCAAGCGCAGTCACTCAGAGTCAGGATGGCATTGGGAACGCTTTACTTACAAGGCTTGAGTCAGGTAGAAGAGCATCTCCTTGTAGAACGTGCCTGTGCCGAGGTCAGCGAATGCCATATTTCATAGTGACCAGTGGCACGCGAAGTGAAGCGGATTGTCGGAACTCCCACCAACATTTACCCGACAACCAGCGCCTTTTCCAGCCAAAGACGATAAATGAGATTGAGTACAACTTACCAACAGTATATTTGCAAGTCCGGATATAATTCCACCTCCCATGAACGAGTAATAGCTTGGCCAAAAAGCGAAATTGCGCAATAGTGTAGTCGGAGACCTTTCCTGCCTGCAAGCCTTCTTTCCCAGTGATTCCGATGCCCACCGAGGCCTCGAGGATCATGGCAACGTCGTTAGCGCCGTCTCCGATCGCCAGTGTGACAGTCCCTTTGACACGCTGCTTGATAGCTTTCACAAGACCGGCCTTTTGGCTTGGCGAAGCTCGACAGCAGACGACGGAGTCTGTCAGGATGGCAAGGTCAAGGAACAGCGTGTGGAGAGCATCGTCTGACTGAATCAGAGACAATGTTCCGCCGTCGATGACCACCACAGAGTGAGCGATGTCTCCACGGTTGATGTCGATAATAGCTGCAGCAATGCTGTGCTCGACATCCCCTGCGTCGGAGTCCAGTATCGTGACCGACGAATAATCTTTGATGAGCCTGCAGCTGTGCCCAATGTTGACGGCGGTCTCGCGCTTGTCTCCAGTGAGCATCCACATTTTGATATTCGCCCTTCGGAGTCGATCGATTGTTTCCGGCACGCCTTGTTGTAGCTTATCCTCGATGGCCGTAGCGCCACCCAAGTCGAATCCACACTCGATCATTTCGCCAGCCTTTTCGATGAGCTCAGTACGATTGACGAGAGACGTGGTCGCATCATGATAGATCTTTTTCCACGACCAATATTCGTCCTCGGACAGGAACCGATGGCCGTAGAGCAGCGTACGCAGCCCTTCCGTGGCGAAGTCGTTGATATGTTGTAAGCATCGCTCGATAACAACAGCCTCATCCGTGGCTGCGGCTTCGTCGATGGTCGTGTAGAGGTCAGGATCAGATTGATGCGATTCGCTTCGCTCTGCCATCAGAGGACGTGTTGTTGAACGGCGCAAATGCGAACTCACTCTGGGTGAATCAGTCACATCATGCTCGCGCTCGTTCAACCAGCCATCAACATTGTCGCGGATTGAACTAAGATGTCCAATACTTCCCCTTGCGGTACTCCGTCTTGCAAGCGAATTGCTTGTGCGTGGCATACTAATGACGCTCCCAGCTCGTTCGGCGATGCTACTTTGTCTGCGGAGTGCTTCGTGAGCCTCCATCGATCGTCGCTGGACAGTACGCTTTTCTATTTCTGCCACTTTCTGCCGCGCCAGATTTGCCAGTCGCAGTCTCTTCATGATGACGGAGTCTGCGCCCTTGCATATGACTGTTATTCTGCCATCTGGCATGCGAACTACCACGCTGGCCCGTTTGCGGCTGCTTGAAAACTCAATCACGTCTAAGACCTCGTACTTCTCGAGTACCGGCTGAGCATCACGGCCACCGGATGAGATCTTGAGTGTCAAGATAGCGGCATTGCGATCCAGAGCGAGGAAGCCGAGTTCTTGTGCAGCCCGTACGAGTGCCAGCTCATCCGGTGAAGACGCTTGGAAAGTGATTTGTGCATCGTCGTCCTCCTCGCCGCGTTCGGGGAGACAAGTGTGGCAAAGAGCGATGGACAGGATGAACAGCTTGACTTTGTGGGCAAACGCCGTGTTGGGCTGGTGTTCAAGGTACCTTATCAGTTCTCGCGTATTATGCTCCGTTTGAGGCAGCGCAGGCACGGCTGACGAGCGCCATTGTGTAGTGGTAGAGCGGCTAGGCCGTGGTTGCGAGTCGCGACGCGGTGCGCTGTGGCCGGCAGCATGACCAGTCGTAGCAAGCAACTCTCCAGAGGCTGTCGACTTCCGTGGCCTTGATTGGGATCTGGACTTCCTTATTGGCTTCGTCCCTTTTCCCTGTTTGCGCTTCTTGTGAAGGAGTAGCTGTGGCTGGCTTTCTGAATCATCGAGATCCATGTCATGGAGGAAAGCGTTTCCAGCCACACTCATTTTGCGGAACTTCATCACATTCTCCGTCAATGTGCCGGTTTTATCTGAAAACACGTAACCGACCTGGCCTAGTTCCTCATTGATAGTCGATGTTTGCGCGGAGAATGGAGTATTGCTGACTTCGTCGTACATATCGACGTCGGAGTTCATCAAAACCATTTGCGCCAACTTGATGATCTCCAAGCTGACATAAAGTGACAGTGGAATCAGGGTGTTGAACATAATGATAAAGCTTGTCAAGAGTGGACCGAAACTGACAGGCGCCTCTTGAATATACCATGCCTTCTTTTCGGTGCTGTTCTGCCAGACTTGATAGGCAATTGAGTTGAAAAGAGACAAGAAAAGCACAAACAGCACCATACCTATGACGATCTTGTTGACCAGACCCTGCAGAGCGGGCGCTTTGATACGTGGGGACTTGTTGCAATTCATCCGGATCTTGCACTCCTCGCCAGTATACACCACTAGTCCAATCATCGATGGGGTATTGCGTAGGATGCTCCCGCGATAGATGACCTCGTTATTGGTCAGGGGCGAGGTCTTTCCGTCAACAGTTAGTCTACCTTCGAACGTGTAGAGGTCCAGATTTGGGTCTTCTGTGACGATTTCTAGTCGAGATTGAGCAAGTGTCTCCGCATTCTTCGCAGGTTCAACTGTAGCGGGATTGGGTTGTTTCGCTTTCAGATTCGTTTCTCCATCCAGAGCCATGGTTTCCACGTAAGCTGTGTTGTTGGCACCTTCGCTTGAAAGCAGCACAAGATCAGCTGGTGCCGAATCATCGCGTTCAAGCTTGACGATATCACCAACTTGCACCGAGTGCCACTTGACTGGCGCCCAATGCGCAGGTGCACCCATCGGTAGCGCGTGATCAGCACCAGTCGTTCGTTTCCCTTGATCTGAGACCACCGGCCTGTACACATGCAAGACTTTCGCCTCGCAATTGTTCTCCGCTTTGTCAAGTCGATGCCGACGTAGATCCTCGTAGCCTTCTTTGGCCATACTGAGCGAGACGAAGAAGAGGAGTGGGGCGATCGTGGTATACGTTCCAGTTGTCGACAAGCCGGGAATCATCTGTAATATCGAAATACTCAAAAAGTAGGCATTCGCTAGCTTTGAAAACTGTGCGAACAGCTGTCTCGGAAGGAAGTTCCAGGCATTGTATTTTGACGAGCGGATGACGTTGCTTACGTACGGCGTGCTCGTGCGCTCATCCATGAGGGCGTCCTTTCGTGAAGGCTCGATTGGTATGTGCCGTCCATCCTTTGTAGGCGGTATATCCGGAATGCGCAGAATGAACTTGTAAGATTTTGTATATGCTGACTTGATCTTCTCCATGGGCAAATGCCGTTTAGCCTGCGTCGCTACCCATAGCTGATAATTCGGAAGTGCCGATGCGCCTCGCACTCGTTTTTGCGGCTTAAGAGAATGCGCGTCCCAACTTTCCTGAACAGGCGCCACGGTGATAGATGTCCTTTGGTCCTTCTTGGCTGTCGCTGGCCGTGGACCAACGCTCCCAGACTCGCTCGATGATCCAACACCTTGAAGTTCGATCCCGGTGGGAGACTTTGTGTTCATGTTCCTCATGAATAGCGAAGACCGGAGCGACAGCCCTCGGGTCCTGTTTCTCGGAGAGGGAACGGGCGATTCGGCAGTCCCTGGTGAAAGCACGACCTCTCCATCATTTGGCGCATAACGTGAAGCCTCAGCAAGTTCGGTGTTGACAGACAGCCGGGGACTCCTCGACGCCTCAGAGCCACCGTCGTCGCGATCCATTTCGTCGCTCTTGCGCTTCTTGCTCTTTCGCTGGTCCACGTCCATTGAGAAGCGCACTCGATGCTCGTGCGCTGGCGCATTTGGCACGTTTGCTCCGCGCACGTCGGCAGTCCGCGCCGCAACGTCTTGCCTATCACCGTCATCGGCATGTGTCGAGCGCCTGCGCCGCACGCCTTCATCGTGATCTGCTTGTTTCGGCATGGTTGTAGCTGTTACAGTATGCTATTGCTCGGGATGCGACCGTTCTCGGAGCCGCGCATTGGTGCGAACGTCCAGACCATGTCTCGCCGGCGAGAAGGCAATGCAGCTCCCGGCGTGCAAGAATGTCGTTGCGAGAGGCATATGGGCGGCGGCGCAGCATACCACCACAGCCAGCAACGCGCGTTTGCAAAGCCTTGCCGAGACCACGACGACGTCAAGCCGTGGCATGTTTAGACTTTAAGCTCGGTACCCCTGCATGCCTGTGCAAACCGCCATGTTGTCGACCACCCACCACCCGTATTTTATTGTCTTGTTCGGAGTTGCATTCTTTGTATATCGACAGGCTAAAGGCCGAATAGCACCCACCTGACTGGACAAATCGCTTCTCGCTGAGCATCGCAGGCAACTGTGCACGACAATCTTGTCGTATTTCCTCGACCTGCAGCCTATCAATATATCAGCTTCGCAACTGGCCGGGCTGAGTCGAGCTCACGCAAAACACGACCTGTTCCTCTCCAGCGTCGGATCGAATCATCGGCGCCGTCGAAGCTTGATTTTCTTGCGTGCAAATCAGAATCTGGGAGTGCCACCACCTGGCCGAGTACGAGCTCCGAGTATTGAGCTCGCATGTATGAGTATACGAGTGCAAGAAGGGGCAGAGAGCCGTTGCAGAACATTCATTACCTGCTGTACACCATACTACGCAACGCTTCTTGTTCGGCCAAAGTCTCACGGCTTCTATTCTTTGGCATACTGACGGTGTTCAGCAGTCAGCAGTCAGCATTCATACAAGTCAATAGAACAATCGCCGAAAGAATGCCTTTCTCCGAAGCGATCGAGGCTGCACTGGATGTCACGAGTATCTTCAGACATTCTGTCGAGGACATTCAAGGACAAAGTATTCTCCGAAAATCAATCTACCCCCAATGAGCTGCAAAGTACAGGAATTGAAAAGCGCCTGGGTGAATTGTGCTCAACATGCTCCAATGACGACTGCCATGGATCGCATAGTCTACGTCGAGGCAGCTTGTGCCTTGCTGAATTCATCACAACAGAGACATCAACCGCACGCATGCATGATCTTAGTCACAGAGCGCACCACGAGCCACAAACAGGCGCGAATTTTTCAATCCTCCATCACCCCACTTACTGCGACGAACCTCCGGAAATGGTGATGACCTGTCCATTCACCCATCCGCCATCCTCAGAAGCCAGGAAAGCCACCGTTCTGGCAACATCCTCCGGCGTAGCGCATCGCTTCAAAGGGCAGTGCTCCGCCATGAGCCCCTCAATCTTCTCAGCCGGCCAGTCTGGCGATCCGCCCGGAATGTCTACATCATCCCAACGTTAGCACGTACCGATAGATACTCTCTCTCTCTCTCTCTCTCTCTCTCTCTCTGAATCCAAGGCGAAAACTCACAATGCCACGCATTCTGCGTAAACATATCCGACTTGATCCCACCGGGAGCAACACCATTCACCGTAATCCCTCTGGCGCCAAAATCCGTCGCAAAAGCCTTAATCATCCCAATGACGGCCATCTTGGACGCATTGTACAGCACATGATCCTTGACCCCCAACAACCCAGCCGCAATCGAGCTCATCAGAATCAACCGCCCATGATCCTCCAGATGCTTCCACGCCGCCTGCCCGACAAAAAACTGCGCGCGAGCATTCAAATTGAACACATGATCGTACTTCTCCTCGGTGATCTCCTCCGTCTTATCCCACGACTCCGTTCCACTGTTGCTCATGACGATATCGATTTTGCCAAAATGCGCTTTGGTTTCTTGGAACAGGCGTTCGATTTCCGATTTCTTGCTGACGTCGGCTTGGATGGCGATGGCGCGGGCGCCGCTGCCGCATTCGGAGATGATCTTGACCACTTCGTCGGCCGAGGATGTGCTGTTGGCGTAGTTGACGACCACGCTTGCTCCGCGCTTGCCGAGCTCGATGGCGCAGCCTCGACCGATACCTCGTCCGGCGCCGGTGATGAGGGCGACTTTGTTGTGCAGTGATGCAGAGGGCACCAGGACGGGTTGTTGTTGTTGTTGTTGTTGTTGTCCGGAAGCCATTGTGGGAGGAATTGCCAGCTTCTAATTTGCTATGAAGTTGAGATCTTGCAGACAGTATGTGTGGAGGGAGAAAAGCAGGTCGCAGGAGAAGTCGTAGTAGAAGAAGAAGAAGTACAACTCGCTGATCAAGGGAGTGGTAGTAGTCTTTCGTTTGTCTTACTACCGGCCAACATGCCATCTCATATCAACGATCATCAGCGTACTTGAAACTGGTCCGGAACCGATCAACGCGTCTCCGGAGCATTGGTGGGGATCCGCGTGGAAAGACGTTGTACGCCGCCGTCTGCGGGCAACGACGAAGCACATTGTTGAATTGGTACGCGCAGAGAGCGGCCATGCAGTCGGGACCGATACCGCACAGACGCAGGAACTGGGTGAAGATCCCGCCGTAGTAAACTCGCGCTGAAGAAGATCCGAAGCGCGAGCTGTTGTGGGGCGACGGATTTCCATCAACCATCTCGACAGCTAAAATTGGGCGAACCATTGGGGTTCCGTCGGGCGAAAGAGAAGGGTCCATCCAGCGTGGTGTCAGTTGCAGCATGGACACACAAAGATGAATTGTGATACAATGGCTTTTGTTGTGAAGTTTTCGATACCATGCTACCCAACCCCGCTACTGAGGGAGGGTGAAATGGTGCTGTCTCGCGTCTATTGTTTGACCCTCTTTGGTCATGAAAAGCCCATACTTTCAGAGGCCCGACTTGCCTTCCACTGTATTATCACCCCCGAAACCCCAACGAGCCGAGTCCGAGTCTGTGTCAAACCGCCGCGCCGCCGCCGCCGCTGCTCACTGAAGCACAAGACAAGATAAGAAACAACATACCACAATGAGAGCCTCGAGCAGAACCCCAGACAATTGGAATTAATCTTCATTTTCGTCGTCCATATCGTCGCAGTCGTCGAATGCCAAAACCCACCCAATGCGCCGTAAGAACCAATGACCTGGTTCCTCAATGTCTGGTTGCATAAGGTCTGAAGCAGGTACAAGAGTCCTGTCTTTGAAAGAGGGTGAAGTCTCAATTCAAAAGAGCTGTGTGGCCGTCAGCTGGCTATCACTGCGTACCATAGCAACGGCCACTCACTGAAAGAGCAACATGCTCGGTGGTGATACGAAAGACGCTATTGTTGATGCCAGCCTGTGCTAGGGTCCTGTGCGCCCAAGGTGGCAAAGCTGTTTGGTTTGAGGAATGGCAGTGTGAAGCCTTTGAGGATCTCGCCGCGGACGAAGGTGGATGCACGCTTGTACCGCTTGTCGGTGTACTTGTCGAACACCGCACTGTGGTGCTTTGGTGCATCTTGGCAGCACTCGAACATGGCCCAGAGTAGGCGGTGAAGCTGACGGAACGTGTAGTTGGAGTAGTAGACGTGGGACTTGCTCCAGTCGCCCTTCCGCAGCATCAGTCGAGCCATGCAGTGCGCACCGGCAGCGAGAAAGCTGGGCTTGCAGCCCACGAAGCGCTCGTCCATAATGGTAACCTCTAGGAAATACTTGGCTAGCGTTCTGGTTTCCAGGTCGTAGTCGTCGGCTTTGCTGATTCGACGCAAGAAGCTCATCGGTCCTGGCCATCCCAATTCGAATTGGAGCATGCTGAGCATGAAGCGCTCGGCCTTGAGCAGTTCGTCAGCGGTGTAGCCATTGTCCACCATGTAGATGATCTCCGAGATCGTAGGGCAGTTAACCTCTTCGTACTTGGCAGCAACAAAGATGGCAGTGGCGCCGACCAGCTGTAACTTGCCAAGGGAGACGACCTTGCAAGAGAGGAAGCGATCGATGTAGTTGATGGTGAGGAACAACGTCTCGGGCAGCAGGTTGAAACGTTGGTGGACCTGCACCACCCAATCGACCAGGACAGCGCGCATGCTCCACTGGATCTCCGCTTGAAGCTCCATGTAGAATGGGTTCGGCGACATACGGGTCTCCATCTCGCGCATGTATTCAAAAATCTCCTCACCATACTCTGCAACCATCGAGGTATCCCACTGCTCGTCTTCAATGTCTTCTGCGGTCCGAGTAGCTTCGACATGCTCCTTGGCTTCGACGATCTCCACCAGTGCCTTCTTGGTATGTTGCGGGTTGAAGATTGTGGTCAGGTCTTGTGTCTGATCCGAGATGCCGAATGACCGGGCAGTCATGTAGTCTTGGTCGTCGTCTTCATACTCGTCGTCCTGGTCGATGACTGGGGTGGAGTTGTGGTAGGCTGCCGAAACTGCTTGAGATTCTTGTGACGGCAAATATAGCTGCTGTTGTTGAGGAGCGACGACGGGCTGCGACAGATGCCGCGATGCGTTTGCCGAGTCATCACGAAGCGGCACCGTCTCTGTTGTGCGAACCTCCTGATGCTGGACGGCACATCCATTTGTGTGCTGAGAAGCGGCTGGCACTGCAGGAACGTGTGCTGCACCATTGGATATCGGTGCTTCCGCCTCATGTTGTTTCGACGGTACTGCGACGTCCTTGAGGACCTTGGTGCTCTTCTTGGGAGCGACCTTCTTGATCGGTGGCTCCTGTGCATCTGAGGACTTTGATGTGGCCGCCATGCGCAGGTTGCTGCTCTTTTGCCCAAGCGGACGGACCGCTGGACGCTGCATCGGCGCAGCGATCGCCTGTTCTTGCACGTACTTCAGCTTGCCAGGTGAGGTCTTGCCAATTTCCGAGTCGTCCTTGTGCGCAAGTTTTGAGTTGGGATTCGTCTCGGCGAGAGCTTGCTTCTTGAGATTGATGGTGGAAGCGGATTTGGTGCGATGGTGCAGTGTCTTGCCTGCCAGGCCGGCTACCTGGGGCAATGGCACATTCTCGTCGTGGATGCGCACAGCGCGTGCAACGGGTCGCTGAGGCTATGATCATATCGTCAGCAGTTGCAGTGTCATTTGACCGTAGAAGACGACTTGAATCAAGTCATGGGTGAGCGGTCAATGACAGTGAGGGAACGCTGGCAGAGTGAGGGACTCAACAGCATGGCGAGTGGAGGGGTACATGAGGGGATGCGCGCCAGTCCACGAGGCCGTCGGCTTGTGGCATGCGCTGGTGAATAATGTAGGTGCGGTATGTAGGTGCCCGCGAGGGAGCTGTTGCTGCCATCGAACGGTCCATCATTTCTTACCTTGGCGTCCATGTTGGCGGGTCGCGCGATGCTGGACCACACGAGAGCGGTGCTCGTGATGGCGTGGCTGATGTGGGAGTGGGCGGCGGCGCTGGGGAGAATGTTGATGCTCAATGCGAGGCTGAACAGCGCGACTTCAATGCAGCTCGCAGCAGCAGCAGCAGCGCATCTGGCGGCGTCGGCGCGCTCGAGGTCGTCGGTGTCGCCGTCGGTGTCGTCGCGGTGCAGAGCCCGTCGGCGCGCTGGGCGGTAGTGCTGCTCCGTGTCGCTGCGTGTTAGTATGCGTCGTGGTAGATCGCTCGCCCTCCTGCCGCGCGAGAAGTTCGAAGCTCGTCGCAGTAGCCAGGCCAAGCGCAGATCGGCCAAACCAAACAAAAACAACGCCAAAGCAAGGGAAGGTGCCGGGATCCTCTGCCGCCCACAGCAACGAGCGACCCGCCCGAAAGAGATGGCCGTTACTTCACCTTTCGGCCTCTTCCTCCCCCTTCGCTGCACTGCATGAGAGCGCGCAGATGTGCTATCTGCATTCTTGACTACTTGCTCGCACTCCACGCCATCAGAGTCCTATAGCGCGCTGGGCAGTCCATATTGCGACGGGAAATGCACTCGAGCGGGTACAGCCGCAATGTAGCGTCATGTTCGCGACGCGTCTTCCCATCTCGCATCATTAACGAGACACACCACCTCGTCACTCGCTCTACTGCCCGTCGGCGCCTCAAAACTGCGCAAATGGCCGTCCAAGCCTCGTCACGAAGTCATGGGCCTTGTCGCAGCGATTGATGGTACCTGCGGCGAACGAGTGATCGAGTCTCATCGGTCGCATCTGCTTCGAGCTTCTGGGTCGAGCGTGCCGCGCACGCGACTGACTGCAGGTTGCATTTTCGCGCTACGCACGCGTCGACACGGGTGAGGACATACGACCACTGCTTCACATACCCACACGCTCCCGCACGCTGTATACCTGCCTGCGGGGTCGCTCTGGCAACCCGGCGGTGTGCGCGCTACTCGGAGGCAACGCGCTGTCGGTCTGGCGGCGGTCTGGTGCATCGAGGGCCTGTCGCTGCACGCCGGCCTGCACAGTTTCAAACTCCACAACTTTCGGCGAGCGGCACCAACTGACACCGCACAACGAGAGAATTGGCTAGGCCAGGACCCCTCAGTAGGACGTACCTCCCCGAGAACAGCACGTCAAACCAGACCGCAGACAGCTCACTTCTCGCGCCGTCGTCGGCAACGTGATATGTCGCACGATGCCTCTCGGACACTTTTGCCTGCCTGTGCGCCGTGAGTGCTCATGCGTGCGTGCCAGACGACTAGTCTTGTTGTGCGACCAAGGCGCAGCGACGCCCATCGCGACTCTCTCCGTTCACCCTCGCAGTCTTTTGCACTTGCCACTGCGGCCGCTGTCGCCCTGGTCGCGGGCCGCGCAATGGAGCGTATTGCACGGCGACTTTGCGCACTGCCGTGAGCAGCGAAAAGTGGCACGGACGCGCGCCAGGGTGCCTTCGGCGTCCTGGCTGGGTTGTGGACAAAATAAGCTCTCCGCTGCTGCTGAGGTTTGCGACATCATTGTCTTTCACCAAGGTCGTCCGTGACGAGCGGGACGGACGCCATGTCAGCATCATCAGCACCACTACTGCCGCCTGCACATGGGCGGTCTTGTTGGACCGGCGGAATGGCGCTACGGCGTGGGCAGCATACCGGCAGATCTGCGACGTTGGGGAGCTGTGATTGGAGCGCGAAGGACAACCACCATCGGCGCTGAGCACGTGCGGGCCTCGCAGTCTGGCTGGCGCATCTGCTGGCTTGGTTATGCAGCTAACTGTTTCGCGCTGAGCTGGCGCTGCTGGTTGCGCTGTGCGCTTGAGCGGGTGACATGTCGACGGGGCGGAGCCGTCGAAGAACCTCGTCTGCGCGAGACACGGCCGTCCCATGCCTTCCCACCCGCTCGCTCACCTCCCCGTCCTGCGGTGCATGTGGCCGACGGCGGCGAAGTGCGCAGTGCGCAGTCGTGGCCATGATGTATGTAGGCCTGTAGACATGCGAACGAACATGTACGTCAAGATGCCGCCCGCGCCAAAGTGAATGGTGCCGCGTGGTGATCGCAAATCGAAGGCATGCATGCATGCTATGCCCGAGCGCGGGTCCTGGTCAAAGTGGAGGCCCTCTGCCACTCTGCCTTCTCGCTTTCCTCCCACACACCGCGTTGACATCTTTAACCTGACCCAGGTCGGTTGTCGGTGTCGGCTGTGACTGTCCTATCTTGTGCGCCTGCTCGTCGACGCTGCATCCGCTGAGGCAGTCCTCCCCATCTCTCCCATCCGCCTCACTCGTCCGCGTGGACACCCGGCCGCGAGCGACGGCGAGGTCGGCGCAATCCGCTGGAAGAAACCAGCCATCCGCCATCAACAGACTGCTCCTGTCCATCAGGCACCCAGGTGAGCCCCCGACTACTCCTCTCCAACTCCCCGAGCCCGCAATATCATCACCTCACCGCCGCCCGCCTTTGCCTGGTCACCCGCACCATCCCTTTCTGCAACCACCCCATGACCTTCTCCAGCACCCTCTCCTCCTGTGCGAAGTCTTGGACCATCATGAGAGCGCCATAGCTAATTGTCGGCGTCTCAGCATAGGTCTTCCGGCTCTTCTTCGCCGCCGCCCCGGAGACTTCGTCCTCCCTTTGCGCCAGCGACAGCGAGGGTGGCGCGACCCAACATCACCACACCCATTCGTTTCCGCTCCCACCCACATACACTGTACCATCTCCCCGGAGCGCCAAAAGAGTCATAGATTGAGGTTATGGACCTTGGAAACATGCTGTCCGGCGGGAGCCCCAACAGCGCTGGCGCAGTCGATATGAAGAGGCAGATCCACCAGCATCATACCCACCGCAATGGCCTATCAGGCTCGGAAGCACACACCGACACGAAGTACACCGCAGCTGGCATGCAGCGCACTCTGCGAGGTCAGCATGGCACTGCCAACTCTTCCAGACATGCTCGAGGCTCGCCCGCCAAGAGGGAACAGAAACATGTGCTGTTCAGGCTCATCGACCAGAATGATCCTCGCATACAAGCACGACTACCGATGCGGGTCATGATCTCGCCGCATGATACCACCGAGTCGATCATCACCACCGTCAAGAACTTCTATGGTCTGTATGAGTATGGCGTCAGCTTCGAAAATGAAGATGGCATCAGCATCATCGCGGCCGCCGACAACTTCGACAACGACATGACGGTCTATGTGCGAACGGTTGCGCCGCCGCCTGCTCCTGCGAGCGAGCATGCAAGAGACTCTGCATCGCCAAAGAAACTAACGCTCGGCGCGCCCTTCGAAATGCGCCCGCCGACACAGAGCAATGCTCGGTCACCTTCGCGGCCTGCTGCTCGGTCTGCTGGAGTTCGTAGCGTGTCTCCGCACTCCGAGCTCGGGCGTCGCAGTGCCTCTGCTGCACCCAACGGCAAGCCTCAAATCCCCAGAACCAAGAGCAAAGACAATGGCCAGGCAGGAGACAACGATGGCTACAGCAGCGCCGACAATGACAATGGCTCGGTCGCCAGCTCTAGACGCTCGAAGGCAGAAGAGATCAAAGCTGACATTACTATCGACAATATTGTCGAGGGCGGTCGCAGGAAACGAGCGTTTGAGAGCTCGGTAAGGCCAATGTTTACACTCGGTGCAGTCGCAAAGCTAACCTGCCAAGGAACTGCCTCTCTTTGTCCCACCGCAGGTGCCGATGAGTGCATCCATATCGTCAATTTCTCCTCAGCGCCGCTCGGGACCAAACATGGCATCGCCTTACACTCATACTAACCAGCATACCTTTTCGTACCAACAGCCTCTGCCATCGCCTCAAAGTTACTCCACTGGCGCGGGGAGCATGCAGCCACCGTTTCCCGCCAACCCATACCAGTCGGTACCACAACAACCAAGCAGACAGTTGCGTGGTGGGAGGATCAGCGGCGCAAGCTACTCATCGCACCGCAACTCGAATGGCGTACTGCCAACACCAGATCCCACGATCGGCAGCGTCATCTCTGACGAAGACGTCGCCCTCCAGCTGATGAGGCTTGGTGATCCGAGCGCATTCTCGCATGGGCGCACCTCCACTTCTACCATGGATGACGCCCTTAGCGGAAAGGCTGACGCGGCGTCATCCGACGAGGAAAGCGACGATGATGAGATGATTGAGCCAGAAGGTCGAGTGCCAGCGGTGCCTGCATTCCCGAGACACGATGAGGGACCTCTACGGAAGAAGCAGCGCACTGAAAATGAGTTGCCAAGTGATGGTACCAGTGGCGAAGAGTACGATGATCATCGTGACGGCAACTTTGGCAGTGACGGATTGGAAGTTGATGGCCAGCGCAGACCGCTCAAGGCAAAGACCAAGTCTCGCAAGGAGGGCGCAATGTCCATGGGCAAAGTGAGCAAACCGCGTCAGCTGTCCATTTCCTCGAAGACGAAGAAGGCTGGCATCAGCAATCCCAAGACCCCGATGTCACCGGCTTCATTGCCCCCGCAATCACGCAAGGCGTCCATCGCGTCCACAATCAACTTTCAGCACCAGCTCGGCGCCGATGAAGAAGATTTGTCTTCGAAGCCTCGGTGCCAGAGATGCCGCAAGAGCAAAAAAGGATGCGATCGCCAACGTCCATGTGGTCGTTGCAAGGATGCCGGCATCGGAATTGAGGGTTGCATCAGCGAAGACGAGGGCAATGGCCGAAAGGGCAGGTACGGACGACACATGGGCGTCGCAATCAAGAAAGGTGGCGACAATGCCATTGACGACATGTCACCACCTCCGCCTCCTCACCACATGCATGGCGTGAAGAGCTCCTTCTTGGCACCTGCAATCCCCAATGGAGACAAGAAGCGCAAGCGGTAGCAAGCCCGTGCGCGAACCAGCGTAGTACTCACACCACTTGTGGAAACGACATTCGACGGCTGCGACAATGATCAAAGAACGAAAGGAGCGCCCCGACCGCAGATCTCGGATGGACGGCGTTGGTATATATGGGGTCGGCTAATGATACGACGGTATGCCTTTACTATGTTGACTGCCACTTGCTGCGTTCCCGCTTTTGCCGTCGATTTGAACAAGAAGAAAAGTACGAGTAGAGTGAAGAGTCTCGATCCTTTTTTGAAAAAAGAGCATGGTGTCTTGTTGTTGAACTGTCGGCGTTCGAGATTCCATGGAGGGGGGGGGCCTGTCAAAAAGCTTTAGAGGAGCGCGCTGTGATGATGCATAGAGGATGTGTTCGAGATTAGTAGGGCGAGATGGAGAATGAAATGATGGGGAAGCTCTAGAATGGCGATGGACGATGGGGATGCATTTGACGCTCTTTAAGTATGTCGACGAGGTAGAACGGCTGCAATGTCAAGAATCTGTCCATTAGTATTGTGTGTTTGAATGTCTTTCAATAGGTGAAGGGAGAAAGCTTTAGGTTTTACAGTTTCTGTTTCGGACATGTTTGTGCTACGCGAGGCTGTCGAGATTCGAGCAGGTGAATGACCTATCGTATGTGAGAGAAATACAATTTCTGGCAATTGATCTCTGTACCCGTAAAAACGATCCTCGACTTTGACCTTTGGAATAAGAAGTGTTGTCGCACTGTACGATACTGAGGTAATAAGAGTACATGGTTTGAACCTTTGTAGATCAATTCTATACAATGCCACCTGAAGCGCTCCGCCGCTCTTCTCCCGCCTCATCCGGAACCAGCTGATCCGTAAAAAGCAGATACTTCGGCAAGGAAGTCTCAATGAGCTTGCGATCGCGCGCATTCGCAACAATCGCCAATCGCGTTCGCCGTCGCTTCTCTCTCCGCGACTGTTCTTCTTCCGACTCTTCATGATCGATTAGCCACGTGTCTCCCAAGTATCTCCTGCTCCGCAATTGCAGCTGCTTCATGAGCTCGAGAACATTCGCGTATACGAGCGCGCTCTGTTGGCGGTCCTCGTCGCTTCTCATTTGGAGATGTACGAAGCCTGTTGTGGTTTCGTAGCTCAGGGAGCTTGGAGCGAATTGACGCCACTCCCATAAGAGGCGCGGAAGCCCGAATAGTTGTGCGTCTTTGTCGGCGGTGATTTTGGGGATTTGGTTGATAGCGACCAGAAGTATTCGCACCCAGCCCCTCAACCAGTAGTCGTTGCGGCGCTCTAGTAACCGCGCATACTCCCATTTTTGCCTTGCCTTCTCGATTACCTCGTCCGCTTGTTGTTCTTGCAGCACAGCGATCAGATGATCGCGGGCGGCTCTGGCGGCTAATTGGTCTTTTCGTGCAAGTGGCAGTGCTTCTTCCATTCTCTCGATCATGTTAAATGTCTTTTTGGAGCTTGCCAAGTTGAAGATCAGTCGATTGTACATGGCCAAAGTCGGCTTGATCAAGTATGGAGGTCCTGTCATGGTTTGCCACAGACTCCTGACACTGCTTAGCGGAAGTTTCCCGGTGGTGTCCTCTTCCGCGAGCACATATGTCCATTCAAAGAGCGAGTCCCACGTCTTAGGCGTTATTTCGAGGTTATAATGACGTGCTACGAAGTCCACTGTACGCAAAGCTGCCGGCAGGTCGTTGTTGATACCATATGCGTGTACTAAGGTGGAGAGAAGGCCTTCATTCGGTCGCAGCGGGGAATTGTGAGGAAACTCTGTGGCTGCCAAAGAGGCCTCGTCGCTGGACTCCATGATGGCTGGCACATCGATCTTCCAAACGCGATGTAACATTGCGTTGACCGTTGTGATGTCGCCTTCACGTGCGCAAGCTGTAATCAAGATCTGGAAACTCTCAATGTCTGCAACAGCACCAAATGCCAGCATTTCACTGAAGACTTTCATCGTCCTCTCCTTGATGCCGTCAGCTCCAACACGATAGTTCCCGAAGCGAAAATTGTCGCGAGCTCTTGACGAGGACCTCTTCTTCATAGTGAAAGGGATCACACGCGCGTTTCGCCTGACACCTGCACTGTGCCACCCATTCCATACCATGGAGCCCATATAGTGATTAAAGCATTGTGTAGTTGGCTGAATGCCATCTTTGATGAGGCTTCGCCATATAGTTTCTGCCGATCTCAAACTCCCCAGTACGCGCGCACTGCGCAGTAGTGTGGTGTAGTCCTCGAGGCTGGGCGTCTGACCTGCTCTGCGCCTGATTTTGAGAACACGCAGAACTACTCCAGTGTATTCGAATGCGATTTCCCGCATTTTTGCAATACGCATGTCTTCTGCCATGGCATTGCTGATCTCCGTATGCACATCGGCCAAGCTTGTCACGAAGTCGCCGGGCTGCACGAGGTGGACAATCTCGCTGAACATGGATGCAGGAATTTCAGAGATGAAGTCCAGATCGTGCTGCTGAGCAGCGGAAAATAAGCATCGAATGATGCGATCTGTAGATCTTGTGCTCACTGCTAATGGCAGTTCCTTTTTATAGTCGACCACCAATAGCGAGTCCTTCGGTATCGAGGCTTCCAGAATTTCGTCTTCGATCACCGGCGTATCGGCATTATGCTCTGAAGGATCATGTTCAAATTGCTCCCACAGGTGATCAACCGCGCTCGCCGCTTCTGAAATGTGCTGTGTCTCTTGGGCCGCAGGACTGCTGACTTCGTAGCGGTCGAAGAAGCCATTCTGGACATCCGACGCCTCCACTGTCTGTTTGTCTCGTCTTCGCTCACCAGATCGTATACCACTGGATTCAACTCTTGTGCCGCTGCTTTGCAGGCCCCATGGTGCCCGAGGCTCTTCTTGTGCAGCTTGCTCTTCAGTGCTGTTCGACCCCGGCCACCTCAACGAGTCATCGTTGTAGCTGCGCCTTTGGCCGCGGCCGCGACATTCGGCGCACACCCAATGGCCCCGCTTCGTTTTCCCAGAAGTCCATATTGTCTGAACGGCTCGTCGAGTTTCAAACTGCCCAAATCGGGCCAGCAGAGGATTCATAGGCAACTTCGCGGCATGGCCTAGCGGTCGACTACCCCATGGGCAAGGCGCGGTACATTGACGGCATGTATGAGGTGCGGTGGGCACAGTCCGCGGGAGTGCCCCATACAACAAGTAATCTAACAACGCGACCACGCGAACTTTTCGGCTACTGTAGCCACAAGACTCCAGCCACAGCTTCAGCCACGACGCATGACTCGCGCAATTCATGGACTTCACTTCCCGACGATCGTCAAGAAGCATTCTGGGCACTGCGATCACCGCCAATTGACACCACACAACCGCTCCTCGACGATGGCTGAGTCACCCGACACCGGCGCCAATCCTGTCAGCGAGCCGCTCGATCTGGTACGGCTTTCGCTCAACGAGACCGTTTTCGTGAAGCTGCGAGGAGACCGCGAGCTGGCGGGGAGATTACATGTGAGCGCGATCAAAAATTGGATACAGCACAGTGCTGTGCTGATGGACTTCCAGGCATACGACAGCCATTGTAACCTGGTCCTAGGCGACGTCACAGAGACAGTCTACGTATGGGATGAAGAGGATGAAGAAAATGTGCGGACAGTCAAGAAGCAGTCGGAGATGCTTTTCGTGAGAGGTCAGTGGAAGTGCTACAAGCGGTGGGAATGGATATGCTGATTGTTTTGCGCGCAGGAGACTCGGTTGTACTCATCTCGCCGCAGCAGTAATGAGCTCGGCGCGAGAACTACCAGGAATGAACGCGTATACGATACCATGATGAACGAACGTTCGCGTTGCGATTTCGCGCTCCGCCCGGAGAACTCTGAGAATTCAGCCCAAGACCCTCCAAGCTCCAATGTAGACAGTGTGAGCATATATCCCGAGGAAGCCTATTGGCGCAGCACTTCAGACAGCCGAGAGTGCTAACCATTTTGCAAGCGCCAAGCGCTGCGCTGGAGGATTGCAGAGCGACTCGGACATTCAACCCCAAAATTTCTCGCATACCAACAGATCAGCGTAGAACTGAAGGGCCAAAGGTTGCTGAGACTAACTCATTTATCTTTCATGCTGCAATCACCAACCATTGTCAGATTTCTCTCGCTTTCTCCACACATCTTAATATGACTGCTTCCACGCGAAATCCCCACTCAACGTCGACTCCGAGGTTGCGCGATCCTTAGGCCTGCCTTCATACCACGACGCGTACCCCACGACCCAACCTGCTCCCAGAGCATCACCCCAAACACGAGCAACATAAACACCACTAAAGCAGGCGCGGCCACGACCCAGAAGAAACCAAAAGGATGCTTCAAGCCTGAGCCTGACGCAAAATTCATTCCGAAGTAACCCGAGATAAACGTAAGAGGCGCGAAAAAAACCGTGACCATGGCAAGCACAAACATGTAGCGGTTTGTATTCGCGCCAACGGTATTGAAAATTAACGTGGAAATGTTGTTTGCGCTGGCGTCCATTTGCTCCAATGCTGCGATCATGGTGATACAGTGGTCCAGTACGTCACCAAAGTAAGTATGTGCGAGCGGTGTGATGCTGACACTGGCACCGTATGGACGGCCTGGAGCTCTCTTTCTGTACTCAGAGTTGGAACGGACCCCTGTAGGCGCACCTTCGCGGTCGCGGTCTGGGTATCTTGAGTGGCGTGGTGTTACCTGTTCCGATGCAGTCTTTCCTCCTCCCGATGGGAGATCTGTATTTGCGATGGCCACGGAGGCTGAGGGTGCTGCGCCGTGATCTCGTAAGGAGTTGACCAGGTGTACAATTGGTTTGAACAGGTTTTGCAGCATGTCGATCTCTTCGCCGAAGATGTGCAGGGCTCGCGAGGTGCGGATGTTGGGATTGGTCATGGCGTCGATCTGTAGCTCTTTTCTCGACTTATTGTAGGCATCGCGCACTGGAACCGCGAGATCTACAATGGCATCGATAATGGCCTGGGTGACGAGGGAAGCGTCACAGCTCCGTCGCAGCATTGTCTCCTTGCTATGCAGACGTTCCATAATCGGCTCTTCGACGTCCTCGGCGGAGTGCTCGAAGAAGGAGATCACGCTGTTGTCGCTGAGTAAGAATATGGAGACTTGCTCGACACTGACAGCCAGGTCTTCTTGTGCCAGTGCACTGTGTTTCTCCATCCAGGCCGTGTGCTCTGGGATTTGAGCACTCTCGTATCGGTGAAGGGTTCTGATGGATTTGATGGGCGACTTTTCTGATAGACCGCTGTGTGCGTTGACGTACTCGTCTATCTTTCCGTCGTGGTCTCGGTCCAGGTAGGTGGGCAAGACGCCTGGCTGCCGGGACTTTCGCCACCACTTCCACGATCGATGTTTCCGCTGGCTGTGCTTCTCGGACTTCTCATCGTACTCTTCTTCGTCATCGTCAGAACTGCTACCGCCATCCGCACAGCTGCACTTTTCGTGTCGCCCTTTGTGCTGATGCATTCTGACCAATTTTTGCAGGGTGAGCACGATGAAGGCATGGTCTGCATACCAGTCGACCTTTGTGCGCGTCTTGGTGTGGACCAAATCTTCGACTGCCAGGCGATGTCTGGGTGACGGAGAAAGTCAGTCTCCAGATCAGCTTCGGCCTCTGGCTCCATCTGCCGTCATACTGACTGCCATGGATAGCCCTCAATTGCTCTGAGTCATGCTGTACTTACAGATTATACTGGTTGCCTAGCAGACGAATCACGTCCCAGGACAGTCCGTTGACACTGATCCATCTACAGGGCAATCCGTCGCCTCGTGGAATCTCGAGTGCCTTGGCTAAGCTTTCATTGTCGCACCGGATTCGTGAAACATGATCGTCGCTGAAGTCGATGATGTTGATTGCGCACTCATTCTTGAGCTTCTTGAGATGGGCGGGAATCTTGTCGTCCTCGGCCGACGTGTCAACCCCCGGCTCGGCACCAGGTTGAAAGTGCTCGTGCTCGGTCACGTGTTCGGGTTCATGGTATGCCGTGATCGTGTTGGACCGAGCCTGTCTCGTTGGTCGTCTCCGGCCCAGAGTGTCAATTGAGGCAGGTGCCGAAGCATTGGAGTCCACGCTTGCGGCACTTCGCTGTCGGGAAAGCTTGGGACTGGTTGGCGATGCCGCTGCAGGGGCGGGAGCTGAGTGCTCAGGTATAAGGAGCGTGGGCATCCTACTTGGACCATCGAAATCGCGTACTGTAGTCATGGCGGTAACGCACGCTGGTGCGGTGGGTGAGCGGAAAAGGGAGCATCACGTGGCGGCCGCGTAATGGAAAGTCCAGGTGGTGAACGTGAAGGGCAAGTCGCGACAGCTCAGCGCCGGCAAGGCGAACCCTAACTTAACGCCCGGCGTGACATCACACATTGCCAATGGTGGTGGAGGACATCCGGAGGCATCGACAGCGACTCCCACAAAGGTCGCCTGCGATATCATGTTTGCCATGACACAGTGTCGCGCGAACATGTCGCAAGGGCTGGAGTGTCCGATACTCAATCGAAATGCAGCAAAAGTGGTGTGGAAATAGAAGCATAGTAATAACTATCCAAGCTCGAGGGCCCGGCCCGCGATCCGAGCATGGGTGAGCCGGTTGCCGGGAGTCTGTCTGCAAGCGCAGGAACAGGCAAAGAACCAAAACCGCTCGCACTGATGAAACATGATGAGCTGACCAGTTCGGTGCCGTGCAACTGCAACTGAATCTGCATCTGCCGCGTCCTCCTCGTCGAATGCACGCCGTCGTACCTGGCCCAATGAGACGCGAAGCTGCCGTCCGCCGCCCCACCGGACTCCAACCCACAGGCCACTCCTCACACTGAGATGAGACGGATGCCGCCATTCACCTACATCCACCATCGTCTGACTGCTGCTCACTCCCGATAGTCTGCTATTCACCGGCGGCATCACGTGCGCGGCTGATGCCTGGCCAAGATGGCCGAAGAGCCTCAACCTACGTCAATTGCTCAGCGCATAGCGGCTCTGAAGCTGCAGAACGCCGGTGGCGGCATTCCTGTCCAACAATCACAAGGCTATCAAAAACCGACAAATGGATCGAATCAGGCCGTATCACGACCGAGACCGCCCCCGCCACCGAGGCCGAATGTCCCAGCAAGACCAGACCGCTCACAGGCCTCGAGTGTTCCCCCTGGGCATGACAATGGACCTTCTCCAAACAGACAAGTGGGCAACGAGCCCGATGGCGGTCGACCGAATGGATCCGCCATGAGCGGTACGACTGCAAGGCCAAGGCCACCTTTACCAACGCGGACGTCGACCCAGTCATCGCAGGCTCCCGCTCTGCCATCAAGAACATCGTCTGGTCCCTCACCTGCACTGCCTCCCCGACGACCTTCAGAGGCGCCGTCCCCAAAGGGGTTTGCGCTTACCAAACGTGCCTCGAATGAATCCATAAGCTCAATAGCCACAGCGAAGTCCTCCGCCTCTGCCATTTCCAATGCGACCTCGTACACATCGGCGAGTGGCGACCGGTATAAAATCCGAGCTCCTGACTACGACCCTTCTTCTTTGCCAGCATTACCACCAAAGCGCACGAAGGAGGAAAAGGAAGCGGCTGAGAAGAAGTATAATGGTGGTCGGCCTCTGCGACACTCCAAGTCAACGCCAAGGATCGCACAAATACAGGAGGGAACCACTCCGCCGCCCATGCCGGCTAGACAGCCTGTCATTCCACCACCCGTCCCGTCGGAACCACGTATAGCACCGAACCACACAGAAGCATATAGCGGAGCGCCTGTCCAGAGAAGACCTCAACCACCGCCTCCCCCAAGCAGACAGAGCCAGCCTCCGCTACCTGCTAGGTCAGCCACACAAACGAGAATGGAGACACCTTCATTGGCACCCGCCCGAGTAGAGCTTGCACCACCTCCTCGGCCACGAGTCTCGGCCCTCTCGATGGGTTTCGGCAACAAAGATACGAATAAAGCTCCGCCTGTTCCTACCACAAATCAGGGTTTGCCTGCGGACAGCAATTCTGCAGTTCCACCGCCCATACCAGCAAGCTCGAAGCCGGATCTTGCCGCACTCAAGGTATCGAAGCCGCGATTCAATGCTTCGGCAACGGCAACGGCACCCGCGCCAGCTGCTGGCGCTTTGGCAATCACATCGTATTCGCATTTCTCCGAGATACTGGCAACGCATCGCATTGTGATAGCCGACTTCTGGGCGCCTTGGTGTGGGCCTTGCCGCAACTTTGCGCCTGATTATGAACGTTTGGCACAAGAATATTGCCGCCCCAACCAGATAGCATTCATCAAAATCAATACCGACGAGAACAAAGATATCGCGCAGGCGTACAAGATTGAATGCTGGCCTACACTCATCGCCTTCGAGAACGGCACAGAGATTGACAAGTCACTCGGAGCCAACGAATATTGGTTGACTGAATTAGTAGAAAAGCGTGCGAGGAGCGCGGGCATCAATCTGTCGGCACCGGCGCTAGCTGTAGTCTCTCCTGCGCCAGCGCCAACGAATTCGTGCTTGCATTGCCGGGATTTCTCTAGTCCAGATGCTCACGCAGCAAGATTTCCGCGACAGTCGATCCCTTCGCACGATGTAGGGTGGTTGGCTCATCAGCTCACCTCGCCATTTCCATCCCTTACTGACAAAGCGCGAGCGATATTCACGTGGCTCCACCATAATGTCGCATACGATACACAAGCCTTTTTCAGCAACAACGTAAAGGGATCTACTCCCCAGAGCACGTTGCAGTCGGGTCTGGCTGTGTGCGAGGGTTATGCTGGGCTTTTTGCTGCTTTAGCAATGAAAGTGGGAATGGAGAGCTTCGTGCTCAGCGGTGCCAGCAAAGGCTTCGGCTATACGCCCTTACAACCCGGGCAGCCGATTCCACCCTTTGCGTGTACGCATGCCTGGAATGTTGTTAAGATTGACAACGGCGAATGGAAACTGATCGACTCCTGCTGGGGAGCTGGGAATGTGAGTCCTAGCCTGTTTTTGTGATGCTTCAAATGGGAAGAAGGTCTTCTTGAGTCATTGCTAACCTTCGACTATAGGTGCAAGCCTCGCAGAACTACGAAAAGGCGTTCAAGCCGGATTGGTTCACCATGTCCAACGATCTATTTGGCCTGTCACATTACCCCCAGGACAGAAACCAGCAATACCGCACAGACGGCCGCTCGCTATCGTGGGAAGAATACTCCATGGCCCATAAGGACGGCACAGGCGCGACGGTCTTTGGCAATGCCACCGAAGAAGGTCTCGCGAAGACCTCTTTCTGTCCCTCGGACAGCAAGATCAATCTCGCGCAACAAGGCCCGACAACACGCTTCTCGTTCCAGAAGATCTGCCAGCATTGGGATCCGATCAGAAATGGCCCCGGTGCGCCTTATCTGTTTGTCTTGCTCATCGATGCGCAGGAGAAGAAGGCGGAGAATAATCTGCCACCGTTTAATACGAATGGAGAGGTCTGGTGGTGTGATGTTCCGACGCATCACTTGGGGCATTCGGGGCAAAAGGTCATGTTGATCGCTTTGACGAAATTCGATGGCCGCGATGGACGAGGGTTGACTGTGGATGAGTACATGCGCCGCAAAGGCCGCGCTGGATGGGCTTCTGCAGGCATTGCGTCCTGGGAAATCGCGTAATCGCAGTCCTGAGTACCTGACGGAGCTAACCTTTTTCGACAGTCCTGGTGCAGCTCAGGTCGTCACATCATTAAATCGATTTGTACACCGGGCGGCATTGTCATGAGATCGAGATTCGTCTCAGGTTGGTCGGAGACTGTCAAGTGCAGTATTGGAGCAGAGCACGTAGCCATAATGTGACAGTGGGATATCTACAAATAGACATATTTAACGACGGAGATCAGAGAGAGCCTCGAGCAAGCAACGTCAAGCCGACAGGACGGGTGAGCATCGCCGAATTGAACTCAATACTCGTCCCAATTCACGCCGCTGTCGTCGAAATCGCCGTCGATGAAATTGGCTTCGTAGTCCTTTGCTTTGGTAGCGCCAGACTTGTCGATCCCATTCATGCGTTCCTTGTTCTTCTCTTGAAGCTCCACCCTCGCAAGCTTGGAGTAGAAGGCGCGGACTTTCTCGTGCGCTTGCACCTTTCGTGCGTCAAATCTCTGCACGCAAAGTCCGTCCATCTTGGTCGCACGACTCAACGCGACATACGCCTGACCCTTCTCGAAAACACGACCAAGGTCGACTTTCACGCGATCAAGCGTCTGTCCCTGCGCCTTGTGTATAGACAATGCCCATGCCAATATCAGCGGAATCTGGGCACGAGATGCCTGCACTTCTCCGTTCGGCAACTCGATCTTCCAAGTCTCGGGTTCGCAGAGCAGGTCTCGGTAGGTTCCGTCTGCGATAGCGAAGCGTACCAAAGGCCACTTGCGAGATGTGGTGATACCTTGCATCATCTCCTTTACATCCATGGAGGCACCGTCACCAGAATTCGACTGCACTGTGCCGCCGGGCGATTGTACAAACGCGGCTTCGTTGTTGTTGTAGCTGTCGAATTGCCGCTCGTCCATGAACCCAATGACACGTCCCAACGAGCCGTTGACCAAAGTTTCGTCAATGTTCTTGATGAGCATCACCTGTGCGCCTTTCTTCAGTGTAATAGTCTCTGGTGCAAGGCAGTTGGAGAGGAGTCTATCACGTTGGGCTTTGTCTTGTATTGATCCGCCGTCGCGCGCTGGAAATGCGAACAGATCGCCCTGCAGTTGAGCGAGGCGCTCGCTGTTCGCTCGATCGACCTCCTGGCGAGTGGGGAATAGCTCAGTTGCTTCAAGCGTATCTTCATAGGTCAGGGGCCGAGAGAGTCTCTTGAAAGCATCAATGGATGATTGCGTCAGCCGACCTTCGCGCATCTCATTGAGCATCCCAGCGAAGACTGTGAATATGTTAGCAGGTGCGACGTGGTGCCTTTGGATTGTGACTAACCTGGATCTTTCTGACGAAAGACATGATGCAGTCCGATGGTATGCTCAATGGTTGTTGGCCAAGTTGACGCGTCAAAGGCGAATTTGGCAACTCTTCCACCTTCTGGCACTGGTGGTAACTGGAAGAAGTCGCCAGTGATCACCAATTGAATGCCTCCAAACGGTCGTCCGTTGTTGCGGATTTGGCGGGCGATCGACTCGAGCTTGTCGAACAGCTCGCCATCCACCATCGACACTTCGTCCAGAACCAGGACTTTGGTCCTCATCCAACGATGCTTAGCTTTCTGATTCTTCTTGATCTTGCGCACCAATTCCGGAACGTCTTCTTTTCCTAGCCCAATCCCGGCGAAGCTGTGAAGCGTGACGCCACCAACGTTGCAGGCAGCGAGACCTGTTGAGGCCGTCACAGCAATGCGATCTGGCTCGCGCGAAAATTTCCTCCGAAGCGAAGCAATTATTTCTCGCATGAGCACAGATTTGCCAGTACCTGCAGATCCGGTGAAAAACACGCTCTTCTTTTTCTCAATGACGAGCTCGAGGACGTGCTGCTGCTCATCGCTGAGAAACACCTTCGCTGGCCGTTTCTGCTTGGTGGTCGCAGCTTTGACCGACTCTTCAGTACCCTCTATCAGCTTGCCTGATGTTTTCCGTGTCTCTTCGCGTTTCTTCTTCTGTTGCTCTTTCACAGCACTGGCAGTGGTGTTCCAAGGATACGCGGGTTTGTCCCTTCTATCTTTGCTTGGTGCAGGAGTCGCAGTTGCATGTCGCGATCTATGCGTACTTCCGCTCACTATTTGCGTTGGCTCTGCTTCTTGCGATTGTTCCGTGGTCCATGGCACAGTCTTCCGCTTGGCAGGTCTAGGTTGTGGTGAGGTAGCAGATGTTCCTCGCGCATTGGCACCTATGACTCCATCGAAAGCGAATGACTGAAGTGACTTCTGTGGCCTTGTGGTAGGCTGAAAGTGCTCAAGCGGCGACGAAGACCACGGCAACGGCGCACTACTGTTCGGTGCCAGCTCCGTCTTCGCATGGTACTTTGAGCCCGAGTCAAAGTCAAAGCTCACAAGTCCAGAGTCATCTATCCCATATTCTGCGTCGGTCGAGGAACGCTTTGCAGAGGTCGTCTGGAAGTTGCTTTGTCCCGTTGTCTTGGGCAGGTGTGCTGAGAGATCTGGATAGCTCACGACGTTTGTGGCTATCTTCCTTGCAACCGGCTCTTCCACATCCAGATCTATGTCATCGTCGAACTCGTTCTCGTCGAATAGGGCTTGAGGAATGGCCGTCTTTCCAGGCTGTCCCCCAATCACGATAGGCTGATATCGTGAGCCTGCGTCGTCTTCGAAGGTGCCATCGAACGACTTGGCGAGGCCGCTCGAGGTGCGTTTGACTCCGGCCCGGGATGGCGAGCGTGACTGTCGCAGCCCATTGAGACTCGACGCTGAGCTGGGATTGAGAGGATTCTTGTAGCCTGGGTTGGTCGAGGTCGTCGTCTGCTTTTGGCTGGAGGACTGCGAAGAGAAGCTCGCCTGCGAGATCTTTGCCAGCCCTGCCTTCCGCTCGTACTCGGTGGCGGCGCCGCGCAACATGTTGATATTCCCCCGCCGCGTCGGGAATGTGCCCTGTGTGCGGAAGTGGGCAGACGAGGTGTGCGAAGGAGCGTGCGCGCGCCGGGCGCGTGGAGTTGGTGGTATGGAAAGGGCGGCGGCGGCGGCGGCGGGAAGTCGCGTCCTCCCTCCTGCGACGCGTCCGGTGATCATCCAGTGGAGGACGAAGGCGGTGGTCGCGCAGAGTAACACACCGAGAAAGTTGTCGGCCGGCGATGCGTCAAACATTGATGGCTCTACGAAGACATTATTGCCATCCCGCAACGCGAGGGGAGCGCGTAGATCCGTGTGGACCAGGGTCGCGCTCCTGCAAACTGCATCTATCAAACTCTATTTGACAAAACAACCATTGCCTCCACTAACTAGTGTTGACGTGGCAGCCTGAACATAGCGGTCATGCGATACGCTGATATTATGTGATATCGAAAACAACAGTCTCTCCATCTCGTTCGGATCCCAGCCGGAACGCAGTGGGGTGCCAATTACAAGTCGTGCTGCCGACTTTTCTTTGTGCTGCGTGAACGCTACAAGACATATCGCCGTGAAATTCGTACCCATCAATCCTACCGTTTCCGCAAACCCTCGCTTGCTTTGCCATCGATGCCCGTGCCTGGCGCTCCGATAGGCTCTCCATTGAGTTGTACCTTTGGCGTCGTTACGTCCCCCATCATCGAAGGTGCTTCGAATGCCTCTTGTCGAACTTCGTCCTCGTCGACATCGGAGCGATCATCTCGCTCCTCACCAGTGCGGATGAAGCGAACCAGGATGCGAACAATGAGGAAGAACCAGAACAGATTGACAGCCTGCAGACTGGCAAGAAGGGCGCCTGTAATTGCTTGAGAGATCCAACATTTGTACTGCTGGGTCGTCCAGTTTAATGTGTAGGGCCCGATTGTCTGAAATTCTCTACCCGGTAGTAGGGAAGCCAGGATCCTCAGGTTAAGATAGTGGCGCAAGTAGGCCCAGATTGCAATGAAGGAAACAAAGTACGGCGGCGTGATCCAAGCATCAAGGTAATTGAGGAGCTTTGAAGTCTGTGCAGTGTCAGTGGTGATCCAGGCCACCATGTCGTCATACTTACAGCGAGGAAGAAATCGGAGATGTCGTGGGTAATGTACACGGCCACGCCGATGTATGTGAAGTGGAAACGGTAACTCAATCCGATCAACGACAGCGTGATAATATGATGCAGCACAAGCTCTTTGAAATCCTTCCGTGGCTTCTCCAAGCCGAGCACCAACACCAGACCTTGCTGTGCCCAGTAGGAAGCCTGGAGCAGATAGTACGCCTTGAATATCGCTTCATGAGCTCTATGCGGAAAGCCCTCGTACATGCCTGGGACATTGAAGTACCAGACCGGTGTCCTGCTCATCACGTACAACCCAAATGGTCCGAATATGCCAAAGTAGATGGCCGTGTAGAATTGCTCCATGAATCGCGACTGTTTATCCCGGTTCCTGATCCCACACCATATCGCGATTGGGCGGATCATGCGTTGCATCAAGAATTCTCGAGTAAACGAGAAGACGATGGTGTAGAAGGCCACGAAGGCCACATCTTTCTTGCCCTTGCCATACTGCACAGGGTCGCCAACGTGTGCCGGGATCGTGTCTGTCCTTTCTTCCAACGCCGGATTGGCATAAGATAGGAAGATGGCAGAGCGCAGCGGATTACGCTCGCCTGGATTCGCGAAGTATGCGCCGAGAACGATCAGAGCCAGGACCAAAGGATTGATCCAGGTGTGTCTGAGCGACATCCGCTTCCATTTATTGAACAAGCCCTTGGCTTTCTTGCGCTTCGAGGCCTTTGTGTGTTTCCCACTCATCGAGTCTCCGCGCGAGAGATGAGACTGTGACATGTCTGTCGTCGCCAATGCCAGACCTCCGGTATCTCCTCGCGGATCTCCACCCAAGCTAGAGCTCTTCCTGCGTCGCGTACCGACGGTGTTGGAGCTGGGTTGTCGTAGCATGTTGGGCTTGACAAGGGGCGGAAACGCCTCGGTCTGCTCGGACGATGACATGGTGCGCGAATGTGATGGGTAAGGAGCGACTGGAGAAAACGGAAAGAATAGAAACGCCGGAAGCGCGTGTTGTACAGGTAGATTCAAGTTCTTGTGACGTGTGAAACTTTAGGAAGGTAGGGGTGTCCGCTAGCGTGGAGGCTGAAACTAGAACATCTTGGACGGCCGATGCCCACTGTGTACTGTACTGCCGACTTTCTCTACATCTCCACTGCTACGCTGCAGAACCTCCTTTCTATCTGGCTGCAGAAGCAACATGTCGTTAGGGTCAGCTGTAATCGGAGCCCGAACAGCCAGAAAGTCGCAGAGGTCCCCAGCGCCGATCTCGAGATGGGCTCCGAGTCAGTCCTAGCGGATTATTGTCGTTGCAGTAATCATGTGCGTGAGGTAATGATCCCTTCTCGGCAAAGCGAGCACTGGCAAGTTGCGGACAGCAAAACGAAAACGCAAAGGGCTTCATCTCTCGCCGCGAGCTTCTAATGTTGTGTGCCTCTTTCTGTAAACCGGACGCTCAGACTCGCGGTAGAAGGTAGAGATACGAAGCGACGAGGCTTTCGAATCGCGGATGCAGGACGCAGTGTTTGGGACATATCCTCGTACCTACCATCGCAGTGCGAAGCTCTGCACCATGAGATTCTAGCTGCTATCTCGCAGGTAGCTTTCGTGAAGGTCAGTCTGCCTAATTCCCTTCTTGAATTACAGTGCAGTGATGAGGCTAAACTTCCGAAACTTGAGTCGCGTTGCGGCGTTGTAGGAGTAGATCTATTTTGCCACTAACAACCAGAAGTAGTGATCTTTGCCCTTGTGGTCAATCAACGGCTGTGATATTATGGAAGCCGATCAACGAGACGGTATCATTAACTCCCAGTCGCGAATGCTATTCCGCGGATTGCCGGATCCATGTCTTGGCGACGTCTCGTGCTTCTGGCTGCGAACACTCGATGGGAAATATGTGCCCGAATGTCCGGAGATAACGATCATTCGTGCAACCCACACCGCCTTGACTAACAAGTGAATCTGTTCGTTGCGGACAGCAAAATGGACAACAGAAGCCCCCGCGGTCCACCATGATGAGGCTCGCACGGCAATGACGAATTGGCAAAGCTTGGACGGTCACGCGAGCTTATTTCATCCTCAAGCCCGACAACAGGCCAAAGGTCCGACCATCAACGAGTCCACGACAGCCCCACGGCTTCTTTGGATGGTGAGACTATAGTGAAGAATGGCACAATACATCCCACACTTTGTCTAGATTTGGTGGCTTTCTTGGCCGCAGACTAAAAGCATAGCGAACCGGGTTGTCGGCTCTTCGTCGGACTAGTCACACGCCGAGCACCCTTGCCTATCGTCGCGAATTGCAGATTCGTTCCACGCATCTGAGATCAGAAGGAGCACGAAGACGAGTCCAGACCGCTATCCCACGTGGCGAGCGACGCCCCAAAGAGTCAAAGACATTCACCGGCGAAGCTCGGGAAGCTCATGGGGAGGAACCACGTCGGATCCGGCGTAGTACGTTTGGACACCTGTAGGGCATGCGCCAGCGGGCTGCCTACACAGTGGACTGGCAACATGATATGCTGTGTCACCACAGGCTGTCGCTCTACATGGAGCCTACCGGCTGGGTGAGCGTATTCAGCCTTTTCAATCTTACCTATACTAGCCCCAGCTTTGGACCACATCGAGGTCAACCTACTTCTCCGCTCCCCTCCGCATGCTGCAGCGCATCCATCTGTCGAACAGATACAGGGGAGCAAACAAGATCGCGACGAGATTCTGGCAAATGATGAGGGCACTCCGGTTGTCCGTTTTGCTAGCTGGCGAGTGTAAGCGACGTGCCGGCTAGATTTCCTTCCCAACAATCTACAGTTGTCTCGTTCGTTTCCTCGCAAACGTGGTCCGTGGCGTGCGTGAATGCTCGAGCACGACATGGGTCTGGATCGGTAGAGCGCACGTGGCGGCGTATGCGAACAACATGCGGAGGCGTTCGTCTTCTCATCGTGGCATCACATATCGATGTGAAGTGGAGCCTGCCAAGGAGCACGCCATCATGAGGACGAGTCGCAACATTTGAGCCAAGTGCACCAGACTGCCGCCCGTGCTCTCGCGCATGCCCGTTGGCTGGACTCAACGCTCGACGCCTCAGGAACTAAGGTTGCTACGCTCCGTACACCACCACCATGCCGGCGGCGCCCAGAACCAAGATGCTTTATGCCCACGCCCAGACGGTCGATCGCAGCGAAGTGCATACATCAGCGCCACGAGATGGTGCGATGACTTGGCAATGCCGCAACAATGGCGTGGAATTTAAGGCAGGCTCTGCCTTTCATCGCATTCCTCCCGTTCCTCAAAGAACTTCCCCCTTCACACATCAAACATGGGTGTCCAGGAGTACTCGGAGCGCGATTTCAAGGATGGCGAGTTCAAGGACAGCGGCAGCGATGAGCGCGCACTGTCTCCGGCTGTGGATTGGACTCCAGCAGAGGAGCGAAGAGCGAAACGCAAGTGAGTATTGTGAGGCAGCGCTGGATGTTGGACATCGCTGACCGCTGGGCCAGGCTCGATTGGATCATCATGCCCCTTTTGACTCTCGGATTCTTCTGCCTGCAACTCGACAGAGGCAACATCGCTAACGCTATCACCGACAATTTCATGGAGGATTTGAACATCACGCAGGATCAGTTCAACGTCGGCCAGCAAATGCTTTCACTCGGCATTGTGCTTTTCGAGATCCCGTCCAACATGATCCTTTACCGCGTGGGACCTGGCAAATGGCTGACCCTACAACTTTTCCTCTTCGGCACCGTCAGCACGTTCCAGGCGTGGCAGACCAATTACGCGTCGTTCATCACTACCCGCCTCCTTCTCGGAATCACCGAGTCTGGATTCATTCCTGGTGGATTGTGGACTCTCTCGACGTGGTACACCCGCAAGGAGACGGCAAAGAGAGTGATGATATTTTATTTCGGGAATCAGTTTGGACAGGCTTCGGCAAAGCTCCTCGCGTACGGTATCCTGCATATGCGCGGCGTTGCTGGCCGACCCGGATGGTTCTGGCTGTTCGTACTGATGGGTGTGTTCACGATCGCCTCTGGCTTTGTGCTCGGCTTCTTCCTCCCCGACTCGTTCAAGAACCCGCACAGCTCATTCCTCCCCAAATGGAGGATATTCACAGAGCGCGAGATTTACATCCTCAACAATCGAGTTCTGCTCGACGACCCGGCCAAAGGAAGGAAGAAGAAGTCGATTGGTCTGCCGGCGTTCAAGAAAGCATTCTCAAACTGGCGAGTGTGGATACACTTTCTCATCACATTGTGCAACAACGGCCCTCAGCGTGGGTTCGATACATATGCCCCGTCACTGGTGCGAGAGATGGGCTTCCAGGGTTTGACTTCCAACGCTTTGGCATCCGTCGGTCTGTTTGTGCAAATCCCGGTCTCTTTCCTCTTCAGCTTTGTGTCCGACCGCTTCGACAAGCGTGGTGAGACGGTCATCACTGGTCTGTCCCTGGCGACCTTGGCGTATGTGTTCAATCGCATTTTCACCGAAATTCAAAACCAAGGAGCTCAGTACTTTGGGGTCGTCTTCACCCAGACCTTTGGCACCTTCTCTCATCCGCTCAACATCAGTTGGCTCTCGCTGACATGCACTGACTCCGAGGAACGCGCGCTTGCAATGGCATTGGTGATCATGGGAGCTAATATGGCCGGCATCTATGGCGCTCAGATCTTCCGTTCTGATGACAAGCCTCGCTACCGCCGCGCTTTCGTCATTGGAATTTCAGTTCTTGCGCTCGGTACTCTGCTGGCTATTGTTCGAAGGATCGATGAAAGCATCAAGCGACGTCGTGCAGCGAGAGAGGGTCGCAGGGGTTCTGTCTTCGAGGAGGTTAAGGCTCTGCCAGCAGGAGACATTCCTGCTCCGGCGCTGATCGATTCCGACCTCAGGCCCGTGCCATCTGCGACTGTACGCTGAGCACATTCAAGTGAACTGCATCATGCAAATTGGTCTTGGAACGTTTCTTGAAGGACATGAATCATGAGGTTAGCTAGAATTACACACAACAGTGCCACAATTCATTTTTAGGTCAAATCTGATCATTAAGCGTGCCATCACAGTCCGCATCTCGTGCCTACCAGTTTGTTTCTAGCTGCCTGACCATGGAAACTCAGAGATGATTGTCAGTTGATTGCTTCTTTCCTGCCTAGTTTTCGTTGAGCAAACGAAATTGCTGCCGCCTGACTATATGACTCGAATCCAGTTACTACATCTTTCGACCGATAGTAAATACACAACACCCGATAATTATGCTTCCGCTGCTCCACTGACGCATTCGAGATGGGCTTAGCGACTCGCGCTTGCATTGAGAGGTGATTGCATTGAGAGACATCCACGGTTATAGCGCTCATCCACCACAACTATTCAGTAGATAAGCGAGCAAGCCAGCTACCACGTTCGGCAAATCAACACCAACAAAACATCGCCATGATGCGGAGACAAGAACAGAGCGGCTCGTCGAGACCTCGTCATGGCCCAAATGCCGACCGGAGCGTGCCAAACACAGCGCACGATGACTCGAGAGTGCGGTCGACAGAGGCAGGAGCCGACATGTCGAGCACGCCTTCCGTGAATATAGACTCTACCAGCCACAGCGACTCTCCCACTTCCACCGGTCTAGACGTCCACCCCTCCTTTTTCATCGCCACCACAACAAACCCTCCAGCAGCCAGCCGAGCCGCGTCCGACCCCTTCGGCTCTGCAGCTCTGCTCGTCCACCAATCCACGGTGCAAGCGCTATCTGGAGCCCTGGTCTGGAGGCGAGCCGTCAGCCTTTTTAATGACGAGATGGTCACCGAGCTGGAACGTCGCCTGCAGAGGTTCGCGTCGGCCGAATGCCGTAGGGCGCTTGCAGCGGCAGAGCAACGCTGTCACGCCCTGTCGTCTTTGGCTGGAATGGATGGGTGCAAAGAACAAGCGATGGAGGCAGTGCGAATTGTGAGGAAATTAGCGGAGATGTTGGAGACTGTGGCAGGTGGCAAGTATGTGGAACTTTCGAGGGATATGCATGATTTGGCGAGGAGGTTGGGGGAATGATGCGGGTTGTCGGGGGTTCTCTTGAAGTGGCTCTCTTGGAAAGGCGTGGCATTGATTTAGGGGAACCTTTCCTCTCGGCACCTTGCTGAATGCGTGGCAGTACGGAGATGGCCCGCATTGGACGTCGTTTTGACTGCACGCAGTGACGCAATTTACGGCTGCTGCGACCCTGGGGTGAGGCACATCAGTTAGGAAGAATCTGCGATTGTCAATGAGGGGCAGGATCGTCGTTCAATGCAAGGCTTATCCGCACGGGGGAGACCGGACTGTACAATATAATACAACGATATGGACGTGTTAACGCTTGACCCAGGCCGGCATCTTGCGAGCTTTGAGCTTGCCAGGCTTCTTCCTCTCAACTCGTCGAGGATCTCGCGTAATGACACGTGCTGGAATAAAGTCAGTCTCGTGGAAAATCCCCGAAGTGCAACTTGCTCACCTCTCCTCAAAGCGGGCTTCAAATCAGGCTCATGTGCCAGTAGCGCCTTTGCCAGACCAAGCGATATGGCATCGGCCTGCCCTGTGGTCCCTCCGCCTCGCGCCAGAGCCCATACATTGTATTTGTCTAAACGCTGAGTGGCCTTCAGTGCCCAAACTGCGCTTTCGCGATCGTGTAGACGTCCAAAGTAATCTGTCAACGGTCTCCCGTTGATAAGCACTTTGCCCTCTCCTTCCACCACAAACACCGATGCTGTGCTGCTCTTTCTTCGCCCCACTGCCTTGGATCTGCCGTATCCGTCGATCAAGATAGGCTTCGGCCTGTTGTGATGCGGCTGCACCAGTCTCTTGAACTTCTCCAGTGCTTGGGTCACTTCTGCCGGGATGAGGGACGGATGGATGTAATTCAGCCGCTTCAACAGCTCCAGCAGCATTTTGTAGCTCTTCGCTCGCACGGGCTCGGCCACTTCGGCCTTGTACTGTTCGATGGTCTTCCACGCAACCCTGGGAGCCTCACCAGGAGGCAAGACTGGCAACAGCTGGAACTTCCGCAAAATCGCGGACAAAGCGAGAAGATCGTCGGTGTATCGAGGTGTTGCAGTGAAGTAGGAGGGCGATGCGGGCACGATGCGTATCCGTCTGAGGATGGGGTGGTTTCGAGTGTCGTCCTGGTTTCCTCCTCGCCGCGGTCTGTTCATCCCGCCGCGCCCTCGCCCTCGGTCCATGGGCGATTCGATGAACTCCGCCCTCGGTGCGGTCGATGTCTGCTTACGGAGCACGATTTGGCCATTCTCCTCTGGGATTTCTGGTGCAGCGCGGATGTCTTCATTGATGGAGGCCATGCCCCGTCTGGTGGTTCGCAGCCATGACGGCGCCGGTCGACACGCTGCAGCGACTCTCCGCAGGCAATGGCGGCCGAGGGTGGACTCCATGGCGGAGAACAATGGCAGTGAGGTGCTCGTGGTCGCGCGAGATCTGCTGGACACGCCGGGCAGAGTAGAGGGCAGACAGCTGCTGGACGGGCTTGGCTTGGCGTGCAGGGGCCATTTGCGAGGAAACGAACTTTTTGCGACATGAACCCCTCCGGCCAGTCACACACCCTCTCCTCCACCACCACAACCACCCACTGCCGCTCTCTTCTGCTTTGTACAGCCAACGAAGGCGCACTGATATCACGCTCCGTCCTCTACAACTTCCGCGCGCACAATGTCGTTTGGCAAGATCTACAGCTACGAGGTAAGCTACTGTCCGCCCACTACCGCCACAAACAACACCTTGATCGCGACCACTCCGAGACGGACAGCGCTGACAACAACGTGCTCCAGCGCAACCCGCGCACCACGGCCATCCGCGCCGTCGCCAAGGCCAACGGCCTCGACATCGAGCTCGTCGACACCAAGCCAGGCGTTGTCACCGATGACTACCGCAAGTACAACAAGCTGGGCAAGGTGCCGACCTTTGTGGGCTCCGACGGCTACGTCCTGACCGAGGCCATGGCCATTGCCATCTACCGTGAGTCGCCCGCGCTCCTTTGCGCACAACCATTTCGCACGCACCGCATACGACCCCGCATTCTGCAATGATGAACAACCACATATTCAATTACAGTTATCCCTGTCTGAAGATTACTGTTGAGAACGTATTCACACTCTGAAATCGCATACTTCAAACATTTGTCGAACCAAGGAGAAGGGCGCCTGAATTGCCGCTGACAGTTGTCTACAGTCACCTCGCAAAACGAGAAGACGACCCTCCTTGGCAAGACCAAGCAGGACTACGCCTCGATCCTCCGATGGATGTCCTTCGCCAACACCGAGCTCCTCCCAGCTGTCGGCGCCTGGCTCCGTCCTCTGGTCGGCCGCGACCCATACAACAAGAAGAGCGTGGATGAAGCACAGAAGGCCACTCAGGCCAATGTCAAGGTCCTCGAGGAGCACTTCACTGTCAACACATACCTGGTCAGCGAGCGCTTGACCCTCGCCGATCTCTTCGTTGCCGGCATTGCGTCCCGTGGCTTCGAGAACTTCTTCGACAAGGAGTGGCGTGCACAGCACCCAGCCTTCAGCCGGTGGTTCGAGACTGTCGTCCACCAGGACATCTTCACTGCTGTCTGGGGCGAGTACAAGTTCATTGACAAGGCTATCCCAAACACCGCACCAAAGGTCGAGAAGGCACCAAAGGCTGAGAAGCCAAAGGCTGCCGAAAAGCCAAAGGCCGCTGCTGCGCCAGCTGCTGATGAGGACGACGAGCCTGCCCCAGCACCAAAGCCAAAGCACCCTCTCGAGGCTCTTGGCAAGCCCACTTTCGTTCTCGATGACTGGTCAGTACTGAAGAACTCCACCAGCGACAATGTTATACTGACCAACGTGCAGGAAGCGCAAGTACTCCAACGAGGAGACTCGTGAGGTCGCCCTTCCGTGGTTCTGGGAGAACGTCAACTTTGAGGAGTACAGCCTGTGGCAGGTGGACTACCAGTACAACGACGAGCTCACCAAGACCTTCATGACCTCCAACTTGATTGGCGGTTTCTTCACCCGGCTCGAGGCCAGCCGCAAGTACATCTTCGGCGCCACATCCGTCTACGGCAAGGACAACGACAGCATCATCAAGGGTGCTTTCCTTATCCGTGGCCAGGAGGCTCTTCCAGCTTTCGATGTCGCTCCAGACTACGAGAGCTACACCTTCACCAAGCTCGACCCAAAGAAGGCCGAGGACCAGGAGTTCGTCAACGACCAGTGGTCATGGGACAAGCCAATCACTGTCGACGGCAAGCAGCAGGATTGGGCGGATGGAAAAGTTTTTAAGTAGACCAGAAGACCTGTTGTCACTCTTGCGTGGAACCATTCGTTCAGCAAGTGTGGACTGCCTAGCTCGGCATGGCCATGGATTGAATGACTGTTATGGGTAGATAGATGCATGACCGGCATGACAAAAAAAGCGATACCTCCCACCCATAGACGGGGAATATGATATCACCGATGTACCGTCTACCTGTGACTTGCTACGTTCCACGTTACTCGCGTCCCATTATGCAAGGCATATCACGCAACGCTCAGCCTACCTCCTAGTAAGCAGTGACCTCCGTCTCTATGCAGAGAAGTCTCCGTTTGTGGCCATGGCCCCGAGTGAGGTCCGCGGCACAATGCTCTTCGAGGCAAATCCCGTGAGGTACGGAGCCGCTATACTGTTTGGGAGGAAGGTGCTTCGTGGCAGTTATACAAAACTCATCATTGCCGCAGCTCTTACCTGCGCCATTTCAGCTCTCTATATAATTACTTCTCGAGCCCTCTCTCAAATGGAAGGAAATCAAAAGGGTATCACTATAGCCTCCCAAACCGCAAAACAAAAGCGCTCTTTGAACAAGGTCCGCCGTCGTGTTGTGAATCATCTAGACCGACGTCGCGCAGCTCAGCCAAATATAAACAGGTATGTATGGCGCACACCACGTTGAAGCAGTCATCCCCAGAAGCTCGAAGAAAGAAACGCTGATGTCGGATCCCGTCAGGCGATTTGTCCAAAGATGATGATGCTGGCCCCTCATCGCTCGCTCCGTTCAAGAACAAAAGGGAAACCTCGCACAAGGATTTGTTTCTCTAGTAGTAAGCAGTGTCATCCATCACGGCAGCATCCCCGCCATCATTGAAATCATCACTGGATTCGATCTGGCGAATTCGTCGGAGCTTCAGCAAGCGATAATGCTCCAAAGTCATACTCCGAGACTCTTGTCCGAATTTCTGTTGCAGCTTCAAATGGCACATTTCAGCTCCTGCAACGTTCATGACAAGTGATCCTGGATGCGACGCTGCTGCGAAGTGGTGTCTCGCGAAGCACGATGCTTTGAGTTCTTCCCAGCGCGAGTAACCCGTGCCGACTTTGCGTAGCCACTCTCTTACTATCGGGTCGGAAGGATTCATCGGTTGGATCGCATCGTACATGCTGCGAAGTGCCTGTATGCAATCTGGAAATGTTGGGTATTTGCGGCAATTTGCAGACCATTCTTTCTGAATTTCACGCAGCCCGTCCTTGAGTTTCAGTAACTCAGCAGCGGGTGCTGAACTACGCGACATGGAGTCGAATGTCTCATTCCAGAAGCTGGCCAGGTCTTGATCGTACGTCGCTGCTGAGTCAAGTATGATTGCTGCGCGTTTCAGAGTGGAATCAAAGATGGGGTGCACGACGTCGAAGAAGATCTTATCGATGATATTGACCGTACCGGTATTCGGGTTGATCACGCGGCCTTTGCTCTCGTCCATTCGCCTCGTCTTGTCGTCAGCCTTTGTGAACTGCCAGTACTTTGGCTCTGGCAGGTTCTGAGGTAATTTTCTGCTCTTCTTGAACGCTTCGAAATCTGCTTGACTAAAGTCAAACCCTTGCTTGTCGGCGTCGACAAGGTAGTCGTGCAGATGAACAAAATTCATCACCTCTGTTGAGCCAAGAGGAAGGCCAGCATACACCAGTCGCTCGTGAAACAGAGTCACAATGCCTAGCATATTGGCATCCATACGTTTAGTAGCCATTGCACTGAGGTACTTGCACCACTGCTGCTCTGACGTAGGATCGCTGATATGATCAGAGAGCTTGCTTCTGTCCCTCGTGATGCCCAAAGCCTCCGGCTCCGGGGGCTTCCATGGCGATGGTGCGTTCTTGAATGGCTCAGTGAGTAGAGGTTCCCATGTGAACCAGAATGAATCCCCATCGTAGTCCCCACCCTGAAGCTTGTTGGCAAGTGGTCGCATGCCCCGGGCAGAAAAGATGATGTTGCCAGCATATTTCGCCAGGTGTGGCTTGCACACTGCTCGAAGCTTCTGGATATCAGACGGACCAAGTGCTGGATTGCGAGCTACGAGCAGATTCACGTCGTTGAGCAAAGTGATTCGATTGCCAAGTCCTGCATCAAAGGGTTCTTCAAACACGACGCAGACCTCTCCAGGCTTGAGGCTTCCTGTTGAATCTACCATGCCTCTCATGCGATGGCTATTGGGTTCTGCGATGCCCCAAAGTGTAGTTGATCTTGGCAGCTCAATTTTGAAGCTCTTGTTCTTCAACTGAAAGTAACCGGCGGCCAAGAACTTCACTGATGTGGCCAGGTATTTGCACTCCTTCGGCTCGAAGCCACATTCGAGCATCTGTATTATTCGTTCTTCGAGTGCTCTGGGAAAGCCAGCAAGGAGATCTATTCCTGCTTCTCGTCTTCGCGCCTCGAAGAATTCATGGTGTCTTGAAATCCACTGCCTCAATTCGACTGATCCTGCTTCAAGTGCCTCCAAAAACTCCTCGGTCTGTCGTGTGGCGACACCATGCACAAGTGTGCATATGTTCTCCCAGGGCACTCCTCTATCGATAAGGATCGGCAGAAAACCTATGTGAAGCAACGACGGCCGAGCACCTGGGTTGGCCTTGACCACGTTGACGGAAAGAACCTCCTCATCACAGTCATAGAAAGTATCGCGGTGCACCTTCACCTGACTAGGTGCAAGATTCAGGAGAGGTCTCTGCGGTCTCTGGTCCAGATCGCCGATTGGAGGATCGTCGACATACCAAAGGCCCTTCGCCCCAGCAACGCGAATCTGGAGAGTCGATGGAACTCTCTTTAAGTCGAGCTTCTTGGCGTATTGCCAAGCGATCCAGTACGACATCAAGCCACAGCCATCACTCATAACCATATCAGGTTCGTATCTCTCATAGAACTGAGACCGCAATACCGGGTCGTCGAATTGATGATCATCTGCTTCCCGTGTCGCAAGCTGATCGTCTACGTGCGCGATCTCATGGGGTCTCAGCACGATCGCCGGAATGGTGCGTGAGAGCAACAGCTCGATTCTCATATATGCCTTGCGCGCCGCCTGATTTCGATTAGTCTCGTACGGAAGACACCATTGCATTACATCGCAGAGCGACATGTTGTCCTCAGGGGCTACAAGAATGAGACGATGGACACATGTCGAGTGTCTGCCCTCGCCTGTCGATTTCTTCTTATTCGGCTGCAAGAAGAAGGGATACCATACACGACCCAGTATGTCATGAGGAACTGCCAACCATTTGCGCAGACTGCTTTGGATAGCGCGGTCTTTGTGAATCACTGGTGGCTTGAACATGTCCGGCATTTCAATATAGAGAACTCGATCCGCGCCGAGCCTTCGCTGAAGGCTGCATGATACATCCTTTCGGCTCTGCAATAGTACCAGCTTGCATATATGCCTATTCTTGGTTCCGGACCACTCCAACCGAGCATTCCTTGTCCATGTCTCCCATGGTTTCTTCGTTTTCGGCACGGATGGCTTCTGGAAAGGTATGTTTTGCCTGGATACAAGGGTATAAAGCGAATCAAGGTCTTGAGGCTGCCACTGGGCGTCCAGAGCATTGGCTGTGATGTGACCGGTTTGGAGTAGTCGTGCAGCCTCCCACCTGGCGTCGAAGTCGGAACGAGGAAATGATTGAAAACAAGTGAGGTCCAATAGCGAGTCCTTCTCGGAGATTGGCGGAAAATTGCGGTACGAGGCATTATCTGCTGCACATAGGACATTGCTTTGTTCGGTCTCGGGCTGAGCCACTGGAGAAATGTCAGTCATGTCGAGGTCGAAATCCTGTTCTAGGCGATGATCGAGCTCCTCCCACTCCATCAAGGTGCTAGCTCCGATAGAGGAGCCATAGAAGTCGGAAGTACGGTCCGGGCAGGCATGATTGTCCGAGGACGCGCGACGCCGGCTCACTTGTGGCTCATGCTCAGCAGTGGTAAGCAAATTCCGGCTTCCAGAGGAGACGTTGACATTTGTAGAGTCCTCTCGTGGTGGTCGCACTGTTTGGTCCGTCGTCGCAGAGTCCTGTGATGACTCTACATGCTGGGCAAAACGTAGCCATTCATCCGCAGTGGCCGAGGACAAGGAGCTCGCGCCAAGCGAATTCTCATCGCGTTTGCGGGTAGGTGAAGGTATTCGCTCACTGAAGGAAGTGGCATCCGTTCGAAAAGATTCCTGAGCATCTCGAGAGGACCAGAACGAATGATTCTGGTTGAAGGATGTATTCCCGGCTGTGCTTGCGAAGGAGCTTTGCGCAAAAGATGTTGCCGGGAGAAAGGGCTGATGTATCAGCTTCCGGGGCCGATCTCTTTCGACCTTCTCGAACGACAGCTTGGTCTGTTTCTTCTCGGAAGGAGGCTTTGCAGCCTGGCGGTCTGCGGAGACTGGGGTGTGCACAGTTGGCTTGCTCAATGGAATTGGTCTGCTTGCGTCCGTCTTGGATACCTTGAAGTTTATGTTCAGAGCCTGTCGACTTGCGATGTTCGCGTGCGCTGGCGTAGGCGAAGACGGCGCTTCAAATATTTCCTGCGTTGCACATGGTTGGGTAGGTTCTGGTATAGTCGGCAGGTCCAGGTCCCTGCGAGGATGCTTTATGAATCTTTCCGATTTGGGAGTTACTGCTCTGCATCCCTCGAGGCGATCGATCAAAAGATCTACTCTTGCGTCTACTGAGTGGCCCCTGGGGGCCGTTCTGAGGTAATTTTCCACCTCGACATGCAGCGAGTGTGGATTCTTCCATGATAGGAATTTGTAGAGATGCCACAACTTATCTCCCTTGGAAGGTTGATTAGGAGATTTGAGGCGGTCGAGAGCAATGTCGAGGCCTGCCTGTCGACACAGTTCGTCAAAACGTTGGTGGATGTCCGTCGGATTGGGTGTGTTGGCGGCTGGAGCGACAGACGTCTCCACTTGGGAGGTCTTCCTCTTCTTCGCCATTGCCGGAGAGAGCTCGAGAGGAGCAATGACGACGGCCTGCTACACCGATGCCATTGTGCGACTCCGCTCGAGAGGTGCGAGAGCGTGACGTTTGGGTTGACTGAGGCATAAACATGGGGAGCAATTGAGTTTAGCATGGGCGCTAGGAAGTGGGCCGCCACGCTCCGCACGGCAGTCCGAGTAAACGCTCCGACTGGTCGACACGCGACAACCCCTGCGTTGGCTGTCTATTTCGCGTAGCAACGCCAAAGCCCGTGATGATGAGCTCGCGTAGAGATAGATTGACGAGAGTGCTGTTTGTCAGAGCCAGCAGACAGTCCAAAGCTACTCAAGTGATCTGTCTGAGACGCGCCGGCCTTTTTTTTTTTGGAGCTTATGAAAGCGCATTTCTCTCCGCCAAACGATACACGTAGAAGCCTCGGCCAAGCTGGACGAAGAGGCACGACTGTGCGCCAGAGCATCGTCCGAGATACGAACATGTGTATAGGCTTCGGCGGGAAGTGAGCGCAAAGCGTCCTCACTGGGTGTGGACGCGACTGGACAAGTGAAGGAATTGGTAGAGCGTCACGGAGCCCATGCGGATTGCCCCGGCGGACCAGCAAGAGGCGCACGCAACGCTCATGACAGCGACCAATACCATGAGTCGAACATATCCGGAGAGCAAGGACGCAAAGAATGCTCTACCCAAGCACTGGAATCAGAAAGATCAGCACAAGGACGCGCGGGTGATGAGCGCAGGAATGTACGTGGAAGTAGTGAGAACTCGAGTCAGGAATCCAAAAGTTCGAGGGTATCGTGGCTGTGAGATCAGTTCTGGACTGGCGATGTCGCAGCAGCCCGTGGGAATGCAAGTCGTGTCTAGCATGCTTTTGAACTTGAGACATGTACTTCCAGACCACCGAAGCCATCTGCTTCTCAACCTGTAGTGTGTCCATCCACCACTCAGTGTTCGGCATTTCGTAACTTCATGATGTATCAGCTTAGACCTTCTCTTCCTTCAGACCGTGCTTCCAGATGGTGACAAATGGTGTCATGCCATCCTCACGGTAGTTGAGAAGGACGACACTATGTACAGTTAGCACGGCAAGTGTTGCTCGCTTCGATAGGGAAACTCACGCTCCATCTGGGTCCATGGACTCGCCAATGTAGAATTCGTAGTCCTTGAAGTTGGCAACGATCTTCTTCGCATACGCGGACGCTCCCTTCTCGAAAGCCGTAACATCTTCATCGCTAGCGCCATTCTTCTTCATTCCTTCCTTGACGGCCTTCATGTAGCCCTTGAGGTGAGACAGATAGCCCTTCTTGTCGAAGCTGGTTGAGTTGAGACGGAAGGAGTGAACGATGTCGATCTCGGTCTTGGACTGATCATCGGCGCCCTCATCATCGCCGCCCTCTGCAGAAGCGTTGGCTCCAGTGTTGACCTCAACAGGGCCGATGGTGATCTTTTTGCAGTCGGCCTCGTAGACCACGCCGTCGATCTCCTTGAGATCGTACGAGTCGGAAATGAGCTCGTCGCCAGTGATGATGTCCTGGCGTGCTGTGTCAGCTGCATCTCCACTGAAAAAGGTGGTCACTGCGGCCATCGAGGCTTGCCCAAACCGCAGGCTCTCAGAATGCCAAATATACTGACCTTGTAGATAATCATGTTGGCGGGTATGCGACGAGTCTGCAGAGAATCGAAGAGCGGTGCGAGCGAAGTAGTTAGAGGTGGTGAAAACGGGTGACCTTGGGTGAATGAAGAATTAGGTGGGTAGGCGGGGCAGATGCAAAGGGTCGGCGAAATCTTTCTGGGCCCTCAGCGCACAAGTGGCAGGAGCGGCGACGGGAGGTGCCGGTGCCGCACGCCAAGACCTCCGTGGGCCGTCTGAATTTCAGCGCGGCTGTCGAAGAAGAGATTCGCAACTGTGCAACAGCTGCTCAAATCACCAGCTCGCCGCTACAACAGAGAGGTAAGTCGGCACACGTATCTTCTCGAGAGGCCACGAGGAAGGCGATCATGGCTGTCCCCGCCATGACACCGCTTTTGCCTCGATAGCATCGAGCCGAGGACTTCTTCGTGGTCTCGCAGAAGCACCTTCGCGCTCCGGACCATGGCCCTCGAGACACTGACAAGGGCACGCAGATACCTCAAGCCGCACTCTCCCGCGCCCTGAGAATCTCCTTCCCCAAACACCGCCACCATGGTCAAGACTTCCGTCCTCAACGATGCGCTCAATGCCATCAACAACGCCGAGAAGACTGGCAAGCGCCAAGTCATGATTCGTCCATCTTCCAAGGTCATTGTCAAGTTCTTGCAGGTCATGCAGAAGCACGGTACGTGCCATTACACCCCTACACTCGATTCAGCGCAAGAGGAGGACGAGAGTGAAGTGTGGTGTCCACGCGGCGCACCGGGTTGATAACTAGGCAATGGTCTCAAACCACCACGACCAACGCCTTTTAAGTGCTCGGAAGATTGAAACATTGGCGAGGATTCTTACACGTCTTTGGAATCAATGGCTGAAAGAGCACGTTTAAATTGTCGCGACACATGACTGACATGAGCATCTCCAGGCTACATTGGCGAATTCGAGGAGGTTGATGACCACCGCAACGGCAAGATCGTCATCCAGCTCAACGGCCGTCTCAACAAGACCGGTGTCATCTCCCCACGCTACAACGTCCAGCTCAGCGAGTTGGAGAAGTGGGTCGTCAAGCTCCTGCCATCGCGTCAATTCGGCTACATCGTCCTCACCACCTCTGCCGGTATCATGGACCACGAGGAGGCTAGGAGAAAGCACGTCGCTGGCAAGATCATTGGCTTCTTTTACTAGATGGGATGTGTCTGGCAAGCGTACGACGGTGTAACGATGACTTGATATCCAGCAGTGGCGCACTACGGTAGATCGTAGCTGCACAAATAAAAGTTGCCTTTGCTTGCATCGCCTACTCTCCAATCTGGAGACCCCTGCCCACAGAACTGGGTGACGTTATGGCGACCAGTTCCGACTCTTCTAGTGAGACTTCAAGCTTCAGCATACGATGTTGCCCATGAATGTCCGGAGGTTGGCCGAAGGACTGAAACGGAAAAGCAAGACCCGATTTCTCCGGATCTCGAACAATTCTCATGTTGCCCCATATCTGCCTTTGTTCTCTTTCTCCGACGTGGACGATTAAAGACGCAGGCCATAAACATGTCTCTCGCTCAGTCGAAAAGTTCAGATTCTATTAAAGCTCCACGCATAGCAGCAGTAAAGCAAGCAAGAATATGCAGAGACAGGTCAAAATCGTGTCTTTCGCTCACTCCAGAAGTTCTGAACTTACGAGATCTTTCCCCTCGCTAGCTCTGAAATTGATCAAAGCGTAATAGTGGTACCCTCACGGGATGACTGCTCAACAAGCTCGATTATGCGCAAGACATCTCGTGCCTCCTCAGCCTTCACGGGTACATCGCCTTCGCCTCTGATCGCCTTGGCGAAAATGCGATAGTACTCAAGATAAGTAGAGGGGGGAACTGTCGGATATTTCTGCACCACAGGGGTGGACTTCTCGGTCTCCATGGTGATGAGGGTGCCATAGTGCGATTCTGGATCGACACCAAATTCTTTGCTATTCGGTCCAATGTTCTCTTTTCGGAGTTGATCCTCCTGGCGATCAAGGTGGAACTGATACAGAGGTCAGCTTGTTCACCAGGTTCTATTCTCGATAAATGCTCACCTTCTTGAAGCTTCCCTTTGTTCCTCTAATCCAGTAGCGCAACTGCTCTACTTCTGGACTGACCACGCCTGCCTTCACGGCGACTAGAATCGGGCCGTTATAATGAAGCAGCACAGTTACTGAGTCTGGGGCACCTCCCGTGACACCTCGCCTCTGATTTCCCAAGAATCCAGTTATGCGCTCTGGCATGCCGAAAAGCACATACACCTGATCAATAAGATGCGTGCCGAGGTCATACAAAGTTCCGTGGGCGGGTTTGTTTTCATTCTTCCAGCTTTGCGGTGGGGGATCGGGCCTGTGCCGGTCGAAGTGTGTTTGGAACTCCGATACGTCTCCCAGGTGACCCTCGTCCACGATCTTCCTCAACGTCAGGAAGTCTGCATCCCATCTCCGATTCTGATACACTGCAAGTTTCTTGCCCGTCCGCTTGGACATTTCAGCAAGGTCGCCGGCCTCTTTAGAAGTAGGCACGAATGGCTTCTCGACAATAACATGCTTGCCGCTTTCCAATGACTTCCTCGCAAATTCGTAATGGCCATCTGGCGGTGTGGTAACAATCACGACGTCCACTTCAGGATCAACATAAACTTCGTCAATCGATCTCCAGCTCTTGATCCCAGGGTAGACTTTTGAAGCATCGTTGTCGGGCGTAGGACTTCTCTGGACGACGCCATAAAGGTTGAAATCATTGGGCAGGGATTGTACAAATGGAATGTGGAAGACTTTGGCGGAAAGACCAAAGCCAACAATGGCGACATTGAAAATTTTCGCTGCCATATTGATAGATTGCTGTTGTGAGCGAAAATTCCTTTCCAGATCGTCTTCTGGTTGGGCCAAGGGCTGGAAGAAATCGTGAGTCTTTGCCGCTGCAGGTGGGAAGCCCACGGAAAGCTTTCCATGGCTTGGTGGGGCACTTCCGTGTTCCTGCAGAGCGCAGCGCAGCGGCTATACTATACCCTGAGCTAGTTGCGGACAGCAAAACGGAAACTTTGACGAGCCACGCTCATGTGTTGTCTCTCGCCGCGAACATCCTAAGTTGCCTGTCTCTCTTTAGTAAATAAAATGCCCTAGACTCGCCGCAGAAGTCAGAGATACAAGCAGCGACGATACGGTGGAGTCATCTAACAGAGAACGCACTGTTGTGAGTGCATAGTTCCCATTTTGTTTTCTCGTGAGACACCCTAGCTCGTCATGTCCCAGCTCGAGGACATCGTCGGTGCTTCTCACGTGATGACTGTATTCCGTCTGCTCACACCGCGTGGGTCTTTTCTGCCGATGACAGCCTCCAAAGCTTGAGTTAGCGCTTTGGCATCGTAACGGCCTCGATTGCCTTGTCCATCGGCTCTGCCATAGACACGCATTGTTTCGATACCAATCTTGTTGAAGGCCGTCTTGTCCACGATCGGAGAGGTATGACCATCGAGATAGATGACATGTGTCACATATTGCCAGTAGTCATGCGATTGTGCGCTAGACCGTCCTTGGGAGGCGGCACACGCGTCGGCGATGGCAGCAACGAAGTCCATTGCGGTGAAAGGATCAGTGGATGGTGCGGTCTCACGGTCGAGAGTGCCATTCAGGATCAGGATTTTAGACCTGATCAACGGCGATGCGATGGCGTTGCCTACGCCCTTCAGCACCAATGATGGTACTAGCGACGTGAAAAGCGAACCGATGCTGTATATCACGCAAGAGGAGTTTTTGATTGCCTCCAGAACGCGAGGATTCGCGGGAATTGTGATTTCCTGCCCATAAGGATTGATATAGAACAGTCGTTCTATTCGACAAGGCAGCTCTTCTTCTTCGTCCTTGGAAAAGACAATTGCCGGCTTTCGTAGCTCTGGGTGCGTGCCTGGCATGTTCGCATCTTCTACCTTGTCCTGCTCCTCTGTTTCAGCCCGGAGTAGCTGAGTTGGCGACACGGGTATGTGGCTCACCGAAGCTGCAGGGGCGCTTGGATGGCTGATGTTATTTTGACCCGTGATGATGGTTCCGTCGGCAAGTCGAGCAGCAATGTGGTGTGCAAAGTTCGTGTTGAGGACAGGCAGGATAGAGATGGTGGCAGAGACTCCGCAAATGCTGGACACCAGATACACGGCCGATTCAAAGCTGCCAGTGAAGAGACGGGCACTGTCTGTGTGGTTAGCACGTGCGCTGTTGTGGCCACCATTTATTCACGGTACCCGGTCAGGAAGAGATTGCCGATCGCAGCACCGGAAAAGTCGAATCTGCTGGTTGGTCTCAGACGCTTTACAATCTCCAGGTTCATGGAGTTGAGAAAGGCGCGAATGAGCTCTTTCTTGGGCGAGGATATGCCGTGCCAAAGCGGATGCGTGGCCTCGATGATTTCCAGCCATTCTGCTCTTGCCGGCGCGTAGCTTTTGGGCAAGCGGTGGTTGAAGAAGGTCTTGATAGCTTTCGCCTCGTCTCCGTCGTCTGGTATCAGTCTGACCAGACGCGAGCGCACGTCGCCAATGCCTGACTCTTGTTAGCGTGAGCCGAGCGCAGTGATGGGCTCCGTCGGGATACCTGGACCGCCAAAGACGCGGATGATCTCGCTTGATGAGCCACCATTGTCGGAGATTGGGATCACATAGCTCAGAGCGGTGTTGTTGGCCTCGCGGACGTGGTTGAAGACATCTACGAGATTGTTGGCGGCGCTTCCTCCGGAGAATACAACGATGCCGCCTCGTGTTGTTGCTGCAAGAGCGGGCGACGCCGAGCGCGACGAGGGAGGCTCAAATCGCAGGGCCAGGTCGTGGGAGGACATGGTCATTTGGTCAATGGTTTATAGAGCAGAGTCGCCGCCAGTTTAAATATCAGCACTCTGTGCGCACACCCAGAGTCATGTCACTGGAGCAGGAGCGGAGCTGCCGTTTTCGATGAAGCCACTGCTGCTTCTGAACTTGCCGCAGCACTACTATGTACAAAGGGGAAGATGGCAAGTACTTCTACCGGCAACGACACCGTATAGACAAACTGCCTAAAGTATTTTCGTTGATTCATACAGCTGCGCGTGGTGGTCTGCCCGTCGCACGCCTCGACGAAGTCGGTTTTACTCCGAATGCGTCACCACCTCCACGGTATATTCACACACCCTTCTCTCATCCCCAACTCCGTTCCACAGTACACACTTCTCCCTCATGCCGCCGCTCCCCGTTCCTCCACTGAAGCATGTGCACCAGCCTGGTGCTTCTGGAAATCAGAGCCCAGGTTTTGCCCTTCCCTCTCGGCTCGTCGCTTTCTCTTCTCAATCAGTCTCTGTCGTGCGTCGCCCAAATATCTCATTTGCCGTTCGTCCACGCCTTGTAGCCAGTAGCCGAATGATGCGCCGAGTCCTCCGTAAATTGGGTAGATGAGCCAGTTCTCACGCTGGAAAAATGGACGCATCTCAATTCCGAGCTGCCAGAACCTCACTGCGATGCCTGCAATGGTAGTCAGTCACCAACTGCAGTGCTCACACAAGCGTTGCACGAGATCAGTGGGCTAACGTACCGAAGCTCGACCAGAACAGAATCTTGTTGACCATGGTGACGGCCTGTTGTGCTGAGGCTGCGAGGCGGAGTGGAGCGACGGACCAGAGCGGGATTGTGTTTGGGAACCTGCCCGTCTGTGGTGATAAGATCGGCGGATGAGCACTAGGAGTGTCGCGTGGGCATGCGGTGGTTCACAATGGATCTCGCGGCGGCAAAAACAGCAACTCGCGACTCCTCATGATGCACCCCATTGTGAAGCTCTGTGCGCACTGTTGTGGGCTGTTCGGTTCTTGCCGACGAACCCCATTTGGAACGCGCCTTCCGACGTCCTTGCAACAACGCATTCACTACAACAACATCTCACGACATATCACCGTCTGACGCAGCCAATATGGCTACAGACGTCGCCATGTCTGGCACAGGCGACTTTGACTTGCCGGCGCGCAAGAAGCCCAAAATCTCCGAGCTGCCACTGTCCAGCGCGCAGCATTCAGCCATCGATGGCATGCTGCACACGTTCAAGAAGCAGGGCGAGTTCGACGTGCTGCGGAAAAAGGCATTTCAGCAGTACAATGAGAGTGCCAATCGGGGAATGTTTGAAAATACACTGCGCAGCTTCACCACCAACGAAATCGACCGCGATCCGATTAAGTACCTCAAGCCAGAGCGACGCATTGCTGCGCCGCTTCTCGAGGGCGCAGCCTCTCGTGCCGAAGTCTATGTCAAAACCGAGTCAGACATCAATGCCTACATTGATCAGTTCATGGCCAACGCGGAGCGCACCTTGCGCGACATTCGCCGAAAGGAGATCGGTGACGAGGCAGCGGATGAGGAGATCCAGAAAGGAAGCAAGAGCGACGAAGCTTATGCCGCCGAGGCTGAGCAGAGAAAACGCGAGCGTGCTACAAAGCATAAGGAGGAAGAAGCAGCGCGTCGCAAGAAGGAAGCACGCGAGAAGCGAGCCAAGGAGGTGGAGATGTTGAAGAAGAAACAAGAAGCCTTGCAGAAGGAGACGGAGCGTCTGCAAAGAGAGGCGAAGCGTCGCGCTGAAAGAGAAGCGTGGAAGCTGGCCGAGAAAGAGCGCGAGAGGGAACGCATTCGGCAATTCAACGAGGAACGCGAGAAGGCCAAAAAGGAAGCCGAGGAGCGAGAACGAGCCCTTCAGGAAGAGCGCGAACGCCGCCAAAAAGAGCGCGCCGAACGTGAGCAAAAGCGACTCGAGGCAGAAGCGCTGGAGGCACTGCTCAAAGAGGGTGAGGTGATGGCGGAGAAGGCGCGGCGTCCAGAGCTTGAGCGGAGTGAGAGCATGGAGCCACCGCCTCGCCTCAGGCAAATGTCTACAGCACGAAACGAAAGACCTAGGGACCTAGTTCCCACCTCGCTCACGCTCAAGAAGGGCGGCAGGCCAGAGATCTCTCGAGCGCCTCCTTCGGCTCCCACCGGACCCGCTCGCGATCGTGAGCGAGCCAGAGAGAGGGAGAGGGAGCGTGAGAGTGATCAGTCACGAACAAGGCCGTCTCGGCTTCGGTCACCTTCTCCTGCTCGCTCTGTCCGACGTCGTGATCCTTCTCCCGACGATCGCCGGCTGCGACGCGATGCCCGTGACCCACGGGATCGACGAGAAACCCTCTACCGCGACATTAGTGCTGAGCGGGAAGCATGGAAGGCTCGTCAACGTCCAAGAGACGATCGCGACCGAGACCGGGACAGAGATCGGGCACGCGACAGGAAGCGCGCGGATGAGCGCGACGAGGGCGAAGTGGTGGAGCGTGTTGCTCGTAGCCGAACACCGCCTCGAGGTTTGAACATATACCGACCAGGCCGACGTGACGACAGCCGCAGTCCACCACGTAGGAGGGACAGGTCAAGGACGCGGTCGCCTGCGAGGCGACGAGAACGCTCGCGAGACCGATCGAGGGAGCGTCGACGGGATGATCGCAGCCGTAGTCCGGCTGGTATCGATCGATACATTCCTGGTGGCCCTACCGCTCGCAGAGCACGTGAAGATGACGAGAAGGCAGAGAAGGCACGTTCTCGCTCGCCTCCTCGTCGAAGAGAGCGCTCACGATCACGGAGACGCGCCGACGATGACGAACGTGAACGATCCCCCGCCAGACGACGTGCGCGAGATGACGACGGAAAGGAGACGCCAAGAGATCGTGAGCGAGACAGGGACCCGGAAAAAGAATGTGACCGTCTCTCATCCATCATCCGAGACGAGCGTGATATGCCACGCCGACGCGCTCGATACGAGGATCGCGATCGACCAGGTGACATCGATCGATACATCCCGGGCGGAAAGCGCGTGCGTCCTGGAGATGAATCTCCTCGTCGTCGTGACAGAAGCCGAAGCCGGGAGAGGGATAGGAGTCGTGATAGAGGAGACCGTGCCAGGGACCGTAGTCGTGATCGCGAGCGAGACCGTACTCGCAAGGTTAGCAAGGAGCGACGTGAAAGCAGAGAGCGCGGACCAAGCAAGAGTATGGCGGACGAAGCACCCGCCGAAGAGGACAAAGAGGCAGCCTCGGGCAAAGACTGAGAAGGACAATCGAGATCGTTCTCCGTGTCTCAGTGGTATCAGACATCGATGTAGCTGACGGTGCATTGTTCGTTGTTTGCAGTCTGCAATCAGTCAAGACATTCGGTGTCGACATAGAGTGCAGTGGCCATCAGCCAAGCAGAAGTCACCAGCAGCACCCCTAATCCCTTTTGACGAACGATATTTGGGGTCACCTTAATGAAGCGAGAGGCATCAACAGCGTCAAACTTAAGTCCAATGCTAGCTAGACCTGTGGTCTACGCCTTGGCAAGTGCTGAAACAGTGAACATTCTCAGAACTCATTATGTCTCGTGTGAAAAGAGCGAAATGATATTGGGCCTTGACTCCATCATTCTGCGCAACACCCGTGCCGCACAGACTCCAAACTGTCTCTAGGCGAGGGAGGCGAGTGTGCGCGAAATAAGCCGCGCGAGGCAAGCACGTCGTTCGATGTAGTAAGCATACTACTTCTTCAGCATCTGGCTCCGAGCCCTATGGAGCGAGAGAGCCGCTCTATAGAGAGGCTGCCGACTAGTCTTCGTTGCAGAGATTACCGAGAAACTACATTACCCTAAGCAACTCAAGGGCCCAATAGCAAGAGGGCAAGTTCCACTGGCACACTGTTATTGTCGCCCGACCCAAGGGACACATCGCAGCTCGTGAACACCCAGGAGATGCGAACGTCGCAAAACGGTGCACGAATAGAAAGAATTGTTGGGAAGTGAATCGTTGTATGAAAAAAATCTGCCATGCATGCTCGAGATATGCCGTGGGTGTATCGCTAAAAACGCTGGGATCGATGCAATATCAGCTAAATCATGCTCTCACAGAGCCACCAAATCGACATTACTAAAGTCAGGAGGACTCTTGCGGAACACGACCCGGCCCTTGCCGTCGATGGCGGTGCCTTCGTTACTCATCCAGATGTTGGTCGTCTCCTTCGCTTTCACCCTGACCGTGGACATTTTCTTGGCTCGCTTGATCTCGTCGTCGCTGACGCCGATTGTGTCCCGAGGAATCCAGACAACTGGCCGCCTTGCTCGGAGCGCGCTGTGTTGGAACGCGTATCGAACGAGGAGATCGCGGTCTTCAGGGGTTAAATCCTCAATCTCGTCTGCAAAGTCGCCGAAGAGTACATCGCCGACGGTGTGCTGTGCTTCGACATCATGCCCCGGCGCCATGCCCTTCGTCCTCTTGCCGTCAGCCAGAAATCGCAACCGAGCGACGGCTTCCGGCGCAGCCTTCTTCCACGCCTCCGTCTTGAACAGCTGCTGCGGTGTATTTCGGCTTTTCCAGTCATGCGATGGTCGTGATCTGGACGATGACTGTCGGCCCGTCGCTCCTTCGGATTCGACTCTGACAATCTCTTCTGTGCTGTGTCCATCCGCTTCACGTTCTTCTGCTTCATGTTCTTCTGCGCTCCGGGCCTGCCTGAGCGCAGCAAATTTGCTTTCTTGTGCTTTTGCAAATTGCTCGTCCCGGATAACCGCTTCGTCTTCCAGGGTGATGGGCAGATATTGGAAGAGCGGCCTGAAGCTCTTGTTCACGATGGTCTGAAAGAGAATAGTAGCGGCGAGCGCGACAACCATGACGATTGCTTGCGGATAGCACACGGTCCCGTCGTCGTTATTGGAGGTGAGGAACAGTCCGATCAGGCACAGTTCCATGAAGTAGAATCCCGTGAAGAGCTGATTGACAGCAACCGGGAACAGCAAGCCGCCGGTGTCGTGTCGGAACTGGTAGACGAAAAGCACGTTGTATCGATACACGATCCAAAACAATGCAAAAATGATGATCACAAAAACCAAGATCAGGGGCGCGATAATGGAGTAGATCATGCCGATGACAGCAAAGTTCGTAAAGAGGGGGAAGAAAGAGCCCCACTGGACCTTACTCAGCGTCGTCTGCCGTCGCCACTTCTGCCGTGCCGTGGAGTCGAGGATAGGTGCCAAGATAAACCTAGGAACGTGTTAGAACTAGGTCTTCTATCTAGGGACATTAGATCACTCACCAGGTGAAGAGACCGCCGATCTGGATCAAGGCGCTGGCCGAATTTGAGAAGGCCTGAACGGTGAGGTAGGAGAAGAAATAGGTTGACGCCTTCGGAAGCGACGTGGAGATGGTGTTCAGAATGCTTGTGGGATTTTGTGCAATCGTCACGGCCAGCTGCACCAGTCCTAAGGTTTGAGTTAGCATCGGAAGCAGATTGGTTCAAAGTGAAGCAGAAGGCAATTCAATGCTGTAGAGAGACCACGCACCACCGGAGATTGTTGCCACCAAGAAGACTTGAATGAACAAGAAGGCAAAGAGCCAAGACTGGACACCCAGTTCCCTATCGTTGCCCGTTGGCACGCCTTGATGTGTTACGAGGAATCTGAAGATCATAGGCACGAGGAGAAGGATTACGCTCAGTAACACGGGAGGCAGGACACCCTGGACGATGGAAATGACCTGTAAAGGTTCGTCAGCATCACGGTGGCCATGAAAACATGTCATGACAAACACTCACCGAAGATGGGGTGTCATTGAGCCACGAGAGCCATGGAAATCTGGCCGTGAGATCCGACACTCGGTTCAGCAACGACGTGAAGACAACAGGAACGGCATAGAGAATGATCAGCCCAAGGCAGACTATCAGCACGATCCCCGTGCGGATCAGTCGTTCCCACCATGTCATGGACAAGTTGTCCCAAACCACATCATTCGGGTCAATTTCCACGTGCCTTGGCGCCATTTGTTGTGGAATGTGGTGACTGAGCGATTGACAGCACATGTGAGCGGCAATTTGATGGTTGAATTGGATAAAGGCAGAGTTCATCAGGGGGAACCGTTCCAGGTGGTTCTGGTCATCTTCGATCTCAAGGTTCATGCGCGCAAGTTCACGCCTGAGATGGTAGATGCGATCGACCTTTTTGCCAATGAGAGGGATGCTGGGAAACCAGGTAGGGCTGAAAAGTGGCAGCCGCATGGTCTCACGATCCTTGGGCTGAATGTAGCGGCGCCAGTATGGTTCCTCATCCTGGTCTTCGTCCCATTCTTCGTCAAAGGCCTTGCCATACTCGACTGGAGTTTCATCTCCAGTTTGCCAGAAAGCCAACGTTTGCCACCACGTCTTTTTTGTCTCGGTGGGCTTTGCCCCATTCGATGGGGTCTGCGCCGTACCCAGTGGAAATCCATCCTCGCCCTCTGCGGTGTGTGGTTCGGGCGAGGGAAAGCGAAGCGATTTGTCATTATTCTTGAACATGTCCAAGACCGAGTTTCGTTTGTCGTACGACTCGGGCTCCTCGATGTCCATACCGGTCGGAGGGGGCCTGGAGCCGCCGGACGGCCTTGTCAACGTCTCATCACTTGCGCGCGAGTACTGGGCACCATCGAGATTGGCTGAGTGTTTCCCTGAATCCGTGGGGCTAGTATCATCTGCGCCCTCTTTGTCATGAACAACTTGGTCGCCTTCCTCCACAGCCTCTTGAAGTCCCTGGGGCAGCTCCTCCTGTGCTCCGACACTATAGCCCTCGCCCTCAGCCAAGCGGTCGGCGGCAGCATCTTCCGCCGCCTGCACCTGTCTCTTCTCCGATTTGGATTTGCGCTTCTTGCCGGCTTTCTTCGCCTCTTTCTTCTCCTTTTCCAAATGCGCAGTTCGACACGTCTTGATGAGCACCGTTTCGGCATCTTCCAGACTCTCTGCGATCTTAGTGCGATAGTCAATCTTATCCGAGAGCGCGTCGTAATTGCGGTTGATCCATATGTTGCGAATGCCGCCGGGGTAAACATCGTACAGACCCGACAAAGCTTCGTAGGTCAACCACTTGCGCGGAATGCCAGTTACCAGGACAGTGGTGGCGGAGGCGCGCAGGCGATGCTGCGGACTGGTGAGGTGAGCTTGACGGACGCGAATGTAGCTCCGTAGTTCGTGCACGACCACGTAGGCGGTCCATAGCAGGAAGATGCATGCCAGCAAGGTGTGGGACCATAGTCGATGACCCTGATAGTCTCCAATGTTGGAGATGGAGTACTTATCCAATCCTCGGTTGTTCCCGCTGCCGGTCGCGTTCACGGACAGGAGGATGGGCAGGATGAGGAATGCGGAGGGAAAGAAAATCTTGACCAGCATGCGCAGAAAGCGGAGGAAGAAGTAGGCGTCGAGACCGCATTTTTGGATGATGGTGAGGTTACTGGTGGTGAGGACGGGATAGAGCCAACCGATCAAGCCCTGGGGCGGCGCAGGAACGCGCTCTTTCTCGGGCACGAGGTAGGATCGGGGCCGGTAGATTCTCGAGAGCTGCAGGCGGAGGAGGGTGAACAGCAAGAACTGGGCGCCGAGCGAAGCAAACGAACCGATCAGCGAGGCCAGGAGCGTGTTAATGGTCTGGCCCTCGCTGTTGCTCGCGCTGCCGCCGCCGCAGGTCAGCAGGTCCCAAAAGCTGCCGCCGCAGTGGGATGTGTTTACGGCGGGAGTGGCCATTGTCTAGGGCATATCTCGGAGGCCAGTGGAGCGCGGATGGTGGCAGGGAGACGAGGGCAGCGGATGGGAGAGCTCGACCAGCGAGTTTCAGGTGTCGGCGGGCGAGAGGGCGGCGGAGGTGATGTCGGCGGAGGTGGTGGCGGAAGAGGGAAGGGAGGATCGTGGGCGCGGAATGTGGCTTCACGCGTCGCAGGCACTCGCGCCGCTCTCGAGCTCGCAGAAGGTGAGTGGTGTCGTCGAATAACAACACAAAGTACAAAGGCCTGGGTGTTTGCCGCTGGTTGGCGCAAGCGCCCAACTGGCCAATTTTAGCGCGCTCGAGCATGACGTCGACGGCGTTGTCGTTTCACATGTTGCCGCCGCTCCAACGAGCGTCGGCGGTCAATCGGGCGGAACGTACAAAGTGTGTAGAAGATGGAGGTGATGCACGACTTCTTCGCCGGCCCAATCTGCCATCCGCGCCGTAATCGTCCCGCGGCGGCGGCGCTGACGGTGGAGCGCCTCGAAGAGTACCCGGACTCCCGGGTGACACTAAAAGCGGAACGCCCTTGGCATCCCTACTCGAATTCCTTCTTAATTTCCAGTGTTTTAATCAAAACAACACGGTATTAGAATACCTTATAGCCATGTTAAGACCTCTATAAAGGGCAGAATTAAAGGAGCTATTAAGTTTAGTAACTAGTATAAAGATAATAGCCTAATATTAACCCTAAGCTAGCGTAAACTAAAGCGTTGTTTTAAGCTAGGACTAGCTACAATTAATCGCGTTCTTACTAGTAATAGAAATAGAAGAAAGCTAGATAAGGAAATACGTAGTCTAAAGCTTATAATCTTAAAAGAAACTAAGGATTAAATAGAGAGCCTTATTTAAAATAATAACTATAAAGGGCACGATATAAAACTAGACGGTTTAAGGCACGAGTATAAACTACCTTCTTATATCGTAAATAGAATAATAATAAGAGCCTTTAAGGATAAATAGATTAGCTTCTATATTACTACTACTAAGGAATAAATATTAGAGGCTCTTATATCCTATAGAGTAGAATTCTTAGAGGTAATACTATTAGAGGTAGAGTTAAAACGACTATATAAAATTAAAAATACGCTTCTCTAATAAGATATATTATAGCTATAAATATAAAGAAAATAGATATAATATTCTATATAAGAAAAGTAGAATCTACCGCTATTTAATTAACTATCTACGATAAAAGGAAGCTCGTTAGAAGATATCTAAGAAGAATAAGGATAATAATAACTCTAATCGTAATAATAAGGAAAGTAAAATTATCTATTTCTAGTATACTATTAGCTAGAACTTTAAGAGTCCTCTCTTCTTTTATAAAATATCTTTAAATAGTAATAGTAAGATAACTTCTAAGATATATATTAAGCTAGTTTTAAGTAATATTATTTAGAGCTAGCTTAATAAGAGTAAAGAGTTTATCCTTTAAGAGAATAGAGATTCTACTTATACCTTAAAGAAATTAAAGGCCTATAAGGCTAAGATTAGCCTTAATAGTTACTTAATATCTAGAGCCTTACCTAATATAACTATAATTAAGATTATAGTACTAATGTTTAAGACTAAGTTTAGAAAGCAACTTAGGCGGATAAAGGACGAGTATATTAATATAGTACTATATATATAGGCTTAGATTAAGTAGAAGAAGATTAATAACGTAATTAAGAAGATACTAACACGTTACAGGAAGTGTATTAAGCTAAATGGTCAAATAACAACCTTCTGAATCTATAGTGTCAATAAACATGAGAATTGCCAAGCGTTCCGCTTTTAGTGTCACCCGGGAGCCGGAACTGCAGCGACAGGGGCCCCGGTAACCTGCCGAACCGCAGACTTCACTTCACCTCGTCCGTCTCGATATTCACTCCTCGCCAAGCTTGTTGACGATGACCAAGGCCCTTCGTCCTCCAGACACGACTGCCCCTACTGCAATGCACAATCGTCGACAGGAATGCGCACCGCAACGGCAACATGCACTCGTGCTCATGGCCAAATTCGACACGAGGGACACGTATTCAGACCGCTGGCTGCCGCTCGATTACGCCTCTTCACGAGAACTCCCTGCCTCCTCAAGACAGATCTAATGCCTCGCGATTGGCTTCGCGCAAACCGCCGCGTCTCCGCAAGTCCTGGACGGCAGGTCTGTGGCCGTAGCCAACCTCGTGAGCTGGGCATTTCACGTCTGTTGGGGAAAAGTGTGCTTTCAAGCGATTCTCCGGAGATGGAGTGATTGCTCCCGGCATCAACAACCACGTCGATGTTGCACATGTAACGCATGACAGTCACTGTTCAATTGCTTTTCTATCCAGTGCTACCGCGTTTGCTCATGACTAGGCGAGGTCACGCAAAAGGACAGCTGCCTCGAATGTCAGCGTCTGCCGTCATATTCTGAAATCATCCGATGCTGATTGCTGACACCCAATGCGCACCCGACCTCGATGAGTGCTACTTTGTACCTGCAGCTCCACTCGCCCTTCCTCCACTTTCATACTTCCGAACCCTCCCAACTGCCTCAACCCGAGCATATCGCACATCCCAATATGAGGTACTTGGCGCTCATCATCTCAACACTCGCAGCAAGCTTGCGCTGTGACGCATACTTGCTCGGAGTTGCCAATAATTCAGCCGTTGCTGGAATCGCCCACACCAAACGATGGTATTCTGTCGACACGAAAGGACCGTCTAGAACCCACCCATCTGCTTGGCCTGTCGTGTGCACTACTCCGAAAGTCTCGCAGCCTCTCCACTACTGCTTCAAGGACATACGATCTGCTAAAAACCTTGGACAGGTCGTGGATGCTGCCATCAGAATATGGGCTCCAGCCATAGCTGTGACTGCCATGTCAATCGTCCCGGATCCCCAATGCAAGAACCCTGCTCAGTGTATCTGCGACAACGCCTGGGCAAAAACCGATTCCCTGGTAATCTCTGACGTGACCAAAGATGGGGACGATGAGTGGAACAATGGTCCACACTGCCACACTGAGACTTCCGTGGGCTATCAGTGCATCGCTCCAGGAGTCTCCGTTAAGCCCTGGCGCCACTACCTCCACTTCGCAGAGTTGAAAGACAAACAGGCAGAGGATGCAATGGTTTTCGCGGTCCGAGCCATGGCGCATGAGCTAGGTGAGGGTGTCGTTCGAAGAGGCGAGATCAGATGCTGACCAGAAGAGCAGGGCACGCATTGGGTCTTCTGCACGAGCATCAAAGACCTGATAGAGACCAATTTCTGATCTTCCAGGCGTGGAACCTACAGGGGTACGACAAGCTTGACGACATCGTGCAACGCGACCCTAAGAACCTCTTCGAGAAATCTCTGCCTCCGCGAGTCAGGAAAATGAGACTGTACGTGCTGGAATGACTTGAGGCATCGAGCTCATACTGACCCAGCAACATCATAGCTTCGAGACCGGCAGCATCGCAGGGCAATATTGGCCTATCATGATTGATTTCTTGAAAGGTGATCAGTTCGCATCAACACCTGACGAGCGTATGCTCGCTTCAGCACAAAGCTCTGAAGATTTCGACTACGACAGTATAATGATCTATGATTCCTACATGGGAGGCGATGGCCAGCCGGATGAAGAGAAGAAGTGGGTCATCAGGCGACGTGACGATGAATCACCAGTCTGGATGGGAGGCTCCAAGGATGGACACGCAAAAATCACCGAAGGCGATGTTGCTGCAATTGCGCACCTCTACGACGCCAAAACGCCAGAGTGCGAAGCAGCCAAGACAGGAGAGAACGATTGGTCCCCTCAAGGCATGCGAGTCAAGATTCGGGATGGGCCCTGGGTCGCGGTCCCGCCTCCAAACAAGAGCAACTTCACGAAGAAAGGCAAGCGTTGAGTGGAACTGTTTGGAATGCATGTCAGCATCGTGGCGGTGTTCTTGAGCGGCAATACTGAAGTTGCGACTGATCATATCCATCAGTATGTCATGTAAAGCATCCTGTTGAGTCTGGTGGGAGCTGATGTAGACTGTACAAGCTACTCACGGAGAGCGTGAGTTATTTCACGTGGTGAATGGGAATGCGGTATTCATCACGACCATACTCGAGCAACAACCAGCTGACTCCAATCTCACCGGTTCTTGTGATCGCGTGGTTTCGAGGTTCCCTTCAAAATCGTGGCTCGCCCGGGACAGAACTGCCTTGAAATGTACACCTACAGCTGTCACTATGCGACTCTCCGCTATGCTTCTCCCGCTCCTTGCCAGCTGTACTCGCCTCACTCTCGCCTGCCCATCTATCGAAGGAGAGACTCGTGCTGTGGAGAGTCTAAAGAAGCGATGGTTTGGCGTACCTGAATTGCCTATCGATGGTTCCCCAGTTGCTCCGTACAGGTATCGGTGGCCTGTCACGGGCACTGATCCCATGATGATGCCTGTTCGATACTGCTTCAAAGACAAACGATCGGCGAAGAACTTGGGTAAGATTGTCCTTCGAGCGATTGCAGGCTGGAGTCCATCCTGGACAGATGGCAAGAATTACCTCTCAGCACTTCGTATCATTTCGGATCCGGGTTGCGGTAGTGAGAAGTATTGTCTGTGCAGCAATCCGAATGTAGCCAGAGACGCTCTCGTGATCTCAGACGAGACAAGAGACAACGACCATAAGTGGAATGACGGACCTGAATGCCAGACCATCTCAACGACGGGATACTCGTACATCTCTGCAAGCACGTCCGCCCCTTTCCGGCATTATCTCAAGTTCTGCAGCTATGATCCTACGGATAAAAACCGAGTGGAAGCCAAAGCCATCGTGTACATGATGCACGAGCTCGGCCATATCATCGGCCTCTCTCACGAGCATCAAAAAGCAAACCGTGACCAGTATCTCTGGTATCAGATCAAAAATCTCCGCGGCTACGACGAAGCAACTCGAAAGGTAACGCTAGACGAGCGCGGATACTTCGAAGACGACCAAACCATCGACCAAAGAGTCAAGATCGCGTAAATCCCACGCTCTGTTGTCCCTCATCAAACTTCCAGTTCACCTCTGACATCTTTCCGCAGAGCACGACGAGGCCACATCGCCCAGCACTACTTCCCCGAAGCCGTCGACTACGCCATGTCCAGCAGTTTTGCCGAAGGCCACGACGAAGCCGCCGCCATGTGGCAGGCATTGGAAGCTTCGGCAACATTCGACTACGAAAGTATCATGATTTATAGCTCTGATACTGGAGCCATCGAACCGGGGAAGAGGGTCATATTTCGAAGAGACAATAATCGTTCGGTGTATATGGGCGGACACCCGGATGCGGAGAAAGCGGGCATCAGCGAAGGAGATGTTGCGCGTGTGGCGCAGCTTTATGATGCGAAGACGGAAGCTGGCGAGAGGGCGAAGAATGTCCAAGTGTGGGGATCAATTGGAACCGGGCCAGATCAGCTGAGGATGAATGGGGGAAGAGAGAAAATTGCTGACATGCGGGCCCTTGAGATGAGAACGGAGGCAGCATAGCACGGCGACCAGTGACAGTCTTGAAGGATAGAAATGAGTAGAAAGTGGATAGACCCTGAAATGGAATTCAGGATTAGACATCCTTTTCGGGGCGTCTCTCTGGGTTTCGTTATGCTTTCCTGTCGGACAAAGGTGGAGTAGATTTTGGACATTTCGATCCATCGAGCAGCCGGTCTCGGGTCTGTCTCTCTGGTTGTGTCGTTGCTTTCGTGCTGCTAGGGGTGAGTATTTGGCGGAATTTAGACTTTTCGATGGACCGAAAGATGTGTTTATGGCCTTGCTCTCCGCTTGTCTAGGCCTGGCTTCCAAGCCGAATAGTTGCCTCTAAACTGGCATCGTCTGACTGGAAATGATCGGGCTGGATACAACTTGCACACACTTTTGCTACCAGGTGAGCATACTGCTTTCTTCCACGGCAATGTATGAGAAGAGTGCGGTGGTGCAGCTCGTGATGTCTTATTTGGTTCTCCTTGTTCACTCCCAAAGACTCGGGTTGAGCCTCAGCCTTGCGAGGACCCTGCATTGATCGACCCAAGTCATGCGCCAGGGTTCACCTCTCAACAGCGAGGTGTTTCCTCTCCTGCAAAGCTGTACCTGCTGTCACTTTGTCTACACCAATCAGCTTGATGCCCGCGGCCACTGGATCACCGTAAACGTGACATGGCAAGGGAGGTCTCCGATGTCGAGTCGTCCCTGCAGGAACATGCTCGAGGCGAAAGTCCTCACCTTTCTCACTACCAAAAGTCTAGAAAGTTTGATTTGATCACCAGAAATCTACTGAGGCTTATTTGGCTGTCTATTTTGAAGTTACCTTCCGTGCTTTTCTCAATTAAGTGCATGGTTTCTTTGCTTCGCTTCGTACCTGAGACAAGTGTCACTGGACTCTCAGCAAAATATCACCCACGCGGACGTATACTCGTGACAAGATTCTGACCTACAATTTTCTCTCAAATCTTCAGTATCGCGAAACGCAAAGTTGTCAGCGGCGATATGGAATCCTCATTGTTGGGCAGGTTGCCGGCAGAGCTGCGCAATGCAATTTACGAATACAGCATCTTGGAAGGAGACAACGGGCCCGAAACGATCTATCTCGACCGCAGCAGCCACGACGACCATTTGACAGCGTTCCTGGTTTCTGATCAACACGAATCTTCTCCTCTACGCATCCACGGCCTTCCGGCGGTCTGCAGACAATTACGATGGGAGACTCTCCCGGTATACTACTCCATCAACGAATTCTGCATACAGACCGAGTATCTCAAGAGTGACCAGAAAGGCGATATTATGGAGCAGATCCAGAAGTGGGTGCAGACAATCGGCCACGAGCAGGCCCGAGAGATGCGACATGTCACCATCAGCCTGGCGTCTTTCAAAGGGCAGCAGAGCCCACCGGTGTCTCTCAGCATTGACTGGGATCACATGCGACAACTACGACAGCTCTTTCATCCTCGCGGCAAGCTGGATATTCGCTTCTACCTGGCCGGTAGCAAAACTGCCACTTTTACGCTAGGTTCGCGGAGGTTGATTGCTGAGCAGCTCGGTCGCATGGCGGAGACGTGGTGCGCGCGGTGGCAGAAAACGCGAAAGTATAGCGAGTTGGAGGCGAAGACGCTGGCGAGCTTGTACACGGCGGAGATTGCGAAATTGTTCGTCGATATGCCCGATTCTGTGTAGGTAGTTGGCGTGGTTCGTACCTCCGTAGGTTGATAGAAGAGCCGGAGCATCGTCGCGGCCGGCATCGGCGCAGTTGCGTCGTCTTCGCGTCAACGGAAGTCGGATACAGGCAGATCTGTTCATCTTATCAGTGGTTCCCAACAATGCATCTCGTACGCATCCGTGGCATCTCCGTTATCAGTGGCCGACGGCGAGGGTTACGTGTTGTGGTGCAGAGGCCAAGGCACCGTTCCCGAGGCACTCTTTGAGGCTCGATCGCACATCTCGCGGCCGCCCAGGAACTCACTCTGCATGCATACTGGCCACAGCGACGAAGTACATCGCAGACACAATGTCATCAGTGGAGTAATGCAGGTGTGAGCTCCGCATTTCACTGGCCACTGATGCGCCCGCAATCGTCGCAGCACCCTGCAAGCATGGGATGCAGCTCCTCTTTCGCAGCTCTGGAGCTGTTTGCATCACAGAGCAGGACGGGAAGTATAGAAGGCCACCTCTCCGCTCTCATTACCTCGCTCGTGGTATACATCCAGTCTGTTACCAGGTGAAGTCCATTCGATAGCATCGGCATGGCAGCACAAGGCACATCCAGCGGCGCACCCATCGCCGTCCTGACAGTATGACCTTTCTCAACACTGACCTGGAAGTGAACACTGACACAGTATCAAGGCGGACCTTGCGCCCAAGCTTCCAGCCCACAGCTCTGTCCTGTTCGCCGCAAAGAAAGCCAAGAATTTGTCCTTCGAGACTATCGCGAAAGAACTCGGCCGAGGAGAAGTCTCCACCGCAGCCATCTTTTATGGCCAAGCCAATGCATCTCCAGAGGACGTCAAGAAACTCGCACAAGTTCTGGAAATCCCGGAGGGGCTTCTAGAATCGACTGAGATTATGGGGTTGCCGGATCGGGGCCGGTCAATGGAGATGCCGCCGCGTGAGCCATTGATGTACAGGTTATATGAGATCGTTCAAAATTATGGTTACCCATACAAGGCAGTTATTTCTGAGATGTTTGGCGATGGGATCATGTCTGCTATATCGTTCTCCACGAAGGTCGAGAAGGAGACCGACGATAAGGGTGACTGGGTGAAGATCACTCTGCGTGGAAAGTGGTATGAACGTCCCGAGGAACTGCAACAGTATCAAGATCCAAGACTGACAGCACTGATCATTGTAGGCTGCCATATACCCGTTTCTAGATCAGTCATCGGCAGAAGAACGTACCTGGTTCGATGTCTCGGACGGCGCTCTGCGTCACAGTCGTGCCTCGTGGTCAAGCTGGGCAGCTGCCGCCTTCGTTCTCTTTCGGAGAAGGAAACAGTTTTTAACGTGATAGTAGTCATGTCTCAGACACACTGCTGTGGCATAATATGGACGTGAGCTACGCAAAGCGGCAGTGAAAGCTTCTTACAATTTGGAGAACGGTATACTTTATGGAGATCGATCTGGAGCCACTAGGTTCGCACATATCGACCAATGATTCTTCAACGGATACCCTGTGCCCTGCATCAGTTCGTCAAGGCGCTGTTTCGGCTTGTCGCGACCACAGAATTTAACATCACGTTCTCATACAGCGGGACGGGTGTCTGACATGCATATATCCTTATGCACGATCGCGTGCCGCTCCACCGAAACAGCATGCACGTCCCTTGCCAAGAGCAATCGGTTCGACGGTTGCGACTATATCGACTGGATGTTTCGCGATATTGCACAATGGCTGGCAGGCCGAACGATGAGTAGAACAGAATGCTAACAAGTGTGAAGGGCCTGATTGTGCTGCAGTTAATGTGTTCATAGCTTCCAGCGGTGCATTACAACTGCGTTAGGGTTCTGCCAACGCGCGGGGATGTCTCCACGGGTTGAAACAAAAGTTCCCCGTCCGACACATGCTTCGCGGCCGACTTCCGTCACGATTGGCGTACGGCACACCACAGCATTCGATGAGACAAGCTGATCGATCTGCAGCTCTTCTCTCCCCCTTGGACCCTCCCTATCATTAATTGTACTGATCAAAGTCTCACTGGCCAAAATCTGTGCCGATGCTCTGTTCAGACCTTCCTTCCCACTGTCGTTGCTAATCAGTGCTGTGCACTCGTTCTTTTGAGGCTGCTCAGATAGCTCAAGGACGAGTTGCGCACGGCGATTCATTACACAGTCCTGTACGGAAAACCAACAGCATGGACTGCATACCATGGAAAGCGATCATCACAACTCGCCGGGCACGCGAGCAACCCAAGGCCGGCTGGACTGACGCTATGACAAGCATCGAAGGGACAGTCCGAATCACCAAAGTTGCACCTGCCGCCGTACGACCAAACGCAATCCTACCAAAGAACAAGCTATCAGCCCTCATCGACCCGGCAGATATTCCCCAGGGCGGTCATGTGCGTAGTCCTAGCGGGAATGTTCTCGACGCCATGCAGTACGAGGCACGTACAGACCGTCCTGCATGCATCCGGGAACGCCAACAACGCATTCTTGCGCAAGTAAGATATCAGGCTTCTCTGGCTCATGCGGAACAAGTCGCGCCGTTTACGGCAGGTGCTGGTGAGAAGGAATTTGGTAATCGGACTACCATCAAGGCTGGGAAGCCGAGGAGCGATAGTGATAGTGGAAAATCCTCAGATGTAAGCACTCATTCTTTTCACATATTGCACATGCTAAAAGTTAGCCTTCTGGTTGTAGGGAGCCACCTTGTAACGGTGAAAGCGATATGGAGAGTGATGGATCGGAGGCAAGTCCCTCGTCTAATGGCCTGGGTCTTGACCAATTGCTCCTGGATACTAGTTGTTGTCGGAAAGTTTCTTGTTGATTTAATGTCTTTAGCGTTGTGTAGGAAACAAAAGCTTACTTGGGTCTTATCCGATCACGACTTCCTTCCTGTTTGGGGCCTGTAGGGAAGGAAGTGACTGCGCCAAGAAGCTTCACTTCAACGTCCACATGTACGCGACGCGTTCGTGCCGCTCGATTTCGTCACCAGGCAACAAGGACCGCCAGACCAACGCATTCTTCCACTGACAGCCGACTTTCGCAGCTTCATCCACTGACGCTTGACTTTTCCAGTTTCATCCACCACCAACTCGCAACGTCGCCCAGCAAGATGTCAGACACCTCCGAGGACACGCCTCGAGGAGAGAAGGGCATTGCGTGCACGTATGCGGACTGCCTGCACCGCTTCCCCAGCAGAAAACAGATGGTAGAACACAAGATCGCGAGCCCGAAACACTACTACTGCAAGAAGTGCGACGTTGACTGCGATGACTGGGAAGAACACCTGAAGCACAAGGTCGACATGATGGCGCCCTTCATTGAGGGCAGGAAGAAAGTGAGAGATGAGAAGCCCAGACACATTACGTGCGAGTTTTGCAGCGAGGACTTCAAGAGTTTCGACGGTCGCAAGGCGCATCGGACCCAGGTGAGAGCGAACATGTGGTGTCGCCGTCTCGACAGCGAAGCAGTCACTGACACGACGCGATGACAGTTGCACCCGGCGGACCAAGACATTGACTGTCCAGGCTGCCAAACCAAATTCATCCGCGCCACACACATGATCGGCCACATCGAACGTAACGAGTGCAAAGCCATTCCCTGCTGGATGCTTCACGCCTGCATCAACCACAAGTACATTCTCGGCCAGATCATGGAGGGCCCTGACCAGTTCCAGCAAGCGCTGTCCGCGTATCAACAGCCTAGCGAGAGCTTCGACTTACGCGAAGTCACTGACGGCAAAGAGGCAACCGATCAGGAGCAAGGAGGCGTGTCTTTGATGGATCAGGACGATGATGCGCAAATGGGAGGCTACCATTCGATGAAGCCCGAAGTCGATCTCATGGAATTCCCTCCAGCTGAAGCCACCTCTGCTCTGCAGGGGTCGTGGCCCAAGCCGCAGAAGACAACGAAAGACCTCTCCGAGGGCATTCGAGCGATGTCGATCGTACCGAAGGGCACAAGCCGTCGTGGAGGTGTCAAGGTTGCTACGGGGTCGAACACTGCCGCGGTCACGCGGCAGTCGTCTGCGGACGGCAAAATCGTTCGAGCTAGCGGCTTCGATGCCTGGAATATGGAGGACACGTCCAAGAAGCTGTTTCCTGCTGCCCAGTCCACCCCGCCAGCTGGAGACTGGAAAGCCATTCAAGAACACCATCTCACTCAGAATCCCAACATTCTCGATACTCACTTCTGGAACCCATTAGACCCAAACTACTCGGCCGAGCGCTTCTACAAACCGCTGCTGGAGGGATACTGTTGCCCCTTTCCGGCCTGCGCAAATGAGGCCATGTATTGCGCCTACAAGACTCCGCGCGAGATTGAGCAACACTTCCGTGACATGCACTGGATCAAGATGTTTCGATGCCCCTGGTGTTTCAAGCGCTTCGATCAGATCACGGCTTTGATGGGCCACGTCGAGTACACGAAGAAGTGTCGCGTCAAAGAGAGTCGCGATTTCGAGAAGTTCATCGGGGAAGTGACTGGAGGCTTCCTCACGGCCGAGTCAGTCGATCAGCCCAAGATCTTCAACGTTCAAAAGGCCCTGGTCAAGGCTGGCGGTGGCAACGTGGGAGTTCAGTCGACCAAGTTCTCAGCAGCGCTCCCCAACACAGGTTCCTAGATGAGTCTCCCTGGGTTGAGCTCTACTCCAGGCGCAGTACGAGCAAATGTGCTGACGAGCCTGTAATTAGATGAAGCAGGCAGAGCATCAGAGGTTGTCCACACCAGTAGCTATACTTTGACCACGACCGGATGATTGGTTGCTCGTCCGAAATGCCTCGTAATGGTCACAGGACGTAAATCAGATGAGAGGTGGGCAGATCTAGACGGGCGACGTTTCACCGAGTTTGGCAAATGTATCCAGGCACGGATCGGACCGAGTGCCGTCGTCAGCACACAGTGATTTGGTTGGCCACGGGAGAATCAAGATTTCGTAGTCCAGCGATGAATAGTTGCGTGCGTGAGACATGGAAAACTTGACAGAGCGAAATTCTGCTCGAGCGTCGATGTCACCTCCGTTTCTGCCTCTTACGTGAGCTCCGCCAGGCTCGTCACCGTTGAGCAATTACATGTACCAGTTCACCCCTTTGCTCCATCACCGCGTCGTCATAGGGCTGAAAGGTCGATTGACGCAACGCCTACCGCTTCCCGCGACCTCACCTCGTCCGTCAGCACAGCACGGCCATCATGCCTCACTCGGCCTCGGAGAAGAGTGCGCCTCAGGCTGCTGCTGAAGTGAAGCACGGTTCCGCGCAGTCCGCTTCACCCAGCTCTTACTTGGGCCTCAGTCCAGGCGCCGCGTGCCCACGATCACCGCCGAAATGTACGTTCTTGCTTTCCTCACTCGCACGGCAGTCACTGCCCGCCGCGTGCACGTCATGTGACTGTGCGGCTGTCTTCCACTTCTGCACCAGCCACCGCAATCTGCCAGATTGCTGAGTCAGGCATCATCCACCATGTCGATTCTCTCCCCGACCATCTCCCCGCTACTGTTGCCCGAACCTACGCTCATTCCTTCGCTGGCAGCTGTCACGATTGCCCAACATGCAGAGACCATTTCCCCTCTGATCCTGGCCAACCAGAAAAGCGTCGAAGATCTCAAGTGTGACTGTGCGAGGAAGCCCGCCGTCAAGCCGCGCTCATATCGCCTGTCCGGACGGCCTCCGGCTAGTCCCTGCAACAAGCCGCTGTGCACAAACGCGGATGGGGCTGGCCCGACTCAGGAGGAGCAGGACGAAGATGAGACTGACCATCATGACCATTTGATCACCCAGATTTCCAGCTGGATCAAAGACAAGCGGGAGAAGCGACGTCACCGCAAAGCCACCAAACACGCCCAGCAGGAGCAGTCCGGACTCTCAGCACTGGATGAAGTCGGCCAGTCTGACGATCTTACATCGCAGCAGAAGCGGCGAGCGTCTGATGCATCGGACGAGTCCGTGGACCTCAACGCGCTGGAGCAGATTGTGCGACAGAACTTGACTATCAGAAGATCGTCCGTGCGGAAAGGCTCGTTGCTCGGTAGTAAGACTTCCGTTCGCAAGCTCCTCCACAGTCGAAAACAGTCTTCTGCAGCTAGTGCCACAGACACAGATGCACTAGATAACGAACTCCATGTTCCGAGCTGCGAAGTAGTCCTGGACAACTCCAAGACTTTGGCATACTCGGGAGGCGCCTCAGACCTGTCCGACGAGGAAGGTGATGATGAGCTCAAGCAAATCGCGTCTCACCGCGATCATGACGCTTGGGCCAGGTTCAAGTTCGAGATCACACGTCTGACGCATACACTGCGAGTCAAGGGATGGCGGAAGGTGCCCATGGAGTGGAGTGCTGCAATCAGCGTGGAGAGGCTTAGTGGGGCTCTCACAAACGCCGTGTATGTGGTCTCCCCGCCCACCGACCTTCCTCTTGAGAAGTACGATGAGCAGGGTAATGTTGTGGGCGTGAAAAAGGCACCGCCGAAGTTGCTGCTCAGGATTTATGGACCGCAGGTGGGGCATCTGATCGATCGTGAAGCCGAACTGGCCATTCTGCGTCGTCTGGGCCGTAAACGAATTGGACCACGGCTTTTGGGCACCTTCGCGAACGGCCGCTTCGAAGAATATTTCCACGCGAAACCACTGACGCCTGAGGAACTCCGAGATCCAGATACGAGCCGTCAGATCGCGAAGCGTATGCGGGAGCTGCATGACGGCGTGGAACTACTTGACCAGGAGCGTGCTGATGGCCCATTCGTCTGGCGCAACTGGGACAAGTGGCTTGCTCGCGTCGAGCAAATCGTAACGTGGATGGATCGGCAGTTTGAAGGAATGTCGCCTGACGAGAAGCCAACTGGAAACCGAGCATGGTTGCGTCGCGGGTACATTTGTGGAGTTCCTTGGAAGCAGTTTAGAGCCGTCCTTGAGCAGTATCGTCACTGGCTGAAACAACAGTATGGTGGTACCAAATATCTCCAAGAGGCCCTCGTCTTCGCGCACAACGACACGCAGTATGGTAACATTCTGCGACAAGTGCCAACAGGCGAGAGTCCACTTCTGCTGCCATCGAATACGCACAAACAGCTCATCGTCATCGATTTCGAGTATTCCAGCGCCAACACCCCAGGCCTTGAATTCGCCAACCACTTCACCGAGTGGTGCTACAATTACCATGATGAAAAGAAGCCTTACGGGATGCATGCGAACATGTACCCCACACCAGAGGAACAAGATCGCTTTATCCGGGCATATGTGCGCCATCGACCGCAATTCAATGTGTCGACTCCGAAATTAGCACCCACGCCGACCTCTGCTGGCTCTAGAGAGCCAGAACCCATCAAGAGGTCGACGACCAGCATATCAGACTTCATGCTTGATGCTCGAACGCCGTCTCAAACTCCCGCGGTGCCAGCCGAAGACGATGCTCAGGAAAAGAGAGAGGATGCAGAAGTCAAGCGTCTTATGGATGAAACGCGAATGTGGCGCCTCGCCAACACCGCTCAGTGGGTAGCATGGGGCATCATTCAAGCCAAAGTTCCAGGAATGCCACTTTTCGATGGCAGCGCTACAACCAGCGAAAGCGAAGGCGAAACTCCAGAGAAATTACTCGGCGAGAGAGCGGACCAGTACAAGGAACTTCTGAAAGAGCAACAAGGTGATGAGCCGGTTGCTGAAGATGAGGAGTTCGATTATCTTGGGTATGCGCAGCACCGAGCGCTGTTCTTCTGGGGCGACGCATTGCAGATGGGGTTCGTCAAGCCAGAGGACCTGAGCCCGGAGACGAGAGAGAAGGTCAAGTCCGTTGAGTACTAGGTGGCATCAGGGCGCTCCGGGCTGTCTTGGAAAGTTGAAAGCAGGCCTTTCGGCAAACAGTCCAGGATACCAGTCTCAAGCTTGGTTCGTCATGTGCTCAGACAGACTCGGGATCGCTTCATGCAAGATCGTATTCGCATGCCAGGTCGGTGCATCGATACCTTTCTCCATCACTGCAATCAAAGCCGGACTTTGAGATTGCATCAGAATATCTTCGACATTCCCAAGAGTCGTCTCCTCAGTGCGACTTGTAGGTCCAATCCGCTCTGCGTACCGGAGTAACATCCGAATGGCCTGAATGGCACATGCTGTTCATCGGGACAGTTTCGCCTTCCTGAAAGCATCATCACGCGAGTGACTGGAAGAAATGGGAACCTGGCATCCGATGCATGCGGGTTGGAGCGCAAGTGGCATGATTTCCAGAGGGCACAGTCGAACCATGCTTGATTTATCGTTCGCGCGAAGGGAAGCATAACCGAGGCTGGGCGATGGGTAGAACTAGCAAACATAGCATAGCGTTGAGCGACTGAGTCATGACTTTGCAGCAAGCAATTTATGACGATTATAGCATTGGGCGGTGATGATGAGGTATAAGGACATTACGATCGTTAAGATACTAGAAGGAAGATGTGTAAAGTAAGCACCCTGTCTTCCGTGAATGTGATTTGTGGTAGAACTGAGTGTCTTGAATGGCAAGTCGGACCTCAAGATGTGATGCGCTTCATGTAACCCTTTGCACGGAAGCCCTCAACTGCACCTCTTGAACGCGAGTAGCAACAGCTTTTGGTCCGCTTGGGATGTAATCGAGAGTGGAATCCGGTACGCCGGCAACCGGACAAGCCGGAGCAGAAGGGAACGGGATGCATGCAAGGATACGCCATCGGCATCGGAGAAACTTCAGAGCCTAAAATCCTAGCTGGACAAACTTTTGGCAATTCTCAAGTCCAGCTGAAAACATCCCGCTCGCTCCGATCGTAATCATACTGGCAACATGGCATTCGACGACTTGATCGGGACGCTTTCCGACGGAGATGTCTCCGACGAGGAATTCGAGCAGGAGGAAGAAGTCGCGGAGACGCCTGCCACGCAAGGCAAGAAGCGGAAAAGAGAGGTAGCTGCTGCGCAGAGTGCGGTAAAGAAGCAGAAAAGCGATCAGGATGAAGATTTGGATTCGGATTTTGAATTCGAGAATGAGGGCGGAGCTGCTGAGTTGGATGATTTGGATGCGTGGGCTTTGGCTGGGAATGGCGCGAGCAATGAGCCGGGTAATATCGATGCGATCGTTGCGCGGAAACGAGCGAAGCAGGTTCCTGCTGCTGCGGCATCCGAAGGCGATACTAGTGGGAGTGATAGTGAGGAGGAGAGTGAAGATGAAGGGATGGCAGCGGCGTATGATGAGGAGGATGAGCAGGATGAAGAGGCTGCGGTGAATGGCGCGGAAGAAGATGGAGACAGTGAAGAAGAATTTTCGACGGCGATGGAAGGCTTGAATGGAGACTTTGAGGGTATCGATGGGGACGCAAGAGATGAGGACGAGGACGAAAGTGAAGACTCGGAGAACGAAGCTGAAGTGGCAGCGCATGTGCCGCATCCCGACGACGTTGCAGATGGCTCAGAATCCGAGGCAGCTGAAGATGTCGTGGAGAAGGAAAAGCGCAATAGGTTCTTTGCGAACGACCTCGACAGCTCCAAACCCACGGCGACTGCATTCCACACAATGAATCTGTCCCGACCGATCCTGCGAGGACTTGCTTCAGTTGGATTTGACAAGCCCACTCCAATCCAGGCTAAGAGTATTCCGGTCGCTCTCGAAGGGAGAGATCTGGTTGGAGGTGCAGAGACTGGATCGGGAAAGACAGGAGCCTTCATCATCCCCATTCTGGAACGTCTCATGTTCCGACCAAAGCGCACAGCGACAACGCGTGTCCTTATTCTCATGCCCACGCGAGAGCTGGCACTGCAATGTTTCAATGTCGCGAAGAAGTTGGCCGCTTTCACCGACATCACCTTTGGCCAAGCAATCGGTGGCTTGAACTCACGCGAGCAGGAAAAGGCATTGAAACTCCGGCCAGACATCGTCATTGCCACCCCAGGTCGTTTTATAGATCTTGAGCGGAATAGCACTGGATTTGACGTGAGCACTGTCGAGATTCTGGTTCTGGACGAAGCCGATCGCATGCTTGAGGAAGGGTTCGCGGACGAACTGAACGAGATCCTTACGAAGATTCCGAAATCGCGCCAGACTATGCTATTCTCCGCTACCATGACGAGTAAAGTTGATGATCTCATCCGCTCAGGTCTGCAACGACCTGTGCGTCTTTTTGTGGACTCGAAGCAGCAGACTGTCAAGGGCCTTGTCCAGGAGTTCGTACGTCTGCGACCAGGAAGGGAGAAGAAGCGCTTGGCCTACTTATTGCATCTTTGCGAGAAAGTGTATACCGACCGGGTGATTATATTCTTCCGACAGAAGAAGGAAGCGCACCGAGTGCGTGTTATCTTCGCCTTGGTCGGCTTGAAAGCTGCAGAGTTGCACGGAACCCTGTCTCAGGAGCAGCGTATCAATGCGATCGAGTCTTTCAGAACTGGCAAAGCAAGTTTCTTGCTCGCAACGGATCTTGCGTCTCGTGGTCTGGATATCAAAGGCATTGAAACTGTCATCAACTACGAAGCTCCACAAACGCATGAGATCTATCTCCATCGTGTGGGAAGAACTGCGCGTGCGGGCCGCACTGGTCGAGCATGCACTCTGGCTGCTGAGCCGGATAGGAAAGTTGTCAAGGCAGCCGTCAAAGCAGGCAAGGCGCAGGGAGCTGTCATCAAGCAGCGCACGATAGAAGCTCACGAGGCGGATGCTTGGCACACACGAATCGAAGCCATGGCAGATGAGATTGAAGAGGTGTTGCGTGAAGAGAAGGAAGAGAAAGCTCTGAACGTGGTCGATAAGCAGCTGAGCAAAGCAGACAACATGGTGAAGTACGAGGACGAGATCAAGTCCAGACCGAAGAAGACTTGGTTCGAGAGTGAGAAGGAGAAGCAGGCGGCGAAAGATCGTGGTCGGGCTCTGCTGAATGGACCCGAGGCTGTTGAGACCAAGAAGAAGAAGGGCGGCAAGCTCTCTAACAAGGACAAGAAGAAGCTGCAAGCGAAGGACGATCGCAAATCTGGTGGAGAATGGAAGCTTAGCAAGAAGGCTACTGCGCAAGGCAAGGAATCGTCGGACAAGAAATTGGCGAAAGTCAGCAAGCAGAGAGAAAAAGACAAAGCGCGTGGGAAGGGCTCGAAGGCCAAATACATCAATGGGAGAAAGTAGGGGGCATGCATTGCACGCTGCTTGTGACGGAAATTCCAGAAGAAGTCCGCACCTGTCGGTCTCGTGTCGTCGTTCGTTCTTGTCTTCTATCGTCTCTTCCAGTCTCCATGTTCTCCTTTGCCTCCTATCTCGTCTTTCTTCGATCCTGCATCCCGCGCTTACGTTGATTGCACAAGAGAACCGTAAAGACCCGCAAGAGGAATCACACAGCACTTCGACACCTTCAGTATTCCGATGAACAGGAATACCACCAGACTGGGCATAGACATAGCTCATCTCGTAAGAAAGACATGTCGAATTCGATCCCAGCGTCTGCCTAATCCTCGGACTCAGCAGCCAAAGAAAGCAGAACATCATGCAGCGCTTCGCAGAATAAAGACTTGAGGTCCGGCGGGCTCAAGCTGTAGTCGATCCTGCGAGGGAACACAGGTTAGTTTAGTGCAATTTCATCTGTTGAGATGTACGAATCGACAACTGAACGTGGTTCCTTCTAGGTGCTAGAGGAGATTCCATGCTGTCTTGCACTGACTACGGCTGCGAGATGTTCGGCGACCAGAGCTAGTCGATGGGTTTGTTAATAGAGTTGGGGTGTCGAGAGGGGCTTTTCCCTGTCTACTCCCATCGGCCTAGATGTGTGAGCAAATGTGTTGATCTGACCTGTTTCCCCCCCCCCCTACGGTGTAGAATCTAGCACCACCAATCCACGTATAAGTTCCTCATACTCCGCACTCCTGACCCGGAACATTACAGGAAACGGCGCACTCGAGCTCCACGAATCGACCTTCCTATCATCAAATTCTCCATCCTGTGGCTATGGTCAGCATATATGTAATATTCCTCTCCAAAAACCTCAGACTCGCCCTTATGAAATCGAAGCAGAGTAACAGTCTTGCCAAGGGTAAGAACAACGCCGTCTGCGCTGCTTTGTACCCAATACAAATCCTTCTCCCTCCTCCGAAGCCCCAGAAATTATGTGTCAAGCGAGCTTGGTTGCCGTCGAGCCAGCGCTCGGGCTTGAAGGCATCTGGGTCGGGATAATCTCGACATACGGCTGGGATGTTGATGAGGAAATTAGTGCCTTTCGGAAAAATGTAGGTTTCGAACGTGAAGTCTTCGCTGGCGGTGTGGGGTGGGACCATGGGGACTACGGGTCGCCAGCGGAGGACTTCTTTGATGAAGGCGCAGGTGTATGGCATTTGGGGGATATCGGTGACATTGGGTAATCGGATTGCGCCGTTTTGGCAGCAGCAGACGCTTTCGATTTCTTGGCGACATTTCTCCGCTGCTTCTGGGTTCAATATACTCGCCATGAGGCAGGTGTTGATCGCTATTCGTGGATTGTCTCCTCCGGCGGAGATGACGGTGTTGGTCAAGTAGGCGGCTTCATGCTCGGTGCCTTTGAACTGCGAGCTGTTGTTAAGAAGTATGTCTTTGACCCATGATGAGGAGGCTTTCTCGGTCGTGGCGATGTCTTTGATCGGATACCACCATGACATGAAGACGCGGTAATGGTTATCGCCCATGGCTTCCCACTTGCGTCGCCAGAACTGTGTGGGTTTTGGCAATTTCTCGAGCCATGGGAAGAAGTCTACCACAGTTGACTGGATGCTCGCTAGGAATTCCATGGTCGTTCTCCGATACAACTTCATCTCCTCATCGGTCTTGGTCAGTCGCCTGCCTGCTATAACTCCATACATGACACCAGTCGCATATCGCGAATTGTGTAAACACCACCGAGATGGATCATCAATATATGAGCGAAGTAAGTGCATACTTTCGTAGTCTTGCCATGCCTCGAACTTCTTGGTCCAGACATCATTCAGCAGCGGCCTCATTTGCTTCCTGAGCTCACTCCAAATACTAGTCGGCTGCGTGACGGATCTCATCCCCTTGCTGATCAAAGTCCCAGATATCGGCATATGAGGCCTCTCATGTGTGACCTTTGCTCGTTTATCGATGATTTCCTTCGTTACTCGATTCGTATTCAGGAGCACATACAGGGTCGACCCCATGTGTAATGTGGTCATTTCGCCGTAGCTCTGGAGGTCTAGAAAGGTCTTTCCTAGAGTCCCTGCTGATCGACTCCGCCAGAATTCGAGCATATTGCCTACGATTGGAGAGCCTTTGGGCCCTGCTGGAAGTTTGTATTTTCGAATTGGGCTCCATTTCTTGTCGATGGGCTGAATGAGCTCGTGCGCAGCTATCAACAGGCAGATGAGTGCCACTAAGATCAAGACCCACTGCATTGTCGTACAAGTTGAGAATTGAAGTCTTGATAGTGTATAGCGACGCTTTACTGGCAGCAAATGAAGTGCAGTCCAAGTTGGTTTCTGTTGCTCGTGTCAGCCGCGGAATCCATGTCTTGAGGTAGCGGAGCTGAATGATTTGGCACGAACATTCTTATTGATAGAAATGAGCGAAAAAGTATGCTAGCATGGTACGTTGAACAACTTTCCCCTCGTGCTAGCAAAGAAACAGCTACCTGGTTTACTCTCTTCGTTGGCAACTGCGCCAGTGCGGCCCAGCGCGATACTCTGCTTTCGGAACAAGTACTCGTGGTACGGACTTGCGGTATGCGTGCAGCCAAGCTGTCAACCAGACGCATGTTACCTTCTTGACTAGGCCAGGTAGTTGTCAAGCCCCCAGCCCGTCAACCTCGTAAAGAGTATTGCGACAGCATTGTTCTCTCGAAGATTTTTGGTCGATGCGTGTTGTGTCTCTCTCCGACACATACAGACACCTAGAATGTCAACTCACGTCCCCTGTCGAACAGCGAGCTCACAGCGCAAGATTAGCAACTTGATGCAGGACTTACTTACTAGCCTACTCGCCATTCCAATTATGGGGACGAGTAAAGCCACTAGTCATGCAGGCTTCGTGGACTTTCATCGGACCCGCAAATTTGCCTAGCCTGCGACCGGTGAAGGCGTGTTCTCCAGAATGTCGGGCATGTGATTAGTTCTGGGAGGGTTGCATCTCATGCATATGTTGCCAAACTGTCGGGCACGGAACACGCACATGGAACCCACGGCTACGGATACGGATCATCAATTGCCAGGACTAGAGACAAACAGCGTGCTGGGTATATCTGAGCAATCTGAAATGACTACAAGCGTACCTGCTCTTGAGGGGCACAGCTCAGCGCGCTATGTGTTGTCAACCACCCATGCATGTAGGAAGCCCGATGGCCGATGCCGTGGAGATAGCGTGCAGCCGCTGAATCTTCGTGTAGTATGCTATCGAGCGATGTGGATTGACCGAGTCTTCTGTGCGAAATCTTGTTACCTCATGGAAACCGGGGAGGAGGAATTCGCCAGGGACGATCAGATAGACTAATGCTTGGTTTCAATCCCGGCTCCTGACGAATCTGTGCCGCGGTCTTGCAGTGGAACAGAGAGCATGCGGGCTCTGTGGCTTTTCATTAGAAGTGTAATGCTCTATCCCTTCATTCGTCACAATTTACTCCACTTTACCTTGTGTTGCATTACCAAGTCAATTCCATCATGGCTGAGGACAAGAACAAGTTGTCGAAGAGAACCAAGACAGGTTCCTCGAAGACGTCAAATCCTGCTTATATTACCCCTTCGACTGGAATCTTTCGCATTCTGCCGGTGTCTTTCGTTCCTTATGCTGAACTGATGCGTCTCGATCGGCCAGCTGGATATTACGCCTTCTTCTGGCATTATCTGATCGGAATTTCTTTTGCCGCCAGCATATCTCCGACAACAACGTCTCCGATGGAGGTGTGTGCTCACACTGGATACTTGTCACTATGGGTGCTTGTCTATCGAGGGGCGGTCTGCACTTGGAATGACAACATTGACCAAGAGTTTGACCGCCAAGTCGTCCGTTGCCGCAATCGACCTATAGCTCGTGGAGCAGTCAGTACGCGGCAGGGGCATGTTTTTACCGCTGCACAAACTGCGCTCTGTGCAGTAATGCTGCTCTGCTTTCCCACTACGGTGTCGGTGTACGCCGGAGCTATGACCATCGTACTAGGGTTCTATCCTTTCGGGAAGCGGATTACAGACTTTCCGCAGGTCATACTGGGATTCGCATTCGCCCTGCCCATTTTTCTGTGTGCAGCAGCGCTCAGAGCAGATCCATTGCTTGAGCCAGCTACAGAGGGCCTGCGGAAAGGATCGCTTTGCGTTTATGGTGCAAGCACGCTCTGGACCATCATATTCGATACGATTTACGCACATCAAGATATCAAAGATGATATCAAGGCTGGCGTCAAGTCACTGGCTGTTCGACTAGGAGATCAGAGCAAGCTTTGGCTAGGAGTGCTCAGCGGCGTGCAGGTTGGTTTATTGCTGGCAGCAGGTGCTTTCTGCGGCCTGGGCTGGGTGTACTACGTTGTTGGTTGCGGCGGGAGCGCGTTGTCGCTTTTTGGGACGCTGTGGTACGTCAACCTGGAAAATCCCGCAAGTTGTGCTTGGTGCTTCGGACCAGGCTCTCGGTTTGTGGGAGCGAGCGTTGTGCTCGGGTTTCTGGGCCACTATGCTCTGCAACTGGTCATGTGAAGTTGGACGACAGAAGCTGAAGTTAGGTGACGTTCACAGGGGAGAGGGCCGCGGCGCATTGCTGAAACACTTTGTGGCTGGAGTCGATGGAGAGGTGTTGACATTTGGATAGAATTTTGATACCCGTGATCTAATCCTCGTCTTCTTCGCTGTCGCTCATCCAACCTTCTTCGTACTCATCCGCCATCGCCGACAGACCATCATAAAGAGCCTCGCGCTCATCGATCGCAGGCAGGCGCCTTGCAACGCTACCGATCATCCTCAAGCGGTTGGAGATGTCGCTGAACGTATAAAGTGAGGCCTGGATGGCTAATGCTTGAGGATCGCCCTGGAACCGCAGCACGGGCGCAAAGGACGTCAGCATTGGGAAGCGAAGATTGGTCTTGTGCGTTGATGATCGCGGGCCATTGGCCTGGCGCCGCCGGACGCCAGGGTCGTCATAGTCCTCATCTGTTGCTGACCGCCAAGCTCCTCGTAAAGATGACACTCTACTGAAGACGTGAGGACGCCGAGGAGGGCGGCGAGTTCTATCCGCCGTGTTTGGAAGTGAGAAGTGGGGAAAGAGCTCGATGTCGAGCTGGTCTTCTTCTCTCGCATGATCTTCCTCATCATCAGCGATGCCGTTTGTCATTCGTGTGTCGCCATTCGTTGCGCTTTCTGTGCCGACGGCTTCCGTCCCTGCCTTTGCGGAGAAGGAAAACGCTGTTACGCGGCGATTGCCATCCCCGTTCAACGTCATTTCGAGATTTTCGAATGTTGCTCTGCCCGACTGTGTCGTTCGCAGGCGTGTCGGAAGCGTGACTGATTCTATCGCTGCTGCTTGCAAGGCCGAAGTACACCAGAGGCTTGCTGCATCCAGGGAGACATAGTCAGGCAACCACGACGGCACGTTCTGGACCGGGATATGGAGGCTTGCGGAGGAGTCAAGTGCGTACAGTGACTGCGCGGTGTTCGCGATCTGCTGGCTTTGCCTCTCTCTCGACACTCGCTGGGTGTTGGACAGGCCGAAGATCCACCGACATCCCTTGCCAAGCTCGTCGTTGATGCGCTCCAGATATTTGGATGCGAAGCCGCCCCAGGCGTTATCGGTAGCAGAAAGTACCTGTATTCCCTGAAGTTGGTCACACTCCTCCAGGAACGGACGCAGATCGCGATCGAGCAGGTCATGCTCGCGGTCCAACGCGGAGAACAGCTCTTCGCCCGTAGACCACTGCTCAAAGGGCATGAGGGAGCTATGGAGCTCATACTCGTTCAGCTGAATGATGCTCCGAGGATGATAGAAGACACGGTTGTAGTCCGACCAGAAGCGAACACTTTGCGTGCTCAAGACAGGAGCTTCGAGCCCGGCGTCCAGTGCGACTTGATACGGACTGGGGACGATTGGTGGCAGTCGCAGGGAGTCCGTCCTGCCGCTCCATTGCCCATCAGCGGCCGGACCTTCATGCTGTTGCAGTGCGTACAAAGCATTTTCACGTCGAAGCGTGCCGAACGCGCCTTTCAGGTCGTAGATGAGCGCTCGAGGGCTGTATGTCTCGCCTCCGTCGGCGCCGATGCCGGGACGGAAAGACACATCATGGTCGGCAGGCGACTCGTCCTCGCCTGCGTAGGTGAAGTAGGATTCTTGTGTGTTCCAGTAGTGCGTGCCCAGGTAGTTGGCCTGCTGGCCGAACTGGAGCGTCAAAATTTCACGCATATTGAGCACGAAGCGTGACTTGATGATGGTCGGGAGTGCCGGCGGCGGCGGCGGGCGAGAGAGCAGGAGACGAAGGGCGCGACGGCGCTGGAGGCATTTTCATGGTGTGCGTGCTGATGAAGACTCGGTGAACACGGCAGTCGGGCTGTTTTCCACGCAAACGCACGGAGAGGCGTGACGCTTGTCCTCCTCCGCTGGCGCACCCCGCGTGGACTGCCTAACTTAGATCTACAGAGACTACTTTGACAAAGAACACACCAGACATCATCACCATCCACCCCCCGTCTCCGCCGCCGCGCCGACTTCCGCCCCCGACGCCGACGGCACCGCGCGCATCCATGGTCGTCGTCCGTTGCGCAGCGGAACGCCGCCCGGGCTCCCGATTGTCGTGACTGCCACATTACTCGCGCTGCTCCACGCAGCGCGACCACCGCCAACATGGCCACGGCCACAGTCGCACGACCTGCGCAAGCACTGCGCCAACGCCGCGAACCCCCTCGACTCCCCGCCCCGCCCAAGCGCAGCGCCGGCATGGATAATGCCACCGAGCCGCCGGGCAAACGGCGCCGTCTGGAAGAGCCGCATGTCATTACCAGAGACCATATCTTGCGCAAGTTCGCCGGCAAGCCGCCCTCGCTCGTGCTGCACCTCCACCCCAACTTCTTCCGCTTCGAGTCGCAGGACGGCAGCTGGCCCTATGATTCGCCAATGAAGTTCGTGCTGGAAGACATCCGCAAAGAACGCGTTCCCCACGAGCTGCTCGAGGAGCTGCTGTTGAACAGCGTGCCCTTCTACGATGACTGCCTTATTGTGGAGATTCATAACCACCGCGCTGCGACCGGAAAGAGCAAGCGCAACGATGCCGCCAACAACAGCACTCGGTCTTCCATGCACAACTACAGCGTCTACGTGACACCCTCCCCCCACGTGGACTACCCGAGGCAGGCGCAGCAGCAGGCGGTCGAGAAGGCAGAGAACGAGAGAGCTTTGGCGAGCGAGGACAAGGGAAAGCAGCAAGATGGACCGCAGATCGCCACGGTCGTGCTCTTCCCCACCGAGATGACCCGGCACCGGGAGATGCTGCTTCTGGCGAGGACGCCAGCCTCACAGATGCCGCGCAAGAGGAAGGGCGGAGACGAGCCATCCACGCCCCAGCTGTCTGTTCCTCCCACCCCCATGGTGGCCACCGCTGGCCGTGCCACCCCGGATGACAACAAAATGTGCCTAGAGCCCCAGGACTTCTACCAATTCCAAGCTGACGTGCTACTGGCGACTCAGCCCCCGCTACTTTTGGAACCCGTTGATGGGCCTCAATCGACATTGAAAGTTCTGGAAACACTTTCTCATCCCCTGCACCAGGCCTCGCCTCCGTCGCCTAAGACCCGGAAGAGGACGACAGCAGAAATGGCGGCAGACGACGAGAAAGCGGCCGAGGCGGAGCGCCGCATGCTTGTCATGGATGAAAGAATCAAAGCTGGCGCGAACGCGGGTGCAGCAGAGAACACAGGCACGGCCGCCACCATGGGCTTCAGCCGCTTCAAAACCATCCAGGTCGTGCGAGAGAAGCTCGATCAGGCCGAGCGGGAGAAGAAGGAGAAGGAACACCAGGAGCAAGCGCGGAAACGCCAAGCCGAAGAGGAGGCACAGAGGCAGGCCAAGGCTCAACAGGAGGCGGCTGAACAGCATCAGCAGATGCTAAAACAACGACAGGCCGCCGCAATGATGAAGCAACGCCAGATGCAACAACAACACGCATATCAACAGGCCCATGGCCATCCACAGCAGAACATGTTGGCACAACAGCAAGCTATGCACGCGGCATCCATGGCCCAGGCGAGCCCCGTAGTACGGCAGCAGACCCCCATGATGAATTCATCCCCGATGATGCCCGCGAATGGATTTCCTATGCAACCTACTACAAGCCAAGGGGCCGGCAGTCCACCTCGTCCCGCCTCAGCGACGATGTCGAACGCGAATGCAGCGATGCAACGCCAAGCCAGTCAGCAGCAACATCCCAGCCGAAATGCTACACCGCAGATGCCACAGGCCACACCTAGCATGGGAGGTATGCCGAACCGCCAGATGAGTCAAACGCCTCGCATCGCGCAAGGAAGTCCCGCACCTGGTACGCCTGCGGCGAATGCGATGGGAGGATTACCTATGCAAACTCCAGCTGGTATGACCCAGGAACAATTTGCCATGCTACAGCATCAACGAATGGTCAACCAGCATAATGCCAACGCCATGCAATCTGCATCACCTGGACAGCATGCCACGCAATCAATGACCCCTGAGCAGATCCAGAACATCGCTCAAAGGCAGTCGATGGTCATGCGACAGCAGGCACTCATGCAACAGGCCCAGGGTAATCCACAGATGGTGCAGGCTCTCGCACAACGTCAAGCCATGATGATGAGACAACAGCAAGCGCAGATGATTCAGCAACAGCGCATGCAGATGCAGCAGCAACAGCAACAACAGCAACAACACGGGCAAGCTGGACAGAACTCGAACACGCATCCTGGGATGCAGGGCAATCCGCAAATGAATCACGGTCATCCCCAGCAAGGCGATGGCAACCCAACTCAGATGACGGCGCAACAGCTACAGCACCGACAGCAGGTGCAACAGCAGCAGTTTCGTCAAGCCTCGAGTGTGTTGACACGTTTGCAGCAACAATATGGTAGTCTTAGCCAGATCCCTGGACAAGTTGTTGCACAGCTCCCGCAGGCAGCACAAATGCTACTCAAGTCCACACAACAACGGCAAAATGCTGCGCAGGCGCAACAGATGGCGGCGCGAGCTCAGCAGCAGCATGGCCAGGCTGTAGCCGGGTCCTCTGGCGGTGATCCAGAGTACATGCAGACACTGCGTGCACACCAAGAAATTCTGCGGCAACAGCAAGCCGGCATGGGAGGAAACATGGGAATGAATATGGGCATGAACATGGGTATGAATATGGGAACCCAACAGTTTAATAATCAACAAGGTAATAGTGCTGATCTCAGTCAGCAGTTCCAGGCCATGCAAAGGGCTCTGGCACAGAACGGCCAAAACGGCCAGATGTGATCTAGGGTACGAAAAACTTGATATCGCCATCACAGCGAAGACCGGTATTGACACCGGCTTCAAATACTTTTCGATCTCTGCCTCTCGTCTCTCCAATTACGACGCATGTCCTCGGGTACCTGCAATGCGCGGGGAACAACATCGCGACACTTGGTCGTGTGATCTCGGCATCGCAGACACCCGCAGAAACAGCGCGCAGAGGAACAAAGCATTCTAATTCCCCGATACTGAAGAGTCATCGCTTGCCGCTCGAGGCTTTCTCTGCGCCACAACACCCAGCCCCACTTCATCAAAGGCTCGGATCAAGTGAGTCAGAGCCTCATCGTCGACCGCCCCTTCGGCGGCGGCGAGTTTCATTTCTTCGACCATGACCATCAGATCTTTGAGTTCTTGCATTCGCTTCTCTTCGAGACGTCTGTTGAAGAAATCAGAATTGCTTTACTTGGTCGCAGGCCTCCTCACTCCAGAATAGAAGAAAGTTGAAAGACAAAAATGAAGAATTTTAATTACCTCACTTCATCGTCCATGTGCAGAACGTCCGACCGGAATTTCTTTCTCTGCTGCCATTTTTCATCATACCATCCTTCCAATTCCGCTTCTGTCGCCTCTTCTTTTTCCAAATTCTCGAGTAGAGTTTGGAGATTCTCGGGGAGTTCTACGGATTCTAGGTCCGTGTTGGAGTACGCTGTCGCGAGACCTTTGTGTCTCAAAGGTAGGGTTTCGAGAATGTGGCGGAGAGCGGCGAATTTGGTTTCTGCTGTGGTGGGGGTGGTTTCGTTGGAGGATGTTATGGCGGTGTAGTTGGGTTGTGTTGTTGCTACGCTCATGTAGTGCGCCCAGTATCTCACTTCGCTGGTGACGAGGTCGTCGAGGAGGGAGAGGATTTTTTCGGGTGAGGTTGTAGGGGCTTGTTCGTTGGGGGGAGCGGTCGAAGATTGTGGTGGTGTTCTGGGTACGTGTGGGGCTCGTGGTTGTGAATTGCTGCTCTTGCGCTCGCTGCGGGGATCTAAGTAGAACGATGGTGGGGATGGTAAGCGGGTATTCGCAATGAGACGCCGTTGTTAACTTGTTCCAGATGTGGCAGGATTGAGAAATAGATGAGATCGTTACGACTTGGCGACCCCTGTACTTACGTGTTCTGCTACCAGAAGACTTGGAAGGAGCAACGCCTTTCGACGATGCAGCAGTCGAAGTCTTTGCTTGTGAGCGGTTTGAAGACTCGAGCGGTGCTGCAGCTCGAGGCTGAGCGCTCTCCTCTGCAGACTCATCTGTAGGCGACCGACCGAGAAGGGAGAAGGCAGGCATTGCGACGATGATGGCGAGATGATTGAGTGTCACTGGCTGAAGATCTTGTCGAGAGAGCGTGAGGTTCTACAGTCCATAATGGAAGGAGTCTGGTGAAGTGATTGGGAAATTATCATACGACAATAGAATGAGGTGAGCTGGAGATTTTCATGTGAGCAAACACGCACATGGCAGATCTGGTGATTACTTAACGTCCAATCTTTCTGCATCGGCTGTCCCGTTGCTTGTGATTCTAGCCATTCCAAGCCAATTTCTATTCTTCACTTCCGTACGCCACGCGGACGCAGAGTATCGCCATAGTTGCTAGAATTGTTTGATTGTTTGTACTATACTTTCATCCTCACGCACATGCCAATCTCGGATGACTCCACGTCCACGCTAGCCAAGGGTGCCACTGCGCGTGAAGCAGCAATCAGGTGCGACCCTGGCCTTTTGCCAGAGACACAATGTTATGGCTTTGCGCGGGGGGCGGTGGGAACGCGAAGCGGAGGGAGGGCAATAGCTGGCGTCGACGACATTCAACGCGACCCGGAATGCTCAGGAACCGCAAGGTGTATCTGTTCGACGACTCGGCCCACGCTCCGCTCAGCTGGGTGCCACGTCCATGTCGCCATTCTGGACACCTGGTAGATGCGCAGTGCTCTGACAGCCAGGACAGTTGTGCACCACTTCGTGGCAGAAAACATCGCAGTCAATGCAGAAGTGCTGCTGACAAGTGGTGCATTCATACCTCGACGACTCGGATGCACCTTCTGCGCGTCTCTGTCTCTGACGATCGTCACTAGAGCCGTTGACCGTATCAACCTTGCCAGAAATGGGTGGGAAGGGCGCCTGACACCCAAAACACTGGACACTGCCTTTCTGTTGTGCGCGTCTCCATGAGACTTCGTCCCAATTCTGCAAGGGAAACAGGTGGTGGTAAGATCTGGCCAGGTGAGTCGAAAGGATGAGAGTGAGCTCGCATGTCGGGCATGTGGCCGGCAGGCTGCAGACTTTTGCCTTGCATCTACTGCAAAGATAGCCGCCCCTGGTGAGGTTACCGTGGCACGCGCAAAGAGTCGCTTTGTCTTCCACCATCCGCGAAGGAAACCCCATCATGAGCAACGCCGCTTGGTTCCGCTTCTGTGCTTCAACGTCGGTAGCTCGTACAACAGGAGGCGTTGTGATTCCCATTAGCAGTTCCCGATAGTGTAGTTCATCTACTGCGACATGGTAGCAATTTGTGTCGCCCTGATTCGTCTTTCGACAGATCTCGGCGCATATGAACATTTGTGCCGCCAAGCCAATAATGTTGACTCTAATCTTGTCTTTGATACAGGCTTTGATCGTGTCGTGTATGTCTCCTGGGTCCGAGCTGTGCAACGCTCCCAGAATGATGGCAACTTCACGTGTGCCATGTGATGGCGTGTGGTAGAGTGCTGCTCGTGCCATCTCGAGTGCATTCTGTAGTGACGGGTTGCCCTTTGGATCAGTGCCCCGAAGGGTTTTGATGGCACTGATGTGGTCGTTCGGATTGCCCGACATGTCGCTCACTCGAAGAGCCAGCCCATCACGCATTCCTAGTATCCCAAGCTGTGAGATGGGATTCTGCTCGAAATACTCACGAATGAATGCAATCACATAAGTCAGAGTGAGAAGGAGTCGCGTGGGACGTAGATCTTTCTCAGCCATTGCTAACGAGAGGTCAATTATGAGAATCGTGTGCCGGATGATGCCTCGCTGCAAGGGAGTCGTGTCTTTGACAAGTCTACGTATTGATCAACACTCGAGCACTGCAAGCGGTGACCATTCCAGGCATACCTCTTCCGCTTGGCAGCCTCTTCGGCGCCGCCCAACATTTCAATGAGGTTTCCATCCGCACCTTGGCGGATGTCGCCAGTTCCAGTGGCGCCTTCTTCCCATCGTGCCAGCGCTCGGGCTTTGGGCCGTGATGCCACGGACCTGCCATTAGCCTGGACTTCATCGTCCTCATCGTAGTCGTGATCCGAGTCGGCCATTTTAATGGTGATGCTATCGGCGTTCTGCCCAAGCGGCAGGTGGCGTTACTTCAGCCTATATCATCATGTTCGCGTCGCTGACTGGAGTCACGCGTCGCCAGCGCGAAGAACTGCCAGTGGCGCTGTGAGATTGGAATTGGCGTTCGAATGTGCTTGCTGTATTTTCCAAAGGCGGCCAAGTCGTTGGACGGCCAGGAGATGGAGTTGGGACGTGGTGTCGATGGAGCAAGTCCAATACTCTCGAGACTTGTCTAACTTAGTGAGCGTCTTCACGTGGCGATGCTTGGCGGACATGCGCTTGCAAGGGTCTTGGGGACGCAAGCGACAAAGGGAGGCCGCAATCTGGTCATGACAACTTGAGCTGTTTGCGATACATCGACGCATTCACCGCGCACTCCTCGACAACCGCGCCGCACACATCACCGCCGTCTCCCGCCGCCCTTGGACGCCCCCGCTGCCGGCTGCACCCATACCGACGCTTTCGCACCCACCGACATCCCCGCCTTGCCCCCCCTCCACCGCCTGAGACGAGTAGACAGCAGCCACTGCGACAATGGCCAACGACGAATACGACGTGCGCAGCCCCCCGAATGGACACTATTCGGTGCAGCAACAGGCTAACGCTCTCCGCCACAGTTCCTCTTCAAGGTGGTGCTCATAGGCGACAGCGGTGTTGGAAAGTCCAACCTGCTTTCGCGATTCACCCGCAACGAATTCAACCTCGACAGCAAGTCCACCATCGGCGTCGAGTTCGCCACTCGCAGCATCCAAGTCGACAACAAGACCATCAAGGCCCAGATCTGGGATACCGCCGGCCAGGAGCGTTACCGTGCCATCACTTCAGCATACTACCGCGGAGCTGTCGGTGCACTCCTCTGTTACGACCTCACAAAGAGCCAGACATTTGACAACGTCACGCGGTGGCTGAAAGAGCTGAGAGACCATGCCGATACGTGAGTGCAACAGGCACACGCTGCAAAAGGTTGATAGTAGGGCTGACCGCGACACAGCAACATTGTGATCATGTTGGTGGGTAACAAGAGCGATTTGAGACATCTTCGTGCGGTGCCTACCGACGACGCCAAGGCCTTCGCTGCAGAGAACGGACTGTCGTTCATCGAGACGTCCGCACTTGACGCGAGCAACGTTGAGCTCGCCTTCCAGCAAGAATTGACAGAGATTTACCGTGAGTGGTTAACGGACGCGGCCGTTTCAGAAGTGGAAATGCTGACAGCGAGCAGGGATTGTGTCATCAAAGGCACTCGACAACGACGCCGGAAGTGCGGGCGCTCCAGGCCAGGGCACATCGATACCTCTATCGTCGAGCAACCCTCCAGGAGGCGATGCCAAGAAGGGCCAATGCTGCTAGACAGCGCATTCACCAATTCTCGATACCCGATTATACATAGGGATGATGCAGCAGGTCTTGGTCGGGCGATTTTGGATGAAGCATGAATGCGTGGCCTGTGGACTGGCTCCGAGTGCAGCGAATGGAGTTCCAGGCGTTTTCCGCTGACGGATTTTGTCATGCTATGCTGAGAGAACGATGTGGAGTACTACGCATGATAACGACTGAAATACAATCTTGCCTCATGCCCCTGGTTTGAGGAGTTGGCACTTGGCGACTCCGCGTGCTACTACTACTACTACTGTACTGTACTGCACACTCGGGACTCGTGTCTGGTGTTGGCTGGGAGAAATGTTTTGCCGCCCTTCGCATAACACACAACCTGCTTATCGTGGTAGATGCATTGAAATCCACAGCCGAAACCACAAGGATGATCCCCGGCGTACGAAGCCCCTTATGCGTACATTTTGATCTAATAAGCACTGCTGCGCGCTCTACGATCTACAACTTGCTCTTGACGGCATACTCTCGATGCAAGCTTTCCAGCCCCGCAGCGCCATCATATATATCCCGTTCCACCGCCCTCGCATTAACATGGTGTACGCCCAAATCACTAACCTTCTCCGCTCCCAACAGCCTCATCGCAGTCTCCACTTCAGCCTTCAAGATCTCCAAGACGCGCTCAACACCCGCCGTGCCACCGGCACCCAAGCCAAACAGCGGTGCACGCCCAAGACCCACAGCTTTGGCACCCAGCGCCAGCGCCTTGACGATGTCCGTTCCTCGCTTGATTCCGCCGTCGACGTAGATTTCCAGCTTGTCGAGGACTTCGGGACAGTATTTCCGGATCTCGAGCAAGGTGTGAATGGCAGGTGGTGCGGTGTCGACTGCTCTTCCACCATGATTTGATAGAATGATGCCTTGGATTTGGGGAGTGTGCAAAGAAGCCAGGTAAGCATCTTCGTGTGTTTGTAGGCCCTTCAGCACGATTGGAAGATGTGTGTGTTGTCGTAGCCATGGCAATGTTGTTTTCCAGGTCAGATCGGGTGCTGTGCCTGCGAAGAGGGCCTTGCCCACGCCACCTTTGTCTGCAAGCTTGACGCCTTCAGCGTCAGTTTGCACTTCGTGCTTTTTGGATGTCGTTTTGCTTGCTGAGCCTTGCTGGACGCTCGATCGCACTGGTAGATTGGAGCCGACATTCTTTCCCCGCTCGTCGTGCTCTCTTTTCCCCGGTACTGGTGCGTCCAATGTCAGACATACGAATCTGACTTGTGGTAGCTTATGTATCCGTTTCAACATATCCTCGCTCTTTTTTCTTTCGTTCTGAACGTATAATTGCCAACCAAACATCTGATTCTCTGGTGCGCCTTCAAGAATTTGCTCGGGTGTTTGGGATGCATTGTTGGAGATGATCTGGAGTGCTCCGAACTTGTTTGAAGCTCTGGCGATGCCGTGCTCGCCATCGGGATGCCCTAGTCGAGCCATGGCAGCAGGAGAGACGAAGAACGGAACATCGACTTTGTGCCCAAGAATCGTCGTTGATGTGTCGCAATTGGTGCAATCGACGAAGACTCGCGGCCGCAGGAGGATGTTGCGATATACTGTGTTGTTGAAAGTTTTGGACACAAGGTCGTCTCCAGCAGAATAGTAATATGCCCATGCTTTGTGGTTGATCTTCTGAGTGGCCACTGCCTCGATGTCATCCAGGTTGAGGCATTCCTCGATGCTCATGATCTCCTCTTCTCTTGTCTCTCCAGTCTCCACCGGGCTCTTCTCCGTAGCGGGCAGAGTGCTGGCATCAATCGGCCCCAGCTTTGCGGATTCGGGCAGGCTGTCTTCTAGCGTGCCCGGCGGATGAATGGGGTCGTATTCTTCTGTCGCGTCGGAGCCAGCAAGCTGGAGAATGATCTTGCTGCCACCCGGGTGGTCTGGCAAGAAAGAAGTGACGTCGTAGACATTGCCATACAAGATCACCCAGCAGGAGTCCTTCGTCTTGTGCTGTTGTACTTCGTCAAAAGAAAACGTTTTGGCCATGACTGTCGCAAGACACGTCACCTAGAGCGAGCGAGACGGGAAGGCGAAAGGAGGTTGTAGACAACGAGCTGGGTGAGAGAAGGGAATTTGTTCTTACTGACGATATTGGCCCACTCGCATATGAGATACGCGCGCGTGTGCTTGGATGGCCTTCTCCCACCATTTTCGGCGACCACCAATGTTGATGCACGCTGTATCGGCGAATGATAGCCCGAATAGCCGAGCCGACATCACGTCGGCGTTTGAATGGAACAGTCATCGTCTCGGACGAAACTGCTTCATCGGTCTCACGAAGCGCAAGTTACCCGCCCCAGTGACCACGTTCGTACACAACATGCCATGGCAATGTCTGGTGATGAGAGTGAACTCTTACATCTCATTTTACTAGTGTTTTTGAAATTCCTCTCTGTCTGTTCTGCTCATGTTGCTGGCTATCCAAGAGCGACGGTGGTGGTCTCCTGGTTCCTCAACGTCTCCACGTCGCTTTCCACGCTGGTCGGTGCCATGTTGCTCAGCCCTACCGCCTTGCCGGATTGGAAGCCTTCAACAGCTCCATCCAGGCATTCTCTATCCCTCGTTTCACCTCCTTGTAGCTCACAATAAATACGCTCTCTTCATCCCGACTGACAAGCTGAATCTTCTCATCAATCCCGGCATCAACTTTGTTCAGACACGTCAACATATGTCCAAGATCCAGCACTGGTCTTCCTTCTGCGTCAACCTGATGAAAGACGAAATCTCGAAATAGCTTCAAGTAATATCGTTCACCAGTCTCCGACCAAGATGCTGAAGGCTGGTTCAACAGAGCTGAATTTCCCCGGGCATTGCTCGTGAGGCTGATATCTGGTCGCTCCAAGATGACAGCAAGCTTGGTCAAAAGCCGAACGACACGTCCATTCTCCAGCTCCCGGACGAGCTGTGAAGTGATCTCGTCTTCGTAGTGCAGCGCACTATCATAAATAACCATGATCTTGTCGGCAATGTTGGCAAGCAAAGCATTGGCGCTGTAGTCGGCATTCGGTGTGGATACAGCTCCCGACTCAGGATCCTGTTGTATAGGAGGGGGCGCGAGCAGCCAAGCGACGCATGATCTGAAACGCTCCGAGTATGACCTGCCGATCAAGTCAAGCGCTTTCTGAACATTCTGATGCGCCATCTGGTTGCGAGTAGCAATGCCCAGAATGAGCTTTCCGAGATCTTGAAGATCTGCTCTTTGTAGTTCGAGCATGGACGGCCTCTTATCGTATTGAACAATGTCAAAGACCCCACATCCGTTCAACCGTATACGATTCTTGGACGTGAGGAGCACTTTTGACGCCATGACGGTCTGCGCTGCTTGGCCTGCGCCATGAATGGTCCGTAAAGCACTTGCCAGCTGGACGATATAACCCCAGAGCTCATTCTCGGGCATGAGTTGCCCATTATGCTTGTTATTTGCGTGTCGTTGGGAGCCAAAGTATTTCTCGGCCAGGCTTTGGGACCGGGGATGGTAATCAGTGACAATGATGAGAGAACTGTCGCCAAACCATCGTCCTGTGAATGCATCAATCACGGTGACCAAGCTGGCGTTGGTCATTCGTTTCCATGCGTTAATGGGCCGAACTTGAGCTTCATTGTGAAGACGGAATCCTGCGATGCGCCGGAGCGCATAGGTGTGCCCGTCATTGCTGGATGTAGCTTTGTAGACCGAACTCGCATACCCGAATGTGGAGGGGCTCTTGGAATTTCCGACATTGAGCGCTACAAGCGAATGAAAGTGTTCGACGCTCTGCGGAAGGTTGCTATTAGCAAACGTCTGCAAAGTCATCTCCGACTTTCTCTGGAGATCTTCTCGTAAATCATCCGGGATGAAGAAGTCCGTGGTGCTGCGCTGGTATGCCGCCATGTTCTCTCGTCGTGGCCCAAAAGGTGCATAGAGATGATAATTTAGCGGGTAAGACAGATCCGCGGAGTTGTGATAGTAAGTATGCACGCCAGGTGTCCCGGACTGCTGTGCGTATGGGTTGAGCTGGACATGGGAACCGTCCAGGCCACTTAGAGTTTGTGGTGCGAAAACGTTGTCGCTGTATGGATTATATTGATGCGTTGTTTGCGCTTGCGCGTCGATCTGGAGACACGTCAGGACGGCGAGGGATGATGAACGCGTCGCACTTACGGTAGATGAAGGCACAAACTGCTGCCCAGGCACGAACTCAATCATCGGCGACACCTGCTGGAAGGGTTGCTGTGGCACAAATTCCGCTGATGGGTGCTTGCCGTGGACAGGCGCGACAGGAGTCGAAGACCCTGTTAGAGATGAGCCTCGTCTATGATGCCCAGGTCCTCGCGGTCTTTTACCTGCACCTCGCGGAGTAAATGTGGCAGCGGCCGCTGTTTTGGGCGATATGCCCACGGGTTTTGCTGGCCTGGCGTGAGCGAGAGTGGGTGTAAATGCCGGTGATTGAACGTTGAGCGCCCTGTTGGGCCTGAAGCATTGTCAGTGAGGACGCTCTGAAGCTCGGTGAAATGGACTGACGTGTTGCTTGAGCCATTGGGCGACATGGAATCGGAATAATCGTGATTGTAGAAGCAGGTTCCTATAATTCTGTAAGAAATTATGTTTCTCTCTGTAACGTGATGTACAGACCTTCTTCCCTCTTTCTGCAATTCGGTCCGTTCCTACAAAGCTGCGGTTGTCCTGGAGGGCGATTCTCATGTCTATTAGAACGCCTCGAGTCGCCGACACGAGATGTTACGTTTGCCATACCATCACCCGAAGCGACGGTATGTTGATGATCCTCTCACCCAGGAAAAGGCCGCACGATGGAAATGGTGGACGTTACGAGGGGTTTGACTCGCTGAGATCGCAGAAGTCGGCGTGTCAGAAGGATCAACCACAGAGGTTTTATTTCAGCAAGTCCTTTGCTGCCTGCCTGCACCCTTCCCAACCCTGGAGTTCCCGACCCAGCATGTAACGTTCGTGCTTTTTAAAGGTTCGGTTATGTAGATTGACTGCCTTCGCTCGAGAATGCGACAATTTTCTCGGCAGATCGTCGTGCTATATTGGCCTCGCTGCTCGTCTCAATAAGGTCCTTGTCGCGCGGAGGTTATCATCCGTGACTGTGCGGTATGATAGTGTCAATGGGATCGTGCTGTATGCTCGAGGTTGGTGCTGAACACTCAGCTTGAGAAAGCGACACTGCGAGACCTCTCCAATTGCTTGGCCTGTTATGCTTGCCGTCTTGTGCAGCACTGTTCGTTACAACTCGAACGTACGCAGCGCTTCCAATCAAAGCAAAGTATCACTTCAGTGGGTTCCCGTTCCGTTCCCGTTCCGGGTAGGGTTCGAAAGCAAGAAATCACCAATTCGTCCTGGGACGTGGCCTCGATCCCGGGTTAGGTTTTCCGAAATGTGTCCAGATAGCGAAGGGACTATTGGCGCTTCTGTACGTCCCAAGTTAGAATGCACTTTTGAGCGGGCAGTTTCCAAATAATGAACCCTTTTGACCCATCACTCAAATATCCACTCGGCATTATTTCCATCTCTTCTGGTTGGATACACACCAGATCTCGTTGGCAATGAACGGGCGGGGCGCACTTCGAATCACGGCGGTTTGGAGCGCAGCGGAACGGGACACATACCTCTGACAATCAAGATAGACGCAGTCGAGACGAACAGACAGTTGCGAAACAGAGTCAGCAGGCGCGTGATGCTGGAGGTTGTTGCTCTTCCATCGCGAATCCATCAACGTGTACCGAGTCGTGAATGTGGGAGAAGCAGGTGCGATGCACAGAACCGACAGGAAAGGCGCAGTGCGACCGACGCCGTCTGCCGCGCACGCGACGACACTGCGAAAAAGGCGAAGGGGAAGGGTGAAAGCAAGTGCGCCGTCAGACCATGGGCCGCATGAGGTCGTCAACGTTGGGTGCCCGGTGGCCGCTTCCGTCCCGTGACTCGGAAGGCGTGTCTCTGAAACCACGGAACGCCGCAAGCGGTCGTCTGCCTTCTCTGGCGCGGTGGATCGCCGGCGCGGCATCGGAGCCTCTGAATGATGTACATGTATGTAGCTGGAAAGTCGCGGTGCCTGCTACCGACTTTCAAGCCCATCATCACTGTCCTTTCCATCCACCTCGCACGCTCGTTTATTAGCCCCGCGCTTTCTCCCCCATCGGCGCCAGGCCGAGCGCAGACATGGCACAGCCCGCGATCGACTTGTCGGCCTTGACCGAATCACAGCAGCTCGCCCTCCAACAGTACACATCCGTGACCGACCAGGACCTCGAATCCGCGCTGCCTATGCTCCAGAAATGTCAGTGGAACGCGCAGATTGCCATTACGCGCTTCTTCGACGGCGACGCCGACACCGTCGACCCCGCTGCCGAAGCTGCGCGCATACCGCCTCCCGCGCAAGATGCTCGCCGAGCAGAGACGCTCATGGACGGCATTCCCGCCAGATCGTCACGACGAGGTCGAGCAGCCGGGCTGGAACCCGCACCACGAGTGGTGCCGACACCCGAGTCTCAATTGACCCAGCAAATGCCATTTCCCTTCAGCGTAATCCTCTTTCCATTTAGCATTGCCTACACCGTCTTTCAGCGACTTTTTGGTGGCATTGGATATCTGTTTCCCTTCCTGCCGCGACTCTTCGCACGCTTCTGGTCCGGCAGAGCTTCACGGCCGTCTCGAGATGCTTCACGCAGACCGCTGGCGCCGAGGGATACCGCGGCACGCTTTATCCGCGAGTTCGAGGAGGAGCATGGCGTCGAGCATGGCACGTTGCCATTTCACGAAGGAGGATACGCACAAGCATTTGACATTGCGAAGAGAGATCTAAAGTTTCTTCTGGTTGTCTTGTTGTCTCCAGAACATGATGACAATGCTTTGTTTGCAAGGGACACGCTCCTCGCGCCAGAGTTCGTGGAATTTGTCAAGAACCCCAATAACAATCTGGTGCTGTGGGCGGGCACTGTGCAAGACGCAGAGGCATATCAGGTCAGCACTGCATTAAATGTGAGCAAGTTCCCGTACACAGCTCTCGTGGTCCACACGCCCTCGGTCTCATCAACAGCAATGTCGAAGATTGCAAGTTCCGCGGGCCCGATCACTGCGCAAGAGCTAGTTGCGAAAATACAGACCGCGATGCAGAACCAGAATGCAGAGCTGGACAGGGTACGGCGGCAACGGCAGGAGCAGCAAGCGACTAGGAATCTGAGGCAGGAGCAGGAAAGTGCGTATGAGCGATCTCTCGCTCTAGATCGTGAGAAGGCACGGAAGAGGAAAGAGGAGGAAGCTGCAACGGAGAAGGCCGAGCGCGAACGAGCAGAGGCAGCCGAGCGCAAGGCCAGAGAGGCTCGAAATTTGGCACGTTGGAAGACTTGGAGAGCACAGAGCATACCGGCCGAACCTGGCGCAGATGCCAAGGATGCGGTGAGAATAAGTGTGAGAATGCCATCGGGCGAGCGTCTGATGCGACGATTCCGACACGACGCTGAGTTGGAGGAGCTCTACGCTTTTGTGGAATGCTACAACGAGCTCGAACACCCATCAGAAAAGTACGCGCAGGAACCAGAAGATGGCTACCAGCACGTGTACAAGTTCCGACTTGTATCACCGATGCCTCGAGAGGTCTTCGAGGTGGAAGGCAAAGGAACAATTCGAGACAGGATCGGAAGGAGTGGCAATTTGATTGTGGAGAAGGTGGCAGAGGAGGGCGAGGAGGATGAAACGGACGATGACACACAATGAAGGCAGTGAAGCTTGCCGTCTCGGACTCGGGAATCAAGGTCCATCCATGTCTGAGCGGTGCACAGTCACGTTGACACATGTTGGCCGATCAATGCTCTGGCCGTGTTCAAAGGATACAGCGGACAATGTTTCAGCAAGACGTGAGGCACATCTGCAAGTCGCTTGAGGTGTATCTCGCTACCTCTAGCTACTCATGCCCTTGAGCCCGATGGAGGCTCCTGCTGCATTGGTATCGATCATACTCCGCGCAAAGGCCACATTGATGCAAGATCGCCCGCCAGTCCCGAAAAGTTCGAGAATGCCCACAACTGCACTGTGATCGATATGTTTGCTGTTGAATTCGGCAAGTCGTTCAGCTTGATCACGGCTTGTTCCGAGGAGCCTTCCAGCGAAGTCTACGAGCACACGATTCTTGCACTCTAGCAGAGCGCGCAGCAAGCGGTTGGAAAGGGATGTTCTCCACGCTCCGTTATCATAGTAACATATCCTCAGCAGCTTCGAATTGTACAGGATGTCGCTGGACTCGAATCGCATTTGCCTGTCTGCCCAGAGGTCAATCGGCGGTAGACTTGCGCGCGTGAGGATCACTTACTCGCGCGGAGAAATCCTGGTGTCTGGCCGATGCCGACGTCACGGACATGGAAAAAGGCTGTGTAGCGGTAGATAGAATCACGTAACTCTCGTGGAAGCTCTTCCAGCCTACACCGGCTTTTGCGATTTGCAGCATCTTCGTCTGACGCTGTCTCGTGGGGAAAAATTGAGGCGTCCATCAGCTGCTCGTTGTTGAACTGCTCAAATGCTCTCGCGATGTTGACAATCATGGTTGCCTGTCACTTTGTCAAGAGTCGGGCGAGGCTTGCATTGTGTTAAGCTGTTGCACGAGAAGCAATTCATGGGGTCCGTGGACATGGTGAATAGTTGCATGGCTCAAACCTGACATACAATCGGTCGAGCAATCAGTTCGAACGCTTCACGATGCGTCTTTGGCATGATGGTTTCCAAGACCCCTAGCTATCGATCACGATGCCAGGAAAAGTCAACTCTTAGTAATTGACGGGTAGTCCAGCTGCGCGCGTGTTGTCGTATCCACGGACTAGTGTGGACGCGTGCCACACCAGGGCTGTTGTGGCTGCTGCCTTGCTACTAGAGAACGTAGTCGTGGCCAATGCTGATGATGTCGCCGGCCACGCAACGGTATTGCGCGAACGCCGAGGCCAAACGAGCAGTGTCGATGTGAAGAAGCGAAGCACTGGAGCATGACTGGTTTTCGAATGACGCGTCGGGAGGGCTTGGCAGGCCCATACACGAACAGGACCCTGGGGTTCATTCTTCCGTAGTTCGGCCGCCTAATCCTGGTTCCATGTAAGCTCTCAGTCTCGACAGACCCTCTGCTGCCTATATACGACGCGCTGCCGCATCGTTGCTCGCCCTGGGTTGCTCGTCTGTCGCTTGCAAAGTGCGTGTTCGCGTATAGCTCACCATGAACAAGTTCAAAGGACTCCTTGGCCGGACGAAGAGTACGTGCACCCCGCAACATCCGCCGTGGCAGTCCAAAGGGCGCGAGCTGACGAGTGCGTTCGTTGTCAGGCCTGTCCATTCGAGGCGGTAGTCGCGGCGATGCGGGCAATCACAACCTCGACAATGCTCCTCTCGACTCGCCTGAAGCCAATGTCCAGCAGGCAATCCGACTCTTCTGCGAATCCGGTTCAGCCAACAATGGCGGCGAGGAGGTCCTCCACCTGCCTGTCATAGTCGAGTCCGCCGAGTCGTCACCAGCTGCCGCCGCGAATGCTGCTCTCCAGATCAAGAAGTTCTTGGGCAAGGACTGGTCGTCGAAGCCGCATGTGCAGTACAACGCCATCATGCTCATTCGCATCTTGAGCGACAATCCGGGGCCTCGGTTCACACGGAACTTCGACAAGAGCTTTGTGAACACCGTCAAGGAGATGCTGCGGAATTGTAGAGATCCGAGTACCCAACAAATTCTGCGCGAGACACTCGATCACTTGGAAAACGACAAGGCGTATGATGAGGGCCTGCAGGGGTTGTTCCAGATGTGGAGGAAGGAGAAGGGCCTGGGCGCCAGCTTTACCATAGGCGGGCAAAGAGCTGCGTTTATGGGGCAAGATGGGTATCGGGCGCCTACTCATGGCTATGAGAGATCTGGGCCGGCGGGACATGGGAACAGACAATCTGGAGTTCCATCTGCAGTCGAGCTGGCGAGCAGGATCGAGGAGGCAAAGAACACAGCCAAGATATTGCTGCAGTTGGTGCAGAGCACACCCACCGAAGATTTACTGAACAACGAGCTTGTCAAGGAGTTCAGCGAGCGTTGTCAGAGCGCTCAGAAGAGCATGCAGACGTATATCAACGCCACGGAGCCGGCACCAGACCACGACACGATGCAGACGCTGATCGAGACGAACGAGCAGCTCAGCTTGGCAACCAGTCGCTATCAGCGAGCCCTTTTGGCTGCTAGACGAGCTATGGGCGTCTCCGCAAGCCCTCAAGGGAGCGCCCTACCGGGCACGGAGAACGTGACAAGCGCCTTTACTGCTCCGCCAGGTCCTCCGCCTGGGCAACAGCAACAGTACAACAGTGCCTTCGCAGCTCCAGCGACTGGTCAGTCGAACAACTACAGTGCCGGCACCAGCCAGACTTACGGGGGTTATCAACCACCAACTGGTCCCCCGCCGAACAGCACTCTTGCAGGACGGGAAGCACCTCAGATGCCTCCTCGACATCAAGCGGCTGCTGACCCTTTTGCTGATCCAGCACCCGGGCACTTTAGCGCGTTCCCGTCTGCGACGCCGCATCACCCGCAAACAGTCTCCTTTGACGACTTCGATCGGCAACAACAGCAGCAGCAGACCTCTGATCACGTACGATCCTTTACGATAGAGAAAGGGCCAACATTCGCACCGCTGAAGCGGACCAACACCAACGAGCTTGAAAATGCGTACTCGGTAGAAGCGCCAAAGGTGTCGCCACTCCATCCGCCAGAGAACTATAGCGTGAATTCATGGTCGCCACAGCGACCTGCGTTGGGCGCATACCACAACAGCGAGATCACTCAGTCTTATGTCGGTCGGCAACAGAGTGCTGCGAACGGGCTGAGTATGCACGGTGCTGGCGGCGCGTATACCCCGAATGAGCAGCTTGGAGGCCAGAATGTGAGCCCCATCGAGACCAGGCGATAACACTCATGTTCCCAGTTTGGTCCTGGACAAGAAGAGTTGAGAAGCTTGATGCATGACGATTCTGAGTTTGAGATACCTCCTCGCGTTGTTTTATACATAAAATGTACGAGCCCTGTCCATTCAGCATCGTTCCTCGGCGGACAGCTTTTCTCCATTTGGTCCTGGTCTCGTTCTTGGGTGGACAAATTCAGTCCGGTGGCAGTGTCCTATCACTGTGGCTCAGAGGCATAGATCTTCTTTTCGTTCCCCAGCTTGCGGACCGCACTCAGCTGGGTCGCCTGGTAGCCATGAAAGTGCTTCATCGTGGGCGGTCTTTCGACAGCGCATGGGAGGACTCTGCGTATCGGTCGAGGTATCGAAAGACCGGTAGAACAGGCAAGAAAGAGACAGAAAGATGAATGCGGCCTGCTGCGATCACCTCGTGCGGCTTTTCGGGGTCATGGGCAAAACATCAAAAGTCGTGTGGCACTCGCGTCGCGCCGTTGTGTCAACCGGAGACAAGTCGCGGCCCACGGGACAAGGCGGTCATATTGCGGCCATTCTATCGCCCCCGTTCCCTCGAATAGACCTCCTGGACGGAAAGACTCGTTTGTGTTGTTGCTGCAGATTCGAGGCTACCTTATGCAAGCTTCTCAGCACATAATCCAAAAAGGCACTCATCTGCTCGAAACTGGTGAGGCAATGGCGTGCCCCAACCGCATTGGTTGAGAAGAAGAACGAGCAAGCCACCGCAAATCGTGCTCCTCAAGAGGTTACATTATTTGTCCCTTTGATCGGATGCCGGAATCAATTCGTTCTATGCGCATTCGTGGCATCTTCTAGCGTGTGCTCGGCGTGCGTCAAGCTTTCCGTGTCTGTGTCGTTCTGCGGTGCTTGTGCCGACCGAGCTTCTTCCTGCATGTACATTCTGCTTCTTGATTGCTGGGAGAGATCCACCACCGTAGAGTGTGGATCCGACTTAGGCCATATCTCGGTGGTATGATGAGATTTGTCGTTCGATGCTCCACTTCGCAACGTTCCTATCACCAGTGTTGGCCTTTTGACTACCGGCAACAAATGTGAGAACAGAAGGAATGGAACATCTCGTACTGAAGCTTGTAGGTGCTGGCTCCAGGATGAGATCAGCTCTGTGAAGAGCGCTGTCTGTGTCATGGAGAAACGATCATGAAGTGCCAGCAAGCATGATCGACGAGGCTTCCAGACGGCACTCACTAAAAAGAAGAGCTAGGCTCGTGCCGGAACGCCATCACCACCCCTGTGCACAACCACAGCGACGTGACTTGTCAGGCCCATCCTCGAAAACTTCTTTTCGAACTGACCTATTCCACTATATGTGGGCCGTCTACACGTCAGACCTCATTCTGGTTCTCCAGGAAGATGTGCAGCGTGCTATGTTGGCCATAGGGGAAGCAAATTTCTCGCCAGCTCCGAACAAAATCCCGCGTGGTCGAGGCACCACACATCATGTCATCAGCATCTTCGATACTACGACTTTGTCGTCATACCTCAGACTTTCGCAACAGACTAGGAGCGACGGTGGCAAGTTTCCAGTGAATTGCCTCGCGCTCGACGCAACATTTGTTCCGACCTCGTGGCATTTTTCGGTGAAAAAGATCCACTCAAAAGAGAGCTTCTAGGCTCCATATATCGAATTTGAATAGAGTGGCAATGGTCCGAACGCCTCGCATGTCGGCACGGGCGATATGGGCGAACAGCGACAAAGTTTGCGTCCCATCAGAACAGACGCTTGCCATTGTGGAGTTCCATCCATGGGCCTCCGTCAACGAGGCCCCGCTACTCCATTGTCTTTGCAAACGCTGTTCCATCGCACGTGTTGCCGCTTAAGTTGGGATACAAGGCCAAGTCGCTCTCTTTCCTTGCTCTCATTCCAATCCGTCTCTTTCCTACTTTCCCACGGTATCATCGAAGCCGAGCGACAAGATGCCTTTCCTCAAGCGCACCGAGCGCGAGGCTCAACAGGCTAACCAATTGGAGAAAGCCCCTTCGCCCAATGTCGCCGAAGGGCAGAAGGTCACTTTCATGGCCGTCTTTCTTGGACTGGTGGCGTCTATCGGAGGTTTCATGTTCGGTTATGTCTCTGGTCAAATCTCGGGCTTCTTCTCCATGGAGGACTATGGTCGTCGATTCGGCACTATCCTGCCAGATGGCACTATCGAGTTCTCCGCAGCCCGTCAAGGAAGCATTACTGGACTTCTCTGCGTTGGATGCCTCTTTGGAGCACTGATTGCAGGGAAGATTGCAGACACTCTGGGTCGCAAGCTGTCGATCTCTGTCTCTTCTTTCTTCTGCATGATTGGCACTGTGATCGAGATCTCTTCCCAAAGTGCTTGGTGAGTGAATGAGGTCCGTTCACAATACAAGTCCGAGTTGACAAGGAACAGGTATCAATTCGCCATTGGACGTCTGGTCAATGGATTTGGAATCGGCGCACTTTCTGTATTGGTGCCCATGTACCAATCCGAATCTTCTCCTGCGATCATTCGTGGTGTGCTTGTGGCAAGCTACCAGCTTTTTATTACTTTGGGCATCTGGACTGCTGAGATGGTCGACTGGGGAACCTCGGAAAAAGGCAACAGCACTTCCTGGCGTATTCCAAACGGTCTCTCGTTCCTGTGGGCTATCATTCTTGGTGTTGGGATTCTATTCCTTCCCGAGAGTCCTGTAAGTCTGACGACGTCTCCACAAGAAGCTAACATCAGTCGCTGACCCGTGTCCCAGCGTTATGCCTATGCCAAAGGTCGCGTAGAAGAGTGCCGTACTACTCTGTCCAGACTTGGGGGTCTTTCGCCAGACAGTCGCGAGCTTAACATCTTGATGAATGACATCCGTGTCAAGCACGAAGAAGAGGCCGCCGCCGGCAAGGCTCAATGGATCGAGCTCTTTACCGGACCCCGAATGTTCTACCGAATTGCGCTTGGTGTCGTCCTCCAGGCCGGACAGCAGCTTACAGGTGCAAACTTTGTGAGTTCAAAGTCATCTGTGGACTTGCTCGAAATCACTAACGAAACTCCAGTTCTTCTACTACGGCACTACGATCTTCAAAGCGACTGGTCTGGAGAACTCATTCGTGACGCAAATCATCCTCGGCACTGTCAATGTGACTTGCACAATTGGTGGCCTTTACGTTGTGCAGAAATGCGGTCGCCGCAATGCGCTCATTGTGGGCGCACTGTGGATGTTCATGTGCTTCATGGTGTACTCCTTTGTCGGCCATTTCGCGCTGGACCAGCAGAACCCACAAAATACACCAGCACCCGGAAATGTCCTCATCGTTTTCTCGTGCCTCTTTATCGCTGCCTTTGCGACGACCTGGGGGTGAGTACTCAACATCTACACGTCCAGATATAGCATTTGAGCTGACTTGCTTGCCAGACCACTTGTATGGGCCGTTGTGGGAGAGCTCTACCCAATGAAGTACCGTGGACCAGCCATGGCTCTTGCCACTGCCTCGAACTGGTAAGGAAGTTCCCGAACGAAGCCCCCAATGTTTGCAATGCGGTAGTTAATCATCTCTGCAGGCTCTGGAACTTTTTGATGTCGTTCTTCACCAGATTCATCACGGACGCCATCGACTACCTCTACGGCTTGGTGTTCGCCGGCTGCTGTTTGGCACTGGCAGCCATTGTGTTCTTCTTCGTCATTGAGTCGAAGGACCGCAGCTTGGAGGAGATTGATACCATGTACATGCTTCGTGTCAACCCGATCACTAGCGCCAAGTGGGATGGAAGCAAGCTCCCCAAGAGCGCCGACACGAGCGGCAGGAACAGCAGTGATGCTGCCGCTACTGAGAGAGGCAACTTCCCGGAAAGGCAAAAGTCTGTGACGATTGAAGAATAGAGGGATGTTAGGACCTGTTATACTTTAGCATAATGTGAACTGCACAATAGTGCGAATGTAGCGATAATTTCTACCTTCCGCAGTCAAATGCTTTCGATAATATCTCATTCACTGCTCCAGGTTCAATTACCTAAGCGTGTCGATGTTTGAGAGTATGGCTCAATTCTGTGCAGCGGAGCGACTTGATCGTGCTATATGGGTGGTCTGCGACATGGTATCACAAGACCGCTGGTGATGATATGGTTCATGCACAAGAGAACTGGTTGCGAGGTGACACGCCAGGGGTCATTCTTTGTGAGGTCGGGCCATGCGATCCGAAGCCCCGATCATCGAAGTCTAACTTAATTGACGGATGTACTGACAATGATGGCATCATTCCATCCTTCCCCGACATCAACAACAACAGGGATCAACAGTAAAATCAAAGACGCGTAGTAAGTGTTAAAGCAAGAAACTATCAACAGCTTTCACTTCTACAGACACTCGACTTTACCATCTAGTTCGCAGATCACTCCAAGCACACTCAAGCAATCATGGGCGTCGAACTTAGCACAGCGCGCTATCTCGCGCCAGCGTCCTTCCTGTACGATTTCGCAGCCCAGCAGTATGGCATGTTTAGCTCTCCAAACATGAAGGACATCCATGATCGGAACCTGTCCTTCTTCAGCCCTCAGCCATTCTTCATCGCTGGTAAGAATTCTCCATCGGATTACCAACAAGTATCTCAGACTAACCGCCACGTCTTGATGTACAGGCTTCTTCTTCCCACAACAACTCTTCCAGCTAGCATGGCTCTACAAGCTCTGGACGCTCAAGAAAGAGAATCCCCAAGACAAGAAATCGCTCGACCACATTGTGAAATTCGTCCCATACTACGCACTAGGAAACGTCTGCATCGGTACTTGGATGTTCTTCTGGAACAGCGAAAAATTATCCATCTCCAACATCTTCGTCCTGATCAACACCACGGCCCAAATCTTTTACACCGCCACGCAGCTCGAGCCCATGGATACGCGCAACACGGGCAGCGTGCTCACGCACATCGTCGCAAAGACTTTTGCCGGTATTGGTGTTCTGGATGCTCTGCACAATACTTCAGTGGCGCACTACAAGAATGCAATTCCCAGTACTGCAGTCAAGATCCTGACTGCGATTGGATTCGGTGGCGCGGCTTTCCTCAGCGACTGGATCTTTGGAGGATGTCTGGTGTATGATTTGATCGCGTTGAGTGTGGGGCAGCGATCCTACGAAGGTACCTGGTCGACGCAATTGGGTTTCATGGCTGCAGGGACGGCCGCCATTGTGGGGATCAAGAACTATCTGAAGTAGGTATACACTGTGTGTCGCGTTGGTTAACAGCATCGATCGATGTCCGAATAGACGTCGTTGACAAAATGTGTAGGCCGCCGTATGTGAGGGGGGACTATTCTCAAGTGGTTCAGGACGAGACAGACGACCGAGCATGAGAGGGGAAATCGGCACTGGTGACATTTTTTACTTTACCAGAGTATGTACTGTTGGTAATGGAGAATTCATATGTGCTTGCTTGCCACAGCTGCTCACTGTGTGCTGCGCGACCATCAAGTGGAACATCTGTCTTGACTACCAATGGTGCAAGAATCACGCCTATGTTGGAAGCATGCAAGCCCCCAGCTCAGTCGACTCACGTTGAAGAAATGAGCCCCAACACCGCTGTAGATGGAACGAAAGTTATTGAATGGAATCATCCCACGTCCACCATTCCATGCAAGACTGGCGACTTTCCTCCATCGCCCCATATTCGTATACTTCTGATCGTTCTCCTACCAAAAGCTGCCTGATGCTGAGCCAACAGAAATGCTATGCCGACAAAGTTCTCTGTGCCTAATACAGCGAGAAATGGCTCAGATAGGTTTCCATCTCTATCGTTCGGAGTAAACATCCAGAAGTTTGGCCATGGAAGTGCGCTCTCACTCTTGAAGCCATCTATACGCATAGCTTCTGTGATAAGTTGCTGAGTATTTCGATTCGTGATGCCTCGTACAAATATGTAGCGCAGGGGTATCTGTTGCTCTGGATCCCCATGGGCAAGATGCTGCCAGCTGAGGAATGTGAGGTCAGACCAGTTCTGTAAATGTGGGAGAGGTGCCTTTCGCAAGCTGCTGGTGGTCAATTTCCGATAAGCTGGACTGTGTCTGTCGGATGCGATCATAACGCCCTTTGCGAGATTGTACACGCCACAATATTCCGCATGGGTTGCCTATTCACAGTTAGTTTGATATCGAGAAGCAAGATCTCACAGCAGCAAAGCGTACCGGGTACTCAGTGCCATCAATCTTGACATCCGAGTTGTGTTCCAACCGAATATTCAAACATTCGGCTGGTGATACTTGCAACCATGAAAGGGGCTCCTCAAGCCCCGAGATCTTGTCTTTGAACACTTCCGCGTTCTGGTCAGACTTGACGGCCCAACCCCATTTCTGCATGTCGGGAGCAGTCCATATAGCTTGCGTCGTCTTCATAGGGTCATTCAGCTTCGCCCAGAGGTCCCTACCTTTCCTGACAGCATTCTTGTAGCTAGTTGCTGGGGCTCGAGCCTCAAGAGGTGATTCAGTCGGAGAACTTGGGGCAGTTTCTGGCACCGTTGTGCCGATATTGACTCGCAAAAGGCTGAGCGGAACTGCTTGAACAAGCATTGCTATGTAGCAGAGCAGAAGCACTGCAGTCAGCTTGAAGTTGATCTCTGGTATTACCAGAGCGGGGTCAGCTCGCAGCATTCTCAGATCTTTGTCCGACTGATTCCACGTCTCGTTGAAGGTAGTGGTTAGTCACTTGGCCGATGCAGCGCCTTGCCTACTGCAAACCTGGGAGAGATACTTAACCCGAAGCGGCGGGCAGCAAACTTAGCTGTCACGTTCGTGCCAGCACCATAAGACACTCTCACAGAATGATAGCCACCATGTGTTAGACACAAATGCTAGTGGCAGGTGCCATTAGCAGTTTTACAGTCGCCGAGAAACTGCTAATCTCAGCTGCGGAACGAAGCAACAGCATTGCTGTCAACTCCTTCTGGAAGTACAGCACACATTCAGTTTCCCACGTGAAGTCCACTTCCTTTTGGAATTAGCAAGCATGAAAATATAACCTAAAGAGCGGCTTATTCGAACTCGTAGTCCAAGAGATCGGAATCCGAGGGTAGAGCCCCTGGAACAGCTGCCGGAGGACCAGTCGAGGCATATGCGATGACCACATCCAGGCGGACACGAGGTGAAGACAAGCGGCGAATTTCTTGTATTATATGGCCTGTGTTCTTGTGAATGTCCGGCTCTTGAGTCGATTCCCCGAGAGAAAAAAATCCAGGCTGCGTGTCTGACAGCAGACGTGAAAAGCAGTTGTGGGATATTGGCTGTGCGATAGAAGACTCTAAATCAGCTCGTGCGACGCGGTTTTCCGGCTTTCCGTTCAGTCCAGAACATTGAAGCCTTGCTGTTCTACACTTTCGATAAGATATTGTTTGTGCCAATGTACATGAGGGAGTAAAGAACGTTGTTCCAAAAGACGGGACCTAGGAGGTAGCGTGACTGATGACGAAGCTGGCGCCAAGGTCCTGCTGCAAGCTGGAGTGAATGCACAGCTGTCGTCTACCTCGACACTACCTTGTGTAGCTTCTCTATCCTGAACCGCGAGAGCCATCATGCCAGAACGCAGCAGAGAAGTTATCGACAGGCTCTGCGACTTACTGATACCATGAACTGGATTGAGCAATATTCTGCTGCACTCGATGCACGAGATGCCCGGGAGCAAGTTCACAAGCCATACATAGATGCTTGTACGACGTGGTCTTCCTTCTATCGCCATCGCAGACCCTAATCGATGCAGATACCAAGCTCGCAGACCGCACCGCTGCTCAGTCGAAAGCATCGGCCCTACCGAGCTCGACACCAGCCTCGCCCGCTCTGCCCGACCGAACCGCGACACCAACCAAAGCCCGTGGAGCGACCAAATCGCCTGTGCCAGAAGGCCAGGCGGCAGAAATTCTAGCTACCCTACGCTCCGATCTCGCGAATACCCAACGCGCCCGATCCTCGCTGCAAGCTCAGGTGACCGAGCTCAACGCATCACTCAGCCAGCTGCAAGCTTCACACAACGACTCCACGGCACAGATTACGATGTTGTCGAAACAGAAATTGGACGTGGAAAGGAAGCTACGAGACCGAGAGGAAGAAATCCGCGGTAAAGCCAAGTTGGTGGAAGAAGCACAAGATGAGATGGTCAGCTTGCAATTACAATTGAACATGGCGGAGCAAAGGTCAGAGAAGCTGGAGAAGGAGAACAATGAGCTTGTGGAGCGGTGGATGAGGAGGATGGGCGAGGAGGCGGAGAAAGCAAATCGAGATTCTGGGTGGACTTGAGTATTCTATGGAAGCCTGAGATATTCGAGCAACCTGTGGAGTAGACAGGAGACTGTTTACCGAACGACATGTGGAACCTCAGCTCAATTCGCTCAGCTCACCTCAAGAAGCACAGAAGACCATGCTGACTTGCAGAAAGGTCATGTGGAAAATCGTCACCAATTTGATGCTGTCATAGACGCTCGAACGCTACACATCTATACACCCACTCCACGCTCAGATCGCTCAATCCTCGTGCGTGACCATCGTGTCCAAAACTTCGGCTCTTGCTTTGCCTTTGGTTTGCGTACTGACGAAGTCGTTGAGCAGTTTGTAAGCTCCGGGCTCCACGAAAGCTGTACACTCCCATTGTTTCCCAGTGTTCTCTTCTGTCTCCACCTGTTCAACGAGGCTTAGAATCTTGTCCTTGACACTTCCCGTCGTGGCCTCCTCACCCTCCGTCTTTGGAGCAGATTTGACGTTTTGTTTTAGCACGTCCGTCGGGCAAGTGATTCGCAGCCTCATTCTCGCTCTCGCAACAGCGATTGGTTGATGTGCGATCAAAGCCTTCATCGCATCCAGCGCCTGCGACTTCGCACTTCGGTTCGTGACCACTCCAGTCCACTTTGGCTTCGGCTTCTCCTCGACCTTCACTTCTGCGGGTTCCCCATTCTTTGTCGGAGTGCTTGCGCCTGAGCCAGCCGCTGGTGTGCTCTGGTCTCGACTTTGACTGCGGTCTCCTTCAGCAGCGCCTGCTTTGCCTGCCCTGCGCCCTGCATGCCCGCCTTGGCTACTCAGTTGATCTAGAGCTTTTTCGATCATGCCTGTGGTATACACTCTCTTGCTCTTCGGATCCACCAGGCGACTAGCGACGATGTCTATGACCTCCTTGTGTACTCGGTCGAGCTCTTGTGATCGTTCTTTCTCCCCAACCTGAATTTCGCCCTTCTTCAGAATCTCCATTACCACTTCGTCTCTCGTCATCCCGGGAAAGGCCTTTTTAAGGTCCTCGTTAGGCGCGGCCTGCCCTTTGCTGACGTTCAGAAAGACGTTCGGTATTTGCAGAACATTGTCCAGATCAGTCTCATTGCCAGCCCGGAATGATGTGATAGTGTTCTTGTAGCATGCGACTTCGAAGCGCTTCTTGCCCTTCTTCATGCGCACCAGACTGACATTTGTCAGTTTGATTTGATTCGAAGGCTGGTTGATCTGTGCGGAAGGCATAATGATGGACGCCTTTTTTGAAGGCGAGGTGGATCTGTGTCGTTTTTGTTCTGATCGTGGTGAAGGCAGCGGTCGGTCGTGTGCGATGTGGTATGTAATATGGCGGCGGAGCGCGAGAAAGTTCAACAGTCGAGCTTGAATTTGAGGACAGAAACTCTGGATGAGCCGAAATGCGTCATCCGCGAGGACACGCCAAGGCCGCTATCGCAGATAGAGCGCGCTTGGACCACGCCGCGGTCCTGGATCTAGGTTCGTGCATGATGCGTTCGCCGTTGCTGGGTGCCTGCCTGCCCTGCTCACATGCTCCGTCTCCGTCTGCTCTTGGACCAACACACGCCTGTGCTTCCTCCTTCCTCCTCCCTCTGCATCCTCACCACGACACGCCATCGAGGGGAGAACTGTGAGCATCGCCACCATCTTCGGGCTCGCGGAAACGCTAACTCTGAGCTTCCAGCAGAGCTCCACCGCCTTGCCGCCTAATCAGCCCACCGACCGACCATGAAGGTCGCCACCTCAACGCTCCTGATCGGAGTCGCGGCTGCTTCCATTCCGCAGCAGCAACAACCATTGCAGCCCCCGAAGATCGTTCAAGATGCTCTGAACGCCGCTGGCGATAAGGCTTCGGGCTGGGCGAAGCCATTGCAGCACCTGCAAGATGAGCTGAAGCACCTTACCTCTGAAGCTCAGGCTGTGTGGGATGAAGTGGCTATGATGTTCCCCGAGGAGATGTCGAAAGCTTCCTTCTTTTCCACGCCAAAGAAGCACAGCCGCAAGCACGAGCGCGAATGGGACTTCGTGACGAAGGGCGAGGAAATTGAGCAAATGTTCAGCGTCAATTCAAAGGGCGAGAAGCAGCGGGAGATCGACGGCCAACTCGAGCAGTTCAACCTGCGCACCAAGAAGGTCGACCCAAAGAGCCTTGGCGTGGACACTGTGAAGCAATATTCGGGCTATCTCGACAACGAGGAAGACGACAAGCACCTCTTCTACTGGTTCTTTGAGTCCCGCAACGACCCCAAGAACGACCCAGTTGTGCTCTGGTTGAATGGAGGCCCAGGCTGCTCCTCTCTTACTGGACTGTTCATGGAGCTAGGCCCATCCTTTGTTGGCAAGGACCGCAAGCCATCATACAACCCCTCTAGCTGGAACGCCAACGCTTCCGTTATCTTCCTGGATCAGCCAGTCAACGTTGGTTACTCCTACTCTGGAAATGCTGTCAGCAGCACTGTAGCTGCAGGCAAAGACGTCTACGCGCTCTTGACCCTTTTCTTCAAGCAATTCCCAGAGTACGCCGAGCAGCCATTCCACATTTCCGGTGAATCTTACGCTGGCCATTACATTCCCGTCTTTGCGTCCGAGATCCTGTCGCACAAGAACCGCAACATCAACTTGCAGTCTGTCCTGATTGGCAACGGTCTCACCGATGGCTACACTCAATATGAATACTACCGCCCCATGGCATGCGGTGACGGTGGCTGGCCCGCTGTGCTAGACGAGTCTTCTTGCCAGAGTATGGACAACTCCCTCGCTCGCTGCCAGAGTCTGATCGAGAGCTGCTACAAGAGCGAGTCTGTCTGGTCCTGTGTGCCAGCAAGCATCTACTGTAACAACGCTTTGATCGGTCCTTACCAGCGCACTGGCCAGAACCCGTACGATGTTCGCGAGAAGTGCAAGGGTGGAAACCTCTGCTACGATGAGCTGAACTGGATCCAAGAATACCTCAACCGCGACGATGTCATGAAGGCTCTTGGGGCTGAAGTCGATACCTACGACTCTTGCAACATGGACATCAACCGCAACTTCTTGTTCAATGGAGACTGGATGCAGCCATTCCACCGCTTGGTTCCAGATATTCTAAAGGAGATCCCGGTCCTCGTCTATGCTGGGGACGCCGACTACATTTGCAATTGTGAGTGCTCATTGGTGAACATGCTGCTCGGTGGCGAGGAATAAGACGTTCGAACTAACAATCTGTAGGGCTCGGCAACCTCGCCTGGACACAGGCACTTGAGTGGCCAGGCCAGAAGGCTTACGCGAAGGCGCCTATGGAGGACCTGACTCTCCAATCCGATGGCAAGACTAAGACTGGTTCAGTCAAATCATCTGGCAACTTCACATTCATCCGCATTCATGCTGCTGGCCACATGGTGAGTAAACTCCCTTCGCTTTCCACTCGAAATATGTGATCTGGATACTGACATATGGCAGGTGCCATACAACCAGCCCGAGGCGTCCCTCGACTTCCTCAACCGATGGATCGGCGGAGAGTGGGTCGAGAACTAAGAGATGGTCTGGTGATGGACACAAGGATTCATTTAATACTAGGTGTGGCAACAACACTAGACTGTTTTCCACTGAAATGCTATTTCCTAGAAAATGAAATGATTGTTGCTACAACAAACGCAATCGAAAACCAATGAGCTTCGTTCATGATGGAGTTGAAAAGTGTCCATTGAACTGCTTCGCTCCTTATGCCGTGCACTCTTGCGAGAAATCGCAAACCGGCCGCTGAGCCGTGTTGCGCAGCCTTGACACTGGCTTCCCGGCTCGAATGCGCGCAAGTATTGTTTGTCACCGCTTCTTGGGGCATGGCACAGGCTTCTATATCTCAATGTCCTTTTTAGCCAGCACTGGACAGTAAACGAGACGACATGCGCGATCCTTGGGAACCCGAACAACCGAACAGGTTTGAACGTAGATCGGCTTGCCGTTCCGCGGACTTGGCGAACGACAGGGTTCGCAGGTACCAATGCTGATGACGACAACAGATATCCACATTGTCTCTGTCGATACAACATTGGTAAAGATGGCCCGCCCATTGCGATTTGACATGCTTCCTGGTTTTTTCCACATTCAACATGGAGCGCAACGGATACCGGAGAGAAACCGGACAAGATGTCGAGAAACAAACCCAACATAACAATGCGAATGGCCATGATCGAACCGATTTCTTGCCCAACGTTCCGGCTAGCGCAGACTTCAAGGACAGGATTGCTCATTTCACCTGGCCGTGGTTCGCCGCGACAATGTCTACTGGAGCGATTGCTGTCGTGCTTGCGAATACCCCGAATCGATTCGCTGGTCTGAGGACTATTGGCACGATCTTCTTCATCGTTGACCTTTTCCTGTTTGTGATGTTCAACATTGCGATGGGGTTGCGAGCTTTTTGGTTCCCGAAGAGGTTTCTTGCTTCTTTGCACCATCCTGTGGAGGGACTGTTTTTTGGGTCATACTGGGTCTCGGTCTCACTTATTTTGAATGCGATCCAGTCTTATGGCGTGCCGAACTGCGGTCCGTGGCTCATCTCTGCACTGCGGGTTCTATTCTGGCTCTACTGCGCGGTCGTTCTGGTCGTCGGCATAGGGCAATACTACGCATTATTCCAGGAGGAGAGATTGAAAATCACAAATGCTGTCCCGGCGTGGATCTTCCCAATATACCCCTTGCTGGTTATAGGGACAATGGCAGGCACAATGATACCTTCTCAGCCACAGAAAGCAGCGTTCGAGATGTGGATCGGAGCCGTCATGTTCCAAGGACTTTCGTGGACTGTGGCTTTGATGATGTACAGTTTGTACACCCAACGACTCATGACAAGCGCCTTGCCGGCTCCCCCAACGAGACCTGGAATGTACGTGTCTGTTGGGCCCGCGGGATACACGAGCGCAGGACTCATTTCGCTGGGAACTCAGGCTTCCAGCGTACTACCGGAAAATGTGTTCAACGTCAGCTCCCTCCCAGATGGCGATATTGTTCGGGTTCTTGGGATCATTAGCGGCCTCTTCATTGTTATTTTCGCTTTCTGGTTCTTCTGCATTACGACGATTGCTGTGATTGCTGGTATCAGAGAAATACATTTTACTTTGAACTGGTGGGCTGTGAGTGACAATCCATGAAAAGAGAAACCCTTCGCATACACCTACTGACGAAGACCAGTTCATCTTTCCAAACGCCGGACTCTGTCTCGCGATCGTCCAAATCGGTTCTGCGCTCTCAAGTCCTGCTATTAATGGCATCGCGAGCGCCTTGACAATCTTGCTCGTCATCATGTGGCTAATCACTGCTGCTGCACATCTACTCGCCCTATGGCATGGAAAAATCATGTGGCCTGGCAAGGACGAGGACAAAGACATGTGGCATCTCGGGTGGGGAAAATTTAGCGCGTGATGGACGACGGTTCACTTTACGTCTCTGCGACTTTAATGCGATTCGACTCTTACCAAAAGTTCCTTGACCTTCAATTGCCGCTAGGAAAACGACCACCATCTTCCTACCTAACACATCACGCACAAAACATCAACGATGAGAACGACCAAGTTGACAACCACACAAGCAGCAGGTGAAATGAAAAAGAAAGGGAACCTCTCAACGCCAAATCTCAAGATTGACCCGTATCGTACAAACAAGCCATCATAACTCCTGCCGCCTACCTACCCTCCACCAACAAGCCTCTCCAAAAAAAAATTACCAGAAAAAAACCACCCACCACCTACCTTCCCCCGTGTCATACATCACCTCCCACCATCCATCCCTTCACGCTTCAAAACATTTCAACCCCCCCCCCCCATCTCACCACATCTACTTCTTCCTATACCCCGCCATCCCCATCCTCCCATCAAACAACCTCCGCTGCGAATCCTGCCAACTCTGCGCCGGCCGCGCCTGCTGCATCCACATGTTCGTCTGAGCGCGCTGACCCGCATCGCGAGGTCCTTGGTAGCCCCATTGCATGGAATTGTAGTCCTGCTGGGTGTAGCGGGTGGGTTGTTTCCACCATTCGGCCATGTTTGGTGAGAGAGGGAGGGAGGTGGGTGTGAAAGGGGTGGGAAGGGTTGGGTGAGCGAGTGAGTGGGAAGTGGCAAGTGGGAAGAGTTGGTGGCCGGGTGCGTGAGTTGAGAGTTGGTCAAGGTGGGTTGAAACCGTGGAGATGAGGCGTTGGTGGTTCGGGGTTGATCGTGATGCTGATGAGGGAGAGAGAGGGAGCGCTATGAGACTGGTAGTTTGAGGAGGTCATATACGTTGGCAATGGGAAGTATTCACGACAGCGGGGGATAAGAAGAGCCATACTTTCCGGATACAATCATGGCAGTTGCATTCGTGAATGAAGGGGGTGGCTCTAACAGCATAGTCATTGCATGGTTGATGCCAAGTGCACGTGTGGAAGCAGAGAAGGGATTGTCGTCAACGCCAGGAGGGACCTCGCGATGGAAAGCACAATGGGGACCAGAACTTTGCACTTCCGGCTTCAACAATGCATCCTGAGGCTGTAGATTCGAGTGCTTCGTTGCTCCGCAACTCTGTCTTTGACAGCGAGTCGGAGGCGTCCTGTTCACAGAGAAGAGAGAGAGAGAGAGACAACATTCAAACTCGCGGCGAGATAAAGGTCTCTGAGGTTCCGCGATTGGGGGCCAGCGATGCGAAACACACTCAGGTTTAAGACGATAATCCAGCCAGGCATCTTGCCTTGTATTCTTGGCGAATATATATTTAAGCAATGCATCGTGCTTCCGGGTATTCCAATCCCCTGTCCAGCTTTGAAAACGCCTCGTCCGGTGCCTTCGCTAATTCCAACTCGTTCTACTGTTCCATAAGATCGGTCCCATTCGACGCGTCAATTCGCCCACTATACCGTGTCTCTGCCCTCGTCGAGACGCACTCCGTGCTTTTTCCCAAAGAGCTCCTCCGCCTCTCGGCAGAACCTTGCCTCGCCTCGACCACCTGCCGTTTCGCTTGCCCAGCAGATCATCGTAGCATCGATCACGCCGCCAACAATATTCTCGATGCAACCGAGGACCGCAAAGCCGATTGTACCAGCAATCATACCAACGATGTAGGCGTACAGACTGCCTCGGAAACCAGATGCCACCCCTTGGATTTGGATGCTATGTGCAGCTCGGACCCAGCCACCGAAGCCTAATGCGAAGGACATAATCCAGCGAGTGGCCTGCAGGAGAAGCTTCGCCAGACGGTATGGCATAAGAGCACTCCCGGAATGCGAAGGATTGAAATTGCGCGTTCCCAGAGTATTGCTTGGGTTGGTGTGGGAGATGAAGTTGAGGTGATTCAACCCGCGAGCGGCTATTCCCAGTGGTTGGCTGTGAATCGCAGCGTAGGTGAGTGTGAGAGGGTTAGTTAAGGTGGCCAGGCTGCTCGGCATGATCCAGTAAGCCGCCATGTTGAGCACACCGGAAAGTCGGCCAGGAAGGATGATCAGCGGCAGTCGAACGAGCAGGCTGAGAAAAGTGCTCAGGCAGGTCGTGCCGAAGAGCGCTCCTGTAGCATGCAAGAAGCTGGCCTTGACTACCTCTTGGCTCGTTGGCTGTGGTACTGCCAGACGGTGGAAGTACCACTGGCTGACCACTGCAGCGGTCGTTGCTCGTTGCAACCCCGCGATAACACCCAAGCTCCAGAGATATTGCAAGATGAAATATGCTCCGAGCCACCAGCTGTTGGCGTTGATCACCCACTTTTTCGCGCCTGTGAAATGGCCCGACAGGAATATGCGTTCGAACATGAGCATCCAGGTCCATGAAAACACGACAACCACGCCCAGCGCGACGAATCCGAGCACCACGAGGAAAGGGCTTGCTGCGATGATCTTGGTAGAAAACTCGAGCACGTTGATAGAGCTGTGCAGGCTGTGTCGGTTCTTGATGACGCTCCAAGTCCAGAAGAAACCGACGATGGCAGGCACGAATGAGCCCCATCGCATGGCCTTGTCCTGGACCGAGTTTCCGTGCCATGAGCCACGGAAGCTGCTGATGAACGGATACAGGGCGAAGGCAAACAGAACGACCGGCACTGCGATGATGAGAATGTACACCAATGGCCGCACGTGGTTGCGGAGTAACGATAGCCATATCAGTGCCACTACAATCGCGATCAAGGTATCCCACACCAGCATACTCGTGCTGCCTCGAAGGGCAGTGTAGATAGTGTCTCCGAGAGAAGTTTTAGGCGTTGATGTCTGGAACCAAATCAGTACGAAGACGGCGAACATGGTGCAAAACGAGATCTGGAACAGGTTCGCCCAGAATGCATCATGCTTTGGAGGCTCCTGTGCAGGCAGAATGACCGTGGGTGGTACACTCTCGCGATCTGGCGACATGGGTCGAGGATGCAGTCTCTGCGTTTCGTCGTCGGTTTCGAGCGGCAGAAATGAACTGAGGCCCGTTTGCTTCGTTGCAGGGCGGAATGGCTTGAAAGGCGCAGGTGGCTCATCCGGGTCGGTAGAAGGCGATAGTCTCGCGAGTGACTCCGGAGGCTCCTCGTCAATGGTACTGTTGAGGTTGACGTCTACGAGTCTCCCTTTGCCCTTGCCACTCATATCCGATGCCCGACTCTCGGCGCGCGAAGATGAGGGACGAGGAGCTCCCCGCCTGCCTCGGGGTAGGCTCGCGTCTCTGTCATGGTTTTGGCCATGCTGTGTGTCTTCCAATCTCTCCGTGCCATCATCCTCGACCTCTGAGCTCTCTGTCAGATTGCTGGGCCCAAAATGTTGCCTGCTTCTTTGTAGGGCATAGAAGTCGGCCACCTCTCGCTCATGCTCATCACCTTCATCTTCTTCCTGGAAATCATCCGTCGCACTGTAGAAGAGCGGAGCGTGTGGATCTTGGCGAGAGAGACGTGACGCAAAGGGAAAGCGTGACTGAGAAGAGCCGGGGTGGAGGTTCTGATACGGGTGGTGATTCATGCCGCCGGGGCGCTGCACGTAGCGGGCGTTCGATGCGGGCGGACGTCGACGATCGAGAGGGTTGCGCGAGCGACTTCTGCCATCGTCCTGGTTGAACGAGAGGCGGGCGTTGGACTGTTGTAGGAAGCGCGATGCGTCTAGAGGTCAAGCGGTGTCAGTCTCAGGCGGTTGGTCACGCGGGCGGCATGGCAGGTGTGCTGAGCGGCACCGGGCCAGGAGGAGGAGGAGAGCGCACTCACACTCGGAGAACATGGCGGAGAATGGTGCGAGGCGGGGATGAAGCGGTGGCTATCGTACAGTGCGATGGGCAGAGAGAGATGGCTTCGTGGTGCAGCTGCCCGGCAGCTCGAGTCCGCAGCGGTGGCCGAAGGCGGCAACGCCGACCACAATGACGACGTTGGGCCTCACGCCGCGGTGCCTGCCGAGGCTCTAGGCATGTACAGTGAGCGGCGGTGGAAGATGCGAGGAGGAGAGAGATGGTAGGTTGGCGGTGATGATAGTAGAATAGTAGATCTAGCGCGCGTGGGGGACGTTGACCAGGCAAGCAGGCGACCACGGCATGTCATCAGCGCAAAAGGCGCCAACTGACTCTTGCATGCACATCACATGTCCGCACTGCTCCCGCCGCTGCCGTGACGAACGCCCACCGCCGCCATGATCATGCTCCGACACGCTTTGACACGCTGTGACAGGCGATGGACGTGTTGCTGCTTCCCTTCACCGCATCTCTCGCATTGATCGTCCCATGCTGCTGGTCTGGTCTCGTCTCCCACGTCTCGGTCTCGCGTATCTTATCTTATCTCCGTCGGCGCCAAGCCTTGGTCGGCCGCGCTTGTTAGCCTGCCCTGCTCCACGTGCTCTGCCGAAGAAAGTCGTCGGCCAGCGTTGAGAGGAGCGTGCGAGAGAGCACCGCACACAAATGGCCGTCTAGCCCAACGTCGCCCTTCCACGCCGCCCTCCCTCTTCGTCTCCGCCGCCGCCACCCGGTATGCCCGAAGCAGCACAGGCGGCCACCGCCGCCGCCCCAGCCCAGGATGACTGGAGCGCGAAGCTGTGGTCCATTGGCAGGAGCGTGGCCCTCTTCGTGGCCGTGCAGTTCGCCATAAAGCAGTTCATGGGAGGAGGAGGACAGCAGTCGACGCCCTCCCCTCCCTCGTCGTCTGCGGGCGCCGAGTCCGTCGTGGGCGAGTACAGCGCGGTCCCACACACCCTCTATCCCATGTGGCCCACCAATGCCACGATTGATGTCAGCCTCTACATCTCGCCGAGCGTCGTCATGCCGCCTTTCAGTGCTATGCCGCCCGACAGTCTGATTGTGAAAGAGACGAACTTCTCCTTGGACAGATCGCGGAAAGATCACAGAGAGTCGCACACGACCTTCCATGTTCCCAAGACGGTGCAGGACAACGGCACGCTATGGGCACACATTTTTGTAGCCCAGACCGGCGCTGAACTGGACCCAGCATCGCCTTCGTACAATCCCAAGAAGGCATACCGCATGTTGCGCCCTGTCACGTCGTACCTGCCCAAGAAAAAAGTCCACAAGGTCCGCAATTTGCTGGGATCTCAGGATGAGGCAGGCGCGGAAGCTGTGGAGGAGGAACCAACTGGGCCTTCCATTGCATCCTACTACCATCCAAACTTCACCCTCTCGTTTGTGCCTGATATCGGCAACGTCCAATGGGCCACATTGCATCCCGCCGTCAAGCAGTTCTACAGTCTGGATGGCTCTGGTGCCCGCGATGAGACGGGAAAGAATTCCTGGTATTACCCTGTCCTATACGTCAACACTTTCTGGCAGCTCAAGTCACACATGATCGAACTCAACTCGACTGTTCCGCAGGAGACCCTGCCTATCAACGTTGACGTGAGCACCCTGGCCAGTTGGCAGTTCAGCGTTATGTGCAGCATGGACGAGGGCATGAAGGAGACTGCTCGCAAGGCGGCCCGTGGCGAGAGCACTCCCGGAGGTGGCGATGGCTCTGAAATGGAGCTGATCAAGGAGACCCTTCTCGATACGAACCAGTGGCTTCTCGGCACCACTGTGATTGCAAGCGTGTTGCACATGATCTTTGAACTGCTCGCATTCAAGAACGACGTTGGTCATTGGCGCAAGAAGAAGGATAATGTCGGAGTGTCTTTCCGAACCATCTTAGCCAACGTTTTTATGCAGTCTATCATCTTCCTGTACTTATTGGACAACAACGAGAACACGAGCTGGATGATCATGTTTGGACAAGGCATGGGCATTGCAATCGAGGCGTGGAAAATCACCAAGACCGTCGACGTTCGCATTCGTCAGCCCGCAGCCGGCTCCTACGCCCACACCTGGGGTCTACCTTATACCATTGTTTTCGAAGACAAGCACAAATTGAGCGAAACCGAAGAACAGACCGAAGAATACGACAGGATTGCATTCAAGTACATGGGCTACCTCGCAGTGCCTCTTCTCCTCGGATACGCCGTCTATTCTCTCTACTACGAGGAGCACAAGTCTTGGTACAGCTTCATCATTACCACACTCGTAGGAAGCGTCTACGCGTATGGCTTCCTCATGATGGTACGTGTTCTTTCATCAAATTCATTCCCAAATTTACAAACATGAAAAGACTAACATGCTTTTCAGGTTCCTGCACTATATATCAACTACCGCCTCAAGTCCGTCGCCCATATGCCAGGAAGAACCATGGCGTACAAGTTTTTAAACACATTCATCGATGATCTATTTGCATTTACCATCAAAATGCCAATTCTTCATCGTCTTGCGACGCTTCGCGATGACATCATCTTCTTTGTCTATCTATATCAGACATGGGCATACAAGATAGACTACAGTAGAGTCAACGAGTTTGGGCAAGTTACGAGCACCGACGGAGCCAAGACTGATGCTTCTGGGGCGCTGAAAGCAGAATTAGATGCGAAGGCGGACGATGCAGCAGCCGCCGTGACGAGCGGGAAGGATAAGGGGAACGCCAGGAAACGAAGAGGGTAGCGATACAGGCTCTCAGGATCGAGGAAACCATAATGCATACATGTACACAACAACATACGTATCAAGTCTTGTGTATCAACACCCATACCAGAGTATCATTCCAGCTCCCCCTAACTACTGCGCGTGTTCTCTTCCATCCAGACTGCCCTTTACTTTCCAACAACTTCTTTGTCTCCGCAATATGTATCGCGAAACATTGCATAATCTTTCCGCAGCGAGAACCAAGTCGCGCGAAATAGGTTTGTCGTGCTAAATCCCATATGTCAGTGCGGGTTAATGATGCCATTGAATCCAAGTCTTACCTATGATCAGCACTCCTGTTTTACAATATGCTCGCCAGTACTGCACATTTTTACACCGCCTAGGCAAGGCCCGCATTATTGACCTGCTGCCACCAGGCTTCCCATAGCGAGAATCGCGAGGGAGACGTAGTTGGTGATAGACATGGCGATCGATATAGATGTAATATAAATGTGTAGTGTAGTGTAGTATAATAAGGTGGACTGTATAGTAGACGTGAATGCGACCTCTAATAATGTGAGATCTTACGGCGTCACATACATACATACATACATACACACTTCTGCACACAAACCCTGCCCTGACTACCACCGGTAGTCTAGTTCTGTGCTGACATATGCCCGGTCACAGCAATTTCCGCCAACTTCGCGCGCCCAAAATCCTTGCGAGGAGGTCGGTCCATGATGTGAGGAACCAGTAGTTAGTAATCGCGCTGATGTGAAGGTAGGGTTGTCGCGCTCAAATCTTTATATATGTTAGTGCCAGTCAGGATGATGCTCGTGATGGGTCATGTCCCACTTATAAGGATAGTCAGCACCGCTCTTTGATGAGCTCGCCCTCTCCAGCGCAGTATTTGTAGCCGAATTTGCATTCGCTGCAAGCTTCCGCTGCCACTAGGCTTCCCATTTGGCTAGACATGGCGAGGATTGCGAGGGAGATGTAGTTGGTGATCGACATGGCGATGGATGTAGATGTAAGATGTGTGATGTCGATGTGGAGTGTATGTAGTGTTGTAGTGGGAAGGTGAATTGTCTCGTAGATGAAGATGACGGGATCTAGTTACGGCCAGATATATATATTTCTCTGAACAAACCCTGCCCTGACTGCTAGTTCTTCTATGTGCTTACGTGCCCGGTCAAAGCAATTTCCGCTACTTCCTGAGATCCCTGCGAGGTCGGTCCATGAGGAACCTGTCGCGCTGAGCTAGGTTTGTCGCGCTAAATGCCATTGTGTTACGATGCTGCTCTCATAATTATGTCTTACGCCAAAACAGTATTGGACGCCGCCTTTGCACTGTCCGCATTGAGCTGACACCAGGCTTCCCATAGCGAGAATTGCGAGGGAGATGTAGTTGGTGATAGACATGGCGATAGTTGATATGAATGAACGCTCGTACGTGGTGTTGCAGTGTTGTAGTATAAAGGTGGACTTTGTGTAGTAGAGGAGAAGGAAACCACCTCTGATGGGACCTACGGGCCTGATATATTCTATGTGCTTACCTGCCCGGTCACAGCAATTTTCGCGAACTTCCCAAAAATCCACAGCATGTCAGATGTGTATGCGGCGTTTGCCGATGCAGATCCCCTACAGTAGTTATGGAAGTGAAACAGGACGACTAACACACAACTTTATTATACATCCTGGCGTGTTAGCAGAACCCAATTTTGACATCTCCCTAATAAGAGTCCCAAGACGACCGTAGTGAAATAAGCTTCTATAGTGTGCTTACCTATCTGAGCCGAGACCTAGGAGGCACGAGCTTCCGGAAACTCTTTCCAAGTTCCAACCAACGCTGCCATTCTTATACAAGCGGGATCATGCTCCAGGTAGCTAGTGCTTGGTTAGAAACCGACGAACATGCTGACACTGTCCGCTCAAAATGCTATTTCAATCAATATGCCCCGCGCCACCCACCCACATCGGCAACAATGTCGACAAGTTCCCTACTTCCTTCTTGGGAAGACCACAGCTAAATCTCATCAACCTCCTCCTCCTGCGAAGCTCGGGCCTTGGTAGTCCCGTTGCTATTCAAAGTATCCAAGTTGATCGGCGCTCCCGCTTTGGCGCTCATACCAATAGCTTGTCGACCCGTTTCGGAATTCTCCAAGAAATCTCGCAGTTTCTGCTTGAAAATTTCGAGGCCTTGGGAAGAGGCTGCGTTGGTCATTTGGAGCATGGGGCCCCAGAGGTTGAGCGTGTAGGTGACGTAGGCGCCTACGCCGAGAAGAATGAGGAAGATGAAGTACACTGGGTTGCGAAGTACTGTTGTCGTGTTAGCTTGGTTTCTCAATGCAGCGCAGCTGGTGTGGGTTGGTATGCTCTCACCTGCTACAATCTCATTCCAGCCGAGCGCCAACAGCAGGCCGTAGAAGTACAAAGGCACCTGCGTGATGCCGCCAATGGCACTACGCTTGGCTTCGACATATACCCCATCTGCAGTCTTCTTGAAGCGTGTCGACAGATCTTGTTGCTTGGCATCGCTGATGACAGTCATTTCCTCTTCCAGAGTCTTGCCTTCGTCTTCATCGACACCTCCAATGGGATGTAGGTCTTCCTCGTCAGCAGGTGTGACGGTGCTGGGCGGCTCACCAATCCAAGCGTCGAGAGGTGGTGGAGCCGACGTCCGCGACAATTTGAATCTTGCGAGAAGGGGTATCAAGGTCAGTGTGCTCTCCCGAGCTTTGGTGTACATACTTTCGATGTCGTCCGTGGGCCGCCATATTCTCGGAACTCCTTCCTCGTCGTACCGAAATTTGTCTTCAAAGTTCTCGCGCAATTTCAGCAAAAGATTGCCTTCCATGAGTTCCTCTTCGATCTTGTCACGCAATGCTCCCCACGATTTGCGGCGAAGGCGCCACAAACCCACCTCGACCTCATCGGGACTGGCATCGAAACTGCGTGCTCGTGCTGTGAATCGCGTCTCCGCGTGAGATACTGTATCGGTGAAGACAGTCCATATCCGATCCCACAGATCTTTCTCGGTGGGCTTCTCTCCATCAGCAGGGGCGCCAGATCCAGCACGACCGGATCCAAGCTTGTTGAATTCCACTCCGACGCTCTCGCTGAGCTTACTTCGTACCCATCTCTCGCTTCTTGTTGCAAGCCGCCGCATTTCGTCTTGTCTCAGGCGAGCACTTACTTCGTCAAGATCTTTGCGGAAGAGATTCAGTTGCTGCTTGTAGTCGCTCCAGGACGTGCCTTCTACGAGTGATGCTTTGGCTCGCGTCTCAAATCGATCCAATGCCTTTTCCTTCTCCGAAGTGACGATCTGATGAAAGTCATAATTTGATGCCTTCTTCTGGCCTGCTTTGACAGCAGAAGATACGGCCTCTGAAAAGTCATGAACACCCGACTTATGCGCGGCGCTGAGTTGGCCGGTGAACAGAGTCTTGAGTCTGCCATCAACCTTGGTCTCCAGTTCGGCCTGTTTCCTCTTGAACACTCCCTTGTGATATCTGCTAGCCTCTTCTTCAAAGCTACCGAGTACCAATTTTCTCGCAGCAATCAATTTCACTCCCAGGTCCACAAGGACAGCTGGCTTCCCTGCGGCGACTGCGCTGTTTTGCAGCTCCTCCAATGGTGTGATCGCCTCATCGAATGGAATCATCACCTCCTTGGAGATTTCGTCGCAACGGAATTGAGCCAGCAGCTCTTGCTGAGTAGGTAGATCAAGATCCTTGTTGCTGTCGATCTGCTCCCAGACGCCCTCGGCGTACATGGGAAATCCATCTGCTGGAATGCGCCGGTGGTATTCTGGTAACAATATGGGTTCATTGTCAACAAGCCCCGATCGTTTCGGGTCCTTGAAGCCTTCACGAAATCGCGTGCCCAATTTCGCAACTTCCTGCTCAAACTTCTCCGGCATGAGGATTTTGTGCGGCAGGGCAACAAAGGCGAAATCAAAGTAGTCATCAATCTGGCTCTTCTCCAATCCTGGTGGTTTGGAAAGCGTAGACCATATCCTTGACAGATCTTGAAGAAGCGTCAGTTTGAGGTTCTCCAGCGGAGTAGTGCCCAGATGGTCTCGAATGACGAAGAAGAGTAAGGTCCGCGAGACACTTCTCGAGTCCTTGAGGAAGAGCTGGAGGTTAACCTCGAAGACGGTCTTGAGCAGGCCCATGTTCGCCCCCTGGTATAATCCGACTTGATGCTCCCAAATGTTCACGATCAGCACCTCGCTCGTCGCCAGCGCGAACAAAGCGCTTTTGCGCTCAAAGTCCTGGTCCTCGCCTCGTTCCCGGCCGTCTGTGCCTTCGACGTCCATGACCAGAATGTTGGCAGCCATTGCGCCTTCTCCCCCTGCGTGCTCTTTCTTGTTGTGCGACATCCATATTCCCTTCGTTGTCTGCTGCCGCTGCCGCTCGTTCATCACCCCGAACTGTGTCCCAAACAAATAGTTGAGCAGCGTGCTCTTGCCCGTACTCTGACTGCCGAATACGGAAATAAGATGGTAGTTGAAGCCGGCCTTGGTGATGCCCTCGAACTGCAAGTATTGGCCCAAGTTGACGTTGAACTCCTTGTCCGAGGTGATGATTTGGACGCCATGCTCGAAGTCGTCCTTGGTCAGTCCCGCATCGCTTCCTGCAAAGTGGCCGTTTGGGCTCATGTTGGGCGGGGAGGTGAGGGCTCGAGGGGCGGCGTTGGGTCGGTCGGCGGCCATGATTCTTGACTTGTGCGCAGCTAAGCGAATAGCCTACGTCTTTTGTGCGACGCCAGACAGAGTAGTGGCCGCAGAAGGTTGGCAGCTCCCGTGCTGACTTTCTTGAGAACCCCGAGCACTACGTTAGGAGGTACGGGGGGGAGGTCACAAGCGACTTTCCGCCCAGCATATGTCATCGGTCCGGTGCCGAGAGCAGGCGCAAGCAATCGCTCTTCGTCCGTTCACCCAACCACGCGAAACACTGATTTCATGTGACACTAGGAGGCAGGGCTTCAATTACCACATCATGATACGCTGATATGGAGAAGCTTGGTTGAACTATCCGTCACGCGTTTCCCGTTCTTGCCTCTCACGCATATACACATGCCTATCGTCGCTAGGGATACTATACAGCGCGCAGCACATTCACGTTCTCTGAAACTCTTCTGCAATCCTCCCCATACTTCTTTTCCATTCACCCTTGCAATTCACAGCCTTCGGTGTTGACACGACTGTTATTAGGGCTTTCTGCCAATGGCAAATAGCCCGCGGTATGCGAGCCTGTTGGATTCGAAACTGGTCACGATGTCGGCAGTCCCTCGCTAGAGCCGCGATGCGCACCCGTTGAATGGTGGTGCACTGGCCCAAAACGATTCAAAGCCCATCGCAGCTTTCGAATGGCCAGCATTCGCAGCACAGCATTGGGTGACTCGTTGGGGAAGCTTCGTGCTGCCGCCAGGTCCTGCTACAATGCATTGTGCTGCGATAGATGGCCACTTTGTCTTGCGTGGAGAAGTCAAAAAAAAAATCAACTGCTCAATGCAAGTCGGGAGCACTCGGTCTCGATTCGGGAGTTGGTGGTGCTCGGCGGAGACTGAAGTAGTCTGTAGCGCAATGACCTTGTGCCCAGGACGTACAATACCACGAGACGACGGGCTTCTCAGACGATTCCGCCTCCACGCAGTCTGGTGAAACGTGGCTGTCGTCGCTCGTCTGGTCCTCGCATATCTCCGTATCCCCTCGTGAATTGACCCACCACGTGTAGTCATTTTCGTAGTCGTCCTCGGATAAACACCAGACAGACCCAGGAGTGAGCCCGTATGCCTTCTCGAGCATGCTTGCCTGCTGTTGGGCATCTTCATTGTTGCAGAGTGTAGGCGACCCGATGCGGATCTTGCGAACGAACCTCCTGTTCTCCCCAATCCTCACCTTTGCCCACTGCTCCAGGCGGTCTTCGCTCAGCCTCCGCTTCCTCTTGAATGTGTTTTGGCTCAAGTAAGCTTTGGAGGCCATGGTGCGGAGGGCATGGCAGGTCTGTAGAAGGCCGGGTTCTTTTGCTTCAGTCGCAACATCGTAGGAGTAGGACACAGCATGCCCGACTATCCGTTCGAGAACGTCGTACGGCAGACGCAGAAGAGGCGATAGCTGGTGATTCGCTTCTTGGAGACAGTCCGGGGTGAGGAGGGCGTCGATGGCATGTCTAGCTGTGAGCAGTTGCGCAGGCGGCAGTGCGCAGAGGAGCGAAGTCAACTCGCAGAACGGGGTCGAAGGAGGCATGAGAGGCAGACGGTGCAAAGCGCAGAGGACGGGGCGGGCCAGGACATAAGACCAGCACAGCAGTGGCAAGGTCAGCGACAGGGCAACCAAGTGCCGCCATGTTGAAAGCCATGCTGACACTGCAGTCCTTGTTGCGCGAACCTGAAGGGGCAAAGGACACGCGCCGCCAGTGTGCAAAAGCAAGATTGCAAGACTGATCTGCCGCCAAGAAAGCTACTGGTGTATTCGCGGGCTGAAAAGGGCCTGGTCTGCCGCATGCTGCTTGCTCCCAGTGGCAAGTGGGAGATCGAGGGGCTCTGTTCACACGTCGGGAGGCACCGTCGACGTCTCGCAGAGGAAGCAATAAAACCTTACGCTGCTGGTGGTCCTGTACGTACATGCATACTTGGTCCAGGGCTGCTGCTCGACCACCCGTCACATCCTCGCACGAGTGCAGCAGGTCTGGAGAGTTCCATGCTTCTGCCGACGGACGTGCAAGGATGTGGCCTTGATCCACGGGAGGGAGAAGTGGGAGGTGCTGCTGCTGCTGCTCCGTCTCAGCCGAACCTGCAGTGGTTCCTGCACCGCCTGCACGAGACTCCACCAAATGCTGTGCATGCGCATACCTCCTACACGCTTCCTCGTCCACTACCACGCCGGCCTGCTCGTTTGGTCGACAGTCAATCCTTGAAACCCACTGTGCGCGTTCGATGCGCGGCCTGCTGCTGACGACACTTCGCTCCGGTGAGACAACGGGAGAAACATCATTGCGATCGACAGGAACAGCGCCCACGTGAGCTGAGGCTGGATTACACTTTGGCACAGTCCTTGGTTCGCGCGCACCGTGAACTTACCACTTCCCACGTCCGCAGTCTATGCTTCACTCCGCGCGGAGTGGTACTTTTGCCATGGGACCACCGACCAGTGGTGGCACGCATGATCCCTTGAAGGCATCGTGCATGTGAGTCTGATGATGTGCGTGGTCGGTGTGAAAAGCTTGGAGGGTCTCCCGTGTGTCGAACGGACCAAATATGGACGGGCACGACTGGTGCACAACATCAGGTCAGACCTCGATGAATAGCGTGGACTGGCAAGAAGAGATGGCACGTCTGATAAGGGTCCATGTATGCCGCCTGATTCCACTTCGACATCTCAAATCCTCTCCCACCAGTGGTCACTTCCCGACGAGTGTGACAAACAGCGATGCAGTCACGCCGTTTGCTGCGCTCCTGCTTCCTCTCGGGCGAAATCTAGCTGCAGCAGGACACATGTGCGCTTCACTTTCAGCTTCGCCAAAGTGAACGTTGACTCGAGCATGCCAACGCCAAGATGCATATGCATTCTTCCTAAGCAAGCAGGACCTACGTGAAGTCGACCGCGTCTCCTCACTTCCCACCTCAATTCCTCGAGCAGACATGGCCTTGGCCGTGGAGAAGCTGCGCGCCATCACAAAGGTGCTACATCTGTGTCCGCAGTGCGAGGAACGAGTCACTGGCGTCGGCCGCCAACCACCAGACGATCCGCCGCTCCTCGATCTGCTCATCGGAGACATTGACCAGCCTAGCAAGAAAGAGCCCGAGCGCGGCCGCAGTCGCACGCCTCGACAGGGAAGAACATCTTCCACGAAATCGCAGCAATCCTCCGCGCGAGATGTCGTCGAGCAGCCCGCAAACGAGGTCATCTACCAACGATGTTTCCTCAACAACGTCCGCAGCGTCGATTGCGACTTCCAGTCCTTCTCGGTACAAGACTGCGACCTGGAAAACGTCACGTTCAGAAGCTGTTTCTTCTCCAACGTCATCTTCGAGGATCTCAAGCTCAAGAACGTCACCTTCTTCAACGTGGACTTCCGCAGTATCTGGCTCAAGAATGTCAAGTGGATCTGCGCACTTTGGGATGGTGTTGGGTTGGCCAATGCCGTGGTGACTGGGTCCGATTTCGAACGCCAGCTCGAAGATGAAAAGCGTCCAAAACTTGTTCTTTCCCTCCGGACCAGGCCGACGAGCAAGCTGAGCAAGACCTCGATTCTTCATCCGCAGAGAGCACAAGGCGCAAAGGCCGTTCAGGATGGCGAGTCTGAGATTGTGTGCCAGGCAAGTGTTCAGAGTCTGCTTCGACTGCCTGACAAGGTCATTGATAGAATCCTGGCTCATCTTTTCCCGCGAGTGCAGGGAGAGCGAATCATGGTGGTGAGTTCAACATAGCAATTTCGTTTTGCTCGTGGCCTAACTTCGAATAGGGTGACATCCCTGTTACGTTCCTCCAGAATCCGACTTCTCAAACCACATACGTCACACGTAGTCCTTTTGGCTTCCGCTCCGCTCCATTCTCCTACCATGGCTGGCTGTGTCCCAATGCCCGGCGGACCTCCAGCAACGGCGAACTGCAACAAGACCTTCGCTTGCACTTCTGCCTGCCCTTTCTCGGAGTCTCGAAGCAGTGTTACGAGCTTGGCGTACGACACATTTACGACCGACGTCTTTACTTCGATGACAAGCCTGAGCGTTGCGTTGCGTTCCTGCAGGATCATCGCTCGCCTGAGCACAAATGCTTGGCCATTTCGCTCCGGTATTCCTCGCAGACAGATCCTGCTGCTTGGCGTAAACTCTTCGATATGCTTCTTGCGAATAAGGACGCCATCAACGAACTCACTGTGGACATTTCGAGCGAGTTTTGGAGCAGCAGCATATGGCGTGGCAAGTGCTGGCCAGAGACACTGATGGGCTGGAAGGGTTGGAATGGTGTCTGGCAGTCGCTGCTGAGTGACCCCAGAGATTCAGAGAGAAGTTTCTTGGAAGTCGTGGCGAGATTGCCGGGAGCTAGGCTTCAGAGTGGAAAGGTACCGAAGAAGGCGGAGGATGTGAGATTCTTCTTGACCATACAGGGTGCGCAGGGTTTCCCCAGCCGCGAGGCATTCGTGGATGAGGTCCAGATGAAACTCCGTATGCGGATGCTCGCGGTCGCAGAGAGATGAGGGCAAAGACTCGTGCTTTGACGATGTCTTTCTCCACCGTGCGCACACGAAGAGCTCAGCTTGGCCTGCGGTTGTGTTTTCAGAATCAGAGTCGACCACGTCTCGGATAAAGCTAGCTATGGTTTGGAATAAACCTGTGATGCGGCACCGTCGCTCAGACGACAATTCGTAAATATGCTTCGCGAAGAACGTCTTTCCTAGTCTTGTGCATCTCCATGTCGCTGCCGTACCTCTCCATGATATTTAACATTCTCCCCACGTCTTCTTTGGCCTTTGCATAGATTGGATCCGACTGTGCGCCAGGAGGTGGGGGGATGGCCAGGCATTTGGCGGAGAACTGACTCTCTTCGAAGGCGCGGTGCTGGAAGGCCCACCACACAACAGCTTCGACCTCGAAGAGGCTGAAGAGCTTGAAAAAGCAAGAAAGCGCTTGGTGTGCCGCTTCGAGCGCTGCCTTTACATTCGGCTCCACGCCTTGTGCGCGATTCTCCGAAGCTTGCAGAAGCATCAGGCTGTGGTAGTAGTTTGATGTCAGGAAAAGGTTCTGTCGCACCACTCGAGGGTTGCTGTTGGCCTGCTGTTGTAGGATGTCGTAGTCCAGGATGGTCAATTGTGCGGGAAACGTCTTGTACAGTCGTTGAAATGCCCCCACGAGAGACTCCTTGTGCCGCACGCTGTTTGCTACTGGTAATGATAATGCGATCGGAGAAGATAAGCATTCTTGAACCAAGTTTGCCAAGTGCCACATGCTTCGCATGTATGCAATGTCGGCTTTCATGGTTGCTCGGTCGGTTGTGTGGTGAGGTTGTGGTGGTGGGAGCGGTTGTGGAACTTGAGGCGCAATAACATTGATACTCTGAACAAAGTTAGCGGACACGTACTAGGATAGTGAACGCCAGAGACTTTGACATGTTGTAAGATGCTTCGGGGATAATGGAACCCACCATTAGATTCTCGATACGCGAATGCGTGCCCATGCCCACGTCAATACCATCATCGCTCAGTTCGTTCTCGTCAGAGAGAGATTCCACTGGTACATCGCTATGCGTTGCGGTCGGCGGCAGCTTGAGCAGGAGGGTCAAAAACGTGTCGTGAAAGAAGACAGCTTGCCAGAGTTTGCGCCGCTGTTGCTTTTCGAAAGTCGAGGCCTCTGGGACTACAACGTCGGGATCTCGATGCAATCGCAGTGCATAGGACTGTCTTAGGTGTATGCCCGCCCAAGCATATGCGTCGCTGGCGTGATTATCGTTCATGAGGAAATATGACATGAGTAGCATGGCTTGTATGGCTCGCATGGATGTGCGATTGAGGTACGAGTAGACCCTCAATGCCTGGTTCGCAGCGGAGCAGTAGAACTCGGCAGTCTGCGATCGCTCTTCCAGGGGAGTAAACTGCATGAACTGCGTGCCCAGAGCATACACAGCGTAATGCAAGGCGACGAGGGATGCATCTGCTTTGCCTTTGTCCTCGAGCGCCCAGAAGAACTCGTAGTCAGAGTAGAAGCTGACTTTGCGCGTCATCGGATAGCATGAATCAAAGACCTCAAAATACTTTGCGACCAGTACGTCTGCCTGATCCTTATTGGGAAGCACGGTGATCACCTCAGGTAGACCTCCCTGGCACGTCCAATAGTTGGCGAAAGGATGCTGCGACCCGACTCCAAACACGTTGCTAGGAGCGCTCTGCTGCGAAATTGGGCCATTGGAGAATAGGATTGGCGAACTGTCTTCTGACTGCTGTCGATGATGCGTGCTACCGTTGTCGGTCACGGCGGGCGACGCCCGGATTGACAGTGGCGATTTTGCGAGACTCGTCCGCCGGACTTTATTGGGAGGTTTGATATAGCGAGCTTTGCTGCCCGGATGGCTGTTCTTACGATCGGCCGAAGCGATGAGGTTGGCCACGGCCGTGTATTCGCATGTACTCTGCCTTTTGACGCATGCTAGACACGGCCGCGCTCGGTCACATTTTGTCTTGCGTTCTACACATTCCAGACAGGACAGAGTTGGCTTGTTACGCTTCTGTTTCGGTTTCGCGCGTGGTTTCTGGTCAGTTTTGTTGTCGTTGTTGCCGTGGGTCCAATTGTTGGATGTGAGAGTGTGGCCAGCTTCGTCGGAATTGCCGTGTCCGTGTCCCGCTTCAATAGAGTCCAAGTCGGCAGGTTCTCGTGCCACCTGCATGGTAAGGATAAGCAGTGCTGCTGCCGTCTCTATGGGCTCGGGTGTAATTTTGACACATCGTTAAACCCGAGTGAACCGATGCGTTCACGTCAACTCGTCACAAGACTTTGAACGCGCTTTCCCCTCATCTGCCAGGGGCCGTCACGAGCCGAGGTGACAGGCCAAGAGGTCGCGCAGCGCGTTCGCGTCGATGATCTTCACGCGCACAGTGCCGAAGAACTGACGAGAAGAAAGCTGGGTAGAACAATTTCGGCAAAGAAGACACAGCATTGCTTCATCACCACGGAGGCAAGAGACGCCACCGTGCAAGGTTACCCGCAGTGGAAGATCTTTAGCTGAGTCACGTCGACATGTCTACAAATATGAAGCAGGAAATGCAGCTTGCAGTTGAGTGTAACGATGGATCTCTGCAAACTCCGAATCAAGCTCCAGCTGACGCCTGGCCGTTGGTCTCGGCTTGCTTCTCGAATATGAACAGAGCTTCATCTTTGCCCGGAAATGAAGGAAGCGGCACTTGCAACACCTTTTGCCAGGCCGGCATCTCGCGAGCCATCCAGTCGGCAATGGTCTCTTTGGCAAACGCGGTGAATCCACTGGCGTTTTGAGCGCCGGCAGAAACGATCGTGGTTCCTTCTGCATTTCATCGTCAGCCCCCTGAGGGATACAATGGTATTTGGGCAATAACCTACTGTACGCCTTGATCATTTTGGAAGTGAAGTCCATGCCGACCATGGGATACACAAGCAGAAGCAAACCATCTTTCCCGCCTTGGTTTTGCTGCAGCCACTTGTGCCCATCAGCCTCGATTGTGTCGCCAATCCACATTGTTCTCCATTCGCTCAATCCATTGTCCACCGCAATCACCGTCAGCTGCTTCTTGGCTTGCACCTCAAACCGTCGAAGCATGTATGTCCAATACCCATTTCCACTCCCAATGTCAAGAATCGGTCGCCCTTGTGCGATCTGACGTATGTAGGATAGAGCCTCGTACGAAGGGCACACGCAGCCAAAGTGGTGGTAGAGCACAGGCAGAATGGCGTGACTGTATTTGATATTCACCGTCCTCTCTTCTGGGCCAGCCCATTCAAGGTTCTGAAAAGCCCACGCGGAAACATCAAAGTATGGATTGACATGGCCCTTGGACTTATTGATCTGCAGCTTGCGAGCCGCATCTGGCGGAGCATACAGCGCATGAAGGTGTTTGGCAATATCGGCTCGTACAGTTTCCTTCTTCGCATTCGACGCAAAAGCAGTTATCGCTTTCGAAGTCACGGTCGTGGGCCGAAAGATATCGGTGTATGTAGCGACATCGGCGGCGTTCGGATTTGGTCTCTGAATGAGTAGACACTTTTAGGGCTGCACTTTGCATGAGATGCGATCTGAGCACCCACGCTTGATATATGCTTACCGGCTGTCCTGCAGTATCTCGATACCAAGTGTGCAGGCCATTCGCAGCACCAGCGTCAACGTGAGACTGCGCGGATAGTAGAGTCACTTCCGCCGTAGCTCTGTAGCCATATTGGTCGTCCAGACGCAGCCCGAACGATTTGATAATGAATTTTCGAAAGTCATTATCGTATGGGGCTATGAGCTCCCCTTTGCTCCATGCCGCGAAGAAGCCGTCTGGGCTGAAAGCTGCAGAGCCTTCAGTCTGAGACTTTTTCGGTATCGGCATCGTTGCAGTGAGAGAAGGAGGACATGAGCTTTGACTGTGCATTGACGCCGATCAATTTCGCATCACGTGCGAAATCTCCAAACGACGCGTGCCTTTCGCGTTCGTCACGTCTTCCGCGACCTCGACTTTGCATTTCGTGTTTCCTCCTGCATCAGCAGCAACATGGCGCCCGCCGAATCGTCAAAAGCTAGAGCTCAGAGTAATGGGGCATCTCCCAACTACGAGCTCCCGTGGGTCGAGAAATATCGCCCTATCGTACTAGACGACATCGTGGGCAACACCGAAACCATTGAACGCCTCAAGATTATCGCCAAAGATGGAAACATGCCACACGTTATCATCAGCGGGATGCCGGGCATCGGCAAGACCACGTCCGTACTCTGTCTGGCACGTCAGCTCTTGGGCGAGAGCTACAAGGAAGCCGTTCTCGAATTGAATGCTTCCGACGAGCGTGGTATCGACGTGGTACGAAACAGGATCAAGGGGTTCGCACAAAAGAAGGTCACGTTGCCTCCAGGGAGACAGAAGATCGTGATACTGGATGAGGCGGACAGCATGACAAGCGGTGCCCAGCAAGCACTGAGAAGGACGATGGAGATATATTCCGGCACAACGAGGTTCGCATTTGCATGCAATCAGAGCAACAAGATCATAGAGCCGCTGCAGTCGAGGTGTGCAATTTTGCGATATGCCAGGTTGACTGATGCACAAGTGGTGAAGAGGATCAACCAGATCTGTAAAGCCGAAAAGGTGCAGTTCAGCGACGATGGCCTGGCAGCGTTGGTCTTTAGTGCTGAAGGAGACATGCGACAAGCCATCAATAATCTGCAATCCACCCACGCAGGTTTTGGGTTTGTCAATGGGGACAACGTGTTCAAAGTGGTGGACAGCCCGCATCCCATCAAAGTCCAGGCCATGATCAAGAGCTGCCATGAGCAGAAAGTGGATGAGGCATTGGATTCGCTGAAAGAGCTGTGGTGAGCCTTCTCTTACAAGACTTGTCGTCATGACTTTTGCTAACAGCTTTCAAAGGGGTCTGGGCTACTCTTCGCACGACATCATCAGCAGCATGTTCAAAGTGACCAAGACAATCCCATCACTTTCCGAGCATGCAAAGCTCGAATTCATCCGAGTGATTGGCTTCACACACATGCGAATTCTGGAAGGCGTACAAACATACCTGCAGTTAGCTGGCTGTGTTGCGAAACTATGCAAGCTCAACATGAAGCAGGAGCTGTTCCATGTTCCTGCGAAATGAGCGTTCGATCAGACCTCATGGTGCTATTAGCGAGGCGTTGGTGGAATTGAACGATATATCAGGCTGCTCAGTGGCCTTTCCTTGCGCCCATCGCCTTTTCCCAACCACGCTATCGGTACCGCAGAGCCCTTGCTTGGTGTGAACATTTCGCCGTCAATTGCATCTGCACACCACAGGCTGAACCTTACCAAGGTGTATTAACATGTCAATGGAAGGCAGTCACAGGTGCCTCAGTCGCTGCAATGTCCTGGTTGCTCACCATCACTGTACGCACGTCTCAAAATGGTGACGTGTGGCTGTGCAGTTGTGGCTGGGTGAGAAAGGTGCCACTTTCCAATTACAACTTTACATTATGTCAGCAATGCCTTGCGTCGTTCTCCCTCTTCGGGAGCGGCACGTTTTTGGCGTAAGGTAGCTTTGCCTCAAGGGACACATGAGAGGTTTCACGAAGTTCAGTTTTGGCCGCGCAACTCGACAATGATATCACTTCGCCGTTATGCGACCTACGCTGGTTTGGCACTGGTTGCCCTTCTTATCCTCACACATTTCCGGCAGAGTATAGCATCTCACACGCGAGTCCAATATGCTGCATTCTTCCACTCGAGCAAAAGTCACGGTGATGGCCAATTCCGCTGGTCGGACGTGCCTCTGCATTATCCACCGGAGAGCATCGCGTCCCTGCCTACAACCAAACCGCGACGGCTTCCCAAGGTCCAGTTCGACTTCGCTACTGAAACAGCGGTGCAAGCGGCCATTCGGAATGAGAGACAAGCCGCCGTGAAAGCTACGTTTCAACGATGCTGGAAAGCTTATAAGGAACACGCGTGGCTCATGGATGAAGTTACGCCAATCACGGGCAATTTCAAGAATGGTTTCGGCGGGTGGGCAGCAAGCCTCGTGGACTCTCTCGATACGCTCTGGATCATGGTGAGTCCCGGATATCTTATAGCTCATGGGCTGTCATGATCCTGGACTAAGCATTGGCAATTCGCCCTGCAGGGCCTCAAGGATGAATTTGAGCAGGCTGTCCAAGCTGCCATGAGCATCGACCTGTCCAAGTGTACAGAGGAAATGATCAATGTTTTTGAGACTACCATCAGGCACTTGGGCGGATTCTTGTCTGCATACGACCTGAGTGGAGACAAACGTCTATTGGATAAGGCAACAGAATTTGGTGAGATGCTGTTGAAGGCATTTGATACGCCGAATCACATGCCTATAACGCGCTGGCGACCGCAAGCTGCTCTCACCACGCGACAGATCGCCGATGAGGTTGTGCTTGTCGCCGAAATAGGCTCCTTGAGCATGGAGTTTACTCACTTATCACAGCTGACAGGAGACATGAGATACTTCGACGCGGTCAACCGGGTCATGCAGCTGTTTGCAAGGCAACAGGAAGATACTCACCTGCCCGGGATGTTTCCTGTCGTGGTGAATGGTCGCGATGCCGATCTCACCAAAGATACATACTTCACACTCAGCGCCATGTCGGACTCGTTATATGAATACTTCCCGAAGATGCACGCTCTGTTGGGAGGCACCGACCCGATCTACGCGCGAATGTACACACGAAGCATGGAAACCGCCATCAAACACAATCTCTGGAAGCCAATGACGCCAAATGAGTCCGATATTCTGATGAGCGGTAACGTACGCGCAGAAATGGGCAAGGCACCCACGCTTGAACCACAAGGCCAACATCTTGTGTGCTTCGCTGGAGGAATGTTTGCCCTCGGTGGACGGTTGACCGAGAACGAGGATCATGTGGAAATCGGCAAGAAGCTCACAGATGGGTGCATCTGGGCGTATCAAGCACTGCCAATGGGAGTCATGCCTGAGGTTTTTGAAATGGTTCCGTGTCCTTCGCGAGAGGGAGCCTGCCCTTGGAATGAAGAGCAATGGCGACAAGCCATTACTCCGTCTGAAGCTGCCAGCACCCAAGACGCGATTGACGACCTTCGGCTGCCCAAAGGTTTTACCAATATCCGAGATCGGCGATACATCCTGCGGCCAGAAGCGATCGAGAGTGCGTTCATCCTTTATCGAACCACTGGGCAAGCCTACTTACTGGAGCGAGCATGGGAGATGTTTGTCAGTATCGTCAATGCCACAGAGACGGAAATTGCGAACGCTGCGCTCGCGGATGTGACATACGATCCTGCTTGGCTCGAGAGCACAGGGCACAGCGTCAAGATGAACAGCATGGAGAGTTTCTGGCTCGCCGAGACGCTAAAGTACTTCTACTTGCTTTATTCGGAAGTCGACCTCATTAGCCTCGACGACTGGGTGTTCAACACTGAGGCACACCCGTTCAAGCGACCCGCTGCTCAGTCGTGATGGAGGTAGTGGTGGTCGCTCTGCAACAGATAGCATTGAATCATCCGACCGACATATCCATAAATGTTGTTTTCCCCAACCATTCTCTATTCTTTATGCGGGCAGCGCGACGGAAGCCGAGAGCTTCAACGTACGCTCCACCCCGATGCTCAAGCGCCATGCAAGAGACTGCCGAGATTTTGCCCAAAGGATTCAGCTCCGACAAACGACTTGGCCTCCTTATCAACCTCGATGCGGCTCTTGACCTTGACTGCACGCGTCAACGACTTCCCGATCGTGACACGGAGGTGGATATGATGCATGGCGAATATCGGGGACCCGGTCTAAACGATAATGCCATTGCGGTGTGACATGAGATAGCCAGAGCACGAAAAGCGCTGGTTCCGCCAATATACGCGACGAGAATGGCCTTCGTCTGTTGCCGGAGTCGATACCAATGGCCGATAGCTCTGCCTGGAAAGATTCCATATGCTCGAGCATAGCACATCACATACCCCAGTAAAGCTTGCTGGGCGTCATCATCAGCTTGAGTGTCACCGGCCAACTGCAGATGAAAGCAGCAAGACAACGAACAGCTGCTGATCAAACTTTTGTCTCTCTTGAACATTGCGCTCTAATAATACTCGGCATCCTTAATAAGTCGCTCGTTGGACGAACTCAGAGGCTCATACAATTCTTGCAATGGCTCGATGACATTTCTTCGGAGCTCCTGTCTCCAGGATTGGTCTCGAGGGCCATGCGTCCTGCCTAGACACCAATGCACAGCATCAGCGTAGTCAGGGCCCGCATTGCCCTCAATTGTCATCGCCCATCTTGATGCGGCTGCACGATCCATGATGAAATCGGGCTCTCCGCTCGAAGACCTATACTGCTCCCGGAGAGGACTCTGCTCGAGAGTGTTCCCCTCGCAAAGCTCGAGTAGCAGGATGCCTAAGGATGCAAAAGTCTCATCAAAATGGCCATTGCTGAAGCACTGAGTTTCCTGCGCTGTCAAATGAGCTCTCAAACGCGGTTGGTCATCGTCGGGGATCCCATTGGCGTCGAGCTCGAAAAGGATCTCATTGCAACTCCACCGCCGGCTTAGCCATGCGCTCGAATGCAGTTGTAACTGCGAAGATGCCAGTGCAATAGCGATACGATATCTCTGGGCTCTGTTCGGCGCCTTTGAGGGATCAGTAAACAATGTGCCAAGAGTTGCTGTCGACCACTGGTCTACGAACGGTGGGGGCGAGTCGATCGAGAATTCGCACTGCACATGGTCGCATGACAATATGCCGCAACATGGTGTATTTGAGGCGTGTGAGCTGATTGCATTGCAAAGGTTCTCGATCTTTCCGCCCCTTGAAGGTGCCTGCGTTGCTGAAGCAGGTTAAACCATAGTCACATTTCTCTGCCCAACCGACCCATCGGAGGGTACCAAGCCAGGAGCGAGAGCGAAATTGACAGAGCTATTCGCCATCCGTCAGCCCAACGCGCGATCCAACTGTTAGACAGACTCACGAAGCTGAAGCCACAACTGCATGAGCGATGCCAGGCGTCCTTGAGCCCCTGAAGGCAGACTTGATCGTCCCATCGAATTTCGGTCGTAGGGTTGGCGTCGCCGTGTATACGACGTCTGTTACAGGACCCGGACTCTTCAATCCTGAGATAATTGCACGATGGCAGTCCCATGGCGCTTTCGCGTTGTCGGTCTGCACTGTGCTGTAACGAAACACCAGATCAAGCCGCGCATCATTGCTCGTACGATGTGTGAGAAGAAGCTCGGCACAATGTGTTGTTGGACAGCTGCAATTCATGGCCTGCAAAACGACCCCAAAAATGCCTCGGGCGTGATACCAGAACTTAAGAATGCAAACGTTGGAAAGGGCGCCATCTCGTGCGTTGGTACTCCTACCGGAAGATTGACTTTGTATGAGCTTGGAGGCCTCGTCGTTCATGGTCTGTAGCTCTTTCAAGGACCCAACGAGCCTTTCGATCTCGTTGAATAGCTCCTCTCGCCTGGTACGGCCTTGGCTAAAGTGTGCGCGTTGCTTTTCAAAAGCGGCGCGGTCTTGTGAGCGCTGCCAGAGGTCCCGGTGGGAAGCTGTACTAGCAGATTGCTGAACATAGGTCAGTGATAGCCACCAAGCCGAGCTTTTGGGCTCACCTTGTCAAACAGTCGGTGTTGCAGCTCCGGAACATGGTAACCCAACACGGCCTTGAGCTGCTCGAGTTCGTCCACGAGGCTCTTCATAGTCTCCGTGGGTGATCACATCAGCGCTGGCAATTTCACACGTGCACACGTTGTTACACCGCATGCCGAGAATTGGGGATCCGGAATGACCAAGATCTTCGCTTGTCTTGTCGCACAATCTAATCTAAGCGAACCGGCATTTCTGTTTCGCGATGCCGACTTTGCGGCTCTGATTCATGCAGCTTGCAACACGTCATTTCACCGTCAGGCCGACGCGCAAGCACCCACCTCGACGCCGTTTTCCGTCAAATCTGCACCGCGAGAAAGCATCTCCCCACGGCGGCGTTCGTGCTGACACTCCACACCATCGGGAGCATCATACAGTACCACGTCTACGCAGAATCCACGCGACGGCCAGGAATCAGCGCGCTGCCAACAGTCAGACGAGGCCAGCTGACACACAAGACGCGGTTGTCCCGGATCCGTGTACACGACGATTGCCACCGAGCGTGGCTCGCAGCAGCACTGGTCGCAGCAGATGGCCGCGTCATGGTGAATTGCGTACAACCGGCCGGGGCCGTGGGAGCGGTCCGAGACTCGGGCTCTCTATAAACACCCACCTACATGGATCGCTGCTGAGCCCTGCCCTGTCTCTGCATCGCCCTCTCCTCCTGGCTCTGGCTGTGTTCCACTCGGGATGAGACCTTCCGTGGCCGTCGCCGTCACTGCAAGCCTTCTTGGCACTTCGCTTGACGCCATCCACCTGGTCAAGCGTGGCGACGGCTTACCGCCACGAGTGGTGGAGCACTCAATCCAGCGCAGGAACATCGACAGTCCTCTTCAACACGATCGAAGACGGCGAAGCCTGCGGAAACGGGATGCACTGGGCGTGACGCTGGACAACGCGGAAGCCCTTTACTTTGCCAATGTCTCAATAGCGACGCCCGAGCAGAAGTTCCGACTACAGTTGGACACCGGCAGTAGTGACTTGTGGGTCAATGTCGCGAGGAGCCATGTCTGCAAGCAAAGAGGCAGCCTGTGCTCGATATCGGGAACGTACAGCGCGAATGACTCTTCGACATCCTCGTACGTCAACAGCGACTTCAACATCTCCTACGTCGATGGTTCCGGAGCCACTGGCGACTATGTCACAGACGTGGTAAAGATCGGCGGCGCTACGTTGGAAACCCAACAGATCGGCGTGGGATACACGTCCACCTCTGAAGAAGGCATCCTTGGACTCGGCTACCCGAGGAACGAAGTGGTCGTGCAGTATAACGGGGGCAAGGCGTATCCGAACGTACCGCAGAACTTGGTCGATACTGGCGTCATCAATTCTAACGCATACAGCCTGTGGCTCAATGATCTGGATGCTTCTACGGGGTCGATATTGTTCGGCGGTGTCAACACAGCGAAATACACTGGCGCCCTCGAGACTCTCCCAATCGTGAAGGAACAAGGGGTATACGCCGAATTCATCATTGCATTGACCGCCGTGGGTGCGAATGGTCAATCGGGCTCCATCGCCAGCAACCAAAGGATACCAGCTCTGGTAAGATTCGAACGCCAAGGCTGGCGGGAATCCACTGAAGACCCATGCTAACCAGCCATGTCAGCTCGACTCGGGAAGTAGTCTCACCTACCTACCAAACGATATCGCGCAGTCCATCTACCACAGCGTGAGCGCACAGTACGACTCAAGTCAAGGCGCGGCGTTCGTAGACTGCAGCCTGGGCGATTCGGACAGCACAATCGACTTCACCTTCTCGTCCCCAACGATTCAAGTGCCATTGAACGAGCTCGTCATCGTAGCCGGCACCGATAGAGGACAAGATGTCTGCATACTAGGCATCGCTCCAGCAGACGGCTCGACTCCCGTCTTGGGCGACACTTTCCTTCGATCGGCTTATGTCGTCTATGACATTGCGCAAAACGAAATCAGCTTGGCGCAGACCAGCTTCAATTCGACATCGAACAATATTCTCGAAATTACGAATTCCACCGGCGTTCCCGACGCCACGGCTGTGTCCAATCCCGTCACCGATGTCGCGGTGTCCGGCAGCGGTGCACGTATCGGTGGCGGTGCTGGGAGCACACTTACCATGGACGCTGCAGCGCAGCCTACCGCACCACCGGGTTGGAATCTTGCGGCTCTGGGAGCTGCTGCTGGCGCTGCGTTGTACGCTTTCTAGTGTGCGAAAGCTGGAATTTTCGCGATGGCTCGAGCGTAAGCTCGCCGGCGTTCATGACTTGGCATAACGATTGCGTTCAACTACTATGAGATCACGACCAGTATTATATTACATATGTTAGAATAGGCTGCAGCCCCAGGAGAATAAAGTTATTTGAAAATTTCACCTCGTCGAACTTCTGTAATCGCATTATGCTCATTTGCCTGTTCCATGTGGAGAGAGAGAGAGATACTTCACAAGCCAGTGAAGACATGTTGTACTTGTCTGACAAGAGTACTTTCTGATTAAGAATTGCTGAGATGTGTGCCGTCCGGGCTACTGGCAGTGCAGGCGGCCATGCAAACGAGCGGAGGCGAGTTCCAGTGCTAACCGTGTCTACGACTGCGATGCTTCGCGACTTCCGAGTTCGACTACGCGGACGGAGTTGGTCAGCTCCTCGAAGATGAAGCAGGGAAGAGCATTGTTTGAATGGCCCCGTTGCAGCATACCTCGTACCTCAGTTCCCCCAGGCGTGAACGCGCAGCGCATGGGAATGTTGAGGATCCGGACTTCTCCTCCATTCGTCGCAAATGGTGATCGAATTGCCTGGTATCACACAGGCGTCCCTGTTGCCCGCTCGCTGCCATTCCGTCATCTCTCAGCCACCGTGAAATCTCTCGGCGCCATGCCGCGTTCTCGTCTCAACGCCGTCCAGACAATTTCAGCTCCAACCATACCTACCCATCTCACACCGTCGCAAATCGCACATCATAATCCCAAACCAGAGGAACCGAAAGTCGTATGCAGTATCACCACAACCACCACTCACTTCCCCCACCCGAACCACCCCCCACCCTTCTTCCCCCCTCCATCCCTCTCCTCCCCCTCCTGCTGCTGCTGCTGCTGCAGCTGCTGCACCACCACCGGCACCTCCCCCTCCCTCGGCAAAACCTTCGTCCCACTCAAATACTCCCTCACCCTCCTCCCCTCTCTGACCTCATCCTCATTAACATGCGTCGCAGTCTCCAACCCCAACTCCTCCGCCCTCAACCTCCTCGCCCTGGCCGCCAAACGCCTCTGCTTCAACCGTTCAATTTCCTCTTTGATCTCATCTCGTTCAAACGGGATCTCGTGCGTTTGTCCCTTTTTGGGCCAGAAATCGGGCACGCTGAAGCGGGAGTCGAGGTTGATGCCGAAGTAGTACATGAAGCCGATGGGGAACATGATGTACATGCCGAACTGCGGAGACCGTTAGTGATTTTTTTTTTCTTTTTCTTCTGATGAAAGCGGAAGCTGTGCGAGGTGATGGGGGTGAAACGACCTTGAAGACTTCGAGGTTTGGGCCGCCCATGGCTGCGGTGTTGATTGAGGAATGTGGTATTGTCAAGAGCGGCTGCAAGCTGATGTGGAATCGATGATGTGCCACATCACACTTGGAAGCGGAGCGGAGGTCTTCTCCGCAGCTCAATCGCCGAGATTGGCCCGACTCGTGCCCTTCACAAGCAAAGAGAACGAAACATCATTGATTCGGTAAAAGAGTTGAGTTCATAAAAGTACACGGACCATCATTGGTGCGCCAGCTCTATTCGTCTAGTAGCCAGCTCTGTTTACCCTCAACGCCCTCGCTAAGTGCATCTATGGTACACCAAAATTAATAATTGTAATCCGTCTCTGTCGTCATTCATTTCCATAATTCTATCGCTGGAAATGCATCATACACGCAGCCGATGGTATCGCATTGCAAGCTCTGATCAGCCTCCGAGAGTGAAACGTACTCTACGCCGAGGCAATGTGGAAAGGGCAGCCTTCGACTTGGAGAGATTGAGTTGACAGGCACTACAATCGAGTCAGCAAATGTCCTCTGGCAATTCGTCTTAGGAAGCGCACCTCTACACCATGTCGTCTTCGGCTCTCCGCAGTTGGAAGTTGGGCACCTCGTAGAACCATTCGGTGTCTTTGTCCCACTTATAAGCCTTGAAATCGACACCATAAGGCTTTGGCTCGAGGCAGTAAAGCATGCCCAGCGGGACATCAAGATCTGCAACCTCTTCACGCTTCAGACCGCGGAAGTACGCCAGCAGCACACGAGCAACGCTCCTGTGTCCAACGAGAAGTACATGGTCAGTCATTCGCTCCAGCTCCACGATAACAGGTCGAAGACGGTTGATGATATCCAGATAGCCTGCCCGCAGTTAGCACGACGTTTCAAATGTAGCTCAACGGCCTTTCCCTCACCTTCTCCGCCTGGTCCCGGATATCTGTAGTGCAACTTGTCAGACCTCCGGCTTCGGTACTCCTCTGGATACTGTGTGCTTATACACGAGTACGTAAGGCCCTCCATCACGCCAGCGTTCAGTTCATCCAGCATGCGCATTTGCTTCGTGTCGTACTCTTCATCGTCAAAGTAATGCGCAGTCTGGATGCTACGCTTCAGCATCGAAGTCCACACACAGAACGATTTCGGCTCATATCCCACAGCTGAAGCCTCGGTGAGGATTGAAGCTGTCCCGTCACCTTCGGAGCTGGGCGACTGCGGCTGATAGTAAGGGTTCGGCGGGGTGACGTCTCCTGGCTGCGGCGGAAAGTGGGTATTCTTCAGATTTTCGATCTGCTTGATGTCCCACTCCTTGCGCTTCTCGGCAATGAATTTCTGCAACGACTTGGCATACTGATGGCCCTCGGGGGCGAGATCACTGTCACCTCCAATCTTGCCGGACACATTGTCCTGGCTGAGGCCATGACGAGTGATCCATATCTGCCGAGGTGCCAGATTGAAGTTCAGCAGGTAGTAATTTGCCTGCGCCATCAAAAACCCCTTGATTTGATGGCTGATGACCTTGCGTCCGACGTCAATCATTTGGATATATGGCATATGCATCTTCTCCTCGTATTCGCCCAAAGTGACATATGCCTTCTCGTACTCTCGCACTCGTGCCTTGAAGTCCTGCAGGGCGATTGTTGAATCCATCTCGTGGTAATCGGGTCCTTGCAACTTCAAGCGCATATTGGCCTCTAGCAAATCCTGGTCCACGCACTTGGATTCGAGGAAGAGCACGTTCAGCTGCGGGCCGGCACGTTCGCGAATATGATCCATGATCATCTTGCGCCGTGCGAGAGTGCTGTTTGTCGCGTCCAGTATCCCGATACTCCCATTCTCGTACAAGATGTAATCCAGGAGCTCATCCAAGGTCTCGCGGGCTACTTGCTCGCGGATTTGCGAGGCCTTCTTGTTCTGCGGGTCGAAAAATGCCGCGTTCTGTTCCATACTCTCATCAGCCTCTTGCGGCTTCTGCTCCGGGAGGTCCTTGGAAAGCACGGCAGTCGCCAAGCTCTGCTTTCGCTCTATCGCTGGCATTCCACCGCTTGCGCTGCTATCTGCTTGTTCAGGATCATCGCCCTCTGTTGGGGTTTGAGGAAGCTCAATCTTCGTCCCGTTCAGAATGATCTGAGCAACGGAAGGATGATGCGCTGTCCGCTCACCCTGTGGATATGGGCGCGGTCGAATGCTCTCTCGTTCGCCATCACGTTGGTCTTCTGTGTTCTGATGGCTTTTCGTCTTCTCCAGACTGTTGGGTCCACCTGCTACCGTGCGCCGTCGTTCACCCACGTTGAAGATTCTTGTGTCATGCTGCAGCCAGTTCAGATATCGTGCCAGCTTCTTGGTGATGTAGCTCTTTCCTCTGGCTGGCAAGCCAACCATGATGATGACCAGCTTCGAGCCCACGTCTCGCTGCGCAATCCGTCCGTCTGGGGACACCTTGCTCTTTGTCAAGCCAGGGATATCGAGTGTTGTAGGCCGTACACGGGGAGTTGAGGTGCCCGAGTTCTGTCGTCGAGGGGCGAGATTCCACTGGCTCGGATGGCTGGGACTGTCGCTACCGTTGCTCGTTGGGGCCTGCCCTTTGGTCATGCCCAATATCCTGGGAGAATTCGGCGCCGTGGTCGATGGCGTAATGGCAGGCGTATCGTTCAGCGCCATCGTGGCACCCGTAGCTTCTGGCAATGCGCCGTTCATGACAGCAGCGAGAGAGCCGCCCCGGTGAGTGGGAAGTCGCTTGGGGGCAGCGAGAAAGTCGGTCGTCGAGGGAGTCGGCGGTGCAGGAGAAGCGTTGGCATGTTCTCGCTGCGATTGTGAGAGCGTGCGGTCGAGCTGATTTCGCAGCGACTCCACCTGCTGATCATTTGGTGGTTCTTCGTTGCGGCTGCTCCGCTCGGAATCCGCACTGGCTCTCATTGCGGCGTATTGCGCTAGCTTCGACTGCTGTTGCTGGATGGTCGAGGACTGGCGACGGCGGAAGCGGCCCAGCTGCGAGTTGTCTTCCTCGTGGCACGAACACGTGCGAGCGGCATGCGCATTAGTGTCGGGCGCGCCTAGAGCAATGCCATGATTGGCATTTTCTGCGCGGGGCGGAGTATGATTCTGCGCCACAGCATGTGGCATATCGCTGGCGACAGCGCAGGGCAGGGCAGGGCGGATGACGCTGCGCGTTGCGTGCTGAGCTGCAGGGCCGAGAGCGACCGGAGTTATTCCTTCACGCGCTGCTCAACTTGCCGTCATGGTGTGCGAACACTGGAGCAGACGCTGCAAATGTCGACGTGCCCTCTCTGCACGCTCTGGCCCAGGCGATGGATGACTGTTGTCTGTGCTGCAGGCGCGCTCGTGGGCGCGACGGCACGTTTGTTGCCCGACGGGGATGGTATCGCCGAAGTCGCCCGTGCGAAGCTCGCGCTTCCTGGTCCAGGAGCTAAATTTGTACGGAGAAAACGCACACGGGAAATGACTGAGGCGACCGCGGGGCGGAGGGCGTTGTCAGACCGGTGCTGTTCAGCAGCAGACAAAGCCCAAGACTCGCGGCGGACAGGCGTAGCACTATCTTATGACATGTAGGAGGTACCTTCGAGCTGCTTTGCTGTTCGGACTGCGGGTGAGCCAGCGTTCGGCGCCTTTGCGCAAACTCAAAGTACCAATCTGCGGGCGAGACATCTGCACGCCTCCCGGGTCCTGCGGGCATTTGATTGTTGAGCCTCATCCCTATATCTGGCATCTGCTGCCACGGTCAGGTGGAAGACATCGATCGCCGCGCAATGGTACGGCTTTTCGGAGAACATTGTTCAGGCTGCTCGGGGCGCCTTCTACCCGACGCCTCTTATTTTCCGGGAGCAAATGCAGGTGGTTGTGTATCGAACGTCAGGCCATGGGCGGAAGCTTGGCAGCTTCATTCAGCCCATTTTAGCCTTTCAACAGCTGACATCCACGGTCCTCCCCTCTCAACGAGACATGCGTGACATCCTCGCGCTAGGCTGCCTCCTGAGGTGACTGAATCAATGGAGAAGCGTCACATTCCTTCGTGATGATAAGCATCTCCATGTTCATCACCTTGTCTGGGCTTCACCTCATCTAACTTCGGAGGCACCTCGACGGCCGATGGCGGAGCTTGTGACTGCGTTTCGAGCTGCCCGCCACAAGCAGTTGGGCTGATCAATGAGACCCTCTACTGATTGACACACCAACGAGCGAGTGCTCACGGTGTGGATGCCAATACAAGTCGTGCATTTCACATGCACTGCCATATGCTACAGGTCTTTGAGGCGCAAAGTTAGCACTATAAGAGTTATGTAGGCCGAAACACTGAGACTAGTCAGGACAACCACCACGTTACCGCTCGTTCTGAACCGTTTTCTGCTTAAGCCATCCTCGCCGACCTCCGTGAAAAACTGTCGGTTGGATTGCATTCGTCTGAAAGCACTGACAGCGAGGACTCCGGCTCCATACACTGCGAACAATGCGCCTGCATGGACGTGAGCATGCATCCCGCGGCACAGAGACCGAGCAGCAGACATACCTATGCTGTAGAACTCGCTCGTAAAGATCTTCAGGACAACCAGAGCGAAGCTGAATTGACTGAGGCTTGTTCTGATGTATGCGCCTTCGAATGTTCGTTGCGCAGCACGGATCTCGACTAGTTCGCTTGAAGTAAGCACCACAGAACGCGCTCGGTGCAGGCGAAGGTGATAGCGATCTGATGCATGGCGGGTCTACGGCAGGTGGGACTTGTTAGACGGGGAAAGCTTCCAGCGGTGAAGTGGTGGGAGGAGCGCGGCACACACACCTCAAACATGTTTAGGAGGTCAAAGCGCAGGGCTATGAGTTCACGCCCGTGGGGTCTTGTCCCCAGCACGAGCAGTGGTGGTGTGGTGTAGACGCGTAGTAACAGCTGCTCGTTAGTTAGTTCGAAGGACGGCGGTGGGCGGGCCAGGTGAGCACAACACGACTTGGCAGAATGGGAGAAGCGCACAACACACACACACACACTCTCTCTCTCTCACCGTCTCGTCTCGCCGTCGCTCTCATCACCCCCCGCTCGTCGCAGCGACATCCTCGCCCGCGCGCGAGATTGTGACGTGTGCAGACAGGCCGCGCCAAAGCATGGCACTTCCCCACTGCAGGCGAAGACAGCCTCCCCTTGGCTGCCTGCTTTCCGCCCACTCCTCTCTCCACTCTCCCTCCCGCCCCCCATCATCCATGGCATGGCCGAGCACAGCACAGCCGCCCATTCCAGCCCGTGGCCTGCTGCCTGTCTGCCGGACTGACTGACTGACTGACTGACTGACTGACTGACTGACTGACTGACTGACTGACTGACTGACTGACTGACTGACTGACCCTCCGCCCGCCCCCGCACCTCCTCTCCGTCGCTGCCTCGCCGTCGCCGCGTTGGCACCCCCGTTGTTGCTCCGCTGTGCCCGCGGACTCTCCCAGCTGCGCCGTCGTCCCTCCTTCCCACCGCGCTCGGCATTCCTCCGATGCCTGAGCACCCCGCCGCGATCCAGCACTGTACTCGAGCCGCTGCTGTTCTTCAGTGACCCTCTTCTCACTGCGCCCCTCCTCGCGTCTCGCACACAGCACAACACGCTAGCCATGGCCGAAGTTGACGCGCCGACGGGCTTCACGGCCGTCAACCCCACCTCTCCCAGTGCCGTGCAACTGGAGCCCGACCCATTGTCCGCGGCTGGCAACAAGAGAAAGAGGGACTCGAAGAGTATGCCCAAGTTCTATGCCGTGCGAACCGGCAAAACGCCAGGCATCTACCACACTTGGGCCGAATGTCTCGACCAAGTCCGTGGCTTTCCCAAGGCCATGTTCAAGTCGTTCGCATCGCTCAGTGACGCCGAAAGGTTTGTCAACAATGAGGGGGATGCGAGACCATCCAACGTCACCAAGTGGTACGGCGTCCGGGCGGGGAGGAACCCGGGCGTGTACACTAACTGGCAAGACGTGCTGGATCAAATCACGGGCTGGAAAGGTCCCAAGCACAAGGGCTTCAAGACCAGGACGGAGGCTGAGCAGTATGTGGCTGAAGGGCAAGCAGCGCTCGCTGCAGCCGCTGCAGACATACCGATCGGCAGCATTGAACAGGGCGAGCCAGCATTGAAAGCCATGAAGATGACCAAGAAGAAAGCGAACGGAATCAAGGAGGAAAGCCCTCCACTGTCTCTCAACCAAGGCGAGTACGAGCCGGGCGCTGCTCCACTACCGGACGATGCGGAAGACGGCTTCGATCGCTACCTCATACTAGACTCCACCACCGATGATGTACGCTACAAGACCCGAGAGGAAAGGGAAGCTTACAAATATCAAGCGGCGCGCCCTGTCAAGGACGCACCGATCAGAATATACACAGACGGAAGCTCGCTCTCGAACGGCAAGTCAACGGCCTGGGGCGGTGTGGGCGTCTACTTTGGGCACCAAGACCGACGAAACATCAGCGAGCCCTTGAGTGGTACCAAGCAAACGAATCAACGAGCAGAGTTGACTGCAATCATTCGCGCACTCGAAGTGGCACCCAAGGACAGGAAGATTGTCATTGTCAGCGACAGCAAGTATTCAATAGACTGCGTCACAGTATGGTTCCACAACTGGCAGCGAAATGGCTGGGTCAACACTTCGAAGAAGCCCGTGGAGAATAAAGATCTGATCCAGAAGATCTTGGACATGTTGGAGGAGCGGCTTCGTCTCAATGAACACCGGATCGAGGGCGAGGAGGACATATCCGCAACAGATAACCGAGCACACTGGGATCGTGGGCCTGGAGGGGTACGCTTTGAATGGGTGAAGGGTCACGACAAGGATGAAGGGAATAATGCCGCCGACGATCTCGCGACCGCTGGGGCGAGATCGGCTAGGGAGCTCGGAATGGATGTCGATCTGTCATCGCAGGAGTAGCGCTTCTCTGATTCTGCGAGTGTTCGAAAAGGAAGAGGATCCCGATCCAACCGAGAAGATGATCAATCGCCCACGACCGCTATGTTGGACTGAGATGATGTATGATAATGGTAATACTGGCCATGCCTTGTTGCTTTCAGTTCCACAGTCCACCGACAATCGAGGTCAGTGCGGTCAATGAATATACAGCAGGTAGTTCTTGGCAAACCCAGAACCATCACGACAACTACCTGTACAGTAGCGCCAGGAGATGGATTCACATGGTCAACGAGCTCTATCGAATGCGATCAAAACACTGGGGCGGCAGACTTTCCTTGGACGAAGATTGAGCTCTTTGAGCCTGGCGAACTCGTTTTCTCCAGCCTTAGTGAGGAGCAACGGGCGAGATCATCGCGCAGCATGCCGGCAGCGCACTGCCGACTTGCGAATCACCACGGGGTAGCTGGTTGCGTCAGGCGTAGCATCTAGCATGCTGGGGGAAGATGACTTGGTGTGGGTGCACCCGGCGAGCATCATCAGATACTGGGTGGGCTGAGAGCTGAATGAGATCAAACCTCGTGTTGACAGTGATTGGTTACAGGTTGCGATAGTCGTTGGCAGTCATGATACTAGGTACTGGAACCTCGGTGCCGCCAAACAGTCTCTGTGAGCATAAAATGAGTCTCTGTCCATCTCTGACGTCCTCTAGCACCAGCTCTAGGCCGCCTGTCTCGTGCCTTTACCATCTATGTTCGAAACCACCACCACGTCAGCTGATTTTAGTACGTTCCCGGCAGCTGACTCAAACGCCCACCGTCCTACTCATAGGTCAGAACACACGATCGTTGATGGAGCCTCGTCCGCAACTTACTGTCACGAGTGTCTCGCCATTCAAATATCCGCCAGCTCTGCTGCACATGTACAATATGGTTCCTGCGAAATCCTCTTCTGAACCAGTCCGCTCCGCCGGAGAGCTCTTGGTATCCATCACTCGCGCGCCGGCATACGCCCCCTCATGTCCGGGAACGCCATCGTGTTGAGCGAGTCTGTCTATCTGGCCCGCAGTCATCTCGGAAGGATACAAACCGGGCTGGATACTGTTCACGCGGATATGAAAGCCTTGCTGCGAGAATGCGGTGGACAACATCTTGACCAGATGCGTCACTGCCGCTTTACTCGTGGAGTACGCAAAGCTGCTTGCCAGGTACCGGCTGAGTCCTGCCACAGAAGATGTGACGATGATTTGAGAGTCCTGCGGAACGTTGCTCTGCTTGTTGCCAGCATCGAGGAGCTCCAGGAATGCCACGGCCGTGTAGAACACGCTGGTGTTATTGATATGCGCGGTTTGTGTAAAGTCGCTCATCTCGGGCTCGAACAGGGCATCCGCCCACTCTTTGATGGACTGCTTGCCTGCCACGGCTTTGGCATGAGCAGGACCCATTACTCCTGCATTAGCGAACAGGATATTGACGAAGCCCTGTTCCTGCTCGATTTGTTGAACGATCTTCTTCAAGGACTGTTTGTCTGATACATCGCCCACGAGAGGCTTGATGGTCCCATTCACGGCGGTCTTGGCTGCTTCTTTCAGCGTTTCCGCGCGACGACCAATAATATACACGGCTTTTGCTCCATTTGCGTCGAGAGCTCGCGCGGCGTATAAGCCTAGTCCAGAGCCGCCACCTGTGATGACTGCCACGAGGCCATTGACGTTCTGTTCGTGGATTAGCTTGGTCGGTTCGGCATGGATGAGCAGTTCATACAAAGATCTGGTCGATCTTGTTGGCTGCAGGCATGGTTGTCAATGGTGAAGGATGTGAGGATGAGAGGATGCACTTGAAGGCGCATCAGCTCCACAATGATTGTCTGATGCCAGAATGATCTTCCCTCGGATTACTGAAAATACTCGGCACATATGCCGTTCTCTTGAGCAGCATCACATCGCCAATGACGTGATGTCCCGCAGGCACGCGGCACGCGACATGCACTCAATTTTTGGCGGGGAGCTGTTCAGTCTGAAGCAATAGTGTTTTAGTAAGAGGGATTCGGTGCTTTCAGGTAGCTCCTGCTTAGCACCGTGTTGAGAGGTGCACGTGCTGTTAGTGGGACAGGCTTCGAGAACCTGAAGGCACACCGGCGAACCAGCAAGGATGACGCTCCATACAAAGTTTATAATTCACTTCACTGCGAAGCAGCCCGCCTGCTCGCGCCGTTTCCATCTTTACACTGTCTTCCCTTAAACCGCTGCATCCTCACTGTTGTATCGTCCATTGCTAGTCACCGTCGCAGCCTACACACCATGGACTCGGTTGTGGGCCTGACGGTCTGCCTCCAGCTGAAACAGCCTCACGACAATGTTTTGTACGGGCTCGTGAAAGACCTGGTCCCCAACTCGCATCTCACATTGACAAATGGTGAGGCACATATCGAAGTGCTCATCAGGACCTCGCTAACATGAAGCGCCGCAGTCTTATTTCCAGCGTCCAACACGCGGCTCGAGTACTTCAACGTGAATTCGGACGCTATCGCGGACTTGCAGGTCGTGGATCCCTCTGCCATCCAGCCCCAGCATGCTCATGCTCACGCCCGCCAACCGCCTCCACCCTTCGCATACCCACAGCCGCAACCAAACGGCCACGCAGCCGCTCCCTCGATGCACCAGCAGCTACCCGCTGCCTCCTCCCACGCGAATCGAATCGCCGAACTGCCCGCTCGCCATGCCTCCTCGCCCGCGCAGCAGATGCCAGCAGCCGCTTCGCCTCAGCGACACGCTCCCGCCTTTGTCGATCCTGCAATCCTCAGTTATGATACCTCATCACCCGTGCAGAAGCGGAGGGCATCTCGGCCAGCAGAAATGGAGACACCAATTAAAGCTATGCTTTCCAAAGCTGCTGCCAATCTGCCCAGCCCAAACTCGCCATTCATCGGAGATGTTGGAAAATCAAACGTTGTGCAAAAGCTGGCCGCGGCGAAACAAGCTGGGCCTGTACAAACGCAGCCTCCAGTACCGGTTGCTACGAAGCCAACGATAGCCCAGGCACTTGATCACAGCACGCAAGACCAGGCACTTGATAACAATGCAAAAAGAAAGTCGAAAAAGGGACAAAAGCCGAAGAAGCAAGCACCGGAAGCACCGCAATTTGTGGATCATCCACCGGTGATGAATGCCGAAGTCTCGAGGAACGGTAACGACATGGATGGGCAAGTGAAGAGAGGCAAAGGCTGGCGCAATACACCGCTTCTGCAGCCATCTTCGTCGTCGCTGGTACCACCAGACCAGGCGAACACCAAGAAGAGTCGACGCAAACAGAAGTTGGAGCAGCAAGAGGAGTTTGCGCAAGGAGACACTACGGACATCCAGGAGATGGGAGACTTCGATTTTGAATCTGAGCTCAAGAAGTTCGATAAAAAGCATGTCTTCGACCAGATCCGACATGTCGACACCACGCGCGAGGGAGATCGACTGGTCAGCCATAACAAGGCACGGCCAGGCACACATGGCGGGAAGAACTTGCATCCTACGGAGAATGTTCTGCCCACGAAGCCAGAAGCCAAGTACAACAGTGCTGAGCTCGATAGCTCCAGTGACGCAGATACAGAGCTTGGGTCTGGACTTGCGAATGGCAGATCCTCGTCCAAGCATTCGGTGTCACGAACAGGACTCCCAATGAACCGGCCCAGCAGGCAAAACAGCTCACACATTGATCCTCAAGCACGAGCATCACCTCATCCACTGGCGGCGTCCGTCAGTTCCGATCGCATTCGCGACAGATCTGCAGCCTCATTCGTGCACAAAGGTAAACAGGCTGCATCGCTAGCAACATCCTCACCACGACCAGATCGAGCAAACTCGCCACTCTCATCCATTTCCATGACAAAGCTCTCTTTGCAGGAACCACCGAAGCCCATTGAGCCTCATTTCGCCATACCCCCACACTCGGTTTGTCCGACGCTCCTCCCGGTGGCATTGGATAATTTGGAACTCGCGACTGTTTCCACATATCGTCTCAGCCACGAAGTTGTATCAGAGAATGCCGCCAGGAGCATCGCAGAATCGGCACTGTCTCTATCAGAACATCACAGTGGCCCGCGACGGCCATCGAGGACCAATACTTTGCGCGGCAGCATGACAGCCAGCATAGCGTCAAATAGCTCAACAGAGTCGACGGTTGTCATCCTGGCGGGAAATCACGGCATCGGCGCTCGGGCCCTGGCGGCTGCTCGCCACCTCCTGGGACGTAATCTGAAGGTCATCGCCGTCGAGGCGGCGTTTGAGTCTGCGGCAACGGAACATCCACCAGTGCGCACGCAGCGAGATGTCCTTCGTAAATTGACCTTGGCTGGTGCGAAACTGAAGCGCGGAGCCTGGCATAAGTGCCAACGTGCAATTAAGAATCTGACTGGCCCGCCTGTCGTCATCATCGATGCCCTTCTGGCGGGTGCGACGTATGAGAGTCTGGAAGACCCTAATGCTGAGTTCAGCGCCCGCATACAGCAAGAGACACGGGAAATGGTGGAGTGGGCGAATCGGAGTAGAGCACCGGTCTTGAGCGTGGGTTGCCCAAGTGGGACTTCTGGCGTTGACGGCGTGTCCACGATTGTGGAAGGAGAGCCGCTAGCTGTGCGCCCAGATCGAGTTCTTGCACTGGGGTTGCCCATGTCGGGATTGCTCAAGGCAATGGAGAATGGAGAGCAATGGAACGTGCACCTAGCGGACATTGGCATCAACATAGGATTGAAGCGTGATGACCAGGTCGTTTTCGGAGAGGCCTGGACGGTTGACCTCAAGTACGTCGACGGCGAACCACTCATGTTGTAAGGTTCGAATATCACATTAGCCACCCTTTCAGTAGCATAGCGTTTGGGTGGGAAGGTGGAAGATACCCGGAAAGCAATGCTGTTTTGTCCTCAGGACCACTTTGATCGTCTCCCTGGTCTAAACACGTGTGACCTGTTCTATATTCTGCCCTGCGTAAGAAATGCAAGTAGGTGCCCGGTTGCTTGCTGCAAAGCTCACCATGTAAGTTGCACATTCACTCGGCTGCGTTGTGGCAGGCACCCGCTGATGCCTGACAGTGCGTGACTTGCTCCTTCACTTGGTCTCCGACCCACTGCTCGACTTCATTTTCTCGCGTTTCCTTGACCATGGACATCCGCTACAACTGTCACGCCCAAACCACATCGCCTCTTGCTCGTCGGCCACACAGTTCGTTCGCATCACGCAGCGAGCTCCGTCCGATTGTGCCCAATCACGCGTCAAGATACAGACGTGTAGAACGACGCGATGGGCAAGCGCAAAGCCGACAACGCCACCGCAACCATGAAAGAGGTCCCGGCAACGCCAAACAAGAAGGCCAGGAAGACGGGCAGGGCCGTCAAGGAAGCAGGTGAGTTGTCTTCGTCTTCCTCTTCCCACTCCTCGACATCCGAGGACCAGACCTCGCATTCACCACCCACTTGCCATTGGCATCGCCGAGCCGACTCCGCTAGCGCCGGCCTGCCGAATTCACCCCCACCTTGTGTCATCCGCACGAGTCGGGTCTGCCTTGCACTGCCTTGCAGAACTGCTCGACAGTATCGATCATCTTTCCATATCCACTACCTACCAGCTGCGCCGGCCGAGTCTCCCTTGGTGGCAGCGCCTGTCTTCTCTTGCTTTTTCATTTGCAGTCATCAAAGTGCAGCCGCATGCGCTCGTTGCACCTTGGAGATCTGAAAAGCGCCATCCTCTGACATCATGCCTCCAGTCTACACGACAGCACAGAAGACTGCGCTCAATGAATTCACGAGCATTACGCAAGCCGACAGATCGACTGCGACCAAGGTCTTGAAACAGGCCAACTGGAGCGTCGGCTCGGCCGTCAACGCGTGAGTGATTTATGAGACCTGCTTGCGCGGGGCTTCCCGTGGCGGCAACATGGCCACTGTCCCACACTACCTCTGTGCGAACAGCTCGGCCTCGTCTTGCAATCGACTGACATGAATTTTCTCCACAGCTTCTTCAACAACCCCACCGGCGGCCGAGCCAACCCGATCCAGGATGCGCTCAATAAGCTCTTCAACGAGTATCGCGACCTGGCACCGACCGACTCCCCGGACGAGATCGGAATGGACGGCGCTTTCAAACTGTGCGAAGACATGCAAGTCAGTCTGGAAGATGTAGGCGCTCTCGTACTTTTTGAGCTAGTGCAGTCGCCCTCGCTGGGTAGTATCACGCGAGAGGGATGGGTCGATGGCTGGACGGATACGGGCGCAGACTCGGTCGCGAAAATGCGGAACGCGGTTCTGCAACGACGATCGGCCCTTCCGACCGATCGCGAGCTATTCAGGAATGTCTACAACCACACCTTCGTCTTGAACCTTCAAGATCGACAGAAAGCGCTCCTCCCGGAAATGGCCGCCGCGATGTGGGAGCTTCTGTTCAGAGCACCATCATTGGAGTGGAGAACAGCGAACACGCCGTGGTTGGATTGGTGGTTGGAGTACAACGAGAAGAAAGTCAAGAAGGCGGTCAACAAGGACCTCTGGAAGCAGACACTCAACTTCGCACAACAGACGCTGAAGGATGACACACTGAGTTTCTGGAGCGAGGAGAGCAGCTGGCCTAGCGTCATCGACGAATTCGTGAAATGGGTCAAGACGGAAAAGAGGACAGCACCCTCAAATGGCGATGCTATGGACCAGTCGTGAGATGATGTCGGCTTACATTCATGCGCACCGATACTAGATCCACGCAGTGAGGAACTCTCCCTGAGCGAGGGGATGTTTGCCTGCGGAGGTCGTCACTCGAGCGGAATTTGGACTTCAGAAAAGGTCTGGCCCTGATACGGGCGATTTCCTGTTTTCTCAGGTGTCACAGAACATGCAACAATGTGGCAGTCGGTTTCGATGTCTGCAGAATCGGAGTCCCACTCATCCGATGTATGGTTTCGCGCATGGCGAAAAGCGCAGCCAGGTGGGCATCGCTGGAGACGTGTTTCGCAACTGCTGCCGTTGGGCGCTACTTTTCGGAAAGGCCTTGGAGAAGGGCCTTGAGTCGTTGATGTCGAGATAGTCTAGCGTTCAGCGATTCGGAATCATCATGTTGCATTTTCACGAAGCCTCTACTGAGCACTGTACACGCCCGAGGCCTTCCAGAAAATTACAATTGCACACGCTATGCACGGAAAGCAGGAGCATGTTACACATGACATGATATCTGGCACGTAACGCAAGGGAACTCAACTGAACCGGCAAGGCTTGGTTTCTGAAAAAATGTTTGCCAGAAATGTCTACCTCCTATGAATACGCGTTCCACGACCCTTGGTGGAAATTCTTTCCTGATCACACTGTTTTTGGTTCTCTTCTGTATTTACATTATGTTCCTTTTCATCATCACACCATCTTTCCGGGGAAACAACCCCCCCAGCAATTCCAGGACAGGACAGACCCGGAACTCCAATGCCAAAAATAATAATAATAATCGAAATGAAACAACAAAACAGTTTCTTTCTTCTACAATTTCGACTTGGGCGTCGCTTCTGCCTCGACTTCGGCATACATTTCGTCGATGAGTTGTCTATACTTTTTGGCGGTTTGTGGTCGTTTCAATTTCAATCTGCAAAGCGAAAGGAAAAGAAAGATTAGTGGCTGCTCATGACGCATAACAATGAACCTCTTTCTCTCCCACATGGAGAGTATGGGAAAGGAAAGGCGGTGGGTGGACTTACGTGGGTGTGAGGAGTTCATTTTCAATGGTGAAAGGCTCCAACATCAATCTCAAAGCTCTGACGTTCTCGTAGCTGTTGAACTTGGCCTTTTTGCCGACCTTGGCGAGTTCGCGCAAGGCAGTGTTCTGCACCTTTTTCTCCGAAGCTGCGGCCTCGAGTGCTGGAAGGTCCGTTGGGGCGATTTTCTTGCCGAGCACCTTTTCGACCCATGCGGAGAAGAGATCGGGCTGGATGCCAAAGATTGCGACGAGGTTGGACTGGTTGCTGTCGCCGTGCACGTAGCCCTGCGCGAGGAAGGGAAGGTTGCCGAGATATACGTTTTCGATACGTTCGGGCGAGATATACTCTCCCTGCTGGAGCTTGAGGACGTTCTTTCTTCGGTCGATGATCTTGAAGCGGCCCAGTTCGTCGATTTCGCAGATATCTCCGGTCTTGAACCAGCCGTCTTCCGTGAAGGCTTTGGCGGTCTCTTCTTCGTTCTTGAAGTACTGCTTGAAAACAGTCGGGCCGCGGATCAGCAGCTCGCCACGTGGATTGGGCTTGTCGGTCGAGAGATATTCCATATCAGGCACATCGAGCAGACAAAGCTCGCTTGCAGTGGCGACTGCACCGCAATTGCCAGCGCTCAAGTCACCCTCGAGCTGGGCAAGCGCAATGGCATAGGTCTCGGTCAGCCCGTAACCCTGATAGAAGTTGTTGGCGAATACAACGCGCAAGAATTGCTGCAAGCTAGGGTCGATTGGTGAAGCGCCAGAAATCATCGTCGCAGCTCGATCGAGTCCGAGGGCTGCGGAGACCTTCTTTGCCCAGACACGATCGTACAAGAAGTGTCGGTTGGTGGCCTTTCCAGCTGGCTGCTTGATGTTGTTCAACTTCTTATCGACAATGTAGCGTGACATTGATCCGCGGAAACCAGGAGCTTCTACCGTGGCAGCCTTGATGGCACCACCAAATCTGTTGTACAGTCTCGGCACGGAAACGAACGCTGTTGGGCGAAGGAGCTTGAAATCCTCGACAAGTTCGAGGATATTACCGTGAAAGTATCCAATTGCGACACCCGCCCACAGGGAAGAGTGCTCAGTCACTCTTTGGAAAATATGTGCCAGTGGCAAGTACGAGCATATCGTATCGTTCGCTTGCGATCTGCTGATGCAAAGGGAGGCAGAGGCCGCGGCCACAGCATTCTTGTGGGTAAGAATAACGCCCTTCGGGTTGCCGGTCGTGCCGGAAGTGTAGTTGATGGTGACGGTGTCGTCTGGGCGTGGTGGATGGAATGATCGCGGGGATTTCAGGCCGATGGCCTCGACATCCGTGATCTGGTGAATCTGGACTCCATGCTGTGCGGCAAGGTCGTTCAGAATGTCCTTCTTCGAGGTGCCTGGCAGCTCGCCCTCGGTTGACAGTGGATCCAGCGAGATGACCAGCTTCAACGAAGGGCATCTCGGGGCGAGCTTCAACAGAGTCGGAATGTGCGAGATGGACGAGCAGACAGCAGTCAACTGGGCGTGGTTGATGATGTATTCAGTGGCATCCGGTCCCAGAGTGTCGTAGAGCGAAACGCTGAAAAGCGACTGCGACATGCAGGCAAGGTCGACAATCTGCCACTCGGGCCTGTTCTGGCACCACAACCCGACGCCGTACTGCCTGCCGTTGATACCGACCCGCTCGTGCAGGGCCACCAAACCGATTCCAAAGTTCTTCCTCCGCTCCTGGACTTGCGCATATGTCTGCCACACGTATGGACCCCAGGTCTGCTTCTTTGGATCGTACGGGCGGTGTCCCAGACATCGGTTGTTGGGCACTTTCTTGGCCGACTGCTCGAAGAACTCGTGGGCCGTGGTGATTTCGGGGTCGAGGGAGTGTAGAACGCCATCCTTTTGCCTCCAGTGTCGATACACCGCGCTTCGACCCTCTAACTTGCTGCCGGGGACGGAAACGGAGTATGGGGCGCCCACTGGGGGAGGCTGCACGAGCTCGGCGGCCTTATCGATTGCTATTTGGCTGGCCATGTCTGCGACAGTCTCGAGTGTGATTCCGCGGGTAGCTGCAGCTGTCGCACAAGATGCGGAGATGAAGTGCCTCTGCTGTTACACACTGTGCTTTCGTCAGCTCCAGGCACGTGGTGGCCCGCCGGGAAGATGCTTCATCACTGACAGAATGCAGGCAGCCGCAAGGATGACGAGGGCGTAGCGGTGCTCTAGGCACACGGGTGGAGGATAGAGACAAGAAACAGAAACAGCAGGCGAGTGGTGTGGAGGAGGACAGCGACAGAGAGGCGGGAGAAGAGGAAGAAGATGTGTGAGGCACTGGAGGCATCTGATAATGCAATTCTGTGCTGGGATCAGAGGCCGACTGCGAGCGTCGCGATTTGGCCGAGGCATCATGCAGATGGACACCACGCCTCGCCTTGGCGCATGTGGCCGATGCCCGCGCATCTCGCGTGTCCCGACATCATTTTCATCATCACCATCATTATCATCATCAATACCGCAAGCCGGGGCCGTTGGCGAAGGCGGTGTTGCGCTTCCTGTTTGCGCGCAGAGCAGAGCCGACGAAACGTCAACCAACCTCACGATCCCGGACCACCGCTTTCACATGCCATGCCATGCCTACCGCCTAGCCATGACGAGCAGCGCATGAACCGCCCGAAACCTTCGCCGTGCTCGCGGCGCATTCCGCCTCGGAGAAGCGGCGTGACCACATGCCACATGGCCTGCTTTGTCGCATTGTCGAGGCACGCGACGGCCAATCTCGTGGAACAAAGACGACCCATGCCACACACGTGTTCCAGAGTGGCCGCACCTCGATCGCGCTCGTGCTACTGCTGGCGGTGGAGTGATGAAGCACCAGCAGTGCATGTTCACACGAATTGCGACTAGAATATGAGACCACATCTTACGAAATCACCACCTCGGCATCGTCAACACCGCGTGGAAACGCGTATTGGAAGATGACCTCTGGGGGGCTTTGATACGGGGTATACCACACTCTTCTTCCAGACCGACGCCCTGCGCAATCCTGCTTGATCCATTCCGCGGACCTAGACGACTGGCTTTCCACCTGGCGCATCGGCACTCCCTGTCACGCCGCTGTTGTCTTGGCCCTGTCCTGGCTTCGTAGCTGCTTGCGCAAACGACTGCTCAAAGTCGGCGATGATGTCGTCGATGTGCTCAGTACCAACGGAAATACGGATGAGATCCTACAACAACGGTTAGCAAAATCTTCACTGTAAACCAGATACGTAACGCTCACCTCGGTGACACCACTGTTGACCTTCTCCTCGTCGCTGAGTTGCTCGTGCGTTGTGGTCCACGGGTGGATGGCAAGCGTCTTCGCATCACCAACGTTGGCGAGATTAGAGATGAGCTTGAAACCATCGACTACCTGGCTACCAGCAGCGCCTCCTCCGGTTACACCGAAGGACAGAACACCTCCAAAGCCTCGGGGCAGATATTTCCTCGCCAGTTGGTGGCTTGGGTGGCTCTCAAGACCCGGGTAGCTGACCCACGCGACATTCGGGTTGTTCTCCAGCCACGTTGCGAGCTTCAGTGCGTTCGACGCATGGCGCTCGCAACGCAGACTCAGAGTCTCCACACCGAGCAGCAATTGCTGTGCAGCAAAGGGGTTCAGTGCAGCTCCGAGATCACGAAGGATTTCCACTCGCAGACGGATGATGAACGTGATGGGTCCGAAAGTGTCCCAGAATCGAAGGCCGTGGTAGCCATGCGATGGCTCGCTCATCTGTGGGAAGCGCTTGCGAGCTGCTGGAGTTCCCCAGTCGAATTTGCCCGCATCAACCACAACACCTCCAATAGTTGTGCCATGGCCTCCGATCCACTTGGTAGCGCTGTGCACGATGATATCCGCGCCGTGATCGATTGGGCGAGCAAAGTAACCTCCAGCTCCAAAAGTGTTGTCCACCACGACTGGAATGCCAGCTTCGTGGGCGATCTTGACGATAGCCTCAAAATCTGGCACGTTGTACCTCGGGTTGCCAATGGTCTCCAGGTAGATCGCCTTAGTCTTGTCGTCGATCAAAGGCTTAAAGTCTTCTGGCTTGTCGCCATTCACCCACTTGGTCGTAATTCCCAAGCGAGGAAAGAACACCTTGAATTGGTTGTATGTGCCACCGTAGAGGTTCGAGGTCGAGATGATGTTGTCGCCAGCGTGTGCGAGAGCGGCAATGGTCATGAACTGAGCAGCTTGACCAGAAGAAGTGGCAAGAGCTGCGACTCCACCTTCCAAAGCTGCAATGCGTTTCTCGAGCACATCCACGGTCGGGTTCATGATACGGGAATAGATGTTGCCGAATTCCTTGAGGCCAAACAGCCTTGCGCCGTGGGCGGAATCATTAAATGTGAACGATGTCGTCGCGTAGATGGGAACTGCTCGCGACTTGGTTGTTGGATCCGGCTCTTGACCTGTTCATTTCATTGCCTCTTGTCAGTTCTGATTTCAAACAATTTCCAGCAGAATGGATCGAGAGATATCCGCGTACCTGCATGCAATTGCAAGGTCTCGAATCTCGGTTGCTGCTCTTGTCCAGCCATCTTTGATACGTGTTCCGTAAATAACTGAAGTCTGGATTTCGCCTTCTTTGGCATACAATGATACACAAGCCAGAGAGAGAGAAAAGGCGCACACAATCGACGTTTTTCCTCTCCCGATGGAAACGGAAAAGACGAGAGAGAGAGAGAGGGCGCAGCAGGGGAGTTGTACAAAGTTTTGTTGATTTGTTGATTTTGTGTGTGTGTCCCAGGCTCCCAGCATCATCAGTTCAACATTAGCCCCGCTGCAGCAGGAAGGTCCCCGCAGCAGCTCCTCGTCGAACCAGGGATGTGCACGACGGAATAGCTATGGCGTGCTCGCTAAGACCAGCTGTCAAGCCCTGTCAGTGCTCGTGCTAGACTGAAAGAGAAGTTGATCAAAGGTAATCTCCTGGGCCAGAATGCCGGATCCAATGGATGCGGACGAACATGGCTCATTAGCGTGCCGATTGCAGCGACCCCAGCACCATGGATGTGCGGGCTAGGTAACTTAGGTTTTGGTGCTTGGGATTCGCAAGAATGGCAGCATATCGCGTGCGTGTTGTATTGCCGGTGCACATGCCTCTGCTGCGAAGGCGACTGGCGTGTGCGGTATACTTGCTGTTGTGAAGATTCGCTGATGGATGAGCGGCACACGCGGCACTTCACAGAGCATGAAGTTGAAGTCTTCCTGAAGCGTTTCGCTCCAGCAACCATGTCTTCGTTCGGCTATAGAACCAGCCCAGCTGGCCTCCATGCGATGTGCGATCGCAGATCGCGGAAGGCAGTGACAGGGCACTTGCAGCGAAGTGCTCAAAGCATGAACATGTCAATGAGACAATCGGCCTCCCGCTGACAACACACAGGCTCACGTTACTTCATCAATAATACAGAAGGGTATCTCGCGGTCCTGTCTATCCTGTTCAAGGCAAGGTCTCTATCGTACAAAGCTCATATCAGACTCTTCGATGGTTGACTCGCTCAAGTCGTTCCGCTGGTGCCGGGCCTGCTGCTCGACGGCCGTATCAGAGCTGCGGTCGTGGTATCTGGAATCTGCACACTGGTGCTCTGTACGTGTCTGACAACGTGAATCTGTTCCCCTGTACTCTCGTAATGCGTTTCGCATGTCGTGGAAGTTGGCCGTTCCCCGGTCTCGTCGATCTCGTGCTTGAAAACTTCTTGTTGCACGTCCAACGTCGGTAATGATTGTTGGCCAACCCGAAGCGGGATCAGAACAATGTCGAAAATGCAGGGCGCATCGGCCTCTGGCACGAAATGTCGGCGTTTCTGCCCGCCAATGAGCCAAGAATCGTCCTCGCTCTCGACGTGTACTACGAAGTTCTTTCGCTCATCTTCGCCATGTATCCTAAATGTGGGAACATGGGGGAAAACCTCCTTGGCACTCCAACACGACGTGTGCCTCACCCAAACCTTTGCTGTCACGGCCTCTCCAAGAGCGAGGATTTTGGGCTCTGGCATTGGCTCTTCCATGTTCGCAAGCTCCAGAGCAGTACTAAAGACCATGTCGACATTCGGTACGTCGACAGAAATGGTGATACGCTGTGGCTCTGGCGCATTTGTACGCTTAAGCGCGAGGACCTTGTGATTCTCGTGCCATGTGCGGAGCCAGGCCTCCAATGGGCCTCTCTGCTCCGCAGGCAGGGTAGCGACAAGTTCAGGCCAGCCAACAGACTCGAAATCGATCACTTGGCTCTCACCAAGGAGAGCCCACACTTCGAGATCTGAGCCGATTATGCTTTGGCGGGCCCGGTCGAGCAGCAACGGAACGAGCAAGCGTCGATATTGACCGAACACGCTCTGTCGTATATCGACAGTGAACAAATGTTCCAGGCGGGCCAAAAAGAGTTCATCAATTGCTTCATACTGTACCTTGAACGCGAGGGCGGCGTCGCGCTTGAGAACCTTTTGTTCTGAGTTGTGCTTCCTGGTGATCTTGTAGAGCAGTTTCACGGGCTGTGACTCAAATGCAGGCAATGGCAAGGGCAACGAAGGCGGTGCCTCCACGCCGAACAATGGGGAATCGTCAAGCTCCGCGTCAAGTATGATCAACGGCGTCTGTGAGGTTGTTCGCACTGTAAAGCTCGAGTACAGTTTGTCGAGCTGAAACGCATCGTGTACATCAACGTCGAGCGGCAGCTCATTTGCCAGCTTCGTCGGGAGGTTCATCGCAAAAGTGCCGCTCGGAGTTGTGTATTGTAGCTCCATCCGGAACATCACTTCTTTGGTAGGTTGTTCGGTAGTGTATGGCACAAGCACCTCAGCAGTACAATCCGCAGCCAGAGCCCTGAGAATAAGGTGTCCGGCTTTAGCGACAGCTGTGCTATCTCGCTCGATACTGCAGAGAGATGCGTCTGCAAGGTGGAGGCGCAGCCCTGCTGTTGCGGGTTTTAGTCTGATGTCAACGCTGGTGATTGAATTCTGCCCAGCATGCAAAGCGATCTCCAAGTGCCGCGGCTTGTCAATGTGAGTGTGCCGGGCTCTCTTAATCGTCGCGCAGAAAGCCTGTGCCCGGGGATACAAGAACACGAAAGCAGGTGGCTTAGTAGTATCCCTGATCGTTGTGGTAGGCTCAATCACAGTGATCCCCAAGGGCGTCGGCTCTGGCGTTGCCCGTAAGTGCTCTACGAATCGCAGCTGCTTGACTCTCAATTCGACTGTATCAATGAGATATGGGCCGTACGCGATAGTCCGCGATAAGAGTTGTATTGTGTTCTTCCCGGGCTGCAGCTCGATCTGTTCAGCGTTTTCGAGCCATACTTCTTGTGTAGGATCATCTACGTTGATCAGGCGTACTCGGGCTTCATCGAAGGCGACGGTGTCGTCAAGGAAATGAGAGATGCTCAGGGACAATCTCAGTGCATCGGTCTCCAGGTCATGACTTACGATGCGATGCATTTCGACGTCGCCAAAGAAGTCCTTTAGTGGGTGGACATCTTCAGCTTCAAGATCAGCCGCCGCCGCAATCGCGTCCTGGAAGCTGCCACTTATACCAGAGTCGTTGACATTGGTGGCGATCCGGTTGCCAGAGAAGACGAGCGACTTGCTTGTCTTCCGACGCCGGACAATTTGGCTCAGCCATGCCAGGGTTGCACGCACAAAGTCCTGCTTTCTGCCTAACTGCTTGAGGCAAAATGCGTAGATGCGCAGCCTCTCCAGACTTAATTTGTCCCAACCAGCATGTGCTTCTTGGGGCGCAATACGCTCGAGGTATGTCGTGGCGCTCAACCAATCGTCCTGTTGGCACTTCAACATCGCCAAATCACCCAGCAACTTTTCCACTGAATTCTGCTGAGTCGCTGCGCCAAAATGCTTGATGGCCCGACCTGTCAAGTGCTCGTATACTCGCTGAAAGTCTCGCTCATTGCGCATTACTGCCTTCAGTGAGGGGCTCAGAACGTCCACAGGCAGGCTTGTGGAATCAGCGTCAACCGCATGGGCCATATCATTGATTGCTTGCTGTTCATGTGGGTGATCTCGCAGGTGGTTCGCAAGTGTTGCACCGGCACGCCAACCACATGTGCGTGCGAGCTGCGTCAGCACCCGTCGTTGCATCATGATCAATTCTGCCCGATACGTCGCCAGATCCGCCTGACCTGGAAGACCGCCATGTGCGGAAGGGTCGACGCCAGTGCTGGTTGCGGGTCGGAAAGGGTTCCCGGAGATTGGTTGCCTGCTCTGAGGACGGGTTAGCTCCACCGCCGCTTGAGCGTCAGGTAGACTGGACGTCCTCTGCGGGTGGGTGTTTGCGCCAATGCCAGTGCTCGTTGCTGGCCTACGCATACTGCCATTGGAGGTTCGATGTGACCCCTTGTCGATGACATCTGTGAGTGCAGGTGCTGCGGTCTCAGTGAGGACTTGAGCTCCTACTGCCCAAGTCCACGAGCAGACGATATACTCTGCCTCCAAGGATGAAACTTTGCCACGGGCTTGATCCTGTCTGAGCGCTCGTGCTGCCATGTGAATGAAGCTTGAAGCCCGCCAACACACCTCTGCAGTCAGAACCAGATCTTCGCCACCCTCTTTTACATTCTGCTCTAAGCGTGCATGTTGTGCGTTTGCAAGACGCAGTAACAGAGCCTTTTGTCGGTGGAAGATGTAGCACATAAAGTCGAATACGGATATACTGCTCCGGAGGATACCGTCCCGATAGTCTTTGCTGAAGAGGAGCTCTGCGTCGTGCTTGTCGTGGATACGCTCGTCATGATCTCCATTACGCTTGTCATTGGACGGCCCTTGGATTCTTCGTTGAATGTCAGATGTATAGTCTGAAAAGCTAGTCGCTGTTCCTTGAGCCTCTCCAGTGGCCAATTCGCGCAGAACAACCTCAAGTCCAATTGAGAGCTCGTCGTAGATTGCCAGAGCATCTTCCACGAGACCTATGCTCTCCAATGCCATGGCTAAACCTTCCTTGTGGATGAAAAAGGTACAAAAGTTCCAGCCAGGCAGTGACTTCCGAGCCTCCTGCTCCGCAATATCAGCTTCATACTGCCGGACTCGCCTGTCAAAGGGTCCGAGAATGAGAGACTTGAGCTTGGAAATGAGATCGCTCCAGGCGTTTTCTCGCTCCTGCGGGGTTTCATCATACGTCTGCGCGACCGCTGGTGTGGGCAGCAAGTCGGCCGGCGCTTCTTTCTTCACGATGCGGATCTGAGCCACGCGGTCGACTCCAGACTTGCCTGTATCGTTGAAATCGGCACGCACCCTATCAAAGACGGTTCGCGTACTCTTGCCAATGAGCTTGTTGCCACTCTTTCTCTCTTTGAGGTCATCCGGGTCTCTACTGCTCTCCCTCCATCGTGGCTCGCTGGCCGCCACAGTTTCTGGCACCACCACATGCAAGATGAGCCATTCGTGTGCGTCGTGGTCCTGCTTGCCCTCTGGTTGCGCGACCTCCTTCACCCATTCGCGTATCCGCTTGCGGTCGATTGCTTTGTAGGTGTCGCTGTCATCGCTTCTCAACACATAGAGTTTGAGATACGGACTGGTCCTGAAGCCTGGTATCTGGTGCCTTCGTTCTTTGCCCGTCTTCCCGCCTCCTGTGGCAATGTCTAAGCTGTGCTGAGGCCCATCAGCATCGCCTCTGCGCGACGTAGGTCGCAAAGTAACTTCGGTCTGTTCGTCGGGCACGAAGTCCAGGTGCAGGGACTTGATCTGGCGCAGTGGTCGAGGCGGTGAATGCCAGTTGAGGTTTCGCAGCGGTAGTCTGGCGGCAATGTCGCGCGATACTAAGGGGAATACTCCAGATTCGTCATGATACTCGACTGCAGGGCAGGCTCAGCGACTGTCTTTGTCCGTCGCGCACTTCTGTGCATGTGCATTGTGACACAGCGGAGTAATGGGTTGCGTACCGGTAACCTTGGAGCTCGACGACATATCCACTCCTGAATCGTCTCGCGCTCTGCTCGCCCTGCAACATGGTGCTGACGGGCGGAAGCTGCCGATTTTACGTCGTCATCGCGAGGCGAGCCAATAGTGGAGGCGTGGGCGAGGGCGGGTGGCCAGAGATGCGGCTGTCAATTGAGCAATTGTCGGGTGCGGTTGAGTGACCTTCGGCTTTCGGCGATTGGCTCACTGCCGACACAAACATTGCCTCACCTCACCACCTCTCAACTCTCTCCCGACGACCACCGACACCACCACACTCGAACCACGCACAATGCGGCCCGCACTGAGACTATTGGTAGGACGGAAGAGCTAGAGCATCTGGATCGCGGCTGAATGGCATGCAGAACACAACCCCGACCCTTCAGGGCGGTGCTGGACTATGGAAATCTGGTGCTCCGGGCACACACGTATGGCGACAGCCGGTCAAGGTGGACAGCTACAAGAGTCCATACGGTCCTCAGTATGGCATTGCCACCGGTGCGATGGACCTCATGCGCAAGGCTGACAATCTACAGGTACAAGGTCAAACCACACGTCTTCGGTGTTGATGCAGGCAAGGGCTACTACTAGTACGTTTACGCCATCACCTCGCACGGCGCATACTATATTCCAGCCGCAATAGGACAACACTGACGCGCTGTACAGTGGCACACTGGCAGCTGGCTTCGGCGTGGCAGCTGGGACATTCGCAATCATGTTCTTCGACGAGGTGCCAAAGGTCAAGCAAGACATTTTGGAGAAGGTTCCATTCCTTGCCAGCTTCTACCACAAGGAGATTCCGCCGGAGGACAACCCATTCTAGGTGCAATGCAACCACGATGCAGCGTTTGCGAGACCGGAGCACGATAGATGTAAATAAGAGCACGGGCACTGTATTCTAAGAAGTTTCATTGACACGCTTATCATCATGTTCCTCGCATTGTGGCCTACAGATGTTTCGTGATACTTTGCTCGGTCCTGCTGGTAAGTTTGAATTCTCGGATGGTAGCTGACGATGCGAATAACATACAGCATCACTAGCTGGTCAGGGTCGATGGGAAGTGCAGAGGTCCAAGATACCGCATGTTCAAGTTATATTCATGGAACGAGGACGTCAATCATTTTCACAACAATTACGGGAAGAGGGTCAGCAACATTTCTCCGAAACGGAGCACGATCTCAAGCTTTGGCCACCTCAGGTCCACACCTATCAATTCTGTCTCCGTTGCACGTCCTCGCTGCAAACATATCTCAAAGACTCCAGAACATCTCTGACACTTACGGCTGCGTGTCGCATTATTCTCATTGTCAAGATCACCGGCTTATCAGACCTCCGGATCAACGCAGCCCGCGGCGTCCACTGGCGGTTGCGAATATCCATAGACCGACCACCATTTCACTGCGAGGAACCTGCATGAAGAACATATTCATCCACGACTCTGTGCAATCAAGCTCCGCTCGGAACCGAGCAGTCCGAAGCCGCACGGGCAGCCGATCCGTTAATACTGGATTGAACATGACCTGCTTTGGCTCTTCTTCAGATGTCCCCGGCAGTACACCTCACTCTCCGTCCGATACAGGGGTCAGCAACTGGCGTCCCGGAACTCGCTTCACTATTGTTGGTGCCCAGGAAGCTGATTCCGGGCTCGAGTGGTCGTTGTGTTCAAGTAGGGAGAGATCGCGTGTTCTCGGCACGAAGGCTAGGAACATTTTCTTGAGGAGTGTTGGATAATGGGGTTCTATTGTTGTGAGAAGCGCTGAACACGAAGAAGATCTTTCATTTCGAGGTGCATTAAGATGCTCTCTAGTAGTTCAACGGTTGCGAACGATCGTGTCTTCGACCGAAGAGTGCGGTGCAGAGTACTTGGGCAATCCTCGCATAAAGCCCCGCGCTCTGGGTGGGTGCGGCTTGCTTATCAAGAAACATGCGTGGCAGGCACTGGCCATATACATCATATCACGCCCATCCCACAAACGAAACCACAGACTGGGCGATGCGCACGCTTGTGACTCGGCGAGTGTGCTCATTGTAGCGGGGCGACATGCCAAGATCGTGAATTCCGCTCAAGCCATTGGCTGAGTGCTTCACATCGCGACTGTACTCGCGAAGCGATGAAGCGATCTCAACGAATGCAGAGACAAGTATGCAGTCGGCTGATGCCAAAGGTGAGGTGGATGGAGTGCGAGGCCTGATGAACTGCGCTCGGAATGCAGCCGGCCGTTCCGCCCCATGTGAAGACCCCTCCCCCCACTCCACCTCGTCATCGGTGCTGGAATCCCGACCTGGAGCTCCACTGCTCTCTCGTCTTCGCAAACTTGGCGTCAAAAAAACGCGCTCTGAATCGAACTTGGTTCAGTCACTACCGCCATCATGTTCAAAAAGAAGCCTATGATCAAGCCACAGGCTCCTATGCGATCTTCTGACCGTCGCAAGCTCGCCGACCAGATCATCAAGGACTTCGACCTAGGCAGTAACACCGCCGACGATGAAACACCCGAACAGAAAGCAGAAGCGACCGCTGCTCACAGTGCGCTGCGATCCTCGCTTCTTCCAGAGAACACGCAGTCGGCGACGTTCAAGCGGCCGGAAGCGCAGCAAGCTTCAGGCACTCTGTATGTTGGTAGCCACGATGGCGAAGAGTCGAGGATACTGTGGTTTCAGGTGGAGGGACAGATGATACCCTCTGTTTACACGCTTTGGCGTCATCCCGGCATCGTTCCCTTGCTGCACACGCCAGACATTGTTGTCAAGAAACTACAAGGCGGTGCAGATTTGATGGTTCCAGGCTTGTTCGGTGGGCCGCCGTTCCCTCCTCGCGCCAAAAAGGGTGCCGTGGTGGCCATAGCGGCGCTCGAACGACCCTCCATACCTGTAGCAGTAGGAGTGTGTATCATTGACGTCTGTGAACTGCAGAAGGTAAGAGGTGAGAAAGGGAAGGCCGTAGAGCATATGCACTGCTTTGGAGATGAGGTATGGACTTGGGGCCATCTGGGGAAGCCTGGACAACATCCTCCAGAAGAGATTGAAGGGTGGGCCAAGATTCTCCAGAATCGAGGACTACTGGAACAAGTAGCAGAACTCGACCTGGAGGACCAATACGAAGCAGGTGGGGTAGCCTTGGAGAACCCTGCAGCCAGCGGCGGCGCCACTATTGAGGCTTCCCCCGCGCCTGCGAACGACGAGGAATCCGGGCAAAGTGTAGAAGCCAAAGAATTGTCGCAGAAAGAGATCGATGAGGCCTTTCGGAACGCCTTTCTCTTCGGCATCAATCACTACAAAAGCTCCAATCCCAACGCGAAGAACTACGGACTGGACTTTCCACTAACGCAAACGGTTATTATGTCGACGTTGGTACAACCATTCCTACCGGCGTATACACCTGAGCAAGCTCAGCAACTACAGATCAAAAAGACTTCCTGGAAGAACATCAAGAAGTTTGTGAAAAGCCTGGACAAATCCAAGATAGTAAAATCGAAGGACAAAGATGGGAACGAGACGACAATAATCGATGTTGATTTCGAGGATGCGGCGGTCATCAACTTCAAGCCATATCGATTGCCGAAGAAAGAGACCACGAATGGCACGTCTGTAGGTCGAGGAGAGGCAGGAAGTACAAAAGTCGATGTTGGCGACGACTCTATCGGGCAGAAGCTGCAGGTTATCTCATCCTACAAACCATCTACCCAATTACAGCCCCTCTTCGACGCAGCATCTGGTCAAAAACAACATTACACATCTCCGGAGGTGCGCGAGCTCGTCACGGCATATCTTGAACAGGAGAACCTCATATCCGAGACGAACAAGAGGCTAGTAAAACTCAATCCGGTCCTTGCCAACGCCGTCTTTGATGGCTCTGGCTCACTTGACAAGGAAGTACTCGCCAAAGGCGCCGTGCCTCGAGATGCGCTCGTTGATCGCGTGCTGCATGGAATGGCGCAGCAGCACACGATCATCCGACAGGGAATGGACCCGGCAAGCATGAAAGCCAAGAGCGGCGCTGCACCAAAAGTGCACATTACACTGGAGACCAGAAGCGGTAACAAGACCGTGACAAAAGTTTCTGGCCTCGAGGTCTACCACGTGAATCCAAGACCATTGGCGGACGAGTTGAGGAAGACATGTGCTGGCAGCACAAGTGTTGAACCACTCGCTGGTGCCGCTAAGAAGAATGAGAAGGAGGTTCTAGAGGTAATGATTCAGGGACCACAGAGAGATGCAGTCGTCAAAGCACTCGAGCGGAGAGGAGTCGACAAGCGATGGGTGGAAGTGCTTGACAAGACAAAAGGGAAGAAGCGGTGAACTCGGTTTGTCGTTGTTGGACACCGGCAACGTTGCACGCTGGACGTTCGCCGCTTGGTATGCCGTCCTACGACTGTTATTGTGACTATCCTAGCATGCATGAAATGGCGGAACAGGCAAGGACACGGCAGAAACCAGCACATGTGTAATCAGGAGTCTGACACGTCTCGACCCCGGTGCTAGGATTCTGCACGCTACGTCGATGTCTAACCAACGTGTGGCTGGCTTCGGTCCTGATTTGCGTGACCACGGCGGCCACAACGGGTACTACGTAGCCGCAAGAACGATCTTCAATCCAGTTTTGGTGCAGCGCGTTGGCTTCGTTTCCGGTTCGACTGCAAGTGACTACTGGGTCCATCCATGGCGGCACATCAAAACCGGTGTGGCGGCTTCGCGGAGGTTACCAGGTGGCAGGCGGCACAAACCTGACGATGAGGTCGGTTCGTTGTGCCGAAGCAGTGACTGGTTCTAGCCCATGGCGCAATCGCCGCGCGGTGCAATTGTCATCGCGAGTCGAACTCTAGCAGACGCAGCTCCGAGTCAGTAGTTTCTAGCATGTGTCGTTGGCAACCTACCACGCAACGCGCGTACCCGGCCTGTCTGTGCGGTGGCTCGGATGGTCTTGAAACCGGACCATCATAGGCCTCGGTATATCTTTCGATGCTCGAATTGGCTTCGAGGAGCCTGGTTGTAGGAGGAGCTCGTGTTTTCCACGTCAGCTCTGTTCCGCGGCCGGACGCCGCTGGGACATCCCGCAAACTTCAGATGCCTCCTGCAGCGTGGTCTGTGCCCCTCTCGTTGATTCGCCAATCAGCATTGGCCGCGGAAAGCGTGCGGCTTCTTCAGCATGCTATGGTCTGGCAGTGCAGTACGCTCTCACATGCTTTCATCGTTTGGTTTGGCTGCGCATGCGGCTTGTGCGGTGTACTGACGATGGCTGGCCACCACCTTTTAATGCGGCATTCCCGTCGCTGTGCGCGCTGTCCAACTGTCTTCTCTCCTCGGTGTCCGTTCATCAGTCGTCGTCATCAGTCCAGGCTTCACAGTTTAGCATTTCCCACGAGCATGACCACCCCGACTGGTCTCCAAACGTATCATTGAGTCACGCATTGAACCTGCCGAAGCCCGGAGCAGAGCAGCATCCGCCGGTGGCTCTTGTGAGCGTGAACGAAGTCGAATCGGACCAATTCGCCGGGGGCAGCCATCGATCACTATTACATGTACCTCGGACCGTCGCCTCCAAGCACGACAACCACTCCGAAAGGATCCAGAAAACTGGCTCTGTCGCCTACGAGCACGCCAGGCACAATAATGGCGGTGATGGGCAACGGAACCGCCAAGACCAGGGACCTGGAGGAAAGTCAAAGCTCGACTTCTTCGCCCATTTTACCCGTCTACTACCGAGACTTCGACGATGATGATGACGAGGCGTCTTTGGATCACTGCTCCGCGGAGCGCTCGCCACGGCGGTCGACTGTTGTTGACCATGTATTTTCATTCCTGGGCATGACATCGCGGCAACGAAGACGGAGTAAAGATTACGACCAGTATCACTGTGGCCTGCGGAACGATGTCTTGGTCGAAGAAAAGCTCAAGCCAAGCCCGGTGATGAGGGAAGGACCAAGACGTCGCCGAACATTGGCAGGCTCGATCAGAAGAGGATGCCTGACGCTTTCAGTCGTAGTGTTGATGTTTTTGTAAGTTGACCTACGACGATGCCTACAACCCTACTAACTTCCTGCAGTGGCATTCTTCACATATTACAAGCGGTTGTAGGGCGAGCGCACCTGCTCTGGAATCTTGAAATCGACAACATTTCCTTCCCCGAATGGGGTCTTCCTGGACAATCTGGCGAAGGCCTTGCCAACTACCCAACCGATGCGACAAGAGATGTACTTCCCATCCGATGCCATTCTCACAACGACTATTGGCGAAGGGTCCCGCTGTACGATGCACTGCACTGGGGCTGCACCGGCGTCGAAGCAGACGTATGGCTATTCGATGAAGAACTGTATGTTGGCCATAATACTGCCGCGCTCACCGAGAATCGGACGTTTCGCAACTTATACGTCAACCCCATCGTCGAGTTGCTCGATGCGATGAACCCTCAATCCGCGTTTGGCAACACCACTGGACATGGAGTATTCGATGCCGATCCCGAGCAAAGTCTCACCCTTCTCGTCGACTTCAAAACGGAAGGCCGTGAAACATACCCGCACGTGCGCAGCCAGCTGTCTGCTTTGCGTGAAAAGGACTACCTCTCCTACCACGACGGAGAGCGATTCCACAAACGCGCGGTGACAGTGGTCGGCACCGGCAACACCCCATTCGACATGGTAGTTGGGGAGACCGACCGGCGCGAAATCTTCTTCGACGCACCTCTGGATCGAATGTGGGAGCCTGAGCGGGAGTCTGATGCACAAAGCCTCGGGATCGACCAAAGCATAGCTTTCTCCAACGCAGGCGGTCAAGGAACCGTCGGGACTGGCATTGTGACTTCTGCGGACGACTTCAATTCCACCAACTCATGGTATGCAAGCGTCTCTTTCGCGAGAACAATAGGTTTCGTTTGGGCAGGTCAATTGTCTGAGTCCCAGCTCAACAAGATTCGGGGCCAGATCAGAGGAGCGAAGCGGAGAGGTTTGCATGTGCGGTACTGGGATACGCCGAGTTGGCCTGTAAGCGTTCGAAACCATGTTTGGGATACGCTGATGCGAGAGGGCGCTGATATATTGAATGGCGACGATTTGAAAGGTATGGCGGTGGAGAATTGGAGAGCGCGGGTACACGGTTTCTGGTAGAAGCATCTAGAGCGATGGACGGACGAGAGCGATGAACACTGATGTTTCGAATTTTCAGCGGAGATACCCCTATAGCAATTACTACGCGGCTTGCGGCTTACAAGCACTGGATAGAAAGCAATCATACTGGTATGAATGACTACACGTGGCCGAGTGGCTCACGGAGCCCGATCCACGGCGTTCTGTACATAATCCTTGTTTCCTCCGAGCCCACTTGTCTGGCGATGACGAGATTCTCCTCGATGCTGCGCACTGGCTATACGGCGTGAGATTCCGCATGTACGACTCGGTGCAGCTTTGGTCAAGAATGTCAACTCATCTCGTGCTCCCTATGCCGCCAAGCTCGGCGGCTTTGGTGCATTTTGGAATGCATGGCCTTCAGTGCCAACCGTGTCTCCCTCCATCATGATGCTTCAGCCCATTACACTCAATTGGACCTCTTCAGTCGCCGACTACGCTTTCCTCCTCTGCCGGAGCCTCGTTGATCGCATCATGATCTTCTTCTTCATGCGCCTGTGGCTCAACATCAACCTCCTCGTCATCCTCGATGTCGTCTTCCATTTCGTCCTCGGCCACAATGGCATTACTCTTTGGACCAGCTTTTGACTTCTTGCCGGTCCCGTTTGCAACGGCTCTAGCCTTCGGTTTTGCCTTGCCCTTCGCAGCAGCTTTCTTCTCCAGATTGGGCTTCTCAAAATATGCTACAACCTCTTTGAAGTTGGGCCCAAGCTTGGCTTTGTTGCGCTCCACGCGCTTCCGTGTGGCCTGGTCCGCTAAGACGCCAGCGGCATCAGCTTGTACAATCTTGCCTGTCAAGATGCATAGCTTTTGTTCGACAATCAGAGGCTTCGCAAGCTTGGCATCTCGAGCTTGTTGCGACGTTTGTATCTGTAGGTCCTCGTCTTCGTCTTCAGACGCAGAGAGAGGATCATCGTCGACGGGGTCTGCATCCACGTCCATTTCATCGTCCTCTTTTGAGTGGTCGTCCAGTTTCTTGCGGCTCAATTTCGCGAAGTCCCTTTCCAGCGCAGAAAAGGTGTTCAGTACGGCTTTCTCATGGTCTGAATCCAAATCCATGATCAACACCGTATAGTCCTCGCTGACGCCGGGCTTTGCTTTCACTGTGCGAAGTATAGCACCAGATGTGTGCAAGTCCAACAAACATCCAGTCATCGAAAAGCACACTTGTTCGGTCGCTTTCCTTCCATCAAGTACCATCATGATGTTGGTAACGTATGTGTCTCGTCGAAGGCACAGAGGCTCCAGATCATCCAGTTCCGAGCCTGCACCAACCCTGACAGCTGTCGCCAACGCAGACAACTTCCAACGGAAATAGAACAAGGCGGCCTCTGCAGCTCTCGCAGCGATGCTGTCCTCGAGCGCCGCCTCTTCAGGATCAGGAGCCGGTCCAGTCGAGTGCACAGCGAGTTGCAGCAAGTCAATGATGAAGTCAATGGCACCATTATATGCCTTGTCCGGATCGGTATTGCTGGCTGCGAGGTTGCTATCCTCGAGAGGTGCTATGGGGCTCGAGATCGTGGCAAGGTGCACGATCCGTAGTAGGTTGTTACTGAGTGCCACCAGTTCTTCTCGCGGAGACGCCCCACGGACAGTCAGTGTGGTAATATTGAGCAACTCCACAAGGTTGCTAACCACATCCTCCCACAAGCCGGACAACTTCTCCAATGCAGTATCGTCGAGGTCTCCGTAGGATTTGGCATGCAGTATGGCATGTGTCGCCGGGCCAAGCACTTCATCGGTGCCGTGTGACATGAATTGCTTTCGAAGGTCATCGAGCAGTGCACCGTTGATGGTAGGGTCGGCCCGCAAGCTTTGTAGAGCAGGAATTGCAAAGACACCTTCTAAGCGGAGAACGGCAGCCGCGGTGCCCGGGGCATCACCAAACTTCCTCAACAATCTGGGCAAGATGTCTGTCAAGTGCCGCACAGACTCTTCAAGCTCATCTTGCAGCTCTTCTTTTTGTTTCTTCGTGAGCTTGCCCTTCGTGTGATGGCTGTGCTGCTCCGCGAGATCGCCGAGTGTCCTCTTCACCGAGGCGTTGAGCACTTCCAACAAGATGAGCTCCTCCTTCTCGCTGAGTATGCACTCGGCCTTCAGCTGAGAGAGCGCATCGTCAGCAGGCCCGTTGGCCTTGGCGTGCGAGTGATCGAAGAGCAAAAAGCCCGCGAGAGCCTGCCAAGTCTGCAGCTCATCAATCTTGTCATAAAGGGCATTGATAGCCAGCGTAAATCGGGATTCAGTGCCCGCGACGTTGATCATGAGACTGCCATCAGTGCCACTCCGCTCGAATTGACTTGACCCTGGGTCTTCACTGTCGTACGATTGGAGCATCTCGGTCAAACATTTGAGCTTCAACCAGGTCAGCCGTGGGGCTTCGAAGTTCTCCTCGCTGACTTCCGGCAAATTCTCCGTGAGACTTTCAATACCACCGATGTCGTCCACTTTAGCATTGAATAGATCTTTGACGTTTTCCGAGAAGAACCCTGCGACTGCTCTGCGCACCTTCGTTTCGTCGTGGAAGATGAGCCGACCGATGGCATCGATATCGTCTGGCTCGAGTAAGTCGTTCTCTCGCAGCATATCTAGTAGCTCAATACCAGCGATTCGCACGCTCAAGTCAGCATCAGAAGTCCCCACTTCTACAAGCCTTTGGCGGAATTTCTCAGTAAACGTTCTCAACCCTCCAAGCTTATTGGTGTCCTGGTAGAAGCGCTTCAGTTGTTCGACAACTTCGTGTCTGCACGAGGCTTGCGAATCGCTGAGCACCCAGCCCAGGTAGCGCAGATGATTCCCGTCGAAGAAATGTTCCGGACGAGCCATGATCCAGTCACCCAGCGCTCCTATACATTCTCGACGGATCATCGGGTCTACATCACGATAGCGATGAATGAATATGGCATCGAACCAGTCTTTCAGCAATGCCTCCATGTACTCGAGATCGAGCGTGGCCTGTCTGGCCTTCTCTTCGAATTCCTTGACCCGCGCTTTATTGACTCTGGCTTTCTTCTGCTCCGCAGCCACTTGCCGCTGGTATGTCGGCGCCTGTTTGGCCAGCTCTTTGGCGATGTCGCACATGGCTGAGATGACACTTAACGAGAAGACGGTCGCTGTGTGTCTGAACGATCGATCGGACGCAGACGACATGGTTGAGAACCATACACTGATGTTTTCCAGCAGATCCGGATTCGCGATCAGGATGCCCGCGGCTGAGATGGACTTGATCAGTTGCTGCATGAAGAGCGTGAGGTTCTGTCGAAATGCTACGCCGCTCTTGCCTTTCCCAATCAGAGGGTAGTCGGTGGGTTTTGTGGCCTGATGCTCCGTTTGCAGATCACGCAGCTTTTCCGTGGCTCCATCTGGATCCTCGATGTCGTGGATATTCACCTTGATATTGCATCCCGCCGACTTGAGCAAAAAATTGATCAGGTCTGTCAACGCCAACGCTTCATTCTCTTTGAAAGCAGCCAACCAGTCTGCGACAACTTCGTCTACAGTCTTGTCCCGCGCAAAGAGCTCGGCAAAGATGCCACCGGCTGCCTCTGCGTCTGCGTTATCAATGGCTCGTGGCTTCTTTGGTGCTCGCTTCCTGGCAGGTGCTCGTGCCGTGCTTCGTATGGGTAGAGAAAGACCGTTCGTATGAGTCTTGGCCTTCTTCTGTGCTGGTTTCTTAGCCGCAGCAGACTTCTTCGCTTTGCGCGACTTTTTGGCTCGCTCGCGAATCTCCTCCTCGTCAGGCTCGTCCTCTGGATCCTCTTCCTCATCATCGTCGTCGTCCTCCGCATCGAGCATGTCCTCGTCTTCGCCATTGGCGTCAGCTTCAGCTGCTTGGTCGCGTTTACGTTTGGCGATTCCAGATGAGGCGATCGTGAAGTGATCGACTTGTTTCCTGACGCGTCCCGAGGCGCGTCTCGTGGGAGCGCCATCTGCATCTGGCACGGGCGACACCGATGCCGACATTGTTCAAGTTGAGTAGGCGATCGCGCGACGCGTGGGGGCTTTGCGAACGGGCTGCTTCTTCGCAGTCGCGGGGCGCGACGTGTGCTGTGACGGCGGTCGTCGAATTGAGGGTGGTGCAGTATCAAGGTCGCAACATCTCGCGACAGGTCACGCGACGGGTGCTGGAGACGTGAAATCCCGTGAGGCCAGCGCGTAGAGTGAGTGGTGGGCGGTGGTGGAAGCGGTCGGTCGAGCGGTCGCGCGAGATTGGCGCAAACGAGCTGTGTGAAAGTCAGCGGTACGCGTGTCCCACCTCCACAACAACCACCGACGCGACAAATGACGCCAAGGCTCTCCAATGCCTGCATGCACAAACTATATGTGTTCGCGGAACTGGGTCATGCGAGCCGACAGCACGCCTTCTGATTCGCCGTTCCATATGGGTGGACTGCATTGCAACTGTCACTGGTGATGCGAGTGAGACCTGCGAGATCGTGGACATGAGAGCGGGAACGGACATGCATTGAAGGGCGCGAACACAAGATTTCAGATCAACTCTATCGTAAGCACAATAGTGCTCGCTCCCCAAATTCTTCCACAATGCTGCCCTCGTCGCTCAGCATAGTCCACAGCCAGCGTCGACCGGCTTCCACTGTGGGCGCGCCAAACTTCACCACGACGCAACCACGGATGGATGCGGCAGACCACAATACTTTGCTGGCAGTCTCTGTCTGCTGTCTTCGCAGTCTCTTGACAAGCACGGGATCCATCATCCTCTCCTCGTCGTCACTGCCACTGTCCCACTTCCGATTGCCAATCCTTGGTAGAGCCTTGAACTCCCGGAGGAAGAATGTGCTCAGAGCCGCGAACATGTCACCATTCAGAATCAACGTCCCGTAGACTGCGAGACCATGCATCCTGTGCGACATACTACCACTGATATGCTGAGAATTCAGCACCATGTTGTCCCGCAGCAACAGCTTGCGCGCACCGTTCGGCTGGCTGGCGTATACCTCATTGCGGCTGCCGTAGCGGAAGAATGACCAATCTTCTCCATTCGCAGGACGTCCATTCGATACCCAATCCAGGACGCAAAGGCCGCCTTTATCATCGCATGAAGACTTTCCCGCAGACTCGGGTAAGTTTATGTTATATACCTGCAGCTGCTCGAAGCTGCTGTTCCTGAATGGCTGGACTGGATCTGGTAGGTAGCACAGGGCTGACCCGGGAGCGAGAGAAACATTCATGCCTTGTCGGCTGACCACATCTTGGCTCGGTGATTTGAACAGCTTGGTACTGCCTTGTGTGAGGAGTGAGAGGCGAGTACGAGCCTCCAGGACGACTTTCAGGTCGATGGCATCGCCGGCCACGAGACCACCTCCATAGGTGAGCAGATAGACGGTATGAACCAGCGTGTCTGCTCCGTTGTCAATCCGGATCGGCAGTGGAGCTACTAGTTTCAGAGGGTACTGATAATTGACTGTACGTAGTTTTGGTGTGTTGGGAGCCAGCAATGCTAGGTGAATTGTTCCATGTCCGGGCGTGGAGGCAGGCAAAGCGAATGGTCGGGACATGTTGTCCGCTGATAATTTTGCTACCGGATCGTCATCTTATTATGCGACCACAGACACCACGATAACAACAGCAGGGAGCTCGGAGAAATGCAAGCATGATGTTGTGTGTAGACTGAAGCAGAAGAGTTCGACCACTGTTGCTCGGCAATCATGCCTGGAATGAGGTCTGAGCTTCGGCTCGTCCCGCCGAGACTGGACCCGCACTTCTCCAAAGGTCAAGGTCGGCCGTTTTACACACCACAACCTCGCTCTTGCACTGCGCCGCGCACGCCGTCTCCGCGTGTGGATGGGACATGTCGACAGCAATCATCCGATCATGGAGCCTCCAAGCGGGGCGAAGCTGTCGAGAAAGCGGAAGAGGCCAAAGGTTCCTGAACAGCAACGGCAGCGAGCAGCTGTGGCTTGTGGCTCGTGTCGTCGATTGAAGGAAAAGTGCAATGGCAAGATCCCCTGTGACCGATGTCAAAAGTACCACCGCATTTGCGAGCCTGCGTCCATCGCACAGAGCAACGCGACACCCAACAATGGCGCGCGAAAGACTGAATGTGATAGCGTAGAAACTCCAGCCCTCCGTATTCAGCATTTGGAGTACCTCGCCCGCCATTTCTTGGGTGATGTCCCGCTCACTGATGACGCTCTGAGCAAGATCGTGGCGAGACTAGAATCTGAGAATAACACTTATGCTGCCGGAAAGCCAGCCACCAACGAGCCCGATACTCCAGGACTGGACGAAGAGCAATTCACAGTACAGAATGTGTCACCGAACACCACGCATTACTCCGGAGAGTTCAGCCACTGGAGCTTTTCTATGAGGTTGAAATCCTATGTTGAGCAGCAATTACTGGTCACGAATGGTTCCAATACCGAAGACCAGTTCCAAGTGCTCCATTACTGGAGAGCACACCATCTGAAGTCGCGCGACTCACGAATGAAGACTGTTCTCGATAGTCTGCCTCCGAAAGAAGTCGCGTTATTCCTCAGTTCGGTTTATTTCCGTTTCGCACAGACCAACACTTTCTTCGCGGATGAGGGCTGGATTCGCGAGAAACTCGATACACTTTACCAGCAGGGCATCGTCCTTAACGCAGACGACGCGTGTTGGCTTTGCAGTACTCTGTGCGTACTGGCAGTTGGGACACAATTTGCACACATGCCTCAAGCTGTGGCAGGTCAGAATGAAAATGGCATTGAGACAGTAGCAGATGCGGTTGGAATCTCCTTCTACCAGATGGCCGCGGATCTGATTCCTGATGTTGTGGCCATAGCGAGCGTGGACAGTGTACAAGCTTTCTTGTGCTTAGCTCACTTTGCTCTACCCATGGACGCACATGGGGTATCTTACACATACCTCGGACTTGCGTTGAGAATGGCGATCCAGAATGGTATGCACCGTAAATACCTGGGAAACGAGTTTGACGCACCTACTTTGGATCTACGAAACCGATTATGGTGGAGTACGTACCGATTGGAAAAGCGAGTAAGCATTCTCCACGGCAGACCATCGTCCATATCCTCGAGCGAAATCGATGCGGACCCACCAGCCGATGCAAGGCAGCCAGGAAGTCAAACTACCGGAAACAGATACTTTGAGAGCACCATGACGAAGATCACTGACTGGCTGGGAGATATGGCATTCCTGATATTCATGCTCCGGAAGAGTACACGCTTGCGGCATACGTACTTCGAGCGATTACTGCAAGTGAAAGGGCAGTATCTGGAGTGGTGGACCACAGCGCAAATACCGGACATAAAGACTACAACAACCCGGCCTGTTGCGCATTTGCACTTGTCCAAGCACATGAATCTGGTGTTTGTGGGCCGACCATTTTTACTAAACAAAGCGAAATCTAACATGGATGCTCCCGAGCAAACGGGTCAGACGAATGTCAATGAACGATGGACTGAGCTAGCTGTTGATGCAGTCCAGGCGGCCGAGCAAATAATCACAATTGAGCAGCACATGCACGAGACAATGGGGCTGGCCAAGGCTAGTTGGACTGAATTCAGTTCTTGCAGAGCGGCTGTCCTGGTGTTGCTCGCACAGTGTCTACACGAGCCATCACAACATGCGCTGAACGTCCTGGAACAGGGTATGCATCTGATCCGATACATGTCGAGCGCGAATGCCTCCACACGTTCAGAAACATCTCTGGTGGCGTCTCTCGAAACTGCTATTCGACATTTGCACGCACAGAGAGGACAGAGCGCATGCCAGGAAGTTACTGAAACATTGAATAACTTCAAAAAGTTAGCTGCTCGTTTCCAAGGCGAGACACCAGAGCCAACGGAAGGACTATTCGATCCTTTGCCGACGCACATGGGAGCTGTTGTCGACATGTACGATACATTTGGAGACCTGGACTGGAATCCTCTCGACGCTTCTCTTTTCGACGATACGCCTATTGATTTTGGAGAGCTTGGGATACATCACTTCGACGAGGCTTTCAGTATTGCTGATATACAACCAACACCTGCGCCGCCATGACTTTGAGCTTTTGCTCTTATGCATCCGTGATAACGTCGAAAAATCCCAATTATTAGCATGTTCCAGCACTTTAGGTGCTCTTGGAGAAGATGCTCGACCACATCGCTAGGCAACTGAATGTGTTGTCTCCACCAGGATCAGAGCACTTTTCACCGAGTACTGATAAGATAGAAGGGTAGTGTGGTTGGCTGTTCATGATGGTACACCGGCCCGATGCAGCCCTGATAGGTCAGGGTGGTACACCGGCCCGATGGATGCAGCCCACCAAGCGCTGCTCTGCATCTCAATTGCTACCTTCTTGTTTGCAATGCTTGGTCTTGACCTCGACTGCATAGCATTTGAACATTTGACGTGAAGATTATTAGAGCATAGCCATATCACAAGATGGCAGTCCCAGTCCCTCACGCCACCCAGTCCTTCTGGAGATCTGATCTCCATGCCTTTGACAGTCACAGAACCACGGAGCAGTTACCTGCCGAGGCTGACATTGTGATAATTGGCGCTGGATATGCCGGCGCATCTCTGACGTATCATTTACTGGAGAAGTCCGAATCATCACAGAAACCGGTGTCTATCGTGTTGCTAGAAGCCAGAGAGGCCTGCTCTGGCGCCACCGGCCGCAATGGTGGACATCTTAAGCCAGACCCGTATTACAGAGCAGCTGAAGCGCTCAAAACACACGGGCGTGAAGCAGCCGAGGAGATGGCTTCCTTTGAAGCAAGACACGTGAATGAAATTCACAAGCTTGTTGAGAAGGAAGGAATCGACTGCGATTTCGTTGTGACAAGAGCGACGGATGTCTGCATGTACGAATCCGCCCATCTGGACCTGAAACAGGGCCTGGAAGCACTTCGCCAAGCAAATATATCCACAGCAAGCGAAGTCCATTACAGCGGCCCACGTACTGCGCAAGGTGTAGGTTGCGCATTGGTCCATTTATCTGATGATGCGAACTGACGACCATCATCAGATTTCTGGCGTCAAAGGAGCGAAGGCATGCTTCACGTACACAGCAGCGCATGTATGGCCATATAAGCTAGTTCTACACCTACTGCAGAAGGCTGTTAGCAGAGGCGTCAACCTGCAGACTCATACTCCTGTGAAGTCGGTGAAGCTTGGCGGAAGTTCCAATAGCTGGGCGGTCGAGACCGCCAGAGGCACGATCCAAGCCGCGAAGGTCATCTACTCCAGTAATGCCTACACCTCTTCTCTCTTGCCAGAATACACGGGAAAGATAGTTGGTGTCCGAGGTATCTGCAGTCGTCTTGTGGCAACCAAGCCGAATGCTCCGCTTCTGACGAATAGCTACATCCTGAGACTCGCGCCAGGGGAGTACGACTATCTCATTCCTCGAAGTGATGGAAGCATCGTTGTGGGCGGCGCCAGGAGAGACTACAAGAAGGAACTTGACTCCTGGTATGACAATTACGACGACTCAAAGCTGATAGAATCTGCCAAACACTACTTCGACGGCTACATGCAGCGACATTTCCGCGGCTGGGAAGACAGTGGAGCATACACTGATGCAATATGGACGGGGATCATGGGGTACTCTTCTGACGGATTCCCACATGTGGGGGAGGTACCTGGCAAAAACGGGCAATACATTTGTGCTGGGTTTACTGGACATGGCATGCCGCAGATATTTCTCTCTGCGAAAGCCATCGCGTCCATGGTATTGGACGACAAGAAAGCGGATGAGGTTGATCTACCCAGGCTCTACAGAGCGTCGCAAGCGAGGCTTGATTCGACGTTGAATGTGACGCTTGAAGAATGGCAGGACACGCATGCAACCCCGACAGCGAAGCTCTGAGAGTTTACGTAGCCAAGTATCAAGAATGATCTTGATCGAGAGGCGCGGATGCGCAAGACTGAGACTCTGGCGACTTTGTATGCTAGACTATCGTTGAACAAAACCTGAACTCAGGAAGCCACATACGCGACTCGAGTAGAGCAACCTGAGTGTACTTCGGGTCATCCAGGTTGGGTTTGTTGATAAGCCTGCATCGTTGCCGTCCTCGTAGCTCTGCTTTCAAGATCCTTCGGTGCTCAGGCTTCAAGCCACAATCTAACGACGTCACATAGGCCAAAGGCATAAGAACCAGACGACCAGTCCATAACGACGCGTGAAGTTGAGTCTGACAGTGATCCAACGACAGCGGTCTAGGATTGTACTATCGCGAGGAGTTAAATACTCTCTTGTACCTCGGCTGCATCTCAAAGCCCCAAAGCGATCAACAAAGTCCACCAAAACATCGACTATTCACGAATTCCCGCATGTGCCACATCTTGAAGAAGAAGACCATTTAGTGAGCCTCAAGACTGCTAATAATATGGCACAAACTGCCCCCGAAGACCTCAAAACGCGAATGACAAAAGCTCTCCTCGCGCCAGAAAATCTATCAAAGGTACCGCCGCACCACTCCTATATTCATTCTTACCAAATCAACAATCGGACACCAACATATATGAAAACCCACAGTACGACAAAGACGGCAACCACTTCCTCCTCCCATGGCTCGAAATCGTCAAAATCGTCGACGCGGAAAAACTTTCGAACAAAACCTGCAAAACGACATTGAAATTCCCCGTACAACCAGAATTCCTCAATACCATGGGAACTCTGCACGCGGGAGCGAGCATGGCCATGTTTGAAGTTGCGACGACATGGGCATTGTGGCCGATTTCAACGCCGGAATTTTGGCCGAATTTGGGGATTTGTAGGGCGATTACGTTTTCGTATTTGAGGCCTGCGGTGAAGGGTGAGATGGTTTTGATGGAATGTGAGGTGAGTTTGTACTATGGCGTATCGAGTGGAGGTTGTTAGGTTAATAGATGAGGATGTTGACTAAGTTTGATTCAGACGGTGCATGTTGGGAAGCGTGTTGCTTTGATTAGAGCGGTGTTGAAGAGGGAGAAGGATGGTACTGCGTTGGTGACGTGCGAGCATAATAAGTTTAATGTTGATGCTGATGTGAAGATATGAGGTGGACATGATGGAGCTGGTCTTGGATATGTTGAAGGTCATGGCCAGCTGATGATGAACGGCTTCCGATAGCTTCGTCTGGGAGAAAAGTGGTGAGTTCGAGCGCGAGACGCTCCAGTCTGGCGCCATTCGTCAGACTTGGTACCTCCTACTTGCAGGTGTCACCTCGTAGACTGCAACCTCCAGGCAATGGTCTTGATTCGATCCATGTGTCTTGTCACTTCTGCAAATACAGGGGCTATGCCATCAATGGGGAGGAGACTCTCATGCATTTTACCAAGTCTTGGAACCCCGCCAACCCCACCCCACCTTCTAAAATTCTTGCTTCCCGAATCGCCCCCGCAGTCCTGCCAGTGAAACGATCGATTGCCTCACCCGAACTCCTGCTCTCATTTTAATTCAGCAAGAATTATATATAAGTTTGCAAGTGTGACAGCCAATCAAATAAGGCGATCTCGAGGGTCAACCCACGAGAATTAACCCGCGCTTGCATCGTCTAACGGTTAGGACGTAGGTCTCATACTCCCGGAGTATGACCTGCTCTTCAGAGCAGGCTCTTCTACGAAGGCATCCTAAAATCTGAGTTCGATTCTCAGTGCGAGCACATTCAAAACGCACTGGTCGTGGCCACACCACGACCGAGATGTCTGACCACATATGTTAGGTGACGAAAAGTCACCAGCAAGCCTCTCTTTTTTTTCGTCCCCTCTAGCTGTCTTTTGCTTTCAACAAGTTCTTTTGCTCTTTTGCTCTTTTGCTTGCCTTGAAACCTTTGATTCAGCTCACACATCTTGCCATGTCAGTCTGTGCAAAGCGAATGTGGACATACAATTTTCTTTGCAAATATCGCATCTCGTGCACCTGTCACATCCACGCTGTCATTCACCTCTGCAGTGACACGTGACGTGGACGTCTTTGCTTTTGGAATTTCTTAATGCATCTATTCATGTCTACAGGCTATGTATGCACCCGACTACAACTCATCACGAGGCGGAATCTCAGAATCTTTCTGCTTGTCCTTGGCCTTGTTCAACCAGTTCATCATATCCTCAATGCTTTCATCGCCTGCGACAGGCTTGCCATCTTCAGCCTTTGGCGCGTCTGCCGGAGCAGGATCTTCAGGCGTAGCATTCTCGCTGTCAGCCTTTTTGCTAGGCTTGGGCTTCGGTGAAGCCTTCGGCTTGGGTGGCTTCTTCACTGTTGGCTTGACTGAAGCCCTGCGCACGAGATCTTCCACAGCGTTCGTGAGCTCGGTTGCTCGCCTCTCAATGTCTTTGACGTGGAGCACGGGATCCTCGAAAGGTTTGAGTTTCTCCTGCTCCGCCAGCTTCTCAGCTAGCCACTTCGAGATCTCATCGTACTTGTCGGTGATGCTCGTCAAATCAAGGCTTAGCAGAGGTGAAGGCTCCTTGCTGGCCTCGGGCTCGGGCGTGCTAGCGGTATCTGGCACTTCCAAGTCATCTGCATCAGTGGATGAAGCAGTCGCAGTCGAGCTCCTCGTGCTGGAGGCGCTGGACGAGGCCTTGGCTTTTTCGATCTTGTCCTGATACCTCGCGATTGATTTTTTGACCTTTTCCAGGCTCTTTTGAAGCGCTGGAACCAAAGTTGCACGTTGCGTGGTCTCTGTTTTGCGGGTCTTGATGGGGTCTACGAGATCCTTCAATGCCTTGTATTTCTCCCTCAGAACTTCTGTGGTCGCCTTGCCAGGTTCGCCAGACTCCATCCATTCTTTTGTAGCTTCCAGGAGCTTGCTAATTTGATTGCGTTGCTCCTTTGTGCTGACGGCAGTATAGTCAGCATTCTCCAAGAAATCACGCACAGAGTACGTAAAGCTTTCCAGCACATTTTGCGCCTCATCTCGAGCAGTACGAGCCCTGTCGGAAGCGTCGAATTCCTTCAACCTCTGCCCCAGACGTTGAAGTTGCGCTGCATCAGGCTGTGGGTTTCCTTGCGGAGCAGTGGAGAATTTGAGCAGGACAATTTCAATTTTCGGCGTAGGAGATTCGGCCGCGGAAGATGAAGAGGACGAGCTGGACGAGGCCGAAGAGCCAGATGCAGAGCTGGCGGCGGTGACTTCTTCGACCGGCGTGTCATCCTGCTCGTCTTTCAGCGGCTCCTGGTCCTTCTTCTTGCCGAGTCCAAGCCAGCCCTTAACAGAGTCACCAACACTCTTTGCCGTTTCATTCACTGCACAGCCCACGCTGCCGCTGAGGACGTCTGGGAGTCCGAAGTTGGGATTGAGCCTAGAGCTGAACCTCACGATCATCTCATCCTGCTCGCAACCAAATTTGGACTTCAATTGGGCAACAGAAGCCGTAAGATTCTCAACCTTGACGTCGAGGATTGGACGATCGACTCCATTAACCTTTTGGCTGAAGCCAAAGGAGAAATTCTCTCGGTCCTTGAAGGTAACCTGCTTGACGGTAGCTCCGGATCCTGCTGGAGAATTGGGCAGGAACAATCCCTGCTTCCTCTGTTTCCCCTTGTCCTGGTATACTAAGCTTGTAGCATATCCAGCAGCCTCCGAATCGCGGATTTCCTTGACCTTGAAGCTTGGGGAGAGACCAGCCGCTTTGAATGCCGCACCGAAAACTGCCGACTCATCTGGGTTGACATTGCTTCTCAGCTTGGATTTGTCATCAACGACAGCCTCGAGTCGGCTTTGAACGAACGGGGTGCGAATCGCTCCTCCGTGAAGAATGACAGACTTGAGGTCTTTGGAGGTCAACTTCGCCATCGCCAAGGCATCCTCCAAAGGCGTGGCCACTCGACTTGCGTGATCAGCTGCGAGCTTCTCGAATTCCGCTCGCGTGAGCTTCACTCGAAAGTCGATATCGGGGAGGATCTCTTCAAATCCAGCAGAGGTATCCGAGTTTGCACTCAGAACCTGACGAGCCCTCTCAGCATCCTTCCAGAATCGTGCCATGATGCGCCCGTTTGATCGGATCTCAGCCTCCGTTGTCCCACGGCTCTGCACATCTGGCTTGGCCAAGAGCTTTGCCACGAACTCATCCAGTATCACATGATTCAGAGCATCGCCACCAAGTGTCCTGTCCCAGCCAACACCTTGCACTGTGACCTCTTGAACCGTCTTATTGAACTTGCCAACATCCTTGACGTTTTTGCTCTGGAAGCGCAGAACGCTTGCTGTTGTAGAGCCAGCACCCATGTCGTAAACAAGATGGTATTCCGGTGATTCGCCTTTCGATACATCGGGGAAAGTTCGTGTCTTTGCGTAGTCGAGGCCGACGGCCAGGCCATCTGAGATGAGACCGAGGACGTTGAAGCCGGCAAAGTAGGCGGCGTGCACAATGGCTCGCTTTTCGTCTGCAGTGTAGAAGTTGGGAATTGTTATCACCGCATCATTCACAGAGCTTCCTTTGCCAGCCATGTCCTCCGCATTGCGCTTGATATTCGCCAACTCCATGCCGATCAATTCTTCGACGCTATACGGTAGGTGTTCGCTAGGAAATGCCGCGCTCTTGAATACCGTGGTACCAAGAGATCCTGCATGCTCCACCTGGACGGCAGGATAGCGCTGCTTGTATGTTGCCACTGTCTCCTCGGCTCTTTCACCAGACAGGCCCAAGAGTTGCTTCAGGTTTGGGAAGACCTCGCCAGGCATTCGTCCCTGTAAAGCCAACGCATCGCCGCCGTACGCTCGTTCGGGGAAGCTGCCCTCTTGGGCAACAATGTTGTTCTTCTCATCGCGTGTTGGTTTGAATGCCAATGCCGCCGTCTCTTTCCTTTTCGAGTCTTTTGTCAAGACTATGTCGAGAGGTACACCAGGCTTCACCAGAGCAGCCTTGATGTTCAGTGTGCCGAAATCGATGCCCAGCACTGCAGCACTAGCGGTGGTCGTGAATAGGAGAAGCAACGCAAGGCAGGTCGTCAATGGCGAAAGCGCGCCCGCGCGCCGACGTCCGGATGGTAGCATGGCTATAATTTTTGTGTGGGTGGGTGGTGCTCCGAAGAGTAGTTCCAATCCAGAAAAGTGTCAATGACGATGGGTTAGGCGGATTTAACAGAGCATCGCAGCGACTGTGTGTTCGAAGGAGACGTTTCCTCGGCGAGTCGAAAGGAGTTTTGTGAGGGGCGTTTTTCTGCTTGACGTGTTCAAAAGAGAGACGCTCGTCCTTTATGGGCACACATGCCACCTATGGCATTTTGCCGAATCCTTAAGTAAGCTTTCGCCGGGCCCACCCTCACATGTCACCACTTCACAAGATGATGTTTCTCGATGGAATCCATCAACACGAATACTAGCCTTCGCAGAGCTGAGGCACATGCTCGCCGCAAGGATACAGTCATGCGTGAACATGATGCGGCGTCCGAAGTTCAATGAGCGGCTTCGCTTTTCATCGTACTCGTCTTGCCAGAGACTGCTGCCGAACATGAGATGGACGGCATGCCGTGGTACCAGCATGGTACATGTACACATCGCGCAATATCTTTGGGAAACGCGCCGTGAATAATCTCGCGTCAGTCGAGAAGGTGCAAATGAAGACAGCTGCACCTGCCCGCCGCCTTCAACGGTCGACACAGGGAAGTCGGCTCCAAGATAACTGACTCCACAGCGCTGCTGATCACAGAAACCACCTCTCCTGCAACATGGCCGCCGCCACCACGGGCGCAAATGGCGCACCACGTAGGCGTCCTACTGCGACTTCCAGTGAATGCCACTGATCTCAAACAGCCACCTCTCGAGTCCGCGCATGCCCCGCCACGCGCCAGCAATTGACACCACCAGACTCTTCCTGCTCCTGGCTTTGAATGACTTTGAGCGCCACACCGCATCTAGCGGCAAGATCAGTGCCCCTGCAGGCATTTCCGCGAAATCTACCACAGCCGATGCTACGCAGAATCAAAGCAGCGAATCAATACAAGACGAAGTGCAAGCTGCACCAACCAAGCAACCCACGAAGTCGCAACGTCGCGCCCGTCTTCAACGCCTCCGAGAAATCACCGGTGTGGAGGAGGCCAGACGCTTGACGAGCGACATCCTGACGGAATGGAACGGTGCCGGTCTACATATCTTCGAGGCCATCAAAATCCTTGCCGCCTTTGCGAGCGAGACCATCACCGCAATTGAGATGCTCTTCACAGCACTCGAAAAGCTCGCCCAAGCTTGGGGCAAGGAACCGATTTATCAACACATATGGCAGAAGCTCAAGAGCGATGAAGGTCGAGCAGGCCGCTACATCAAGAGAGCCGACAGGACCCTCACACAGCTCATTTGCCAACACTGGCACCTGAGCTTCAAGGCCAAGAGGTTCGATACTTTGGACTGGTCCTCTGTCATGCTCCGTTCACTCCGCATCTTCAGCGTGTTCTCCAAGTATATGGTTGCGCCCACCAGGGGCAACAAATGGTCCTTTGACGGCCCGAAACAGATGATGCTTCCTTCCACCGGCGCGACTCTGCGCAGTGTGCATGGTGTTCAGTACAGCCGCTTGGTAGTGGACAAAGTGGTAGGCAACCGACTGCCACAAGAGCTCGTTGACATGATCATCGCCAGACTCAGCGTGCATACCTCGCTCTTGAAGGACGGTGTGCGCGTGGCCAGCGAGAGCGACTCTAAATTCCGGTGCCGCATGACTACGAGAAAATAACTGTTGGCCCCTGAGCACACATGATTCATTCGTGTCAGTCGAATGAGGAGAAATGCCCTTTAGCTTGGGGTCACTAGCTACGGGGCATGTGAAAGCGACGGGTGCTAGATTGGTGGGGCAGAGAGCCATGTCAGCATTGTCGTAAAGACCGTGTACACGTAGTCAGTGTACCTACGAGCTACTCATGCAGCAGCGAAAGGTTCAGGGAGTGTAATGAGATACGACGAGGTGCTGGCAGAATGCAAGTCGCTGCAAGAAATCAAAGTGAAGCCGAGGATTACTTCACGTGGAAGGATCGCTCGTTCATGCGAGTGCTACATCATATCTTCTGTTCTGATAACCAGGAGACTACCTGTGAAGCGAGGCGTCAGCACATATCCAGAGCCTCGCAGACGTGTAGATAATATTCAGAAGAGCTTGGCCGTGCCGTATCATTAGGAACAATTGTAATTGTAAATTGTAAACTCTCATCATGATTCGAGTAAACCCTTGGTGTATAATCATAACAGCGCAATGAGGTTGTAAGGGAAAAGTAGTACGTACCTCCATTTTAAACACTCGGATTCCCGTTTTTAGGTTTCAACGAGACGGGCACCCCGACCTCATGCGCTGAACTGTTCGTATCTATTGCGACCAGAGTAAGTTCTGGCTTTGGACCAGAATAATTCTTGGCGCCGTCCACAAACCACTGGATCACGCTGATGATGAACACCACAGCGAAGGCGACGATGCAGTAGTTCATGTTGCTGCCTGTCACTGGGAGCACAGGCGGGAAGACGAACAGAACTGTCGTGACAATGACGAAGGCGATTCCCTGCTGAGGTCAGTGTCACTCCATGAGTCAATTTGTGATCACGCTCACTAGAAGGTTGACTGTCCAACCAAGCCACTCTGGTAACACGAATGTTCGAGTTGGAGGAAGTTGTTTCCGGCCGCGTAGGCAGTTGATGAGGATGGGTATGCCGTACGACACACCCAGTGCAACGACAGACGCACTGACGATCGCATTGAACGCGCTTGTTGAGCCCAAGAAGATCAGACCGAATATGGTGACAACCGCTATCGTGAGACCGAGTGCTTCGAGCGGCACATCAAGGCTCTTGTGAACGCGAGCCAAGTATCGAGAGAACGGCAGACCGCCATCGCGAGCGAAAGCTGCGGGTGTCAGCATGCATCACAATTTGGCTGTGCTATAACTCACCATATGTCATCCTTGACGAGGTCGTCATGATTGCGGTCGTGGCAAAGAGCAGGCATATCAGCGGGAACATGAGCAGACATACCATGCCTGCTCGGCTACCGGTCGCGTTGAAAAGAACCTGATTGAGTGGTCCGGCTGGTGATGAGATGACCTGTGTGAGATCTCCCGCTACAAAGAGTAAGCAGGAAAGGAACACGAAGCCAGTGAATGTACCAATTGCCACGCAGTAGATCAAGATTTTGGGCTGATTCGCAAGTTAGCATATGCTGCCGGATAGCGGCTAGTGGACGTTGCTTACCGCCTCGACGACTGCGTTCGGAATCTCTTCAACCATGTGTGCGGTGGCGTCGTAGCCGGTCAAACCCAAAGCACCTTGAAGAAGACCGAGCATCCAAGCAATCCCATCTGGCCATCCAGTCTCGTTCAAGAATGTTCGGTACACGAGATCTGCAGAGTTGTAGTCCGGCGAAGCACACGCCAATACGGCGATGGAGATCACAACAAACCCGGTGATACTCCAGATGATGGCGGCCTTGTTTACGAGCGGGAGAAGCGAGTTGCCAAAAGCGTTCAAGAGCGCGGCGAAGATGGTGTAGCCCATGTAGATCAGAAATTGATGCCATCTCTGCGGGTCGTAGGTTGCGTCGTAAATTGCAATGATGCCGATAATGATCTGGCTTCCGAGTAGGCCTCCCGTTGCCGTCAGAGCCATCCAGCCAAAGACATTGATCCAGCCAGTGACCCAGGAAAGAAGCGGCTTCCATGCACGCCAGGCGATGATGTGGACCCCTACAGAAAGGTCAGATTGGGAATTGTTCACCTATGCATCTGCTCTCTTGAAAGACTGATCGCTTACAGTGGTATCTGGAAAGCATGTCAGTGCCGTGTCGGACCCGCGACGTCTCGATCTACTTACTGTCCACCTGCAGTTGGGTATGCGCTGAGAAACTCGGCAAGTGACGCCGCCAGACAGAGATTGAAGAATCCAGCCGTGACCAGACCCCAGATCACACTAGACGGTCCTCCAGATGGCAGCGCCAATGACATGGACGTAGATAAGGCAGTCCATGAGTTCAGGATTCTTCAAGGTCATGTGAGCATGTGCCTTTGACAGAGTTTGGCACGCTCTGTCCTTGCGGGTTGCAGCTAGGAGGCACATGGTTCGCGCTCCGTGAGGGCTGCAGCAGTGGAGTTGACTTACGCAAAAGCAAGGCCCAGCATCGACAGCGGAGAGAAGTTTCGTTTCAGCTCCTGCTTGACGCCCAGCGCCGCCAGGTGGGCGTCATCGGCGACCACACTCGCCTGTCGCGAGACCATTCCGAGTGCTGGAATGACTGATGATGATGGAAATATTGATCTCAGGGTATAGGTAGCGTTGCCGCAGGACCGAGGAGAGCAGATGCTGGCGCCCTTTGAAGGCACTCGCACGCGGCCATCTTGCCGTGAGTTGGGCCGGTCGTACCTGAGAGCATCACGCTGAACCCGATGCAGCAGTGACACGCGTGCGCGCCCTCCAATGGCACGATAGCGGGCAGATCTGGTTTCCGGAGTGAGGAGTAAGAGGCGGCGTCACCTATCTGATAGCGCTGGATGACAGAGCACAGAGAGCGGTGCGCTGCAAAATAGAATGCTTGTGTCCACCGGCGGCCCGGCATCTCGCCTTGACTTCCGCCCGATTCGGGCAAGTCTATCCGACCAGGCCTCGGACACCGAACACGTCAGCATCTCGTCCATATACTGCTGTACGCGCTGTGATCATGTGCAGCTAAAAACGCACCGACAGAAAAGTCTTGCCAGTTGCAACATACAGTACACGATGCCTGGCAAGAATCCGCGATTGATGTCCCTGCATACCTGTCTACCACCCGACCGCCTCTACCAACTCGATGGCACCAAGCCATTGCCCTCGCGAAGTCGAATAGAACAGGCGTAGATGTCCTCGACCCAACGGAAGGCGCCCATATGACAACAGCAGTGCACTCCTCAAGCGCGCGACCCCTCTTTACGTCCAGAGGTACAAGCCTAAAGCGCAGGACCGGGTCGAGGGGAAGGATAAAAACGCATGGACATGGACAAAGTGCGTGGAGTAGAACTGGTCGGTCACGTAGATGTGGAGCTTCCCAGTCGGAGACATGGATACGTGCGGCCGATGGCTGCTGGGCTCTCGGGCTTGAGAGTTGGAGGCTCTGAGAACAGTGAGAAGCAGTCATGACTTGTCTGCACGAGCTCAAACATAGCAGGGACAGGGCTCGCATTTGACCATCAATGGGTCCTGCTGCGCGCTCGTAGTGGGCTCCACTCCTGTGAAGGCCAAAGTAAGTGTGAAGTGCTCGGTCGATGCCAGATTCATCGTGGGCAGCGGTGGAGTGATCAAGTATTCAGCGCAGCGTCCTGTCGAGAGGACATCGGCGATCAATATGAGAGTGTCGATTACAACGACACGGTACTGCAATGTGCTGCGCTGCTGGAACCGAGTTCCGTGGCCTCTGCCAAGCCGTAGTGCCTTCTATGTAGCTTGTCCAAGTCGCGCACCACACGGAACGTCGCAAATTTCGGGGCCGGCTGCGAGCTTGTCGGCGTTCATGCATGTTTCCGCAATGCGAGCTGGACTCGGGACAGACATGGGAAACGTTGCAGTCTCTGCGGACATTTGAGGAGTGGTTTCGCCTTGTTCATCTGCTCACTCCCTGGATCCTGATGGCAAATAACCGGACGATCCGTCCTCTCCCATCGCGACTGCCGCGGATCCTGGCCCTGTTCGGCGACGGGTGTCCGGCAGAGCAAGGCTCGCGTCCGCCATCCGGGAATTTTATGCAAGCAGTGATGACATGATGGTTCATTCTAGCGCCTGTCCACGACACCAACCCACTTTACCACTGCCTCCGCTGCTCCTCCTGCTGCATCCTGCGCGCGGAGGAATGACGAGAAGGATCTACGTCGACTGCGCAGAGATGCAGCGAACACAGCACAGCCTCGTCCGAATCCTTGCGTCACCCCCGACCTGAAGATCGGCGTGTGCAAGAAATAACTTGGAGTGCTTGGACGTTTTTGATTTCAAGATCGACCATGTCTCTATGACCTCTCGTGGGACTTGCACCGAAAATGGACGCAGCGGAGCCCGTCGAGAAACCCGCGCGAAGATCTCGAGCTCTGGAGAGCATTCAATACAACAATCTCCTCGCTGACATCAACGCCACCTCTTCCGAAGACGACTCTCCGGGCCACGATACAGAGCCCGAGAATGATGTCCGCGGCGCAATCGGTGTCAGCATCGGACGAGAGCAGTCCCGATTGATATCGCCCCGAACACCGGCAGCCGATAAGGCTGCAGCTCTGCAGACTGCTGGCTATTTCGATCGTGCCTTTGACAACGACACACCACCGATTGCCGAATCGCCCAACGAAGCAGACCACTCCGACGGGAAATCGACGCAAATAACCCCGGACCTCAATGATGAACCAGCATTTGCGACGCCTTCTCCATGGAAAGCCAGCGTTACTCAGACAGAGAAAGAGCGACCCAGCTTGACGAAATCGATTCTACGTGATGGCTTCTCGTTTGTGAGGCGTCGCGCATCATCAGGTCCCGAGCGGGGGTCAAAGTCGCTGTTTTCTAGCTTGCCAACCTTCTCCATGAAGGGCTCTATTGCATCTTATTTCTCGCAGGAAGGCTCCGACAGAGGTGAGAGAACCAGTTCTCCTGCCTCCAAACGACGGTCTACCCTTAGCGCATGGACTCGTTCTAGCACGCCTGACACACCCGAGTCGCGGAGTCGGACGCCAACAGGACCGCGTCCTCCGCCAAACCAATTGAGTAGCGGACAAGTCGAAGCCGACGATGAGCGAAATAAGTTGGGTGATCTACCAAACAACTTGCATTTAAAGCATGTCCCAACTAGACCAACGGGAGCACTGCGAAGGAGCACTTCAGACACCTCACTTGTGACGCAAAGAACGTTATCCACTGCATCGAGTCTGGGTGATGACAGTCGCTTTGAGCATGTCTCTGAGCAGGTCAATAGCAGATTCAAGGCGATCAAAGACAGCTTAGCAGATTCCCGAATCAGCATGCCATCGATATCGTCGATATCATCGATCAATGTATCCAATCTCACGCCCGACTTCTTCAACCGCGAAAGATCAGAGTCGGCGACATCAAGATCCAGCGCCCGACATAATTCCACCCAGCATCACAAAACAGGAGAAAGGCCGGTGGATCCTATGACACGGCAGCAATATACCTCTGCTCGCGCTGCAATGGCCGATGCTGGGGCAGACAAGGTCTCAAGTCATCCCCATTTTCATCGTGCTCTTGAGCAGCTTGACGGCGATGTCGTCGTTCTTGGTGGATACCGAGGTAGCATCCTCCGCTCTGCTGAGCCGCCACACCGACAGCTGTGGGTGCCAATCAAGGTTGGTCTGAGGCTTCGTAAAGTGGATTTGGAGGTGGGTCTGGAGGAAGACGCGGACGAGAAAGCCACAAATAAAGTGATTCCAGGTGGCATGTTGACTCATATCGGACCTGTCGACATCTCGAGACGATTATTCAAACGTCTTCGGGCATGCGAGAACGCTCGTGCCGGCGTGCTCAGAGTGCACGACTACGGATACGACTGGCGATTGCATCCTGCATATCTTTCCAGGCAACTCATCAAGTATCTTGAGAAGCTGGCGTGCAACCAGGCTGGAGTCTCAAAAGATTGTAGAGGAGCTACAGTCATTGCACATTCTCTGGGAGGGCTCATAACGAGACATGCTGTGAATCAGCGTCCAGATCTGTTCCGTGGGGTGGTGTACGCTGGCGTACCCCAGACGTGCGTCAACATACTTGGACCTCTCAGAAATGGCGACGAAGTGCTACTGAGCGATCGTGTACTGACAGCACAAGTGAACTTTACAATCAGAACAAGCTTTGCTCTGCTTCCACTGGATGGGAGATGTTTTGTGGACAAGTATACGAAAGAGGAGTATCCAGTAGACTTCTTTGACCCACAGACGTGGATTGATGGCCGTCTCTCGCCATGCGTTGGCCGGCCCCTTCCACCTCGCACACAAACGCCGAAGCCGAGCGGAATTGCAGGATACGTGAGCTCGATGGCGAGTGCGCTGCCAACCTTCCAAATCCCTGGACGAAAAAACAGCAGAAACTCCGTCGATCTTTCCAAAGTGACGAGTGTAGGTGGCGCAGAAGCACCGGACACGATGGAAAATGGCGGCCAAAGCAGCGACGTGGCAATAGCGAACGGGAACATCGATCGCAGCCATCTTCACCGCAACGACAGCTCCGACGGAAACGATATTCCCTCCGCACGAACAGCCGTCACAATCCCACGCGAAGAAGCAATCGCCTACCTAACCCGAACCCTCGCAAGCGTGAAAAAGTTCAAACAAGAACTCGCCTACAATCCCTCGCACGACAAAGCGAACATGTACCCTCCCATCGCCATCATCTACGGCAAAACCACGCCCACAGTCGTCGGCGCCAAAATCGACGGGATAGAAGGCATCAAGCACGCCGACGCGTACGACGAGCTCGCATTCGCCAGCGGAGACGGAGTCGTTCTCGCCAAAGCTGCCATGGCACCCAAGGGCTACCGCGTGGCGCGCGGAGGGATCGTGAGTTCGGAGCGAGGACACGTAACATTATTGGGCGATTTGGAAGCGGTGGGGAAATGTCTTAATGCGATTGTGAGTGCGGGAAAGAAAGGCGTGGGGAGAGGGGATACAGTAAGGTAGTTATCGTAGTACGTATTCGAGAGAGAGAGAGGTACTTGTAAGTTTCTATGATGTGATGATGATGAAGAATAGATGAGAGCGAATGAACAGATGTGATAAGATATATATATATATACATATATATAAAACCTATACAAAACGAGAAGCTTGTCTTCATCCTCACGGACAGATATATATATATATATATATATATATATATTTACCAAGCATATATATGCATAGATGGATCTGGTGCGATGCGCGTGGCGTAGCTATACCCCCACAACGGTCCACAATCCAACACAACGCTCACATGTGCACGTGGGTCGAGTATTCTATCCTCATCAGTCGCTCGACTACGGGAGACAGAAGTGACAACGGCATTCGCCTACTATTCTCTCCCTCCTTCTCCTCCTCCTCATCACCATCACCATTATCATCATCACTCATTCCAACAATCAAATATATCATCATCATCATCATCATCATCATCATCATCACAGAAAAAAAAAACAAGAAGAAATGTGATGAGATGATGACGGGAAACGGATCTGATTCTCATAATGATGAGTTGATGAGGGTCCAGAACTGTCCAATCGAAGCTGCGAGAGACCGAAGACAGGCATTGTGCGGCGAATGGTGTCGTATTGTGAAACATGCAATCTGCTGTAGGAGAAGACAGGGGGATCGGGGTGTAGGGTCAAGGGTAGATAGGACAGGTGGCCTGCCCTGCTCAGTAACGTTCGGAGTCGTCAATAAGTGTGCGAGTTGTGGGTTGTATTAGCGAAGAAAAGGAGCAGTCAGTCAAAATGCATCATTTCCACAAGCAGGAGCGTGGACAGTGGAGGTCTATAGTGAAAATTATGAACATGAAAGATATCTGTAGAGCGCAACAACTATCCAAAACAAGGAGATGCAGTCAGTCCACGACCGCGACGAGCAAACCGAAACCAGATCACTCGCAACAGCTGGCGTGAACAAACAAGACCCGTCATGTCGTTAATGTGTGTAACAAATTGCCGATTTCCGTATAGCTTCCTCCCTTCCGTTTGCTTGATCGCGACTTGCGTTATGGAAGTGATTTTCTATCAGGTCCTGAGTAGTCCATCGCAAATGATCGTCGTTCCAAACGTTCATAGCGTTAAACGTCTATGCGAAGGCGACCATAGCGGCAACACCAGCAAGCAGGCCCATAACCGGCTTGGAGGCAGAGGCTGCGCCGGTAAATTGGGCGGGCCTAGTAGTAGTTGGGACTGCCTGAGTGCCAGTCGGGTACAGCGAAGTAGTGCCGTTGCCCTGAGGGTAGCTTGGTGGCACGCCACCACCGTAGCTTGGGGGCTGCTCGGGGCTAGTTGGGGTGGATGGCTGAGGAGGTTGACCACCGTAGCTTGGAGGCTGCTGTGGGGACGCAGGAGGCTGACCAGGCTGCTCGGGGCTAGTTGGGGTGGATGGCTTAGGAGGCTGACCACCGTAGCTTGGGGGCTGCTGTGGGGACGCAGGAGGCTGACCAGGCTGCTCGGGGCTAGTTGGGGTGGATGGCTGAGGAGGTTGACCACCGTAGCTTGGGGGCTGCTGTGGGGACGCAGGAGGCTGACCAGGCTGCTCGGGGCTAGTTGGGGTAGATGGCTTAGGAGGCTGACCACCGTAGCTTGGGGGCTGCTGTGGGGACGCAGGAGGCTGACCAGGCTGCTGTGGAGAAGCAGGAGGCTGACCAGGCTGGTTTGGCGAAGTTGGTGGGGTGTAAGGGCTAGGAGGCTGCTGAGAAGCAGGAGGCTGGCCAGGCTGGTTTGGCGAAGTTGGTGGGGTGTAAGGGCTAGGCGGCTGCTGAGAAGCAGGAGGCTGGCCAGGCTGCTGGGGAGAAGCGGGAGGCTGGCCAGGTTGGTTTGGCGAGGTTGGTGGTGTAGCAGCTGGAGGTGGGAATGGGACGAGAGTCTTGGTCTGCACGCACTGGTCGCATGGGAGAGTCACATAAACTGTAGAGGTGTAGGTGTTGGGTCCGGCTGGTGGCCCCGAGCTGGCAGGCTGCTCGGGCGAAGTTGGAGAAGTGCCTGAAGGCGACGGTGGGTATTGCTTTGGACCAGATGGAGGGGTTCCAGCGGGTGGAAGCTGCACGACGGTAGTCGACTGAGCATAAGTGGAAGTAATCACGGTGTTGCTAAGAGTAATCACAGTAGTCTGGTAGATGGTCTTGGTGGTGTAGATCTTGCTCGTGATGGTAGTGTGCTCCGGAGGAGGCGCGGCCGGGGAGGTCATCGATGGTGGAGGAGGAACACCATAAGTGGCTGGCTTTCCTGGGCTGTTTGGCGTAGTGCCGGTAGACACGGACACAGACTGCGGTGGTGGCAGGGAGTAAGTCGCTGGCACAGTAGGCTTGCCAGGGCTTGTGGTCTCCTCCTCGCAAGGAGTAGTCTCGGTGCTCGAATATGGACCAGAGGGAGTGGTGCCGGAAGAAGCTGGGCCAGCGGGGGTGGTGCCGGAAGAAGCTGGACCAGCGGGGGTGGTGCCGGAAGAAGCTGGACCAGCAGGAGTGGTGCCGGAAGAAGCTGGACCAGCGGGAGTGGTGCCAGTGCTCTTTGGGGGGTATGGAGACTTTGGCGTAGTTCCGGTGGAGACTGGACCCGCAGGGGTAGTTCCCGAGCTGCTTGGTGGGTACGAGCTGCCTGGAGTCGTGGCGGAAGAGACTGGCATGCTCTCGCTGGTGGTCACCGCGTAGGCCGGGTGAGTCGAGGTCGACGAGAGCGAGGTAAGCTCCTCAATGCAGGAAGTGTCGGTGGAGTAGCTCTGCACCGGCACGCTCGTGGTACCGATCGGAGAGTTGGGCGTGGTCGCGGTGGACGAGCTGCTGACGCTCCCGTATGGTGGAGGACCAGGCACGCTGCTCGTTCCCACTGGAGAGTTGGGCGTGGTCGCGGTGGATGAACTGCTGGCGCCACCGTATGGTGGAGGACCAGGCACGCTGCTGGTTCCCACTGGAGAGTTTGGCGTGGTCGCGGTGGATGAGCTGCTGACGCCACCGTATGGTGGAGGACCAGGCACGCTGCTCGTTCCCACGGGAGAGTTGGGCGTGGTCGCGGTGGACGAGCTGCTGGCGCCGCCGTATGGGGGAGGAGCAGGGACGCTGCTGGTGCCGACCGGCGAGTTGGGAGTGGTGGCGCTGGTGGAGCTGCTTGGCGAGCCGCCATATGGCGGAGGAGAACCACCACCGTAAGGTGGGGGGGAAGAACCACCACCATACGGCGGCGGGGAAGAACCACCACCACCACCACCACCACCACCATACGGCTGCGGGGAAGAACCACCACCACCACTACCACCATACGGCGGCGGGGAAGAACCACCACCACCACTACCACCGTATGGCTGCGGGGAATTACCACCACCGTAGGGCTGTGCGGATGAGCCACCGCCGCCGTAGGATGGCGGATTAGAATTACCGTCTCCGTAGGCCGGAGCCTGGGCGGCCGAGGCCACGCAGGCGAAGCCCAAGAGGGCGATGTTCTTGATCATGTTGAAATTAAGAAACGAATGCAAAGCGATCACGGGGTGATCTGTAGAGAGAGACTGCAAAGAAAGAGTGTAAGGTGCTCGAAAGCAGAGTGCTGCGAAAGAAGGCTCCAAAGAAAGCTGTGAGAAGGCAGGTGCAGAAGAACTTGAATACAACGCTGGGCGCGCGAGCCCATATGAAGTCGGACAGGGTCGGCCGCAGGCGCCGCTAAGCGCAACGGCCGCGTCAGGAAGCCGCAGCCGTTGCCAGGCCGAAACGGCGCGCAGCAGATCCACCAGAAGCGTGTCGCGCGGCAGGCACGAGTGGGTCGGCGAGGTCGAATTGCGATCCGCGTCGATGGCCGGTCGTATCCTCAGATTGCGGACGGGGGCCGGGCCCGTCCAGCAACGTCCAGCAACGTCCAGCAACGTCCAGGGCCTGATTCACGCCGGATGTCACGGCGTGTGCCTCACGCAGGGGACGCCTCGGTCGTACAGTATGTAATCACTCGCTTCGCAATGTGCCGACGCAGCAGCCACCCACACGCCTGCCGCGTTGCACCGTTGTACGCGCCTTCCTTCGCCACCACGGGCGAGATCAGCATCATCTTGCACCTCGTGTGCCTGACTAGACCGCCTCGGGAAGTCCACGCGGAAGCTGCGTCGGGCGCGCTGACGGCGTGGAACCGTTGCCACCATGGGTGCCAGCGTGCTTGCATGTGTCGTCGGATGACGCACTTTCGCTGCCCACGACCAGCAGGCAGCGAGCTCTGGAATAGTCCAGTTTCAGCAATTCCATTCTCCCCTTCATCACTGCGCCGCAAGTCATTTCCCGCGGTCGAGCGTCGTTGAGATCTGCACGAGACGAGCAACGACATCTCCGCCGCCAGCCCATCCTCGCACTCTGCCATGTCCAATAATAGCAAGACACGACCTCCCGGCCAGACGTCGTTTTGATGATGCGGATGAGGGGAGGACTATGTTAACTATCACGATTCTTCCTGTGTCGTCATCTCACCGCGAATCGTGAAACCCACACTGGTGCGTGTGTGCATGGACGGCCAAGCCTCGCATGCGCCCAACCAAAGTGCTTGATTCCGCCCCCGTGCATCCGTCGCGCAGCCATCCCCAACGGCCGTCTGTTCACATCGCGCGTGGCTGCCGCAAGGGACAGAGTATACCACGACTTCACCCCGTTCGTCCCAACCATCCTTGGATACGCGTGAACCATGAGAGCGACAATCAATCATCTGTCGTTCTTCGTTGACGAGATTACCCCCGTTTGACATCGCCATGGCCAGATCCTCGAACCGATACCGGATGTGCATCCCATTTTGGAACACCACCACCGCCGCTAGTCCCAGGGCTCGTGATCCACTGCGTGCCGAACGTAATTACTGGTGGCTTAGTGGGGGATCCCTAGACCAGGCATCATCATCACACACGTTCACGCAGCCTGCACAGCACCACACAACAACAGCCTCTGTCCCTCTTCCTCCTCGGCATAGCAACAGCGGCCAGACCCTGGATTATGATGACTCTGTCGCGAGCTCCTACGCAAACCTCTTTCTCCTCCTTCTCCTTCTCCCCCTTCTTCTCGACGTCGAATCCTACCTCCCTGTACATCTCTCGTAGTCGCTAATTACTACCCTTGTCATAACTCAAAACGACGATCAACATGCGAGGCGAGTGACTAGTCTCACAGCCTACAGGCCAGGAATTGTCTTACCATTTGGCGTGCCTCGCCAACCGCAGTCGGCCGCTGTCTAGTACACACGAACTAACTACTGCACACCAAAACCACTGCACGCGCTAGTAGACTGCCCGCGTTCAAACAGAGGCGGAAAAAGGGGGATGCGAGACACCGGGGCGGGGGCGGGGGTCCTGCAATTCATTCTTATTTTCATCACCACTGGCATGTGTGAACGCTGATGAATCTGTCTCATCATCATCATCATCATCATCATCATCCATGATTCGCTCGAGATTCTCCCATGATGAGAGATGGCAATACGCGAAACTGTTCGCGAGGCCGAGGCGTGTGGACTACTGTACTACTGTACATACTACTGGAAATCATCGCACGAGCTCTCTCCTATCTCACCATGCCCGATGATCCGCAGCACGGACGAGGGTTGTGGAAGTTCCATGTGATGACTGATGAGATGAGATTGATGAGGGTCTGGAGCGGCATGCAGCTCAGACATTATTGCTTGTAGGGGTTCAGCATTCAATAAGGGGACGCAGGTGGCCGAATGGGAACAATGTCGCAGAGAGCGTCGCCTTGCTCTTCAAATGATGCAAATGACATGGCAGATGAGGAAATCGGAACGTTGTGCGCATCCCATTTCAACGGCATGCGTCGTGCTCGTTTGGTGGACCACGCAGCTGATCGCGACTTGCTCCCACTGTTCGTCTATGCTGTCTATTGGGAGCCTCCTTCATCCTCGATTCTTGCGTCGGGCTTCATCTGCTATGCTGGAACGCAGACGGCTCTATCGTCGGTCGACGACATCCTCGTGGCTCACCTCACTCCTGGCGGCGGCTCGATCTGTGACGGGAAAGCAGTAGTACCCAGGTTGCTCCTGCACTCGGTCCTCCAATCCTCCGGCGTGATACGGTCGACTGCCTCTTTGAATGCAGAAAGCGTGCAGAAAGTCTCATCTCCCTCCAGATGTCTGCCAGGTCCTCTGCAGAACGGAAGCACAACCGGTTCATCATTGTAGCGCAGACGGACATAATGGCCTTCGAGCTTCGTCTTTGTCGCCGGAGTCATGCTATGCAGCGGCGCCCGGGCGGTTGATTCTGAGGCCTTCGAGGAGAAGAGCGAGGACAGCCAGGACATATTACTATTCGTTGTTGGGTTTATTGGAGCGTCCTTGGACTTGAACAACTCGAACGCGATATTTGAAGTAAAGTTGGGCCACTTGTCTCTGCGATAGTCAAACCCTCCGAGAGCAGCCAACGTCGCCGCAATGGTCGTGTCGTGGCAGCCCGCCATGCTGAACTCGAGTGGCTCGGCTTGGCCCTCTTTTGGAACGCCCGTAACATGTTCAACCATGCGCTGTGCGAGGTCCCCAACGAGGCCACCGATGCCCAGTTTCCTGTACTCCGTACTCTCCCCGTACCCAGCGAACCACTCTTCGACGCACATTCGATCAGTATGGGAACGCAGAGTCTCGTCGTAGAATTCTGCAGGCAGTCTCGTGTTCGGACCGTGTGCTAAAGTAGCATTGACAGAGTCCATGATACCTACTAGACGTGGATGCGAATCAATCTGCACCTGGGGACTCTCTGTGGGCATCCATTTGCCGATCTTCTCGTTGATATAATTCATCTCTTCCGTGTCATTGTGCAACTTGGCTGCTCGATCCGCGAACTGATGCGCAAGTTCCGCAAATCGTTTGCACCCGCTTTCATTGGGGAACAAGGTCTCGTCTTGAACCGCCCGCTGCACAATGGGCAGAGGAACCAGACCTGGAGAGCGAGACGCTGCGGGATACAGGCCAACGAAAGCCTGCTGCACACTTTCCAGCGCTCTTGGTACCAGCGTGGCTCTGAGACTGATCTTCGACTTGTTCTGTTCGTCCAAAAAGCTCGGAAGGAAGCCAAGTTGGTTCACGTAGAGTGTCCGTACCCGCTGACCCAATGCAAGCGTCGTTTCTCTGCCTCTGTCCGTGAGCTGGCCCAGTAGACAGACTGCATCGATCTCTCCCTTTGAGCCTGCCGCGAGCTTGGGCGTGTCCGCTGTGCTCATGGTCTCCAACCTTCGCTTCCATTGCAGATTATCCAAAGAGCCATCGGCGGCGAGGATGGTGGTGGCCAACTGGTTGGCGGTACGACAGTATGGCCAAGTCGCATGCAGCCCTGCGTTCTGGAAGCGAGCAGAAACGGGCGTTCGTTCGCCATGGCGCAGGAGGATCTGGACCTGTTGCAGCTGCAGATTGGCCGGGTACAACTTTGCGAGCTCACCTTCGCTGTACGGCGAGCGAGGCTGCAGTGTGGTCATGATGGAGTGGAGAGGCGCGCAGCTCAGTAGCAGCGACGACTACACAACTGCGCAGCGCAAGCAAACGGATGCATTCACGAACATTGTTGGCAAACTGTGACGCACGCACGCGCAAGATCGGCGTCTGACACGTGCAAGTCGTCGGCGAGCTCGGGAGTGCGCGAGTGGAAAGTCGAGCTGTGCAGGAGTGAACTTCTTCGTTGGTCGACTCCATGTCCATCCCGTACGTCTGCAGCGCGTGTCGCCTCGCCGCGCTGCCCAAGAGGCCGGCAGCGCTGCGAAGGTTATCGCAGACTGCGTTCCGCAGAGCAGAGGAAGTGCCAGTCACAGGACGATACTCACGGCCAGAGCTGCGGCCAGAGCAGCTCCTCAGTCAGCTCAAGCAACCGCCGGCAAGACAGCAGACAGACGTCAAGCAAGCATGGCGCCCGCCCTCCACCTCCACCTCCACCTCCACCTCCACCGCGCCGTCGAGAGCGGCGCCCCCTGTGCCGCCCGAGGTCCAAAAGCTCTGCGATGAGCTGCGGCGCTGCTCCCTCGCCCCCGACTTGCCCGCAATATGGCGCGTTCTGCAGCAGCTGGACCAAATGTACCATCACAAAACACCACGCAAGCGAGCGCAATTCTTGAATGTTGCTGATGCATCCCGAATTGTCGCCATGCTGCTGTACAAATCCACGGAGCAATGGCTGCGAAGTTTGCACACGCCGAACCCAGACCCGCCGAGCCCAACGCCATACCAGGTAATCCTGCTGCTCCACAACGCATATGTGACGAAGGCCTTGTACTACCGTCCTGTGATCTGGCAGATAGCCCATGGGCTGTTGCATCTGAGTGCGACGGGCGCCAAGCAATATGAGCAGGGACTTCGGACAGGAATCGACGAACTCATGGGCATATGGCGGTTGTGCATTGGAGGAAACCTAGCCCGCAAGTCGTTCGGCGACACTTCCCCCCGCGGTGGCAAGGCGCGAGCTGTCTTTTCCGTGGCCAACGCCACGCACGATTGGACCTTCCTCCCACCTGCGACAGTCTTCAACTCTCTGCAGGATCGAGCATCTGATACCGCGTTCGAGCAGATGCTATCTCTTCTGCTGCCGGAAGCACGACCGCCACATGACGCTGCGAAAGAAAATGATCCCAAGCGCGCTGATTTTGCGAGCGCTGCATTAGTAACCTTGGACTTGCTGAGGACCACGGAACAATCGTCCGCAGGCGGCACCACGGTGTCTCTGGCAAGAGTCCCTCCATATAAGGCACTAGCGGACTTACTCGAAGCCATGTTGAAGATTACAGCTGCCCCTCGTGTACCGCCGTTGTTGGAGAAAACACTGGCTTCGGACGAGGAGGTCCAAACTAGAGATCACGTCAAGGCCATGCTGGCACGCGTGGGCTGTAACACTGCGTCGTTACCGGCCGTGCAGGAGAACAATTGGGCTCAATCCGCTGCCGTGTCTCAGGAGTCTGCTCATGTGCTTGGTGCGTCTCAGGAGTCTGCTCATGTGCTTGGTGCGCGCCAGGAGTCTGCTCATGTGCTTGGTGCGTCTCAGGAGTCTGCTCATGTGCTTGGTGCGCGCCAGGAGTCTGCTCATGTGCTTGGTGCGTCTCACGAGTCTGCTCATGTGCTTGGTGCGTCTCACGAGTCTGCGCATGTGCTTGACTATGAGGCCCCGACCCCCAGCAGTAACCAAGAGGTCCCGATGGGCGGCGTTGACGGTGAGAAGAACTATTTCACTGCTGTCCAGATAAAATCAGAAGCCGAGCGCTTCGCAGACCAACAAATCGAAAAGCTCGTGCGCGCAACGCTGAGCCAGAATGTGGCAAATGTCCCCATGTTCATCAATGAAGTGTTTAGATACGCAGAAGAGCACAAGGGCGACGAGCCCTTGCCCTTGACGCTGTATGAGCACATGCTGCTGGCGACTCTCTCTATGCGTGACACGAAGACAGCCGTAGAAATCTGGCACCATATGCTCCAGCTCGGCATCAAGCCCACCACGAAGACATATACTGCCATGATGCGGGGCGCCCAAAATGCACGCGACGCGACAGGAATGCAGGCTTTCTTTTACCGGATGCGCCAGGCAGGGCTACAACCTGACGAGTACACCTGGTCCATACGCATCTTCGGGCTGTTCAAGCTAAGAAGCGTGAGGGCGGGCATGGAGGCATTGAAAGATATGGGTCGAGAGTGGTTCACCGCTGCAAAGGCGAAGGCAGAATCGGATCCGGAGTTCAAAAAGCAGCTTCGAGGGAACACGAACTTGGTCGCTGAGCTGTTGCGCAGATATCCCGGACCGGTCGATGGCGTGCCTCGACCAAATTTGGAGGTCATGAACTCTGCAATGTCGGCACTAGCTGCAATCAGGCCAGAAGAAGTGCCAAAGGTCTTCAGCTGGGGACGATCCTTTGGCATCGAGCCCGATCTTGCTACCTACAACACCCTCATCAGCGTTTCCATGCAGACGAAACGCGCCGAGGATGCTCTCGCTGTGCTTCGTCAAATGCAGCAACGGGGCATTGAAGCAGATACTACAACGTGGACAGTCCTCCTGAGCTCGCTCTTCGACGAGGGATTCCTCGACAACCTTTCCAAAGAAGCACAACAAGCAAAGGTCATCGGCTTTATAGACGCACTCGTGGACAAGGACAGCGGCTTGCCCGGCATCAACTCCATGGGGTACGCGCTGATCATCGACCGCCTGATCAAACACTACGACAACCACCCTGCGGCCGCAGCAGTCTTCGCTCACATGACCTCGCACGGCCACAGACCCACAACACACATCTACACGATCCTGATGATGTCCTACTTCGATCGTCGACCGCAACCCGACTTCGCCGCCATCGAGCGCCTCTGGCGCCAAGTCCAAGACCAAGGCGAAGGCTCCATGGCCGCCGTCGACGTCACCTTCTTCGACCGCATGATCGAAGGCTATTCTCGCTTCCACCACTTGGTCGGCGTCGGCCCCATGGAAGATTTCATGCGCAAAGCTCGCGCCATGGGCAAGAAACCCGGATGGAAAGCGAGGGAAGCTGTCGCTCGCGTCTACGTGGAACGACAAATGTGGAGTAAACTGCGCCAGCTGGTCGATGAAGCGCGACTGGTGATGAGAGACCAGGTGGGAAGGATTTACCGGGCTGGCGAGAGGTCGTTTTGGGATTACATTCACTCGACGAGCATCCTGCGCGACGAAGGCTATCTTACTCGAGAGGACTTCACCAAGGACCGGCAGATTGGAAGTCCTCTGTTCAGAGCCGAGCAAGACTATGCGAGACGGAGAGGGGATGTATCGTCACAACGAGCACTGTGTACATCAGCTCTATCGAAATCTATTTGTACAACATCGTCGAAATGAATCAATCTTTTTCTGCTGCTATTCTTGAACTGTCCGACTACAACCTGGCTTTCACCCCGGTATTAACAGCATTGAATCGACTCAGGTCCTCTCGATCGGCTTCTTCTGCAATGCCCCTGGCAATCCCTCTTGCAATGCCCATATTCGTAATCATCGGGTTGACACCACTCGCAGACGGGAAGACGGAAGCGTCTGCAATGTACAGATTCTGCGTTCCCCATACTCGTCCTCTGTAGTCGACCACACTATTCTTCGGAGAAGTGCCCATCCTGCACGAACCCATCTGATGAGCAGATAAATAGCCTGTTCCGGGCGAAGGAAAGCCATTCGATCGGACCTTGGCGATCCAAGCGGCGAAAGCAGGATCTGTGACTGAAGGGCTGGAATTCGCATGCATAGAGACGTTGGAAGCTGGGTCTGCAGAAGGACGCACAAACGGTGCAATGCCCGGAATTGCGGCGTGGATTTCTCTCGCGCCTTCGACGTAGAGGAGTTCGGCGAGGCGGGCCACGCCTTCCAATATGTGTTTTTGATCGTATGCGCTGGGTGTATACTGGATGTGGCATCTTCCGTCTTTGGCATCGGGGTAGACTCTTCCACCGTACCGATCACGCGCGAGAGAAATGTAGCCTGTCATGCGGCGCATCTTGACCGTGATTTCTTTGAATTCGAGACCTCCGCGCCATTCGAAGATGGGGAGGAAGGAGCTGGGAAGCATGGTTGTGCATTCGAGTTTGGTGCCGTAGCCATCACCGTCGACATTTTCGAATTCATTGACGACAGATGTGAGGATTGGTCCCTCCCACGGACGAACGTCCTCGTCCCAGACTGCGGCGACCAGGGCGACGGGATGCAAACGGAGATGTCGGCCAATGTGCTTGTTGCTCAGACCTGAACGTTGTAGCAAAAGTGGTGTGTATACTGATCCGCCAGCGATGATGGTGCGCTTGGCCTTGATGATTACCTCGCGACGTGTTCGGTCTTCGCCGGCAACGCCGCCCATACCATCGCGGGAGGTCCACACACCTTTGACGCCCGTAGCCACAGTTGCATCTTTCTCGTCGAAGAGAATCTGACTCACCTCAAAGCCTTCGATAAAGGTTGCACCAGCCTCGGCAGCATCAGGCAAAAAGGTCACGGTTGGTCCTTTCTTGCCGCAGGTACGGCACCCTCTGGTGCAGAATCCATCGTGGTGAACCTCGCCGCCAGTGTTTTGTGGTACGGCTTTTGCGCTCCATCCAAGTTTCCTGGCACCTTCCAGCAGTGCCAGATTGCCCTTGTTGTGAGTGATGTTAGTCGTGCTCACGCCCATGCGATTGCATACAGCATCAAGGTCTGCTTGGAAGGCAGAACTCGTAAAGTGAGTGAGACCAAACTTTTGGGCCCATTCTCTTCTTACGACCCCCTGAGGCTGTAGTGAAGCGCTCCAGTTAACTGTGCCTCCGCCTCCCCAGGTCGTGCCTGCCACAACACTGATGCTGGAGTCGTCTGAAACAATGACACCTCCATTGCCAAATAAGTGCTGGCCTGCTTCACGTTCACCCATGGGGAAGTGTTCGGGGGCCCAGTAGTATTGTTTCTCGACGACCAGCACCTTCTGACCCGCTTCAGCCAAAGTTTTCGCTGCGACGGCGCCTCCGCAGCCACTGCCTACTATGAGAACATCTGTCTCGATCACCTCGGCTTCAGCGAAAGAGCCTGGTGGAATCTGAAGGAAATGAAAGCCATATCCAGTCGGCGCGGCTTGAGCATACACAGGAGCCTTGGGGTAGCCCAGTACTGCTTCCAGGGTGAGAGATGTTCTGAGCCATATGGCGCGAAACAGCACCGTGAGAGATCTGCTCAAGCCGCGTAGCAGTGGTATACGAGACTGGCCCCATCCGAGGATGACCTTCTCCCGATCGCGGAGTGGCAAGGCGTCGAGAGGCGTTGTGTGGCCTGTGAGCAGCAACGCACCGGCTCGCGTGCTAGAGGAGAGGAAATGTGGGTCAGCTGACGTCGGTCCAAGCAGGGAGAACGGCGTGATGTGTACGGGGGTGCTGGCAGAAAGTCGGGCTTTGATCGCACTTTTGCTTGTGCAGTACAGAAAGAGGATCCCGACACGGCCATATAGCGGCCGGAGGGCGACAACGAAGCGCAAGCGAGAGCGGGGGATCCTTACTTCAGAGCGGTCAGAATGAACAGTAGGCCCTTCCTGGCAGGATCGCTCATATTGCAGGCGACCATTCGGGTGACGACGGCCCTGAACAGCGGCTGAGCGGCAGCGCGTTCGCTGAGGTAGTGCACCGCCGTTTCATCGCCGTCGCCGAGGTTTGCCAGAGCTCTGACGCGTTTGGCCGCAGCATCGTATTCCGCTTCGCGCAGCGGACGCTGGAGCAGGCGGTCAGTTCCATTGTGGCCGCGGGAGAGCGCCGGCACGACCGTGTCGGCGATGGCAGACAAGATGCTCCATTGCTGCGGATGCAAGACGTCTTCATTGGGGGCGGGCGGCAGCGGCGTGTCGGACACGTTGTATGTCGTGCCTTCTGCGGACATGTTCTTATCTTCCGAAGCGTCGCAAGCAAGCGGGCAGTCGTCGGGCCGTGCTGCCCGGTTCGGGACTTTCAAGAGGTGCGGTCAGGTCAGGAGCGATGCGGCAGTATGTCACATTTGGCAGCGGCGCGCAATGCCGTGCCAAGCTCGGTCCCTCTCAATAATGTCGTTCAGGAGGTAGAAATCCAGTGCAACCCGGCGGGACTGGGGCAGAATGGGTCGACGCGTATATATTCAGCGCTCGTGCGATGGAGGGATGCCTCGGCAGCGCCCACGACTCCCTCCTCGTTGGCCACTCGGCGGGGCAACATGCGCGCGGCTTCGCAGCGAGGCCGACCGCGCATTGTTGCGAGTTGCGACAGGTCGCAAACGCATCTTCTACACATTCACGACCCAGCGCTGCACGACGGGATCATAGTCATCGCAACCAGCATGCTGCAGCGGCCGTGGATGTCGAGAGGCATCGGCCGGCCGGCCGTTCGCTAGCGTTATCGACGGGCGGGCGTCGCTGGGAGTGTCGTGCGTCGGTACATGGTTCCCACAGGCCGCGCTATGCCCTTCTGGCGCGACGGCAGCGATAAGGACCATGTGGCCAATCAGCGGCGGCTCAAAGCGTGGAGAGTGCAGGGTTCTGCAGCTCTGCGTCAATCTCGCACGCCAGCGGCCGAAGTCAGTCAGCGAGGCGAGCGCGCCACAGTCTGGCCGTGACAGGTCCGCTGTCCATCTCGCATCAGCGCGGCGGTGGCGGTGGGCGGAGGGCCGGCAGCGCGACGGGCGAATGCCCGCTTGCAGAACAGCGTGTGTAGTGGCATGTCCTGTACATGGACATATGTAGTTGCGTGGTGGCGCACGCGAGAGACTGCCCGTTGGAGGTCGTCGCGTTGGGCAAAGCTTGGTGCCGTGGACCGTTGGCGTTGGCAGGGTTCAATTAGCCGTCCGATGATATACGACTCGTTACTCCCACCTGCTGCTGGCTGCCGGCTGCTGGTGCTGCTGGTGCTGGTGCTGGTGCTGCTGCTGCTGCTGCCCATGCGACGCCCGTTTGCCCGCCACTCCTGTGCTGATACCCACGCCGCACATCCCTATCGCCATCGCCATCCTCGCTCGCCCGCCCGTCGCCCGCCCGGTCTCTGGGATTTGATCGACGCCGACATCTGCTCCCTTGCTGCACTTGCGCCCTCGTCCCAGTCTATCTCCAGACCGCTTCCATCCTAATCAGCCGGGGCTATATTGGCGCTGTGCCTACCATTGTTAAGCTGGCCATTGTCTTCACTTCGGCCGCCGAACCTCACTGCCCCAGCTGGTCCCCGGATCGACCGCACGACTCGCCAGCTCTCCAAATGCCGATAGTGCTGCTGTCCATCTGCCCGTCTTGATCCCCTCCCCTCACCATGATGGCAACCACTGCGATTTCCGCCCAACCCAACAGCTCCAAATACTACATGAACCCCTCCGCCGGCCCATCGCCGCCCGAGGCCTTCAACTGCACCGGTCGGCCAGCCACGACACCACCCTCGCAAAACATCTCACAAAACGTCTCGCCTACCAACTATCACGCGAACGTGCGCCAGCTACGACAGCCTCGCCAACCGCTGTACGTGCCCGCTGCACTGCGCCCGAATGAGAAGATTGCGCGACCCACCGATATCCCCGCGCGCCCACGTGCGCCCGACACCCCACCAGCGAGCAACGAGAGCAGCTTCGATGCTGGCAGACTCGACTCGTCGGCTGCCACCGACTTCGCACGCTTCCAGCTGGGAGGCCCGAGCGAAAGCGACCATGAATCTTTGCGCCGAGGCCTGAGCCGAGCAGCCAGCGAGATCATTTCGTTGGAAGAGATGGGTCCAGTCACGGGCACGCCGACCACAGCGCATTGGAAACCCGACGAGTCCGCAAAGAGCTGTTACGTCTGCAAGGAGACCTTTGGCTGGATCTTCCGCAGACATCACTGTCGACGCTGCGGCAACGTCGTGTGCTACAACCACGTCCGATCCGTCATCCCGCTCGATCAGAATGCCCGCATCCACCCCGATGGTCACCCCAGCAAGGCCTGCGATCCATGCCACGACGAGTACAAGATCGTCAAGAAACTATATCACTCCCGCGCGAGCTCCATTTCCGAGTCAACAAACAGCTCGCAGGGCACCGCCATGCCCATTCCGGGCCAGATGCGTAAGACCGAAGACGTTCGCATCGGCAGCATGGCTCGCTCGGAAGGAGGCATGGTATGGAGCACCTTTTGATCACTGAACAAAGGGCCGCTGCCTACCGAATTTTATAAACGAACACAACCATGTCACGCGACGCGAAATTGGAAGAGGAGTTCACGGGCCCGGTTTGATTACGATTACCTTTGGGACTATTGGGATGGCCACATGATGCGTTCAAGCGTTTCCCTTCTTACTTCTGCAGCAACAGTTTGCTTGCACGATTGCTTGGTTTTGTGCATTTTAGCGTTTTGAAGCCGGTCTGCGTGATACCCCATGGCGAGTATGCACAATAGATCTCAAATTTTTGAAATTTTTGATGCCCAACACTGGCGTTGCGATTAACGAACAGGAGGCGGAGGTGGGAACTGGCCTTGTTGAGGATTGTATTATAGCTTTTACTCCGGAAGCAAGACGTGATTGATTGCTACCAGCTTCTACGAATTCGAACACACGCTGTAATAGAGAAGACATTCTTTACTTTGAAGCTACTACTACTCACTGCCACCATTCTCTCCTCTCCCCTTTCCCACTCCGTCGTCGTGTCTCGAGAAAAGCGCTACCAAGAATCTAGACCTTCTAAACTTGGTCACATTGTCTACATGCAGGCATGCATATTCCTCTCCAGTCTTTCCACACCGACAACTACCCACTAGCCAGCTACTAGCCAGCACGCCAACAAACACCATGGTCAGACCCGTCATCACCACTCAAAAAAAGCCACCCACACGGACCACCCACAGCAACCCCTCCACCTCGCCCTGCAGGATTTCTCTTTGCAGGATTGCATTAGTTACTACCGGCAGTCTAGCTAGTACTTTGTAGAGCTAAAACTACTGTACGATACCTTTTTTTTTGGCCCTCCACACAGCTCCCTCCCTCCCCACCTCCGTCCCGTCAATAAGCGCAGCGCAGTTGCAAAAAAAGTCCCCCCCCCCCCGCTTGCCGATTGGCGAGTGGCGACACAATCTGCCGCTTTTTCGCGCGCATACGCGGGGGAAAGCCACAAGCCCAGCGACAAGCTAGACAGATATAGGACAGAATTTCCCCCCCAAAGTCTTTCTTGTATTCTTATTATAGACTTTTGTAGGAGTAAAAAGAGAGAGAGAGAGAGACAGAGAGGGGAAGGTAGATGCGACGCGATGCGATGCGACATCACACACTTTTATGATTAGGTTTCTGTGTGTTTGGTTTCGTGAATTTTATTATTGTTATCATTGCAGTACGAGTTTGAGGTTGTGGACTTGTGGTAACTAACGTGACAGAGGAAGCGAGCGGCGGGAAATTCCGGGGGGGTTTTTTTTAGCGAGGTTTCTCGAGCTGGAGGGGACTGGAGGGGACTGGAGGGGACTGGAGCTGGAGCTGGAGCTGGAGCTGGAGCTGATGGACGACGCAAAGACGATGAATGAATGGATGCATGCATGCATGCACCCATTCTGGGCTGGGATTTTCCTTCCGGGAGATGTATACAACAACGATGAAGAAAGTGCATGTATGTTCAGAGGATTTGACGCGGGCATCAGCGTCAGCATCATCATCAGCATATCATATTTTATTACTGACTATAAAAGAAAGGATTGAGGGGGATGATGGAGAAGCTACCTCCTAGCCGAGAGCTGCCTCCTAGAGAGGTACAGTAGCTAGGGACAAGGTACACACATACATACTCTATTTATTATCACGGTAAGTTAACTAGTCCACTTTCGTCTCTTTTCGTACTATAGGCTCCGACATCCACCGAAAGGTCACTTTGTCACTTGTCCGCTTACGCTTGTGATAGTGAGGCGAGGAGCAACAACAACAACAACAACAACAACAACAACAACAACAACAACAACAACAACAACAACAACAACAACAACAACAACAACAACAACAACAGGGGTAGCAACGGAACGTGCTGCATATTAGTTTGCACAGTGTTATTATGCAGAAGAGTGAGAGCAGAGCGTGGTGAGAAGTATAATAAAATATGGTTGGCGTCGGCTTGAAGGGAAGGAAAGGAAGGCAAAGGCAGTCTGTTGACTATAGCGTAGACGTCGTGTAGCAAAAGTCACGAATGTTCCCTGGTGACGAATTAGGAGAAAGATTATTGACGACAGCGATAGACCTGGTTCAATGCTGCTGCTGTTGAGGCCGGCCAGTCATGTGGGGGAGAGGTCGGTGAGGAAGGAGCAAGGACAAGATGTGTTTGTGACATCGTTTTCAAGACCACGTGAACAGAGCAGAAGGGCATGGGTCGTTTGCCGATGCTATGGAGTGATACTATTCCATAACAGAGGCGGAACTCTGTCAAACGGCCCATGATTGGCCTGGGTTCATTGTTCGCAAGGCATACACCGATCCTAAAATGCTATAGCCAACGCGTCGTATACCGCCATGGAAGACCCCTTAATGCTCCAAGTCTTCTGGTATGCTATGTATCCATGGCAACCAGGCGCCAACTTTCTGTCGACAACTTGTAGGAAGCCAGATGTGCTGTTGCCCTAAGATTGGGTATTGGATGCGAGGTTGCTCGTATATCGTCGATGTTTACAATTTGGCAGGTATTCCTGGTCTCTTCCAGTCACTGCCATATCGTAGTTCGGCTTCGTAATGCATTTGCACGTCTGTCTTCGATAGTGCCGCAGAAGCTGTGATCGCTCTTTTACGAGTGCTTTCGCATCATTCGCAAGCTTTCCATGGCCCTTTCTGTTAGTCAGGGCTGGTCCGGATCTCAGCGTATGCTCTTCATGGCTGCATCGAGCCTGGTGCGTAACGTCACGAAGCAGGACGAGTGTCATGTCAACAGTGAGTCCGCCTCAGAACACCGCCTCAGTCACCTTGCGGCCATACCATGATCCGAGTTCATCCTCCTTTTCATCGCCTGCGCCCATTAGAAAGCCAGTCAATTTCATGTTGTCAGTACCCTCGTCAGAATCTGGCCAGTCGGTCCGACAAGGAGCTCCTTTGGCCTCCAGCATGTCCTTCACCGTAGACCAACTGAAACGACATTCGTTGCCCCAGCCGAACACCGGATCCATATTAGACTTGAGCCAGCCGGCGCAACGAGCATCGCTAGGGTATCCGGAACCCCAAGCAATCCCTTCAGACTTATCGCCATTCGCGTATGTCGTGTAGAGAACATCCAGTGCAGCATCTCTCGTGACTTTAGCGCAGACCGATGCTGCAGATACACAAGGATACAGACTATCGGCTTTCTTGGCTACCGTTATGCTCTGTGCCGGAAAGATCTTTTCCAGTTTCTTCTGATAGATTTCCGGCTTTCCAATCGTGTCGATGTAGACTTCGCGGATATTGACACCAGAGTCAAGCACTTCTTGAATCAGATTTATCGTAGCATCCATTGCTTGGTTATTGAGGTTGTACATCCCGTTCGGTCGCATCATGGCGGAGGATATGTCCTTGGCAGATAAGGATCTCACGGCCCACCCACCATGCTCGTAGAGATCGGTGTCGGGAGTGCAGATCTTCTCCATCAGCTCAGAGCGGAAAGTGGGAGTCAAGACTTTAGAGTCGTCGAATTTGTACTTGTCTGCTAGCAGTGATCTGTGCATTGATAGAGGTAAATAGTACAACGCGTACACCATTGGTCCTTGGAAGAAAGGTTAGCTGTGATGCGTGACGGGCGGGTGAGAGTCATGCCGAGGACAGGCCCTCTACCGGCCTCATCCACACCCAGGACGCATTCTGTGGTCATATCATCGCGGACTGTTTTGGGAATGGCCGAGTGGTGTGTATAGCTGTCTCCGGATAGGACCAAGTCGTGGTGTATTGAAGGAGCAATGAAGACATCCGCGGGTGGTGTTTCTTGAAGCACATCCTGCGTGTCAGGCTGGTCTTCCATGATGTCTTCCATCTTGGCAGTGGTCGTCTGAAGTGTGGAGAGCGGTCCGGTAGAGCTGGTGGATGGCGTTGCAGTTTCGTGTTTCGAAGGACGCGCCGAAGACGTGTCTGCAGTACGGCGTACGAGGTGTGGAGAGTGAACAGAATTATATTAGGGAAAAGCCGGGGACGATGACATCGCTCTTCTCGGCAAGAATCGCCGCAGGAAGTCGTCCCAGCAGAGCCTCGGTATGATCGCATTTCACAGGCAAAGCTGTCCGTGACTTCATGAACCCGGCGTGCGTTCGCCAGGTTCAGTAACCAACTTCTTCTAATCCTTGCGCTACTCCTTCTCCATCGTCGCCGATCGTCGGTTCGCTGAACCTCCATCACCAAGACCGCCGCCCGTCAACATGTCGCAGAAAGTGAGCTGCACCCACCTTTTTGACTTCTGCAGAAGCACCGAAGAATGCCAGCTAAGACGAGCCCACAGGAAAGCGCAGCACAGCAGACCACGGCCGAGCAGCAGAGCGACAATGTCGCGCACGCCCTGGCAGGCGCGGGAGGAGGCCTCTTGTCCATGGCTTTGACGTTAGTCCCAGGCGCAAAGCGGTCGCAATAGCTGGGAAACAGGCACTGAGGAATACAGATATCCCCTGATCACCCTGTCGACCAGAGCGCAAGTCGAGAAGAAGAAGGCTTCGACAGGAACACTGGACGCGGCGAAGCGCATCATCGATCGCGAGGGTGTCGTGGGCTTATACGCGGGCCTGGACAGTGCATTGTTTGGCATCACGGTCACCAACTTCGTGTACTACTACTGTCCGTTGCGCTCGTACAGCACACTGGAAGGACAAAGTTGACATTTACCACAGGGTATGAATTCTCCCGTGCCTTCTTCCAGAGGTCCACGGGCAAGAAGCAACTGAGCACCCTGGAGTCCATGGCAGCTGGTGCTCTCGCGGGCTCTGCCACAGTGTTGATCACAAACCCCATCTGGGTCATCAACACCCGCATGACTGCACGAGAGAACGAAGCCAACGAGTCGCTTCCCACAAAGGAGGGCCAGAAGCTTCCAAAGGCCAAGCAGCCTGGCACCATCTCGACTCTCCTGAAGATCATCCGCGAGGATGGCTTCCTGCGACTTTTTGCGGGTGTGCTGCCGGCGTTGGTGCTGGTCATCAACCCCATTCTGCAGTACACGATCTTCGAGCAGCTCAAGCAAGCTCTCGAGAAGAGACGGAAGGTCGGGCCAACTGACAGCTTCTTGCTTGGTGCACTTGGCAAGCTTGCTGCGACGTCCATCACATATCCATACATCACAGTGAAGTCGCGAGCACACGTTGCAAGCAACGACGCTCAGAAAGAGGGCATGACGGCCACTTTGAGGAGAATCTACAAGGAAGAGGGCGTTGGCGGCCTCTATGGCGGTAAGTCTTGCTTGCACACTTTTCCCCAGCAGTCGCGTCTGACATTATTGACTAGGTATTGGACCAAAGGTCACCCAGTCCGTCATTACGGCAGCATTCTTGTTTGCCTTCAAGGACGCTCTCTACGATGTTACAGTCAAGGCACGCCGCAGCGTTGCCAAGAAGGCTTAGAAGATATAATTACGCAGCCCGGGAGATAAAGGGTGATGACACCGGAATACGGCAATCGTTAATTTCATGCGGATGTTGGCAGGGTACGGCAGCTTGAGATCGATCTCGCTGCGCCAGAGTAGATCTAGGAGAAATCTAGGATTCTGGGCGATGCATGTGTGCACGCGTGCTGCATTGTGATACCAAAGAGACTTTTTGTATGGTCAAGAATGAAGCCTTGGCTTTTCCGAGACCAGCTGTCTTCTACTGAACAAGGTTGTGTTGAGTTATTGTCATCACTCACAGGTGATGCATATTGTAGACTGTCACTCAGCAGGCTGCCAGGCACATACACGTGCGGAGTGCTGTTCAGCAACGAAATGACTATCAGATCACCATTCGTATACGTGGTGAAAATCGAAGCGGAACACATCTCAACGAGGCAGTGGCGTGTGAAAGTTGTAAAGGTTTAGGGCGCATCATGATATGGATTGACAAGTTCTATGGCGGATAACTGCCCTCGGCCGAGTGCTGTCTCGCTCTGTCGCCCGGGCTCCAAGTCTCTGACGCCTTGGTTCCCGGAGCAAGTGACGCCGGCATGCCATTGGCACTTGGAGAGACATTATCCGGCCTCCCTGGACCACTGCCCGTGACTGAACTTCCAAGCGCATACCCGCTCATGCCATCGAAGCTATGTCCACCATTGCTCATGCTGAATGGTGACGCCGTGATCGCCGGCGCTGCATCGTTCTTCTTCGCATCACCAATGCTTAGGGGCAGCAAGTGATCGCCGGCGGAGTCCTTCGCGCGCACCTTGCGATCCTGCTTGTCCGCGTCCGAAGTACGGTCGTAGAGGTACAGGCCAACGAACGTGAGAAAGAAGCCAACACCTTGAGTTTGGCTCATAGGGTTTCCAAACCAGACGATCGCGAATAGGATGACCGCCACTCGCTTGATCAAGCTCGCCACTGAGTAAGTGACTGGCGAAGTCATGCCTAACAAAACAAAGGCGACAAGACTTTGGCCAAAATGGAAAGTGCCATTGAACAAGAATTCCACCGTCAAGCGGCCGTGGTCGAGCGAGTTCGGTCGGACAGTCAAATCGATCGATCCATCGTACAAAAAGTCGCCGAGGAGGGTAATACCTTCCGACCACACCCATATCGGGAATGTGATGACGAGTGCCATCAGAGACGAGTAACAAAGCAGGTTCAGCTTGTCCGGCTTTCGACGGCCCACGGGTACGCCATCTGCTTCTGCCCGTGCAGAATCCGTGAAAATCTTCTTCGAGGCGATGTTCTGCGTGACGAAAAGGATTGCGCTCCCAAATGCATAAATCAGTCCCAAGAAGTTTGCTCTGAAGCTTGCTGAACACGCCAAGATGACCCCGAGGGTCAGAGGGATCAACGATAGGTAGGTAGCGATCGAATATCGCACATCGAGGAAAATTCGGTAGGCCATGACTGTCATGAGAGGCGACAATCCCTTGATTGTGTGCACCAGCGACACGGGTATCCGAGCCATCGCGTCGGAATTCAAGATATGACCGCCTATCTGAAAGGCCGTCAGAGGCAACGTCGCCATAATCATCTCTTTGGTCGGTTTTCTGATGCCATTCTTGAGTACAGGCAGAGCATTCCGCACGTGAGCATTGCGCTTAGCCAGCCACGCTGAAAAGACACACCAGAAGGAAACGAGGCCGAATTGTACAATGGTCAGGGTCACTGGCATCGGCAAGGAGGTCAATATGGCCTTTGATGAGGCGTTCGTGACGATCGATGTCACGTACCAAAAGGCGCATAGAGCCTACACGACGTAGACGTCAGCGGTGAATGCGTCGCTGGCTGGATGTGTGCACCTACAACGAGCCTGAAGGAGATGGGTGCCTTCAACGAGTCTGCAATCTCATGCGCGTTCTCCGAGATACTCGCACCACGTCCCCTCGTCCTGACCGTATTGATCGCTTCGCTCAAGCTCTTCTGCCTGCCATGTCGTATCTTCCCTGAAGCCCCTTGACCCTGTGCACTCCAACCGTTCCACAGATTCAAGTTGTTTTCTCTAGCCTTTTTCGCGGGCCAGCGCTCGCTGGAGTGCAGGCCAAGGGGGAGGCCATTTGGCAGAGGCTTTGGGCTCGGGCCCCGAGATGGATTTTCGAAGTCGTCGTCGAACGTCGCCTGCTCCTGGACAAAGTCGGGGAAACTGGTCTTGACAGGACTCGGCTTCACTGAGGACGAGCGCCGACGCTCGAGGCCTCCGGTTGCATGCGGAACCATTGCGATGGCAGGTAGTAGTGCGGATCCTTAATCCATTGTGGTATTGTGCGTGTTGTGCGTGCGGCGTGAAGACGCGAGGTGGCCGCTGGGACACAGTACCAGCGGGTACGTCCTTAGTTCTAGTTCTATCGCGTCCAACGGCTTGATTGGCGCGCGATGTGGTTGCGATCGTGGTGAATTCGGTGCGCTGCCTGTGTGCGAATGTGCTGTCTACGACGAGACAACAAGTGCAGCAGTATGGCAGGGTCTATGGAGAGAAGTTTGAGCATCCATGCATGCTTACTAGTCGTGCTGTGGTAGCCATGTAGTTAGGTACAGCCGTCTGGTACTTCCTGCAGGGCAAGGCGGCTGGCTGTCTTTCGGACTTCCGAACATGAACGACACGACGCGCCTCATCCATACATCACCACACGCGTCCAACGACCATCAGCCTCGGTCATGATTGGGCCTTCTGCATCGTGCCAGAGTCGCCATGTTGCTAATGAGTAGCTTATATTCGCTGCTAGCAGGCGCTGGAGTGCCGCTGCAGGCAGCCTTGAACCAACCTCCTGCGAGCGGCCAATCATTACCCTACCAGTTCTCGGAAACCTGGACTGTCCTCGGGCCATTCCAGATTGGCACGCGAGGTGCGAGAAGTACATGCCGCCATCGAAGCTGACACTGATTGGAGATCAGAAGCCGTATGGGGAGCAGATCCCCTCGAGTACCATGGAGGATTCCCGTCTCGAGAGTATGACGAGAAGGCCTTCTTTCCGAGCTCACTAGCAGCGAATGGCACTGTCGGCTGGAACAACATATCTGGGAATTTGACGCAGCCAGACAATGGACATGCAGGCGTAGCGCTACTAATCGACTTCAACGAGGTGGACTGGGACGGTCTTCGTAACGTGTATGGCTGGGCTGCGTATCAGTGGCAGGCCTGGCTGAGGGGCGAAATTATTGTGCAGTCTGAGACGACCAAAATCTTGACACTACACACGCCTCAGATACTTGAGTTCGTTCTCGACGACATTCGCTACGTTGGCGGCGACTTTTACAGTTATGGCAGAGCTTTCCCAACGCTACGACTTGAGCCAGGCCGTCACCGCCTAGGCATTCGACTAGTTCGCGATGTCAGGTCGATGGGTGGCGTTGAGAGGCCATCTATGCAAGTCAACCTCACTCTCGCGGGAACGTGGGCCGGCCTGCATCCCAGGCTAGAACCACAAGATAGGATCCTCATATCAGACCTGCTCGAGTTCGCCGACGGCTCGCACTTGGCCAGTCCCTGGGCATCTGTCGTGCTTCGCAACGATGACGAAGAAGACGTCTATGTTTACGCGATAGAAGCCACACATAACGCTTGCTTAGCAGAGATGCTTTCTGAAACTGAAATCCGTCTTGTGCCTGGCCAGTCCCGACCAATAGCTTTTCGCGTCAATTGCGTTAGGTCAGATTGGCAGATCAGATTGGATTTCAAGATTAGGCGAGGCGGGCTCTATGGCATGTCGTTGACTCTTCTTGCAGATGCTGTGCACCGTGCCGCAGGAGAACCGCACAAGGTGACTTTTCTCAATCCCTCTGGGATAGTATCATATGCCATCCTTCGTCCTCCTTCTCCGAAAGCTATCAATGCAACGCAGGAAGCGCCCCTGCCCGTACTGTTGGGCCTACACGGTGCGGGCGTCGAGGCTGAACGGGACTACATGCGTCTAGCTCTGGAGCCTGTGTCAGATCTCGCGGCTTGGGTCTTGCTGCCCACTGGCGGCACGCCTTGGAGTGGCGACGACTGGCACGCGTGGGGCTTCCCGGATGTCGAGGCTGCGATAAAGATGATTCCTGATTGGATTGCACACAACGAGTGGGAGGGTCCGGGTGTAGATGTCGATAATTGGCTCGTCACAGGTCACAGCAATGGTGGCCAGGGCACATATTTTGCTCTCTTCCACCATCCAGACAAAATCATTGCTGCGGCTCCACTGAGCGGATACTCGTCGATACAGAACTATGTTCCCTACACGTTCTGGCATATCGCAGATCCCGGTAGGACAGCTATTGTACAAGCTTCGCTGAATAGCTACAGACACGAGCTACTCCTTTCGAATGCGAAAGGCATACCAGTTCTACAGCAACACGGAAGTGCAGACGATAATGTCCCGGCGTACCATTCAAGATTCGTGCATCAACTCATTCAAGAGGCAGGGGTGAACAGTACATATATAGAGTGGCCAGGTTATCCGCACTTCTGGGAAGGTGTTTTTACAACAGATCCACTACGAGCATTTTACCAGGAACAACTGGAGTCATACAGATCTAAGCCCGCTCGCGACGAGTTGCGCAACTTCACACTCACCGTAGCTTCACTGGCCGACACTGGTTCGAAGTTTGGTGTCAAGGTTCTGCAGCTCACCACTCCTGGGCAGCTCGGCCACGTTGAAATGCTCTATGATGCCCAAAAGGGAGGATGCGCCTTGCGAACAACCAATATCAGGACGCTCCAAATACCGCCATATTTCAGCAACTGCTCCGTCGTGATCATAGACAGTCAGCGCCTAGCCTTGCCGATGCTCGGGAACGATACGAACTGGACAGTGTTGAGACACAATGGCGAGTGGCGCACTGAGAACACCCATTTTGACGATGAGGCAACTACTAAGCTCTCACGGCGTGGCCGACAACTCGGCCAAATGGACTCTATTCTCCGCACTCAAGGCGTCTTTCAAATAGTCGAACATTCGTCCGAAGCAAGACACACCGCCCTCCAGATCTCGCGCAATCTGTGTCAATATTTCGCTGCCGACACATCGATTACATCCGACTACGACGCAGCACTTCAAGCTGCCGGAAACATCATCAGCGTGGCCATTGGCGATGATCTCCCAGCTGGATATTCTGCAGACTTTGCTATCAGAATCCAGAGTGGAAGGATCTCGATCCGCAATTCCTTCGATATACCTGCAGAGTACGCAGATGATACTGGTTCCGGAATAGCTGCGATATTCCTCCGGCCATTGCCACATGAGCGATTGGAATTGGTCGTTTGGGGTATCGATGTAGCGAGTTTGGAGGTTGCGGCGAGGTTGGTACCCATGATTCCGGGAACTGCTCAGCCGGATTGGCTGGTAACGGATCGAAAAATGTTGGCCAAGGGCCTTGGCGGCGTGCATGCCATGGGCTTTTTCGACAGTGAATGGGAGGTCTCTCGTAATTCCTTCCTGCCTTGAGTCGAACATGACGACGAGTGTGGCTAAAGATAGAGATTATGAGGGAAGTGGTTCAAGTCATGCAGATCCTAAACATGAGTTCATTTTCGTTGCCCTCTCTATATGAAGACGAAGAAAGGTCCTGTAGCTCTCGCGACTGCCATTGGGGTATATCGTCATTTAGCTCAAGATCGAAAGATCGAGCTCACAAACCAAAACATGCAGACTTTGCCGTCTTCCTCCCATTCGATCGCACTGCTGCGTCCTGCAGATTTGCGTCAGTCCTTTTTCTAACGCCATTTCCCTAAAACGTCATTGTTTCGCTATTCAACGCAGCTCAACCTTAGAGCTTCAATTTCAGGCTGTAATCGAGCTTTTCTCTGTCCATCCATTCTCGTAACATTGCATGTCCAGCCCGGGCTGCGCGCACCGGTGTCGCGGCAGGTCCCAGAGGGAGCTTGTACTGTCCGCCGAGCTTCGCGGGATCTAGCTTATCGTTCGGGGGCATCTTCTTTGTCCTGTCCTTCCAGCATCTCGGGAAGCAATCCTGCAATGCGTCTACATCAAGCTTCTCATCTGCTCCTGCAACAGCTCTATGCAGCAATAGAGCCACATCAACGAGTGTTGCCTGGCTCGGTGGGTCTGCAACAACGGCACTGATTCCCAGAATGTGAGAATTGACTACCACTCCCAAAGAGTGAGTTAGACCGCTCAGGGGCAAATAGGCATCAGTGGTGCGCTTGACGAAAGCATACAAGCCGTTGAGGGAGCGCCAGATCCTGTACGGTGGCACTTGTCGTGGGTCTGCAGCGGCAGCAGCTTCATCTGCACATGTGAAGGCCAAGAGGTAGCAGAGGAAAGACTCGACAGATTTGATAGCGGCCAACTTCTGGTCAACTGAGGTTTGCGAATGGGTGAGATGCGCAGTCGCGGCGTGCTTCAGTTCGCGCCCCAATATCTCAAATCGCTTTTGCTCCACCTCGAAAGCATTCTGCCTCGGAGTCTTACTGCTCGGCTGGCTGGAAGGTGGCCTACTGAGGCCGTTGGTTCGCACATTGCCTGCCACACTCGGCGTGCTGGATGTCGCTGGAGGAGTGTGCGTCGCATTGCTGTCCTGAGACTGTTCACGCCTCATGGCTTGAGACAAGAGGTCTTTGCGCGTTCCTGGTGTATTATGCTGTCCTGACCTCGGAGCAGCTTGTGAGTCCATATCACGTTGGGCTGGCGTTGATGGTTCCTTGAGTGCATCATTTGGCTCGAGTTTCTTGCGCTTCGCAGCAGGGCCTTGTTTCTCATCGTCCGCTTTCCGTTTTGGCGACGCCGGCCGCTTCTCTGACTGCTTGGACGCTGTCTTCTCAGGTTGTTTTCCTGGGGGTTCTTCAACAGGCACTCTCTCCTTCTTCTTGGCTGGCCCGACCTTCTGCGCGACGCCCTTGACCTTTGCGGCTTCCTCTTTGCGGTCATCGGGTCGCTGATCAGCTGCTTTGGTGACTGCCGCAGGCTCTGCCGTGGACTGCGTCGGGGCAAGAATGCTCTTGTCCGGTTTGGAACGCATTTTCAATATCCGGTGAATGTCGTCCCTGCGCGCTCGTCTAAATTTGAGGCGCACTATTAGTCGCGGTTTCTCGACAGTCTCAACCTTTTCGGATAACTTCGCTTTCGGCCCCTTTGCAACCACAATCTCCTCGTCCTGCGAGAGTGCTGTGCTCTTGTCACGGGGCTTAGAGTCCGCTGTTACAGCTTTGAGATTACCATCTGGCGGAGCCAGAGGACTGGGAGATCTGGCACGATGGCCATTGCGAGGCACAGGAGATTTGTGCTTTGCAATCCCATCTGACTTTTTCAGCGGGGTAAGCTTGCTGTCCTTGTCTTTGCGAATCGTACTAGAGGCTGCAACTTTGGAGGAGACCCGGGCTTTGAGTGCTTCGGCAATATTCTCGGGAATAGATGGCGAAAGCCTCGAGGGCAACTTCTCTGGAACTTTGACGGTATCTGACTGAACATGTGTAATCGCGGGCGTAGTCGTATCGTTGGAGTGCAGAGGAGACAATTTCGCAGGCAGGCCTGGAGACAGTCGCGGTGGCATACCAGGCGAAAGCCGTGGGGGAAGTCCAGACTCTGCTTCGTACTTGTCGCCGTTGACGAGCTTGCTGTCAGTCGGCACTTTTGGAGGCCGTGTATCCTGTGGTCCGGCGCCTGCTCGAGGCAATGTTTCGACCTTCTGCTTTTTATTCTTCGGGGCCTGCTCGCCCTCTGGCTTCTTCTCGGCTTGTCCCGATGCTTCGTCCCGTTGATCCCTCTTGCGCTTCAGATCTCCCTGCTCTGGCGACTTCTCTTTCTGCATCTTTTGAATATCTTCCGTCTCCTCTGCTACTGCCGCCAGCATCTCCTGCGTCTCAGCCTTCATCCGCTCCACGGGTCCTTTCACTGCCGGCTGTTTTGCTGGCGCATCCTCGCTCGTTGCGGTGCCTCGCTCTGGCGTTGATGTGTCTCCCGTCTGTTTGCCCTTCTTGTATGCGCTGAAGCTGATAGTCTTTTTGACACCGCCATTTGGCGTGTTCGCGCCCGTTCCGGGGCGCGGTTTGTCCCTGTGACCATTTGCGCTGGGCTCACCGATGGGCCGACTGTTGTGCAACATGTACATGCCCTTGCCTGGCTCGTGATAGTGGAAGGTCAGGTACTGCGTCGCTTCATGCTCCCCTTCGCTGAAGGGCGTGCTGTACAGCCATTGCTGCGCCTGCGCCTCGTAGCGGTGGTGATAGCGCGGCTCAACATCCTGCGGTATGGTCATAACATAGGGATCGATGGTGATGTGCTCGCGCATGCGCTGCAGTTCGGTATCGATGGCGTCGAGGTCGGCTTGCTCCTCTCTGTTGGGCGTCCATTTTTGCTTGTCTTGCATGTTATCGCAAGCGGGCGATCATCGCAATCGCACATGGATCGTGAACATGCGCGGCGACTGGTGCTGGCCGAGGTGACAAAGTCGCGAGCGAGTGAAGTGATGGGGTCGCAGCCAGCAGCAGCTCGCGTTGGGTTGCGCGAGCGACGTGAGACGGGGGAGGGCGCGGCGGCAGGCAGTGGAAGTTCAGGTGTGGTCGTGAGTGGTGAGGGTGAGGTTTCGCGGAAGAAACGAGGGTCTCGCGTGGGCGGGACAGGGCGTCGCCGCAACAATGGCAACAATGGCGCTCGTGACAATAACGCGGTCTGATTCAGGCGGCGGAGAGCACAATGATGACGAGGGCGCAGACGAGAATGGCGCACTCTCACTTGGAGGAACCGTAACGGCGACACTCTCAAACTCTAGTCTCCGATGTGCCGCTCCACAACTGGCACCTCTGGCTGGAGCTTGTTACCTATAAGGCTGACGAGCGCCCGTCATTCAGTCACTTTGCTTTGCTTCACGTGCCATCGAGCAAGCTCGCCATTTCTACTGCCTACGCTACTGCCCTCGAGACATATTACTCGAGCACCGTACCATCCGCACGGTACCGTCACCGTCGTGCAGGCGGCACATCGCAGATCGGGAGCGAGCCCTGCCTTTCCCTGCAGGAATTACCGCATTGGTACAAGATGAACAACCACACCAAATACCAAGTGAACCACAGATTGTCAAGTCGCATACGCGTGCCGCATATGATGCGCATCAAGGCTGAACATGTGGGCTGTCGTTTTCGATTGTACTTCATAATTCATCCTCCGTCTCCTCGTCGTCTTCCTCGACGTTCATCGCCGCAGGCGGCGTAGAGCCTTTGGCTACTCTCGAAGGCAGCTTCCTGGTACTCACGGCTTCGGTCGATGATCGCTGTTCCTCGACATCTCCGTGTCCTTCCCAGCGCCGTCGCTCTTGCGTGCTACTCTGTGGCCTCTCAGCGCCGTCGGCTGATTTGGATGAGGAGACATCGTCTGTGCCCGATGCGGTGTGCGCTTCGTCAGGTTCGGGAGTGATTTGATCGTGATGAGAAGCCTCTTCGAGTTCTTCGGAGCCGTTCATCGCAATGTCATCGTCAACGTCATCGTCCTGATCCACAGTACGCGATAGTGTCGGCTTCGCTTTCCGTTTGCCACCTCGAGAGGCACCGGCTTTCCTCGTTGTCCCAGGCGACCGAGCATTACTCCCCTCCTCCGCTGAGCTCAGATCAACTTTAGCGCCATTGAGAAGTCTCTGCTGATCTCGGATTTTCAGCTTCTTGGCATTCAACAGGGCAGCAAATTTGCTCAATAATTCGTCTTCGTGTGCCTTCTTGGCTTTGACCAGCATATCAAGATCGGTGTTCAGCTTAGCAAGCGCATCTTTCTGTGACTCGACGGAGGATTGCAATCCGTCCAACTGGGAACGGAGCTCATCTGCTTCGGCGGTGGCGATCTCCACCCAGTCGAACGTATCAATCTCGGTTTGGTCCGTGTTTTCGTGCAAATGAATGGTGCCGAGTCGTTGGGTAATGCCGTCGACGTTCTTGCGGATAGTGATCGTGGCAGTGGGGCCACTGATGGCGGCAACAGTCTCCACGCCGTGCAGAAACGCCGGCACAATCACACCTGATCGATAGTGCAATAAAGAGAACTTCAGAAGGGTCTCCCACTCATCCTGGTTACCCCTGAAATTGCGGTCCTGAAAGGACTTCGTTTCGGCTTCAGCAAAGGATACCATGTATAGCTCTGACTTGTCCGTGCCAATGAGCTTCAGGTCCAAGTCGTTCCGCCCCTCCCGCGCGACGTGGACGAGCAAGTGCGCCGACTTGTTGTCCGTCCTACGCAGGCGAAGGACGTGCTTTGTCGGAAGTGCCATGGGTAAGGCTATTGTTCGGCGATCAGCAGCTACGCGGTGCACGCGACTACGGTGCTCGGCGGACGACGAGGGGGGGAGGGAAGCAGAAATGAGTGCACGATCGGGTGGTTTTAGACTCCCGCAGCAAAGCTGTTGAGGATTGATTGCTCGTGCTGGTGTCGCCGCCTGGCCTGCCGCCTGCAGCAAGACGCGACAGAGAGTGGCCCGATCTACAGGTGCGACATTGGCCGTAAGCCGTTGCTATGCAACTTCAAATTTTTGCCCACGACGCGTCTCTCGAGAGGTCAGCTGTAGAACTGTGCACCAGGTCCGGGGATTTGATCGTGAAGCAGCCGAGTGTGAGCGCGCGCGGCATCGTGGTCGGGGTCGCGCAAGCTGCAGACCGTGCGCAACACGCGCCAACGGCGCCTTCCCTCTTCTAGCGTCCGCTGCCAGCCAGCCTCTGGCCGGACGGGTGGCCGACGACGTACATAGCACATACTTCCGCACCGGCAGCGACACCACCCGCATGAACCACACCGCCAGCCCTTCGTCCGCGCCCTCGATTTCCCGGCGGTCGGCACGCGCATGTAGCGCCGCCCTCGACCACGACACCGGGCACTCCGCCCTGACTCTCCATCATGGCCGTCGAACAATGGGAGGACGAGGAGTTCGAGGGCCCGTTCAACGCGTTCGGCAGCGCGAGCATCGGCACTGGCCCCCTCAGCATGTCCTCGCGGATGAGCACTCGCTCGGAGTCGGTGGCTGGCGACGAGGACTGGAACGTTGCCATCACTCCGAATGACGAACAGAGCACCGTCCAAGCCATCGAGTCCGCGAAACAGGCTGGTATCCCCCTGCCCGAAAATGTTCCCACTAGCGCGCTCCTTGGGGGCACAATCAAACGCCTGGGCAAGAAGAAATCCAAGCAGAAGGTCGAGCATGACTGGGAGAACGATCTCGAAATGTCGGACCGGCCGCTGCAACTGAAGCCTAGAGCTCAGGACGCAGGCGACATGGCCGAGGAAGGCTTCGACGATTTCGACGAAGACCTCGAAGGAAGCCTGGGTATCCGCTTTGCAGGCAAGCGAGAGACGAGGACGCGTAGCGGCTCTGCATCAGTGATGAGCCCGAGTCTAGGATCTGCAACTGCAGACAGCGAGGTCGATGATCTCGGTGGTCTTGATATCCCCGAAGGACCCATGGATTTTCAGGAAATGCTAAAGAAGCGACGTGCTGCAGATGCAGAGCTCTCAGATCGCTCTCAGCCAAACTCTGCCATTATCGAGCAAGAGCCGACGATGAAGACGCACAAGAAGTCGAAGTTGGAATCTGACGATCATGATGATTTTCTCGACGACCTGGATCTGGGTGATGGCGAGGTGCTGAATGTGAGGAAACGTACCACGAATCGCAATGTTCAGGTGAAGTCTACCAGGCCGCCGCCATCAGCGCAACGCCCGGCAACTACACTCAACTTCCACGACAAACCGACCAACAAACCTGTCTTCTCGAGATCACACATTCCACGACCGGTATCAGGTACTCGACAGACGTCACGTTTGGACCCAGTGTTTGAGAATGGCGATCCCCAAGGGCTACGAAATAGGAGAGGACCTACCACAACGGGTGCGCAGTTGCTTCGCTCCAAGAGATCGATGCCAGCTCTACGCAACCACTCAAGTCAAGGTTCTTTTTCTAAACCGACTGTACCGTTCCTGCCCGCAGGTGTTTCAAGTCTACAGTCATCTCATGCCACTGCACATCGTGTTATGCCCTATCATATCCGTCGAGAATCGGATCCAAGCAGGCAGGGTGCTCAGTCACCCCCGCCACCACGGCCCAGCTCAAGACTGTCAAACCAGATTGCTCCAGATACGCCTTCACGGATATCCAGGCAAAGGGAAAATGTTGCACCTGCTGCCCTCGTGAGGCAGGCTGCTGCCAAGCACACTTTGACCAAACCGATCAAGAGACGCCACTTTGGTGACGGGAACGAGCTTGAAATCTTCGATGATTTGCCAACTTCGGCGAGCAAAGAGAGTAAATACGTCAGGCAGCCTGTTGGGCGTGGCCCACCCAAGCAGAGCACCCTCCGACGGACACAAAGCCGTTCCGAAGTTTCTGATGCCAGCAAACGCAATTCCGCCATTACGGTCGTGCCGGATAGAATTATGACTCCCGCTCCCCCCAGAACTCCTGCAAGTCCGACGAGAGGGTTTCACGATGCTCCTGGCGCAACGCCGAGCTATCTGCGCGATACCGCTGCAAGTAGGATTGCCCGGGAAACGCGACTGGCAAATCCGCCGAGGCCGCGAAGTGAGGGGCCACTTCAACCTTTGACGACAAATTGGAAAGCTCAGGTCGCGGCCAGGAGTCCCTTTTCAAGTCCAAATGCTCAGCGGCAGAAGAGCACTCGCAGACCTGGTCTAATTGCCGGCATCGGATCACACGTTGCGAAGAGTAAGTTCTCGGCACTCTTCTTTGCTTCTGCAACAAAGTGACTAACCGCAAACAGGCGAGAAAGGTATGGTATACAACCCACACACCCTTCGCTGGGAAGGCAATGAGAATACGCTGCGCGAATTCGACCTCCCTTCATTGGACACGCCAACTCCACAACTCCGGCCGCGTTCATCTTACATAGAGCGCGGCCACCAACGATCGAATACCTCGCCTTCGAGGCCAGCGCTGATTTCCCACGTCGCCACCGGAAGCGGGTTCAACATTCAGGTCCAAAACGGAATGGTGTACGATCCTCACCAGATGAAGTGGCTGAAGGTCAAAGGCGGTCGCGACGTGTCTGGACATTTCTCGCCATCGGCCACCGATGTTGAGGATGAGGAAGACGCGTTCGCTGGTATCGAAGATCTCAAGGACGAAAACGCCCCGGCAACCAGACCAAACATGAGCGGCATGGGAAGTCCGGTCACTCTCGCTGCAGCACCAGCGGAAAACTTCCATGAAGAGTTCGACATCGGGCTCCGCTTCATCGATCTTCAAAGAACAGAAGAAGATGCATGGAGACACATGTGCTCAAACTGGTTCATTGGCGATCAACCGCGGCCAGATGATGGCCGATGGCGACGGGGCATCCGCGAAATCGTCCCCGCCGAAGGACCTAGCGGCTTCTGAATGGAGCTGGCCAGCTTTGACACTTTTTGTTTTTACACCTGCAGTTAATCGTTGTCTTATAGCCTGCAGCATATTTCGGGGCGCATTTGCGGAAAAAAATGGGGTGACGCCGATGGGGCCCAGTGAGCTACAGCGCGGCGCTGGTGTACCGAGACGGCATGATGATACGAAGACATGACAATCTATAAATTTAATCAGCGAAGCCGGCTCCATGTGCATCCACGGACGCTCGCGTCATAGCTGTACCATCGCACAGCGTATGGTGCAGTGGAGGTCTCGGTCATTGATCACAGATCTAGCAATCGAGCCGTTGCTCACGCGTGGAGCACGCGAGAGGCATGACCATATCCATGTCGGGTGCTTCCACCACATGTCTTGGCAACAGTGTGCGCAACGAGGACCGCGCTGCGTTGTTCTCAGAACGGGCCATGAGGAGCCACTCAAACACCTCAGTTCATGCACGTTGTGCGGAACTCTGATTCCAATACACTCTCCACGCCGCCAGACGACTTATAAACACCTCCGCTGCTTAGCTTTCCTGCGCCCAAGACTTTCGCCCCTTGGCGCGCTTGGAATGGGCATTTTCCCGCGCCGCATCACCGTCCTGGCCATTGACGGGGCCGGCATGCGCACGAGGTGCGCTTAAGCTATGCAGCGTCGAACTCTACGACCCGAGCCCATGCTTGATCATCTTCACTGTCGTCGGCGGCGTGTATTATTTTCTTTCCCACGACCTCCATCGCTAGATTCGCTACAGCCTACCGGGTGCCACGATGGAGCGCCGGTCCCACGGCTTAACTAGCGAGCTGCGCATTGCAAGGAAGCTGTCTGAGCTTGCTTCTGCAGGTACAGAGAGGTTGAAGTCCCGCGGTATATATAAATTCGTCCGGCTGCGAAGCTCCTTCCATCAAAGTTGAGCTCTTTTGACTGCAAGTGACTGCAACTGGCCATGATGAGGTCCTTCACTAGGTTATTATCTGCAGCGGCGGGGCTGGTATCGATCGTGGGAGCTCAGACGTTCCAACGCTTTGGCACATGTAAGCTTTGGAACCATTTCGGGGTCGATTGAGCTGTGCTGACTTGTGCGCCTCGTCCCGAAGGTCCTACGCTGGGATGCGTGATTCCACCAGACCAGCAAGATTTCCTGGCCGGGCAGTACTTTGACATTCGTGTCGAGGTCCACGCCCCAGTGAACGGCTCAGAGGCCACCAACAGCATTCCGGACGAGGGTTTCACCCTCACACTCAGCAAAGATGGTGGGGCGGCGACGCCTGTGACCGAGTACTTCCAGCTTGAAGAGCCGGAAATCGAGACGTGGGACTTTAGCTGGTACGAGGATCTTTTCGCCCTCGATGCCGAGACTCCCTCAGCCGTCAATGTTGCTTCGAAGGCATGGCGTCGAGTTGCCCTGTATGAGCCTGGTGAGTACACCGCAGTCTTGACATACAACAATGGCACCAACACCACTGCCAACTGGCTCGTCCGCGACATTGAGCAGGTCCGCAAGACCAAGAACATTCTTCTCTTTATCGGAGATGGAATGACCACGAACATGGTCACTGCTGCTCGCTTGATCGCGCACAAGACGGTCAATGGACGCTATCAGAGCACGTTGGCGCTCGACAAATTCCCTACCATCGGACACCAGATGACACACTCCATTGACACTTTCATCACGGACTCTGCCAACTCTGCAACGGCGTTGTATAGTGGCCACAAATCCGTTGTCAATGCATTGGGCGTGTACGGTGACACCTCTCCAGATCCGTTCGATGACCCCAAGGTCGAATCGATTGCTGAGATCTTCCACCGTTTGGTTGGGGGCCATGTCGGAATCGTATCTACCGCTTTCATCGCCGATGCGACACCCGCAGCTTTGACTGCCCACACCCGCGATCGTGGGGAGTATGGCGCCGTCATCGATTCTTTCGTCAACGGCATCGTCAACTACACCTGGACCGAGTGGGACGGACCAGATGTCCTCTTTGGTGGAGGTGCAGAGAACTTCTGCAGCCCAGAGAATGGTGGTGAGACATACCAGGACCTCGACTACTACGAGGTCTTCGCTCAGGCTGGCTACAACGTTGTCTACAACAAGACTGGCCTCGAGGCGACATCCAGTAACGAAAGGACCCTCGGAATCTTCTCCCAGTCCAACATGGCCAAGTGGTTGGACCGTAACGTGTACACGGACAACCTCAACGACACTGAGTCGCCGCTGTGCAATGGCGAGTCCGCTGCCGATCAGCCTGGCCTGAAGGAAATGACCATCAAGGCGATTGACATTCTCAACAACCGTGCCGGCGACAAAGGCTGGTTTATCATGTCCGAGGCCGCATCAGTGGACAAGATGATGCACGTTCTGGACTACGATCGTGCCCTTGGCGAGCTCCTCGAGCTTGATGACACTATCAAGCATTCGATCGAACACCTCAAGAAGCTCGACGCCTACAAGGACACGCTGATTGTCGTAACTGCTGACCACGGACACGGCTTCGATGTTTTCGGCAACGTGGACACTCAGTACCTGAACGAAAAGACAGAAGACCGCGAGAAGCGCAACGCCGTCGGCATCTACGAGCGCTCTGGCCTTTCTGGCTACATCAACACTGGCGACCTGCGCTACGGCGATTCCAACTTCCCGTCCAACTGGGAGCCACGCTACAGCCTCGCACAAGGCTTCGGTGCATTCCCCGACCATCGCGAGAACTTCCAGGTCAAGAAGGATGGTCCCCGCACACCAGCCACGAACATCACAGGCTTCGCATCGAACAACTACTTCGCCAACCCATCTGATGACGAGAACGGCTTCATCATCAACGGCACCCTCCCCGAAGCCGCCAACCAAGGCGTCCACTCCCTCACAGACGTCACAGTCTGGGCTCAAGGTCCTTGCTCCGAGATCTTCGGCGGAGTCTACAATTCCATCGACGTCTTCTTCAAGATGGCAGAGTGCCTGGGTCTCTCGGAGAAGAGAGGAGGCAACAGTACTTCGCCTGGCTACGGCGGCCATCAGAAGCATGATAACTGGGAGAAGTGTGAGGGTAAGAAGGGCTACCAGAGATATGACGAGAAGCACCCCAAGTACGCGGGAGATGCCCATGGACACAACACGGGCGTCAAGCCGAGGAGCTTCAAGCCCGGACATGAGTATTGTTAGAGGCAGCAAGGAAGGTAATGAAACGTGATGACCAGACACGAGTGAAAGATCATATATATTTGTGCACCGAAAAGTGACTTGGGATCTACGCCTCCGCCTACAGGTGCATTGTCTATCTGATGCGTGCATTGCGATGTCTCAGTCCGGTCTGGAACTGCGTTCATCAGACTTGCCAACCCCATCGATGAACGATGCTGTCCGCGCAAGCTTGTAAGTACGGCGAGCCTTTACTGTTTTCCTGCCATCGTAGCGAACACAGAGGCGAAGCGCGTGATCTCATGGACTGCTCTCGCTGCAGCGTCTTCAGATGTCGATTGGTGCGAAGCGAGTAGATCTGAACCCTAAACTGCGCGTCGGTCGCGGCGATGACATCTCCGTGGATGGCGAAATCAAGTTGTGAGCCGACAGATGTGTGTTGGATAGACAAGAGTGGTGGCCCTGTGACGGATTGCATTCGCAGATCATACAGATTGATGTCTTTGTTTGTTGTAACAACGAGTTGATGATCTGCGACCAGTGAGCTGGGGCACCTTGTAAGGAGACGGAAATGACACGTACTGTCGTTCCCTGGTCTTTTTAGGCCCGTGATGCGGTGGTAGCGCTTCAACCGAGTCGAAGAATCCGCATTCGACGGGGAGCTGCCGACTCGTACGTCCCAAAGACATACTGTGTGCATGGGCGAGCCGCGAGAGATCTCAGTGCGAAGCCCGTAGGCAAGAACGTTCGATTGGAGCCAAGTGACTGCAAAGCTTTCTTTCGTATCTCCGAAGTTGGAACGGCCAATCCAGCCTGCAAGATGTGAGATGATTGATAGAAAGTTACGGAATGCTTCGGTGCGCACCTGGGTTCAGCCCGTTGACGGCGAGAAGGCCGGTGCCTGCAAATGCAATATTTCGCGTGGCCGGATCGAAAGCGCAGGCATGGACAGTGCCCACAGTGCTTTGTAATGTAGCCTTGGGAAATAGTGCACTCTCGTTGCGCTCCGAGCTATCAGGATGGCCAAGATAGTAGTGAGTGGCGTGGTCGGTGTTGCTGACAAAGAGCAAAGTAGAGTCGAAACGCTGCAAGGTCACGAACCTACCGGACAGGGCTACCAACGGACTGTGGACGAATCAGGACAAGCAGATAGGAAAGTAGACGTATAGACTCTGATGAGATATTGGCCCAGATCCAGCTTCCGGGGTAGGAGATACAGTGTGAGAAAAGCACTCATGTTCGACTTACTTTTTTGCGGCCAAATCTAAAGGCCCGGCGACGTCGTCCTCCCAATCGTAACAGTACACACAAGTCGCTGCTGCATTTTGCACGGTCGCAAAGAGTGTAGATGCTCGATCCGGCATGTAGAGAGCATCCCTGACTAGGGGGTGCGAATTGAAGCCTTGGATCCGAGGGATGAGTGAACTCTGTTCGAGGCCATTGATCACAGCTTCATCTCTTACACCACGGAGGTAGCCATCGGTACGATGGCCGAGCTCACGCTGTAGCGTCGTCTTGAGCAGCGCACTCGTCAGTGACTTGGCCTGGTTGACAGTCTGTTTGCGGATTACACGCTCCTCGAATTTCTGCTTCTTGAGAGCGCGTTTCTCTTGCTTCTCGCGCTGCACGTTGGCCTTGGAGTACTTGGCGTCGATTGGTGCCGCATGATCGGAGGTGATTTTGAAGTACTTTTTCTTCTCTTCATCGAAGTAGTATCCAGGAATGTTGCCTCTATTCATCCTGGCGTCCGGGCTTGCGTGAGACGGTATCCGAGGCGCACATTCATCGCGGGGAGTGCCCGGGCGTTGCAGAGAGCTTCGTGGCTTGTTGTGGTGCGAAGTTCGAGTTGAATGCAAAGAGGTGGAATCTTTAGGCAGGAAGACTACCGACATGCCGCATTCAGCAGCCACGTGCGGCGTGGCTTGGCGGTCCCGGAAGAAGGGAAGTCGCGGTTCAGCGCGATGACGTGCAGATGGCTCGAACATGAGCACGATTGACGGAGACGCTGCGCATTGTGTGATTCGATGCGGGTGCTGTAAGTACTTCAACCATTGCCACTTTGCTTTCTTCTCTCGGTCATTGTTCTACTGTGTCGTGAATGCATCGCGTGCTCCGTCTGCCAGGACGACCTGCCATCCCAGCACATCTCCACCGCACAGCAACGGCGACCATGGCGAGTCTCACGCCCCCACCTCCGCCCTCCGACCAAAAGACTTTCTCGATCCGCGATCTGCCCAAGAGCAACAACTTCACATCAAAACTGCCTGCCGACGGCGAATACCCAACGCCCGCCGACTCGCACAAGGCCGAGAGGACGAAGCTTGGTCCTCGCCTCGTCAAGAATGCAGCATACACCTTTGTTCGACCCGACCCATTCAAGCAGTCGGAACTTGTGGCCGTGTCGAAGGCAGCGTTGAGAGACTTGGCCATTGATCCGGCATCTGTGCAGACGGACGACTTCAAGAAGACGGTCGCCGGGGAACAGATCGTCACATTGGACAGCGATGAGCCGGGGGAGAAGGACGTTTATCCCTGGGCGCAGTGCTACGGAGGTTACCAGTTTGGGTCCTGGGCAGGGCAGCTTGGAGATGGACGAGCTATCTCGCTGTTCGAAACTACCAATCCCGCGACCGACAGGAGATACGAGATTCAATTGAAGGGCGCTGGTAAAACGCCCTACTCACGCTTTGCAGATGGCAAGGCTGTGGTACGGAGCAGTATTCGGGAGTTTGTGGTGAGCGAGTCGCTCAATGCTCTGGGCATCCCGACCACTCGCGCACTGAGCTTGACTTTGGGACCTGAGGAGAAGGTGCGACGAGAGACCACTGAGCCTGCAGCAATGGTTGCGCGATTCGCAGAGACCTGGATCCGCTTCGGCACATTTGACCTCCCACGATCAAGAGGAGATCGAGACATGTTGAGGAAGCTGGCTGATTACGTGGCTGAAGATGTATTTGGTGGTTGGCAGAACCTACCTCAGCGTGTAGCATCCACAGAAGAGAAGGACGTAGTTGATGTAAGTCGAGGTGTCTCCAGAGACGAGATCCAGGGTGAAGATGAATTGGCCGAGAACCGCTACACACGATTGTTCAGAGAGGTCGCTCGTCGCAACGCAAAGACAGTTGCAGCGTGGCAAGCCTATGGCTTCATGAACGGTGTGCTCAATACGGACAACACATCTATCTTCGGCCTCTCGATAGACTTTGGACCTTTCGCTTTCCTCGACAACTTCGATCCCAGCTATACACCGAATCACGACGATCATATGCTTCGCTACTCGTACAAGAACCAACCAAGCATTATCTGGTGGAATCACGTCCGCCTCGCGGAAGCGCTTGGCGAACTCATTGGCGCCGGATCTTGGGTCGATGACGAGGAGTTTGCGACCCAGGGCGTCCGCAAAGATCGTGCGGATGAGCTCATCAAGCGGGCAGAGACTCTCATCGACCGTGTGGGAGAAGAGTACAAGGCTGTGTTCATGGCCGAATACAAGCGTCTGATGACAGCTCGCCTCGGTCTCAAACAGAGCAAAGAGAGCGATTTCAAGGAGCTGTACTCTGAATTACTCGACACTCTCGAAGCTTTGGAGCTTGACTTCAACCATACATTTCGACGTCTTAGTAACATCAGCATGGTTGACATTGATACACACGAGAAGGCCAAGGAAGTGGCCGTCCGATTCTTCCACCACGAGGGACTTGGTGGTCTCGTCAGCGTGAATGAGGACCAGGCACGAGACCGTGTAGCCAAGTGGCTAGGCGAATGGCGCAAGCGAATACTCGAAGACTGGCCCAGCTCGGAAGAAGCACGTGTCGAACGCATTGCCGCGATGAAGGCAGTAAATCCCAACTTTGTTCCGAGGTCGTGGATCTTGGATGAAGTAATTACTGAGGTTGAAAAGAAGGGCAATCGAGAAATCCTGGATCGTGTCATGACAATGGCGCTCGATCCCTTTGCTGATCGATGGGAGGGAGACAAAGAGGAACAGGATCGATTTACCGGTGATGTTCCAAGATATCAGAGAGCAATGCAATGCTCATGTAGCTCCTAGGATAGTAGTATACCGAAATTATATAATGGCAGATTGTTTGAAGCCCGGGCTCTGTTCTGAACGGCAGCTCGTGGACTGACAGAGCTTGACGGAGCTATTGCCGGAGACCACTTTTGAGCTCTTCACCTCACTCACTATCAACACCCATCACTGGCACCCATGCAACAAGTTAACAACCACTGTGAACGAGTACGAGATGCTCACCACAGCACTTGGAGTTTTCACATCCCCTAGCCCTTCGAACTCATCCTGCTCCGCACTCCACCAGAAATCTCCGCTCGTCGAAACCTGGGGGACAGCTTCGACTGAGACGGTTGGGAAATAGGATGATCAACAAGAGAGTGAATACCAAATTTTTTCTCCAGCTAAAAGACATCCGATATCACGACGGCTACTGCTGTCTCCCGCTACAACTCTCTCCCTATACCCACACTCCCGCCATCTAATAACCTACTGACAAACTAGCACTCCCGCTTATTCCCCAAGCTCGCTTCCCAAGACAGCGCGGCTCTCTCGTAGCTATCCGAGCTCGTACTCGTCCGACTAGGACTTTCTACCTCATCACCAGCGTCATTGTCGTCGTCGTTGTCTGGATCATTTCTGTCCTCGCGAACAGATCGACTCCTCGTGCTCCTCCTCCTCCTCCTCCTCCTCCTGATCATCGACAACAACATATCACGCCTACTCACAGCAGTAGCAGCAGCAGCGGCAGCAGCAGTAGACGTAGCAGCAGTAGAAGCAGCAGAACACAAAGAGACTTTCTCGGGCAACTTACTACTACACGACGTACTCATCTCACCTCCTTGCACATTGTCTTCGTACGCAGAATTTTGCAGGATGCTGCTTTCTTCGGGATCGACAGTAGTAGTATGACGGGAACCTTGTCTTCGGACGTGAGAATTCCTCAATCGATGAGGATGGGGAGGGGGGTGTCGTGTGAATTTTTTCATCATCGTGGGGGAGGAGGAGGAGGAGGAGGAAGAGGGCGGTTGGTTGCTGGAAGTTTTCGAAGAAGGAGAGGGGGTTTGGACCAAAATCCCCGGTCGATCATGTGGTTTTTCCTTCGAAGGACTCACGTCTGACGAAGTGTTGATAGAAGGTCTCTGAGGAGTAGGAGGATGCGAGGGTTCGTGCGCGGATTTTCGGTATCGGGCGAAGAGGTTGTTGTTGAAGCGATGAAGGGAATTTTCTTGTTTTGGCTCAGTACTTGTCGGTTTGCTGATTTCTTGTTGAGGTGGCGAGGCGGTGGGATTTGGTGATGAGAGTTTGAAAGAAGAAGAAGAGCGTGGGGCTCTGAAGTCTTCTTCACTACTGTCATGGGAAAGCTGGTGGTGCTCTTTTACTAGTTTTCTCGATGATGAGGGGGCTCCACCATTGCGTGGCGAGATCTGCGGAGACATTTGGGATTTGCTGTTGATGAAAAGCAGCTGCAGTATTTTGTCCATCGTAGGAAGCTGAGCGGTTTTTGATAATAGACCTACGCGTCCATTCACTGAATCTCATGTCTGTCCATGTATTTTTTTGAAACCCATAGTGAATAGCGCTTGCTGCCGCCGCCGCCGCCGCTGCTGTTGTTGTTGGTTGATTCGCCGAGAACGTGGCCATCATGGTGGGCAGGTAGGTAATGACGAGAAATCAAAATTCGGCATCAAACGACAAACACAATCTCACCTTCACACACGCACACACGCACGACACACTGCAAGTTTCATGTTGATGATTGCACATCCGGCCACTGCGTTGTTGTGTGTCTTGGACAAGTTGTAAGTCCCAAATCTCCGCCCCTCTCAGCACGGACCAAGACAGTAAGTATCAGAGACCTCTCCAAAGCCGACCCCTCACCTCGAATAAATGATCACGCCCCATAGCGGAAGGACATTCTCGATTGCAGCACTCATCATCTCCCCATCGTTCCGCGGCACGGCTGATGCAGCTAGATTCGAAAACCAACAAGCCTATCATCAATCTTGAACGAAGCCAAGCCCGAGTGGTGGTGAGAAGAGGTGGGTGGTGGGTGGGCGAGCGGGCAGAACTAACTTAGGGCGAGCTCGGCAGTTGTGTTTTTGCAAGCTCTCCCAGTTGGTGCTGTCCAACTATCATTTGTTGATGACGAATGCCCGCACCAGTCTTCTCACCAAAAACCGTCGCGCGTGGAGACGGCATCCAGTAGTGCCTTGCGCAAGACGGGACTCTCTCTCTCTGATCGTATCATCCTAGGCGTTGCTATATATGTCGCCGCCGCCGACCCTGTCTCCGAAGTAGCCGTGTTTGTTGGCTGACATTGATTTTGTTTGAATTTGTTGATCTCACAACCAACTAGCACAATGACAGTGACCAAGCTTCCTTTCCACGCGGACCACATTGGGTCTCTGATCCGACCTGATACTGTTTCACAGGCACAAGAGAAGGCAGATGCGGGGCAGATGACGCAAGAGGAGCTGAGAAAAGTGCAGCAAAAGGAAATTAGCGATGTTGTGAAGAAGCAGCAGGATAACAATGTGAGAGCGCTGTGCTCTGGAGAGTTTGACAGGAAGTACTACTTCTCTGGCTTTTTCGAAAAGCTCGATGGCTTCCAAGAGGTCAGCCCCGTGCCATGGGAGCTTGCTCGTCTGTCGGCTGCTCCTATTGCTGCGTTGAAGAAGGCTGGCAAGCAGTACCCCATGGCGGCCATCTGTACTGGCAAGATCAAGTACTCCAAGAGCCCGTATCTCGAGAACTGGTTGCTGTTGAGAGACACCCTTCCACAGGAGCAATGGAAAGAGGCCAAGTTTACGATGCCTCCGCCTTGTTATTTCCATCTGCGCCTGGCTCCTGGAAAGTGCTACGATGCCAACGTGTATTCCAACGACACGGATTTCTTCGACGATCTGGCAGCCGCGTACAGGCAAGAGTTTAAGACTCTCTATGATGCCGGTCTGAGGAACATCCAGATCGACGATCCGACGCTGGCGTATTTCTGCTCCGAAGACATGTTGAAGGGGCTGCGTGACGATGGCGAAGACACTGAGAAGCTGTTCGAGCTGTATCTGAAGGCGCACAATGACTGCATCGCCGACAGGCCCGATGACCTGCACGTCGGCCTGCACATCTGCAGAGGTCAGCATCACCAGACTGCTCGGCTCATACTCAGCTGACGTGTTTTAGGCAACTTCTCGAAGTCGATGCACTTTAGTGAGGGCTCGTACGAAGCTATCGCTGAGCGATTCTTCAAGACGCTCAACTATGACACGTTCTACTTGGAGTATGACAACCCTCGATCCGGTGGCTTCGAGCCTCTCCGGTTCTTGCCGAAGCACAAGAATGTTGTGCTGGGTGTGGTCACAACCAAGGACCCGCAGCTGGAGGATCGAGGCGTCATCAAGAGGCGCGTGTTGGAGGCAGCGGATGTCATTGCCAAAGGTCAAGGCCGACCGGTGCAAGAAGCGTTGGAGAACATTGGCATCAGTCCGCAGTGCGGGTTCGCCAGCGTGGCGGTTGGAGCTGAGGGCATGGACGAGCAGAAGATGTTTACGAAGCTGAAGCTGGTGCAGGATGTGGCGAAAGAGATTTGGCCAGATCGACCGTGATTGTAGGATGGAACTTCCAATCCATGTATCGACACAATGCGGCACGCAGATGCCTCGATGCTTCGTTGCAATCAGGCCCAGCAGTGCACATGCGATGGGGACGATTGCAAGAACGTTGATAACGCACATGCTGCCATATAATCAATCGGACCCCTGGTGCAGTGCAGCCATGAGCCATGGCGGAAATTCATGGCAAACTGCGGGGTGGTGGGTCCGGCACGGGTGCGAGAACGACGAGTTCGGCAGCGGTGGGAATGTGAGATGTCCATGGCTGCAGATGCCGGGTGAAAAGGCCGATCGTCTGGATACGGTGAGCAGATGGTGAGCCAGAAGTCGCGGCCGCCCAGCAGAGCCTCCCAGCGGCCATGCCCATGCCCTCTCCTCGCATCCCACACGCTCCTCTCGGTGCCTGCTGCAGCATGTGATGCCTTTGCCACACGCGGATCGGCGCGGTGCATATGGCTGAGTCTGCCTAGGAGGTATCGTCCCGACCAAGACCGTCTGACCGCGTGCTGGCCAGGACTTCTGCGGGTGACTCTCGGCCCTTCCGAAGCGATGTTGGGGAGCCTCAGTTAGGTGCAGCGCCAAGCGGGCGATCTCGAAAAGGGCGTCCGCCGCAGCAACGGGGCGCTGGAAGCAGCGTCGACGGCCATGTGCGCGGCGGCGGTGACGGTGCGACAGGCAGCGGACGGCGTACATCACAGCGCCCAATAGCAACGCCGCTGACATGGCGGGCCGCAGAGACGATGAGAGAGAGACAGAAACAGCGACGCAGGCGGCGAGCGAGGAAGGGAAGGCCATTGAGAACAGACCCTGGATCTCGAATTCTACTTTTCTCGACATTAACCTTTGCCTTTGCCCGGCAAGCAGACAAAACACGCCCGTTGCGCTGCTTCTTCCCTCCTTCCCTCACATCAGCTGCACTGTGTCGTCCAGTGTCTGTTCGTTCTCTTCCTTCCGCGTCACCGTCCAGTGGTCCTACGCACCACGTTGCTTTGGTTGAGCTGCCTCAACCACTGATTGATTTCCGCCCCTCGCTCCACCGCTCCCGCCGCGCCACCTCTCACTTCGGAGTGAGCAACAAAACCTCCTCGCCACCTCTCACTTCGGAGCGAGCAACAAAACCTCCTCGCCACCCTTCGCTCCGCCGAAGACCGCTCATCGACACCATGACCACCACAGCCTTGTCCCAACAGGCGGCCATGAGGCGCACGACCACGGCAGAGTCGATGCCTTCGACCGTGGCCAGCTCCGCTGCGGGCACCCCAGACGACTCCCCCACTGCGTCTGCCTCGTCGACCTCGCTCTCGTCCTTGGGCTCCGTGGATGACTTCCAGCAAAAGCCTGCTGCAGGCAAGCTCTTGGACACCTACGGCAACGAGTTCGAGCTGCCAAACTACACCATCAATGACATCCGAAATGCCATTCCGAAGCATTGCTACGAAAGGTCGGGTCTGCGAGGGTTGAGCTACGTCGCCCGGGACATCGCTCTCTTGGCCAGCACCTTCTACCTCTTCAACACGTACTGCACATCCGAGTACGTTCCTTCGTATCCTCTCCGAACCGCCCTGTGGGCCTTTTACACCTTTGCTCAGGGCTGCTTCGGTACTGGGCTCTGGGTGTTGGCCCACGAATGTGGTCACCAGTCCTTCTCGCCGAGCAAAGTGCTCAATGATACCGTCGGTTGGTTCTGCCATTCCGCCCTGTTGGTGCCATACTTTAGCTGGAAGATCAGCCATGGCAAGCACCACAAGGCCACGGGCAACATGGAGCGCGACATGGTCTTCCTGCCACGTACCCGTGAGGAGCATGCCACCCGCATGGACTACGTTCTCCACGAGATGCACGAGTTGCTGGAGGAGACTCCCATCTATACCGCTTCCATGCTCATCGGCCAACAACTCGTCGGCTGGCCAATGTACCTCTTCCGAAATGTCACGGGCCACAACAACCACGACAAGCAGCCAGAGGGCAAGGGCATCGGCAAGAAGAACGGCAACGGCAGCGTCAACCACTTTCTGCCAAGCAGCCCATTGTACGAGAAGAAGGACGAGTACCTGATTCTTCTCTCGGATCTCGGTCTTGCCATCACCGTGTCCGTCCTTGCTCTTGTCGCCCGCACCTACGGCTTCCAGAATCTCCTGGTCTGGTACATTATTCCGTACCTCTGGGTCAACCACTGGCTTGGTAAGAAGTGCCTCGGAGTTTTCGTCGTGACGCTGCTGACAATCCACCATAGTCGCCATTACCTTCCTCCAGCACACCGATCCGTCTCTGCCTCATTACACCGGCGATGCATGGAATTTCACTCGTGGCGCCGCTGCAACCATCGACCGCGAGTTCGGATTCATCGGCCGTACGCTGATGCACGGCATCGTCGAAACCCACGTCCTCCACCACTACGTTTCCACCATCCCCTTCTACCACGCCGACGAAGCCACCGAGGCCATCAAGCCAATCATGGGCCGCCACTACCGTGCGAACACTGAAGGAGGATCCGTTGGCTTCGTCAAGTCACTGTGGAACAGCGCGCGCTGGTGCCAATGGGTGGAGCCCAACGAGGGTGCAACCGGAGAGAACTCCAAGGTGCTCTTCTTCCGCAACCGAAACGGTCTCGGTCTGCCTCCCGCAAAGCTTGCCGAACCAGGCTCGAAGAAGGCCGCAATGGTTGTCGGCGACGAGAGCGAGTAAAGTGGCCGTATGGGGTCTTCTTGCAGAGGTTGTTCAGTACACTCGCAGTCGTTCGCTCCTGCGGCACATGACAGATCTGGTGCGCATTTAGCGCGGCGTTGAAATGGGGCGAGGCGGATGGGTGGGGGGGTTTTTTTCGCCTGGAAAAAGGGCGGATTTGATATGGATTTGATAAGGAAAGAGAGCAACAAAGCACTAGATTTAGAGAGAGCGCTATAGAAGCCCACAATCGATGGTGGTTGCGAAAACGAAACTCCGAGGAAAGGGAATGTCCGCACTCGACTCGACCCCGCAGGATCTTACCTCCTACAGTAGTACGTCTTACAAATCTGCCGCCTGCAGTGATGAGGTGAGAGGATGAGAAAGAGAGGCATTCGCCTTGGCAGCATGAATATGCAGCAGGGCTATACGTACTGTCACTGGTTCTACTACTGTCACGACTGTATGACTCCCGCACCACGTCACGACGTCACGTCACGCTGTACACATATGTAGCCGCTGGGGTCCGGTATCGTGTGCGCGTGCTGTACTCTGACTGGACTGTAATTACAGACAATAGACGATGTTGAAAGAAGCGTGGCGGGGGAGAGGAGGACAAAAGTTGGTGAGCGGACGTGAGCAGGTGTCGAAGCTGATCGACTTGGGAGATGTTGACATTTACGCAGCCCTTACCTCAACAGAGGGATCACGCATCGCAACAGGAAAGAGTCCCGAGGCCGAGGACAATCAACAAGTAAGAATCACGCGGCCAGTGGCGACTTACGTTCCGCTCAGCGAGGCCAATATCTTTGCGATGCACGTGTCTCTCGTTTCTGGTCCCTCAGCCAACGACTGTGCTACTTGATATGCGAGGGCATTTGCGGACTACTCGACAACAAGTAGTTCGGGAAGGGCAAGAAGGATTCGGCGAAGGTGACATGTGAGGAAGATGATGCTACGTCTTCATCAGACAGTGTTGACCGCTGGCTCGTTACGGGTGATGACTGCTTCAACGACGACAGAGAGATCTTCGAAGCTTGAGTGGACTCTCGTCACGCGCGCAGAGAAGATGCATGTTTGCTGAGATTCGACCTTCGAAACACACCGTCTCGGGTTATCGATGCCCAAAAGAGGGATGCAGCAGCAGGCAAGAGCTGAGACGGAAGAGGCAGCAGCGTCAAGTCGAGAGCTGTCCGCACATGTTTGGAGTAATCGATGATGGGTCAGGCATCAGTGCGACCATCGAGACTTGATTTTTTGACGTGGAAGTGTCGATGTGTGTGTCATGGCAGTCGGACAGCCGAAATATATCGAGAACGGCAGCCTTGGCGAATCAGGTTCTCACGCCATGGGCATGGGGATGTTGCTGCCATGGTGCGCCACTACGTAGATTCTGGATATAATTAGGGAACAAGCTTCGTGTCGTTCGTAATAATGAGGCTCCGACAAGATTGGAAACCCAGTTGTGTTTTTTTTTTGACGTGAAACGTGTTGCATGCCGAGCCATGTCCTCGGGTCGTGTAGAGTTCGATCGAAGTGTCGGCAGAAGATGTTGAAACCTTCTCTGCCGTGGCGGTCAGATGTCATTCTTGTGGACAGCCTTTTCCAGGTGGTCGGCGGTGGCAGCAGCAGGTGATGGAGCGGGAGTGCGCGGCAGGCGTGGTGGAATCCAACGCTGCGCTGCCTGCACTGCGCACTCCCGTACAACCCGGATGACGGCCATCAATGGGCAGTGCTCACCTCGCAGTCGCCCATCCTGGCAGCACATCCGCGGCACATCTGTGAGCATCGGATGGCCTGCCACGCGTATCGTTGATGGCAGCCGCGGACGACGTGCATGGTGGTGACGGCCATCGCGCGCTGCCCGGCCTGCCCGGCACGCAATGTACTGCACGCAGTCACTGCACCGATGGAGCACTCAGACACCTCCTCCCGGGGCATTAGCTCAGCAATAGCGCGGCCGAAGCTGCCAGCGGATGACGCGTTGGTTGTTCTGGCCGACTGCCCCAGATGCTCCTATGTAAGACGGCGTCGTCGTCGCGCGGGGATGCGATGCGTGCGTGCGTGCGTGCTGCCTGTGAACGAACGCTCTTCCCTCGTCGTGCGTCGTCGGATCGTCCTGCGCAACGCCACCGCCCAAGTTACCGCGCTGGCCCAAACGACCTTCTTGAATACATACATACTTGGCGGCCGCCATCAGGAACACGGCTGCCCGGTTAGGCCCGCGGGAACGGCGCGACTCCAACACGGCGCTGCGTCTGACGTGCTGCTCCACGTCGATCGCCGTGCTTGACGTCTTCTGCTCGACCACTTCCACTCCGCGCTCGCACGCCCACGCCCGCGCCCACGCGCTCTCCACACAAGGTTGTGTCGGGCGTCGCCAGCAGGAAACCACGCGCGCATCGTGCATCGGGTGTCATCTATCAGCCACCGAGTCTCGGATCAGGACCTGCGCACATCAAACAAGCCAACTTTTTTCATCTCGCCCGCAACACGTCGACTGCCTGCTGCTAGCCTGCTGCTGCTGCTGCTGCCGCTGCTGCTGCTGCTGCTGCGAAACGCCGCGTCGGACGACGTTTTGAAACTGCCCCAATCTTGCCGTGCCACACCCGCGGCTCCGATCGTTTGAACCCGATCGCATTCTTCGCCATTGCTGGTAAGTAACACATGTTCTCCCTGGCCCGGCCCACAGACCGCCTGCATCTCCTGCGCTGGCACATCCCATGACGCCCTGCGCGATCGTCCTTTTCTCATCGCCTTGGTTGTTATGGGAGTGCATGGATCATCACTGCTGCCAGGCACACAGCACTCCATTGCACTTGATATGCTGCAGGACATGCCCGGCGGCCAGGCCCTTCTGCTGACGGAAGAGCACGCCTTCTCTTCGCACTACTGCACCCCCATCTCCTAGCACTGTCGTTGCTGACTGGCTCTTCTACCATGGCAGTGTCCTATCGCTCCTCCACCTACGGACTGCTCTACTACGATCCAGCCAAACATCACACCGACTCCGACAAACCGCAGCGAGTATACCGCCCACGCCGAGTTGGCCCAGGACGAGTCTGCATCAAGTCTGTAGACCCCAGGAAGGAGAGAGACGCTCTCCACGTCCCGTACCCCGACCCCAACAAAGAAAATACTCCGCTCAAGCGGGAGTCGTTCAACCTCAAAGTGGCGTCAACACGAGATCACGCCCGACGCTTCCTCAAATCCGTCATCTCCAGCGCACCCGCGAGCGAAGCGCCCGCCGACCAGCAGAAGAAGGACAACGCGTGGAGGCGGCGGTCGTGGTCTCCAATCCACAGAGCGACCAGCCATCGTGGAAGCGAGACTGGCTCGTCAGTCGCTGGCTCGTCCGTCGCTGGTTCGGGTACGAGCAGCACGACTGATGCACCGGCGAGTGCAGCGGAAGCAGCGACACCGAGCATGCGAGGCAACATTCGCCATTCGATCGCTGGCCCGATCAATGCCCACCTGCAGCGTCCACGGCTCGGGAGTGGGGCACGGGACAGATCGACACCTTCAATACAGTCGGTTGCGAGCAGCAATGGATCAACAGCGTCGCCACGACTCGATTCGTCCTACGTCGACAGCAGCGTGATCCCAAACCTGAATCTTGACGATGAAAAGCCAGTCGTTGCGGGCAATGGTGTCGCTGTAGGGATCCACTTGGCCGAGCCCGTCTTGTTCCTGCAAGGCTTCGAGAATACCGATCATCAGCCCGGTAATACTGCCATGCTACGCGGCGGCCTACATCTGCGCGTCTCGAAAAGTGCAAAGATCAAAGGCATCACCCTCAAGTTCAAGGGCACCGCGGTGACCAAATGGCCCGAAGGCATTCCACCCCGTAAAGTTGAATTCGAGGAACGAGACACCATCATGTCACATACTTGGCCCTTCTTCAACGCGCAATTCGAGACTGCCGAGAAGGGCACGAACGCTGACCATGTACAACTGTTCAAGGACGGCGGCTCATCGGCAGTTACACGACAAGATCCTCTCGGTCGATCCAGCGAAACGGACTCGTCTACCAACCTCAGTCCTCGAGATGCAAAGAACCTCAGTCCTCGAGATGCAAAGAAACTGGCACTGTCGGTCAACCAGTCTCGAAGTTTCGGCAAAGGAGAATCCGCTGGCGGGCCGTCAGTGGCTGCAAAGGGCTACCGAACTTTCCACCCTGGCGACTATGTGTACAACTTTGAAATGCCCATTGATAGCCGGTTACCGGAGACCATCGATGTTGAATTAGGGTCCGTAAAATATGAGCTGGAGGCCGTCATCGAGCGATCTGGGGCATTTCGATCAAATCTGATCGGCACGAAGGAAGTCACCATCATCCGAGCCCCAGCAGAAGGGTCGCTGGAATGTGTGGAACCTATTGCCATCAGTCGAAAATGGGAAGACCAGCTACACTACGACATTGTGATCTCGGGAAAGAGCTTCCCACTGGGCACGCAAGTACCGATAGCGTTCAAATTGACGCCTTTGGCCAAGGTGCAGTGCCATCGTATCAAGGTGCTGGTCACTGAAAATATCGAGTACTTCTGCTCCACCAAGCGCGTGCATCGCATGGAGCCCACTCGTAAGGTGCAGCTGTTCGAGAAGCGCGCCGATGGTGCCCCTACGAGCACGTTTCCTGGCAGTACGATGCGTGTAACATCGGGTGGCGGCATCCCGCACGACCAGCGTGCTGCGGCTGCACGAGGCGAGCATGTCATACCAAATGACACCACGAACCTGCTGGGTAACTTGGATCTCGGCGATGCACACATTGGACCAACAGAAATGGAGTTCAACGTGCAATTGCCAAGCTGCCATACCATGAAAGAACGTGAAAGGACGCAACGACTACATTTCGATACCACGTACCAGAACATCCAAGTGCATCATTGGATCAAGATTGTGATGCGTTTGTCCAAGCCGGACGTCAACGACCCGACCAAGCGACGACACTTCGAAATCTCCATCGATTCGCCCTTCCATATTTTATCGTGTCGTGCGACGCAGCAAAATATCTCCCTGCCTGCGTACACATCACCTGAGTCTGGGCCGACGAGTACGACATTGACAGAATGCGGCTGCCCTGGCGCAGCCCTACGACGGAATTCGCCGCCAAACCTTGTACCAGCACTGCAAAGAATCAATGGACAGCTGCAATCGCGTCAGGATCCAAGCCTTCCCATGTCGCCGGGCCTGACGAGGCCACCCACGGTACACGCGCGTGATGCTCACGTTGGTCGTCCGCAATCCATCGATCGGCCCATCCATCTGCTACGGGCGCCTTCGTTCAACCCACCACCATTCTCGGAAGAAGAACCGCCGCCACCACTCATCACGCCTCCCCCGGAGTATGATAGCATTGCGAGCCCGACATCGGGTCTGAGAGATTACTTCGCACGCCTGAGCGATGCTTATGAGGACGACAGCAGTGGTGACGAAGCTCGCCCGGGACGTGTCAATGTACCTCTCACACCCGGGGGGCGGATCAATCGGTCCGTGGATTTTGGTAGAGGGTGGGCTCCGTTGTCAACACAAATGCCGTTGGCACTACCGCGGCGCGAGGTGTAGGAGCCTTGTTACGATTTCTTTCTGGATTGATATCGACGAGTTTTCGTCGATATGCAGCGTTCAAGCAGTCTTTGGGGAATTTAGTGCAGCTGGCGTAATTTGTGACTGGCTGATTGAAGGTATAGAGGCGGAAAATGGGAATCGCGATGTGTGGTGCAGGTAGTTGTGTGTGAAATGCAGAGGCTCTTTGAGCTGTTGTTGCCTCGCCAATTGCTGGCGCGGTTAGCGAAGTATTTGCCGTGGGGCCAGTCCAGATGTGAGCTCACTGATGCAGGCACACGCTTCTAGACCATATGTAGCCCGGAGACGTGATCCGTGATCGGGCGAGAGGTTCAGATCGCCGGTGATTGCGTATTCGCTTCGTGAAATGTGCGACTCCCGCATCGCCCCCAGAGTCGCATCTCAGCAGCTAAGCGGTGCTAGCGTCTCGGCGCAGCTTCCTTTTATGCGACCACTTTCGCGTGCGGAGCGGAGCGGTGAACGCTACAGTAACTAGGGCCGTGGGTATACCGTACGTACATTTAACAATCGGTCCGTATATACATGCAGTAGATCTGCCTACATGCACATCGTATATATATATTCGGCTGCTAGGCTATAGGCCCTAGGTAATAGTTATGCTACGTTTTTACGAGCGCTAGTAGTTATTAGGTTATAGAAACACGATATCGGCGAGTATAGGTATCGGAACCTCTCGCATATTGAGATTAAGGCAGCCCGAGATGGCTTGTTGTTTGGTCATGTGCTAGGCCCATGCGGGTGATAATGCTGGCCGACACGGCGCCAGAACAGGGCACGGTCGGACCAACCGCCGTCGATTCGCAGAGAAGATCGTGACAATGATGCAAGTCGCACGTCTCATGAAAAGCGAGGTGTGATGAGGGGCGGGCTGTTGATGCCGCCGTTATTCAGTGGGAATGTCTGGGAACTACAGGCCGGTTGCCGGCTCCGTGTCCACGAGCGAACGGCGTGGCCAATGAGAGAGCGTGCCGGTAGTAGGATGGAGGTGATTCCGTGTGAAGTCGCAGTGAACTCGAGGGAGCTGGCTCCGGAAGACCCTGCACACTGCATCGCCGCTGGGTCACTGCTAAAAGAAACCACCTCCGCCCGAGCAGGACATACTCTGTCACTTTATATTTCCCTTTGCGCGCTTCTTCCTTCCCCGCCGCACATCACCACAGTCCCGCTACACAGCATGCCTACGAAACGATCTTCTGGCGACGCACGTTTGCAGCCCGTTCGATCTTCGCGCTCGAGCACCAAGCGGAGCAAGTTATCTCCGCCTTCTCGCCCGGTCGACCCTCTCACGCCAAAAATTGTCGTCGGCGGCAGCGACAAGAAGGGTTATATAAGATCGATCGAGAGCGGAGGCCGTGTGCCGCGCCGTGACAGCTCCGCCAGCGGCAGCACTTCCACCCTTGGAAACGAAGCCGACGCAGCGCACGAAGACGATGACTCGCACTCGGAATACATCACCACTGTCCGAGCATCTGCGACGAGATATCCCAGCACCTACGTCAAACCCGACATCGATCCCGATGTGGTCATGGCCTACGCGAAAGAGTTGGAGAGCAGACTCCACGCTTTCCTGCCAAAATTGCGACAAGCCAACCAGAAGCTGGTGGAGCAGAGCGCCAAGCTCAATATGGAGCATGTCGACGACGGGGAACAACACATTGAAATGAATCTGAACTTGGGAATCCTGGAGCAAAAGCTGCCCGCTGAAAACGCGACGGCCACGGGGGAGATCTGTCTGCCGAACGGGAAGGACGACGAGCCAGAGGAGTCGCTGCAATCGACGGAAGAGAATGTGAGCAGTTTACTGAATGGGAAAAAGGATCAGGCGCGACCGAGCATTGAGTTGTTGGATGCTGCCGATACTGCCGATGCCGTGGAGACGTCACCGCAACGATCCGAAGCTGAGAATAGCTAATGACACCGCGTGGAGTGCGAGACATTCATCCTGTCACAACTTAATACCAGTCGTCAGCACTATGCGGAGCGAGTGAAGATGCTCGCGTTGATGTGTTCTACACCCGATCGACTGTTCGAAGTTGAGTAGCGAGAGGTCACAGACGCGGCTCGAATGTCGACACGGTTCTACCACAGCCACAAAGTCCGCACTGCAGATCAACTTCATTACCAGATGGCAAGCTCCGGTCTCAGCACGCTCATATACCTATCCCCAATCCCCACCGACGCGCACACTGGCCCAACATGCGATTCCCGTGATCCGAATGTATTTACGACGCTTCAATAGCCCAGAAGTCCAAGACCTCAACAACCACAGCCAAACAAAATTCCACGCTCACTCACAAACCGCGAAAAGTCAAGTGCAATCTCTCTTCTTCCACAGCCAGCTTGAATCGCAAACACATACAGTACATACAACATGACATTTCGCAACGGTCCACAAAACAATCTGATTGGCGACTCTCTCTCTCTCTCTCACACACACACACTCTAATAGATCGTCTTCAATGTTCTTCTCATCCTCTCTCTCCCTTCTTCTTCTTCTTCTTCCTCTCCAAAAAAGCCCCCTCCAAAGTCCTCAAATCATAATAATTCCTCAACTCCCTGATCTGTAACCCCAATGTCCCCTTGCCCTCCCCTTCAGCCTCCCCTAACACATACACGAAACTCTGCGGTACTTCCACAACAGCGACGTCTTTGTCATTGTCCGCAGCAGCAGTAGTACTGGTAGTATACAACCTCGTCATAAACTCCACATGGATCGAATACTCATATTTCTCTCTTCCTGCTCCTCCTCCTCCTCCTCCTCCTCCTCCTCCTCCATCTTCCACCCCATCACCATCATCCCCCTCCTCATCATCTCTCCTCGAAGTAACAACAACCCCACTCCTAACCTCCCTCTCCACCTTCTCAAACCTCGAATACAAGTTTTTAAAATACTCCCAGCTCGCTGCGCCCGTCGTGAGGACAGTTTTGCCATCAACGAGAAACGTTTTGCAATTTGCGGCGTAGAAAGTTTCCCAGTAGTTTGGTGGAAGGTTTGACCATTGGGATGCTGTGGTGGGGAAATTTTGGCCGTAGATGGCGTAGAATTGAAGGGCGGGGTGGGAGGCGATTGTTGAGGGGGTGATGGGGAGGGAGATTGCGAGGGCTGTGAGAGGGGGCATGGTTGGAGGCTTTTCTTGATTCTCGAAGAAGAAAAAAGATTGTGTCGTGGGCTGGAGAAGAAGTGGATGGCTGTTCAGGGTTGGATGCGATCAGATACTGCTATGCAGCTGTAACGGAAGAAGAGCTTTGATATATCTTGCGGTTGATTCACGTGGAAGGATGCTGCAGTCATCTGGCTTACAAAGCGGCTTTTGCGATCATGGAGCTATGCTGTGCTTTTGCTGCTTGCCGTTGGACGAATAGTTCAGCCGTCGGGTTGTATTTCGCAATTGTCTGCGAATGCCAAGGATATCAGCCGCATGTGATTCTCAAGTCATCCGAGAGCGAGAACGAAAGGATTGTTGCCAGGACCAGAGGATTAACGGGGCTGTGAGCGAGGTAGACGCATAGTAGAGCCATTCGAAATCGATTGACACAAGTCGAGAAGGAAAACTGGTCTACAAGGTGTTGCTCAATAACTTCTGCCCTGCTAGATACCAAGCAGATCAAGGCTGTCATCGATGTAGAGTCCAGAACCGCCATCGATCTCGCCGAAAATACCGTCCATGCCTTCTCCCAGTGGCAACATGTTCATGTCGTCAGCACTGCGCGGGTCGCTGAACCTCGAGGCGTACCGAGGACCCATGGAGAGCTCGAGGAGCCGCTGGTTGGTCAAGTCATCTTGGATCTGATGCTCGCTTGGTCTCAAGCCATACATATCGCCAGTCAAGTCGTCAAGGTCATCGGCAATAAGTCGACCAGACATCATCCCGGCCCTTCTTAGTGGAAATCGACGGGCGCCAAGTCCGTGAAGAGGCAGATTATCTGCGAGTATGCCCGCAGAGCTTGACCTCAGACCTAGGCTCTGGCGATCCAGGCCGATGGCACGTCTCTCTGCACCGATGCCGATTGATAATCTTTCGATACATTCGGCGACAAGCTGGCCTCTGCGGCCATGCCTTCTGAGGCTTTGTGGAAGGTCGGGTCGGAGCTCGTAGACACGTCTGAGGCATTCGGCTCTTTGACTTTCTGACATGGTGGCTCGAAGAATGGCATTGCACCATTGCCCAATAGTGGCCGAAGTCTCGACTGCCACAATCTGCGAAGCGTGGCGAACGAAGAAGCTGTACAGGACATGTCCGATTCTTGCGCTCTGGTTGACATAGGATAGCTCGGCCAGTGCCCTGAATAGATGGTTACTGCGACGATGGACGAAGGAGCGGCTGGACACGCGAACATCTGCCCTGTCCACCTCAATGAGACGTTCTAGCCGGCGCCGCCAGATGGAGGTAACATCGAGCTCGGCTGATCCGATCGACGAGCGTGACAGTTCTCGAAGCGTCACGTAGTAGACTTCTCGAATTTCTTCTTCGCGTAGAGGATTGAATTGGCATCGAGGGTAGACTTCGGGGCATTCGGCCACGAAACGATCAATAAGCAATTCTGCGTCGTACTGCAGGCGTTCGCGTTCGTCGTAGATTGCGGGCAGGATGTCTGCTAGACTGTGTGGTCGGACCGCCAGCACAGATCGACGGCCATCGTAGGCTTGATGGCCGCGCCACTGCACTCGCTCGAGGATGCCAGGAGAGGGGACCACCGATGCAAAGCCAGGAAGGGGAAACATTGCGAATACTGCTTGTCTGGTTGCGATGCAGCGGAAGTTGTTGTTCAAGAAGTCAGCGCTTTCAAATTAGCAGATAGGCAGCCAACAGGCATGATGCACTGTGGCGGAGTATGGCGGTCAGCGTTGAGGCACAAGAATCGGACAGCCGCGTTCAAGGTGTCACCCGTGAGCAGATGAGCATCGAATCGAGTATCCGGTGGCCAGTCGAATTGGAAGGCAACGCTCGCGCGGAATCACAGCAAACATGATGTCGCTGTGGCACCGCGACTTTCAGCTGGCGAAATCGGAGTCTTCAAGAATACGCGCCATGCTGGCTGATGGAGAATAGATATGCTGCGACGTTGTGGACAGGAGTTGGTGAAGGCGAGGTGGCTGGGAGGCAGCAGCAGGGCGGTGTTCACGGCATTGGCGGCGGCGTCACCCCGCCAACCGCAGCTGTTGACCGACGCCAGCACGTGCGGATGCGACCGATGCTTGTTCGTGAGGGCGACGAGAACGCTCCCGCTGCCCATGGCGCGCCTGTCCAAAGCGCAACCGGTGGCTGTTGAGGAGGAGCACCACGAGAGAGATGCCGTCGCCGAGATGGACCGCAATTCGAGCCCGCGAGCACATTCCGCCGAAACCAACGCCAAACCGCAACCGGTGCTGAGCGCCAACAGTGGCTACACACGTCACGGCACAGAGCAGCAACATGACTTGGAGGACGAGGATGCCACACTGCAGCTCGAAGTGGACGATGCCGACGATGAACGACGAGAATCCGCATTCACCTCTGCCTCCATTTCTTCGCTGCCAGAGTCGACCTTCGAGACCGATTATGAACGAGGCGCCATGCATACACCCTACACTCCACCCATGATACGACCTTCATTTCGTCGGCCAGAGTCGGTCAAGAAAATGCAAATGTCATCACCCACTCCCTCTGAACGAAGCCTCAGACGATCGCTGCTATCTCCAACACGAGCACGAACTCCCAAATCCGGTCGTTCAAGTGTCAAAGGTAGTCCGGCACGGAGCAAGTGGGCTGTTGGAAATATGGAGGTGGAAAAGAAGGAGTTTCCGCTTGTATTACTACATGTCACACTGCTGCCCATAAATCCGCCATGGAGTCCACGCAATATGGAGGACACCCTTCCAGCCAGCACGCTGGAGAGCTTGAGACTTCTCAGATCGAAAGTCTCGGAGACCATACTTCAACGAGGCATCTTGGTCCCGCATCCGAGTGGCGATTATGAGCTGCTAGAAGAGAGGCTACTGGAAGCGCTCGAGCTGAAGCCAGAACGCATCACGAAATGCGGACATTTCCGGGGCAGAAGCTCTGTATCCTCCACTGATTCTGGGCTTGGCTCGAGTGTGGAAGGGTACGAGGACAGCGATGCCTGTGATACGTGCCATCGCCACTTGAACCCCATCAATGCTGCTGTTAGTGCCGGGGGCAGGAAATGGACAATCAAAGTGTTCGCCGCCAATGGCCTGATGAGGGCATCCGCTTGGACTGCCGCTTGGACGGAAATGGAACGAGTGGACGTGGAGATCTTACCCTACATCGACGAAGACCTTCGCACGAGGTTGGATACGAAGATGCTCGAGGACGCGGCCGAGGAAGATGCACAACAACAAGAAGAGGCGAGAAAAGTGTCAGAAGCTGAGCAGGAATTCCGCATGCGGCAGGAACAGTCGGCGAAACGATCGAGTGAGCGACATATTCGCCAAAAAGCACCGACTGAGGGTTCTTCATCGGGAAGTGCAGGCCCTCATCCAAGCCAACCAGATGACTTGCCTCGAGTGTACCAGCCCAAGGATATTCCGTTGTCACTCTTGCTGAGAAACTACATCTTTCTGCTGGCGCAGGATAAGCGAAATGTCCTCCTCTTTGCCTTGGCTGCCGTTGCCCTCGCCGTGGCTCTGCGAGCCTCTCTAATGCCCAGATTCGATATCTCGGGTCTTCCACCACCTTACGAGCATATGCAAGCAGAACCACTAGTAGACCACCATCCGAATGTATCCATAGCAAGCACATTCGAAGCTACCCACACATCGCTTCCAACAGAAGCGCCAGCCGCTCCCTTCGACGAGCTGCGATCTGAGGACGTGTCCACATCAACGACAGTAGTGCACGGAGTTTCCAGCAGCAAGACAACCACTTGTACGGATACATCTCCAACCGAAATCGCACCATCACCAGCAGCAGCACCTTCCACATCAGAAGAATCCTTCCATCGTCATGAGAAGGAAGGCGCTGCATCCCAAAACATCATCGGAGATGATCGACATAGGAAGCTACTGACATCGACCGATGCGGCTGCGGGCACAACGATCGACACTGATGATGAGCTTTGTCTCAACACGGCTTCGACGCTCGTTATGTTTGGACAAGAACAAGGAATGGACAGCAGGATAGGATGATGTGATGATGTCAGATGGAACAAAAGATTGCAACAGTACAGTGTGAAAGATGGAATTGCGATGAATGACGAATGATGTGGGAATGGTGGAGCGTTACGTAGCGTGGCATAGTATAGCATAGCACAGCATAGCATGGTGTTTTATTTTTTGGCGTTTCGTTCACGGTTGACGGTGTGTATCGTGATCATGCTGAGATGCGATGCACGAGTTCGGAACAACTTGCTCTCGTACTTTATGCAACATTGCTTTGCTGATGAAAAGGGTTTCCTACTCTCTTCTCTGGCTCTTTTATCCCAGATCACGCCCGCCAGTGCGTGTATCCTCTACTCTCGGATGAGTCGGAAACAAACACAGCGAAGTCAATACACCGTGAAAAGATATTACGGTTTTGCACTTATTTTCAATATTCCATGCTATAAAACAGTTTCCCAATCCTCCAACTCCTTTCCTTCCCAGTCCCCAAAGAGCTCCGATTGCTTAAGTGATCAAGCACGCAAAAGGATATATACAAACGGGACTATCATACAGATCTTCTGGGGGATTACGTGGTTTTCAGCAGCAGCAGCAACTCGCGACGGATATGTACGAGCACAGACAGATGCGCAATAATAACAGTCTTGTTTGAACTTCCCGTAAATGCTCGAGTAGTCCAGCGAGGCGTACTTTCTTTCTTTCCAGGTCATGGATAACATTCAGATGGAGGACAGGTAAATGAGGGAGGATATGATGAGGTAGACATCTAGTAACCTCGACCAAACTGTCGCATCATGTCGGCTTTGACCTTCTCCATGGCATCCTTGTAGCCGGCTTCGTAGGCGACATCCATTTTGCGATCGGTGTTGAAGCGGGATTCTTTTTGTGGTGGGCTGTCACGTCGCCCCCAACCGCCTCCGCCACCACCACCATAGCCGCCGCCTCGGTCATTGTTGTTGTAACCGCCGCCGCCGCCATAGCCTCCGCGATCATTGTTCCCATAACCTCCGCCGAAGTTGTTGTTGTTATTGTTGCTGTTGTTCCCGTATCCTCCGCCGCGGTTATTGTTGTTGTGGTTGTTGCCGCCGCCGCCATTTCCTCCTCCCCCACCGCCTCGGTTGTTGTTGTAACTGGCATTATTGTTGTTGTTGTCATTGATGTCCAAGGTTGACATTTCACGGGTAGCAATGCGTGCGCCTTCATCGTACGCCTTCTGTTCGTCGCGATTCCAGTCATGTCCTGAGTCTCGAGCGTTTTCACGTCCACCGAACTTGTTCGGGTCGCCGCTCCATCCTCCTTGAGAGTACGCATTGCTGCCGCCTCGGCTGTGGTTTCGGCCGTGGCTGCTATTATTGTTGTTATTGCTACCATGCGAGGAGGAGTTGTTATTGTTCGACGCCTTCCCGTTGTAGGTGTTGCTTCTCTGACCTTGGGGTGTCCCAGATCGCTTGCGCAGATCATCGGTACCAGTGCCGAAGTCGCGGGTGAAGGACTTTGATCGTTGGGCCTCATTGCCAGAGTTGTAACCCGAGTTCAAGCTGCCGCCCATCGAGGAGGAGTTGGAATTGTTCGAGTTGTTTCCCATCGACGAGACGTTGGAGCTTCCGGATGGTGGGCTGTTATTGTTGCTGTTGCTATTGCCGTTACCACCGAGGGATGAGCTGTTGTTGCTCGAAGAGGTGGTGGTGCTGTTGTTGGTCCCACCAAGGGCTGAGCTACTGTTACTCGAACTGTTCACCGACGAGCTGTTCATCGATGAGCTGTTGTTGTTGTTCGACGAGCCGCTTGCGGTCGACGCGTGGCTAGAGTTGTTGTTGCTGTGCGAGGACGTGACGTCGGAATTCCCGTATGAGGACGTGTTGCTATTGCCCGAGCCTCCGACGGAGGAGCTGTTGTTGCTCGATGTGTTGTTGTTGGATGAGCCGAAAGACGAGCTGTTGTTCGAGTTCCCGGTGGAAGCACTGTTGTTGCTTCCCGTCGCAGACGATCCTGTGCTTGTCGACTGAGCATTGTTGGAGCCGTTCGAAGAGGAGTTGTTCGAAGATCCCAAGGATGAGGAGTTGTTTGACGATGAGGTATTCGATGAGGTATTGTTGTTCGTGTTGGCTGTGTTCATGCCCATCGAGGAGTTGTTGTTCGATGAAGACTTGTTGTTGTTGCTCGTGCTGGTACCATTGCCCTTGGTTTCGTTCCTTGCGGAAGAGACGGTACTGGTGGTGCTATATTCGCTCTCTGAGCTACTGCCTCCCTTGTTGGACCAGCCAGAGTTGGCAGACTCGTCAGATGACGAAGTTCGGCCATGGCCGGTGCCGTTGTTGATAGAGACAACCTTGACTTGGGTGTCTCGGCGGGTGTCAATGCCGTCATCTGACGAATCATTGTTAAAGCTGATTCCATTGGAGTTCAAACCAGTGTTACCTGGAGGGCGAGACCGACTTGCGCTGCGACTGGCGGGCCTCATTTTGGAGTTGCTGGTTCTTGATTTGAGATTGGTTTCTTGCTTCTCTTCGATGACACTTAACCCGTGTCCGTTGAGGCGGGCGATAGCTGAGTTGTTGGAGTTCTTACCCGAGAAAAATCCCATGCTCAGCGGAACTGCTTGATTCTTGAATGCTAGAGCCTTCATGCACCAAAGGTATGCATTCGTGCTCAAGGTGAGGAGATGTGTGGAATGTGTGATTTGCAGAAAGAAATGATCTCACGCTGCGAGAACTGTGTGTTATACTCAGCTATTGGCGATCTCGAGGTTGTGGTCATCGTGCCGATGCTATTCGTCATCGTGAGCACTCCGGCGCACAGTGCATGTGGTGCCCATCACCGCGAGTCGATGGCTGCCAAAGCGCAATCGGTGCCCAAAACCGCCAGCAAAACAGCCACCAAGGGCCACATTCGCTGACTCGGGGCAGGCTGCGAGGGCATGTCGGAGAGCATCATCGTCGTCATTGCGAAGGTCCGCTGCAGTGCGACGACTCATGGGCAGCGCTGAGTGAGGTCAAAGTCGGCAGGACGGGGCTATCCGGAGGCAGCTGAGTCAGTACCTGCATCTGGTTGCCAGCCTGGAGTGGTGCGCTTCTCGGCAACCTGCATACCACCGGCATCCTGATGCCTTCTGTTGTCGAGATACACTCGTCCTTGAGCGTGGTTAGGGCCATCGAGTATGCGTGAGAATGAGTCGCGCGCGCGCCTTCCGCACAGGAACGTAGTTCTTGTGTGCGGTCTTCAGCGCTATGCTCGTGCTAGGAGGTACCATATGCTAGGCGACGGCCATTTTTCCGGTGCCCACGGTCGTATAGTGACGGGGCTATAATAGACCTTCCCATGTCCGCACACAGGCAAGACAGGCATGCGTGGTCATCTGGCTGTCATTGTGAAAGTCAATGGCCGTGCCGCGCTCCACACCTTGTTGCGTGCGTGCCCTCCTACTCCTTTCCGCTCGGAGGAGCACGGGAACGATAGGTGGTTGTTGGACTCGAATCGTACGTCAGAGGTCGATCGCATACGCAAGTGGCATACGTGCTGGAAGGGTCTCTAGGTTGGCCTGAGGCCGACTCGTGCGTCTACAGGAGACTCCTCAGCTTCAGCGACCATGTTCGATATCAGGCGTGAACTAAGATTCATCGACGACTCTGAAACACGTTGTTGTCCAATGGCGTAGTAGTTCGTGATTTGTGTTGACGGGGAATTTCTGCAGATGTGCATGTCCGCGTCGAGGCAAGAGGTTTTCGCTTGGTCGTGCGGCGCGATGACTCCTACGTCACGTGCACTCTCGGATCGGGCGCTCGTCATGGGACCCGTTTGACAGTCTGTCAAACCACTGTCACACCACACGCCACTCATCATGGTCTTCCAATATCACTGATATTATAGCTGCGTTATGGTTCCATCAGCGGCTACCGAGCAGATGAGTTCTCCACATGCCATTGCATCCATCCTCACTGAATCAGACCGACAGCGCCTTACGACGATCTCAAAAGACCAAGTTGGAAGCCGGTATCAGATGAGGTCCCTGAAGGCCATCCATCACAGCGGACTGTGCATCTCCAGGTCCAGAATATGCACCGCGCAGATGACGCTTGCAGCTGCGACCCTGTATTGCAAACATAAACGTTATGCCCCATGCGCTGGGCAATATCACTTGGATGCTAGAGATGCGTCTACAGCCCGTTCTAGGCGTTGTTGTTGTACAGTAAGGCCGAAGAATGGTTCACGGCAACAATCGCGTTGACGCCGATTCAGAGGCCCAGATGTAACCCTTGATATGCGGCGCTAACACGATTAGGCGCGCCTATGAACAGATGGGTCACAGCCGCTGCACCACGCCACCTCAAACACGCCTTGTGACTCCATGACGGCGCCAGCACTCAAAGAGCTCGCCATACGATGGATATGTTCAATTACTCTGGGATTCACGTTATGGACCCATGGTGCAGATGCCGCAACCGCTGTTGGCAGCAGTCCATTTAAGTGTCTCCTTGATTCATAAACGACCATGGGCTCCGAGTTCCTACCCCGCATCACATTCATGGATCTGTAGAGGGACGCAATACCAGTATCTCCTTGCTTGAAGATCGGAAAACTTCGACAGCTGTAAGTTGTCCTGTATCCATGGCTTTTACGAGGATGATTCCTACTGGCAAGCCCTAACTTGGCTGTCAACTGCCACTTCATATGCGGGACTGTCGATCGAGTTGGAACCTGAAGACTAGTAGTCTTCTACATGTTTGCAGCTCACCGCTCTGATTCCAAAACTGCCCTCGTTTCGTCTCTGTTGGACTTCCCTAGGGCTCACTCTGTGCGCAGCAGCTAATTTTCACATTTTTGGTCGGAGTGACGAGTGTAGCCCGCCAGCTCCAATGCCCGAGGAAGCACTACAGTCCCACACTTGCAGTCGCGGAACGGCAGACGGATATATACATCGACTTCAGAGCATTCATCATGTTCCGTTGGTGAGTGTCTCCTCATTTCTGCGGTCAGCAAATGCAGATGAGGGGGACTATGTTTTGTGTACAGCATTGCTTTGGGAATACATATATGTCCAGGGACACGCGCGAGCAGGGCTCTTTTGTCACCGTCGTTGCGAAGTCCGTTTCGTAAAAGCCATCAAATACTTTGAGTCTCCAGATACGCCTTACGGACCTCTTCGCGAAGAACAAGGCAGAGACCATGTTATACAATCCCTGCTGTGCAGCTATTTGACCTCAGCACCGCATCCAAATAAATGTTGCTGACGCGGTGACAGACAGCAACCTTCTAGAAGTACAGCACTCTTCTGCCACGGACGTGAGGTTCACCACACGGCACAGTTGACCAAGTGATGCAACACCACGAGGACGACTCTGTAGAAGACGCAGACTCAAGATGCACTGACCAACCGCATCTGGCGAGCATCGAGGAGGTTATTGGCAATACCAGCGGGAAGCAATTTGGGCCCGAGCGCCCGCACAGAAGTGATAGTAAAGGCCATCCTGACGACCTCCACCAAGACCGAAATTATCCAACTCATACTCCAAAACCAGCGGATTCCTGTTCAAAATCCACTCATCTGGCCAACCAAAATGTGACATCACCGAAGATGAGTGTATACCACCACACACCACGCATTGCAGATACAGATCCTGCCGCGGATCGTCTGGACGATAGCACGGTTCCCTTGACGAAAGAACATTTCTATGAACTGATTGGATTGCGACCACTGACGCAGAACCAGCAGAATGCGTGTGGCTTTCACGTAGCCACATACGTTCTATTGGCACTGCAGCTTTGCCTCAGCGCTGTGTTCATTGTGCTTGGCAGTCTCAGGTCTGTCGACAACCATGTGACTATTGTGATATGTAAGTTTGCTTGGTATACGGCCATTTCTGGCACACAAACTATTTATACTTACTTTCCATGTGTCACTTCTAGTGGGCGGAGTCTCCGTAATCACTGCCGGACTTCTAGCTCTGATGAAAGGCCAAGGACAACCGCCTGCGTCAGATACGAGATGATCTGTCGGATGTGGTGTTTGAGGCGGAGGAGATATACTGGGACGTTGTAGCGGACCGTCTGGTATGTTACGAAGATATCAGAAAGCTTAGAGAGGACTATGTGAGTACAGCAATCGGCAGTGACCACTCTCCTTCCATCTTTCCTGTCGAATATCCAGTCTCGCCGAGGAGCCTCGACTCCTGGAGCACTAGAAAAGTTGCTTAAGCGCCTCGGTACCTGGTTCAATGCATTCAAAGTCTGACGCTGAGATCCAGATGCGAGTGTTACAAGATGAGAGGAAAGCGCATCCGGATACTTTCGCTCCAGCAGCAAGCAAACTCGCGAAGTCTATCTCGAGACGATAATGCGAAGGGAAGTCACGCCCATTGTTCTCTAAGAGCAGCACTATGGACATTTCAGTTCGATTGCATCACTAAGAGCAATGCCATTGCTCAACTGCTGCAGTCTCGCAGCGTTGGCGGAGCTGAAGCTGGCCGTTGTCGCGGCGCGTTCTTCGTTCCTGCTGTTTTTGTTTCTGCATCGGTCTTGTTGCCTTAGCCTGCCTGCCTCACGGCGGATTACAACTTCACCTTCCTCCAACCTCACTCCCCACTCCTCACACCACACAAATTACCATCGGGCGCAACACAAACCAGAAGTCCGCCAAACATGGCGCGCGGCAAGACGTTCAGCAATCCCTATCTTGCTGCAGACTACGCCGACCTTGAGATCCATTGTGACGGTGCGACATTCTTTGCCCACCGCGCCGCAGCCTGTGCGCGCTCCAAGGTCCTGGAGGCGGAGTCCAAAACAGGGCTTGCGGTTCGTACAAACTCCTCGACGAGCATGACCAAATACTGACAAGGTGCAATAGAGTGAAGGCAAGACCGTCTTCGAGCACCAGGTGTTTGACGCCGTCACCATCGATTGCCTTTTGCAATACATCTACACCGGCGGATACAAGTTACCAAGAGCAGACGACCAGGGAGCTGGAGATGCTGGTGCTCCAACCAGCCCAAGAGACGAGGAAGGCTGTGATATCCACGAGCTCGCTGCTCACGTCTACGTCCACGCGGCCGCAGATCTCTACGATATCGCGCCCTTGAAAGCCCTTGCAGGTACCAAGTTTGTTGACGCTGCAAAATCTGTGAAGGAGAATGACCGAAGCAAATTCCTTGACCTTGTCGCTCGTATCGCCAAGCATACCATGCCAAGCGAGCACAACGTTCTGCGTACGAAAGTCCTCCAGATGGCGTCGCAGCAGAAGAAAGAGCTGCTCCAAGATCGAAAGTTTGTTGAGCTTCTGTTCCAGCGGAATGACCTCGACGACTTTGTGCCACGGTTTATCTGCGGCACCGTCACTGAGTATGAGGATGCGGCGGTCAGAGAGCGTACGGAGCATCAACGCGAGGTGAAGACCACAAAGGCCGAACTGGGGAGTGTTCGGACAGATCGTGATGAAATTCGCCAGAAGCTGAGGAGCGAACAGCGCGAACTGGAGAATTCCAGGTCGACTTGCGAACAGGCTCTTCGTACCAGAGACGTTGCTCTGGCCGATCTGTCAACACTGCGTATGGACCGCGACAATGCTCGCCAGCAGTTGAGTAATACCGAGTCACAGCTGAGGGATGTCAGGAGTCAACTATCAGTCGCTAATACTCGCGCGCGCGGTGCTCAGGACTTACTGGAGAAGAGAGTTCAATCCTTCAACCGGATACGCTGTTGCCGCCACTGTGGTGAATCGCCGTTCGACTACTCTATTGATGAGGATCAGAATGCTCGGTGCAGCGAGTGCAACACTAGACACTTTCCTCGACCATAATGGTTGGTACCGATTGATTCTAGTTGGAACTTGTGCTCGGAAGCATCTGCAAAGAAGGCAACCAACTTGTTGTACATGCACTGTGTAACGAAGGATGCAGCCATAGCCACAGTGTGCAGAATAATTGCTCAAGTCCTACATTCAACCCGCATCTTTTCTCACAGCGTTTCAAACTGTCTGATAGCAGTCTTGACACGCTCTCGCACATCGAGGTTGTGATCACCTTGCAGTGCCCTCACAGCCTGCTCGATTCCAACTGCCTTCAATTCCTGCGACCTTTGACGAGCGTCCCGCCTATCATCCCCGTCTTCGATATAAGTGAGTGAGTTCACCGCCCAAACGCTCATCACCCGGACGCGATGATCGACGTGGTTGAAATGAGGCAACATGGCTTGCAAAAGCGGCTTCTGCGCAATCAGCAGTTGGCGATGTTTTGCTGATGCATTGGCCAGATGAATGAGGACGTGAATAGTGCTGAGCACGAGCTCAGTGGTATTGTACACCTGGCGTCCACCGGAGCGCGTAACAGGAGAGAGCTTTGCCGTGAGGAGTTCATAAACCTTGGCGCTGCCGATGGCGTTCATTAGGTGATCGGAAAGAGCCATGCAGTCCTCGCCGTTGATGAAATTGCGGATGAAGTCTAAAGCCTGTTGTTGGATCTTTGCTTCATCTCTTCGCGATGTGTATTCCCCACTCTGTTCCATTTCTTTTATGCTCGAAAGAAAACGTTTGGTGTTGAAAGCCGGTGCCGGTGGGTTGAGTGTAGAGCGCATTTGAGAAGCTTGATAGTGCGTGCTGGACGCCTCATCGAACAGCATCTCTCCATCTTCGTCGTCCTCGTCCATGGCTTCGTCGTCCTCGTTTGTAGGTTCGTCCAACTCCATCGAGGATGGATTGAGGAGATCGACCTGCTCTCCAGCAGCGTTGGGTGTGCTAAGACCAACGCTGACACCGCCGCCTATGGTCACCCGCTGCTCACCTTGGATGATGCCGACCAGCCATCCAGTACCGAGCTCCTCGAGCGCAGCAAGTTTGATTTCTTTGGGACAGTTGTAGACCAAGTGTTTCAGCGCCCACAGACTGGAGAGTCGCAACTCTGGAGAATTACTCCGGGCATGCTCCGCTAGTGTGCGCACCACGTTTCCCTCCGATAGGTCTTCCCGCATCGGACTGAAATCTGGCAGTAAGTTGCAGCAGACATCCGTAGCAGCAATCTGAACGGTAAGCGACTCGTGGTTGAGCAGGGAAATGAGCGGCTTTGCTATACCGCCATCGATCAGGCTCGTTCTAAGAACGCTGACACTCCTTGACATAGATTGTGCTGCACGACACGCAGCTAGGATGACTCGAGTCGTGTTACCATCCTTGGGCGTAACTTGAGCCCTGCCATGTGCTTCCACCGGAATGTTTTCTGGCAAGGGCTTGAGCGAGTCGATGATACAGCTCACGACTCCGAAATCGATAATGGCCTTGCGGTGCAGGTCCTCCTTAGCAGCGATGGCTTCCAATGCCCTCAGAGCGCTTTCGCGACAGCGCATGGCATGGCCGACTTCAGGTGGAAAGGTCAAGGAACCAGGCTGGCAGGACGCGGGCGTATTCGCGTCTGGCTGCATTTCGGGTCGTGCAGACCACAGTGGTTTGGCCGGAGCGACATTATCGAAGCTCTTCTTCAAGATAGGACAGACATGTTTGATGGCGCCAGCCTCGACAGCTGCGATCTGGAGCTCCTTGACGCCACCAATCAGCAAGGCAAGAACACTGCATGCTTGTTCTCTAATCAATTTGAGCTCCTGCTGCTCCGTCACCTTGTCCTTTGCCTTGGTATCGTTGGCGACCTGTACAAGTTGGACAGCCAGGGGCACGGCCAGTAGGGATAGCTGTCTTTGACGCTCGCGAGTTTTCTGTGCGATCTCAGCCTTGGTGGACATGCTGGCAGGCTCCGCTTCGATAGCATCCGATACCAGTGCCAGGAGTCGCAATGCGGAAAGCCGATTGTAACCGCGCAGAGAACGAGTCAGCACCAGGAGCCACCCACAGACCGCATTCGAGTGATCGATATCGCTAACCAGAATCGAAGCTTCTGTGTTGCCGTTGCCATGTTTTGAATTCTGCAACGTTCTCAAAGCTGGAAACGCACCAGAAACTGGGCCGTGCGATACAGTCTTGGAAGCAGGAATGTGCAGCGGAGGTAGCTTGCTCTCATAGAAACTCACGAAACCATGCCTGGGACTTAGCATCGTTCGCTGCTCTGTGGTATCGGGTTCAGATTGCAAAAAGAGATCTCGTACTGCGGGTGCAAGTATGAATCGATGTGCTCGGTAGCTAGAGCCATGGATAAGTGCCGCCACGGCTGCAAGGACACTGGGCAGCCAGTCTCCGGGAGGTGCATGTGGAAGGCGAGAGCGGTCCCCGCGATACCAAACGATCTTATTCTGAACAGCATGCGATACGAGCAGCGCGGCAAGAGTGTCCAGAATCCCGCAGCTTGTAAGCAAGTTCTTGGGGCCAGAACAATTCTCTTCCGGCAGTGCAGCTATGATTTCGGCTACCAATGCAATCTGTTGCTGCGCGGCCGGGCCCTTAACAGTCTGCAGCAAGATGGACTTGAACACGGCCAGGCTCTCGCCGTTGAACAAAGCTGACCAGAAGTCATACCCCAGGTTCTCATCTGCGGTGGACCAGAATGAAGCCAGGGCCTTGAGAGCTTGCAGAGTTGCGATTGTCAAGCGGGAGGCATGCTCTCCGGGTAATGTCTCGACCAGCAGCTTCGGGACGTCAGCAGCGCAAAGAGGCTGAGCCTGGCCACCGGATGCCAGACTACCAATGATCAGAATGGCTTGCAGCCTGAGTGCTTCTTCGGCCGTGGCGTGGTCGGCATGAGCACTGAGAGAGACACCGTTTAGTTCGAGGCGGCGCTTTCCTTTGGAACCCGAAGCAATGATGTCCGCCAAATGCTGGACAATGCCGTGCCGTACGGCGAGCGCCTTGCGTTGGTCATGGCCGACTATGAGATTCTTCAAGTGCCTAGCGACTTGCAGGCGCTCTTGGATGGGGACGGAGAGATCGCCGAGCGTAGCAATGGCCGCGAAGGACGGCCCTTGGACCATGATCGGCAGCGTTCTATCATAAAGTCCCGATTATGAATGCCAGCTTGCGATGTCTCGGGGCTGATGGGGATGTCGTTGATGGCCGATGTGTGCTGCCCGTTGCTGAGGCTGGGCGTGAGACGAGCAACCAACAGTCCCGGGACTTTAGAAAGCGCGAAGCGTGTCGCGTCTCTTCGCGATTCAAGCTTGCGTTGCAAGCACCATCGCCAACCCATCTTCATTCCGCCTGTCTTTGCACACATCCCGGGCTTGCGCCTACGATCCAGACTTCCCATCGCGATTAAATCCACCACCCAGCACTACAAACGACGAGAACGATTTATCCGAGCGCGCAGCAAGCGCAAGCCCTGCCATCATGGCTGCACCCATCACCACCGTGTCCGACTCGAAAGAGCGGCAGGGGCTGAATCTCATCGCGGCGCATTCTCACATACGAGGTCTCGGTCTGACGCCTGACACGTTGACCCCCAAGTCATCTGCTGGCGGTCTGGTGGGCCAGCAACAGGCCCGCAAGGCCGCTGGAGTGATTCTTCAAATGGTCAAGGAGGGCAAAATCGCTGGTCGCGCAGTGCTCATCTCTGGGCCGCCCAGCACGGGCAAAACAGCCATCGCGATTGGCTTGAGCAAGGAGCTTGGTGAAGACGTGCCATTCACAGCGCTAGCATCGTCAGAAATATTCAGCATGGAGATGAGCAAGACTGAAGCGCTTGAGCAGGCATTCCGCAAATCGATCGCGGTGCGAATACGAGAAGAGAGCGAGGTGATTGAGGGTGAGGTGGTAGAGATTCAGATTGATCGATCAGTCACGGGGAACAACAAGAGCGGCAAACTCACTCTCAAGACAACGGATATGGAAACTTTGTACGACATGGGAACCCGCATGATTGATAGCATGACGAAGGAGAAAGTCATGGCTGGCGACATCATCAGTATCGACAAGGCAAGCGGGCGGATCACGAAGCTTGGTCGGAGCTACACGAGAAGTCGAGATTATGACGCCGTGGGCTCGGATGCCAAGTTCATTCAATGTCCGGATGGCGAGTTGCAGGTGCGACGAGAGACGGTCCACACAGTCTCGCTTCACGAGATCGATGTGATCAACAGTCGCACGCAAGGATTCCTGGCACTGTTCTCTGGCGATACTGGGGAGATCAGATCGGAGGTGCGGGAACAGATCAACACAAAAGTCGCAGAATGGAAGGAAGAAGGAAAAGCCGAGATCGTTCCTGGAGTTTTGTTCATCGATGAAGTGCACATGTTGGATATTGAGTGCTTCAGCTTCATCAACCGCGCGCTCGAAGATGAACTGGCGCCGATCGTGATCATGGCTTCCAATCGCGGAACTACGACAATACGGGGCACCAACTATCGAAGCCCTCACGGCTTACCATTGGATTTCCTGGATCGTGTCGTAATCATCTCAACGCAGCAATATCAAAACGACGAAATCCGGGACATTCTGCAGCTTCGCGCACAGGAAGAGGACATTGACATATCAGCAGACGCGATGGCATTGCTCACCAAGATTGGGCTCGAGACCGGGCTGCGTTACGCAAGCAATCTCATCACAACCTCACATCTACTCTCACTAAAGCGAAAAGCCAAAGAAGTCGAGCTGAACGATGTATCGCGCTCCTACCAGCTTTTTTACGACCCTACGCGGAGTGTGAAGTTCGTGACCGAATTCGAGAAGCGACTGATCGGAGAGGACGGTGGCGTGACATTGGGTGCCAGTACGAACGGACACAGCAATGGAGACGCGATGGAGGTATCATAGCGGACATCAAAGTCGTAAGAGCAGCACGGCACGGATATGGCAATGAGCTCGGCGATATTCTGACAACGGCGTTTGTCGGCCTTTGAGACGTGCAAGTTGTACTTCACCTCCTCGCCAACGCCATATCGAATGTGTAAGACTATGTAGAACACCGCCAAAATCTGCGCTGCATGCGCAAAGAGACATCATAATATTCACTTGTCGACACATTCATATCACTTCAAGCTCATAACGTATAAAGAGCACCGCAGCTCAAAGATGACTGGAAAACAACCCGCCACGACTCCACCTCCGACGCAAGCCAAGCAAATCGCCATATCACACCCATGGGTCTCCCGACTCCATGACTCTGCACTTCTGCGAGCGGGCGATGGTCCCGCAGGCTCGGAGCATATCAGCATAGCTGACCACGAAACATACGGTGACCCACGCCACGCAATTCGTTTCCGGATCGGAAATGGCGGTGCCGGATACACCGGAATCCTCAAAGTCCTCGCCGAAGCACACATCGCATCGGCAGGAAACGACTTTCGCATCGGCTGGGTAACGAATCATTCCCGACACAGCCAGATCGCTTTGCTAGCGGACGTGGTACAGGTCGCTTTGACTTACGAGCCCGAAAACGAAGATATTGCCATCCAAGAGGGCTGGACGAGAAGAGTTGGAAGAGCGTTCAATGATCATTTCATGCTGGTTGGTCCTGGGGATGTGCTGCTGAAAGCTACAAGTATTGATGATGCGCTCAAGGAGATTGCGTGGTCCAATGCTCAAGACTACGATGAGACGATTCAGCGACAAAGGCTACGATTCCATAGCCGCGGCGATGGGTCGGCGACTTTTGCGAAAGAGACTCGACTGTGGCAAGCCGCTGGGGTTGATGTCTCGCTTGCGGAACAGAGTTGGCTCAGTATCGATCCTTTGACGCCTTATGAAGCTCTCGTCAAAGCGGACAAGGAACAGGCATTTCTCCTCACTGATCGTTCTACGTTCTTGACTGCGCGGCAGAATGGTGTCATACCAAGATTGGCAGCTCACAGTGAAGGAGGCAAAGAGCTGCTGAATCCATGCTCGGCGCTTGTGTGTAGTCCTGGTATGAATGGTTCTGCGGAAGAAATCTCGAAATATAAGGCTGCGGTGCAGTTCGCCGAATGGCTCATCGGCCCAAAGGCGCAGGACATCATTCGTGGTTACGGACGAGATTGGGAGGCTGGATATGCTCTGTTCACTGTTGCTGGGAAAGACGACTTTGATGAAGAAGACCGATTGTGTTGGGAACGACGGGTAACAGGAAGCAGACTCTGATGATCGCCAACTTATACGGCCTGCTCAGAGGCAGCCGAATGTGCTGTAGCAATGGAAAGACGAATAGAAAAGCATCGAGACTTGTCTCACTTCAAGCTTCTGAACATGTCGATTGATTCTGGAAAAGCAAACTATGCAAACGCCCCAAAATCAGCCGGAGCGCCGACGCTTCAAAGCAAAGTCCCGTTTCCCTAGAACGCTAACATGCCAAAGAAAACAAAACGCAGCATGATCCAAGTTACTTTACGATGCCAAAAGAACGTAATCTGACGCCCGATGCATGTCTGATGCTGAACACCTTCAGCGAGTCCTGCTCGCGCTGCCAACCTTTCCATTGTAAGTCCTAGACAGACTGCGCTTGATACTCGAACTCTTTTGCTGCCCCAGCACCGGCGCCGAGACGTCTCTCCTCTCCTTGATGTTGACTGCGCCCTCAAGCTTTCTTGGAGTCGCCTGGCCATCTGCAATACTCTTGGCTCGGCCTCGTCTGTATGCAATCATAGCCAGGGCAGCTTCCCGATCGAAGGCTGGAGCTGAGCCAGTTCGATCGCGTTGAGGCGACATCACCGTGGGAGGGATGGTTTCCGCATCAATTGAGTGTGTGGCGACTGGCTTTGCAGGTGTGAATTGCATCGGTATCGTGGTCGTGGTCGTTATTGTGCGGACTGAGCCATGAGGTCGTGCTGGAGTCGCGATTAGCCCGGGAGTCTGGGGGCTGGAAGGGGCGAGAGGTACTTTGGTCGTGGAGTGGGAGGTGGTGTTCGGGGTAGTAGCTCGAGAGTGACGTGAAGGTGGCGCAACGGGACTGGGGCTTTCTGCAATGGGTTCCTCGTCTTCGAAGACCGCCTCATCTGATGCAACATGATCGCTTGTGATTTCGGCGCCTGCCATTGTCACGCTGCATTCAGACTCGTGCGCCAGTACTTCTTCCTCCGGTCGGACCATCTCAACGTCCTCGTCCTCGGGTTTGATCTCCGGGTTTGGGTGTTCAGGATTGGAATCAATCGATACCGCACTGTCGACTATTCCGGTGTCTCCACTCTCGCTCGCAGGTGGCGTCAGCACTGAACGCATTCCGCTTCGAATATTTTCCAGTGCTTCGGCAAGAGCGCTCGAGGTGAAAGTGTCGTCGTGTACGCTGTCCCGCCTCGACCTGCACCCACAGCATTTGAAGCGGCACTCCATGCGTAGGAAGTCCACGAGCTCTTCAGCTTGCTCTCGTCTCACCTTCTCCCGCCTCAATTCCTCCGTTGTCTGCTTCAAGTCCACCATCTTCTTCGTCACGACACCAACATTCTCCTTGTCGTCAGACAGTGGCGACGGTTGTCGCTTGCGCGGTGATCGACTTCGGACCACTTCCGGGCTCATCAGGTCATCGTCACCCTGTGCACCAATCGGCAGGGCAATCATACCCTCAGCAGCTATTCGTGCAACCTCTTCTTCTTTCAGACTTGTCTTGAGCGCATCCTTCTCCTGTTCGATCGTCTGGACGTGGGTTCTCAGCTTGTCGAGTTCGTCTTGTAGGGCCACCATCTGATACTGCGCATCAAAAGTCTGCTGCTCCTTTTGCTGCACCTTCCGTCGTTCCATGTCGAGATTGGACTGTGTTGTTCGGAGAGTGTTTCGTGTCGATTTCAATTCTTCTTGCAGCTTCAGTACTGCTGAAGAGGACTTGAAGGCTTCTTTTCGCGCCTTTCGCACTTCTTTCTCGTAAACAAACATCTGGGATGTCTGCGTCTCTTTGAACGTCGTGAATTCGTCCTAGTTGTGGTCAGCCATCGTCCACGACTCGCCCTTTAGCCACTCACCATCACCACGTCCAGCCTCTTTGCGACTCGCCTCTCTCGATCTTTGCCCTCCTCGCCTTCCTTCTTGAGCCGCCGCACTTGCTCTCGCAGTCTCTTTGCATCGCTCTCGGCCTCCTCGCGCGCGACTTGTGCTCTGCTCAACTCGGCTTCATGCCTCTTTCTCCTCTCTGCGATCTCGGCCTCGCGGTCGCGGACGTCCAGATGCTCGAACCTCTTAACCAAGCCTTGGACGTCGCTGTTCGTTCGCACATGCGTGCGCTGAAACGCGTGGACATCTGGGAGCGACGGGCTGCCGGGCAGAGCGAAGCCCGTCTCCTTTACTGGGCTGTTACGTCGTGGGTCGTAGTCAGAGAAGAGGTTCGCTGCCTTCCGCGATGGCGAAGAACGCGGCGAGGGCTGTTCATATTGCGACTCAGTATCGCCAGACGCGGCCTTGGACGAGATGATGCTTGAGGGTCGCGACCTGTTGTGAACGCGCTCTGGCGACAGGTTCTGCAGCGTTTCTCGGGGAGGAAAGCGGAAGGGCGACGGCGGGTCCATGAGCGACATCGTGGCTCGCGTGTGTCGTATCTTCTTGTTGGAAGTGTATCACTGATCAGACTATGCTGGCGACGTTTGGCCGCATGATTGCTATTCCTTGAACGCGATTGTAGCCTTGGCGTGTTTTGGCGCTAGCTGTCGCATAGCAACACCTGAGCCGAACTTCACCCATGATTTCCATCATTCGCCCCACCTCATCTGCAACGACCGAGCACCGACATGACAACTACAGATATACGACGCCAGGAGCATCTGATCAGTCTGCCATTGTTTGCACTTACGAGCAGCATTGCTTCTCACTTAGCCTGACTGGGCGCCAGGAACGACTTCTCAAACACCGTCGGCAATGTGTCTGTCGTGTCAGAAAGAAAATGAGTCGACAACTAGTCTGCCTTCGCCGATCCGTGTTCATCAAAGTGCAAATTCGAGGCCAGGGCCAAGGGCCAAGATTGCTCGCTTGCAAGTCACACAGACCTTGAGACAAGGCGTTGCCATGCCCTACCTTCAAGTTCTCAGCGTTCGCGAGTTCTGCTTTCAGCAGACACGGCTTGACTGAACCGCACCTGGACTGACACTCCCTTGATATGAGTCTCGATTGAGATCGCAATGGCGACCGATGTATAAAGCAGCTCTGATAGTCTACAGCAATCAATACCGCTCGTATGTTCAAGATTAGACGAGGTATCGGAATCCCTTTCTCATGGCCTGGGCTTCGCCCTCATTTGCCCCCGACACAGCAGCCTCAACAGCTTCACCCTGGTCGAGCTTCGTGTTTGCACGTACCAACACAACCCTCAGTACAGCTGCCATGATGATCGATAGTACCAGAGTCCCGCAGTTGACCGAGAATGCAAGAATGTACAGCGGTCCTCCGGAGTACATGTATGATGCATAAATTTGCGACGCGTTGGACACAGCATTGATCGCCGCCAGTGCTGCCGCACGCTTCGCTGGAGGCCGCGAGATTGTACTTGAAATCGTAGATAGTACGACCACGTACGACGAATAGCAGGCGGGCAGCATCAGCATCATCGCAACATATCGCGGAGCAATCGCAGTCGTAGCTGCCGCAAGAACAAAGGCAGCTATGCCGACCACCAGCGGAAGAGTAATGTGCAAGAATCGTTCTCCAGTCTTGTCGGCGTGTATGGCGTTGGCGAACGCACAGATCACGGCAAGCACATATGGAGGAGCCGTAAGGAGGAGGGAATTGGTCTTGCCATAACCAAGGGTCTGTACCACCGTGGGAAAGAAGTTCGTCACTGAAGCCGCAGAGACAATACCGAGCAGCACGAGCATGAGGATCCAGACCTTGAGGTCTCTGATGGCAAGGACGAATCCATGGAAGAAGGATTGATCTTCGCTACTCGTCCAGTCGTCGACTCCCACGTCCTCTTGGAGTCTCCATACCGCCAATTGCCGTTCTTCCTCGGTCAACCATTCGGTAGTCCTCGGAAAATTGGGTAGAATGAAAAAGCAGATTCCAGCAACCGCGACAGTGACAGCTCCCTCGATGACTATTCTTCGTTAGCACTGGAAAGAACCTCGATGGCAACATTTGCTTACTGAATAGCCACTTCCACGCTGGTAGCCCCAGCTTCCGGTCCATGTCATCAGTGATACCGGCAGCGATCAAACCAGCAAAGGCGCCAGAGATTAATGATCCAGAATACAGCACAGCAGAGCGGAAGGCCAACTCCTTTCTCGTATACCAGCAAGACAAAAAGAATAAACCTAGTTCGTATTAGCTCTTGCTCTCGGAAAAGTGGTGTATAACTTCACTTCCATCCAGGAAAATAAGCCGCTTCGATAAATCCGAGAAAGAAGCGAATAAAGACCAGATCCGTGAAGTTCTTGGCAGCTGCCGTACAGAGTGAGACGATGCCCCAGACGACCATCATCCCGGGGAGGAACAGTGCTGGCTTGCCAATCTTGTTGAGAAACAGATTGCTCGGGACCTGCATGAGAATGTACCTGCAAGAGATGATCAGATGTCGTCGTGGCCGAGGCTGCGATCGAACAAGTCCAGATGTTCTTTCCATGAAGCTGCTGAGATCTCGTAATTGTAGGAAACACTCACCCAACGAAGAGAATACTGACGCAAGTTTCATACTGCGAATCAGTAAGACCCAGGTCTTCCTCAAGTCCCGGCGTTCCAGCGAGTCGCGCAGTAGCGATGTTGTTTCTGTCCAAATAATTCAAGATATACATAATGATGATTGGCGGCAGCAGTCTCGCATCGATCTTTCTGCGAAGCTTGGTCTCTAATCGTGCTCGTTCGTCCACACTCATGGCTTGAACCAGCGGTGGCGGCACGAGACCGCCAGGCTGCTTGTCCACATCCTCTGCTGCTTCGTCCGGGTACTCGATAGTATTCTTAGTGTCGGCCGGATCGCCAGATATCCTATCGCTAGTCGAATCGTGAGTGCTTGGAGCCATTGATTGAATTGCAGAGGAGAAGAATGATGGGGAGAGCGCGACAGGACATCGTCCATCGCGTGTGACGGGAAGGCAATGTTGTACTGCATCGCACTTACTACCTGACCCCACCTCGCCATCGGCTCGACGAGGAGGACGATGCCACCACGGGCGACCCCATGGGTCTGTGGGTGACAGTGGTGAGGATCTCCAGCTCGTTCTGCCGGAGCTCCACCCGGAGAAGTCGGCAGCTTCTACAGACCCAATGAACTCTCCATATGGCATGGGTCTGAGCCGTCACGGTTGCAGCGTTGAAGGCAGCGACAAGTGAGCTTGGAAAGCTTTTCTGATCTTCGGGCCTTCTTGATGCACGTTTAGCAGTTTGACACCCGACGTGGAGCAACATCGACCAACTGCCCACAGCAGTTGGCCACCGGCAGTCCGAGAAAGGCAATTCCGTGAATCACCACATGCCGAGATATGATTGAGCGCGGCGCAGAAGCAGAATATTGCGAAACAAATGCACGAGGACGTACCACAGTGGAAGGCAAGAGAGGGACACCAGCCTATCGGACTGCACATGGTACTAAGGCGGTCGTCTGTCCGCCTCAATTGTGTGACCAGCTTCTCCGACGGTTCACACATCAACAAGTAGCGACTTTGCTTAGAGCGAGCGGTATAGAACAGCTTTCAGGTATGGAACAGGACTGTCTCACAGCCAAGCATTGCTCGTATATTGAAGCCATGGATAACTACTAAGAAAGCTCGTGCAGCATGTGCGGCCAGGTTCTGGTGAAAATTTCCAACAGAAGCATGATGAATGCCTTACGCTGATGTTCATCGGCTCTCATCGTCCGGAGATACGTCTCTACTTGAGATTGGCTTTGTAGGTAGCGTGGCATTGTCTTCTACTGTCTTTTGAATGTCAAACCAATCTGCCGACCACGTCGAATCCTCGGAGTTCCGTGGAAGGTCCTCGTGTCCGTTGGTTAATTGTCGCATTGCCTCCATTCTTTCCAGCGAGCCCTGTTGAAGCTGAGCTGTCGTTCCGGGTAGGCACACAAGCGGATCTGAATGAGGTTGCAGGGCTTCAAAATCCGGATGTTCTCGTGGACCCTGAACTTTGACGGCAGGCCCGTCTGATGTTCCATCCACAGTCTTTGCAAAGTCCGCCGATTCTTGCTTCTTATCCTGCCTTGTTTTCGACTTGGCATGTTCAAGGTCATGGAGCCGCTTGTACTCCTTGTAATCCTCAAGCTCGTCGGTCCATGGACGGGCCAAGACGGTCTCAAAGTCAACCTGGCCGGATAGTCGTTTGAGGTTCACTATGTATACTGTTTCATTGCTTTTCTTGTCAAATTTCAGTGACCAGCCCACGATTTTATACCTGTGAGAATTACTTTAGCTCAATAAGCCACAATGCTACGAGTGAGCAGCGTTTCCCGAGGCAAACCAAATGTTGCCGTAGCACGCACAGTCCTTCGTATCTCAGGCCTGCTCTTGGCCTCCATGCACTGTTCAATTTATGGCTCCGTAGTACTCGGATGGGATGTCGCGATTCCGGGGAAGCTGCCGTTAAGCGATAACGACCTGGGTTGCTACTTCGTGCTCGATAGTGTATAGTCTGGCCATCCGGTGAGAAAACTTCATCGCTGCCAGCCATTACAATGGCATACGCAGCATCGGCGTCCGAAATGATTAGCCCCTCATTGCTTCCACTATCAATGATGCCATCGCGATGCGCGAACAGTGCACTGATCCACCAACTGAACACAGTCAGCTGATCATCCCGAACCAAGTCTTGCAGGTTGACCTACTCTCCTGGCTCGAATCCGAGATGGCCGACTTTCCTTGACACACTCGGACTGAGACGAGCGCCAGGACTTTTCAGCCATTTGACGATGAGGCTCTCCTTGTCCAGATCGCCCGCCGTACAGATGCCATGTAATCTTCCACCCGGTTCATACAACAGCGTGCCCTGCAAGTCTCCGAATGTGCTAGTCCAGATGTCTTTCAGTGCGTCGCATTTTTCTACGAGCTTCTTTGGCCACCTGGTAGCTAGACCGGCGACAGCGCCCACGGCTAGATGGATGCGGCTGTAGAACAGGTCGTCTCGAGAGACGCCCAATTCCAAGAGTGCTCTGAGCAGCTCATCTATGCTCAACAGATCATCTGAGTGCAATACATCAGGTCCTTCGCGGGCAACTTGAGGGTCTAGAACATCGCGAATCCAGTGTGCCTGGCCACGAAGAAAGTCGCGATCCAGTGGAGCTGGATTGGGAGCATCTGTGCGGCGAATGGACTGCGTTCCGTCATCGGGCGAAGTGTTGTCTTTCTTGGCATTCCGGTCGAAAGTGCGATTGGGACGTGGCGAGGCCATCACTTCACTTCTCCATCACTGAATGCTGTGGGAGGCATGTATGTCTCTCCGTTGCGCCAGAGAGGATGCGGTTGGCCTTCTGCAGCCGCAGGTTCCAGCTTTTGGAAGGCATGACTTTGTGGAGGGAAGTGCAAGGGCTTGATGCTCTTGCTTTGGCAATCGCACGAATCAGTGCAGCCGGCGATGTAACCAGCGTATTGGTTCTTTTGGGGTCATAGCCAGATTCCGTGGTCTCACCAGCCATGCTGGGCCGGTGTATTGGGCCGAAATCCGGAGTCGGTGCACGTCTTTCTCCAAGCCTGCGCCATCGTCTCCAGTGATGATGTGAGTTGCGTTCGGAGCGCTGCGGAATCAGTCGAGCTTGTTACTTGGTGTGATAGACTAGGAGGTATGTTGCATGCATGCACCCATGTGTCGTGTTGGCACAACAGAGTAAGCTGACCGCCGATTCCGGAGCTCTCTAATGACTTTGAAATTTGGCAGCCAAGTGGGGGAATCACAACAACACCACGCACGGAATAACGTGAAGATGCCTACCTACAACATCGTCGTCTTTGCAGGTACGCCCACGACCCTTTGAGTTTCTTATTCGTGTCCACTCCACTAACAACCACATGCAGGCGACCACTGCGGTCCTGAAGTAAGCAGTTCGGAAGATTCGGTCAAGTTTGTAGTATTGACCGTTGGACACTAGGTCACAGCAGAAGCTCTGAAGGTATCGTTCCAATACTTTGCAGACTATACTGGAAGCCGGTCTAACAAGTTCCTGTAGATCCTAGATGTTATTGACAAGAGCAATGCCGACGTTCACTTCAACATTCACGAGCATGCACTCGGTGGAGTAAGCGACAGGTGCGCATTTTGCATATAGCTCGGTTGTGCTGACTCCTCCTAGGTCTCGATTGACGCTCATGGGGAACCACTGACTGACGCAGCACTTGCTGCTGCCAAAGCTGCCGATGCTGTAATTCTCGGTGCCGTTGGCGGTCCCAAATGGGGGACTGGTAAAGTTCGCCCAGAGCAAGGAATTCTCAAGCTGCGAAAGGAGATGGGCACTTACGGCAACCTCAGACCATGCTTCTTTGCGTCAGAGTCTTTGGTCAAGTCTTCACCTCTCAAGGAGGAAGTGTGTCGCGGCGTCAACTTCAACATCGTGCGTGAGCTCACTGGAGGCATCTATTTTGGCGATCGCACCGAGGATGACGGCTCTGGCTTTGCTCTTGATACAGAGCCATATTCACGTGCTGAGATCGAGCGTGTTACCCGACTCGCTGCTCATCTAGCACTCGCAGAAGATCCGCCTGCACCGGTCTGGTCGCTTGACAAAGCCAATGTCATGGCCACCAGCAGATTGTGGCGCAAGACTGTGACAGAGGTCATGGAGAAGGAATTTCCACAGCTCAAACTTGGTCACCACCTCATCGATTCTGCTGCCATGCTCATGGTCAAGAACCCACGCGCCTTGAACGGAATTATCGTTACGAGCAACCTCTTTGGCGATATCATCAGTGATGAAGCATCTGTCATCCCAGGCTCTCTGGGCCTGCTTCCTAGTGCTAGCCTGACAGCCTCGCCTGACGGAAAGAGCAAGTGCAATGGCATTTATGAGCCTATTCACGGTAAGATATGAAATTGACGGGCGCTGGAGAGGATACGTCGCTAATGTGTCGCAGGCTCTGCCCCAGATATCAGCGGTCAAGGAATCGTCAATCCGGTGGCCATGATACTGTCCGTGGGCATGATGCTCAAATACTCTCTGCAGCAGCCGACTCTTGCGCAAAAGGTCGACGAAGCCGTACGAAACGTCATTGAAAGTGGTGTCACAACGAAGGATATCGGTGGGTCTTCCAAGACCTCTGAAGTGGGAGACGCGGTTGCGAAAGAGCTTGCCGCCTTGCTCAAATAGGAGCCACGAGCCACGATTTTGCGATTTGCTTGAGCTGCGCTCTGCTGCCAAAGCTTGTTTAGTAGAAGCTACCGGACCGGGAACCTCTTCAATTCATGTCTTCTTGCAGCAGCGCATAGCCTGTGGCAATTCGACTTCGCGAAAGACGAAGAAAAATGAAATGGCCTTGGACATGATCGCTTCCTTGTCACTGCCATTAGCTAAACAGGGAGTATGGAGGCTTCGGCCTCCTCGTGTGTGTCGCGTGTTCAGTGTTGCTTCGATGATCTTGTCATCACAAGTAAAAGGAAAGGCGACAAGGCGGCCATGTGGCACTGATGACTTCCGTTCCTGCGGTCTGGCTTGCCATGTTGGACTTCGCGTTGCCGCCTTCAGTTACCATCCGCGGCTTCTCCATTATGCACTGGCAGCAGAAATAACGTTCTCGTCTTGTGCTTCCACTCTCCTTCCGCGAGCGTAATACTACCATGCTCGCCCCCGTTCTCCACCGGTATTTGACACCACCAACGTCGGATGTTGAGGCCGGAGGTGACGCTAGTTCTAATCAAGATTTGAAGCTGTGCCAGAACGGCCGCCAAAACCTTCCACTGGCCGATGTGACAGTCCAACGCCCATTCACGACGCGTTTGCTCTTTCCGCGTTCGCCAACAGGCAGCGATACTAACTTAGTCGCGATGGCCAGGAAGGTGCCGCAAGACGGTCTTTTGGCCGAACAGCTGAGCAAACTCACGCTCACGCAGCAGCAATGCGAGGCCAATACAGCTACGGAGCAGGACAGCATCATGGATGGAGCTGGCCGGACAACCGACAGCAGCACCCAGCCTCCACATCGCTACGCACTGCGCTCGCGTACCCGTCCTACGCACTCGACTGCACCCAGCACGCCCCGTATGGACCATTCGTTCCGCAGCCACCGCCCATCTACTCATCCTTTGCAGCCCACGCCCAAAGACCTCACGTGAACAGCAACCTCAGCGCCACCGCAGCAGCGTTTGTGCCATCTCAGCCGACGAAGTTGGTACCTCTGCCTGTTCTGGACACGTTGCGGCGCATTGACAAAAGCTTCAGATACCACACCAAGGCCGGTGATAATGCTCCCGCACCTGCGAATTCCGAAGAGCCAAAGAAGCTCAGCAAGAAACAAACCGCAGCCGCTAGAGCACGCGAGCAAGCCGGTGCGCGAACTCGGTCACGGCCACTTGCTGCTCCCGGTCGCTTGCAGCAAACATCGTTGTTGGGATACGTCAAACAGGACTCTTCTAACGACACCTCCAAAGCTGCTCAGCCAAAGCCACGAGGCGGCACCTCCACAGCTGCTCAGTCAAAGCAACGAAACAACAAGGTGCCTCGCTTGCAAGTGATGGAACGACCAACGCCATCGCAGCTATACATGCAGCTGGCATCGCAGACACCGCAACAACTATCGACCCCACGCGCCCTTCTGGTCGTCGCAGACCTCAACGGCACCCTCCTGAAGCGATGGAAATACTCCGGGACCAACAACTCCACCCTCCGCCCCCACGTCCACGACTTTCTCAACTACGTCCTCGCCAACCACAAGCTCATGATCTGGTCCTCCGCCCGGCCCCAAAACGTTCAAGTCATGTGCCAAAAGCTCTTCACCCCGGAGCAACGCCAAAAACTCGTCACAATTTGGGCACGCGACACCCTCCGCCTCTCGCCCAAAGCCTACGACCAAAGGGTCCAAGTCTACAAAGAACTCTCTTGGATCTGGAATGACTCCGCCGTCCAAGCGACCAACCCACAGCGTCAAAACGAAATGTGGTCTCAGACTAATACCGTGCTCATCGACGACAGCATCGACAAAGCCGCCAGCGAGCCACACAATCTGGTCGAAGTCGAAGAGTTCGAGGCCTTCGATCGCCAAATCACGTCAGATACATATCTGCTGGAAGCCAAAACATATCTGCAAACTTTGAGCCGTCAGGGCGATGTCAGCGCGTACATGAGAGCTCGGCCTTTCAAGCACAGTGCAGTGTCACAGGTCAGCGATCAGACCCCCGCTGCACCTCGTCACATTCTCTTTTCCGACTGACTTCCGAAGTTCTCAAAGTAAGAGCTCCAGAGAGAGATACCAAAGACTCTCAAGAGCTCAAGTACATAGCCAGCTCTGCAACGCAAATTGAAGAACAACACAGAACATGCTATTCACATTCCATTCCATTATACTTGATCTCATTTCTAATCCGCATGCATCTGTGCATCCGTACTGATAATCTATAAAAACTTGCCACCCACCCACGGCAACAACAACAACAACAACAACAACAACAACCAAAGTCATGCTGCCGATCGACTATTACAAGCCATACCACGCCACCACACACACACACACACACACACACCCACAGACTAAAACGACTCCTCCTCAATCTGCTCCAAACTCAACAACCTACAACTCAACCCCTCACAAAGCTGCACCATCTCCCTCATCTCATCCACATCCTTCACAAGTTCATTCCTCGTCCGGAGCCAAGCACTATTCGCCCCATCTCCAATCCTCAACACCGAATAATTGGGCCGCACCGTTTCCCTCGCAAGCTTCAAAACCGCTCGCGCAGCCTCCCCATCACCAACAACCACAACGCTCTTGGCACCGAGTCTCGAAGCCACCACACTCGACAAAATCCCCGAAAAGAGGCCCGGATGCTGTGCGATTTCGACTTCGAAGCAAGCGACAGTTCGCTGCGCCATTTTGGTGTACGTCTCATCGTGGAGTAGGGAGCCGAGACGGAAGAGATTACTGGCGCTGACGCCGTTGACGCTGGGCTCGGCGTTATCCATGGCGTCTTTGGTTCGGATGAGGATGTCGGGTTGGTTGGCGGGAGTGGAGAAGAAGCCGTATTGGACGTCGTCCCAGAAGAGCTTGTTCTGGGTGTGTTGCAGGGTGTCGGCGAATTGGAGAAAGTTGCTGTCAAAGGTGGTTTCGTAGAGGTCGAGGAGTCCGGAGATGACGAAAGCATAGTCGTCTGCGAAGCCTCGGGTCTCTCCGGGGCCTTCGCGGTAGACTCTGCGGAGAAGGGCAGTCTCGGGATCGAAGAGATGTTGTTCGATACATGATGCGGCTTTCGTTGCTGCTGAGAGCCAGGTCTTGGCTGCCTCAGGAGAGATTTCACGTAGAGCTGCGCTGGCTCGCGCAAGACCGCCGATAGCCAGTCCGTTCCACGAGGTCACAATTTTGTCGTCGAGTGCTGGCCGTGGACGATGTTTCTCACGGTACGCGAGCAGCTTCTTTCTTCCACTCTCGATGGCCTGCTTCACCTCCTCTTCAGCCAGCCCAAGCTCCTCGGCCAAGTCGGCGATCTCGTACGACACGCACAGAGTGTTTTGCTTGACCAATTCACCTTGGACATCGTGTCGGCGATCGACGTTGCCTTCCTGCTTCACATTCCAGTACTTGGCGCAAATGTTGAGTTCGTCTTCGCTGAGCACTTTTTTGAACTCACCCATCGCCCAAACATAGAAGGCTCCCTCACGCTTATGAGTTTCATTCGCGCTAGGTAGTGAGTCGGCATCCTCGGCGGAGTGGATTCCTCCAAGTTCGGATTGCATAGGCGGACTGGTGAGATACGTAGCAATGTCGTGGACCATTTCGAGGAACAGTGGCGATTTGGTCAACAGGTATGCATCGAGATAGACCGGAAGCAGCTGAGCGTTGTCGTAAAGCATCTTTTCGAAATGGGGAAGACTCCAGTCTCGCGTTACGCTGTAACGTGCAAAGCCGTGGCCGATTTGATCCTTGATGCCTCCCTTTGCCATCTTCTCCAAACTGTTGAGAGCCATGCCACGAGCCTCCAGGCATTCTTCCTCGCCCACAATCCCGCGCACTGTGGCAGGATAGGAGCCCACTCGCAAGAGAGGTCTGAGATGCACGGGCGTAGGGAATTTGGGCGCGCTCCCGAAGCCTCCATACTTCTGGTCATGACGCATCTTGTAGTGCTGAAATGCATCATCCAGCAAGTCCAGCTCCAGCTCATCATTGTCGTCTGTCCGGTGTCCATCCTTCCCGCCAATGCTTCCCTCTTGAGCGAACTCCCGCAACCGTCTTGTGATTTCCTTTGCGCTCTCTCTACACCTTTCTTCCTGCTCTCCCCAAGCTGCTGACACTTTCAGAACAATGTCCTCGAAGCTTGCCCCCGCGTGCTGAGCTCTTTCACTTTTCGGTCCCGGCCAGTAGGTTCCCCCAAAGATGGGCTCGAGATCGGGCGTGACGAAAACGTTCAAGGGCCAACCGCCGCCTCCATTGGTGGCTTGTAGGAAGTCCATGTATTGCCTGTCGATATCTGGTCGTTCTTCGCGATCGATCTTGACGGGTATGAAGTGTTCGTTCAGCAGCTGAGCGATCCGAGGGTCGTCGAAGGACTCGTGGGCCATGACATGGCTGAGGGTGTCGAATTAGCTTATAGCGCAGACCAGAGCTCTGGAGGGAGACGAGCTTACCACCAGTGACATGCACTATAGCCAATGCTCACAAAGAGCAAGCGGTTTGTCGTTTTGGCCAGTTCTAGCGTCTGAGGTGTCCATAGCTGCCACGCGGTTGGATTGTCGGCGTGAGAGCGCACATAGGGAGACTTGCTCTCATTGCAGCGATTCTTGAGCGATACGCGCTGACTCGCCTCGGACATGGTTGCAAATGTCTTCTTCTGGTCCTTCACTACTAGCTGGCGATGTCCATTGAACGCAGTCAGTCGAGGCTGCTCGATATTCGGCAACGAAAACGTGAAAGAAGAAGCACGGAAGGCTGACTGAGCCGCGAGCAACCGACGGGAGGAACGATATGGCAGTCGTCGCGCGGCAACCTGCATAGAGATAGCGGTCACGTAGACTCGCTCGTAGAGTGCTGAGGGCTATGGCTTCTATGGCGTGTCGCACAGGAAAAAAAAAGTCAAAACGGGCATCCCCACCATTGCGCAGGTCAACGAGGAGAGGTTTTCCATCGGAATCCCTCCGACGCCACCGAGGAAAAAAAATATACACACGAGCGATGATTGCGTCGGGAGGGGCGTGGCAGAGCCTCAGGGACTTGTTGTACTCCATCCCAGCACTCGATAGGAAGCTGCATCAGCCGAGCGTCGGCCGGTCGCTTGTTGTGTTGGTGAGGTTGAAGGCTGCGTGAGACACGGATACCGGCAGCCGGCGGGGCCCGTTGCAATGCACAACATCCTCGGCCGCCCGAGCACGAGCGCCGGAGCTGTGAAATGAACGCAATCGGGAGTCGACCGACGACAACGACCGAGCACATTGGCGCGAAGGAACACGAGAGTGCTGAAACGGTGCGGTCCTTATTGTATCCGCGCCCCGCACGTGCTCGGCCGGGAGCAGTCAGCCAGACAAATCTCAGCATCCTAATAAGCCATCGAATTAAACGCCGTGATGAACGCGAGGCAGATGGGGATCTGCCTGCGCCAGCCGGCTAGCCTAATTTCTCTGCAATTTCCCACACCTGCACCTGTTCATCAGGGCAATGAACGTGGCGAATCAAGACGCGCAAGAATAAGTGGATAGACATGGCCGTAGTTTGGAGTGGTTGCTACTCGTTAACCATTCTCATTGGGGGGGCATGATAGTCATTTCCGAAATCAAAAGTCTGCTGTGCCACCAAGCCGTCCGTCTCCTCGGACTGAAAGCAAACCTATGCACAAAGAAGTAGAAGTGGAAGTGGTGTCAAAGCCACGAGCCCATCAGGCCGTCGTTCGTGTACTGTCTGTCCAGCATATGCAAGGAGCTAACGGCTCTCGATCAACATGCATCTGTCCGGGTCATTTGGCGGCGGATGCTGAACAGGACCTGCCTGATGTGCCGTGTGCTCAAACCGTTGCACAAAAAAAGTCAAATGGGACACTCAAAAAAGGGGGGAAAAAAAAGACAACGCCACTTTGATGCACGCGGTTCCTAGTGACCATCGCCTTCAGTCGTAAGTCCTGTTATTGTGGCTAGGGAAGTCCGTGTCTCTGTAAAGTGCGTCTATTTGCCGTTGCTGGAGATCAGATTGCCCGAGTCATCAATGTTGGCGTTCCAGTAGGCAGTTGGCGCATTGCCTCCAGCCTTGACGTTCTCGGAGTACTGGCCAGCGTAGTTGCCTGAACAAAACGTTAGTGTGGTCCCGAGATCATGACATCAATGCTGTGGTAAGCACTCACCTGGGCCCCTGTAGTTGCAGACGGTGAAGTATGGCTCCACGCCGCTGCCGGTGTTGGCGAGAGTACCGCAGTTCGCGGATGTTGCGCATCCGACCTCGGTGGTTCCGCACCACACGATCTGGGTGAAGTGACCGAAGAGCTCAAAGCTGGTCATGTCAGGGTTCTGCGAATATCCTCTGCTGGCCTCGGCATAGATTGGCTCCTCGGCGTTGTAGAACAGGTCGGTGATCACAGCGGTGATGTTGTCACCGGAGACACCCGCCGCAATGTTTTGGCCGTAGCCACCGCCATCCATTTCCCTACGCGGAGTTAGTAAATATGTTCGATGTATGCAAGGGCAACGGGCGCGCCACGTACACGTTGTGGGCATAGATGCAGGTGTCGGCGATCTTCTGGGCTGTAGCAGCAAGCGAGTCGGACCAGGTGAGCAATGGGGCAGAGTGGTTGTTCCGGTGGAGGTTGTGGCTCTTCAAGCACAGGTCTGCGTATGTGCCGCTGGGTGGGCCGGAGGTGTTTGGAGCTGGGGCAGGAGCAGGGGATGGCTGCTCATAGGTTGGAGGAGAGGCAGAAGCAGGAGGAGGAGAGTAGGCCGGAGGAGAGTAGGCCGGAGGAGCAACTTGCACCACAGTCGTGACGGGCTGATTCTTGTGGCCGTAGTGTGGCATGGCCACGGGAGTGTAGGCTGGGGGCTGGCCGCCGGCAACGACGGTGACGACCTCGGTCTGGTACACGACGTCGTAGGCGGTCTGCACCTGCACATCGACATCGACCTGAGGGGCGCCGTAGCCACCTGGTGCCTGGGCAGGGACGGCAAGAGCGCCAGCGGCGAAGGCCGCGCTGATGAGAGTAGAGCGCATGGTGAATCGTTCGAGGAGGGATCACGGATCCGTCGGACTGGTTTTGGTGGTGGGCTGGTGGATTGCGGTTAGCGGAAACGATGCGAGGACATGGCGAGCGGAGGTTTGCGCGCCGACAGAGCAGGCGAGAAGGCGCATACAATGCGCCGCCGCCGCCGCCGCCGCCAGTGGGGGCGGACGGGGAGGGGGGCATTCACGGAGGTGTTGCAGTGCACAGCGGCGGAGACTCACGTTGAAGGCCGGTCCTCTCAGAGGTCGTTGGCGGGAGTGAGTGACAGTGGTTGTGCGACTGTGAGCGCGTGTGATGGCGGTGCAAAGGAGCGTGAGGGCAGAGCTGGCTGCGAGGTGCGGAGCAGTGTGAACGACGATGGTACAGACAGAGCGGAACGCTTCGTGTGCAAGGGGCGCGAGCGTGGTTTTGAGTGAGCGGCGGCGCTTCTTGTTCTCCTGTCTGCAAGCGCACGGGTACCTGAGACGCGCACGGATGCCGCGACCTGGTTCCTTCCCAAACACGGGTAAGCCTCGCTACGTTAGCGGCACGACGGGCGGTCGCAGTCACGCGCCGACGTGCAATGATAATCACTTCTCGGGGGCGTGGCGTTGTGGGGTCAGCCAACAGCACGGCGAGCATAATGACCTGCCCGCTGTTGTGCTGCAGAACGTGTTTCACCGTCTTGTGGTAATAGCCGCCTCCTTGCATCGCTTCCCTCGGCGCAGCAACACGCGGTGGAATGCGCTCGACCTTCTTTCGACGCCATGTGCTCACCACGTCCCGCCTACGGGCAATCAACCACCGTGGCGAGCGTTCAGCCCCAGGCGTGGTGCGAGTCGATCTGCCCGACCGCTGTCTGTCGATAACGAAGCACTACGTTTCGAAACGAGCTAATGTAGGTCCTCTGCAGAACATGGCACAAGGCTGATGATGCCGACGACTCGGAGCGCGCTCGGGCGCCGGTCTGCGTGCCGAGTCTGCAGACTGCACGTCGGTAGAATATCTGACGTGTCTCTCCTCCCACCGTCCCACGCCGCTCATGTTGCCGACGAGGACTTGGCCAAATGAGCCTCGCATCTGGGCATCCGCCGTGACGGGACAGCAGTGGTGCTCAGAGCCATAATACGACTCCAAGGCCCATTCGGTGGGATTGGGCGACGATCCTTGCTTGGATCACGCATGCCACGCGGCGTCGATTTCCCTGCTCCTGCCCATGCGCCATGCTAGTTGTACCACAATAACACAACCACTCCAGCCTCTCAGCAGACGATCAACCTGCACGTCTCAAAACCAGCGACCCGACAACCGACGTCCGTCTGACAGCTCGCTGCTGGAATCATGACGTTCTCGCAAGCAAGACTCTGCCTCACCGTCTGCAAGCCCCCGGGGCCAAAGCGACAGAGGCCTGCCGATGTCCGCACGAGGGTCGAGAGCCGCCGCCCGTTTCATGATTGCCCGGTATCTTGCTGCCTCTACCACGCCACGCTTCACGGCATCCTTGGCCGCAAAGGTTCGCTCCTCCCGTCGCGCATCGCCGGACGGCAGGTACATGTGCATGTTCATCAAGACGACATGTCATCAATCGACACGCAATTGCCCGACTGACAACGCATGCTTACTTTGTGCTCCTGTATGGCAACTGCCCTGTCATTTCCATGCCATGGAAGGTCTTGACGTTGGACCAACGAATTTACGAATTTACGCAGCAAGAGGTCGATCGCTCTGGACGCCAAGGACAACCCCTGCGTTCTGGCCGATGAACTGGACAGCAGGAACGAGGTGCAACATTCGAACGCCTTCCGTGTCGCACGTCGGCGCTGCATGCAGTATTCACCAGTCAAACACATCGCACTCTGCTTTTGCCTTGCAAGACCTAGAATGAGAGCTGCAGTGGGCGAGACCGCGAGCACAGGCTGCTATTTCCTGGGCTCGCTGACACATATGCCAATGGCTCATCGAGGATCGGCGCACCCTCAAGCGACTCCGCGACACCCTCGACGAGCGCTTCATCTCAGTGTCTCCACAATGCAGATTGGAAGAAAAAGTTCTAGACACCGCGCGTGCACGCATGACGCGGCCCACACATCTGGCGCCATGGCAATTGTGTGAGCTGACTGCATTTTCGTTCGTCCGTTCGGTGGAAATTGATCCGCAAATTCCAGGCAACGGATGCACGCTGGGATTGTAGTCCAGAGGGGCCCGCTCTCCCACGGATTCTATTTGATGCGACAAGCGAGCGCAACCACACCAACAGGCGCGCGAGCCGCTGCGACCAACGATGTCGGGAAACACCTTGGAGGCTTTGGGACACCACATTTCACGATGCAATATTATGTGGACCCAATGTTAGCCGTTGTGGCAAAGATTGCCCTGCTGAAATCCCCCCGTCCTGCGCCGCTTGCTATGATAGGTACTGTGTGCCCGACTCACGAACGTCTAGCAAATCAGGATGAACGGGTCACAACGACTGCACAAAGCAGAGCATACCCAACCGCCGCCGTCATACATTGCAGCTTACTGCGCGTGGTTCTCTAGCACGCTTGCCATACTTTCCACGACTGGTCGCTGGCATCGCACACCACATGCTGACAAGTCTGAGACACTGACTTCAGGAGACATTGTGCGCCAACATGCATGTGCCTAACAACGGCGACTCTCGTAAACGTGTCTCGAGAACCTGAAGCCCGCAACATTTCCGGACTGTACAGTCTCGTACCCAACAACTGCTGTTTCCCACATGACTTCCGACCACCGCATACGCAACTGCCTGATAAGCTCATTCGTCGGCTATGAGCCAAGTAGCAAGCTTCTGCCAATTGTCACGGTCTTGCAATCCAACCTCATGCGCGTCTCCAAAACTCCCCTTCCGAAGAGCACCTTGTTCGTCCACGATTCGATGCGCTGTGGAGCGCCACAGCTTTGTCAATCTTCCAAGCTTTTCCATTTATCATGACCGAAGCATGATGCTTTTCCTCCGTACCGAATGCAGCAAATTCACGCCTGCTGTCATCAGGTCACTCGCTTCCAGGGGAGTGCAAGACCCAAGCCTCAACATGCGCACACGCGATTAGCCGGGGACCGCGCAGGTTCTGCTCCCTGCAGCAGATACGGGCATGTCGAAGCGACACTTTTTTCCTTCATACCCCAACGTCCGAAATTGAGGAGGGTCAAGCGGTTTCCGATAAATTGAGTGCTTGACCCGTCGCTGCTTCTAGACCCTCCTCGAAGAGATTTCTTGCCAAAAAGAAAAAAGAATTCTCGATGCACCCCTACGCGGCTACGCCTCAGCTGTCCAAGTCACTGGAAGGACGCCTCTCAATAATTGTCACGCGGCCGTGTTGCTTGCTGTCGAGCAGCGGGTTATGTTTCAGCAAACGAAGTTCCGCCTCAGCAATATGGTTCTGCAAAGCATCTTTGCCAGGCAAATCTTCCTCGTGCATATCGGCCTCGATCGTCGCATTCCTGGCGATTCGAACGATTGTCGAAAAGTTATCTGTAAAAGAGGCCCTGTTTTGGAAAATGGCAAAGAAGCCTACCATCACATTGAGAACGCTAATGCCAATTGCAATACCGTACGCGAGCCATAGCTTGTCCAGAGCGTAACTGTACACGTTGCCGTACAGGACTTCGGTTATCCAAACAGGAGGGGGAGCCAATGGACTGTCCGCATGATAGAGATGAGCCTTATTGCTGGCCATGGAAATTGTGATGTTCAGGAAAATTTCTTCCAACACGTCCTTCATTAGCCTCGTGCCGTTCGTGCTGACATTGGGCAACAGGCTTGCAGCCTGGTCGAATGCAACGCCAGAACTGACGTTGGTAATCTGCTCAGCGGTGAGCGTTTTACTGCTGAGCTGGGACAGCTCTCTGGTCTTGGCCAGAACTGTTGAAAAAGCTTGAGTCTGGAAATATCTGGAGGATTGGAGACCACCGAGGCCGACCGAGATGAATGCCCTTCCAGGGGACAGGTAGTCTGTCCTGGATGCTCCCAAGAACAAGCTCATGGTCGCTTCCTGGATGGCAGCCCACGAGGCTAGTCGTAAGGAATGTCGAGCCGATTCTGTAATGTTCGAAACGTCGATGTCCATCTCATCCTGTCCTTTGAGACGCAAAGGTCGATCTATCGGTGCGCTGCGTGCCGCTATTGTCGGAGTCGCAATAGCCGTGCTGAACCTAGCGGGTAACGAGCTTGACCTCGTGGCTCTAACAGGAGCGCCAGCTACGACAGTTGCTGTGCTCGGGTCTTTGCTGGTATACGTGTACTCGGGCCCATTCGCGTACACTGCTGTACTATTGAAGTCGATTGCAACAGCATCCTGCATATCAATGACACGAACGCGCTGCGCCTGATCAGGACCATCATATGTGAAATTGAGAGTGTATTTGGTCTGCACCGCTCTGCAGTGAAGCATTGTAGAGTCGCCCAAATACCAGTCCATGAGGAGCTTTTGGCCCTCATCATTGGCTGTTGTGTTCTTGGCGATGATCCCCACGGGCAAGGGTCCACGAAGTTCAGGTGGCCGTGAGTCTTCGGTCACTCGAGGGAGCACTGCGAAGAACATGTCCACTCCCGTGCCAAGTCTGTAAGACATCTTGGGGCCCGACTCGGAAAAATCCTTTAAAGTCCAGCCATTGTCGATGTCGTTCTTGAACGGTGTTGGCAATAAGTCGTTTGAGGCAGCACTCCAAGCCAAATAGTCAAACATGATGTTTGTCCAGGCGGCCCAGTCCCCATCATTCGTGGCATTCTTGAAGAAGTCAATCAGATTGTCCCTAATATCCTGTTTTGTATATCGATCGATATCCCCGCAATCTAGTCTTGGGGCTACCATGATGCTCTGCCAAGTAGCATTTGTTCCAGGTGGATCGATTGGTAATATGGTACCTTGAGTTGCAGCTGCAACGGCAATGCGATTCACCTCCTTAGTGGGGCCTGCGTACGAAATGTACATGCCAGCGTCCATTTGAGAGAAGAAGTACGTCCCCATTTCCAGACTGTCGAAAGCTGGTTGTGGGGGCAGCGCATTGCGACTAGGAGATGGGTTTATACGATCAAACACGACCGACAGAGATGCCGGAGAAATAATCGCAGCCAGAGGTAGCAGCCAGCAAGTCAAAGCCACCAGCGTGAGCAAGGGATATCTCCAATAGCTACCAACGCACAGAAATGACCAGAAGTCATTGAGGCCCCCAAACCAGTTATCCAAGTGAGACAGCTTGAATGTTTCCTTGTTGATCGCATCGAACACCAGTTGCATATAGGCCGTACTGCAAGCCAGGATGAGACTGGCCTTGAAAGCGAAAGCGAGAGCCGTTCCAATGGCAATATTGACCTGTTGTTGAGTCGTAGTCCAGCCCACGAGCTTGATCGGGTTCGATGAGACCGAAGTCCCCTCCAGTGAGGCGTAAAAAACGTGATGTCCGACAGCGAATGCCACGCCGACAAACAGAGACGACAGCATAACGATCGGGGCCCGCCATCGGAGAATGGAAGGTGCAGATTGGGCGCTATTCTGGTAAGCGTGTTTCATACTTGGTCACACTGTCTGTCCGGATGTATGTGATGATAATATGCCCAGGAAGAAAATCCAACGAATGGCCAGTAAGTTCTGCAGTTAGCAACAACCAAAGAACAACGGGTGTATCAGAATCAGCATGGTGGAACAGATTGTATATAACTGCCATTCCTGCAGCTTCTGGGCGGCTAAGAGCGAAATAGGCGCCTGCTTTGCCTCTTGCTTGCATAGTGGGGGACAGCGGCAGGATTCTGGCTCTGCGCTGGCTTGTTCATGGTGCAGACTTTCAGGACACACTTCGGACGTGGTGTGTCAATCACATCGGTCGGAGACTATTGCAGAGCGGAGAGGGGGCGTTGACCGGTATTGTATGGGACGTGTTGTGAGACGCCAGCTTCGCGTGCGACGGCTTGAAAACCACTGCGGAGGATGCTTGCTAGACCATGGTTGAAAGTGAGTGTGCATTGATATGAAGTCTTACAGCGCATGTCGTTCGCTGGTGCAACGCGGGCGATGTCAGGCACATGTTGGTGGTGTTGTGGTGCTGATGGGAGTCGAGTGGGAAAGTGGGTCTCCACGAAAGCTGCGCCTGCCTCACATTGGCTCGAGACAAGTCGTCCGTGCGGTGGAAGCCAAGACTCACTGCTTCACTCAGAGAATAGATTGATGAACGAAATGTGAGAGTTCAACTGGGATCTTCGACCTACTTACAGGCCTGACCTAACGCTGGGCGGCATCGCATGCATTCGCCTGTGGTATCATATCGTAAGCACCCGCCGCCTTCCTTGCCCCGCCGCAACGCCACGCTTCCTTTTGATGCCTTTCCACTGAGTCGAGAGCCTCTCTACCCTGACATGACCTGTTGAAGAGCTGCCTTGCCTTGAGCGTCGAGCTTTTCGTTGACAAACTGTCCTATGCGACCGTTGTGTCTCTTGTCTGCGTCTCGAAGCGTCGTGCCAACCCAGGCTTTGACATCTTGGACCTCCGGCCAAGGGTCTTGCGAGGGTCGCTTGCAAGTGTTCAGCTGTGTGAAAGCTGCCCCGAAGCCTAACTCATCTACATCGCGGTCCTCTATCACGTTGTCATCTGCGGCTGGCGGCAAAGGAGGGTTGATGAGTAGCTTGAGCAAAGCTTCGCAAGTGATTGTCCAGCCCCGTTTGGCGTACCTCTCCACGAATGCTTGGCTGTCAGCAAGAGTCCGAGTCAGCGACAAACAAGCTGTCTTGCGATCAAAAGGTCTGCTGAGCTTCTGTGTGTCAGGGAGAATGATGCCAGTGTAGAGAGGCGTAAAAGCATTCGCCTGTACAGCGTCGGCTTTGGCGATGAAGAAGTCAGCGCCCAGCCCTTGGTCACTAAGCGCTGACACCAGATGGTAGAACCGCACGAAGCGGAGAGTAAATTGCTCCGTCTTCGTGTTGGTAAGACGATGGAACATGAGTTGCAAGATGGTAGGCCAGTAGCTCTCTAGAGCGTTGGGCGGGAAGCTCTTGACAACCATTTCGATGATGTCCATGGCGTAGCCCTCGTATGCTTTGCTGGCCACAAGCTTCTGGAAGACCAATAGTACAGCCTCAGTCTGCCCGGCTGTGGCGATCTGCTGAGCGCCACGAGGAACGATTTCGAGGAGCAGTCGAGTCAGAGCAGGAACGTTGCCTTTACTGTCCCACATGCTAGGTGTGAGGATAGGCCCCACGAGTTGTTGGAAGTTGGGCGAGATCGTCCCTGAAGGATTGCTCGCCACGATCTGAGCATAAAGCTGGAAGATGTAGGGCGTGAACTCCTCAACCGATGACTGTAGTACTTCCATAAAAACTGGAAACAAGGTGGTTTCGATCTTCTCAGGCTGGACAGGGCCAGCAAATCGAATCGTCGCTCCCAGAGATTCGAAGTGGTAATAGCAGAAGCCTGGGTTCGATGGATTGTGACGAATGATTTCAGTGATTCTGACGAGGTTGCCCAGAACAAGGTCCAGGATCTGCACAACATCATCGCGAATGACAATCAGAACTCGCATGACGCACTTCATCAGGAACTCGTTTTCCTGAACCTTCTCAGGCTTGGCTTCTTTGGTGATGAGGGTGAAAAGGTGCTGCAGCAAGTCTTTGGCCAGTGGGAGGATGCTTTCGCGTGGGATTATTGGTTGTTGCTGATCATTCGTGAGGTAGAGCGCGCGGTCAACGGCCACCGCAGCATACGTGTAGACCACGTAATTCGAAGAGTTCAGGTGCTGTACGAGGAGTGGAAACGCCGCTTGCCACTGTTCTGCTGACAGGATGCTCCGGAAGATGTACAGGTATTTGATGGCGTCGACTTTGAGCAATGGCTGGGCATTGTCGTTTGTCAGGTCTTCTGCCACGTTGGTCTGGAAGAAGCTGATCACGTCTGTGTTTGGGTTCACGCTCAGCACACCTTTGGCGGCGGTAGCTGCACCCTTGGCCGCGATGGAGGAGAAAAGGTGCACTGCGGTGTCCTTCGACTTCCAGTTTGCATCGCGGTCCTTTGCATACTCGGCGAGGAAGTGGTTGATGTACTGCGTGACCACATCTGTCACAGGCTTTTCAAATTGCTCCTGCAGCTTCCGCAGGAAGTTGGTCGCAGCTCTTCGTCTCGTATCCTCATCCGAACCTTCCAGATCTCTGCGGATATACTCGATAGGCTCGTCCTCGAATGTTTCAATGTCAGATTCTCTCAATGACAAGTTTGGAATCACGACCTTCTCCGTCACCTGTCCAAGAACATCGGCATTGTTGAAGCTCTGCGCATGTTCTGACATGCTAGCGATGGTAGTCAAGAACTCCAACGCTCTGCTGACAACGAGATCGTACTTGGCTTCTGGGCCGATGTTTGTCAAAAAGGTCCAGGACGTTCCGATGAACTGTGGCACGTGTGGCTTGAACTCATCATCGTACTTCCGCGTGTACAAATTCAGCACCTTGAATACACCTGCTCTGACGTACTCCAGCGGACCAGCCTCAGATTCGTCGTCGGTGTTGAGTGCGGCGTTCTCATAGGTTAGATATTTGTGCAGCAAGCCAGACACGGCGGGAAGAGATTCTTCGAATTGTGGCGGCATATCGTGGGTCGATAGATCGTAGACCAGCTTGAGGATGAGATCGAGAGTCGCATAGTGCGCTTTGAGGACCGCTGGGTTGCTTTGGTTTTGTGTGATCTGTCTGTCGGTGTTTTCCCAGAGCTGGAGGAAGGGCGAGGCGAACTTGGACAGAACATGGTTGATCTCGGTATACAGGTCGTCAGAACGGTAGAGCGGCTCCCATCGCTTGAATATGGAGTGAGCCACCTGAAGCACGCCATTGTTGACGGTCGCATCATCTGGTGTCAGTCTAGAAACCAGATCATCCACAAGTGTGTTCCATCGCTCCCAAAAGTCACTGTCTGCAATAACGCTGATAGCATCACCCAGCTGTGCTTGGATATTGGGCGGCACTTGCACCATGAGCCCGATGAGCTCGCTCTTGATTGTGTTCACCTCGTTGTCGGGCAGCTTGTGTGTTCCATTCTCGTCGACCCAATTCCGTCTCACGAAGTTTTTGAACAGCAGGGCGCTGGCGAGTCGGATGTTCAGTTCGAAGGAGTCTGCAGCAACGATCTGGAGGAGCGAGAGTGAGAAGCCAGGCTTGGCCTCTTCATCCTTGAGTGATGCTTCGGCTGTGGAGCAAAAGTGGTCAGTGAAATGCTGTTTAGCCCATGTGGGAAGCTAGCCGCTGCATACCTTGAGCTCGTTGCGAGGGGTTCAGACTGGCCTTGAGCAGATCTGCCACGCCCTGCAGTGACACAGCCATTGTGCGCAAGACGGTGCTGTGAGTATGGTTTGCAGGTCGGAGGGTGGAGAAGTGAGGAAAAAAGACACAGCGAGCGAGAGGAAGATGGCCGAGAAAGTCGTTGCTCGGACAAACTACAAACGACGACCAGCAGCAGCTAGAACTAGCGGCTGTCCCACAAACAACGCCCGCACCAGCAAATAAAGTTCGGCCGTGCATGCGGCTCTGCGAACCGAACCGCCACATCCCTGCTCACCACGAGAGTGACGGAGTCCGCTGCCTCACACTCACTCTTTCTCTCCTGTCTGGAAGCACGACGACGCTTCGGCGACGAGCACGCGTCACTGTCATTCACTCGATTGCTCACTCGGCACTTCTCGCTCGCTCCTGTACCGTTCCGCCGGCCGCTCGGTAACTCTGCTGGCGGCGCATTTAACATCTGCCTGCTCCAGCGTGACCCTCCGCCACTCGTCGCAACGACCTTCTATCGTCTACCTCATTCCTCTCCCTTCTAGCTTCCTCCGCCACCCTGAAATTTCCCGACTCTGAGAAGTTCGGTCTCTCCATCGAACATGTCCTGAGTGCCGAGAACCACTGCGACATCCACCTATTCCCACCATGGCTGCTTCGCAGGGCCTCGCGAGGCTGCGGGAGCAGACGATGAACAGCGTCGAGGATGAGGAAGCCGTCACTGTCAATACCCGCGCCCTGATCGATAAAGTGCTTGCGCGCTATTCGGGCGAGTGGACAACGCTTCGAGAGCTCATTCAAAATGCCGCAGACGCTCAAGCGCGAAAGGTCACAATACGATTCGAGACGTTGCCTTCAGCAACAGTGCCGCTGCCGCAGTCATCCGACCCTGCTCAGCACCTTCAGCACACTATCTTGCACCACACGCTGAAGACATTGGTTGTGTCCAACGATGGCGAGCATTTTAAAGAGACGGACTGGCAACGCCTTAAACGCATCGCCGAGGGTAATCCGGATGAGACCAAGATTGGTGCTTTCGGAGTGGGTTTCTACTCAGTCTTTGCCGATTGCGAATCCCCATTCGTGAGCTCAGGCAGTCAGTCCATGGCGTTCTACTGGAAGAAAGACTCCCTGTTCACTCGCAGGGGCAAGTTGGCGGACGGCGATGTGCAAGGTACCACCTTCTTGTTGGACTACCGTAGCCAAACGACGCCTGTTCCCCAGCTTCTGAGCATCTGTCAGTTCCTAGCCACGAGTCTTACGTTTGTTGGCCTGGAATGCATTGAACTGTACCTAGACCAGTGGAACCTCCTCACGCTGAACAAGAAAATGGCGCCAGCTGCGAATATCAAAATCCCGAACGACGTCAATCCTAAGACGAGAGACGGTCTCATGAAAATCACGGACGTAGAGTATCAAAATGCGCAAATCGATGCGCGATGGATGAATGTGGTGGGCTGGAACCGTCGCACACAGTCTGCCGCGCCAACAGCCACACAGCAGCAGACCGATGCTGGGTCAAGCTTGAGGTCCTTCTTCGGTAGGTTGACTGGAGGGGCGACTTCTTCAGCAAGCACGCGAAAAGCGCAGAAGGAGGAGGATGCGCTGCAGCAGACTATTCTGGAGAACTTGGCTGGATATAGCACAGCCACGGTCTTCCTCCGCATCAGCACTGTCAGTATCCAGACCAATGTCAGCCGGCAACTTTCGGCAGAGCTCGAGCGAGCAACGAAGAAGCCTCCTCCGAAACGCACTCGAATATCAATACTGACCTCTTCGTACGACGAGTCTACGGCCTCGATGAGCACCACGTCTGGTGGAAGTGCTTCGAAAGCGTCGGAGATATTTTCTTCTGTACTTCCTACGAAGAATGGCAAGATATTCATCGGGTTTCCTACAGCACAGACCACTGGCCTACTGGCACATATTTCTGCTCCTTCAGTGATTCCAACGGTAGAGCGAGAGAGCATTGATTTGAATGCACGATACGTGCGCGACTGGAATGTGGAAATGCTTCGAGTGGCTGGCATCGCATGTCGCATAGCATATACAGGCGACATGGCTGAGCTGCGAGCCAAAATTGAGAGGAACATGGCAGCTGCGGGGCGCAAAAAGGTAGCCTGGGACGACATATCGGAGGTGATGCCCGCTGCTATTCACACTTACAAGCAGTACAACTTTCAAGAATCGACCCCGTCTCTGAAGGTCGGACACTACATCGAAGAAGCCTTCTGGACATGCAATCAGAAATCCAGTATAGATGTGCTGTCAACTCGTGGCGTCCTGCCGAGCCAGCAAGTACGTGTTGCCACAGAAGACCTCAGCTTTGTAGAAGGCATTCCAGTCATACCGGACGAATTGATGGCTAAGGCGAACGAATTTTTGACGAAATTGCGAGACTACGGCCTTCTCTCAGACATCACCACGGGGGATATCAAGAAGGAATTGGAAGCACAGGCACTTACGGAGAAGCAGCTCACGGAGCTGATCAAGTGGGCATGTACCAAAGTTTCCAGACAAGAAATGGATTCAGACGCTGTACAGATGCTATTCGACGGTACGGTCGCTACGTTCAACGAGGAGGTGATCAGCATGTCTGGCAGTCCAGTGCTGCAACTTGGCCAGGTCAGCACCTTCGTCAACAGTACGAAGATACCGGCCGATCTTCCGACGCCACCGCAAACCATTCCCTTCCGATTCACGAAAGGGCTGTCGCCTTCGCAGTTGCAATCGATAGGTTGGGATGAGCTCCAGCTCGTCCCATGGCTGCGTTGGATCATTGAAAGCGACGGCAAAGGTTTTGGAATCAACGGCAGCCCAACATCGAACTCAGCTGTCGCTGCACAGATCCTCCCCGTGATGTCAAAAGGTTGGGACGCGCTCTCACAATCGTCGAAGCAGAGCGTGCAAGAGCTCTTGATACCGCGCACAGTAATACCCACAAAGCTCGGCATGCGTCGGCCCCCTCAGGCCTATTTCGCAAGCGTCAAGCTATTTGATGATCTACCAACGATCACTGGCTTGCAGGGAGTGAAGGAGAAATTCCTCAATGCTCTTGGAGTGCGAAAAACCGTCGAGCTCAATGTTGTGTTTGAGCGGCTGATGGCGAGTTCAAGCGGCAGCGCAGCAGAAGAGACGAAATGGAGCCACGTCGATCTGATCAAATACCTCGTTTCGGTCAAGGACGACATCCCTGCAGAAGACATGAAGCGATTGCAGCAGACGCCCATGTGTCCTGCAGAGCCGCGCAGGGGGGAACAAACCGACAAAGGCAAATTGTACCGCCTTTCCGAATTATTCGAGCCCGATGACAAGATTCGACGCTTGGCGCTTCCGGTTTTACAATGGCCAGGCCAGTACCGACCATCGACGGCGGAGGGTAGGTTCCTGAGGTCGCTCGGTCTCCAGCCGTATCCAGCAGTTCCCGAACTGGTCAACATTCTCTCCAAGACCGTAGTGGGCAGCGATCTGCAGAAGTATACCCTTGACTACTGGATCGTCAATGCGTTTCAATACGGGTACCACAAATATCCGGTCGCTGAACTACAAACGGCCTTCCTACCTGTCGAAGTGCTCCCGGGTGAGAAGCCGAACATGGTCGGACGACCATCACAGTTGTATGCCAACCCAAAAGCCTCCGTCCTTGGATTTCGCATTTTACGTCAAGACTTGCAACAGCATTATGCTCTCTTCGGTGTAGCATTGGACCCCCCCATCGAGAAGTGCGCTGAAAAATTGATTAAAACTCCTCCCACAAGTGCTTCACAGGCTCAAGTACTCTTTGGATACTTCGCGGGTAGGCTTTCTGAGATCGGCCCCAATGGTAACCTCGCTGAGAGGTTGAGCAACGCGCCGATAGTGCCCACCTCAGATCGTAGACGTGGAGAAAAGGTTGTACAGACGAGATACATCGCCCCTCGATCATGCTACTTGGGTGATGGTCAGCAGACCTTCGGCGACATTTTCGATTATGTCGACTTCGGCCACGAAGCCAACACGTTCCTGCTTCGGATTGGTACTAAACACGAGCCCAACGCTTTTGAACTCGCTGGAATGCTCGTCCGTCAGCCAGGCAAACTCCTCGAAACCCTTGGCACCGAGAAATATACCAACTTGCTTCGCAAGATTGCCGAGAATGCGGCCAGTCTTAAGAAGGACAAGGCATTGTGGATCGGCCTCAAAAGCTCATCTTGTCTCCAGGCGGAGAAGCTCGTCCGCTCTACCAAGACATACGACGATGAGAAAGAGGAGTTCGACGAAGAAGAGGCCACTTACAAAGAGATCCACCTGGCCAAAGCTGCCGAAATTGTCATCGTGGATGACATTACAGTATACAGGATCTTCCAAAGCAATCTTCTTGCTGCTCCTCAAGAAGAGGTCTTGGAGAATTTCTACAACTCGCTCGAGACACCCATGCTGAGCAGACTCGTCGAGACCGATCAACGTATGGGAGCGCTTCTGCGTGATCAAACATCAGGAGCGAAGTTGCAGAAACTCCTTGTCGAACGTTGTCGCCTGTTCTTGCACGATCATCCCCCGGACGTGATCAGACATGACGCGAAGTGGCTCGAATCAAACATGACTGTCAAGGTGACCGAATTCCTGCAGGTTACGCGACGGTTAAAGGGTTTCCGCGGCCTGCAACACACTGAGAAGAAGACCGCAGCACTCCACCAGGAGTCCAAAAGAGATGCGACGCTGTATGTCACGGCTCGTTTTGACCTTTACGAAGTCAGTCGGGCAGTCGGACCATTACTGCTGAAGCGACCAAGGCAGCAGGACTTCCTCGCTTTGGAGACGATACTGGAAAGTGACCTTCGTAGACTGAAGATCAAGGGTTACAACGTCGACCGCATATTGCGACAGAAGGCTGCAGAATCCCGGATCGCAGAGTCGGAGAAGCAAAAGCGCGAGGAGGAGCGTCGCCGTCTTGCAGAAGCTGAATCACAAAGAGAACAGCAGCAGCAAACTCAGATGACTCAACAGGCACCTGCTGCTAAGAGCACAGCAATGGCCCAAAGAGAGCATCAGCCGGACTCGCCGGATAGAACACTGTCCATGCCAGGTTCGTTCCATGACCCTCTTGAACGTCCGCGCTCTTCCGGGCTCGGCAAGAAATCCGGTAGCTTGTTCAGCAACATTTCAAAAGCGCTTGGTTGGAATGAGAATGCGAATGTGCCTGGGAGTTCGATCCGAAACGATCCCCCAGGCACAGAGGTAGCGACCTCGTCCCGGGACGTTCAGGAGAACTTGCAGAGAGCCATTAACTCCACCAGGGGATATGACTCTTCAACTCTGTTCAGTCCCCCACAGACCAACGATGTCAAAGAGACGAAATCGTACTGTGACAGTAAACCTGGTCACAACCTCCAGTACACTGCGGAACTCAACAATGGCATCAAGCTCTACCTCGACCGTTCCCATTCGGATCCCAATGCCTTCCTACAAAGTCATCAAGAAGCGATTGCTCTCTTTGTCTCCATCCTGTCTGAATTGGCCACGATTTTTCAAGTATCACCTCAAGCCATTCATGTCTATCACGACCTGACCGGATCTGCAATCGCTTTCAACAGTAATGGTTCGATTTTCTGCAACCTGAGATATTTCATGCAGTTGCACATGGCAGGTATGGCTAGCCCACATGGGCGAGTCGAAGCCTTGGCATACTGGTACATGACTTTGTGTCATGAGTTGGCGCACAATCTTGTCGACAATCATGATTCAAACCACAGCTACTATACCGAAAGTTTTGCATCGCACTATTTCCAGCGTATGCTGGTTTTGGCGGGGAACGTACTGGCACAACAGAGCTAGGAGCCATTTTTGGCCGTGAACGAGGTCGATACAATAGAAGAGATAGAAGCTGGGCCCGCGCCCTCCATTCCAGGGAGTATGAAAAGGAGAGACCGCGTCCGCACTTGGGCATCTGCGAAGAGGAGCTCGATCACTCGACGTCTTGGTCCGCCAGCGCCATTCCAAAGGAGAAGATCCAGTGCACTGTCTGTTAGAGGCTTTCAATTGTAGAGCATCGCGTTGGAGTTGTAAATGTGCATTTGCGACAAGCGCAACTCGGATTTGTACCGAAGAGCGTGGTACAACACTGATACCCTTGGATATGTTATAGATTAGACGAAACACAGCGTTCTGTTGGAACCTGTACACGAAATGCTCAATGGAGTGCTTCTCTGTCTGTGTGTGCGCACGCCCCTCTCTATGGCCTTGGTCTCTTCGTTGTGAATCGTTGTCTCTGACTCCAGACCAAGCTATCCTGCATTCGGGCCGGGTCATGGCATAGAGAACAGCTACCCAACAGTCGGGGTGGTTTCCTCGTCGATCTTGATTCCCAATCCGGCGGTTGCAAATCCGTAAGAAATCGCCACTGCTTCCGATGCGTATCTAGGTCGAGTCAGCAGTGGAGATATGATCGTACTTGCACTGCAGCTTACATTCTCATCTGCTTCTCGTAGGACGCGGTTACGTTCTCGGCCCAACCCCCGGCTTCTCTCAGTAATCTTCCGAGTAATGCTGAGTCGCGGACGGCAGTGTTGGCTCCTATGCCTCCTGATTGGTGTTAGGAACTGAGCCCATATAATGAAACTTGCAAATTACCGGCTGGAGTCATGCTGTGAACAGAATCTCCCATCACTGTCACACGTGGCTCGTTCGGCCACTCTGGCACACCACTCGGACTCGAGCAAGCTGTTATGATACATCAGCGTTCAGTTTCGCATCCGCTGGCGTGCGACTTACTGATCTTCCAGAACGCTGCTTGCTCCTCATTGATGTGCTCGAACATCGGCTTGACTCGGGGATGCCAATTCGCAGTCAACGCTCTGGCGATGTCGGCTGCTGGTTTCCCAATGATCGCAAAGTCATCGTTCGGAGGCTTGATTATTCCAGCTTGTCCATTCATCGTCCAGCCGAATTCGATATTTGAATCGTTCATATCTTCGGGACGAACGTTGGTGATGACGCCAACTCTACCGCCCGGTCTGCTTTCGTCCAGAATCCGCCAGACGCCCTCGCCTAAGTCTTTGAATGCTGTGGTTGGAGCTTGCCCGTGAATCCCTCTGGCTCCCGTGTCGAATGTCTTGATTCGGCCTTGGGATACTTGTTTTGCAATTTTGGAGTAAATTCCATCACCTGCTACGAGGAGATCGCCTTCCTCAGATCTTGAGCCGTCTTTGAAGATGGCTTGCACTCCGTGCGGTGTCAATTCGTATCCGGTGACTTGGTGTCCCCATTTGATGTAGGGTTCGCAGCCTTCGAGAAACAGTGCTCGCATTTCTCCGCGCGAGATACCGATTGTCTTGTATCGAAATGTAAGCGGGCGGTCAATGTGAATCCTCATACCTCGTTGTGAAACGACGAAAATAGGAAGGTCACTAAAAATGAGCTCCTGCTGCTCTAGGTACAGGCAAGTATAATACGACTTCTGTTCTCCTTACATACCTTGCCATCTCGAGACGCGAGAACTTCCTTAGTCGGCTGCGGTTGGCCTGGCACGGCGGGCCTTTCCCATATGTCTGTTATGTCTTCACCATTCAGTGCATTGATGGCACCGAAGCCACGTGTGCCACCTGTCTTTGAGCATGCTGCCCAAAATTTTGGAAAGCCTTCCGGCTCCGGCCCCAGCACGTCTTCGATGGCGTCCAAGCCTTCCGAGGATAGTCTTAGCCTATAGCCTTGCCCACGGAAGGATATCGATTGATCGCGCTCGAAGATGAGGAACGGTATGGAACTTCTCAGCAGAGAGCGAGCGAAGAGCAGAGATGCTGGGCCTGCCCCGGATATGAGGATTGGTTTCCGCGTTGTGGTCATGGTGATGCTTGATTTGGAGTTGATGGGCCTAGAACCACTGCCCTACCTCTCTATATGTATGCTGAAGCGCAACAACATGTTCGCGCATCGGTGCAACATGAGACGCGGCTTAGTAACGGCGCTAGAGACCATCCGCATCCGAACTGATCGCACGTCACGTCCACATGCACGTGCAAGTCGATTTGTCAGCCACAGCTCAGCCACAAGTGGCTGCACGCGGAAGCAGCTGCCTCGAACTTGCGCCGTTTCTCCTCGCAACAAACAACAACTGTTCTGGGGAACTCCGTCGTCAGTTCTGTACTTGCCACCCGACTTGATGTTCAAAGCTGTGCACAATCCTGCAGTAAGGACGTGTTGTTCTTTCTTTCCATCTTCACTCATTCGGCGCACATCAACGCGAGCGACAATGGCAGATCCAGACTCAGAAGATGAACAACTCAAGGCAGCCATTGCACTGTCACTGTCTGAACATCAACAGCAAGCTGCACAAGCAGTTCCGACTCCGGCACCAACGACGAGCGCCCTTGCAGGCCTCGATCGCAAAGGCATGGAGGCAGAACGCCTGGCTCGATTAGCCAACAAACGCCCGAGATCCATTTCGCCGCCTCCGATTCGTGATTCCAGAAAGATCCCCAAAATCACAGAGAAAAGTATCGAGCTGCCCAGTGGAGCTCGCCTCAATATGCTGTCCACCGCTGTCCAGCAGGAGCAACTGGCGCGCAAGCCAACTGCAGCGAGGGCGGCGATGGATCGTATGAAAGCGCCATCAGCTGGCAGTGCCGATCAGGGCACCAAAATCACACCTTCCACTGGAGCTGGCTCTTTGCAGTATCCTCGTGGCACCATCAAAAAGACTTGGTAAGCTTTATGGCTACACAGATGTGCAACAATGCTCGTGTTCTTCTGGAAGATCGCCCCTGTGCTTTGTTTGTACTTCACATTTGCTCACATTGATTGATACAGGGCATTTGGGCATGAACGCACAAGCAACGATGTCAAAATTGAAGAAGTATTGGAGCCACTCACAGTCCGCACAGCCGTATTGTCTGCATACCAGTGGGATGTGCAATGGGTACTATCGAAGCTGAAGACACCACTGAACGGAGGAACCACCAAATGCATTTTCGTCATGCAAGCCAAAGAGCAGGAAGACCGCAGTCGTTGGCGAGAGGAAGCCAGTGATATGCGGCTTTTTTTGCGACTCTGTTTCCCCAACATGAATGGTCTTATCAACTGCATGCACTCTAAACTGATGCTGCTGTAAGTTGGCGAAGATTTGGAATCGATCTGCAACCACACTTGTGCTAACACGGCCCAGTTTCCATGCTCATAAATTGCGTATAGCAATACCGACGGCGAACCTGCTGAATTTTGACTGGGGCGAGACGGGCCAAATGGAGAATTCCGTGTTTATGATCGATCTCCCCAGATTGCCTGATGGCCAGAAAACCAACCCGACTGAATCTTCCAATTTCCTGAAGGAACTGATGTTCTTTCTCGAAACGAAAGAACTGGACCAGGACGTACGTGATGGCGTTTTGAATTTCGACTTTTCTGCGACTGAGCATATGGCTTTCGTGCACACCGTTGGTGGTGTCCATTACAGAGAACGGGCTGAGCGTACCGGATTACTGGGGCTGAGCCGCGCCGTGAGGGCACTCGGTCTCACAACAACAAGCGACCTGGAAATCGACTTCGCAGCGTCGTCAATAGGTGCATTGACCGACAAACAGCTGCAGGATTTCCACTCGGCCGCCAGAGGCGTGGACTTGGTGGCTCAAGCTAGAGAAGCTCGATCACAAGCGGGCGCTGCGTTCTTCAAGAAGAAGACACAGGCTCAGACTTCAGAGTTGACAATGGATGTACGGGACAAGATCCGCATTTATTTTCCCACCAAAGACACAGTGCGGAGCTCAACGGCAGGGGCAGCAGGGACGATATGCCTGCAGCGGAACTATTTTGAGAGGAAGACTTTTCCGCGAGAATGCTTCAGGGACTACAAGTCCACGCGAGTTGGTCTGCTGAGTCACAACAAGATTCTCTGCGCGCGTGGCCCCGCCATTTCCAGTCCTGTTCCAGATGCTGAGAGTTCTTCTGCGGAGAATGGTAGACCTTCAGGCGACTCGCGACTTCCGAACAGCCTGGCCTGGGTTTACGTGGGATCATCGAATATGTCGCAGTCAGCTTGGGGTCAGCTTCCCGCCGAGAGAACGGAGAACAAGATCACATGCAGAAATTGGGAATGCGGCGTCATCCTCCCCATCCCACAAGCTTTGTTGGATGCCAATGGACAGGAAGAGATCGGTAAAGTACGCGATGCCAATGGCGATTCGGATACGGAAAGTGAACAGGAAGAAGATTCGGAATCTGTCCAAGCGGCGTTGGTGCCGATGGCAGCATTCAACAATGTGCTCGATCTTCCATTTCGAGTACCTGGAGACTCATATGGGAATCGTGAGCCGTGGTATTTTGAGGAGCAACAATAATGGCGACGTTGCGAACAGTCCTCGTGGCACGTTGATCTTCCTGATGAATCATTCGGAACCTGGCGCAGCACCTACACTAGGACGATCGCGGTCCGACTTCTGATAACGAGCAGCATCGTGGTTGGCAACCAGCAGCGTCGTGTTGAGGCGCGATTTGCAACAGGCATTCTCGAGTATGGCAGCATCGAGTCCAGAAACGTAGGCAGCAGGAAGACATGTTCTTGTAGACGTGGGAGGCCTGCATCACATCGGCAGCTGTACTTGTGCGTGGCCGACTGCATATGCCTGATCGGGCATGCCGCTTGATCACATGCGGGGTCGCTATCTTGGCCGTCGCGCGTGGGGCGCTTCTTATCTCAACACAGATGGACGTGGCGGCATATCTTCATCCACTCAGCGACCATGCTGGATTCTTTTGCTGCACGTAGTGCACGATCCGCTCCGAAGATCTGGGCCGCTCTGTCATCCGCCGACCATCGACCAGAACATGGCGTACCGCATGACTGTCGGTGCTCAACAGAGGCATGACCGCCTTCTGCAACTCCCGCCTCGCGACTTCTTTCCTCTATACACACTCTCGTACCTTTGCCGCTGCTCCGCATTGAGCTCTCCCATGGCATCGTGTATTGCTTCTTCACACTTTCCCTCCAGAACTCTCACAGCACGTTACCTAAACGTTACCATCTAGCTCGAGACAGCGCGCGCCTCTCGCACACCTGTCAGCTGCTCCACGCTTACCGAAACCGATCCGCCTCCAGCTCTTCATGATAGACGCCTGCGACTGAGTCGCACGTGGACGGGCACGAGACCAGGAACTCGAGTCACGTTGCGCACCTCTGACGAACTCATACCTTCGGACGAATTGCTTCACGTTCTCTTCGACTGAATTCTACTCCCTCCGCTAGACCGAATCGCATCATGCAATGGACCGCCGCGGCGATCCTTGAGCCATCCTTACCGCCGCACTGCGTACCTCAGAACGACTTCCTTTTTCGAATCAGCAGCACGTTCCATGTCTGCGTTCCTACGCCTTTGGCTTTTCTATCGAACCTTCTCGGCACCTTGAGCATTGTAGCATGGCTTTTCGCCCAACTGCCGCAAATATACAAGAACTGGTCGCTTCAAAGTACTTCTGGCCTGTCGATTTTCTTCTTAGTTGAGTGGTGCCTGGGAGATCTGAGCAATCTGCTGGGAGCGTTGTTCACGCATCAAGCAAGCTGGCAAGTCGCCATAGGGGCGTATTATGTGGCGGTCGATCTCTGTCTGGTCGGCCAATGGATATGGTACGAAAGGTTACGCCATGGACACCCAGTTTTTCGTATGTGGAAGAGGAGGGGTATCAATGATGATGACAGTGCTACGAGTGGGAGCATAGAGCAGGTCGCTAGCGAAGGTATGCCACCACTGAGTCCGGTTCGACGCGTTGGATCTGACCATGAGCAAGGAACGGACGCCGGGAAGCCGCCGGCCAGACCGAGAATCATCTTCCGAACGCCTACTTTCCAGCGCGAGCAAGAGGAGAAGGAGAAGCTCGCCTCGAGCTCTGGTACACCGAAGAACTCGATTTATAGGACTGGTCCATCTTCGCCGATGCCCTCGCCCTCCCCGAGAACTATGCTGTTCATCGCTTGTCTGATCGCAATGGCCCATGCTTCACCTATAAACAAAACGTCAGTGCATCATAGTGTGCATCATAATCAACCTACACCACTAGAAAACGCTGGCACGATCATCTCATGGATGTCCACTCTCCTATACCTCGGCTCCCGTTTGCCGCAGCTTGTCATGAACTGGCGACGCAAGTCGGTCGCAGGCCTGAGCCCTCTTCTCTTCATGGCAGCTTTCTGCGGAAACCTATTCTACTCCTCTGCCCTCCTCACCAATCCCAACGCCTGGAACGATTTCGAACCATATGGCGGCGGAGGCTGGGCGGGCAAAGAGGGCTCCGATCGTGCTCAATGGGTACTCGCCGCCCTACCATTCTTCTTGGGCGCCGCTGGTGTGCTGGGCCTAGACGCGAGCGTGGGCGTGCAGTTCCTGTTGTACGGCGAGACGGAGGAGAAAGTGGTCGTCGTGGTGGATGGGCAACAGAACTCTCGATGGCACTGGAGACGAGTCTCTGGATGGATGAGAGGTTGGATGCCCTATGGAGATGCCAGTTTGCCCGGGACGCAGGAGCGCGCAGCGTTGTTGGAGGACAGACGTTCGCGGGTTGAAGTATATGGTGCATTATGAATGATGATGATCATGTATGAGACGACATTAAGCGAGCATCAACCCTGTTATGAGGCGCACGAAGCATTGTGGGAGACGCGGCGACGTTTTACCATTCATGGAGTTTGGGGGATTTCCAGAGTACAGCTTTCTCTGGCATTGTGTTCTCATATATGATACATGACATGGAAGCATTATACAGCTAGCAGATGGCGTGATTGAATGGTGGCCTTGCATGTGCATGCAGTCGATCCCCTTCGCATGATCAGGTGGAGTACATGTATGTCCTTAACCATCCATGCACCCGTGACGTGCTCACCTCAGCTCAACAGCTCTCTGATATCCTCGATCCGTTGCATTTTCTTCTCCTCCTCGCTCATCATTCCCAGTGAACTGGCACTATCAAACTGTTAGCAACTTTCCCACTTCAAGCAAGTCTCGAGGACGATGATGACAACTCACATGAACTTTTTCCTCTCCTGCACTCTCAGCATCTTCTCCTCAATAGTGCCTTCTATCACATATCTGGTCACTTCCACCTCTTCCGTCTGACCCATGCGATGCACGCGATCAATAGCTTGTGCTTCTACTGCGAAGCTCCACCAGGGATCCATCATGTAGACCCTTCTGGCACAAGTCAAGTTGAGGCCCACGCCACCTGCTCTCAGAGACAAGAGCAGAATCGTAAATTTTGGCCGCTCCGCGAAATCCGCGAGGACTTTTGCTCTTTCCTTTTGTGACATGCTGCCGTCGAAGCGGAGCCAGGCGATATTGGAGGCCGTGAGGGCTGGAGCAAGAAGATCGAGGAAGGAGGTGAATTGACTGAAGACGACCGACTTCGTTGTGGGTTCCTTCTTCTTCAGCCGTTTGAGGGTTGTTGTGAGTGTTGAGATTTTTGCAGAAGAGAGCTGATTGACTCGCCGTAGAGAAATTCGAGTCTTTCTCTTGGTCTCCTCGGTGGCTCCGCTTTGCGTGCTGGTGTAGAGGTCATCTTCATCTGCCACAGCTGCATTCAAAAGGTCGCTCTCGTGGTGTTCGTCATCGTCAACGTGCTTGATGACCTCGAAGACATCCCGTGCGTTGATAGGGTTTCGACAGTTGAAGCAGCGTGGCAGCTCGCCCTTCCAGGCTTGTTGCTCAATATAGTCCATCAGGCACTTCTTGCAGGCTGAATGCCAACAACCAGTGACAGCCTGGTCATCCATTGGCTCTTCAAAGCATATAGGACATTCAGTCTCGGATTCATCTTGAATTTGCTTGAGCACATGGGCACCATACTTCGCGGCGTCTGTCTCGCCTTCCTCGGCCTCAAACTTCTCAATTAATGCACCCAAGTCCATGTCGTCGGCCAGGCCGTTTGCGATATCGACCGCAGCAGCCGCGTCCTCCTCTTCAGCTACGATCGTCTTGTTGCGAGTGAGTACCGGATGGCAGCAGCTCTGTCTCAGCCTCAAGATTTGAGCAAAGATGGTTGTGTAGCTTTTCATCAGCGTGCCAGCCTCAACATTAGCATTGAATGTCTTCTTTGCTCTGTGATAGATGTGCTCGTAGACGTCGTTCTCGGGCCCCGAAAACTTCAGCTTCTCTATTACCGTGCGCTTTGGTGGCAACGGCACTAGAGCTTGCCCATCTGGAGTCTTCATATCCTTTGTTCGTCTCAACACAAGCGGTTCCAATACTGTCTGCACCACGTCGAGCGCACGAACGAAGTCTCCCTTCTCAAAGGGGGTCGTGATGAAAGTCTTCCAGAAGCTGAAATTGCTCCAAGGCTCAACTCGCAAGAAACGCACAAGTGAGAATAGATCTTCCAACCGGTTCACAATTGGAGTTCCGGTCAAGACCCATCGATGCGTAGCTGCAATCTCATAACATGCTTTCGCAGTCTTTGATTGTCGGTTCTTGATCATGTGGGCTTCGTCGAGGATGACTCTCCAGTACTCGACACCAAAAAGTCCGCCAGATGCGGTACGATTGCCACCAGCATTAGCGACTTGATTGAACTCGGACAGCACAACTCCGTAGCTCGTGATAATCACGTTTGGTGCCGAAGTGAGATCAGACCCACAGCAGAGCGTCTGCAAGTTGGCACCTTTCTCACTGCCGTAATACACAAGGACTCTGAGACTCCCAGCCTTCGATGCTTTCTCTGCTTCGCTCGCCCACTGCGCAAGTAGAGACATGGGCGCCACGACCAGTGTTGTTGCTGGAGCCCTTTTGACCGACGTCGAAGTCATCGACTGCCTCTTCAGACTGCTGATAGCGTCAACTTCGACATCGACGGCATTATGCACGATGCCCTCGTGCTCCGGAGACTTGTGACTGTGTATAAGGGACAACATCTCAATCGTTTTACCAAGACCCATCTCGTCGGCTAGGATACCTCCAAGACATGTCTGTTCTTGCACAGGAAAGTCGAGGCTCATTTCGCCGCTGTATGGATTGACGTAGAAGCATTCTTGGCCTTCGACGGCAGGCAAATCTTTGTCGTCGGCATCTTTGTTCGGCCAGGAATACTGCTCCCACAGCGGATGCATACTCTGCTCTTTCCGTTCATCCTTTTCTCTGTGCTCCTTTTGCAACATCCAATGAAGAGCCTGCTTCTGGTATTTACGCAAATCCATGGTGAACGTCGACGCCGGCTCAGCTGTAGGGGTATTGAAATCGAAGGATTGCGCTTTCTTGTACAACGAATCTAGCTGATCTTGCTCCAGCTCTTCCCCTTCCTCTTTCTCGCTATCATCCGAGGGTGTGCTTGATCCACTATTATCTTTCTTCTTACTACCTTCTTGATCGTATTGTTCAGCAACTTCAGCAGCTTGCAAGATGCCCTCTCGCTTATGCTTCGCAGTGAGTTCATTGACGGAAGCTGGCTGCAGGTTGATTTCCGAGAAGAGTTTAACCAGTCCGACTTGTCGCAACCTCAGATCTCTCTCTTGCGATGTTTCCGCTGTCTCCAGAAAGCCCGTGTTGCGATTATCGTCGGCCGGTCTCACGAAATTACCAGCATCAAAGATTGGACGAAGCAGAAAACTCCGCAGCTGGATGTAGATCGTATCGTTCGTCTTGATTCGCTCTGGAGCAAAGATGCAATGTCCCTCGAAGTGGCAGACCTTTTGATCGATCAATGCGCCAATCCACAGCGCTGAGTCTTTCTCGAGACGTCCGATTTCAGTCCCACTGTGGTCTGTGAACCGTACAATGACATCCTCTGTTCGTCTCGCCACCTGTTGTGTCTTCCCCCCTCTTCCCAATTTCACCTTCGGCGCTTGCCGGACGCGCTGGATTTTGACCACATCATCGGCCTTGAGCCGAGCACCGCTTCTCGTTGCCCATCCCGCCACTCCAAGAGCACCAATGTATCGCATCTGTGGCATTGCAGACAAATTCGCCCTGTTCGGGGCTGCGTCTGATGACGCTGCCCCATTGACGTTACTGCCCTGCCTTGTCACATCGAGCTTCTGTTGTGTCCTCTGAGGAGGCGTGAGCGATTTCTTTCTCGGAGATACTGTCGCCTTCCATGATCCGTCGAAGTAAGCGTTGATGGCCTGCTCCAAATTCGGCCCATGGGCTACTTGAAGGCTACGAATGGCTTCGGAAGGTACATTGTCTCCAACAATACTGGCGAAGGTGTCTGCATCAAAAGCATCGTCGTTGTGCTCGTTGGTTGTGGGAAGAGGCTCGTGGAGGCCGTCAACCTCGCCGGGCAAGCTTGCTTCGGCGGACAAGGTCTGGTCGTGCAAGTCTTCACCAGCAGCAAAGAAGCGTCTCTTCTTGAGCGGACGGTCGTCGATGTCCATGCCCATCACTGGGTTTGTCGCCGCTGGAAGAAAGACGAAATCTCTCGCTTTGTCTCGCTGGAAGACGCAGGGTTCACGCGGCTGGAGACGCGAGCTGGATGACGACGTGACAGCCTCGCGTCGCTCTCACTTTTCCGTCCCGGGGCTTTGTGGCGGCAACCGTCCTCCACGATACAAATCAACACGGAAAGCACTTGGGAACTGCTTTCACTGCGATGGAGTCGCCATTGTGAAGATTTGGGTTTGAGCATCGAGTTTGCCGCCCAGTATCTGGCTGTGCGAGGAGAATGAAGAGCTTCCCTCGAAGCTGCAGCAATGCCTTCAAACCATCAACATGCCTCCGAAAAACACTTCACCCAAGACGAGCTGCCTCGAGCGTCGGCCAGCCTACAGCTGAAATCACCTCGGCAGCTGAGATAGCAAGCGCCCGAAAATACTGCCTGGATCTTTTGAGGAAATATGACACGCCTTCGTCTCTTCTGCTGCCCTACATCCCGAGCCAAGCAAGGGACGCCTACGTCGCCCTTCGAGCATTCAACATCGATGTTGCGCGGACTGCCGATACGACATCGACTCCGACCATCGGTATGATGCGGCTTCAATTCCACCGCGATGCTATCACCAAGTCTCTCGCTGGAACGCCACCGAAACAGCCCATCGCTCTCATGCTGGCTCACTCTGTGGGCGACCTGCACGCCAGGACTGGGGGGCGTTCCAGATTCAGCAAAAGCTGGCTCATGCGGATCGTCGATACTCGGGAGAAGTATCTGTCGAATCCTCCCTATCCGAACATCGCAGCCCTGGAAAGCTATGGCGAGAACACTTATAGCACTCTGCTGTATTTGACTCTTCAGGCCCTACCGATGTCAAGTACGACAGCAGATCACATAGCATCGCATATCGGGAAAGCCATAGGCACAGCCGCGATCCTACGTGGCCTCCCCCTGATCGCTTTCCCAGGACCTGCTAATTCCCACAGTAATCAAGGCGTTCTAGCTGGTGATGTTGGGGCGACCCGGCAGGGAGCCGTGCTGCTTCCATTAGACATCATGGCTGAGGCCGGCGTGCGAGAAGAAGACGTTCTCCGGAATGGCGCTGAAGCTCATGGCCTTCGAGACGCAGTCTTTGCAGTCGCAACACGCGCGAACGATCATCTCATCACCGCTCGTCAGCTCCTCGATACGATCCGAGCGGGAAATGAATCGGATCACGAATTCGAGCATCAAGACGAGGAAGAACACGTCCATCTACCATCCATTGGTCGCGTGGAAACTCCAGCCCAGGAGGCCGAGCGTGCTTTTGGCGTCTACATGCCCGCTGTTGCCACTCAGATGTGGCTCGACCGGTTACAACAACATGATTTCGATGTCTTTCAGCCGAAGCTCAGGATGACTGATTGGAAACTGCCATTCAAAGCATACTGGGCATACCGACGGCGTAAGATATAGATCACTGAGCAATTTCAATTGCATAAGAGGAGGTCAGATGTGTCAAAAAGGGATCTCCTGCTTCATTCTATCGGAGGCAAGACAGTAGTCGGCACGCCTTCTACCCCATGTTGGCATCTCTGGCGCTGCACCAGCAGAGAGCGCGCAAATGTGCCGAAGACTTCGCCCGAGCTTCAAGGAACGCGCTGCAATATAATGATTGGTTCGCTTTAGCAGATCTTGAACGATCACGGCTAAGGGAACGGGAAATATGGAGTCTACGAGGAGCTTATAAGACTGCACTGTCGCTCCAGGATCTGGGCGAGCACACTTTCCCCAAGGAGTTTGCATGTCACAGCCCCTCGGTACCAAACCATAGGCCTTTTCGTCAATGGCCCTACCTTTACTCAAATTATAGCGATTTGAATGAGGATAGAACGCGGCCCAACTCGGATACCGAAAAGGGACATCTCATAGTCATCATACGGCAATTATTTATACAGCGGATCACCACAACCTGTTATCCGTACCTTTATTCGTCACAGCCTTGTTCACCGTCTTCCTCTTCTTCTCTCCAATCCTGGCAGTAGAACTAGGCGTCTTGAAGAACAAACTAGGCCCTTGTCCCTCAGCAACCAAATGGCTCAGGTAGCCCCTGTGGGCAGAATCTCTGTAGTATTCAAGATGCTTCCTGCTAGTGGGATCTGGCAATCGAAATGGATAACGTTTCGAATCTTCCGTCAGAGCATCTGCCACTTGATCCGCGTCCAGCTCATTGACGCCCCTGTCCGAACTCGCGACGTTGATCCGCGACTGTAAGCTGTGAATGGGGTCCATAGCCCCTTGCATGATCTTCTTGATGGCGAAGTTGGTGTAATATCGCGTCGTGACCGTGCCACCGAGTTTCTCCACGGTATTAATGGCTTCTGCACTGGCCCGCGATACAACGATGTTGATCGGAGTGATGAGCTCATCTTTCCCGCGAGCGAGCAATTTGACGCCATCTTTCACGCCGTGTACACAGCGTGACTCGTTGAGCTCTTTCAGCGTGATGGGTTGTGTCGGATCGAGTCGGCCTTGGTTGATCCATTCTTGGATGCGATTGAGATTGACCTTGCTCATGTCCACGGAGAACCTGCGACGATTTTCTCTCAGCTTGTGTTCTCCATAGCAGCACATCTGCAATACGACTTACGCATTCTTGAAGCCTCGCTTTCCTGCTACCACCCAGTCTGGCGTTTGTCCTCCATTGAAGCCCGCCGGGACTTTTCCGTGCTGCCTCTGACCTTTATGACCGCGACCAGACGTCTTTCCTTTTCCGCTGGCGGGACCTCGACCTCGTCTGATGCGTTTGCTGTAAGCGCCCTTTGTATCGGAAAGGGACGACAGGATCGAGGCATTGCGCTGTTGTTGGCCGAGAAAAGGGTAGAGGAAGGGCGCGATGGGCTGGTATGTTGGCTGTGTTGGTATTGAGACTACTGCTCGGCGCAGCAGCTGGAATCGTGGCGGCATGGCGATATATATCTTACGGCGCGGTCAACACAAGGTGGAGCGCGACGATGCTATGCCACGCCTCGAGACCTCCGAGCTGGCCGCAATCGATTGCGCCAAGGCGAAGCCACAGCCCAACAGCCTCTCACGCTAACAATATCTCACAAGAGTATTGCCAATGTTGCCTTGAAACATCATATCCAATGTCACTTTTTTCTCCAGGCTGAAGATGCGGGTCGGACGTATGGCCACCACGAAAACGCAAGCTGGGCCATCTGGAAGACCAGAGCCATGCTAGTTGCGTCCTGGCGAGAGCAATACAGTTCTGATTATGCAGAGGAAACAGAGCAGGAATTCGAGGTCATCGTAAAACCCGAGGTGACCACTACCTATACATAGAGCCACTTCAATTTCTCCGCTGCGATATCGTAAAGGACATCGCTTCTGCGGGAGAATAAGATCAGAACATCTCTCTCACAATATATAATCTGCCAACCTATCTTGAAACGAAGGTCGAGGGCACGGCGGTCGATACGTTGCTCTATCAACTTTACAGAACTCTGGAGACAATCCTCCACTACCTAACACGGACAGACCTTGCCGTGGTCAATGCAATTACACATGCAGAAAGCAGCGCAATAGAGCTGAGGCTAGATTGCACAGCGAAAATTGGTCACTTTTGCAAGGAACTAAATAGGACAATTGTTGCTACGACCGCGAGAGGAGGACGAGCCGCCGAGGCAGTCTTAGGCTGCGCCGCTGCGACAGGAAGGAGCTAGGACGGAAGAACATACAGTGACGCCGTTTTGTGGGTCCGCATCAGCAACCGGCGCAGCAGAAACAGCGATGAGGTTGATGAGGAGCATGAGGGCGGCCTTTGTAGGGAGGTTCATTGTTCTTGTAAGCGTAGTTGTCTGGTATTCCAGCTCTTGGGGAGAGCAAAAGTGGGATTGCCAATGGGAGTTGCGACGACCGGAGAAGGGGTGAGTTGAGAAGGAGTAATATGAGAAGTGGACTTGTAGAGCTTCTTATGAGCTGCCTTCCCAGGGTATTGCGCAGCTCTGTAACGCCGAAATTATGTGAATTCTCAGCAAGTAAGCCAGAAATGCTCTGTGAACAGTATCCATACCATGCTCGGAATTCCCCGTGAGTGTCAAAGTCCACGAACGGAATTGTGATGTTGCCCGCGACTGCGATGTATAAAATCCGTCCCAGGCAGCATTTTCAGGCCATTGCTACTGTAGAGCACAGGGACGTCGCTTGTCGCTGGTCCAGGACCCACGAACGCACGTTGGAAAGGTGAATGCAATGTCGAGCAAGGAAAGCGAATGTTTGTCAATCCAATATCGCAAGTCGCGGCGCTGGGTCGTATATCCGCCTTGTCTTTCTCGGCAAAGTGAGCAGGTGACATTATCCGAACGTCGTCATGGATGGCCTGGGCAACATTGTGTGAGGTGCGAGCTCGGTGATCGAGGGTAGCTGCGTCTGACAGATGAATCTGAGGAAGGATGCGGGAAAGGCTATGCACTCGCCATCCTGGAAGAATATGACACGCAGTCCGATAATTACACGTACCCCTAGTAGTACTGTAGCACGTTTGAGGTCAGTTGATCGCGTTGTGCCAGGAGAGTGCATCCTTGCCGCAGGAAGTGGCACATTCTTTTGCCATTTTTTCAAGCTCGCCGCAGCCACGATTGTTGGATGTCAGCAGCAGCGCTGGCCACGAAGCCTAAGCAGCCAAATTTGGTGGCACGCGGAATCTGCCTGTGTGGCCGTTGCGGCCTTGTCGCGACCACAAAAGCAATCTTCAGGTCTTTCGAAACCACGTGGGACAAAAGTAGTGGCCTTGTTGCCCGCACACCGACTTGAATCCAGGCGCTTTCTAGACGAAGGAATGGTGCTTTGTCTGGTACTAGTAGGAGGTGCCCGTGACGGTTGATGAGATTAGCTTTCGCGATCGCCAGCAGAGGATAGTCCGGGCTGCAGGAAGCCTGGGGTGATGCGGCTAGACTGGTGTGCAGTAGCCGGAAGGACTTTCCTGGAGGTCCGAGGAAGGAGGCGGGAAAGGTGGGATGGAAGTGCTCTCCTCATCATCAGCTCCAACAACAAGCCTCCAACCATCTTCTGCAGGACTCAGGAGCACTATTGGGTCCCGAGAAAACCCCGCTACTTTCTACGTACATACGAGAAGGTTCCGGACCGAGTTCAGAGCGTCGCCTCGGTCTGCATATGGCTCAATAAGCGACCTACCACGAGGCATCACTGTCGAATGGGCGCCGCTCTACAGGGCCGTCAAGTCCGAATGCCTCATCTGACCGCGCAAACTCAAGCAGAGATTGCACGTCTAGACCCGGCCCTGATGGAACGTCGCATAATCAAGGCAAGACGGATACGCAGTCTGCGCAGGGCGGGGCGTTGAGGAGTTGCAATAAGACGTTTGTTTGCATGGCACGGTGCGATGCGATCAACGCAAGACAACATCCGCCTGCATCATCGGATACGGCGCGCGTATGATCCGCCGTCGAACGCGGATGCACAAGTGGTCATGACAATTTATTGCAGGGCATGATCATGAACCGTGTGGTCTCGGATGCCTGATGATGTGACTACAGTAATACCGGTGCCCTAAATCTAGTGCACACGCAAAGTTGCAGTGCGCGGGTGATCTCTGGGCGCGCGGCAGTCCGGTCGTGTCAGTCGGTTTATGAACAGCCAGCTATTAATGTGATGAGTGACACAGCCTCCGCTCGTGAATCCACTTGTGGGATGACGGAACACGACCGCAAATGGGACATGCCGAAGTACGAGAGACATTGCCCTCGGCATATGGAGCTCCCGTGGTAGTAGTCACAGCCCAGACATGCAAGGGAAGAGATTTTGATGAACAACGTACCGCCCGCGTGTCGCGCTTTTTAGCAGCTCGTAAAGGATGACGAGCGCGAAAGTGGCCGCCGCGTGTGTTTGACACATGGTGCAAGCGAAGGGCGGCTACTGTATCCACAAATCCTCGCCCCCAATCGCGTTGCACATCGGAAGGAGCGAGGGCCTGGAGTGCAAGGAGACGTTGGCAAAGCTGGTGCGAAGGCGCAGGACGATGGCCACTTGGCGCCCTGGCATGTCGCTCCGTGTGACACACAGCCTGCTGCGTCGCCCCGGATGCCTTTTGCACTGTGCCACAGTACGATGGTACGTCTGCGGAAGTCAGCCATGACCCGCCGGACAGCCGTCTTGCAGAGCAATCGGCGCTTCAGCTGGCCCTACGACGTGCCTTCCAGACAGGCCACATGCGAGAGACCAACTCTCTAAAACAGAGCGCATGTAGTCTGTGACTTTCCGATGTACACCAGCGCGCCATGACTAGTGAACCTTGCACTGCATGACTGATGATTGGACCAGGTGCATTACGAATTCCTGCATTTGCTTCTGCTTCTCTTGCCTCTATCACGGGCCCGGGCCCACTTCATATCACGTTGGACACCAGCGGACATGAACAAAGTATCGCAGCGATGGCGTTGGGTGCCGCCAGCCAGCATGTCCATCCATCGCTGCGACGACGCATCAGCACTTGCGCCGGGCTGCAAGTACGAGGAATCACCGACCCGCACAACTGCACGGGAACAATCATGCCTAAACAGCCGCTCAGCTTCTGTTCCGGGTGATGAGGCGGTTTGCGTTGTTCTGGACGATCGACCGCTGTTCCATTTATTATAGTACGTTGCATGCCACCCCGTCCCAAAGCGCATGAAGTGGCACATGTCTCAGCTCACGCCGCTGCAATCATATGGGAAGGAGGCGACGTGCTGATCAGCGGCCAGCGTATCGGTGTCGAGCATGACCGCGAAGCATGAATTTAGTGGTGAAACGAAGTTCGAGCCGAGATGTGTATGACAGGTGCAAAGCCTGCAACCAGTCGCGGAAAAAGTATGCTGCATCGCGAGATGGCACGGTTATGGTGGGATACCAGGAAAAGCGCATACTTTGCGAGTCTCACCACGCCTTCTCCCGGCCAGCGCTCGGTGTAGATCCAAAAGGTAGTCATGCAGTCAAGGCACAGCCGTGCAACCCGATCCAGTTGTGCGTCAGCTCGCTTGCATCAGGCTGTGGGAACAAGAGATTTGCGACGCGCCGTGGTAGGACTAGACGATCAAAAATTCTCTTGTCGACGACGCCGCCGCATGCGGTGATGCATGATGTGACGAACGTTCAGCGCAGCAGCGAAAGGGGTGGATCGTTGTGGTGGAGGCGTTGACGGAGGCGCCCAGACTGCACAGCTGCCGTATCGAGGGTTAGTGCGCGCACCAGATTGATTTCGAAGACATGCGTGGTCGAGGGCATCAATCCGGCTGGGCCGACAGCGGATAAGCTGTCGTGAGAGTGATCAGTGATGATACATGCCAGACAGGCCTACAGATGAGCCCTGACAAGTGGCGAGCAAAAGCGGCCGCGTTGATTGGTGAGTACGTGATGTCTGATGGTCGGGGACTACGCAGGTACTTTCGCGGTCAGCGGTGGCGTGGCGCGTAGTAGTGACGGGCAATGCGATACAGTAGCTGCAAAAGTGCCAAGCAGCTCCGGAAGACGGAAGGCGGGATCAGCACACGAGAGTTGTTTGTTGCGAGTCTCTCCGTTGCACCACGCTCGGTGTCGGATGTGCAGCTGGACGAAGGGGGCGACGTAATTGATGGCTTCCAAGGGACCTTCAACCTTGCTCAGCGGAATGCAAGAGACATTCCTGGTCGGAAATGTATCGACTTTGTGGCTGCATCATCAGATCCGAAGCCTCGGCGCTCGTGACTCTCCCACACATCGTTTGCCAACGCGCGCCGAAGGAGCAGTGCTGCATGCACTGTTGGACGACGCGTCTCCGGCGCACTGCACAGCGCCTTCGCCCCCGCTAAAAATGTGAGGGCCGATGGTGGTGGTCTAGTGGGCTTGACACGAACGCCATCTGCTGTATTTTCTGGATCACCGTCCATGCGTGCCGGCCGGACGAGGGGCTTCCTTTCGGGCAACAACATTTTTGGCTTTTGCTCATCGACCTGCAACTGACTCTCTGGGTACAGCAGTACGAGCGCACCCCTGATTGGCAGACCGTGCATGAGTGGAGCGGCGACGCTCACGCTCGATCGTCTCATCATTGCTCTCTGGGACTTTCTTGTTAGTGGAGAGCCAGCCACATCCTTCCGCGTCTCATCGTGCACGGAGGTCCAGCAGCGCCGGGGACATGATGTCGCCTCCTGAGTCCTGACGGCATGAACGAGGGCGGCGCGACAGTGCAGTGCCCACTCCGGTCAAGCTTTCGCTTTCAGGGAGGTCGGCCACATACGGCGCGAGGCAGGCGGGGCACAAGTCGTGGCTCTAACTTAGTGGCTCTTCCAGCTATGTATTCTACGGCGTGCGCGGCTGCGGCACAGTCCAGCACTCTGTGCTCGCGCGTGGTGAGGGCAGGGAAGGCGGAAGATGACTGTAGCTGGCAACCCTGTGCGCGAGTGCAGAAGATTTTGTTTGATGAGAGCAGGCGTGTCGTCAGATGACGCCCATTTCCGCGGGCAATGGGCACTTAATGAGACATGCTATGGACATTGTTATTCTGGGGTGGGTTCTGCGGCCGCTCGTTGGCTGGGCGGGAGAGTTTCTCTGCCTGCCCAGTTGGGACTGCGTGTGAGTGTGAGCCGTGGTGCTGGGGGCCGCGGTGACTAGCGGCATCGGCTACCTCGCTCGCCTGCGGGCGTGCTGGGACGAGGAGTTGACCTCAGCAGCCGCGCAGCGTCATCATCATCAGAATCCAGGGCAACATGATCCGGCGCTGCAACGTTTCGCTCTCGCGCTGGGCGTGCATGACGGTTGCGACGGGCGCGCGAGTGTCAGAAGCAGTGGGACCGGCGCGCGCACGCACGGGATCAGGCTCCGGCGGCACTGGTCTGGAGCTGCGCGGTCTTACCTCACGCCGCTGGACGTCCCCCATCTCAATCTGCTGAATTGGGATCAGCCTTTTTGGGGCGTGGCAGCGAGGCCGGACGACGCGATCTGATTCACTTTCTGCTGCTGCTGCGCTCGGAAAGCTTGCGCCAGGCCGCGCCATGCCACTGTCGCAGCGTCCCCGGGCGAGTCGGTGATGATAGACAGAGCGACGCGCAGAGCAGGCAGAGGATGGTGAGCGGATGGATGGATGGATGGGTGGAGGCCAGGCCGCTGGGGAATGGATCTCGGGCGGGCCATGCACAATGGATGGATGGTGACCGTCCATCGCATCGAGCCGCAGGTGCCTGGCCTGGCCTGGCTGGCTGGCTGGCTGGCTGGCTGGCTGGCTACCTGGCTACCTGGCTGCTCCTGCCTCATCAGCAAGCACAACAACAGACTCGCGCGCCAACGACGGGACCCGCCCGCAGCCCGCCGCGCACGGCCGCTCGCTCCACACGTACCTGCTGAGCCTTTCTTTCACTCTGCTGAGCATCGCCCGCCAGCAGCAGCGTTCCTGTCCCAAGGAGCGAGCGTGTGCGCTTCGTGCTCCGACGCCATGATCGCATGGCTATTTGCTCCATACACTTACCAACCTAGACCTTGATCACTGACGCTAGTAGCATGCGCCGGCGCGCGCCCTCCCTCGCTGTCCTGCCGCCTCATCACCAAGTTGCGGTGCGGTGGATGTGCACCACTCCTGCCGCTGCTGCTGCTGCTGCTTCTACCGCTCCTGCTGCACTTCTGGCACGCATGCCTCTGCACCTCGCTGCCGCCGCCCCTTGCTGAAGCAATCCATCAAGCAGTCATTCAACGACAACGCTGCCGCCGCCGCTCGACCGCAACACCACCTCAACTGGCCCACTGACGTGCACCCGTGCACCATCCGTGACTTCCTCCTCCTCCTCTTCCTCTTCCTCGTTCACCCCTCCAGCATCACGAGCAGGTGCTCCCCATGACCGCCTCGTAGCGACGGTCTTCGCTGCCCACAACCCACCTCACTCGCCCCACCCAACCGACTCCATTACCGCACCGCCTCCAATGTATGTCGACACGGCGATTCGCTTTCGAGATCCCTTCGTCTCTTCCAGAGACTTCCCGCCATCACACCTTCACGGCTACGATCGATCACGGGACAACTGGGCATCACACGCTCGAGCCCACGACCTCAACCGGGCCTTGACTCCTCCGCCTGAGATGAGCGGCGTGCACTCGTCACGGCCCATGAGCTCTCAAGCGGGCGAATACAGCCAACGCTCCCCCGACTTCTCGCGGTCGAAACCGTCACATCGAGCGCCAGCTTCGCACCAGCCCGCCGATGCGTCCATACCGCATGGCAGCGGACGAGCCTCTCCTCACCAGGCACCCATCGAACGAATGAGCGATTCGTCCCAGCAGAGGCGAGGGTCACAATACCACAATGCCATCGCCACGAATTTCCAAATACCGCGATCCGTGAATGACAGTGGGGGCAGTCTATCAGAGCTTGCCGCACAGGTCAGTTGGCATACCACCATGTGCGTAGTGCACAGTACTGATTGACCACAGATCACCTGCCTCTTCTGGTTCGAATCTTCGGAGCTCTTGCAACAAGTCGAAGAATCCACCATCGCCCTCAACCCCCCGAGGTCACTCACTCCCGATGCTAAGCCCACGACTGGCTTCCGGAAATGGGTCACCACGATACTCTCGACGACGTGCGTAGCACAGAATGTGGTGATGCTGGCATTACTGTTCATTTACCGACTGAAAAAGCTGAATCCAACTGTGAGAGGAAAGCCTGGCAGCGAGTACAGGCTACTCACTGTGGCTCTAATGCTCGGCAATAAGTTCCTGGACGACAACACATATACGAACAAGACGTGGGCTGAGGTGTCTGGTATCAACGTGGCCGAGGTGCATATCATGGAGGTCGAATTCTTGAGCAACATGAAGTACAACCTCTTCACCTCGGAGCAGAACTGGGCCCAATGGCAGTCCCTGCTGGGCAAATTCGCCTCGTTCTTCGATCACGCCACGCGACCGGTACCAACAAGGGCACAACTGGCTCCTATTCTACCACCGGCTTCATCTCTGCACTTGCCACCAGCGCTGCCGTCACCGCCTGTTTCGAATCAGGCTTCGCCTCCTTATCACCACGATCCAGCACATCATGCATCCCAGGCTGCGAACGGTCAGCTAGGCCCAACCCCTGCACCATCGCCGTTGGGTAATTTTGATTTGCGAGGCGTGCCGCAAGCAGGCGTGAAGCGCAGCCGTGACGAATCTGCGACAGAACCACCAGCGAAGCGGCTTGCCAATGCCCGAAACTACACATCTCCCAACCGCTACACGACTCTACCGGCCCAGCCGAACCTTGGAGCGCCCATTCCGCGGCTGACTCTGCCCAGCCTGGCAGCGAGCAGCAGTGGATATTCTCAGCCTTCACAGAGCCAGCAGCTGCCCCCTCTGAGCGTACCAGCCAGGGCGTTGGGTTTGGTCTACCCAACAACCAGCAATCCGGGCCATGCGTCGCAGCCTCTTTCCTCTGCCGGGCCCTCTAAGCAATACGTCTCTCACTCGCAGCAAGCGTCGAGACATCACAGTCCACAGCACGAGGTTCCGGCTGCAGCATCGCCGAACGGTGCCGTACCTCAGCCCGCTGCGACACTACAGGCTCCTACTCAGATCTCGCCGAGCTATTTCCTCCAACAACGAGCATCGCCATATCGGCCGGTGCATCACGTTTCGACGCTGCTGTACCCGCCCCCATCTGGCGCCACGCAAGGATGTTCGAACAATATTGAGCTCAATCAGATGCAGTACCAGCCCCTTGGCAGAACGACCCATCATTCAGGGCGTTTGCCGTACGTCGGTCAAAACCTCTGGCTAGATGGCAACCACCCTCAGGAGATGACCCCCGTGCATCGTTGGCCGAACTTCCCACAGCAGCAGCCTCTGCCACCGATGCATTAGATGGCTAAGCTGCGTTACTGGAGCCATGCTAACACAATCATCCTCCATGTACATATTTCACAACAGATTTGAAGCGTTCAAGCGTGGAATGAAGCTTCCAACAGTTGAAGCGGATAGGAGCACAGATTCTTTGGCATTGAAATTGTATGGGGCAAGCCAATATGCGGCTCCCCTCATACAGCATTCGCAGGCGTTGTTTCACTACATTGTAATATACAGAGAGGCACCTCAGTCGTTGCCTGGGGTAGAGACCCGAGCTTAGAGTTGGCTCGTCACGACGATACCCACATGTGCAGACTGGGTAACTGCAACATGCATCCATGAAACAATACATCAGCATCTTCGATCCAAGTTTATCGTTTCCGTTATGTAGAGCCCGGATCATGAATAATGTAGTGGACGATTGGCACTAGCGGACAATGCTCGGGATGAGGTCAAAGGCGAAAAAGTGGGTACCGCCGACCCTCTTCTTTCTCGCGTGTGCGCGCGTCTGAAGAATCGTCGCTGTCGCTAAAGTGTGATGAAGTATGGTATAGTCCCTTCCGCGATGCCGTGCCCATCCTGGGTGTCGAGGCGAGCTCACGTCAGATCATCCCCATGCGCACCCTATCGAAAATGTCGTCACACTGTAGTCTGGTATCCACGGAAGACGTTGATGTGAAGGGTTTTGGCAGCGGTCAGCTGGTACTACATAGACGCAAATTTTTATTGGTGGCTCTTGTACGCTTCTTTTTTCAAGTGCCAGAAGTTCCGTTCAGACATGACAGCGAGTCTCGCTTCGGCGAAGTCGCTTTATTATGTGTAACAAGGCTATACCTTCTCGTTTCGGAAGTCTGGTTGTGACGTGACGGCAAATCGGGATGTTCGTTCACAGTGCGAGCGTTTTGCTGTTGTGTGGAATTTGACGCTGGGGGTTGATGCTCCGAGCTACCAGTTCATATGTATCTGAATGGGAGTGGTAGGGACGTTTTCTGGTGATTTGGCATAGATATCACAGCGCGTGGTAGCAGTGATGCTTGCATGCTGCTGCATTCGGTCTTGGCGTTCATGTGCGCCAACTAGACTCTGTCGTGATACAGTATGCGAAATCACCGATTCGTTCATAATGATCACGCTGGTGATTTTCCTTCCGCCGGTGTACGAAACAGGCCTAGAATTGTCGCTACTGTATACGATCCGTGTACCATGTGGATGGTGCAAGTACTCAGCCTATGAATATCGGTTCGTCCGACTGAAACGTGAAGTTCTGAAGACGGCGCTGACGACGGCGCTTAAAAGTCTTCGGGATTGTGCTGTAGTGCCGGAGTCAGATCCTGCTTCTTTATGGACATGCTGTGCAGTGACGCCTCTCGTGGTCCAGGACCGATGAATTTGCTAGCGAATGATTATCGTGATGATAGGTATGAAGAGAGAGATGGAGATGTGTCGAGCAATTGGAACGACGTCGAAGGTGAATACAGTAGCGTCCGAGGCCTCTCATCCTGAAACCGTTTCAGATTGACCTCACATCCCCGTCTGCTGCTCTCGCGCTCTGATTTGCTCGTCGGCGCGACTGCAGGTCGAATGAAGTCGTCTCACCATCTCGAGCGCGCAGTGTCTAAAATGTGCAGCTCGCTCAAAGTGCAGAGGGCGGCACGCGAGACTGGAATGAACTGTTGGCCAGAAGACGGGTGCCCCGAGTCTGGACAAATTCGCTTTTCCCCCCAAATCACCGCCGTATGTATGACGGGACTGCAATAGCACAAATCGTGGACGGTCATTTTGTTATACTTTGTTGTCAACAGCAGCTTTCCTTGCGACGGCAGGGTGATTCTGTGCTCATCATCAGTTCATTTTCCGCAGACCAGCCGATCGGCATTTTCGAAAGCACATCGGACAACCTCGTCGCTGAAAGTCATCTAACCACTCGCAGCCAGGTGCTGCTGTGCAGTCATTACTCGCGAGTCGATCGCTACGGTGAACTTTGAAGGGAGGGCAGGCGCGGGCGCAGACTTCCTCAAACACACTGCAAGCGCAACTTTCGGTAGCTGCCGGTTCAGCATCGAGGCCCAGAGCCCCTCACGCGCGCAGTACACCACAAGACCACATCGGGAACACCATTTGACGCATTGGACTTCCTCATTGCGACATGCGCTTGGGTGGAGCTGGGGCGCTACTGGCGCTGCCAGTCGCTGCCATCGCAGTGAGCCTGAGCGACTTCAAATCCAGTCAGGACACTCTCAAACAATCGGATCTGCCTGACGGCTGCGGCGAGGTCTACACGGCGACCATTAGCGGATGCACGGCGAACGACTTCCCGAAGGGCGGAAATGCTTGTAGTGCAGCTTGCGCACAAGGCGTGAGTGATATGGTAGCGAGGGTTCAAGATGCTTGCGGCAACGAAGGCCTCCAAGGCATCGGGATCATAACGGCTTTCCTCGAGGGCAATGGGCCAACGGCGATTTGCGGAAGCTCTGCGCAAGTCCCGGATCAAGGTGACGATACGACCTCGAGCGAAAGTCCTGCCACCAGTACCAGTGCCCAAAGCTCTTCGAGTCCGTCCACCACGGATTCGAGTTCCGCCAGCACAGAGTCGAGTTCGGCAAGCACCACGACGAGAGCGAGCGAGACTACTACTGCTACTGCTACTTCCACTCTCACTTCGACAGCCGCCGAGCAGACCACAATCCTGGTGGACACATCCAGCCCAACAGCACCAGCAGCGACGAGCTCTTCTGGGAGCGGGCAGTCCAGCAGTAACGATTACAGCGGCCAGGGAAGCCCATTCGACACAATGCCTTCGGGCACAACGCGATCCGCATGTTTCTCCGTTGTGACGGTACTTCTCGCTGCAGCGGTGGCGTGCAACGGGATACTGAGACAATGATCCTGTCTTGTACAAGAGTTCAAAAGATTGCCCGCCGCCCCGAGGCGATTTGCTTATGGATACCCGGAGTTGCGGTGCCTCATGTACGATGATGGTCGATGGGGAATGGAGGCACCAACAGTGTGATTGGTGCCCAGAGGCAGAGCTGAATATTCGTTTTGCGTGTGTAGGGTATGGGGCATCGGGAATGGTAGGATATAATAGGGCGGAGGGATGGCACACAGACATCCTCTGCACGAAACAGCAAATGCAATGTTCACAGATGACTGTCGCAAGTCGTTCGGTTTACCATCGCCTTGTCTCACGCATTGGCGCCGATGGAGCTGATGGCGTCACTGTCGTCACAGCTGATGAAGATACGTTCTCAGCGATGCTGGTCGATGAGATAACGGGACAAATTTCTTCAGAATCGTGTATGCAATTCTTCCGCCCGAGCGGTACGGTCATGTTGTAAAGGCAAACACACTCCGCGACATGTTCCGACCTTTAGCGATGTTTCCCATCTTCAACTCAACGCTCCAGCCAAACAGATAAGCATCTCGCACGCGCGGATCCGGCGGCCCGGTCTGCTCGATTTAGTAGAGCGAGTAACGCCGAAGGTGTGGAAGCTCGGACGGTTTATCGTTGACAAAAGATTGCAGTCCCTGTGTCAAGTCGTCTTACTTCCCAACACAGCAGCGCGACAATCACGACCGTCCTGTGTCCGCATCTTCGGCATCGCTGCTGTCGCTACTGCCTGCAATGGCGACTCCAGCCGCTGCCCGGCCATTGGTTCGGGTGAGCGCGTCGATGGGCGTGAAGCTGGCCACCCAGCGCGGATTCTCGACTGCTCAGCGAGCGACGCCATTTCAACAACCACTGCGAGCTGCCAATGCCACACACAAGACCACACGACTCCCTCGGCTGCAGCTCCAAAGGGCTTTCGCGGATAAGGCGTCGGATCATCTGCCCTCCCAGAAGCAGGTGAAGAAGGGATCATGGCGCTTCTTGAAATGGACCTGGCGGCTCACATACCTTTCTCTGACCGGCGCGCTCATCTACACGGGCTACACCATCTACGTCGACCGCAATCCCGCTGAGCAGGCTGAGCCTGATCCGAACAAAAAGACGCTGGTCGTGTTGGGTAGGTTGAGGGCGCGTTGCAGATCCAATGGCGAGGCGGATACTGATTGCTTTCAGGCACCGGATGGGGCTCTGTCTCGCTCTTGAAGAAGCTCGATACCGAAAACTACAACGTCGTCGTCATCTCCCCACGAAACTACTTCCTGTTCACGCCGCTCCTCCCGTCATGTACCACCGGAACGATCGAGCACCGCAGTATCATGGAGCCCATTCGCAACTTCCTTCGCCACAAGAAGACTCAGGTCAAATACTACGAAGCGGAAGCAACCAAGATCGACTACGAAAAGAAGGTGGTTTATATCAACGATGACTCCGAGGTCAAGGGCAGCGTTTCGTCGAATCAGGTTCCTTTCGATATGCTGGTGGTTGGCGTTGGTGCTGAGAATGCCACCTTTGGAATTCCTGGGGTGCGCGAGTACGGTTGTTTCTTGAAGGAGGTCGGAGACGCACAACGCATTCGGAAGCGGATCATGGATTGCTGTGAGACTGCCTCGTTCAAGGACCAATCACCAGAAGAGCGCAAGCGTCTGTTGCACATGGTCGTCGTCGGTGGTGGTCCCACCGGCGTGGAGTTTGCTGGTGAATTGCAAGATTTCTTCGAGGACGATCTCAAGAAGTGGATGCCCGAGATCCAGGACAACTTCCATGTCACCCTCATCGAAGCCCTGCCATCTGTTCTGCCCTCATTCTCCAAGAGTTTGATTGATTACACCGAGAAGACATTCAAGGAAGAAACCATCGATATCCGGACAAAAACCATGGTGAAGAAGGTCGAGGGAGAATACATCGAGGCCGAGTACACCAACGCCGAGGGGAAGAAGGTCACTGAGAAGATTCCTTATGGTTTGCTTGTCTGGGCTACCGGAAACGCTGTCCGACCTATCGTGAAAGATCTCATGAGCCAGATCCCTGCACAAAAGGACTCGCGTCGTGGCCTAGCAGTCAATGAATATCTCGTCGTGAAAGGCACCGAAAACATCTGGGCTGTCGGTGACTGTGCTGTTGCGAACTACGCGCCAACTGCCCAGGTCGCCTCACAAGAAGGCAACTTCCTCGCACGCCTGCTCAACCAAATGGCCAAGGCTGAAGAAATCGAGACCACACTGAAGGTGCTTTCCGAAGACCAAGAAAAGGCAGCGAACCAGGAGGCACGGAATCAGGTCTTTGAGCAAATCAAAGATCTTCAAAAACGCCTGCGCCGTGTGCGGCAAATGGGACCATTCGAGTACTCTCATCAAGGATCCTTGGCATACATTGGCAGCGAGAAGGCTGTCGCTGATATCTCCTGGCTTACCGGCAACCTTGCGAGTGGAGGCCAATTGACCTACTTGTTCTGGCGATCGGCATATTTGAGCATGTGCTTCAGCAGTAAGTCTAACATACACTCCACAACCTGGCATTCAAGATCAGAATCAAGACTTGGCTAACTTTTAAACACAGCACGCAACCGCATCCTCGTCATCATGGACTGGGTGAAGTCTTCTCTCTTTGGCCGTGATGTCTCGAGAGAGTAAATGCGACGTTCCAACCAAGTCGAATAGACGTCACATGGTGATACTACTACTGCTACTACTACTGAAATACGATACCCTTCCGACACCCTTACTACCTACCTCTACGTATGTAACAAACAAATCCGGAAAAGTTGCCGATTGGAATTGTGCGAGTTCGTGAGAAACTGTGTGTCTTTGTGTGTTATCGTCATAAGCAAACAGCGCGATGGAAGCGATAGATGGAGGTTGTTGTTGGTTTTTTTTTTGGTTGTGTCACATACATTTGATGAAATGAAAATGTCGTGACAGTCTATTTGACGTTGATGTTGCTTATATCATTGGCAATGAAGTGTTGTAATGTTCAACTTTGCGTATGCATACTCTCTCTCTCTCTCTCTCTCTCTCTCTCTCTCTCCCCCTCTCTTTCCTATCGTCTCCTCTTATCTTCTCCCAGCATGAACAGAAAAGAAGAGAAGCGATGCGGTGGGAACACAGCTGCTAAGGACTTATAGCTCCTTTATAGTAGGAAAGCGTCAGCGCTTTTTTACCTGATTCCCTATGGCATGCGCCTTTTGGAGGGAAAGGGGTTTGGAGAAATAGTTGCTTTAAACATGTACTGATGACTGTCGGGTGGGTCAGCAAGCGTCTGAGCGAGAGGGTGGTTCGATTGGATGAACACAAAAAATTGAGGAGAGGTTGTTTGTTGAGTCCCTGGTAAATATTTGCTGCGAGCTTTTTCCGTGTTCCTTCCACGCTGTTTTGACTTCTAGTGAGAGGCGTTCGTGGATTTTTGGTTGGGATTCTGTAGGACGTGTGGGACGTTTGCTTCATGATATTTAGTTGATCATCAGGCAAGCGAAAACAGTTAGCAGAAGCTGATAGTGAATAGTTTTCAAAAGGAAGTCTTGGGGCAAAGCTGCCAAATCTTGCAGTTTCCGCTCTGATAGATTATCAAACTCCACATTCGCAGGATCCTGTATCCTGTGCAAGTTCTCCCGATGCATAACAAACGAACCAGATCCTCTACAAATGCCTTCCAAAGGTGTGGCCGTTGGCACAATTTTTCGTTAATACCCCCCTGCGCCTCGCTAAAAAAAGATATCAATAACCCTGTTCTGGTATACACGCCACCGAGTACCGTTTGCGCTCAGTGTAGCTTCTTGCGCCTCGTGTTCAGTCCGAGTCGTCTTTTTTATTCAGTTCTGCAACTCAAAAACATCCCTCGTCAAATCCAGGAGACTGCGTTTCGAGGTACTGTTCGTATTCGTACTGGTGAAATCAAGATTGCCGATCCTGCACCAATCTGTGGAGCCCACCTTGATCGGCAGACAGGATAGATACTTGCACCAGGAACATCCGCCACGCCATTCGTAAAAGTTCTTCAATAGCAAAATGAAAGAAATCAAAGCTCCGACCAACGCGACTGCGCGGACGAGCCACCATGCCCACCAGACGCCCTTGCGACCTTTGAAATGGCCAACGGGATCCTTGACGAAAGCCTTGAGTGTCGCGTTGCGATCATTCTGATCGGCGACGTGGGTGTACATGGGGTCCGATGTGCGTTGTCCGATGGCTGTAGGCGAACGCAAAAGACATATCCCCAAGACCAGGCCCATCAAGAACCCTCCGATATGTGAGAAGTTATCCAGCCCGGGGAGGAGTCCAAGCACGAATGCGATGACCACATCGATGAAGATGAACATCAAATCCTTGATCGGGCTCACTCGCTGCTTCCATGTGTACAGTAGATCGAGCAGAGTGATGGCTAATATGCCAAACAAGCTGCCCGAAGCTCCAGTCGATGCGATTCCTGTGGCAGCAAAGTTGCCGCCCAAGATGAAGCCAAAAATGCCCGAGGCAAAATATAAGATGGCAAACCGGATGCTACCAATCAGCAATTCAATGTCTCGACCCAGCGTTAGCTGTAGCAGCATATTGAAACCGATGTGAATAATCCCGGCGTGAAGAAAGATGGGCACGATGAAGCGCCACCATTGATTGGGAGCCGGTCCATCGTCCAGTGAGCCATTCACTTGCGGATTTTGATCGGGGTTGAAGCCACACAGATCTGACAGCTGGCAAGTGACGCTATCACCTGTCGTCGCGGTCGCATTTGGACAGGGCCATGAAATCGGTACGGCGCTGTCTTGAACGCCGGGCATGGAGTGCATGCAAGGCTGGTACCGTGCTCCCATGTTGATGAGCACATATGGCGAGGGACCGATCATGGGATTGAACGACGGCTTGGTGGCGATTGGTGTGCCAGTGAGCACGCCGTTCCTGATCAATTCCGCGGCAAAAACCACGACTTGGGCAAGTGTCAGAATGAAGACCATCCATGTAATCTTCCCTTTGAACCAGCCCTGCTTTTGTCTAGGCGCGAGCCTGTCGTCCCGCCCTCTCTTCTTCCGTGGATCTACATCGCGCACAAAGGGATCGTCCTGCTCGTGCGGCAACACAGGCGAGATCGTGTTCGCTGAATCGTGCTTGTTCGGCTTTCTTCCATTCAATGGGATCGCATTGCCGTCGTCGAATGGATCACCATCGTGGTGGCTCCTCCCGCTCGCACCGAGGTAGCTGTGCCGTGGCGATTGATGGGCGTACGGGCCTGTTCGATCGTCCAAGGGATCCAAGGGAGACTGCGGTTGGTGAGGGACAGGCGGCAGAGGCGAATCGTTTCGGTAGGAGTAGTTGTCGTAAGGAGTGGCGTTGTAGTAGTTGTGGTTGTTGTTCGTGTAATAGTCATGCGCCGCCATGGTACGGGAGACGGGAGCGAGTGCGTTGGTGAGGGCGGTGGGTGAAGGGCGAACGGGTGCGATGTCGAGGATGGAGAGGCAGGGCGACTTTTGCGGGCTCGGTCCAGTCCCTGGTGGTTTCGGCGCTGATTGCGCGTTGCGAGCAGGGCTCCGCCTTTGTTACGCAACCGCTCCGCCGCCAAGCCGTGCTGCGGTGTTGGTGGGTGGTGGGTGGTGGCTGCGTGCTGAGTGAGGGTGATGAAGAGCAGTTGCGGCCAAAAGGATGCGAGGCGGTAGTTCGATCGTTCGGATGCAATGCAGATGGAAATAGAAGTCAGCCACCCAAGGTGTGGCGGAGCATGTGGTGGCTGCGGATCTGCGACAATGACAACTGTTTCATCTCCTCCGCCCTTCTTCGCTGCGATCGTACTGTCCTCTCCTGACACCACAGTCATCCGCGCACTCTCGTTCACATTCCTTTCACGCCGGCTGCTTCGACATGCTTCACGCGTCTACATGGACCGACAATGAACGCACAACAAGAAGATTGCAAGAAGATGCTTTGTCCGAAGCAAGACAATGACTTTGACTGTCCCGCGCACTCTTTCTACTTGAAATGCTACTTGCCAGAGCCGGTCCCTACCATCAATCCCAACTATTCCAATACAGCCTTACGACAGACGAAAACCACCTCAACAAATCGCCAGCTGAATGCGACCATCCAACATGACGGAAAACAGCAAGCCACTTAGGATGCCACCACCTCGTGTGAGCGCCCTCAACTTCTACATGCAGCAAGCACGAAAGGCCGTCCCTGCTGCCGCTATGCCTCCTGCCCCTGAGCTTCCCAAATCTCTCGACTTCGACGAGCGGCTCAGACTAGAGCGTGCTATCGCAAAGTCAGCCGCGCTGATTGAAAAATCAAAGGCACGACTCAACATCCGGAGCGTGCTGCCATCCGAGCTCACCGCATCTGAAGCAGCCGGAGAAGACTTTGTTCGCGCCAAGGAGTACAGCAACGGCCTCACCAAGAAGTTCCACGATTACCAATTGCAGCGCTCACAAAACTTGTGCGTGGATGTGATGCAGGCGATTGAAGAGTATGCAGCATTGCCGGCCCCTCCGCCTCCTTCAAAAATTCCACGTCCAAAGTCGATTGCTTGCAAGTCAACGAGAGTTACCTCGCGCAGCACTTCACGGCTTCCACGTCCTGGGAGTGTTCATTTCAGCAGCTCCAGCACTTCAAGTGAGCGAACAAGTATGGGTTAGGATCTTTTTTGGATCAGTGTCTACGATGGGAATAACATCCGGTATGTATCAGAAATCTCAGAGTAGCATTCTATTGCAGGTAGGTCATCAGGGATGACGAGATTCAAATTCAATAATTTAATACCTTCACTCTACTTCCCAGTGAACTCTCAAAAACTCTGCCTCCCATTCTGTATTCCATTGACATATGTCTTCTCCTTGTCCTGCATCCTTTCTTTGTCCCAATTCAAAGAAACAGATTACATTGTATCATCTTGTTCCCATCCCATTAATAGCTCTTTGACCTTGATTTCAAACTACTCATATTCTCCCCCAGCACACTCGTCCGTCTCATCTTCATCCCACCTCTCTCCCTCCTGATCAAGCAGCAGGTCTGCCCCCATCAACGCCGACCAACCTACACAACAACCACTCACCCCTCAAAATGAAGTCCGGCCCCTCCTCCCCACCCCTCTCTCCCCCACCCGGAACCAACCGCATAGAATACATGATGCTCCTCGCCCGCCAAAAACTCCACGCCCAGTCGCAGCTAAAACAAAAATCAAAGCAAACCAAAACCCGCCGAGACCGCATCGCAGACATCATCTCCATCGCAGGCCAACAAGCCGCCGACGAAGCAAGATTCAGAATCGACGTCGAACGCTGTATTATCCGAACTCGTGACATGATCGAAGCTGCGCAGGAAGCACTCGAACGACAAGTTGATAAGAAGACTGACGCAGAAACAGGCCCGACGGTTATTGATAAGTGGACTCTGGCAAAAGATTTTTTGGCGTTGTGGGAAGGGAAGAATAGTGAGTTGCCGCACTCGCCTACTGCTGCTGTGGCGGCGACACAGAGGAAGCGCTCGAAGGGCGATGGCCGGCGGGGAAGTGCTTGATTAATTGACTGATTATGTAAGTCGCGAGAGATTCAAGTAGCAATAATTTGCATTTCGACATTGTGATTCCTCCTTCGGACTTCTTGTTGTTTCTTTGCTTCGAGCGACCTACCGCGGAGGTGTTGTCATTCCAAAAACTCCTCCACTCTCGCCAGCAAATCCAACTTCATAATTTTCCCGGTAGCATTCAGTGGCCACGAATCCAATCCCAATTCTTGCAACGTCACGACACCTTCCAAAGCATAGTCCTTCCCAAACATTGCCACAACTTGCATCTTGACCTCTTCAGCCGTCTTTCCATGTAAAGCCTCCACGACAGCAAACGGTACCTGTCCAAGCGCCGCATGCACCCACGCCAAAACCGCTGCCGAGGAGCCCGTGAAGCCCGCAATGCAATTCTCGAGGGCGGCAGGCGTGATGGGAATACCAGCTCGCTTGATCACATCTTTGATGCGGCCGAGAATATAGACTAGTCCGTCGTCGTTGATAACAGCCAAATCGCCGGTTCGGAACCATGCTTTCCCACCATCTCCTACTTCGTCCCGGAGAAAGGCATCTTCATTAGTATGATCGAGATAGTGCTTGACAATACTCTCACACTGAACAATGAGTTCACCGGGTTCCCCTCTTTGAGTCACTCTGCCCGTATCTGGATCTCGAATACGAGTGTGAACGCCTTTGGCCACTTTTCCCAGTGGCGAAATATCTCTGTGGTACGGAATATCGTCGATGGATCGTCCGAAAAAGGGCCAATCAAAAAATCCGCCCCCTTCTGTCATGCCGTGCGCAACGGCGATTTGAGCTTGCGGGAAAGCTCTCGCTGCTTTCACCATGAGGTCGCGTGTCACCATATCACCTCCCAGAGTGACGGCCTCGATTGCACTGACATTTAGAGAATCACTCATCGCCTGCAGCTCCGCAACGAAAGCGTGCAAGAGGGCTGGAATGAAGAGCAAGAAAGTGATGCCGTGGTCGCGAATTGCTTGCATGACTCCTTGGACACCTTGGTTCGGATCTGGCATCACCGCGCACGCGCCCGCTTTCCAGGCAGCGAGATGTAGGGTCGGAGAAATAATGCGGAAGTTGGCAGTAGAAGCCACAGGTCGTGAATGAATGTGAAATTCCTCTCCCCAGTGCTGAACCAGAAGCGAGTGCGTTATGCCAGCCACATGGCGGACACAGCCTTTGGGTCGGCCGGAGGAGGTGCCAGAGGTGAACATGATGAAACATGTCCTGTTCGGATCGTCGTGCAGAGCAGAACTGATGAGTGCTTGCGTCTCGCTTTCGCTCGGCCTAACATGTCCCGCGATGTCGAGGATCGTGCCCCAGCTCGCACGAGATTCACCTTCGAGGATTATCTTGACTTCAGGATCAGATATACCTGATCTCGAGATGGTAGCGTCGACTTGCGCGGCGGCAGACGAGTCTAGCACGACAATCGCGTCGGGCTTCAGCCTGGTGAGAAATGACTCCAGTTCAGCTTCACGAGGGGTGCTACTTGAGCCAGGATCAAGGGAGCAGAGGGTCAGGCGGAGGAGTGTACACACCCACAAGATCAGTGGGTACTCGACGCGATTTGGTATAAAGGTCGCGATTCTCATGCCTGGTTGAAGTCCTCGTTGCTGCAACCCAATCGCGAGCTTGAGCGCAGCCTCATGTAGCTGTTGATAAGTCCATGCCAGGCAGCCATGACTAGACGGATTCTTCGCTAGCACAGCATTGGACTCCGCACTTGTATGACGAGGAAGAGCAGAGAGATGGTCGGCCGGTTGGTGCATTGTGATCACAGCCAGTCCACTCGGGTTTTTAGTAAGCCCTTCAGCAATATGCGTGAAGATTGAGACGCCTTCATCGAGCGGGCCGCCGTATACGTCAGAGAGCTTCGCCATGATGGTCGAAGGCAGAGTGTGGAGCGAAGTCTGGAGATATCAAGCTTCTGCACAAGCTTCGAAGAAGCCTGCCTTTTGTATGCACGGCAATTAGCTTCGAGATGCGCAAGCCGCATGCGTGCTGTGCGCTGAATAGCAATAAACCAAGAAGTCCAGATAGTTGCCGATCGCCGCAGTCGTCCAAGCTTTCACGCGGGTTTGCCAGAAAATGCAAATTGTTCCATGTGCAGCTGAAACGCATTCACAGCATAACACTCGATGCATGGCAAAGCCATCACATCAGCTTACGCCTCGAGAGGTGGCTGCCGATCCACGCAGGGCACGGAGTGCGGCTGACCCTACGGACTCGCCAGAGGTTCCTGTGCCGTGTGATGTGCATCCACATACGTAATGCAATCAGCTGATTCTCTCAGCCGGCCAACTTCGGTTGTGGCAATATTCAGATATAACCTCGCGCCTACGACACATCGTCAGCTTTTGAACACGCACCGGCGATTTGTAATGTAGGAAGTAGCTGCGCTTTTCAGAGGTTTTGCGTATAAGTTTTCTCGCCATGTCCCAATCTGGGAGTTAGACAGCTCCAATATAAGAGTATCATCATTGTGCTGGTAGTAAGAGGTGCTGCAGGCTTACCAGTGAATAGCTTATTGGTAACTATACAAGACTGGGTTCTTGCAACAAACGCACTCATTCGTTCTTGCTGCTAGGCTTAGTAGATGTGCCATCGACCAACGATGGAGGACAACTCAATCCCCATCGTCATCGTTGAATGCAAGCTTGACTGTCTTCTGTTTCTTCTTTGGCTTTTTAGACTGCTTCTGAGTTGAAGAGATGGTGTCGCCGTCAGCATGAGGGTCGTTATCATTGCCAACCACTTTCGCAGCTTTGCGTTTCTTCTGCGCCGTCCCGTCAGTGACTTTGACATGCTTGCCTTGCAAGGCATCTTCCGGAAGAGCTCCAGACATTCTCGGTTCGGCAGCCAGGTCACTGTCTCCCTTTACATTAGGTGTATCGTCGACGCCAGCATTAGATTTCTGCAGTTTCTCGTAGTCCTCCTTACTCAAGGTTTCACCACTCTCGTCGACAACGGTTGGACCATCATCCTCGTTGGGGTCCTTCGCGCGCTTCGCACGCGCGATAGGCTGCTCGTGGCGGTCGGTATCCCCTCGACCGGCCTTTTGTTCGTGGAGACGCTGCAGGAATGGTGGGAGTGAGGAATCGTAGCTCAATTTGTCGCGCGGCATGACGAAGGTTGTCGGGTCAATGTGTAGACCTTCCAGCTCAGATGTTCAATCTACATGTACATTCGTTCCTGCCGAGCAAGGCTGCGAGGCGGTTAAGCAGGGGCACTTGCTCAATGAATGGCAAGTACACAGAGAAGAAGGCGAGGTAGAAAAGAAGTGAGGACTTTGGCGGGCTTCCCGCTGGTTACAGTCTTGGCGCACGGCGCACGGTCCCTGGCCAGCCCGAATTCCACACCTACGCTGAATTGCGAGATTGCAGATTCAGCAGACAGCAACCGCCCAGCGCCGACCGACAACCAGCGAACCGCTTCCCCTCATCACACACTCGAAGCAATACCGCGACCATGTCTCACGAATCTGGTACGGCGACCGTGCAAACTGGCTCGAAAAGACGATGGGCGACTAACAAATGGTGCAGTCTGGTACTCACGCCCACGCACCTACGGCAAGGGAGCAAGAGCTTGGTATGTCAGAGGAATCACGAGCAGGAGGAGAAGTAGTCAGTGAAAAGTTACCGGGCGACTAATATTCAGTTAGCCGTGTCTGCACCCACAAGGCTGGCCTGATCCGCAAGTACGGCCTCAACATCTGCCGTCAGTGCTTCCGCGAGAAGTCTGCAGACATCGGATTCACAAAGGTAACAGCGAACGAAGAAAGAGAGCGGGGAGCGGCCAAGCTAATAAATGGTAGCACCGGTAGACGCCTGTCTGGAGGACTGGGATGGTCATTGACCTTGATGGACACGAACGCAAATGGACTACCCGAAAGACGAGCGAGAATGCAGCATACCAGGAACGGCGTTCTAGGAGATGTTGACTGCACTCACGGGACGACTCGATGAAGAGCAGGCGTTAGCTCGACATTTGCAGCTGCGAATTTGAAGCACAAAAGGTGTCATTGCACAGATTACGCTCCGAACAATTGCGCGCCCCATGCTGGCCTTTTCCCAAGTCCATATCGCAGAATGTGCTGCACCTCTGACTTCACCTGTCATGTCTATGATATTCTTCGATACACCGTGCTGTGCACTTTTCCATGGAATCATCGCTGGGGGAGGTTTTGACGAGTCTGCGACTGAATGCACGACCCAGAACTGGCACATCGCTTGGGCTCAAACCTACCACAGCCACCGGGCTGAGAGATTTCATGCTGATCCACGAACACGCAGCAGCAACGTCAGCCCGGTTGGCGGTGACGATATAACTGCTGCAGATATCATCCTCATATTGCCAGCAGACCGCTTCTCTGGATGCAATCGGTTATTGTCTCTTCGTTCCCGGTGCATTCCATCGCGCTGCAATTGTGAATGACTATGTTCTGGCATCAGTATTTGTAGTAGTGTCGGCATCGATGCGTGGTTGGAACTCCGCAAGCATGAAATACTTGGTACGCTACAGAGCGTGACCGGCGTGGTGTAGCATCAATCGGTACAACCTCCGTTGGGTCCACCAAACATGATATTGCAATGGTTATTCATCATCGTGCCTCCCAACTGCACCAACGGCGCCTGGGCCACGGCGACAAGACAGTGGCTGCCGCAGCGTCTGCAGACGTGAGGGGACGCACAACATGTATTGAAATGATACGTACAGCCAGGATCGCTTACGGATGCGGAGAAATCATAACCTCGAAAAAGTTGATCGACAAGCCACTCCTCCAGAGCAGCGAGCTTACGGCAACTGTGCGGCCAAGGCGTATCGGCGCAAGGCCAATAACGCATGGGCGCAGCACGCAGATCACACCGGCTGGTAAACGCGCCGCCGACGTGCATGCGAGGGGAGGGAGAGGGGCGGTGGTGGCCGGTGAGGCCATCAGCAGCAGCATCATGATTCAGCGCAGCAATCACGCGTCGTCGTGGTGCGCTCGAGCGACCAGGAAGCAGTCGACAATAACATGTAATAATTTCACTGTGGCTCGATGCGCACGGCAAGGTGTACCGAGTCAGCCCGTCCTGGTTCCATTGCCCGCGCTGTGGCCGGCCGCGCACTGTCGCACTGGGTTTGCTCGCAACCGACGACCGCTGTTGCTGCTCAAGCTGCTGGCGGCGGCGGCGAACCCATCTCAGCATCCATCATTCACTCACCGGTGCCCGTCCGCTCCGCTCCCCCCGTCCGCTCGTGTCTTGTGCTCCCGGCCCCTGTCGTGCGCGCCGCTGCTCCGCGCTTCGTGGAGCATTATATTGTCGTCGTCCAAGCAGGGAGATTAGACCGTCTTGGGGTTTGAGCTCGGACGCCCTTTCTGCCCGTTGTTGGCTGCGCTCTTCCACCACCTTTCCACCTCGCTGTGTGCCCGCCGACCGACGCATCTCGCCCGCACTGACGCTGCTGCTCTGGACGTCCAGCTCTCCGGACCGCACGCCTCGCGATCACGCCCGCCGCCCGTGCGTGCTTGTTCCTGTGCCTGAGCTTCCCTTCGCGACCCGCTGCCGACGTGAGCGGCGCAGCTTGGGTAGAGGAGCCGCGACCGCCCCCAGAGCTTCATCTGGCCTTGCTCGATTGCACCACGCCGACTCCCTTGCTCCGCGCCCCCTCCTCCGCCACCGACCCTGAGTGCGCGCACCGCGGCCGACCCCAGCGTCGTCGCGGCCAGCCGGCATGGCGGACACGAACGAGAGCATCCAGACCAAGATCCAGATAGCGCGGCGAGACGCCGAGGCGCTCAAGGACCGGATAAAGCGCAAAAAGGATGAGCTCGCAGACACCACACGTGAGTCCGATGCGCCAGTGTGCTGCGTGTTGCGCAGTGTGCGGGCTTGCACGAAGTGATCACAGGCTTACATGCTCCTTGACAGTACGCGATGTCGCGCGACGACAAACAGAACAGCTGCCGCGATTGGCCATGAAGACGAGACGGACGCTCAAGGGCCATTTGGCCAAGATCTACGCCATGCACTGGTCGACTGACCGCAGACACCTGGTGTCCGCTTCGCAAGACGGGAAGCTCATCATCTGGGACGCTTACACGACCAACAAAGTGCACGCGATTCCCCTGCGCTCGTCCTGGGTCATGACCTGCGCATATTCCCCCAGCGGCAACTATGTCGCCTGCGGAGGTCTCGACAACATCTGCTCCATCTACAATCTCTCCGCCCGCGAAGGGCCGACACGAGTGGCTCGAGAGCTCAGCGGCCATTCCGGCTACTTGAGCTGCTGCAGATTTATCAACGACAGGCGAATCCTCACATCTTCAGGAGATATGACCTGCGTGCTTTGGGACATTGAGACTGGTCAAAAGATTACAGAGTTCGCGGACCACCTCGGAGATGTGATGAGCTTGAGCATAAACCCCTTGGATAACAACCAATTCGTCTCGGGCGCTTGCGATGCTTTCGCGAAATTATGGGATATTCGACAACAAAAATGCACGCAAACGTTTGCCGCGCACGACTCCGATATCAATGCCATCCAGTTTTTCCCTAACGGCAATGCTTTTGGAACGGGCAGCGACGACGCCTCATGCCGGCTGTTTGACATTCGCGCCGATAGAGAGCTGCAGGCATATACGGTGCGCGCATCTCGGCGCTCTCTCGCCCACTTCACACGTGCTAACGCATTCCTAGATTGGCGAACCTGTATGCGGTATCACTTCGGTCGCCTTTTCTGTCTCGGGACGACTACTTTTTGCTGGTTACGATGATTTCGAGTGCAAGGTCAGTCGCCACTGTCTACATGATTCTTCGTCTCGCTCGAAGAAGCACGGCTGACTATCAAGCAGGTCTGGGACGTTCTGCGTGGGGAGAGAGTCGGCACGCTGCAAGGTCACGACAACCGCGTGAGTTGCCTGGGCGTGAGCAACGACGCCATGTCGTTATGCACAGGATCGTGGGATTCAATGGTGAGCATTGTGGCATCCCAACCCGGTGTACCCGCCCTCGACGAGCATCGCTAATCTTCGCACACAGCTCCGAATCTGGGCATGATTGACCATGTGCATACTTTGACGGCGCCTCGAGCAACATGTGGGGCCGCCGAACTGCAACTCCACGCGCCGTCCAAACAACAAAATCCACGACACTCGGCTGTGTTGATACACGGCACAAGTGGTTATGTACAAGACACGGCAGTTCATCTGCCCACTACTCTTCTGGACCGAGCATGCCTGCGGGAGCTGGAATACACAGCCCACGAGGTCCATGACTTTCCCTATATGGCATCCATCATATTTCTTCAAATCACTTGCTTGAGTCGCTGTACCTGCGGCAGCGCTGGACGAAGGCTCTAGGCGCAGCGTATGAAACGGCTTTTGGGGGGGGCGGCGTGGTTCATCCTACACTACGAGAGGGCAGCATCTCTCGGCGCCTGTGCATCTAGCTGTATCGAGCAAGCAACGGGCCTTCCAAAGCGGAGCTTTGTCGCGGCATCTACGCACTGTATGTTGGATCGAGGTCATCAGGCGGTGGAGAGGGGGCGACGGAAGCGACTTGACACTGCCATACCATGCTATCCGCTTTAATCCGGCACCGAGCTGCACACCCCGAACACTCGGGACATCCAACGCCTCCCTGGCGGCGGCATAGTTGCTTTTTCACAGTTGATGATGTCGACAGCGCCGTGTGTTTCATGTTTCCGACGTGCGTTTGATGAGCGAATCGCGACTCATTGCCAGGCGTAAGTCGATGCCACGACAAGTCGCGTCGCTTCGTCGTGCGGTAGGAGGAAGCTGTGCTGTGGTCACAGTGGTGCCATGGGCCATGGCGCCGTTCGGGCTAGCGTGATCCTTCTAAAGTTTTCCCTGCCATCGTTCTAAGTTACCCGTCTCAGTGCCGCTGCTTGTGGCACCAGGCCACGTGAAACCGCCAGATCACAGTCAGATCAGGCCCTGCTGCCAAAGGTGAGAGAGCGACAACAACAACACGCGAAGGCTGCTGTTTCCGGTGCATGACTCCGCGGCGGACAGCGCTGCTCATGCATGTGCAGTCCACCAACAACATGTTGGCCGAAGTTGGCCACAGCGCGTCTCACCATCCCAGCTGCCCGAGACGACCAGGACGAGGCTCTGCTAGAGCACGCCCGTGCATCTCCTAGAATATCTTATCGCTACTGCTGCCCGTCTCCAAAGCCAGAAACAAATAATCCCCCGTCGATTGAGATCCTCGCCGTCGACGGAGCTGTGAGACCAGGACCACACCGACAATGTCAGCCGCACAGCAGGAATTCAACGACCTGATGCGCGATAAGGACCGCAAGACGACGCACCCGGAAGACAGCCACGACGATGCACGATCTTTCCTGAACTTATCCGACGACTCTGGCGACGATGCGACGCCGCCTGCTTCCACTTTCGAGCGCTCGCGGACGCCGATGGGCGCGTCGAGAAGCACCATTCCTACGAGGCGATACGGTGCCAACACCGGGCCCAAAGGCGTCATCTCAGACGCGCAGAACTTCCGAGACTCTCGGAGATCGCAGCGAGCGTCGATGAAGAGTGTCTCCAATTTGGCGACGCAAGCGCAGTCGTTGTCCGTCCACCAACCAGCACCCGGCGAGAAGCTTGAAGAGCACGAGGAGTTGGATCTCGACGATGAGGACGACAGCTTTATGAAAAAATGGAGACAGAGCAGATTGAAGCAGATGCAAAATGGTGTCAAGGGCAGCCAGATGCATCGCAACGGCAATACCACGAGACTGTTCGGCAGTTTGACCATGGTTGATCCTGATGCGTACCTGGATGCTGTCGAGAAATCTGGGCCCGATGTCGTGGTCGTTGTCTACATTTTTGACGATTATTCCGAAGTTAGTGACATGTGCGAGCGGTGCGTTCGAAAACTTGCGTCCAAGCATCAGGATACTCGCTTCATCAAGCTGCACTACGCCGACGCACAAATGGAGCCCATGGGAGTGCCTGCCATCATCGCATATCGCAATGGCGACAAGTTTGCCGGCCTGGTTCCTCTGATCAACGAGCTTCCTGATGACGCCGAACTCAATGCTGTGACACTGGAAACCGTGTTCAAGAGGTACATATCGTTCCAGTCTCGACCAACTCCCACGCGCTAATCCATCACTGACAGACATCAAATCCTGTCTTGAGCGCCCCCAGACTCGACCATCCCTTTGCTCAAATGTCACAGCGCAGCGTCACTCGATTCTTGTAAAATGAATGCAGCATGCTTGCCCATGATCGCTCCAACAACGATGCATCGTCCTCGTCGCTCGCTGGCACCTTTGGACAAGGATCGATAGCTCTCCACAGCGCATCAAGTGCATCAGCAGGGCGAAGTTGGGATCATCCTAGATATGCACATGGCTATCGTGTCGCATGAGAGTTGGCCATACAACAAACAAGGCTTTCGATGATTGAGATGATGATGATGATGATGATGATGATGATGATGATGATGATGATGATGATGATAAAATTGCGGGGCCAACTGGTAACATCCTGACCTTGAGGCGATCAACCGGCATCGAGACCCTATTTCGACGCTCACTCCGGTACCATACCCGGGATCACCTTCCAGACCGCTGAGATCATAACTGGGCAATACGAACACGAGTGTGCGCAAGCGGAGAAAGACGCGTCTGGGATCATCAGTGCGAATGCGAGTTCCAACGGCTATTCGTGTCAGCTGAGGCAACACACACGAAAACCTTAAACACGCTGGCCCCGTGGGCTAGCAGAGTGAAACCCGACGGCTCCATGAAGCATCCGGTGTGCTGCCGCTTGTGTGTTGTTGTATGTTGGTGACAGGTCATCAGGCACAGGCTGCTTCAGCTTGTTGGCATTTATATAGGCTTCTCACTGCGAATCGTACGGACTTTGACGTTATACCATGTTTGTCTACTACTACTTTCGGCAGATCTTGTCAAAACACTTATCCCGCTGACCACTTGCACAACCAAATCCACATGTTGGAACTGCAATGCTTTTGCAAGTCCTGTCGTTCACCTCTCCGATTTCTAACTTCTACGCTTTTGTTCGACCCGTGTTCAATCATCAGTGATCATGACTTCCCTCCTCTCTTATTCCTTCTCCCTGCCAGACAGCCACCAAGAAAACCCTCTCCATCCTACGTATAAAGCTCCTCCGTCATAGCATTCAACCCCAACCCCTCCTTGGCAATATCCTCATCCTTCAGGAACAACAACGGCATCTCCACCAAATTGCCTCGAATCCTACTCAACACTTCCTTCATCTCCTGCGTCCCCTGCGCACCAGGCGAAAACTCCTCTTTGACCACATGTCCCCAGCGCCAAAAAGCAGGTTTCTGCTGCTGCTGCTGCTGCTGATTCTTCCCGCCACCGGTCTCTTCTTTCTTATTATTCTTATCCTTCGACTCATCATCCGCTTTGAAGTATTTCTCATAGTATTCGTCATATTCTTTCCACGTCTTGACTTGGTCGTCCGGAACGGGATGGAAGACTTTCGCGAAGGCTTGCGTATTCGTCGCGGCGGTGGATTTCCATAAGCGGTGGAAAGCTTCTGAGTTGGGGTCTGCGACGGCTTGGTCGGCGGGACTGCCCCAGTCGTAGTTGTTGGGCGAGCCGATGGGGAAGAAGTTGTTGTCGGGACGCTGCATGTCTTGTGCTGGGAGGAGACCGAGATGTTTGCGGAAGAGTTGGCGGCGGAGTGTGGAGGCGAAGACTTTGGATTTCCAGGGGCGGCCGCCCATTTGAGAGTCGAATTCTTGGTTGTCTTCGATTATCATGGCGATTTCGCTGTCGTGGGAGCCGAGTTGGGAGCGGTCGTTGAGGTTTGCTGAGCCGCAGATTACGATGCGGTCGTCGGCGATGAGGAGTTTGCTGTGGATGTAGAGCTCTTCGGATACGAAGGCGTCCATTTCGGCTTCGGGGGCGCCGTCGAATGGCACTGAGCGAATGTCGGGGCCGTTCAGCATGTAGCATTCGGCGACTGAATCCCATCGGCCGCGATCACCGCCTCCATGGACTTGTTGAGCAGTTTGCTGGTATCGATCATAAGCGTTGGCGTTGCTGTTGGGATCAGCATACTCCTGGTTGTACTGATTCGACTCGATCGTGTGGGCGTATTGCTGATCATAGCCTCTTCTCGCGTCGTCATAAGATACTCCAGCCTGCTCCTCGACCCTTGCCATAGAGGCATTGGCGTTGATTCTGTCGTAGCTTCGGAGGTTGTAGAAGCGGATGTACTTCATGGGGTCCACGCCTTGCCGAGCGACCTCCTCCATGATGCTGTGGCCTCCACGGTTGATTGAGAAGTACTGGAACTCCATGATGGCTCTCGTGCCTAGTGCGGCATCGTCCTTCAGATCTCCGGCAAAGGCAGGCACTGATGGAATGTTGATGATCATGTGCCAGTCTTCGTTGTTCCTCGCTGCTCGGAGGATCCGCTCCACCATAGCTGCGCCGATGAGGTTCTTGACAGGTTTCTGGTCGTGTCCGGTCGCTGTGATGAAGAACTGGTTCTCGATATACACGAAATGGACCTGTAAGAAAGGCATCTTGGTTAGCATAGACTACTACTTCACCAATCGCAGCTGCTTCACAGGTCGAGCGTCCTGCTTCCATGAAGACAGGCCGCGCGTGGAGATGCACTTACACTCTCTCTGATTGTCTGAATGTAGGCGTTGGCAATGGAATGCTCCAACGCCACTCCATGACTCCACTTGCACGCTGAACGAGCGATCTGGCATTGGAAACCACCAAGAGGACCATCTGGAATGTCTTGGCTGTACAACAGCCTGTCTCTCCCGTTTTCAAGACGAGCACGGCCTCGTTCATATTGCTCACGAATTCTGTCGCGGAAGGATTCAACTTGGCCCTCGCCCTCTACACCGCCGTCCTCGGTGGACTGGTACGGATGTCCAATGATACCAACCCTTTGCGGGTGGTAGACTAGAGGGGCATATCGTTCGTCTCTCCGCACATCGTACTTTTCGTAGTAGATGAAGTTCCAGCGCTGTACAAAATGGGCCTTGAGGTCTTCGACTACCGGTCCCTTGGCACATAAGGCGACATCACTCCATCCCATGCGACTGTTGCTGGTTCTCGGCAGTTTGTTGTTCTCCCAGTGGCTGACATCGCTGAAATCCATGATACGAGCATTATTGTAGTCTTGGCCGGGAAAGATGATTTGCTTCAGATCATCAGGGTGCGCATCTGCAATTGAGTGCTGATTGGTGTCCCACCGACCGCTGTGATGGGATTTGTTGGTTAGCAATGCACGTTACGAAATTGGTCAGAGTTAGACTAGTCACTCACTAGCACCTAGAACAATTCAGAATTAGCAAAAGGCGAACGAATGAGACGGTGCTGCGTTCAAAGGCAGCAGCAGAAGAACTTACAGATCCAGTCCGCCCATGAACGCGAGGTGGCTATCGACCAAGCACAGCTTTTCGTGGTGTGCCCAGTACAGTACAGTATCCTCATTCATGCCATAGATTCCCTTGATAGCATCGCCAGGAAGCTGTGCAAGCTTGGCAGCACTCAAGCCTGATTGCTTGATGCTCGCCATGAAGTTCGAAGCCAAAGTCTGCTTGTCAGGTAAATGATCCGGGTGGCGGAAGACCTTGATGTTGCCTGTCTTGTCTGCATCACGCGGAGAAGTCAGCACACGCCGCAATTTCCAGTCCACGGTATTGATTACCATTATCTTCAAGCCAGTGCTTGGTATGGTGTGAGCTAAGAGTCAACGCCTGCCACGCCATCAGCTTCACGAAGCCATATCTGCCTGGTCTTCACCGCCACGCCTACCTGCGTCACCTCCTTATAGACAATCACGTAGACCTGCACTCCTCGCTCCGCAGCCGCAAACAGCAACCTGTCGAGGCGATACTGTTCATGCAAAGCCGGTGGTCTGCGCAAATAAAGCTCCGGACTGAGCCACCAGTCCAGAATCCAGATACTCGAACGTGCATTCTCAATCGCAATAGAGACGGCCCACATGTAGCTGCAGCCGTCGACATACCACTTGACCTCATTGCCTTCGCGCTGCGGCGCAAAGCTCTGGAAGCGGTGCAAGTGGTGGTCGTCGTTGTCGGAACAGACGTTGGAGTTGTGAGTGTGGGCGTGCGTGGGTCCGCTTGTTTCTGCCTTGATGCGAGCCTCGACATCTTTGAGGCCCGCCTTGACCTTGTCGAAGAGGAACGACATGGCGCGAGTCGTGTTGTGGGAGAAAGTAGGCGGGGTCAAGTCCCACGCATGAATTTACCAGCTTTGTTTGTGTCATGCAGCTGACTACTGGCAAACAGCTTGCCAAGCTGGGCTGTTGTGGTGGCGGTCAATGACGGCAACGGACGGGACAGCAGAAGCTGAGACCAAGAGGACCAAGTAGTTGTAACCAACTGACAAGCGAACACTCGCAGTAGACACACACAAAAGACTAGAGGCAAGTGAACATTCACTTCAACCTGCCATTCCAATGCCATTTCTGGGCAATGACTTGGCACGTGAAGAGCCTATGTGAGTTGTCCAAACTATATACTGACCACGAGGCGATCCAACAAGCATTCTCGATTGTATCCCCATTCCCTTCCCAAGCTTTGCAAGCCGATTTCTCCAGACTCCACGCCAAAACGCTTACCTGAACCATCAATCGTGTCTGAACATTGATCCCTTCATAACCCCTCATGTCACATTATCTGCCATCAGGAGCGCCATCAGTTCGCTACAACGCCCGGCATGCTCTCTGGACGAGGAAAGCGAGACTTGTCGTCCATGACCTTCCTCTTGAACATGCCGAGGTCGTTGAGAAGTGCATCGACATCGGCCTGCCAGCTTTCGTGTTCGAAATCGCCATAGTCGTCCGTGTATGAGTTGCCATCGTCCACGCCACTATCGTGCTCCGAATCTTCATCCATCGACATTTCGTTTTCGTCCGCATCAATGAAGGCTTCGGGCAGCACTATTGGGTTCTTCAGCTCGCCGACTGCCAGTGCCAAGTGCCTCCTCAATGCTTCGACCTCCATGCGCAGAGCTTCGTTCTGTGGCCGTAGATCTTCGACTTCCTGCGTGAGGGCTCGGATCTTGGTGTCGGAGACTGCTTTGGACTCCTGCATTGCACGATGCATCTTGCCAACTTGTCGCTGGTAGTCCTCAAGCTCGTCCCTCGCCCGATCAGCCTCATCGCGCTTGCGGGTTGCAGCATTATTGACAGAAAGCTGAAGCTGCTTGATGGTCTCGGCCATTTCCATAATTTGCGCATCACGCTCGGCGGCAGATCGAGCGTCTTGGTTGACGTGAGCCTTGGTGCGGATACGCTTGGCCTGGTCAGCGTAACGCAGTGTCGACAACGTTTCCTCGTAGTCAGTGGGTGAGATACAAGCGACCATGGCCGTCTTGCTGTTGCCTCCGAGAGAGTCTCGAAGCAGCCAGGTCAGGACGCTGTCCCTGTACGGAACAACCTCTGCCCTCCGCTTGGCTTGGTTCTGCAAACCTCCCATTCGGCTCGCTCGTTGACGCTTGGGATCTGCGAGAGCTGCAATGACACGGCCGAGCGTGGTAAGAGATTGGTTGATGTTGCCTCCTTCTCGCAGGCGTTGTCCTGTGGCCTCTGTCCTTCCTGCTCTCTCTGACCCGGCTAAGTCAACGAGTCGCATGCGAGCCACTCGTTCAATCGTGCTGTCGTCGGAAAGATCTGCCTGGATCTGCTTCAGCGTCAAAGTGAAGACGGCGTGTGATCGAGACGATGTGTCGTTCATTTTGGTGCTGGCTGTGGTCCGGTTCATGTCGCCCATTTTCATGACACGTTCGATATCCTCGTAGCATTCCACCTTTTCGTCTGTCAAGTTCTGTACAAAGACACCCTCGCCCTTGCTCTCTCTGATCTTGAGATAGGTTGGTGGATTTGTGCGCGGCGTGAGCAAGTCCTTCACGTGCTCGTTGTAGATCTCGAAGTACGAGACGTGGACGTTGTAGGTTATACTCCCGCTCTGCTCGGACTCGACTCGCTCAAAGAGTCCTCGACATGTGCGTGGAATGAGTCCCGGCTGTTCGGGAGTACCCATCATGGTGTACGACTTTCCACTTCCTGTCTGACCGTAGGCAAAGATGCACGTGTGGTATCCATCGAAGTTGTGGTCGAGGAACTCCTCGCCGAACGAGTTGTATATGTCGCTCTGGCCGGCGAAGTGGGCGTCGGACTCGTTTAGGGACCAGAAAGACTTGTCGAAGGTGAAAGCTTTTTGTTCATATTGTTTTCGCGAGTTGCGCAGTTGGTCCTCGGTGAGCTCGGGAGGTAGGATGGCCGTCTCTTGGGTCGTTGGATTCATGCGGACAATGCATGGCTGGTTGGCATCGATTTCTGGACGAAGATCAGCATGGTCCTTCACCCTTACCCTTCACTTCACGCTCACCTCTCTTGACAAATTTCCTACAGCGCACAACGACCTTCACATGGCCTCCGTCGCCGTCGGTCGGCGTGTCGGGGCGACTCATGTCGGCGACATCGATCGGTGTGCGACTGCGCAGACTGGGGCTGCTGGCGGTGGAGTGGTAGTAGTGCTGCAGATCGGGAGTGGTGAGGGAGCGCGACATGGCGAGGGTCGGCAGTGGTGGAAATGTTGGGTGGTCGCGCAAGGGAAATGATTCAGCGGTAAGTTGGGCCAAGATGCAACACAAACGACGCAGCTCGTGAGTCTGGCGTAGGCGGAGCGAAGCATGCATGGAGATCGGCCGGCATCATCGCCCTCGTCACTAAACAGCGATAGCGCCTGCCTCTGCCCCATGCGCAACGCGGTGCGATGCTTCTTCTTCATCCGCCCGATTCTGTTTGGTCCGTCGCGCCTGCCCCTTGTGATTAGGCGCAAACATCGCTTCCACGGCAACGCGAGAACCTTGCGCTTATCGATAAGACGCATGACTCGCGTTCAATCTTTTTGCTGAGCTCTCTGCTTCTGCGCCAGCTCACTTTCACCACGCCATGTCACGGTAGAACACACCGAGTTATGCCGCCGAAGAAGTCGACGAGAGAAGGCGACTCTGCCAATGCCAGCGCCGCGCTGGGCAATGGAGAGGGCAATGGCGAGGGAGCAGCTTCCGAAGCACCAATGTCAGGAAGCAACACGCCAGTTGCGACTCCGTCCGGCACGCCTGCTCCACCCACACCAAGTTCGCGGCCAGGCTCTGCAAGACCATCTCCGGCTGTACGAGGACGCCGAGGCGGCAAGCCGTTGCCCAAGTTCGCAGGTCGACGATCTGCTACGGCAAGAGCAGAGCTAGAGGCCGCAGAGGCGAAGAAGAAAGAGGCTGAAGCAAAGGCTGCTGCGGAAGAAGCGAAGAAGAAGGCGAAAGAGGACAGGAAGTTTGGGTATGGAAGAGGTCGAGGTGGTCCGCGAGGTGGTCCGCGGGGTGGCCGAGGGCGAGGAGGGCACATTGGCGATCGGCCAAGAGAGTACTCTTCAGAGGCTTCAGGTGTGTTTGGTGGTGGCCAAGCTTCGGCAGATGTCAGATCTGCGCGCACAAGCAGACCTGGTGGGTTTGGAAGTGGTGGGGGTGGAGGAGGTGGTGGAGGAGGAGGAGGGGCAAGCAGATCTGGTGCTAGTGGATATTCTGGTGGCTCGGGGATCAAGAGGGAGTCAGGAGACATTGAGATGGGCGGCATGCGAACGCATATCAAGACAGAAGACGGAGGCTACATATCCAGCGACGAGGATGAAAATGAAGGAGACAAGCGGGATGTCGATCGCATGCAAATCATAGATCTGACTGGAGACCAAGAGCCACATATGGAAGATCCTTTCGTGCCAGTCCGTCTGTCGCGTGTTCCGCACAAAGAGCGAGCAGTCGGCCTACAAGCTGAGGATTTATCAGAAGCAAACGACGCTGCAGAAGCGGTCTCAGAGAGACGAAAAGGCAAGCAAAGAGCACGAGATGTGGAAGTGACAGGGACGGCCGCAGTGCCCAAACGACCTACCACTTACAGCTCTTCGGACACTGAAGGTGAGCCTCAAATAAAGCAAGAGCCTACAGACGACGACCAGACACGACCGACAACACCCGAACTTGCAACCGCACAACCTGCCGCAGGGGTCGTCAGTCCTGGGGCAGACCTGCCATCCTCGCCAGAACGAAGGAGGAAAGGCAAAGAAAAGATCAAGGAGAATGCTGGGATTCTGGCAGAAGGTGACGAGTCCGACATCGAAAGACCACCTGAACCGCATTTCCAGACACAGGCTGAGAAAGACGAATGGATCCGATTCTACGACGACAAGCAAAAAGTGCGACACGAGCTGGGTAGGCTGCTGCCCCGAGATGGCCCTGCACCTGATGCGGACGGCGACACTGCAATGACGGAAGAGACCGGCCATATGCGGAGAGCGAAAGCGAGACAAGAAGAGCGCGAGAACCACGTGTACTTGTTCCAATTCCCTCCCGTATTACCTGATCTTAAGGCTGTGACGATCAAGGATGATCCAGAAGCTGCAGAAGCAAACTGTAACGCAGACGGCGATACGATGGACGCCGAACAATCGACTGCGCCGGATGCCGCAGCTGCAGCAGCACCAGAGACCTCATCAGGAAGTACTCGACCGAGCTTACCTTCGGGGCAAGTTGGCAAGCTGCGGGTGCACAAATCCGGCAAGACCACGCTGGACTGGGGCGGGACAAGTATGGTCCTCAATCTAGGCGCTGACGCCACTTTCTTACAAAATGTTTTGATTGCGAAAGTGCCAGAAACGAAACCAAAGGAGGCTGATCAGCCGCCGGAGGAGGTCGAAGATGCGAATGCCATGGGTATGGGACTCATTCGAGCAAAGTTTGTGCTTACGCCGGACTGGGATGAGATTCTCAAATGAGAGCGAGAATGAACACTTCCCTAGATCGGTCATCAATTTAGCGAGGCGTTGGTCGTTGTGAAGTATTCACAAGTCTCATGCTGTGGAAGTCAGGACAAAAGTGTTCAAGGCCGTAATTCGTCTCTCGACTTTCCATTCGCCTGTGTACAAAATGATTATATGGCCGGCTCCGCCCATTGCACATTGATGACTCCTTCAAATCTAATAAAGAACCCGATCCGATCTGATACCACCTCTGCGGTCCCTCTCACCAATGTGCGCATACATGGCCGGCATTTCTCTGGGCCCGCCATAATGGTCACTATCCCTCCTCTTCCTCTCCTCTCTCCCTCGGCGAGGGTGCGTGGTGAATTGCGCATACTCCTGTGCCGGATATTGCGGCAGAGCCAGAGGCTGAAACGCAGTCTCATCATTTGCAAACGTCGCAGCACGTTGATGAATTTGTGGACGATGACGCCGACCAGGATCCATTGGCGGCATGGGCGCTGGAGGCCGAGGATAGTCGTCTTCGAGATCTCGTCGACGGCCTTGCTGGTAGATGTCTCGGGCTCGAGGGAGGGTGGTGTATGGCTCGAGCACGACCATTTTGTCGCGATGATAGCGGCTGTTGCGACGTTCAATAGGGTAGACCTTGCGGCCGTGATCACGATAGAGCTTCCTGCCGATGGTACCGCTGGGCAGCATGGGGCTTCTTCTGCCTGACGATGAAGGTGGGGTGAAGCTGCCGCCTGTTGGGAGACTCCACATGTCGACTTTTTCGAGATGATCGCGGTACTGCGAATCGTCGCTAGAGGTGCTGTAGCGCGACCGTCCATGGCTGAGTTGCGCGAACTGGCCAGTCAAATCATGCATTTGGTCCTGTTGCTCCTGTAGATTGCCTTGGATCTCGCCCAGTATGCGCTCGGTTCGTTGTTGGTTGGCGCGCTGCTGTCGACGATCCTCTTCGAGTTGTTCCTCCCGTTCTAGACGCAGAGCTTCTTCGTGTCGACGAGCTTCCTCTTGCTCATGATGCCTCCTTCGTTCGCGCGATTGTCGGCGTCGCTCGCGCGACCGAGACCGAGAGCGACGCTCTTCCAAGATGGGTGTCTGCCTGCGAGTCTGAAACTGCGGGTCCACATTCATTGGATCCTGGAAATTCTCATATAGATCGGGTGTATTCAGGTGTGGAAAGGGTTCGAAGGGATTCCGCGAACCAGGTTGAGGCGGTGGAAAGGATTCGAAGGGAATCTGGGGACCATGCTGAGGTGGTGGAAAGGATTCGAATGGATTCTGCTGCCCAGTTTGAGGCGGTGGATATTGATTGACGTGAATAGCACCAAGAGGAGGGGGCGGTACCGGCACATGGTCGAAACGTGGGCTGCCCCCAGCTGGGAGAGGAGGTGGGTGAGGCACATGTACGAAATCTGGGTTGCGTGGTGGATCGGGACCAAAGTTGTTCGGCGGGAAGTCGTCAAAACGAGGTATGAAGATGTCCTTCTCCTTCTTATTGCCCTTCTTGCCGTCCTTGGCTTTCGTGTGCGGTTCGTTGATATCGATGATCTCGCCCGCAGCGAATGTGTTCGACCTTCCATAAGAGGTTTTGGACGCGACTGGGGCGTTGCGGTCTTGTCGTCTTATGATGACGGTAATGCTTCTTGTTTCTAGTCCTCCTCGACTCCATGCGTTCTTCACAACCACTGGACGCCTGTGCCGATAGACACAATCCAGAGTCCATTCAGCGTGCTTATCGTCCTCTTGAAGCTGCTTGGCCTCAATATAACGATTCACCACGCCTTGCTGGTCTGGACTCAGTAGAGCGAACGCATCAAAAGGACGGCCGACTTCTTTTCGATACTTTCGTGACTGCTGTGCAAGTTCGGCATCGCCTCCATGCAGTGGTCGGTGACCTACTCGCGCCCAGCTCTCGAATTCGCCAGCTCGAGCTGGGGCTTTCTGCAGGGTACAGCCCTGGTATGCGGGTGTGAGGCCCGTCGCGAACTTTTTGTCGTTCTTGTGCTTGCCCTTTTGGCCCTTCTTGTGAATTGGACCATCAAAGTCAGAGTCGTCAGGGAAACCGTTGAAGGACGATGGCATTGGCCGGTCGAACATCATATCGTGCTGGATCTCTTCCACAAGCAAGTTGATGGCCGATGGTGGACCACAATCACGTCCTCATGAGCAGATGAACGGCTGACTTGAACCATGATCAACCGCACGTGGAAGTTTTCTGACGGGTTAAGCAATAGAGGGACTTCAATCGATGGGTTTGAAGCGGCGGCCTCAGACTCATAAGTTCGCGGCAGGCTCACACAATTGAAGGCAGCGAAACCTCCATGTACCAAGCATGCTCTCAGCATCGCCCCGATGCTGGCGCCCACCTGGGACGCATGCGCCGCTCGCCCGCTCCGCCAGCATCTTCAAGGCTACACAGCAGTAGCAACAGAGCTGTGACGGAACACTCCGTTGGTTCGTCGATGTGACTCTTACAGAATCGTGGAGGCCGCCCCGAGGACAAGCTTCCCTGCATAAAATTCCTACGCCCGGGTGCAGCTCGTCAGTCTAGTTCTGGATGCGAACCGCGCCGAGCCACAACTGAGAACGCATCCGCTGTCCAAGGATCTCATCGCTTATCAATCCTAGATCGAGCTGGCCTCAAAGTTTCGGCACGTAGTCGTGCTTTGTCGCAATTGTCGAATTGTCGACGAGCTACTGGTCGTATAGACTGTGCTGCTGTGTTCGGTGCCCTGCAAGCGGGCAGCTGTTGTGCGACGCATTGGCCAATCATAAGACTGCGTTGCGTGCGTTGCGTGCGTTGCCTGAGCTTGCGGCTCGGCTGCGTTTGGCGCAGTCGATGATGTTGCAAGGCAACCAGCTCTACGACGAGCGGTTGACACTGGTCGGTGCATTGGAGAGTGCACCATCTACGATTGTCTGAAAGCAGTGGCGCCAGGCAATCATGCCTGGACCAGCAAATGAGGGCCGATGCACACGATCACGCGCTCAATCGCAGCCTCGCGCGCGATTGTGAGCGCGGTGTGAGTATACTCGCACTTGGTCTCGACCAACATTGAGATATCATTGTTTCATTGTCCAATTATGCGCACATGGTTTTTGACCAATGTTCGTAGTGCCGATCCCCTAGTGCATGAATTGCAGCGTTCGACCAGCCAAGATGATCGCGCTCGCGTGCTGCAAGCAATCTGGGAGGACACCGAGAGGCCGCCGGAGGAAGCGATTCTGGACATTGGAGGATTTTCAGCATACGCCCCACTGGTGAGCTGCCATGTGCAAGCCAACATGCACCTGTAGACGTACGTCGCGCGCCATGGCTTCTTGTCGTCCGAGCGGTTCCTCACGTCGAGGCAGGAGCGAGCTATGAGTGAAACTTTGTTGCCAACGTGGAAAAAGTCAATACTTTGCGGCAATGTGTCTGCTGCAGAGCTCCAGGCGAGGTCGTAGACTTGGTACTTTGCGCAGACACACCGTTGATTGGCGTGCGGACGAAGAGCTCACCAAAAAACGCCTGCAATGCCATTCTACAGCGTGTTCTGGATTGCAGGCGGTGAGTCGAATACTGATGACTGCGTCTCAGTGACTCGGCTAAATCCCATGTTAGAAGTCTGGCTGGTACACGCGTTGATATCTTCGCCTAGAACAACTTGGAACAGCTCGCGCTAGTTTCCAAAGCAGAAATACTGAGGAATCCCATGCGGCTTTGGCGGGTTCTCGGTCGAACCACGCGATGGTCTCGTTCCGATCCCATTTGCGCCTTCTTGGTGCTTACGAAGATGCGTTGGCAGCAGAGCTTTTGCGAGACACGTGAGGATGGTCCGGCGCGCGTCTGACTTCACTGACATGTGTCTTCTCGGAACTTATGGATGCCACTCGTAGCTCTCGAAGACAGAAAGATCAAGTCGCACAGTCACATCCATCCAGCACCATTGCTCATCGCGCTGCTAAGCAAGCTCGCAAGCGGAGGAGACGAAGACAGCAGTCGTGAGAGTGTGCGAGAGAAAACCTGTTCACTTGCCTTTGCGCGGCTCAGCCTCATGTCTGTTGGTGTAGTTGACTATACCAAGTCGGAGTGTCGTGCGAAGCAGACGTTGGTAGCCACTTTTGTCTTGCTCGGCAGCATTTGACTGCTTCGCATGCAGACCGGTTCTCGAGCCTGGACGTTATCTCCATTTCTCAATCATGCTCTTGCTGGCCATCGTTGTTGTGGCGGCCTGTGATCGTGTTCGCAACGGCAGAGTCGCGTTTCTTTGCCCTCAAGTGCACATCGCGTGCAGCGATGTCTCTCAGAAGGCGGCCGCCCGGTTGGTCGAGACTTCATCCTATTGGACGTGCATCGCATTCTCGCTCGAATCGAATCGGATGGCGTTCTTGTGCTGCATTCCACGTTCTTGTCTCCGATACTCTTGCAGATTGTTGCATTGTCCGACAAAAGCGGGAGCTAGCGGCTGTACAAACTCAATCATTCAAGCTTCATGAACTCTAAGCTCAAGCTTATATCGCCTGGTCGAAAAGAACCTGGTGGCTTCCATTCTGCTGATCATTTTTATTCTGCCAAAGCGATTATTGTTGAGAGACGTCATTTTCGACCGTCTGAGGTGTTACTGTGGCGCACTGTAAGCCCCTTGTTTGCCAAGCATCATATACTATCCGTGTAACATCGACTTCCTGATTGATTCACTAGGTAACAAAAAGAGTGGGCGCAAAAGATGAATGAGATGCAATACGAGTTCTAATGATAGCTTCCGAAAAGTTGTCTGCACTTTCGCTACCATTTCTCGGCCCGGTACATTGGTGAAATGTGGGGCAAGAACGAAGTGGTATAAAGGCCTCATCCTGCTCTAAGTCGTGTCTTGTACAAACAAATCAGGAAGGAAACAGCAAGCATGAAGTCTTTCACCATTGTTACTTGGCTGATCGCAGCAGTTGCTGCTGAGTGGACATGTCCACAGGATCACAACGTACGTGTAACTGTTGGATGCTCCTCTTTTCTGGATAACTCAAAGCACTGCAAGAGATCTGGAATTATCAGCTTGACAGTTCGAGGCACATGCTTACATTCTAATTCAAACTTCCAGACCAATTACACTGTTTACGGGAAGCAGTGGAACATGCAATGTGACAACAGCATCCAGGGCACCGACATTCGCCGCTTCTTCAACAGGCAGGACACCCTGCTGTCTTGTGCATATGCTTGTGCCGAGGATCCAACGTGCCTAGGCACCAGCTACATCTCAATGGTATCTTGAGCTGTGAACGATGTGCAGAAGTTGCTGCTGACATATGAAGACCTACACTTGTATCCTCAAGTCATCGATCGACGCCATCAACATGCGTCCAGGAGTCTGGTCGGCATACCCGGTCAAAGACGAGAACTGTGCGTAGTGCTTCACTTTCATGAAGTTGCGGATGACACTGAACCGCAGGTGGCGACGCCAGAGTGTTGTCTGTCTCGCACGGTTGACTGCTTGCTAACACCAGATGTAGGATGGATGACTCGGGGCAGGCCAGACTGCATCCCAGTCGGATGTTGAAACTGAATGGGGGTTTCATGGTCTCGGAGTCTTCGGTTTTCAGCGTACCCGCTGATTAACCACGACCGTAGACATGGACATAGTATTGCGGAGGATCATCTCCATCCTCTGACCATCTTGGTTGAGTAGACATCTACGCATTTGTGAGTAGCCTGCACATGTAAGAATATGTATACCGCTGGGTCTTGCACTGAGGCTAGGGCATGCCAAGGGGTTTCTTCGCATGCAATTCGATCTGCCAGAGGTAACTAGAGCAGCAGTATCGATGCACAATGATCTTCGATGAGAAGAACATTCGACCGTAACAAGAAGAGCCTTCGAACTTTCATAGGCGTCAACGAGCTCCCGACGGCGGTCAGCTTGGTTTGCGGTGACTAAGCTCCTGATCCTTGTGCCTTCCACCGACCATCTTGCGGGAAACATTAGCTAGCGCGAGCAAGAATTACCGGGGTTCTGATTGGGTGTCTTTGGTATTGTGGTCACCTTCGCAAGTCCGCATTCCCCATTTGTGCTTTCTTCACAAGACAACCTGGAACTAGAAGTCTTGAGAGGAAAGTCGCAAGTCTCTCATTGTACGTCTTTGGATAGTGCGCATGGTTTCGGATTCAATTGAACAAGCGTCGTGCTGGCTGGTGGCCGAAGCGCCGACGAAATCGCTCAGTGCCTGCGCTTTGCACAAGTTGGTCGAGTATCATCGACCTCCCGACCTCATTCACTCGGCTACAGCTGTTCGTGCGCATGGCGAGTGTATTGTGAGGATGGCGACAGTCGGCGCGGAGCCCGAGGTGAGAGTGAGCACCACCTTGCTACGGAAAGACAGTGAGTGTAGCAAGGAAGACTGGCCGGCAAAGTGATCTCATAGCGTGCATGCGTCGGAGTGGATAATTGGTTGCTCAACTTTCTCGGCTATAAGGAGAGCTTTGCTTCCGTAACTTCGCGAGCTGTGAGAAAAGTTATCTCGGAGCATCGCGCGAACTTCGACATCTTCCCCTTCTCTCGAAACTCATCAACCCAGCGCCATTGTCGCATTCCATCCCCACTCAGTCCTTGTGACGCTTGCGCTATCGTGATCTTCGAATCCGGATCCCCTCCCCAACAGATTCTTTACAATGTCTGGAACCGCGACACCACCTCCGCAGAGCACCGGCGTTGCTAAGCTGGACGCCGTGAAGGAGAAGGTGGCAGCAAACACACCCGAGAAGCTCAGTGGAATTGCCCTCTACTCGCGCTTCGCTTTCGCCGGTGCTGTCTGCTGTTCGGTGACCCACGGTGGTCTCACGCCCGTCGATGTGTAAGTCAAACAAGAGGCATTGAAAGAGCAGGACAGCGCGGATCAGGCGACAAATGCTGGAGGTCATAATAATCATCTTGCGCCTGCAGTATATTATGCGCATTGGTGTATACTGGCGCTGCCGAATTTGTGCGTGGCGCGTCGGAGGACCCAGCTGACAGCAGCGTTTGAACAGCGTCAAGACCCGCATCCAGCTCGACCCAGCTACCTACAACCGCGGACTGGTCGGTGGCTTCCGTCAAGTCATTGCAAAGGAGGGTGCTGGCGCTCTCCTGACCGGCGTTGGTCCAACTTTCGCTGGTTATTTCCTCCAGGGTGCCTTCAAGTTCGGTGGATACGAATTCTTCAAGCAACAATCCATCAACCTCCTTGGCTACGAGACCGCCTCGAACAATCGCACCGCCGTCTACCTCGCATCCTCTGCTACCGCCGAGTTTTTCGCCGACATTGCCCTCTGCCCACTCGAGGCTACCCGTATCCGTTTGGTCTCCGAGCCAACCTATGCCAGTGGGCTTGTCAGTGGATTTTCGAGGATGCTCAAAGAAGAAGGTAAAATAAATAAGCCTGTCTCAGATACATTCGTACCGTCGACTGATTACTTGTGATAGGTGTCGGTGCATTCTACTCTGGTTTCGGACCCATTTTGTTCAAGCAGTAAGTCCAAACGATACCGGGCTTACCTGTGCCCTCTAATACAGCGCAGGGTTCCATACACCATGGCCAAGTTCGTCGTGTACGAGAAAGTCTCCGAAGCTACATACAAGAACTTCTTCGACAAGGAGAAGACCAGCGCTGGCATGCAGACGGTCATCAACCTTGGGTCCGGTCTGATTGCCGGCTTCGCTGCCGCCATCGTATCTCAACCAGCCGATACCATGCTGTCCAAGATCAACAAGACCAAGGGCCTGCCGGGCGAGGGCACTACGAGCAGATTAATTAAGATCGCCAAGGAGCTTGGTAATGACGACTTATCGCGTGGTAATAAAGATGCAGACTGACGGGAAATGCAGGACTTCGCGGTTCCTACTCCGGTATTGGTGCCCGTCTCTTCATGGTCGGTACCCTGACCGCCGGGTATGTCTTCTTAACCTACATTACTTCGAATTACGCTAATATGACGTAGCCAATTTGCTATTTATGGTATCGGCCCGCCGGGCCGTCTCGGGACGTCCCGCCTGTCCCGAGCGGCCCCTCCCGAAATCGAAAGAGCGATCACTGACAATACTCACAGGCGACATCAAGAAGGCGATTGGAGCTGTTGGTGGTGTGGAGATTTCGAAGTAGAAGGAAACGACTTTCTACCAGACAGCAATGGGCTCGCTAATACTGCGGCTCGGAAGACAGTCGTCGGGCCGTTGGCTTTGTTGCGATCAATTCGAGAAGGTCTGTGTGTGGATGGTCGAGCGGCGCAGTGGCCAGATACCAGAAACCTGGCCATGCTAGACAGTAGAGATAGTAGTCCGAAGCGCCTGTACATTAGTGAAGCATTAGAGATGGCGTCGAATCGATTCTGCATGTCCCGTTCAAACATGAAGCCGCCATGCCATGTCGGAATGCCAAGATACGTGGGTCACGTGATTATCTCGGAGACATCGCTCAACCCCTCGCTCCTACTCATTCTGCTGCCCCGATCGCCTTGTTATGCATATCTGCTGCTCCATTGAGTAACTTCCTCTTGGCGAGAAGCTGAAGCGCACTCACAAAGTTCCACAGGCGTCATCCGCTGTGCACCTTGACACCCTGACCCATCGCCAATGGGCCTTATCAACATCCTCGACAGGCTCGACTTCGGGGCTGGCTCCGTATCAACATCCACACCTCATCAGTGCCGCGACTCTTGGACTGTGGGTCGACTGGCGGTTACACCGTGGCTAAATAGGAATAGATCATTGAATTGGATAGAGTACATGTAGGTAAAGGATCACCGTTCTCTGTTTCTTCCTCGTACCCAAAGCGCATAGCAAGATGTCATGGCTGAAGCAGATTCGCGATGAGTTCAACTCGTCTTCTGGAGGCCCTCCGCCACAGCAACAGCAATTCGCACCACCACCTGTGCCTCCTCGACCTCACACCTTTCAGTCGCGCACTCAGCACGCTCACACACCAGACAATCCTTTGCTCTTCCAGGCTTTCGAATGGCACAACAAGTCCGATCCACCTCCGCCTCACGAAACGCATTGTCACAACTCGCACTGGTCACGATTGGGCAGACTGCTGCCACAGCTGAACAATCTTGGTGTCACGTCATTGTGGCTACCACCCGGATGTAAAGCCAACAACCCCGATGGCAACGGATATGACTGCTACGACCTGTGGGATCTAGGCGAATTCGACCAGAAGTATACGCGCAGTACGAGATGGGGGAGTCGCGAGGAATTGCAAGATCTGGTCGAAACAGCTAGCAAATTACGCGGACCACATGGCTACGGAGGCGTTGAGCTCATCTGGGACGCAGTGCTCAATCACAAGACTGCTGGAGACGCAGTGGAAGAAGCTTGGGCTGTCGAGGTGGACGGACGTGACCGCAGGGTGGAGATTTGCGCACCGAAGAAGATTGAGGCATGGCTGAAGTACGACTTCCCAGGTCGAGAAAGAGAAGGCTTGAAGTATAGTCCGTTGAAGTGGAGAGCAGAACACTTCAGCGGAACGGATTGGGATCAACGCGCGCAAAAGAACGCCATCTACAAGCTGATAGATGACCCTGCGAGTTGCCCACGGCCGAACGATCAACAACTGCCCATGCCAAGTAAGCCAAATAATGGCTTCAACCGTTTCGCGAGATTTGCAAAAGACGCAATGAAGAGTGCCCTTCACGATGACCCTCCGGCCAGACGACCTGGCAAAGGTTGGGTAGATGATGTGGACAAGACCTATGGCAACTACGACTACCTCTTATTCTCGAACATTTACTACCATCACCCCGAGGTTCGCAACGACGTGTTACAATGGGGCAGGTGGATGATAGAAGATGTAGGCATCAGCGGATTTCGACTGGACGCTGCGCAGCACTTCAGCTGGCATTTCACGCGAGAGTGGATTGGTCAGGTTCATGCTGCTAGTCGAAAACGTTTTGGCAAGGATGCATTCGTGGTCGGCGAGGTATTGGCTGCCGAAGTCAGCAAGCAGTTAAGATGGCTTGACACAGTCACTCCACAAGGCTGCGGCATCCAGCTGGCATACGCATTTGATGCACCGTTGATGTACAGCTTCAGTCGAGTCTCCGAAGATGTTCGCAGAGGCAGCAAGAACGCCGATCTGAGGACTCTCTTGACAGGACCAGGCGATCCGGACAAGCAGGCTCTGGTAGCCGTTCGCCCATACCAAGCTGTGACATTCGTCACTAGTCACGATACGCAGACCGGACAGGCGAGTTGTGTGCCTATGGACCAAGGTCTCAAGGCTCTGTTCTACGCATTCATTTTGCTTCGTGCTGGAGGATTGCCATACGTATTCTGGGGTGACCTTTACGGAGTCTGTGAAGGTAAGAAAGGAGAAGCAGCCGAAGCGCCTCATTGCCGACCGCCATGCGAGGACGGACTTGAATGTGAAAGCCCTGTTCTGCCGTCCTTAATGCTTGCTCGCAAGCTCTTCGCATATGGTTCGCAGACGGACTACATGGACAGTCAGTCGTGCATTGGTTGGACGAGATCTGGCACTCATGATCGACCTGGCTGCGTGATCATCATGAGTATTGGGAAGCCAGACAAGTGGACTGTGAAGAGCATGGTTGCTGGTCAGGCTGGGGAGAGGTGGATAGATATTCTGCAACAGCCAGAAGGTCGACCAGAGGTGGAAATTGATGAACAGGGCTGTGGGTTGTTCGCATGCAGAGGACGCACCGTTAGCGTGTATGTGAGGGAGGATACTGCGTCCTTGGGCCAGTTTCCTGTCGGTTTTGATCATGACCCATATAGACAATAGGAGGCTCCAGCCACAGCGCAAGGGATGCGCAGGATGTGTTTCCGTCTTTTCTGTGGCTGCTCTTGCTTTGACTTTCTTCATTCCTTCATTACACAATTCCTTCCTTCTGTGAACATGGCCTCATGATCTACGTCTAATAAACAGGAGAGCGGGACGCTTGCCGCAGTCATTGGCATCTCTGCCATCTTGACAGATGATCTCAATTCGAACACTTCAATCGGAAGTCCTCGTTGGTTACGTCGCATTAGTTCACTGCAACACTGAAGATCCTTGCTACACGACATGTCCGAGCCACAGCCACCGCAGTTGCAGCATGCTCGTGTACAATGCATGTACCTCCTACTATTCTCTCTTCGAGGCGCAGTCTCGCAGCTGCGGGACGGAGCAGGGTGGCTTGCGCCTCCTAGCGCATTCGGCAACAGGGTACATCTTCTGGCCGTCTTACGATGTAGGTAGGACGACGATGCCCTATCTACTGTGCTGCTCAACAAAGTAGATAATCGCCCGTGAGACGCTCGCCATATCGCGTTTCACCTTCTAGAGGTATCACGATCGCTTTCAAGAACGGCGACACCGCGCGACGACGATAACGGCAACGACGACGCGCCCATCTGCCCGACCACAATTTTGCCGGGACTTTCGAGAGATTAAAGTCGCACGACCAGGCAGCGGTCTGCGCCGCGAATGAACCAGCGACCCGGCAGTTCAATTGCAAATAAGAGCTAGAAGAGCGGGAGCCAGGTGTATTAGAGGCGCTCTGGCGCATCGAACCCGGTCTCTCCCATTCCGAATTGGTTTCCATGTATGCGGGACCGCACGATCAAATAGCAGAGCAAGAGACTTGGAAAACAAAAGCTTCGAATCTGAATCCATTCAGGCGACTGCGGGCGTCCAACGCTGGGCGGCCGCAGAGTTATCATAATGTATATGGAGTCGCAATGAGGAGGAACGACGCAGCATGGTATTGGAGACTAGTGGCGGTAGCATCGTCGTTCATGATACTGGGAGGGTAAGTCTGCGGTGATACACATGCCCGCTGGGGAAATTTGCAGCACATCATTCGTTCCTGGCAGCTACGTCTACTCGGTGGAATGCAACGGCATTCCTCGCAGGTTAGAGGCAAGCTAATGTTCAAACAGTTTCCTGATGCTTCCTACGACATATGATCGTGACCCCCAGTCTCGAATATCTCAAGCTGCTATCGGCATCTTTTCCGTGGCCTTACTTGCAGCAGGCATTTCGTTTACGGCTTTATTATGCTTTGCAGTTCGAACCTATGAGTTTCAAGCAGACAATGTCTTTCTTCCGGCATTTACGTCTTGCTCGCTTGGGTTGCTCACAGTGCTCTACCACTTCGCGCTCTTCCGTCGTTACCATTGGAATACTTCCGCGCTGTTGGTGACGGTTTGCGCTGCCGTCAGCACGATCTTATACGGTGGACTACTCTTGTGGACACATAGGAAACTCAATGCTGCAAAGACGAGGATCCAACAGCAGCAATTGCCAGTGCCGATGACGCAGCTGCCTGCAGAAAGTCAAACAGCACTCACGCAGGAGCAAGTGTATCAGCAAAATTATAATCGCAACATGTTCCCGACTGCATACTCCCGCGAAGGACCACCTGCAACACCGACTACAGCTCCCGAACCCGAGACCATCTCAGAGGAGGAAATGCAACGGCAGCAAATGCTTATGCTTCTTCTAAACAAAGATTCACAATGTGTTGCTGATACGTCGTCGAGTACGTTCCGGATAGATTGGCACGGCCGAGAGGAGGATGATACGCCAGTTGGCGGGTGGTATGCGCCACGATCGAGCGCTCCCTCTGCATATCCGCATTCGGCATATCCTTCGCCCGGGATTTCACGGCGGGCTACCCACGAGCTTCGTCCTTGGGACGGGGTGTGGAGAGAAGTGCGACAGCCTCGAAGTCAAGACCTCAGAGAGGCGAGGAGGAGGGAAATCGAGGAGAGCAGCAGGCGGTCCTGAGAATCTGTTTCCACTTTTGCTTGGTGTCTGGCGTACCGAGAATTTTGATATACCCTTTGTAGAAGTGCTGATGGCTGGATCTAGCTTCATACATCCGAGCAAACGTAATGGTTGTTGAAGCTCACAAGCTGCACTCTGACGTCCGGCGCCAAAAATCGATTGTGTTGAATCGAATCTGTCCCGAGCTGGCAAATTACGAAACCTGACTGTGGTGAGCAAGCCTGGCCCGTACTCAAAGACCGCCGATGATTGTTCTTGTCTCATATACACCAGGTGTGTAGCCAGCTCAAGATCTGCCATTGCAATTTGAAGACCGAGCGCGGTGAGAGACAGTTGTGTGGAAATGGAAGCAGCATGATTATGACTGCGAAAGTCCATGCTTCCGTGATGTCTGTCGAAGCTGAAGTTGAAGTTGAACGCCGCAGCACAGAAATCTGCTGCAGGTGGCCAGTGATTGTACCCCTGCGCTTGGCATCGCCATGATTGGTCGGACGGTCATCGCAGCCGACGGCCGCTTCCCACCTTCCCACCTCTCCGCGGACGTGAGCATTTCGCGACCGCTAACTTACATGCAACACATCTGCGCGCTGTCGTGCAGATTGGCACCGGCCACGGAGACATGTCGTCCGCTCTGCCACGGAGCAGAGATCCGCCTGCCTCTCGCCACGATCTCAGCACGTATTGGGGCAGAGTCAAGCATTCCGCAGACATTTCCGATCCGAGGTGAGGCTTTGAACATGGAACGCGATTTGCTCCTGCGTGATCCCATTGGGTCAGTCATCTCGACGCGTATCCGTCCTACAAGCAAGATGACTTTGCAATGGGCTCGGGACGGGTAGCTAACGGGTCCTGCAGAACACTGTTTACTTCTTCGGCCCGTCTCGAACATGCCACATCACTCATCACTCAGTACCAACAAGGCAAGATCCAGCAGATGACGCCTGACCTATGGACCGCAAAGAAGATTGTCGATTCCACGCTGCATCCGGGTAAGTGCAAACGCTTTGGTCTGAATGGAGTTGTCTCTGACGAGATCGGAAAGACACCGGCGAACCCGTGTTTCTTCCGTTTCGGATGTCCTGCTTCGTTCTGTCCAACCTCGTCGTCACCGCCGGAATGCTCACGCCGAGTCTCACAACCACGGGAACGATTGCCTGGCAAGTCGCGAACCAGTCTCTCAATGTCGCCATCAACTTTTCGAACGCAAACAAGAGCACACCCATGTCGACCTCCAGCATCATCCAATCATATTTCTTGGCCGTCAGTGCAAGTTGCGGTGTTGCTGTGGGATTGAACTCAATCGTACCAAGACTCAAGCGACTGAGCCCTAGTGCGAAAGTCGCCTTGGGCAGACTGGTGCCGTTCGCAGCAGTGGCTAGCGCCGGTGTATTGAACGTGTTCCTCATGCGAGGCGAAGAGATCCGTCGAGGTATTGACGTCTTCCCAAGCGAATCCGACGAGGCTCGCAAGAAGCGCGAGGAAGCTGGACAGCCTCTTGAATCGATCGGAAAGAGCAAGAAGGCAGCCACGCTCGCTGTCGGCGAGACTGCTGTCTCTCGCGTACTGAACGCTACGCCGATCATGGTCATCCCACCTCTCATCCTCGTACGGCTGCAGCAGAAACAGTGGCTGAAGTCCAGGCCCCGGCTGGTCTTGTCAGTCAATCTCGGACTCATCCTCACTACAAGCATATTTGCACTGCCGCTTGCTTTGGCAGCTTTCCCACAGCGACAGGCCGTGAAGGCTACGAGTCTGGAGAAGGAATTTTGGGAGCGCGGTGGAGAGAACGGCCTTGTGGAGTTCAACAGAGGTATTTGAAGGCAGTCAGCCTACTGACTTTCGTGACGTTCGCAAACTTGCCTTCGCGGTGATTCGGTCGACGACAGTCACTGAGTGATGACATGTTAGATTTCCCCATCAAGCGATTGATACACTACGACACGGTCGCTGTCCAGAACTGCATGTGGACTTCACATATGACTACATCTTTCAATTCTCTGATACGCAGCGATGGTATCATTCTTGGCTCGCTCTTCTGCAGGCCCTCATCGCGCAGGCACCTTCCTCGACACCACCAAGGTCGGCATGGCCGTTCTGTTCTTACATTTGGCTGATTTCGTAGCCTCGAGACCAAGCAGCGAAGCCTTACAGAACGCAGGCCGACATCTCAGCTACCATCACCATGGCTAACAACAATGGCCATGTCTTTCCGAGAGTAAAGCTTCCGGCATGGACATACTCGCAGGCGCGACAAGGCTCAATGCGACACAAAGCGTCAGCGATATTGTCGCATGTCCATTCGCTCACGGTTGATCAATTTCGCCCGCAGCGATTTACCGTGTCTCAAAGCAACAGCGTCAAATCATAAAGAGGTACTGGTTTGCAGCTGCGGACACATATCGTGCGGCTGGCCCGGCGATATATTTGCACACCTAGCATCTGTCTTCAAACACCAATCGGCGGGCATCTCTGACATTGGTTACGTATGGCCAGGAAAAAGTAGATGTGGTGATAGATGCGAAAGCGAGCGAGAGTACAGTCTTTTGTTCGTCGGCTAGATCGCTACTGCAGAGTGACAAGCTGCATCGATCAGAGGTATAGCTTGCTAACAGTACCGTGAGCTGGCCTTGGATCTGAAGAACCGCTGATGTCTTGAGTCGTGGTTTGCGATGATAGGCACGAGTGGGGAAATGCTAGACGCCTCCGTCCGGTCATCATCATTCCCAGTAATTCGGTTCGTAAGGCTGACCTTTCGCAGCATCTCACCTGCACTCTCCACAACAGCAAGCAGTCGTTCTGTAGACATGTCCCGGCTCCTTCCAAGCTGAGAAGGTCATCCATTCGACCTCCAGGGTACGTTCGGTTCGAACGTGCTTGCGTGCGTGGCTTGCCAGCCCCCTACATAAGCGGCGTGCGGCACTTTGTGTGTGAATTTAGCGTGCACAATTCGCAGTCAAGCTTTAGACCCCGACGATCATCTTGCCCGTAAACAGAGCAGCTCTAGAAGGGCTCCGTCTCTACGACGAATCAGAGAATCTGTTTTACTACAATGAGCCTCAGACCGAGGTTGATCGTTCTCGAAGTACAGGAAGTTTCCATCAGAGTTCTGTGGCGGCAAGCGGGTGATGGGGCATTTTTGCATGATGGTAGCGTGGTTGATGAGTTTGGCGAGTTCAAATAGCATGGTGGTCGCTGTTCCCTAGCTGATCCTGGTCCAGGCCGTGCCTTCGCTCTCTAAGAATCCCTCACTATGGTTCAAATTATTACCTTGGGAGCGCTTTTTGCTGCTGGTGCTTCCGCACAGTTGGATATTCCCGGACTCTTGGATGGATTGAAGCCTGCTCCTGCGGATGATCCGCGGTTCACGGACTGGAGAGCGCCTGGGGCGAATGATGTGCGGTCGCCGTGTCCTGGTCTGGTAGGTTCATGAATGTTTGCGCAATCATCGGGGCATGCTGCTGATATCGTATCTAGAACTCTCTGGCGAACCACGGCTTTCTGAACAGAGATGGGAGGAACTTGACAATCCCACATTTGGTCGAAGGAATGGCAGCTGGCCTCAATATCGGTCCCGACTTCGCAGTCGCAATTGGCGGTGTTGGCCTTCTATCCTCGCCGGATGTTCTCGGGGGGTCCTTCGATTTGTCTGATCTAGATCAGCACAACTTGTAAGTCCTTCAGATAGTTTGTACGTTACCCTACTGACTGAGTCCCACAGTCCCATCGAACACGACGCCAGTCTATCCCGCCAAGACGACTTCTTCGGCGACGATCACGATTTCAACAACGACATTTGGCAGCAGACCTTGTCGTTTTTTGACGGCCGCACGATGACGAGTTTGCTCGACGCAGCAGAAGCCATCGCGGGCCGCACAGCCGACTCACACGCGAGGAATCCAGAGTTTGTATATGGTCTTCGCGAATTCGTCTTGCGGTATGGCGAAACCGGCTTGTACTTGCAAACCATGGGCGGCAATGATCTGGACGGGGTGACTCGACTCGACTGGGTGCAAAGCTTGTTCGAGCAGGAACGTCTTCCTTTTGATTTGGGATGGAGGCCACGTGCTGAGCCCATCACGCTTGCGAGTTTGGGATTCATGCTCAATAACCTCGTGGCCGTGTCTCCGTCGCGATCGGAGGAGTTTAGCAACATTACTGCGTAAGCTGAGATCTCTTGTGCGTGCTGAATTGGAGTTCGATTTGCTGACTTGGAGGGTTTAGTGATTCTTACAAGAACATCTTCCAGGTTATTGCTGGTGGGTCGAATGTTTTGAACAATATTACGGATGGCTTGGCGGCAGCCGTTGGCTTGTAGACTTTGCACGCGTCGATAGTCGTCTGAATTAGAATCGAAGCCCGCAGTCCATTTCGGTGTGCTTCGGCTCTTAGGTCAAGGCGTACGGCTAGGAGTTGGCAGCTGAAGCGCAAGCAGCGTATACTACATCTGGTTGCAGGCTGCGATAATGCAGGTTGTATGCAGCCTGCAGACGCATAGACTCAGATGATACAGAAGGATGGATACAAAACAACGCAGTTGGAAAGTACATGTATCCTCGACAAAGCAATGGAGACAGCGCGTAACTAGTTGTTATCGATGGAACATGTCGTTCCCACACGAAGCCGAGAGCGACGTCAGCAACCTTCCCTTGCCTTCCGCCGTCTGCCACAACGACTACGAACACCTGTTCATTATCCTCTCAGCACACTCGCATGCAAGGCTGGAGACCATTGCCTCGCACCATGATACTCATTTGCTGATTCCACAGAGCTCTTCTACCGCCCTTGCTTCCACGTCTCACGACTCTACACAGCCATGTCGACTACCGGCCAATTCTCCTCCAAAAACCCGACCATTAAGCGCATTCTCAAAGAAGCATCGGAACTCGCCAATGCACCGTCTTCCGACTTCCATGCCGCACCTCTCGAGACCGACCTGTTCGAATGGCACTTCACCCTGCGAGGCACTTCGCAGTCACCGTACGAGGGCGGCATTTACCATGGCCGCATAGTCCTCCCACCAGCCTATCCGCTCAAGCCGCCTTCATTCCGCTTCCTCACACCTTCCGGTAGGTTCGAAGTCAATCGCGAGATCTGCCTGAGCATCTCAGGACATCACGAGGAAACATGGCAGCCCGCGTGGGGCATCCGGACCGCGCTCGTGGCGATTCGAAGCTTCATGGATACCGATGCGAAGGGACAAGTCGGTGGTATGGATGCTTCGGAAGACGCCCGCAAAAGGTGGGCAGCGCAAAGCAAGAAGAGCAAATGTGCAACGTGTGGAAAGACCAATGAGGAGATTATGGCAGAACAAGATGAGGCGGTGAAGGAGGCAGGTGGAGAGTCTAAAAATGATGTTGTACCGGACGAACTACGCCTGGCATACAGAGAGGACCTGAACAAGTCTGAGGGCGGGCCAAGTACAGACACAAACGGAAGCGTGGCAAAACCTGATGCCAGCGTTCCCCAGGTGGCCGTCGCTGCTGAGCGGGAGTCTGCGCAACAATCGTCGTCTACGCCAGCAACGGCAACGGCAACACTCCCAAATCTGCCGGCGACTCAGCCCCAGCTAGCCCAACGACCACTACAAGACGAAATGCCCGCCTGGATCGACAAGGCTATCTATGGCATTCTGACAGTCCTGGCGTTCATCCTCTGGCAGAAGATGGTCGGCTGAGCCCAGTGGTCCTGATTATCTCTTGCAACAGAGATTTTCAAAAGCCCTCCGACACTCAAGAAAATCGCGGACCTTACTGGATCGGCTGCTTTCGACTAGCTGAGACTACTTACGCAGCTCCGATCGAGGGACCTCCCATATGCGCCGCCGGAGACACGTTTGGTACAGTATCGTAGAGCACCAAAAACGGCTATGTCTGCCGAAGCCATCCCGTCGAGCTTCGATTTGGGTCAGAATCATTGTCACGACAGAGTTCTTGGCGCTGCTTGTTCGCTTCTGCCAACCACAGCACTTGTCGACCCATTGGGATTTATTTCAGTATCGATACTGATTCTGCGGATAATCACCACCGTTCGCATGCCTGCAAATGTCCACAATGAATACATTCACTCGGGAACTATTGTACGCGGCGCGACCGCTCGGATTATCACTCCTTCGATCTACTCCATGTGGAAAACGGTTTCACGAGACTTCAGCATCAGGTCCAACACCAAAAGGCAATGGGCCGAAGAACCACTAAGAAAATCAAACGACACTGCAGGGCCATCATATGAGGGAAGTCGTCTGCCAATAGCTGGTATTGTATCGAGAAAGGTGACGAAGCCGTCACGCGCAAGATCTGTTTGGGCATGCAACCACTTGTGTTGTGCTCGGAAGTCTCGGCCAGGCCTCATGTCTCACCTCTCTCGATTTGTTCGTAGACTATGGAGTCGCCGTACCACGTTGGACACTAGGAGTAACCTTTTGAACCACCTCGCGCTTGCGTCCACGACTTCCCAGCGTTCTCTCTCGAATCCAGATCGCCACCCACACTGCGCAGTAAATGCCGATCATCCCCGCGGCGTACGCGAAAACATGCCCGGTGACACTTCTCCATCCCCATGCTGGATTCATCCACTCATAGACGTAGAATCCTTGGTCTGCGTGCGTGACATAGGCAAGTCCAAGATACAAGCTGAGTCCCAGGAGAATCACGAGTAAGTGTGGTACGACAGGCGGAGGGGCGACGGCGCTGCAGAGAATCTCGAGCAGTGCGAACAGGCTGTTGAGGCCATGTATCGAGACGTTCATCCATCGCGTGAAGACCATTGCACTTGACCAAGGACCAGCGTACATGGTACTCCAGTACACAATGCTGACCAGAAATGGGTACGTGATGATCGTGCTATGCCAGAGCGAGTGAGCGAATTGTAGAAATCGCGGAAAATCGTCGTGAAGATGGCTTTTGCTTGACGGAGCGGAAGCGTTCTTCTTCTTCTTCGCATAGGTGAAAGTGTGCCAGGACGAGACCGTAAAGTAAAATGCCTGAGACCAGAAGACAATGAACGTGAAGAAGCTGAAGGACTTGGCGATGGCTCCGCGGTCGAGAATCTGCGTGTACGGCGGGATATTGACGTCGCGGAGGTTGTTGCGTGCTTGTTCATACGCCATCCAAGAGTATCCAACGATCAGCGTCATCCAACAATATAACGCCATCAGTGCTCGGGCGTACGCCAGCATCCGGGGCGACAGGAATTGTGAGCGAACATAAGTCGCCTCGGGGTCGAAGTCGGCCGTCGACTTGGGGTATCCGAAGGTATGGAGTGCCATTGTGTTGTACGTTGTATGCCTTCCTGTTTTGCTAGTGGTTGGATGATGAAGATTCGCTGGGAAAAGGCCCATTATATGATTCGAAGCAAGCAAACAATGCTCGAGGACTTTCACTATACTATGGAGAGAAAGGAAAAGAAGCCGTATACTAGATTGTCACCGCAACGACAGCATTCCATACTGTTTTTCATGTGAGACATTCTACTTTCTCATCATTCGTCGGTATCTGGTGGCAGTCAGACGGGAAGGTCGGTATAGAAGCTTGCGTGAAAAGTATAAGATGTTGATTATTGAGTTTAAGAAATGTCTATTGATTGAGGGGCTCATGTTCCAATCTGGCCGGATACTTGTACTCTCGGCTCTAGCTGACTGAGTCTCAACGGTTGTTCTTATCTCTGTCACAGATCGTTTGCTGAGATCTACCGTTGGATAATCTTTGCTCGTGACTTTGTTTTGTTGAGTCACCCAGATCAATTGTTTGAACGTACAGATTTTGTTGATTCCCTTTATACAGAGTGCCATATACTGATCAATTCTACGACATGAACAGAGCCGTCCAACGCCTCGCCCAAAAAAAGTTCCATGCCTGTCACAAAGCTATAGATCCATTCCCCTAGGTAAGTCTACTATGCCGAGCACTTCCTCGAATTCGGATCAAACCTGAACCAAAAGCCCTCACAATTCTGCATTCTCACAATTCGCGTTTTCGTAAGCGATGGAAGCAGCAAGAGTTCCTCGATTGTCCTTGGTCGACCTCGATAGATCCGCTCTGTCGCTCTGGCATATCTGCACTGTCTTTGTACTACGATGGTTGGCCGCGTTGAGATCCCCGATGTTGACCATTCTGAGTCCGTTCATGGCACCAAGGCGCGCTGGGCGTGGAGAATGATATCTTCACTTTTTCGCGGCAGCAGCGATGCGACTACCGGATACTCGCTCGAACGGGATGCAGCATCCCAATCGTTGTCTGTCTCCATTGAACACCTAGTAAAGGCGCAGACTGGAGTCTCAAGGAAGCGGCACGCGTATGCTTGTCAAAAGTCAAGATGTAGGCGGCAATTTGATTCACTTGGTGCGTTGTAGACTCGGCTGTTTGTCAACATTCGGTCTTGGTCGACGCTGAAAGGTGATATGGTAGGAATTTTCTTGTTCTCATGGTCATTAATATCTGAGATACCGATAGATGGTGGTAGTCGATAGCGGCTGCAATAGTTCATTAGCATGTGGGAAGTGGGGCTGTCCGCGGGACGGCAGCGTCGACGTTGAGTTCTTGACATGGCTTGGCTTCCCCCGTCTTTCCATCCACATCGTCCCTTTCGTCTATGTTCTCTTGCTGTCCACGTCGCCCATCAATACCTCGTAGCAATTGCATTCTCACTCATCCGACACCGCTTGGCAATGCAGTGCCCAAATTTCGGCGACCAAGCCTACTGGGACTAATTCCGGGTAGTTTCAGCTTCCGTCCAGTTCGTCTCAGTGTCCGTAAAACTATCTAGCCCTTAGTTCGACCAAGCATTATTGAACCCCTGCTACCGCCCGTCTCCGTGCAAGGACAAGTTGTCGACCCACAGCCTCTTCCCCAAAATGCGCAACGAAGCGCTTTGCAGAAGGCCAAGATCGATTTCGAAATAATACAGAGCGAAAAATTGCTGGCCAGACCATGGGAGCATGAGTCGACAACCATCTTGCCAGTTCGTCTCTCAAGTCTCGTAAGGTTGAAAGTTATGCAAGTCCGTCACTTCGCGCGGAGATGGCGGCGACCGTCTTGAATTATCCAGTGGAAACTTTCCCTCAAGACATCACCGAGCCAGCGGGACCCGTCAATAAATGGGATATAGAGGCGGAAAGGGACTGCACTGTCCGATGTCTTGAGATCTGTGCACAAGTCACCCGCTTTATCGAGGAAAGGCATCGCTCCCTGGACGCATACTCTCCCGATTCCGGCAGTGCTCCTAGCATTCCTGACGTCGACGGCAGACCGTCTCAGTATGCCACCGATGAAATGCTACGAGGCTAGTGTTGAGCCTCAGTCACAGTTACAAATTTGTAACTAGGTAAAATGGCGTAACTAAGCTGTAACTAAGCGGTTTGCCCTATAAACGGCTTGTAACTGGTGTAACTGGTGTAACTAAGATTCGTGCGTATCTCCTGCTTTCGTTACTACTTAGACACTACTAAAAGTCTTATATATAGTTCGTAGTACTATATAGTTTTAGTTACTAGTCCTATATATACGTAGACGAAGTATAGCGGATAGTATAGAGTATTCCGTAGTCTATTAGGGTAGGGCAAGCTTCTAGCTTAGGGTTAAGGAAGCTTGTAGCTTAGGGTTTAGATCAGGGTATAGAGCTACTAGGGTTAGTTCTAGCAACAAGTATCGAGATCCTAGATCCTAGCCCTATAAAAATTTCATTAAGATCCTAGCCTTCTCAAATCAATAATTCATCGAGTAGCTACCTAATTAGCGGATAGTCCTCAGTCACCCAGTCACATGGCCTGTTTTGTGACTGGGGAGGCTGTTACAGCCAGTCACATGGTTGTCACGGTGACTGGCACATCACTATTAACGAGGCTGCAGTGCACGGATCAAGTCTCAACACGCGCGACTATCTGCTCGCCTCAAGGAGCTCAACACAAGGCTCAGCTGCACTTCGCAGGATGATGTCCCATCTGTAGCTCGCGAACAGATGATTCAGGAAACGAAGACCATATACTAATGCCTGGACATTTGTGAGCAGGAAGCCAAGGCCGCGAAAGGCGTGCGTGTCAATGTTGAAGATGTTGTAAAGTGCGGAAGACAGTAATGCGGTCATCGTGTCGACGATAGGCGACCTCATTGCTGCGCATAGGGTCACTTCTGGAGCTCGGTCGAATATGACGATTGGTCAGATGTCGGACGAGACTGTGAAACATCTCTCGAGCGTGCATGCTGGGCGACTGGTAGAATCTGCAAAGTCGCAGGTGGAATCGCGCATAGCTCGTAGCATGCCTCGTTCTGCAGGTCGCACTCTTGGAGGTAGCAATGTCAAAACCCATTGACTAACTTGACAGTCGCTCGGGGTATCGGATCAACCATTACACCTTTCATGCTCAATCTTGAACTGGCAGAAGACTGCCGAACAATCAATCCTGGCCGAACATTAGCACACTAGAAGTGTGCCCCACGTGACCTACAACCCCGCGTAAACCTATAGTTTCTAGCGTTTCTTAACACATTCAGTTATTAATTATTCTACTATTATAGATGCTATGCAGAAGGCACTTAACTAGCTTAGTAAATAAGATAAGCCGAATATTTCTATAGCCTTAAGGATGTTTAAAGTAGACCGTAGCAGTCTTAGTAACCGCTAGAATAGTAAGACTAGTAGTAAGGCAAATAAGATTAAATCTTAACGTATTCTTAACTACTCTTAAGAGGTATCTCTTATTATATATATTAATAGGTATACCTACTATAGAATACCTCTAACTCTATTAATAGTTCTTAACTTTATTAACGAGATTAGTAGTTATAAGCCTAGAAACAACTAGGTGCTAAGGTTTATTAAGAGGTAGCCTAATTAGATTTATTCTAAGTATCTCGTTCTAATCGAGTATTTACGCTTTAAAGCTAATTCTAAGTAGTTATTTAATTAGTACTTTAAGCTTCTAAAGGCTAAGGTTGCTAGTTATAAGATTAAGCCTAAGCATATATATAATATAAATAAGAAAGGGTTTATAATTAGCTTTATAAATAAGATAAAGCGTATTTATATAAAATACGCCCTAAAGATAAAGAAGGTTCTTAGTAATATTTACTCTAGCAACTATAAATAGATTACTATCCTAGCTTATATCTATACTAATAGTTTATAGATACCTTTAATAATAATTTATAAGGCTTAAGAAGGTAATATTTAAGATACTTAGGTATAGGATTTTAACTCTAAGATCTATAAGGTTTACTAGCAAACCTCTAAGACTAGATAGACTAATAATAACCTTAGTTTTATATAGCTTAGAGATATATTTAATAGGTATATAAAGGCTAAGGTAAGATTAAAGTAGAGGCTCTTAATTCTAGATAGCTATAGCTCTTATATTATAAGAGCGATAGCTTAGGGAGCTAATAGCTTAGGGGGCGTCTAAGTTAGACGCTAAAGCATCTAGCTTACGCCGCGTATACTCGGCGTAAGATAAAAGTATACTAAACGTATATAGAGGAATCGGTAAGAATTAGTCTCTTAATATCTCTAACGGGTATAGTTAGAGGCGCTTAATATATTACTATATACTAACCTTTTATAATACTAATTCTTCTACCTTATCGAGGATAGCGATCTATTAAGGCCTACTATACTTACGCGAGGAGCATCTATATAGCTAAGTAACTATAGCGAACGTACTAGGTTCGTAGTACTACTATTAGGCTATATAGGAGAGTTACTAGACTCTAAAGCCGAAGAAGACGAGGAGATAAACGACGCTAACGATATATAAGCGAGGCGCGAGCGTCTCGAGCAAGAGAACGCTATACTACGCGAATAGCTCGAACTCTACGCTCTTTAGGTAGAGAATAAATACTTAATATAAGAAGTTAGGACGACTACTCTACTAATATACTTAAGTACGATAGTAAGAAGCCTTAGCTCGGGGTACTCTAGTATAGCGAGTATTACTAGAGATACTAAGGATAGTATATATTATAGTAGCGACGAATATACGCTCTACGAATCTATTAAGCTCCGCTCTCCTAAGCTATTTAAGAGCGAGACTATTAAGGAAGCCTAGGAATACGTCCGCGTATATAAAGTAAACTTTATAGCCGCGCCGAGGAAGTTTATAATAGAATACTAGAAAGTAATCGCTAGTATTATATTCCTCGTAGGCGAAGCGTAAGAAGCCTAGTATAACGAGTACCCTAGTATACTTCTAGCGAGGTATACTTAAGCGTAGTTCTATAAGTTCCTATATAATATCGTCGGGGATTAAGCGAACTACTAGCTACTTATAACCGTTAAATACGAGATAATACGCTAAGGCGAAAATTAGAGTATATAATAATTCGTAATAGACCTTAGTAACCTCGAGGTATAGCTCGGCGACTATACTAAGGCGTAGTTAGTTCGCTAGCTTCTTATAAAGTTAAAGCCGTCGCTATAGAAGGATATTATTAAGAACTATATTATCCTAGCGAAGCGCGCCGACCTCGTCGCTCTAGTACGACGCCTTAAATAGGTAGAAAGGTTAATACTACGTAATATAGGCTTATACGACTATAATAAGGACGCGTCGTACTAGTAGTTAAAGCGTAAGAGGGTCGATAGTAACGCGTATACCTCTAAAGATAGTTATAGGTCTAGCTCGAAGAAGAAGAACTTTTAGGATAAGCGTAAAAGTAAAGATAAGGACTAGTAACCTAGGTATTATAGTTATAACGAGGTAGGCTATATTCGTCCGAATTATCTAAATAAGAATAAGGATAGTAATAAGCTAGCGGTCTATAAGGTAGCCGTAGGCAAGTCGAAAAAAGTAGAAGCGACGGAGATATTACGTAAGTCCTCGCTACTAAAGTAGATAGTATAGAGTACCTACCTATATAATATATACTAGTAGTACGAGTATAAGGAGAAGTTAAATCTTAGAAGAGCCGTAGGCTAGCCGAGTTCCTTCTTAATAATACTACGAATATTAATATAGTATTACGAGCCTTCGTGCTCTAGTATAAGTTGCCCTTGCGGCCGAACGCGGCCTTGCCGCTAGCTACTACCTTTACGAGTAAACTAGGTTATTATTACGGTGCGTACTATATACGTATAAGGCTCGTAGACTCCTTAGAGATCGAGCGCGTAACTAGAGGGATCTTCTATATATATAATATACTAGATCCCGATATTATCCTTAGCTATCTATAGCGATATACGTAATAGGTAAGTATTAATAGTAGTATAGATAAATAGCGTTATAGTAACGATCGTTTCGGCTAATTCGAAGTCCGAGAGGCCTATAAGTTCCTTAAAGACCTCTAAAAGGCACCTACTATATTTATAGTTAGTCTAAGTAGAATAGACGAGGAGCCTACTCTAATACTAAAGGAATTCTATTAGTTCGACGACGTCCTTAACTTAATAAAGGAAATACGAAGTAGACCTATCGATAGCGCTAAGTATACGATCGACCTAAAGCTAGGCACTATACTACTCTTTAGGCTACTATACTACTAGTTAGGTAGAGAGCTCGAAGAGCTTAAGGAGTATCTAAAGACTAGGCTCGAGTATAATTAGATCGAGCGTTCTAATAGCGAGGTAGGTACGCCTATCCTATTCGTACTAAAGAAGAATAGTAAGCTGCGGTTATATATAGACTACTATAGGCTAAACGAGATTACGATTAAGAATTAGTACCCGCTACCTCTTATTAGTAAAACGCTAAATAGACTTATAGGAGCTATATAGTTTACGTCGCTAGATCTTATAGACGCGTATTATCGTATTTATATTAAACTAAGCGACCGCTAGAAGACTACGTTCCGTACGCGATACGGTTACTACTAATACCGGGTAATACCCTTTAGTTTAACGAACGCCCTAGTAACGTTCTAGGCGTATATTAACCGCGCGCTAGTAGGGCTAGTAGATATAAGCTATATAGTATATCTAGATAACATCCTAATCTATAGTAAGACTCGCGAGGACTACGTGCGAGACGTATACGCTATACTTAAGAGGCTTTATAAATTCGGACTCTACGTATAACGCGCTAAGTATAAGTTCTTCTAGAAATAAGTTAACTTCCTTAGGTTTATAGTTACGACTAGAGGCGTAGTAATAGACCCTAGTAGGGTAGCTATAATTACCTCGTAGCTAAGGCCGACTACTCTAATAGAGGTTTAATTATTCTTTAAGTTCGCGAACTTTTATTACTACTTTATCTTCGAATATTCGAGGGTCGTAGTACTACTAACTATACTCTCGAAGAGCGTAAAGAATAGTAGGAAGCTTAGGCCTATTAGTTAGGGCAAAGCCAAGGAGTAAGCTTTCCTAAAGTTAAAAGAACGCTTCTAGACCGCGCTACTCCTTAAGTACTTTAACTCTACGTTATATCTATAAGTCGAGACCGATACGTCTAACTTCGCTATCGCTAGTATTCTAAGCTAGCTATTCGAGGTAGAATAGTACCTAATTACGTTCTTCTTATAGAAGATAATTAATACTAAGTATAACTACGAGGTCTATAATAAGGAACTCCTCGTAGTAGTAGAATCCTTTAAGATATAAAGGCCTTACCTCGAAGGCGCTACGTATAAGGTAGAGGTACTAGTCGACTACGCTAACCTAAAGGCCTTTATAGGTATAAAGTAGTTAACGAGCCGATAGGCTAGGTAGGCTACGTTCTTAGCCCTATATAACTTTATAATTAGTTATAGAGCAGGTAAGCTAAACGTAGCTAACGCGCTATCGAGGCGTAGCGATTACGTAAAAGATACGTAGGCAATAAATAATATATTACTATCGCTATAGCGGAAACTCTAAGTTTAGAGCGACCTTCGAGTAGGCAGACTAGTTATAAACCGTATTAAGGCCGCCTATAACCGCTAGTATATAATAAACTAGAGGGCGGTAATAGTAGCGGCTAATAGGACGTAGTCTACTAGCTCTAAACGCTACGAGCCGGGCTCGTATAGATTCGCGCTACTAATATAGGTCGCTAGCGCTATTATTATAGAGGAACGGCCGTACGCTAATACCTTAGACCTAGTAATCGGGTACGTAGCTACGCTAGTCTAGCTAGACCTAATAGCGAAGGAGCTATATACGTAAGTAGAGAGTAATAGAGGCGAAGGCGATAAGTATACTATCCGAGATAGGTATATATATCGCGAAGAGGTATTATATCTTCTCTACGACCCCGTATTACGAACGTAAGTAATTCGTATATACTATAACGACTTCCTAGCTAGCTATTTCGGTAAGAATAAGACTATAGAACTCGTTAAGAGAAAGTACTAGTAGCTAGAGGTTAACGAGAACGTTAAGTAATACGTCGAATCGTATAGTAGCTATTAGAAGGCGAAAGCGAGGCGCTACTATTCCTATAGCGAGATAGTTACGCTTCCTCTACTAAAATAGCTATAGAAAGATCTATCTATAGACTTTATTATAGACCTTCTACTAAGTAAGCGTAATAGTCGTATATTTAACGCGATTCTTATAATTATCGACTACTATTCTAAGATAGTAACTTTCGTTCGGACGATAAAGCGCTATATAAGCGTAGAGCTTACGGACATCCTACTTAATAAAGTTATACGACTTCGAGGCGTACCTAGTAGTATTATCTCTAATAGAGAGTCTATATTTACTAGCTAGTTCTAGTTAGACTTCTATTTCGAGGTATACGTAAAACGTAGGCTAAGTATAGTATTTTACCTATAAATAGATAGCTAGACTAAACGTATAAACTAGACGCTTAAGTAGTACCTACGTATTTATTATAGGGAGAACTAAGACGACTAGGCGTCTATACTAGCCTCTATAGAATTCGCGTATAATAATAGCCTAAATACGATACTAAAGATATCGCTATTCTATATTATCTACGAGTTCGACCTAGATCTAACGATAGAGACCTATAAGAGGGACGTAATCGAATCTTAAGGCGCGATTTCGTAGGGAGAAGTACTAGTAGTAAAGGACGCTATAGAAAGGTTAAAGTAGAATTATAAGGAGTTAATAAAGCGCTAGTAGTAAGTAAGCGAGTCGTAGGCTAAGTATTATAACTAGAAGTATTAGCTAAAGGAATATAAGGTCGGTAATATAGTTCTTCTATCTACGAAGAACTTAAAACTAAAGGTACTATTAAAGAAGCTAGCGAATAAGTTCGCTAGACTATTTAAAGTAATCGATATAGTCGGGAAGTAGGCGTACTACCTAGCTCTTCTAACGGGATTACGTATTTATAATATCTTCTATATATCCCTTCTAGAACTCTAGTATAGTAGCGAGTCTTAGGAGACTAGCTTGTCCCTCGTAGATAATAAGAGCGAGTAGATAGTCGAGAAAGTACTAGAAACTCGAGTCGAGAAGAGTAAGAGGAAGTAGCTAGTCTAGTAGAAAGGCTAGCTAGAAGAATACGATACGTAGAAACTAATTAAATATATCGAGGAATATAAAGCGCTTAAGGAATTTAAGGTATAAGAGTAAAGTAAGAGGAGCTTACGTAAGCCGTAAAGTCGACTATCGTAGCTACTATGCTACTAATTAACTATCGCGACTACTATAATTTATAATAAGTACGCGCTAAGCGCTAAGGCCGCGACGAAATATTACGTTATAAAGAATCGCTAAAAGGAATAGAGGATATAAAGTAGAGAGAAATTATTTATTTATAGCGCCTATAGGTATAGCATAAGTAGGCCGTAGTACTAGCGTAAAATAGAAGTATAGAGTAAGGCGGCAGACCGTATAAGTAGCGTAGAAGAAGCGCGAGAAGAGAGTATAAGAGGAGCGCGTAATACGCTAGCTTACTCCTTTATACTCTCGTCCTTCTTCTCCTTATCGTCCTTCTTCTTCTTATTCTTCTTATTATTATTCTCCTCCTTCTTCTCTACTATAGAGGCCTCGTCGTCGGAGACCTTCTCTACTTAGCTAGTAAGGCGATCGGCGTAAGTAGTATAGACTATCGTATCGAGCGCCTCTTTTAAGGCGCTAAGTAGGCGTAGACGCTACGAAGAATATTAGTAACGTATACGAGGAGTATATAACTCGTAAGATATACCTTATACTTAAGCTTAAAGAGCCTAAAGGATAGAGCGATCTACTTACTAGCTATAAGTAGCTTAGTAGTAGAAGGACTACTACTAGCTAGTAGCGCGCTAGCCCTACCCTTCTTTAGGGTCTTAAAGACTCTAGCTAACTTACCCTTATTAGACTATAGGACCTTAAGGCTATCGGAGATCCGGGCCTATAGATCGGTATAGTAGTAGCGGAGCTACTCGGCGCGTACGGCCGGCCTGCCCTCGGCTAGCTTAGCGAGGTAGAAGCGTAAGCGCTTCGCCTACGTAATAATATCTAGATCGATATAGCGCTCGTAGGAGTAGTTATTATTATTATAGCGCTAATAATTCTTCTTCTTATTTAGTTTTATAACCCTATCGTATAGCCGAACGCCGGCTATACGTACTATATTAGTAAGGAACTCGTAGCTAATACGTACGCGGAATACTAGACTTACTCGTTACTAAATATAAGAGGTAATAATAGTAGTCGTCGTCCTTTATAGTAAGAAGGTCGGTAATAGTATAGGGATCGGCTAAGATTATAGGAGTAGTAATCTTCTTAGAAGGTATAATACTTATAGATCGAGTACTAGGAAAGGGCGAGGGAGATACGTAGATAGAGCGAGGCGAGAGTAGGGCGCTTATCTAAAGATAGTATACTAGAATAAGTATTAAAGTAATAGGGCGCGAACTTATAGCCTATACCTACTTCGTAACTAACGTATAGCCTATATAGAGTCTATAATATAAAAGTCCCTTAAGATCTAGTACGTTACTATAGTACTACTAAAAATCGCGTACGACTATAAGGTAGTAGAGCAACGTAACCGTAACGTAATAAGAACGTAAGCGGCCGGCTGCTATATTAATATAGACTTTCCTACGAGCTAAGGTAGCTCTATAAAGGAGAGGAGATAATTATAAGAGCGATAGCTTAGAGAGCTAATAGCTTAGAGGGCGTCTAAGTTAGACGCCGAAGTATCCGGCTTACGCTACGTATACTCGGCGTAAGATAAAAGTATACTAAACGTATATAGAGGAATCGGCAAGAATTAGTCTCTTAATATCTCTAACGAGTATAGTTAGAGGCGCTTAATATATTACTATATACTAACCTTTTATATATATAACTATAAAGTTTATTAACTTTACCTTAGAAAGGAAGATTCTAATTATAGTATTTCTACTATATAGTACCTACTACCTATAGCTACTAGATATATTATTATTTAGGCCCTTATCTATTAGGTATAGCTAAGAGCTTAATAAGCTTAATATAGAGTACTAAGGGCTATCTATAGTAAGAAAGCGGGACTTCCTTAGGTTGTTTTAGCCTATATTTACCTAAGCCTTTATAGAGAAGAATATACTTAGCTCCTTTAGTAAGACTAGTATTTATCTATTAGATCTATTAGTAATACTTAATATATAGTAGCTAGAATTAAGGCTAAGTACTACTAGCTCTAAGGCCTTAAGTAATGCCTTAATCTACTTAGAATTAAGTATCCGCCTTATACGTAGTATATTTAGATAGGTATTATCTAAGGTATTTAATCTTAAGTAGTATAAACAACTCTAAACTCTCTATAATAAGCTATTTAGCATATAGGCTTAGAATTAAGTACTTAAGGCTAAGAACTATAGTTTAAGGCAGGCTATTACTAATAAGAAGAAGTATAAGAATAAGGGCAAGAGCCTAATTAATAACTAGTATAAATTAAATACTAATAGTACTATAATATATAGCCCTTAGAAGATATAGGAAGCTAAGGACTTTATAGCTTAATAACAGCTAAATAAAGAAGCTAAATAAGCTAAAAAGGAGGCTTAGAAATAAGCTAAGAAACTAGCTAATATATAGGAAACTATTATAAAGAAATAGCGTAAGCTAGAAAGGCTTAATTAGCGTATAGTTAAGCAAGAATAAGTTACTAAGGCTAAAGTAGAAGCAGAACGTATTAAATATAATAAAGTAGCAGATAGACAACTCTAATACTACCTTAATTAATTAGTTAAGGCTCTTAGAAGGTTAAAATAAGTAGAGTTAAAGCTACTACCTCTATAGCTAGTATTTAAAGAGCCTGCAAAGCTAGTAGGCAGCTTATAAGCTACCTTAGCTAAACTATTAAGAACACGATAACTAAGTAGGAAGGCAGTACTAAATCTTTAGTTTAGCAAGCTTAATATATAGCGATTATAATATAGTTTGAATTATAACAATCTATATAGTAATAGTTAAGAAACACCTCCTTAAACATTAGAGTAAATTATAGGTTTACGCGGGTCTGTAGGTTACGTAGGGCACACTTCTAGTGAGCTCGACGCAGGGTGAGTCTTCGTTGCGGCGCTGCCTCCGCGCTTGGCTGTAGCCTCTCCATTGCATCAACCTTACTCATCTGGAGGTCAACCGACAGCTCGTTTGGCTTCATCACGAAACTCGTATCGCTGTTCTTGGTACAACTCGTGCTGTACCAAGCATATGCAGTTGGATTGGAAGAGCTTGTCTTCCAGCTCATCATATAGCCCAGTTCATATGCAATCATTTACGTTCGATTCCAAAATCATACCGAAACAAACGAAGTGTACCCAGATGCGACATTGTCAAAGAAACGCGCGTAATGGCAGACCAACGGACATCAAGACAAGACTGCCCCGCCAGCTTATCACGGTGGTGCTGGCCTTAGTCGCTTCGCAACAATCCCGTGGTCAAGCGTAAGCTCGTCTGCGGATGTCTCCGAGCTAAAAGACCCTCCGGTTGCCAAAGATGAAGCCTCGGCATTGCTTCCAGCCTGGTTGACCGAGATCCTATCGGCAGACACTCTTAGTGCGGCAGAGTTCGCTTTGGAGATGAGGTCATCTCGCTGTTGCTGAGTCCAGTCCCTAGCATTACGAAACGCAGCGGCACCCTGGCGGAAGCCGTTTTCGTTGCCCGTCATTGCGTAGCTGTTCACTTGTGTCATGTAGTACTCCGTTCCTCCCGTTGTAGACTCTCTTGGATGGGTAGCATAAATCTTCAGCTGGCCGTCACAATAGCTAGCCGCCAATGTATATGCATTGCCATCATATGCCAATGTAGGCTTGCGATAGTTCTGAAGCTGAAGCATGCCACGGGCTCCTATAGCTCCATCGTACATAGCTTGGTTCTGGGCCACATCTGCCCTCCCCGACGCGCTTTTGCCCTCTAGAAAGAAATTCGGGGCTGCCGGAAGGCTTGCACGACTGGACGGAACGATATAGTCGGCAAGGTCATGGCGCACACGGCGATTGATTCGGGCTGGCTTGGCACCATAGTAGATGTCAGGCTTAGGAGTAGACAGGTCAGGGTCGAACTTCTTTAGACGAGTAAAAGGTACATCTCCAGCGCATTCCGACTCTTTGTCCTTCGATCCAGCGATGGTGGGGATCACATCTGACATTGCCTTAGACTCTGATTTCGCTCGACGATTGTCGCGCTTGAAGTGGGAGAAAGCGGTTGCGGAGAATCGAGACGGGGAAAGTGAGCCCCGCGTTTGAGCAAGTGCATATCGGATGGCTTCAATGTTACGAGGCTCCCGCTGCGAGTCGTCGTCGTCTTGTTCCTCGTATCCATCTGGGTACACGCCTTGATCAACCAGCTTCTGCTCGAACTCGCCGCTATATGGCGTTGTACTCTTGGTTTTGCCTGAAGCACTGCTCTTCGATAAGCCTGACGACCAGCCTCTTTTGCGGCTTTGCGAGCTGTGTTGCCTCATTGTGTAGACCTTTATGGCGGGGTTACGGTACTACTTCCGGTCAGCACATGCTCGATATGCAACTATTGTAGACACAGACTCACACCTCGAAGCGCACTCAAGTCAGGGCCACCACCACTCGCCAGCTGATTTAGGCGACGATGATCTGATCTCAGCAATCGTTCTCGGGTCCTGCCAGCTCTTCGTTGCTCTGAAACAGGTGCGAACACGTCCAGCTCGCACCTCCGATCGAACTCTTTCAGCGCTCGCCGTGTCAGACGCACTTTGGATAGTGTATCCCAAAAGCGTGGCGTGTACTCGTTCGTCTTGCGCCGTTTCGCGGTACGATCGTTCTCGACCTGCGCGCTGAGATGCTCTCGTTGTCGTTTCCGCTGTAGAGCAGGAGCGGCAGAAGGCATGAGAGCAAGGAAGTGCGCTGGTGCGAAGCGCAGACATGTTCTGCCGTCTGTCCATTCGTCCACGTCGCACAGAAGCCAAAACAGCTGCACCTCATGCAGGGTTGGCGGGGCGTGCCGACAGCGGCCTGAATGTACAGATGTATCAGGTGGCCGATTACGTAAATTCGCAAACTCACAAACTCGCGATTTGATAGTATTCGCAGCTTATTAGCACTCTACCCACCCTACTACAACTGCTTTTATATTCGCTATCTATTCTTTATTACTCGCCTTATACCTAATTTAGTATAGCCGGCGGATACGTAGACCTAGAGCCGCTACGTAGACCGATAACGGACTAGACGCTTGGATTAAATAGCCCTTAGTATATACGATAGGAAGTTTATAATCGCCTTAAGAACGAGTATAGTATTCGCTATATAGTACTAATACTTATAAGGCGCCTTACGAACTAAGGAGTTTCTAGAATTCCTAAGGCGCCTTATTCTAACTATAACCTCGACCTGCGAGTACGGATTATTAAGCTGTTCTATAACTACGTTATATTCGATAAAGAGATACTACGAATACTATACGTAGATACGGATCGGCTAGATAAATATTACTATCGACTCTTACTACGATAGCTTTAAGGACTACGCCGTAAGCTAGGCCTATTTAAAAGGACTGCGACTAAGAGGCTTCCTAAAGCGAATATCTAGGTTAATTAGGTACTTGCGGAGGTTTAGAATTATAGTAAGATAATAGACTACGAATATAGGATACTAGCTTAGTATATTCGTAGGACTATAGGCCTTATTAGGTAGTTAGCGCATGCTATACGCGATATTTATATATTCGCTAACCGCTTCTTAGTAACTATATCTATTAGCTTATATACCTTCGTAATCCTATACTATTCGAGTATTACTAGATTAATAAGTAGCGAATACCTATACGTTTATCGCGGCCTCGTATAGAAGGGCTAGACGATATATAGTTAATCGATGCCTTCTATAAGTTCGTATTCTTTATACTTAGCGTATATACCTATATTAACGTATATTCGCGGAGGATTATCTAGTAGTACTATAGAACCTACGTAAAGACTAAATTCTCTATATTCGTATAGTATCTTACTACTACGATCGCTACCGGCCGTATACCGCGAATCGTACGATCGGATAGTAGTATAGAAACGCCTATACTTGCGGATACGTACTTATAGTTCCGCGAATAGTAAGAAGGCTAGTACCTACCGTTTAGCGAATACTTCTAGTATACTACGAGTAAAGGTAATAATACTATCGAATACTAGTAGGGTAAAGGCGCTAAGGCAGCCTTTAATATATAGCGTAACTAGTTCTATAAACTTAAGTTCGTAGGCCTCTTTAAGGATTCGTAGAAGGTATACCGAATCGCCTTTCTCGCGATATATACGCCGATTATACGCGGTATAATCGCGAACTTCGTTAATATATAGAATGCCTATAGTATTCGTAGGTAATATACGGAGTTAGTAGCCTCTAGAATTCCTAATATTAACTACTACTATTCGGAATTAAAAGGTAGCGAGCCTTACGGACGGCTACTAGATATTCGCTACCTAATAATCTAGTAATAGACTACTAAGACTACTTAATACGGTATATATTCGCTGCTACCTCGGCGATAATATAGCTTCCCCTCTCTAGTAGAGCTAGGTATTATAGCTATTATAGCTATTATAGCGTATTCGCTACGAGCTAACGTATCCGCTAGTATCCGTAGACCTCGACTCGTATCTACTCGAAGCTACTCTCGAATAGTGCAATTAAGTACTCGTAGCTAGTAGATATTCGTACGTATTCGATAGTAGTAAGAATAGTAACTCGTTCGCTAACGACGGCCGCTACTTAAAGCTATATAGTTTAGCGTATATTTATCTTCGCGATTAAGTTAATAACTATCTACGATTAGGTTATAATTTAAGGGAGTTTCTACGCGCTAATAAATTATCCTTATAGCCGAGTAATCGTATTAGGGCTATATTCGCTACTACGAACGAGTAGTTATAACTGCTATAGGTACTATTATTTTATTACCGACTATAGAAAGCTATCGAGAACTATATCTATCTCTTACTATAAATTAGATCCCTATTATTATTATTCGTATACTACTAGTAAAATAGCTAATAATAATAATAGCTAGATACCCTTCTATCCTAAGACTAGTAATCCGTACTTAAGCGAATATAGGTTCTATCTATACTGCCGTACTAGACCTAATCCTTATTATTCTACGAATATAACTTAGGTTAGATCGGCCTTTCCGCTAGAGGCTAGTTTACTAAGTACGAATCTAGCCGTACTAGCTAGTTTAGCTACGAATCTAGTTAAACTAGCTAGTACGGCTACGAATTAGGCATTTAGCTTAGCTCCTTCCCCCTTAAATAATAGCGAACAAGCCTAGCTACTACCTATATCTAATACTACTAAAGGTTTCTATAATATACTAAAACGTATAAATAGCGAGAAATAGCTAAATAATAAGCCGAAGGCTCGTAAGATAAAGAATAGCAGATACTATCCGATTTATTATATAAAGCGTAAAGAGCAATCTGCTACTTAGGTAGCTACTAAGCGTATTTAGTCTAGTATAGCTAGCGGCTTAGCGAATATAGCTAATAAAGCTAAAGGCCGAGCTATACCTAAACGAAAGGTTCGCCTAAGTATAACGCTAAAGATCCTTAAGGCTAAGGATCGTCCTATTCGTAAGCGACTACTTAAAATACTAGCTATAGAGCGGAAGTTCGTAGAACTACGACAACTCGCTAGGTAGCTAGTTAAAGAGCTTACGAATATAATAAATTCGGAACTTTAGATCGAGCTATTCGATACGCTAACTACCTAGCTTTAGAGACTAGTTACTACGTATCCTACGTACGAATACTAGCTCTAGCAACCCTATTAAGAGGCGTATTTAGCCTATAGATTTAGCGAGGACAACTATTAGCCGATTAAACCTAGCTAATTTAGTATAAATAGCCGCGTAATTAATTATTAAGTTATAAGCTTTAATAAGATAAGGAATAACCTATAGTAGCTTTATACGAATATCGATATTACCTATATCGTTAATCGTTCTATAAAGCTAAATCTACTACTAGAAAAGCCTTTGTCGGAGCCTAATATAGTAGCGAATAGACTAGCGAACTAAGCGACCGTATCTAACTATATAATAGAAGAGGACTTAGAATAATAGCTACTAGATACTAGGTTCTATAACGATAACGATGCGCTAGCGAATATATAGCTAATAGTAGCCGCTAGCTTACCTAAGAAGAACGATATAGATACGCTAGCGAATATATAGCTAATAGTAGCCGCTAGCTTACCCGAGAAGAACGATATAGATACGCTAGCGAATATATAGCTAATAGTAGCCGCTAGCTTACCCGAGAAGAACGATATAGGTATACTAGCGAATACCTAGCTAATAATAACCGCTAGCTTAAGCTATAAACGAGTAGCGAGCTAGTAGATTGTTCGTTCGCTAACGCTAGGACTAAAGCTAGCGGATAAGGGCTTAAAGAATGCTCGATTCGTAGATTATACGTCTAATAGTATGCCTATTATAACTATTAGTAGCGACGATAATTCTATATTATCTTTTAAGAGTAATCTTCTAACTACGTAGCGAATATTCGACTATATATTCGTAGAAAAGAGAGCTCTTAAAGCTATAGCCGCTAATACGGACGAGGTAGCTTAGGACGTAGCGAATATAGTCTCGAAGAAAGTAGCTATATTAAAGGCTCTAGCGAACGCTCGATCGAAGGTTATAGTAGTAAAGACTAATCTAGCGGATAATACTATAATAGCCGCTAAACTACGAGTTAAGGTTTTTATAAAGCCTAATCTACTAGAAGTATACGAGGTCTCTAAGGCTACGGCGAATAGCAACTCTAAAGCTACGGCGAATAGCAACTCTAAGGCTACGGCGAATAGTAACTCTAAGGCTACGGCGAATAGCAACTCTAAGGCTACGGCGAATAGCAACTCTAAGGCTACGGCGAATAGTAACTCTAAGGCTACGGCGAATAGTAACTCTAAGGCTACGGCGAACGATACCTCGGAGGCTACGGCGAATATAAAACTACGACTAAGGCGGCGAATATAGGTGCCTAAGCTAGGAATATCTCTACGTTCGAGGACTAAGGAAGAACAATCGAAGAGCTAATAGGAGGTAGCGAATATAGTATAAATAGTAAGAGATAATACGGAGTATACGTAAATCGATTCTAATTATTCTAAGAGCTATCTATATAGGGCATTATACTATGAATAACGCTATTAAACCTTGCGAATATCTACTTATTACTATAGTAGAGTAGATAGCTATTCGTATTATAGAACCGGCTAGTAACGCTATAGTACGGACGCTCGAGAAACGCTAAACGCGCCTTAATCGCAACTAGGCTCCTTTTTATATTCGTAAGCTTAGCTTTATAGCTAGCGTATATATCCGTAGTATCCTCTATAGTAGTATCCTTATTATTAATTTCGATCGGCGTATTCGTAGTAGCGCTAGCGCTAGCGTTACCTATATTCTCGTTAGCGCCTTAATCCGTAGTCTCGTCTATTTACTTATTCTTAGGCTTAGCCTTTACGTCTCTCGCGTCGTAGCTACTTCTATTATAGCGCTAATAATATACGTACTAGTAATCGCTACGCGAAGCGAATATAGTATAAGGCTCGGTATTAGAATCGCGAATATACCTATTATAGACGTTTAGTACTCTTATTCCTACTTAAATTAGTAGGCGAACGCACTATAAACTCGTAGAATATAGATACCTTTATTAGTCTCTATTAAATAGCCGATAATATCGAACTTGCGTAGGTTAGCTTTAGCGCTTCGTTTAGTAGTCGGATCTATATACTTAGTTAGCGAATAAGTAGAAGGTACTACGATTATAGAGACGTACTTTAAGCGTCGCGAATAAAGCTACGCTAGGTAGCCTACGAATAGAACTAGAACTTCGTAGAATTAGTAGTAGTTAGACGGCAGAAGCGAGCTAGATTCGTAAGTAGTAGAGAGAGCGTTATAGTAGTAGCTACTAGTAAGTATAAGCGCTCGTATACGAATTAGTCTTAAGTATTCGTAGTAGGTAGAAAGGAGGACGCGCGATTGCGAAAGGTAGCGCTATAACCTATTAGTTAATATTCGCAAGCGGGTTTAAGCGACTTACTCTAGTATAGTACTCTTAGTAGTATTAATAGGCTTAAAGGAAGTTATTATATATAGTTCTAAGTAGCTAGAGGTGCTACGAATATAGAATAACTAGTAAGTAAGTAACTAAAGGCGAAGAAGAGGTATATCGAACCGCTACTATTATCGTAGCGGCGCGTATTATTAACTTAGTTAATAATAAGAAGCAGTAGACGGCTTTAGCGAACACTCTAGATAGCTATTATAAGGCATTACGCTATTATAGTTGCGACTATTAATAATAGAGTAACAATACTAGTGCGAATAAGTAAAGTTCGGAACATTGCGAATATACGTGATCAGCCACCTAATACATCTGTACATTCAGGCCGCTGCCTGCCGCGGGGCGTCAGCTGTCTTGGCAACGGCTGACTTCCATGCCGGTCCTCTTTTCGGACTTATCGAGATGCTTCACTTGAACATGGGCGACTTTCTCACAAAACTCCACGAGAGAAGGATAGCATCGAGGTACTCGCTGATCCGTAAGCTTGGTGAGGGCGGTTTTGGAGCTGTCTATCTTGGTACAAGTGTAGAACCTTCAAACGTGAACAGGGAACACTGACTTGCATAGGACGGGACTTTGAGACAGGACAAGAGGTTGCGCTGAAGTTGGAACATCGACTGCATGAACCTTCTATGCTTGCGGAAGAAGCAGAGCGATATGCTGCGTTCAGAGGCCTATCTGGGTTCCCTGAGATGTATTGGTATGGTCGGCAAGATGACTACAAGATCATGGCCTTTGAACTTCTCGGACCGAGCCTCGAGGATGTATTTGCCTTCTGCGACGGGACATTTTCGCTCAAGACTGTCATTATGATTGTGGATCAGCTCATCCCTCGACTGGAGGCCCTGCATCTGAGTGGACTTCTCCACTGCGACGTGAAGCCACAGAATTGCTTGCTTGGGACTGGCCTGCGTGGCAACATAGTGTACATAACAGACTTCGGGCTCTCTCGTGAGTACGATGCGCGTCCTGATGAGAGCGAAAGGGATAACAGTAGCCATCCTCGGCTTGTTGGGACTGCAAGATATGCGAGCATTCGGGCGCACCAGGGCGGATGTAAGGATCCCCTCCATGTCAAGCGTCATCCCACTGATATCACATAGCACAAACCCCAGCAGACGATCTCGAGTCCCTAGGGTACATCATGATCTACTTTCTCCGTGGTCACTTGCCCTGGCAAGGATTGAAAGCACATGAAAGGAGCGAAAAGGAGAGACTAATTATGGAGAAGAAGAAGGCATTGACCATAGAAGACTTATGTGAGGGACTACCCCGAGAGTTTGCGGAGTACTTGAGGTGCATCATGTCGGTACCACGGGGGCAGCCGCCGCAATATGCGAAATTGCGCGCACTCTTCCGCGCTCTTGCTAAGAAAGAGGGCATAGAGTTCGACAATGTCTTCGACTGGACGGTGCGCTCGTACTTGCAAGGTATCATACAGTAGATGCGATACTCTAGACCGCAGTACAAAAGATGATACGCTCTTCGCGTTTTATATTCTCGAGCTATCGTCGCACGCTTCGTCGTGGGCTGCAGATATCGGCTCTTGAGAATCCGCATCCTCCATTATCTCGTGGATCTTCTCCCGCAGGGTGCTCTTCTACCACTGTCGACAGTAATGATGGTGATGGCGGAACCCTTGCAGGTGAGTCCACAACTTCCTTGCAACTGGACAGATGGCCATGATCATGTGGCTGTTCCAGATCTTGTTTCGTCAAGCAACTCAGAGGGGAAAGTGACAGGATAGGTCAAATCCGTTTCAACCGACCAATTGTGCGGATGGATCGATAGGTCGCGTTCGCTTGAGCGTGCTGTGGCTGTTTTCGGATCGTTTGTGTCTCGCTGATACGACCCAGATCTCACAGTGACCGTCTGATTTACAGACCTCGCAAGAGCAGTCATCGTCGTACGACAGACAGAGGGATCAGCAAAGGTCAGAGATCTTACAAGTATCAACCAAGCAGTGCTCAACAACGAAATACAACACAATAATGCCGACGTTTCGACAGTATAGTTTACACGCTGTTCGGGGACTTCGACTTGCCAAAGCTCTGCCCAGGAGCACAATTGCTTGCCCTTGGACTGGCCTATGGAGCCCCGAGAGATGTCCACCCCACAAACGATCTCCGACCTGTTACAGCCACTGGCACAAGCATGCTTCCTGTCTTGTGCTGTGGTCGTGTTTTCGTGCGGGGTTCCGCTTAGATGTTGCGAGCGGCTTCACCACATACTTGGCCGGGAGTACAAAAGCTCGCTCACGCCGTCGACCTTCCTGTCGGACGCGAACGCTTCGCCTGTGCAGACTCCGAAGCCAAAGACGCCAGCGCTTGAGACCTGCTTCTACAAATTGAAATCGGCTATGTAGACTGTATAATCCTCGTCCTTAGTGAGTCATCGAATCGTCTATATCACAAAGCGCGCGGGATGTCACACGTCCGTGGACTTCTTCTAAGGGCAAGTTCTCTTCCTCCGGATCCGATCAACACCGCTGACATTAAGATATGTACGGCCATCAGGCTGTCTACTACCTCGGGCATCGGTCGAATATTTGAACATCTGGGCTCTACGCAAGCATACTCGACCTACGGTGGTCCGAGCATTATGCGTTACTCCGTTGTTACTGTAATGAAAGGGTTTTGCTTTCTGCTGGAAACCCCCGGACACTACATTCTGGCCCTACAGATCACCTACAATATCTCGTCTCAGCTTCGCCCTTTGGAGCTCCCTAGCTGTTACCTCTTTCTGTGACCTAGTTGGCTTTCGCTTACCAGCCGATCCAGCGTCGGCCACGTGCTCCTCCCAGAACAACTGCCCCAGGATGGCGTACTTCCAGAAGCCAGTATTCTTGCATTCTTCGTCAGTTGCTTCTTGAGTCTCCACACTTGCCTTTATTATGATTAGGCAAGGCGAAATGTGATCTAGTGATCCGGGAGTACGCAATTGGCAAAAGGCTACGTTCGTCAGCATTAATTTGAGATGTGCTGTAGGTATCATGCTTACCACAAGGAGGATCGACGTTGAGGTGTCCATGACTTCTACCAGCCTCAGCTACTGCTTTTCGCCCCATACAGTACTCGACGTAGACTTGCGGGCAGAATTGCTCTTCTGGCTGGTAGTGTTCGCCTCGTCGTCGTTAGCATCAGCACTACGAAGGTTGGGTCAATATATGCTTACATTGATGGTCGACCTTTAGGACATGCTCCTTGCAATATTCCACGATGCGCTGTATCTCTGAGGTCTGGCACATGACTGTTCCATCGCTAGCGAGCTCCTACGGTCCTCCTTCTTATACAGTCTGATACGATCATGCATGGCCATGCGACATTATACAATGACTTAAGCCGACATGGAGTGAAGGAACAGAAATTGGGGACCTTTAGTGGACTGCGAGGCGAAATTCGGCAATGTCATTCAGCTCATCGATGAGGCTCTCAAAGGAAGACTGCTCTAGAGCTAACGTGTTTGATAAGCTAGTCAATCAGACAAGCTAGTGAATCGGCCAAAATTGCAGGTAAATCGAGATTGTTCGAAATTCAATATCTCGACAATACAAAGAGATAGAGCCTTGCAATAAGATTTACGGTAGACGAAAGGACTCCTAGATATTAAATAATAGGACAAACGGGTAGCTCGTCTCCGTAGTTGTTTAGATATAGCAGTCCTACGACTTTTTTAAGGCTAATATCTAGTTTCTAGACGCTATAGTATTATAGCCGGTCCTAGACTCTAGTATGTTTGTAATCTATTGCTCTTAAAGCTATAATTACAATGCTAAGGCTATAAACCGTTATGTTATCGAGAAATCGCATTTTAAAAAGGCTCGATTTAGCTATAGTTTACTAGCCTATCTAATTTACTAGCTTATTAAACACGTTAGTAATATGCTAGTTACCGTAACAACTATATGCCTAGCTATAATAGCCTCCCTAGTTATAAAATAGGCTATATAACTAGATAACTAAGGACTATCTACTAATTAGGTAGTAACTCGATAAATTAATTTAAAAAGGCTAGGATCTTAATAGAATTTTATAAGGCTAGGATCTAGGATCTCGATACTTAATACTATAACTAATCCTAGTAGCTCTATACCCTACTCTAAACCCTAAGCTATAAGCTTCCTCGACTCTAAGCTAGAAGCTCGCCCTACTCTAAAGACTATAGTCTACGGAATACTCTATACTATCCGCTATACTTCGTCTACGTATATATAGGACTAGTAACTAAGACTATATAGTACTACGAACTATATATAAGACTTTTAGTAGTATCCGAGTAGTAATAAAAGTAGGAGATACGTACGAATCTTAGTTATACTAGTTATAAGCCGTTTATAGGGCAAAACGCTTAGTTATAGCTTAGTTACGCTATTTTACCTAGTTATAAATTTATAACTATAACTAAGGTATAATACTAGATAAATAACTTTAGAGTTAGAATATAGAGCCTTCTCGACGAGACTATTATTAGGATGTAGCTTAATTAATCTAGTAGTACCTCTAGTAAGGACTTGCGCGCCGCTTTCTACCTACGCGCCTATAACTTTACTACCGATAGCGTAGGGCACGTCGATAGAATCTAGGCTAACTAACGAAGAGGTAGAACTAGCCGACGATATTTTTAAGTAGATACTTCCTATAGCGAAGTATATCGGTCTATATAAACTAATAACCTTAAGGTAGAGAAAAGCTAGCGCTTGCGGCTAGTTGCTCCTAGGTCTACGAAATACTCTAGCGCTAGCGATTTAATACTAGTAAGTAGGGATTATAATTATCGCGAACGTATATATTTTCTTAGCTAGCGAAGTTCCGGATAACAGGATGCTACGTATAGCGTATATTCTATTTTAGAATATAGAAGGTCCCTACGGATTAAGCTTAGAGGATCCGTCGGACCGATATCCGCTCCTCGGACCCCCTTTTTAGAGTTTCAACGAACACCTTTCCGGCCACGACCCTACATATGAGATACAGCACTATCAAACACAACAACAGCCAGTAGAAAGTGGAGCATATTGGTGAAGTTTCCTAATATGCATTGCCATAAGAAGGCGATTCGTCTCACTAGCGTGAACCTGAGCGGAGGACAACCCTCAACCAACTTCCATATTTGAGTCTTCCATCCTTCTCCACTCAATCCTCATGGTGCTCCCACTGCATTCCATACTCGGCGAGATATTATCACTTTTCAACATCCACGATCCCGAGATATCAGCTCCGATATCTGGCTGCTCCCGCAACATCTATTTGCTGAGATTGCGAAGCGGACAAAGATGGACCTTAAGGGTTGCCAAAGACGAATTTGCAGCTTCGCTGGCAAATCGAAGCATACCGCTTATGAGGTACATCAAACAAGCGCAACCGACAATCCAGACTCCGACCGTCGTTCACTCTGCTGAGTGTTACGTACTGCTAGACTACATAGATGGGGCTCCCATCGGCCCATGGAACTCGCAAGTTTTGACCGATGAGAGGCGTCACCACTTGTTAGATGAGCTCGCAGTTTTCCTATGTAAACTCTGGACCTGTCCAGCACCAGTCACTGAATCCAGTAAGGCGCTTGACTTTTTCATGGTTGGCTGTGATTAACAATTCGAGTAGGCGTCTCAACGTCGGCAACAACGACATATCGAGACTGGCTCTTAGAAGAGGTGGATAAGGCAATCTGCCGTGCTTTGCGAAGCTTAGAATAGGGTGACCCTGTACACTTCCTCCGCCGCCGTGCTGCGATAGACGAGCTGCTCCCGCACCACGGAATTGGTGGTATGGCCATCAAGCATGGTGACATGAATGCCTTGAATGTGTTAGTGAACCATGATGGGCTCACTGGGTAAGCGTAGCATGACTCTTCTTTGTTGGTACCTTTTGCTAATGTGACAAAGAGTCATCGATTGGGACACGGCCTCATTCGTACCCACTCCGGCAGCTGTGCATTATCCCCTTTTCGTGGCAAATATTCCAGGGTTTTGCAATGACACCGTTCCTGAGGACATGAACTTTGCAGACGACCGTATGTATCTGGTGAGTGCTATTCGGAAACTCTCCAGGGGGGCTGGCAGACTTGCAGACCTGCTAGCTAGCTCTTGGGAACGACAGTTCTTCGAATTATCTCTACGCAACAAGCGTATCAATGAGGAGTACATCAGACTAAGATTTGATGGCGTGGAATATGACGAGAAGGCTCTAGGTGATCAGCTAGATGGATTTGTCTCTGCCAACAAGGAAGCGGGGAATAGTCCTGCCTTCATAAAGCTAAGGAGGCAGCTTTCCTTTGTCTCGAATATTTCGATAGGTTGATACTGCACCCCGAACCATTCTTGTATAAGTGTACCCTGCGAGCACTATCATAGGAACTGAGTGTCGCCTCTTTTGCTCCACGAACCTCTCAAGCCAAGGTAAGGTGCGTCTTGCAAACGCTGGTCGGCTTTACGACGATGACTGGACGCCTCACAGATGTAAAGGACGGTTGATCAATGCGGGACCGCTGAATCCTAGTACTGTGGAGAAAGCCGAGTTTCCGCAGGCGACATACTAGGCGGCATGCCATGCAACGGCCTACTGTGTGCATTGTTCCCTGTTCCAATAATAAGGAGGCGCGGACAGATTGAAGCGAGATGTGGACTATCCGCGATGACTTAGTGCCGAGAGGAGAACTGCCCTCACCCATATAAGGCTGACAGTCAACCGTAGCTTTTGAGCTTGTACTATTGGAACAATCTATCGAGGGAAAAGCACCATGGCAGTTCTCACTTCTTCCGCAATTCCGTCTGGCATAGGCCTAACGAATGCCTCATACGACGCTTCCGTCTTCGAGTCCATTCCTTCTCTCGAGGTCGCCCATGCCTCTGTTACTTCCAACTCGCACTTCGAGGCCTTTCTGTCCGAATTTGCTGCGATAGCTGCCGCATCGGCGCAGAATGATGTATTCGGCGCCACTCTTGTTCATCGTCACACACGCCTCGACCAAGGGAAGAGGATGCTGGACCTGAAACAAACTCTCCAGCCCGTTCCTATGGCCGATTCAGCACAAGACTTGCATGGGTGCCCGATCAGACCTAAATCGTACGCCTTGATCGAAGGAGTTTGGAAGCCTTACGAGTATGAGCTTGGCAAGCCTAGGCGTGTTGAAGACTCTCAGGTCCACTTCTTCGATCGCATCAAGCAACGAATTGTGGATCTCGATATGGAAAACATTGGACTTCGTCGTTACTCGCCGACCGATCCGGAGGAGCTCGAGATAACCGACAGGGAAGGCATCAGTATCAAGGTCCCCTTGGATCTGGCAAGTTGTCAATGTTAACAGCGACGAAAGAGCTTGTCACTGACCGTGCATTCAGATCCAGGACAACGAAAGGTTTGGCAACAAGACAACTTTCTGGGCATATCCATCGGGTGAGCCCAGAAATTATCGTTGCTCCTGCCGTGACACTGGATCAAGCACCGACCCGAACCATAATCACATTAATGGTTAGAACAAGAGCAGCAAGAGAGGCGAGACAGTTTGGGTAGATGCGGTCTGGAGTATAGCTCTACTGAAACCAGAGCTCCGCCACAGTGCCAAGTCAGGAGGCTGAAAGGTCGATGGAGAAGGCTGCTAGAAGCTCTAAATACAGGCATAAGAAGGGAGATTCTTCTGACCTCATGATGTTGTTCCCTCGATGGACTTCTTCACAATACTCCTAATGTGCCATTCCACATACCCAATACCCGCCTCACAGATGAGTGGCCTGTTGCCTAGCAGGATTCCATCTCGATTCTGCTCGAGATTCATCCATGTCGATGCAGATACCGTGCAGGATCACGCTATCTGACTCCTCGTACGATAGCGAACCACGCCACCGTCACGAGTATCTGTCTGAAGGGACGCTATCAAGAGCAGACGCGTATTGGTCCTACCTCCCTTGTACGTCCGCATGAATCGCCTCGCAGAGCAGCCGCTCGAAGTCGCCGAGGGACCACTTTCATTCGTCTAATTAGTGATTGTTATCCCAAACGTAGATCATTGCGTCCTATCGTCCTTTTTCCCGCTTCCACTAATGTAGATAATTGATGCCGAAGCCAATGATGCCATCGGAACATGTCATATTGGTTTGTATCCTCAACGGCCGCACTGAATCGCTACCGTTAAGTATTTTGGGCATCAGATCCACTGCATTCTCGTGTCTTGCATGAGAGAGCTCTGTATTCTGCAAGCAATTGTAGAGGTGAGCTGCTGCACACGGCTCCAGCATTGTCCACAGAAGCCATGTAGAATCGGTGCGCTACAACAACATATTTGACCATGAATCAGCACAGACGGCGCGCCAAACTCGTTCGTTAACGTGCATCGCTCTCTGTGTTGGTCGGTTATAAGCATTTTCGTAGACCGCTTTGGACAGTGTAGGATCAAGACATCGTTGGAGGCCAGGGCTGGACACGTCGCTGAATGGCGGGATCAAATGTGTTGAGACTGCCGTGCTTATATGTCATGTTCTTTCAACTGGACAAAGTTTCCACGCTCGCCAGTCCACCATGTGATATGGCTTCCAAGGTGTAGAGGTAAGGTGCGCTGGTCGGGGAACTCGTCGAGATCCGACACAATGCAGACATTGCACCGACCGTTCCGCCACAGATTCACGAGATACCATCCTCTCAAGTCGCAGCGCTTGTTGCATGGTGCTCCCGACTCTTTCCACTGGCACGTATTCCACTACACACTCGATAGCTGTCTTCGACGTTCTCCCAAACATCTAATGATCGCAGTCAACCGTCAACCAGCAATTAATTGATCAATCGATTGATCAATTCCAACCTAACCTGGCACTGTAATTAGTTGCAATCATGTGCCGGAACAAGTAAATAGTTGTAACCGAGTCGTGTAATTAATTAAACGGAGGCTTAGCAACGTAGCTGAGTAAATAAATAGTTCGTAGAAGGCCTCTAGCCCCCTCTTCTGCATTATTAGTCTCTTATGCGTCTGCCGTCCGCAGGGGCCGCTATATAAAGTAAGAATCCTTAGGGGTAGGTTGTTAGACGATGCAGGGTGCCGGGTCGTTGCAGAGGCGCTCGCTTAGTAAGTAAAGGTACGGCCTAAATATATAATCGTTAGTGAACTTCCTAATTCGGCATCAAAATCAGTTTAGTTAGCTAATCAAAACCTAGGTTTTTCATACTCTTTTTGCCTGTAAAGAACCATAGTTTTGCTTACTCATAATCAATCCGGCTTAATCGATTAATTGAAATGACCTCTGGTTGCAATTACTTGCCTTGGCAACTCAATCAAGGCCTTTGATTGATTGCAATCGGTTGACTGCGATCATTGCAAACATCAACTTCGGCCTGTAGGACGATCGAGTCTCGGAAGACAGACACATATGGATTAGGAAGGATACTCGGGACATCGTTAGGCGAGGACGTTGTTTTGAGCAGCCATTCGTCTACAGCTACTACGTCCGCGTTTGAAGCTTCGAGTGCGATATTTGCATTTGTTGACATATCAAGCCTCTTGTTGAGATAGAGGGCGTGAAGCCGACCGGGTGTCTCCAGGATCTGCTCGATATAATGATCCGCACGATGGTCGGTCGGGATGGATGGGGCGAGGTCAATCAAACGGCCTCGGAATGTAGAGAACTATGAACTTTTAGCATGAGCACATGAAACGTGCAGATAGGAAGGCGTACCAACAGACAAGCCGATCAGTAGCCAAGCCACGTGCGGCGCAATCGTACCCGCGCCTCAGTGATATATTCGTCTGGGCTCAGTCTGGCGTGTCTTAACACTGGTGGAGGATGAAGTGTGGTCATCCGCTCGTAAAAGCGCTCGTCTTGTATGCTGTCTCCGCTGTGCAGATGGAGATCTACTACAGAGCCTTCCATAAAGGCTACAGTAATACCGGACATCTTGGACGGAATACGTCGTTGCATCATCCTTGGACTTGTCTCAGCCGGCTTTTTGGAACTGCGTGCTTCAGAGAACCATACAAGATCCTTTCCCGATGGGACAGTATCGAACAACGGCGCAAAGCCTTCCTTGGGCCGTACATCTCGAAGTCGAGCCCCTTCGTAGTAACAAACGAATGGCATTGCCGCAGAGATGGCCGATCTAGGTATAGTCCTAACCCAAACCCCGACACCGAGTTCTAGTTTGGCTTGAGGGAACATTGTTACCGACCGATACCCGCTTATATCTAGGGTGAATATCAAGTGCGTCCAATCGGTCTCGTTTCCCACAGAGGTGATGTCGAACCATGCAGACGTAGCAACGTCAACTGACTTCTATCTGGCTACCAGGTCGCATTCTGGCGGTTCGACAACGACGGCAAAGTCCTAAAATACCACGCATGGATTCCCAACCTCCAAGCCTGGACCAACGCGGCGAATGGAACTGATTTCGGCAACCAATTACTCCAGAACGTCACGGTGTCGCAACTGCTGTGTCCCAACATTCAGAAAATGTGCACGAGAGCCAACCAGCAGTATGCGACCACCGAGGACTGCGTGAAACAGCTGTCTGCGATTCTCTATTTCTGCCCAGGCGTTCTCAAGCACCGTCACCTGCTGCTTCAGCGATGAAGATCCTTACTCTTCTTCCGATCCAAACGCCTATTGACCGCCCCCAAAACAACCTTTAAAATCCCCTCGCCATTCAATTGCGTCCCTTCAGCGCCGGTAAAAGGCACAGTATCCACCATATCGCGCAAATCATCATCACCAGCAATCTCCGCCAACTCATCATCAAGCTGCTTCAAATGCCGCTTCGCCTCTTCATCACGTCCAACCTGGAAAAACTGCACTCCAATTTGCCACGCCGGAGCATCAAGTCCATCAAGCTTCTTCGCAGCCGCAATCAACGGGCTCTCCACATCATCGCTCGGCTCCCCATCCGTGATACAAATAATATTGATCGGCTTCACTGTCTCCGGACTCGCCTCGTATCTGCGCAAATAAGGTCGCAAAATGCTATTCAGCCGCTGGCCCGTTGGTGTTCCGCTCCCGGGTCGAACGGTCTGGAAGATCTCGCGCACGGTCGCTGCGTGGGTGACGTTGTGGTGGAAAGCGGAATCCTGGGCGTTGAGGAAGTAGATGTCGATGCCGTCTTGGTCGTGGGCGGTGCAGATTGGAGTGATGGTTTCGAGGGCTTCGCCGGTTTCTCGCCAGCGGCTGCCGGCCATGGAGCCGGAGTCGTCGATGAGGAAGATTGTGTCGAAGGTTGTTAGGAAGACGTAGGGGTCGTCTGCGTGTTGGTCTGGCGGTACGGACACTGTGATGGTGGGTGCTGCGTTGGGAGCGGGAGAGTATGCTGGTGGTGCATCGCCGCTGGTTGTGAATGGGCTGTTGCTCCGTTGTGCTGATGGCATGTGGTCAGTTTGGTTGCCCGTGGAAAGCGCAGCTTTGTGACCTACTTGGTCTTCTCGTGGAAGGAGTGTTATTTTGTTGTGGATGGATGTCACTATCTCGTTTGCTGCTAGTAGTGTTGGCGCCTTTGCGGCTGAGCTTGTGTTTGATAGAAGACAACATGGTGGTTTGCGTGCGGAGTGAAGAGTTAATTCGACGATGTTGAAGAGCGGGAACAGAGTAAGCGTCGATTGCTGCCATTATATTTGCTTGAACAATGAAAGGAAAGAGTGGGTCTGTCCACAGTCACTCCGCTCATCTGTCTGCACTGAGGGTGAGTGGATGTAACTTCATGTAGTCGACCGCATTTCTTACATCTTCTTTGCTACTCAATCTTGCACTGCCTATGTTGTGGCATTGATTGGGGGCGAAGCCTATGGTGTTCCCCTCAACATCATCAGCCTTCCACTGCAGCGCCTGCGATTGTTGCATGTGAGGTGGATGCGAGAAGTAGCGAGTACAACGATCTGATAAGCCTCAGGTGTGGGGTTTTGCGCAGCACAGCTCAGCCTCACCGCAGGGAAGCAGTTGCACAGCCTCGTTTGCAGTACAGTGGCAAATTCAACAACAGACAGTGGCGTGAGACAAGACCATTCATTTCCAGTCCCTCTCGGTCGCAGTGAACATCGCTCGCACCTGTGCATGCAGCTCTACGTGGGACAGGCCTCTTGAGCGATATGCCTGACTCCGCCAAATCAAAGGCCTTTTCTGGTCCATCCAAGCATGTTCATGGCGGCTAGCAGTCCAACACTCCGCACAAACTCCCACATGGTGCAGTGCATCAACCACCATGTCTAACATTGTGATCAAACGGCCTCTGATACCGCAGTGACTATGATTGCGATCGATTTGGTATTCCGGAACGTGACGCAGAGAGTCGATGAGCGTGAAGATGTCACCGGTATATGGCTCGGGCGCATCTGCGGCGTCATACAGCAAGCCCTTGATTTGCAGTGTTCCAGAACGCGAGAGAAATCGTACCATCTCTCCGAGCTGAAAGCTGTCGCATGCTGCCGACGAGTCGTAGCCAAGACGACACTGGCGCTCGCGAGACATGTACTGTCCCACGAATTGCGCAGCAGAGGATTGCACCATATCCAGAACATATTCTCGTCGCGTCAACAGCTCTTCTTCGAGGCCGTGGGGAAGATTCCACCACATGACCTCGTTCTCTTCAGCCTTTGTCTCTGTCCAACTCTTTGAGCCACTCGTGATGAGTCGTGCGGAATATCTGTCCAACCATGGGGCATGATCGAGTAGTAACCCAACAAGGATTCGCTGCCGAACTCGTTCTTCGCTCAGATTTGATTCTGCCTTTGAAGTAGTCTTGCCCTCAACCGCCCGGATCAGCTTCTTGCGTGATGAATATGCCTGCACAGTATCGAGTGCATCGAACCGATCGGCAACGATGGCAATATTGGCCAGGTTTGCCGTAGGAAGCGACGTAGTCGTGTCTTTGGCATGGAGAATGAGGAGAAAATCCGTGCAAAGGGCTTCGATTGATTTGACAGCAGAAATGCGGCCGATATCCTCGATTGCGATCACTGGCAACTCGACCGACGGCGTTTGGTCGAGCGTTGAATACTGGTCTCGCAGGAGGGCGTGTTGTTGCTCAATCCTTGCGCTCTCGCCGAAGCGGCCGTCCAACAAGCGTTCAAAGTATCTGGACGTGCTGTTCAGAGCTGCGGCGGAGACGCGGTACTTCTGTCCCAGCGTAGCAACTGCCGTCTTGTGCTCAATATGCAAAACAATGTCACCCTTTGCATCTATTTCAATGATACCATGAGCATCTATATGTGGTTTGTCGACACTCTTGTCCTCCTCCACGATCGAGCTCTTGTCATTTGGAACCTCAGCCTGCGCCACTTCGGTGCCTGTTGCGGTGTGGATATCAGTCCTTTCGTCTTTCCTGACGACCGGTAACGGTTTCGTTCTTTTCGATTTCGCTGAGGCGGGCGAGCGATTTGGGCCAGTGGTTTTGCGTTCACTGCCGCCTCGGCGAGCGGTTGCATACTGTGCCATTGGTGGATGAGGGAGCCTGCTACGAGGCGCTCATGGACTGAGTCAGGGATAAGGCCAGAACATTTTGTCGTCGATTGATCAGATACAGTTGCATGTGAATGAGACCATGACGACAAAGCAGGAGAGTGAATCGACATGGACTAGAGATGGGAGGAAATGGCTGACCAATCACAGCTGCCCATCTTGGGTCCACTCAGCAGGAGAGGGCATTTGCGCGCATTTCTCACAACACAACACCATAAACTCGTCTTCGTTCGTGATTTACATGCACTGATACTCGAATACCTTTGTACACTGCTTCACTTTTCTCTGCACCACCTCCTCATGCCAAGATCTCCTGGCCATGAAACTTGGTGACGACTGTCGTCTTCTCATCTGCGTCGTGGTCTTCGCTTGCGTGATCGCTATGCAGCTCTGAAGTCTGACTGAGTGGCTTGGATGGCATCAATGGCCAATGCCCCCGTTTCTCATAGAAGCTGAGCGTAAAGAAAGCGACGATGACCGCCAGCCAGTACAGGTTGTACGCCAGGACAGATCCATAGGTTGCCGAGTTCGTCCAGCCCAGAATGGCGTTGAATATGCCCCAACCGCCTCCGCCATTCATCTCCGGATTGCAGCAGTTGACATGCCAGACACTCTTGCGAATATCGTACGAGCCTGGGCCGGAGCCAGTCTCTGCCGCGTCTCCTCCAGTCACCTGGGTCCAGGCGTGCATTTCAAAACTCCACACTGCCTTGGAAAAGAGCCCTGCCGCAACAAGGTAGAGAAAGCAGGTGGAGATGATCAAGAAGAGCTGGAGTTTAGCGGTGTTGCCGACCCTGCGCGAGTTGAGCTGGAGGCAACTTTGTATGAGGTCAGACAGTACTTACTTGTAGATCAGATAACCGATCACGCAGCCCACCAGCAGTCCACAGACCACAGCAAGCGGGAATGATGACGCGGGAAGACCAAGGCCTACGCCGCCGATGAAGACGACCGCTTCCAGGCCCTCACGGAGCACTGTAATGAATGGCAGCAGGAACAAGGCATACTTCTCGCACCATATTTTGAAGCGAGACGTCATGCCGAGTCCTTGGTTGCCGTGGTGCTTTTCGAGAGCTTGCGCGATCTTGACCCTCCACTTGTCCTGAAGCTTGGATACACGCAGGAGTCCGATGCCCATCACAGTAATGATGATGGACGCAATGAGCCCGAATACGCCCTCCCAGAGGTCTTCGGCCTTGCTGAAGTAGTCCTTGTTGAGGCCATAAAACACACCAACAAACGCCCCGCCAATGATCAGGCAGATCAGAAGACCTGCGCCTATGCCGAGCCATACTTGTCGCAAGAGTCTGTTGTACACGACATGGTCGCTCCCGGGGCCTCCGATACTCTGCTTGAGGAAAGCAAGCAGAATGGAGACGATGATGGTGCATTCCAAGCATTCTCGGAAGCAAATGAAGAACACTGCGAGCAGAAGTGTCAGCGGCCAGTACCAGCTGCTGCGAGGCCGATGAGGCTTACCTGGGACCGCGAATACGTTGACCATGCTGGGCGCGCTGGTGCTCGAACTTGCAGACTCGGCAGTGGGGTACAAGACAATGATCAGATAAATGCGATCAAGCTTTATCTAATCTTGCCTTCCGAGACATCAGCTGCACGAAGGTGACGGGGAAGCTTTGTGGTGGGCAATACGAACAAGAGCCGATTTCGGACGCGGTGGACGTGAAGGAGTCGGAGTGGTGTGATGGGATGCGCCCATGGTTTGTTTGTGAGCTCTTGCACTGAGAGTGAGACTCGGGCCGAGCATGGATGCGGGCAGGGTCTATCGCCCGGCGGCGCCTTCCCCATTCACGCAAGCTGCTGGGTGCGAGATGCCATTCTGCGCAACCTTGTGACGTGTGCAGTGTCTCTCTTTCCCTCCAGTCTCCCAGGTCAACCCGCGGCCGGCGCTGCGGAAGCACCTCTCACGTGACCCACCGTGGGCTCAAAGTCGACATCAACCATCTGATAAGCGGACGGCGCTAGTCGAATAAGCTCTGCCAATCCTGCAGCGAAGCTCAAGCCACATCTGCTCGATCCCACGCTCATCTTTTCGTGTCTTGCCCGAGCGCCGGTCGGGCTGAGCTGCAGTAACGCAGCAGGAGTGAGACGAGGGCTGGTGTCGATTGCTGCTACTGCCGGAGCAGACACGGCGAGTCACGGCGCTGATTGCACCTCGACTCTGCCATTTCCAGTGGGAACGCCACTAGACGTGGGCGCGAGCGGCGTGACTTCGTCGCTTCTCTTCGCCTGCTGTCGACAAGTCCGAAGTACGGTGTCTGGTACTCGCGCGAACACGGCCTGCCCCGCTCATCAGATGCTTGATCCTGCGTGGCTGCCGCTCTTATCAATCACATCTAATCTCTCTTCTTGCGACGTCAGCGTCTGTCCACTTTGCTCTCACACGATGGCTCTCCGCAGGCTGTTGGCGAGCTTACTGCCGCTGGCCATTCGGGTCGGCGCAGAGACGAGAACATTTGACTGGAACATTACCTGGGTGACGCGCAATCCAGACGGCTTGCACAGTCGACCGGTCATCGGCATCAACAACGAATGGCCACTTCCGACTCTCAACGTCACCAAAGGTGACAGAGTGGTTGTCAACATGCACAATCAGGTGAGCAATGTCCTTTATACGTCGACTGCCACGTAACTGAATCGAATCCCAGCTCGGCAATCAAAGCACAAGTATACACTTCCACGGCCTGTTCCAGAATGGGACCAACCAGATGGATGGTCCGGTGGGTGTCACTCAATGCGACGTCCCACCAGGCTCTTCTTTCACCTACAATTTCACAATCCAGCAGCCAGGCACATACTGGTATCACTCGCATAGCAGAGGACAGTACCCAGATGGATTGCGGGGCCAATTTGTGGTCCACGATCCCGAAAGCCCCTACCTAGGACAATACGATGAAGAAGTTGCTCTCTCAGTCTCAGATTGGTACCATGATCAAATGCCTGGACTGCTGAAGGGGTTCATCAGCGTGGAGAATCCGACTGGCGCTGAGCCAGTGCCGAAGTCTGCATTGATGAACGATACTCAAAACCTCACCATCTCAGTCGAACCAAGCAAGACATATTTCTTCCGACTCGCCAACATTGGCGCATTTGCCAGTCAATACTTTTGGATCGAGGGCCACACTATGAAGATCATCGAGGTCGATGGAGTGTGGACCGAGCCTGCAGATGCTGAGATGATCTAGTAAGTGCAGATGCTTGTCAAGCACAATCTGTGGCTCCGCATTATACATCTAGGACGCGATGAGCGTTGTGTCGTTCCCCAAAGTCTATATTCTGACAGTCTCCGCCTACAGCATTACTGCAGCGCAGCGCTATGGATTCCTCGTCACGGCCAAAAATGATGCCAGCGCCGGAAACTTCCCTATCGTTGCCTCGATGGATACAGATCTGTTCGATACCGTTCCGCCAGGCTTGCCGACCAATGTCACGAGCTGGCTCGTCTACGACGGGTCTCAATCAAAGCCGGAACCCGCGTTACTAGACAGTTGGGATGCTCAGTTCGACGACATCACTCTGGTACCGCAGGATCAAGTCGAAATTCTTGACACAGTCGACTACTCCTTCAATCTCGACCTTTCGATGAACAACCTGGGCAACGGGGCAAATTACGCTTTCTTCAACGGCATCACCTATGTGCGTCCAAAGGTTCCGACGCTTTATACTGCGCTGAGTACTGGAGAATTCGCAAACAACGTAACCGTGTATGGACGCGACACGAACGCGTACATACTCAACAAGAATGACGTGATTGAAATCATCCTCAACAACGACGATACAGGCAAGCATCCATTCCATCTACACGGACACAACTTCCAAGTGCTTTGGCGCAGTCCTGATGATTTTGGCAATTTCGATCCCAACAATCATACCGAATACCCTGCGCGTCCTATGCGTCGTGACACCTTCTGGGTCAGACCGCAGGGGAACTTTGTGATCAGATTCAGAGCAGATAATCCAGGGATTTGGCTGTTCCATTGCCATTTGGGTGAGTAATGTGTGTTGCGAAACGATGCTGCGTCCTGGGTAAGCTGACGATCAGCAGAATGGCATCTGACCAGCGGTTTGGTGGCAACAATGGTGGAAGCACCTCTTACTCTCCAAGAGACTTTAACGATACCCCAAAACCACTACGATGCTTGTTCCGCAGCAGCCCCACCTGTACCAATCGCAGGCAACGCAGCCGGCAACACGAAAGACGCACTCGATCTCACCGGTCAAAACCTGAGCATTGCACCATTGCCGTCAGGCTTCACAACTCGAGGAATTGTGGCGCTTGTGTTCAGCTGCATTGCCGCCTTCCTTGGCATGGCAGCAATTGCCTGGTAAGTCGCTCCACATCTTTGACAGATCGTCTGTGATCGACTTTGCAGTAGCAGAGCAGATCACTCGAGACGACAGCCCGACAGAACGGCTAGCTGACTGATCATGTCGTTTCAGGTACGGCGCGGCACCTCTTTCCGCGAGGGAGATGGCCCAAACGAGACAGTTTGTGACCAAAGTAGGCGGTAGTACGACGTAATGAGATGTGATCTGATGCATCAGACAATGCAATGTGAATGTAGAAGTCCGACCTGGAGCAAACCTCATCAGCAAAGGCCGTTCTGGCCACACGATCGGTTTCAAGATCGACTCGCCTCGCCTCGCCTGCTGAGACGGCTCTAGTGCTGCCGCTCCCCGTTCTGCGTCTGTCTGTTCTCGACAAGATCGCATATAGCTGACACAGTGGCACAGAGATCTGTCGGGACGAACAGATCTGTGTAGCGTTGCGTCTGGGCATCTGTAATGTGATGCAGAGGACAAATCTTCGCACCAGGTGACGATCCCCACCTCCTTGCTCTGCCAACGCACTGTCGGTGAAATGCGTCGAGTCGGACGGAATGATGCAGTCTTGCAGGTGCTACTGTTCGACGGAAGAGCGACCGGTCATGCAGTGCTGCCGTACGACCATGGGGCCCATCGAAAAGAGACCCCGCCTACCCGATATTGTGGCCGTGGTGGGTTTGCAGGGAGCCCGTCTGGTGATCCGGCGAGACTCCAGCGTATGTGATTCGCTGGAACGCGTTTAAGCATTGGCTGCCGTCGCGTCGGCGCCGCCCAGTCGCTGCAGCACGACCAGCGGCTGCGCCAGGGTCGGGCGTTTTCTGAAGACGGACAGCACCGATGCGGCGTTGTTGGGCTGGAACAGGAAGTTTGAGGTGGCGGCGTGGTTGGCCAGCGGGGCAGCAGAGCGGAAGCAGCAGCAGCAGCCGGGAGTACAGGCACAGGCGGTGCGGAGAGCTGGCGGGCGGGCAGGCGCAGGTGCACGAGTGCGAGATAGATAGCATTGTGCCTGCACATTTGTATCATTTGACCACGCGACTTCTAGACCGAGCCGCTCTGCTCCTGCTGCTCCTGCTGCTCCTGCTGCTCCTGCTGCTGCCGCTGCTCCTGCTGCTTGGCCTGTCCCGCTCGTCGGACGTGCATGCTGGCGACTGACCGACGCCGTGGGAGGAGCTACTAGTGTCGGGCGGGCGACGGTGAGCACGTCGAAAACAACACCGCGAAACCTCGCCAACACCAACCACGCCCTCGGCCTCGCCTCCCCCGTCCATCCTCTGCCAACTCGCCTACTCGCCTACTTGACCTGCTCCTGCTCCTGCTGCTCCTCCTCCTCCTGCTGCTGCTGCTGCTGCTGCTGCTGCTGCTGTTCGTCCTCTCCTCTGCACGGCTTCACCAGTACGAAAGCGTATTCCACCCCAGCGCCATGGCTCGCCATCCAACCCTTAGCCAGACCTACGCTGAGCGCTCCGAAGACCCCATCCTCCCGCCGCTCGCCGCGTACCTCCTCCGCCTCATCCACATCAAGCGGACCAACCTATGCGTGTCCGCCGATGTCACCACCACGAATGAGCTGCTACGCATCGCCGAAGAGGTGGGAGACCACATTTGCATTCTCAAGACACACGCCGACATCATCAGCGACTTTGGCGAAAAGACCATCCGGGGCTTGAACGAGATCTCCCGGCGGAAGAAGTTCTTGGTGTTCGAAGACCGGAAGTTCATGGACATCGGCAACACCGTGCAGCTGCAATACACCAGTGGGCCGCTGTCCATTGTGCGGTGGGCACCCATAGTGAACGCAACGATTCATTCCGGCGCGGCCATCATACCTGCATTGGCAGAGGCAGCACAAAAGGCCATCAACTCACACAACACCTCCGTTTCAACAGACATTCGAGCCTCGCCCAAAGTGACCCCAGCTCAGGACTTTGGAGAAAGTGAAGATGAGGAAGAGGACCATTGGCAAGACATGAACGGCGCACATTCTGCAGACGAATACGAGGAAGACCCCGCCGATAGGATGAGGAAGCAGTCTGTCGTTTCAGTCAGCACGACCATTAGCATGAAATCCGAAGCAATCAGTCCGCAGCCTTCCATGCGGCCTTCTATTTCACGCGTTGAATCAAGCGATGGGCAAGACGAAGGAGACAACCCCGAAGCTCTCGCCCAACTCGCACCACCTCCATACCTGCGTTCCTTGCTCCTGCTGGCTCAGATGAGCAGTGCGAACAACTACTTCACCCCCGAATACACGGCCGACTGCGTTAAGCATGCGAGAGAGAACCGAGAATTCGTCATGGGATTCATTGCCCAGCAATCACTAAACTTAGCTCCCCATGACAACTTCATTACCATGACTCCGGGTGTGCAACTGCAAGCAGGAGGCGACGGAAAGGGCCAGCAATACAACACTCCCGAGAAAGTCATCGGCCAAGCAGGGACGGATGTGATCATTGTCGGGCGCGGCATCATCGGAGCTCCACCAGGCGAGCGCGCCAAGGTTGCGCTAGAGTACCGATCTCAAGGCTGGGAAGCATACAAGCAACGTGTAAAATCGTTGCGAGCGCAAAGATAATAACCCCATCGATGACTCAATCGTGGCAAATGTATTGAAAAAAGGACCACGGTCTTTCTTCGGCTTGCAGATGCCATTCTGTAGCAGCAGCATAGCGCAGGTGTTGGTCTGGCAATAGGGAGTTCAGCATAATGAAGCGTGAGCCTGTGCGTGATTGCAGTGAGAGGTTCTAGCACTTGCCTGAGCATGTCGTGCGGTTGCCTGTCATGCATGCATGGTATGAAAAGGGAAAGGAAAGAGTGATGGAGCAGAAGGGACAGGACTCAAAGATCATTGATAATGATGTTTTTCTATGTCCAATGGATGACGCGACGGCTATGGATATGGAATTGGAATTGGAATTGGAATTGGAATTGGAATTGGAATTGGAATCGCAATGAGGCAATATGGACCAAACCGCACCCCATCGTGAATGAGAATATGAGAAGGAGAGAGAAATATATTTGTTGCAGTGAACGATCGAACGCTATTCTATAGCTTCCTTTTTCTTACAGAGGAAAATTTGGGCTGTTCGTCGGTTAGGAGCGGGAATGTGTATTTGCTAGCATTTTTGATCCTCGGTGCTTAGTTATTTACAATGCTGAAGGCACGGACTTTTATTGTTCTTCTGCGACAAGTTTGCGTTGTTTTCCGGAGCAAATGTTTGTCGTGAATGCTCCTGAGACCTATTCGACTTCATCGGGCTGGTCCACCTGTCCGCGGCTGAACAATCACAAAAGGCGAATTTGACTTGGTTCGTTGCCAGTAGCATCCATAGCGCCATGTCTCTTCGTCAAGCAGAATGCACTGCAGTCGGCGGCTCGGCACGTCTGCCTCGTGGACTCGCCCGAGAGGTGTCTACAGTGTACAAGAGCATCGCTCCAGAGTGCGCAGCAGCTCGCACGGGAGATGGCTGCGGGCGTGCTCGGGCGTGGCGTTGTGCTGCTTTTGGGGTGAGGTCGAGCAAGTCGAGGTCCTGGACGGGGGCCGAAACCTTGGTAGAGGCCACTACGAATTTCAATCAAAACATCAGGGTAAACACTGCCTCTATCACTCTATCTACTCGCAATACACTCGCTGTACACTCGCCATGCCTCGTCAAACTGCTAATTATAGTTACTAGCGTGAGTTTATTATAGAACGCGTTAGGAATAGTATATTACGCGCTATTATCGTCTTAGAACTCCGCGATTAGGGTATTACTATATTACTACGAACTCTTATACGAACGCTTAATCTATAGAACCTTAATTACGACACCTGCTGTATTAACTATTAGCTTAATAATTAAGAATAGCTACGGCTACGAGTCGCCTAGATCTTTTACTATATACGTACTAGCGACGCTAAGGCGGTAGAGATACTCGAATATAAAGGATTCGCAATCGGCCCTTACCGCTATATACTAATACGCAAAGAGCTTAGTCTATAGAAGCGTAAATATAGTACTAAATATAAGGTAGAAGAAGACTATATCGCTAGTATACTATATAATAAACTATAGAAGTCTATAGTAGAGTTATTCGGAAGGCGGAATCTATATACGTATCTAAAGCTAAAGTATAATATTATTAGACGGTTTGTCGCCTTATACTACTACTATACTACTACTATACTACTAATAGCTTAACTAGTAATCGCGTATATACTACCTTCTATAACCTTAACCCTAAAGGCCTACGGAAGCGCACTAAGCGTATCCGTAAGCATTATAGCGCTATTATTACGCCTAGACTATTCTTCGTAATCTTAATAGACGTATACTATAAGTACGAGCATTAGGGTATCTAAATATATACGGCGATTAATATATATTCGCGCTATATCGTATAGATTTATATTAGAATTACTAGCCGTACGGCTATCTTAGTTCTCGCTTAATACGTCTAAACCCTACGTTTAACTCGTATAGTACTATAGATAGTTAAATCCGACCGTAGCGTAGAGATAATTCTAGCTACTAACTATTATTATATAGTTCGTAAGGCCTATTACGAGGAATCGTAGGATCCGGCAGCTATGCCTATATAACTTACCTTCTATAAGGTATTTAAATACGGTATAAGTAAGATAAATTAGCGTATTAAGGCATAGTAGAATTAATAAGCACCTGCGCTAAATAACTAGCGTACGTACTTCTATAAATTAAATAATAACGGCTACTACGACGATAGATTAAAGGCAGATAAGATCGCGTTTCTTACTATCTATATACTAATTATATAGAACGAGGTTTATCGGTTTATTAATATTTAGAACTACTATAAGATTAGGAAATAAACTAATAGGCCGCATTTAATTCTAGGTATTCTATATAAACTATACTATTACCCTAACCTCTATAGAGCTAGTAATTAAGGGCTACTACTACCTAAGGGTATATTAGATAGTATTAAAGAAGAACTACGAGATTTTAGTAGGAGTACTCGTAGCTATAGCCCTATATACTCGCTAATTTAACGTATCTAGATATAAACGCCTACCTACCGGAAGATATACTATAGTAGTGCCGCACCGTAATAGAACCGTACGGCTTCTAGCTACTAATTAATAGTAGTATAATTAACCCTAATAGTAACCGCCTTTACCGCCTTACGTATATATAGCTACGTTATTTAATCGCTAATTACTTAGCTTCTAATTAACTACCGGAATTAGACGAGCTTAATAAACCTCTCGTAGCACGTAACTAGATGCCTTAACGCTATATTAATAGGGCGTTTAGCGCTAACGACAATTAACTAATTATTAATAAAGATATAGAGTTAGTTAAATTTGCTAATTATCTATAAGAGGCGGTATAATATAGCCTCTTCTAAGGCTATATTAGTTATAGCGTATAGCGTAGCGTTAAAACTCTAATCTCCCTATAGCGGTACTATAGCGCTTCTATAGCACTACGTCTTCTTTCTTTATAACTATTCCTCGTTTCTATCTATTTACTATCCTAGCCTTATAGCTAATAATATACTTACCTAGGGACCTTACTACGCCGTTAATAGTAATAATTATACTAGATTATATAGTAAATACGCCTTCTATAGCGTATACGGCTTAAAGAATCTAGACGCGCTAACTAAATAGTTCTATTACGAGCCTTTAATATACCTAGGTACTAGCGGCGGTTCTAGTAGCGCTACTACTATAGAGCCCCTAGGGTTCTAATCGTTCCCTAGCCTTCTAGTAGTCGCTAACCTATACCGTAATATAGCGAATATATAGTATAGAACTAAGGCCTCGGCTAACGCTAGTTCTAAGGCTCTCTTATACTATAAGCTAATACCTACTATAGTAGCTTAGCTATAGATAGAGTTAATTTAGTAGTTCGGTTACGATATCGCCTTATAGAATTAGGTAATCGAAGTTAAGTATACGGATAATACTAAGATATAAATATACTAAGAGGTACTAGAAGCCGACTACTTAACGTCTAATTTATTTATAAATAAGGACTTTAATACTACTAACCTTAATCTAATATTCTTTATCGTCGACTATATTAAACCTAAGGAGTTTATCTACTATCTACCGTAGGAAATAAAAGGATTCTATACTATCTTATTTATTAAGGACTTTAATAAGAATATAGCTAAACTAATTAAGGTTAATACGAAGGTATAGTAATATAAGGATATTAACGAGGCTATATACGCCTTTAAGGACAATACTAGGCTAAATAGTCGTTATATATTTAACGTACTCGTTTAAACTATCTAGATAGATAAACGCTTATTAAAGAAGTAGTAGCGTACGAGTATAGCGAGTACTATACCTAGCGAACGTACGAGTATTCTACGAGGCACTATTATAACTAGTATTAAGTAGAGTAGTACGATTAATAGTAAGGTTATTAAGTTTAAGAAACTCTCCTTTATAGAGATAGTCTCGAACCGTAATATTCCGCCTAAGACGATTAATAAATAGATTAATCTTATTATCGGTCTACCTCTTTATCTAGAGTAAGTAGCTTTGCTCTAGTATTATATAAAAGGGAAAATTCTATAAAAAACCTCTTATCTTCCTTTTTATATTTATAGTTAGTAGTTACTTCTTCTATCTTGCCTTTCTTTAAGTAAAATTAGGCTCTCTTATTACCTTACTCTCCTTCCTAGACTTCTCTTTATTTCCTTATCTCTCTATAGCTTCGTTCTTCCTTATTAATCTCTTTCTTAGCTAGGAAGAACTAGTTTAATAATCCCTCTTAGATTAGCTACCTAGCTATAGTATTAAGGCCTCTTAATATTAAGTATATATCTTCCTATAAGCTAGTTCCTACTACTATAAATAGCTAATATCTATTACTTTAATAGTTTTAGTAGGATATATAAATATACTTAGTATCCTAGATATCTTAGTTATATAAGTATATTAGAATAACTCCTAGGACTCTCTTCTTTATTAGATATACTTTAAGTCTAATATATCCTATTCTAATTAGGGTAATTATCGTACTTATAGGCCTTAGGGCCTCCTTATAAATCTCTTTAGCCTTAAATTATCCTACTACGGCCTATACTACTAGTTGCTCCCTTATTATACTTCTATAAGGATATACTATATAGGTACTAGTAGAATAGGCTAGCCCGGCCTATCCTAGTAGTATCCTCGTATAACTTACTAAGCTTATTTAGCTTAGTAGGGAGATACTTTTCGCTACTACTATTATACTTAGAATAACGAGGTAAATATTCGTATAGTCTTAATCTAAGCCTATTATCCTTCGTACTAGCCTATAGTACCTATCTACTAACTTTAATACGCGAATATCTCTTAAAACTATATAACGGCTTAAAGAATATTAGGTAGAAGGACGCGTACTACGTTAGATAACGCTACTATAAACTAGAATAGCGCCGTAGAGGGCACCTCGTCCGAGACGCTATATAGTAAAGGCGACGACGCTACTATAGAAGACTAAGAACGTTAGTTAGAGAATAACGACGAATAAGGGCGCGAACCTACGCTAGATATACTCGTAGAAGATAAAGAGGTCGCGAGCGAGTAGAAGAGACTACGCCTCGCGAGACTATAGTAGTAAACTCTTTAAGTCGAAGCCGAGATCGGGCGACTAGAAGTAGAATCGGCTTAGTAGAGGGCTATATCTACCGTACTAGACCTAAATAGCCTAGTCGGTAGTAACTAGCTTCCGAAGGCTAAGGAACCTCCTACGTTTAAGAGAAAGAGCTAGGTATAGTACGACGACTAGACCTGCGCTATAGAGCGTTTATTCTATAGGTATCTAGGTTTTAATAGTCGCGAAGACCGAAAAATAGATTACGCTACTAACTATATAGGCAAGCTCTAGTAAGACTATTAGGAGCGATATATAGACTAGTTAGCGCTAGGAACTACTCTATCCTAGCTTATAATAAAGGAAGTTATAATAGACTCTATAGGTTCGCTATTCGAGTAATACTAAAGAGCTTATAACGTATTAAAAACGGTTAAGCAGGGCTAGCGCACCTCTACCGAGCTTCTCGAGGAGATAAAGGAGCTTTAAGAAGAGGTATAAGAAGACCGAGAAAGCTATAAGATCCTAGCTTTCTATTCGGCTCTATTACTACTACTACGATACTAGGTATAGTTATATCTAGCGTCTACTAAGTCGCTTAAGGAAGCGGAAGAATAAGCTAATTAGGCCTACTATCTAATCGAGGATAGTATAGAAGGCGAAGAGTAGCGCGAAAGTAAATAGAAGGCTCGGAACTATAAATATACTAGTACGAAGACTACTACTTCCCTACTAAAAAGTAAGTACGCGAATAAGCAACGTTCGCCTAGGTTATTCTAAGAAAAAGATACGCTAGAACGGCCTAGATCCCCTCTTATATATTATAGTTATAGGTAGATAGGCTATAAGAAGAGGGAATGCTCTAACTCTAACCTCTAGAACTATAACTCGGAAAAAGAGAAGGCTTATTACTAGAAGCTATAATAGTAGTAGGCTACGTATAGTATAGCGAAGGATAGAGGCAAGCCGTAGAGCTAGGCCGGCCTAAGGCTTAGATTTACTCGATACTTATTACTATAAGAATTACGATTACTAGGCTAGATAGGCCTAGAGAGATCTTAGGACTAATCGACTCTAGCGTAGTAGTAAACTTTATAGACGCTCTACTTATAAAAGAAGTTAGGTAGGATACTACCCTCGGTAATAGTACGCGCTTCGTAGCGCTTAATAGCTAGAACCTCTAGGTTATAAGTAGTATAAAGGAGTTACTATTAGTTCGGGATAGTATAGGCTAGGTTCGGGAGTATAAGGCTACTATATAAGTAGGCCGCATCTACGAGTTCTAAGTTATCCTCGGAATACTATAGCTAGAGGCCCTAAACCCGTCGATCGACTTTATAATAAAGATAGTAACCTAGAAATATAAACCTCGGAAGAGATAGACCGTAGTAGTAGTAGGCGCTATACGCTTCTAGTAGGACTATAGATTGTCCTAAGGTAATACGGTCTACGCTATATTAGTCTAGGAAGTAGTAGAAGAGGCTATAAGGACCTAAGACGAGATCCCTATAGCCTTTTACGACTTCGCTACTACGTTCTCGAAGTAAAGTATAGAGGAACTACTAGAATATAGGCTAAACGATATAGCTATCGACCTAGTAGAAGGTAGCTAGGCGCCTTAGAGCCTAGTATATCCTATGTCCGAAGTAGAGCTATTATATACCTACGACTATATAGAGAGTAACCTTAAGTTAGGATTTATACGATACTCTATATCGCCGGCCGGTATACCTATCCTATTCGTACGTAAGAAGGACGGCACTCTACGGCTCTACGTTAACTATAAAGGACTAAACGCGATAACGATTAAGAACCGTTACTCGCTACTTCTAATTATAGAATCCTTAGACTAGCTAGTAGAAGCTATCGTATTCTCGAAGCTAGACGTTAGGAATATATACTATAGAGTTCGTATCCGGAAAGAGAATAAGTAGAAGACGGTATTTAGGACTAGGTACGGCTACTACGAGTATACTATAATACTATTTAAGCTATCGAACGCGCTAGATATATTTTAGAGGTATATTAACTAGGTACTCGCTAGCCTTATTAACGTATTCTACGTAGTATACCTCGACGATATCCTAATTTACTCGAAGAACGAGGTAGAATATAAGGACTATATAAGGTAGGTATTAGCCCGCTTATAATAATACGGCCTCTACGCTAAGCTAAGTAAGTACGAGTTCTACTAGAACTAGGTTAAGTTCCTAGGTTATATAGTTAGGCGCAATAAGGTCTAGATTAACCTAGAAAGGATTAGGGCTATATAAGAATAGCCGATACCTATATCTATTAGGAATATCCGGGTATTCTTAAGCTTCGCTAACTACTACCGTAGATTTATTAGAAGGTTCTCTAAACTAGCTATGCTCCTTAACTAGTACCTCGAAGAGAAGAAGAGTCTATTTAGGTATAAGAAGGAGTTAAGACCTCTATAGCTCGACGCTAGCGCCCTTATAGCTTTCGCTAAGCTAAAGTAGGCGTTCTTAGTAGCACCTATCTTACGCTATTTCGACCTAACCCTACCTATCTAAGTAGAGATAGACGTATTAGGGTCGGTAGTCTCTAGTATTATAACTTAATAGTACGACCTCGATAGTAAGAAGTAGTAGTTTCTAGTAATATACTTCTCGTAGAAGATAGTTACTATAGAAAGGAACTATAGTATAGAAGACAGCGAACTACTAGCTATAGTAGCGTCGTTTAAACACTTCTATTACTACCTTAAAGGTGCCCGATACTAAGTCGAGCTCCTAATAGATTATACTAACCTCTAAACTCTAATAATAATAAAGATACTATCTAGGCGCTAGGTAAGGTAGGTAGAATAGCTATCTACGATTAACTTCTATACGATCTATCGTCCTAGGCCTACTAATAGAGGCGCCGACGCGTTAAGCCGTAGACTAGACTATAAGGAGGCTAATTATTTAGGTAGATAGGCTACTAAGGAAGAAGTTAGCGTAAGCTAGCGGTTTCTATAAATAGTATTAACGCCGATAGACTAATCTACTCTAGTCTATTTCGTTACTATAGTAAAAGCGGATACTACTAGCCCGCCCGACGATACGCCTATCTAAGAGCTAGATCGTATAATAGCGCGCGTAAAAGAAGTATTAGATTAGGACGATGCGCCTACGTAGGCCCGATAATAGTCGCTAGAAGAAGATAGTCTATACTACGAAGGCCGAGCGTATATATAAGAAGGGCTAGAATGGCTTAAGTTGCTCTAGGAGTATTACGACGACCCGCTTAGTAGCTATTTTAGGTTCGCTTATACTCTAGAGCTACTATAACGAAGCTTTTACTAGCCTAAGATACGCTAGTATATAAAGGACTTTATATAAACGTATAAAGTATACGCTAGAGCTAAACCTTAGAGATACCTACCCTACGAGTTACTATATTTAAAGGAGCTATTCTTAGGTTTATAAGAAGACTTAACGATAGACTTTATTATAGACTTGCTACCTAGCCGCCTCTAAGACCGCGTATACGACTCTATTCTTATAGTTATAGATAGATTTACTAAGATAGCCTATTATATCCTATACTATAAGAATATTACGATAGAGAAGCTAGAGGAGCTACTATTCCGAGAAATTATACGGCTATATAGAGTCCCGTGCTCTATTACCTTCGATAGAGAGCCTATCCTAACCTCTAAATACTAAAGTACGCTATACTACTACCTAGGCGTACGCTAGAAACTTAGTACTACGTTCTACTCGTAGACAGATAAATAAATAGAGCGCTAGAACTAGACCTTAGAGTAGTATCTACGGACTTACTATAACTTCGAGTAGGACAACTAGGCTATATTACTATCGACGGTAGAGTTCGCGTATAACGATAGCCGTTACGTATCTATAGAGTATATACTTTTCTAGACAAACTACGTTCGTAACTCGTAGCGTCTAAACTAGCCTAGAATATACTAGGGCGCCGGCGAAGTCCCTAAAGCGGCCGCGTTAGCAGATTAGGTCCTCGTAGTATAGAAATAGCTACGCTTAAGACTAGCTATCGTATATAAGTAGTACGTAATAGTATATAACTAGTATTATAAGGACGTAGCCTTTTACGTAGAAGATTAGGTCTACCTTTCGACGAAGAATATTAAATTACTACGGCCGTCGAAGAAGCTAGACTATAAATATATAAGGCCTTTCCTAGTCGATAAGGTAGTAAACTACGTAACCTATTATCTAAAACTACCGACTAATATAAAGATATACCTAACCTTCTATATCTCGTTACTAGAAAGAGCTAGTCTAGACTAGAATAGCTAGGAATAAGCTCCTATATAGAGGTTCGATATAGATAAGAGTAAGATCTACGAGGTTATCTCGATAAAGAAATAACGTATAGACGACCTAGGAAACTAGGAATACTTAGTCTTATAGAAGAGATACGAGTTAGACGACGACTTCTAGGAACTAGTAGTCTATATTAGTAAGAGCGCGATAAACGTATATAAAAAAAGAATAGGATAGAAAGCGCCTAAGCGAAAAGAGTATCGACGCTAAGGGATAGTAAAACGCAACCGAGGCTAATTAGGTCTAGTTAGAGCTAATAGAAGCTAGAAGTATCGAGGCGCGACCGAATAGTAGAGGTTATACCCTAATAATCTAAGCTAAGTTAAAATAGACTAGTAAGGACTAGTAGACGCCGAACGATATAGTAGAACTTAGAGGAATTTTAACTAAAACTATAAAAGATCGAAGAATTTAGAACGAAGAAAGAAAAGAGAGACTATCGAGATATAACTTATAAGATAGAGCCCTATAGAATAATAGCTAGGCCTAGAGGGAGGGAGCTAGGCTAGATTAGCTCGGGATAGCGTAGGATATTATATCCTTACTCTTATAAAGTATTTACGTCCTTATCTAACTCGGCCTTACTCTCTAAGTCCGCGTCTATTACCTCTAGGAGTATACCGGCTAAAGCTATCTTAGACGGGCGCTTACTAGCCCTATTTAGGGCCTTAATATTATAGACTATAGTAGCTATAACCTTTAGGCGGGTAGTAAGGGCCTAATTCTTATCCTCTAAGGTAGTATAGGACTTAGTACTCGATTCTATAAATTTCGTACGCTTCCTAGGTATAGGTATATCCTATTTAAGTTAGCCTATACTAGAATAACCTAACTCGTTTTTAACTAACTATATTCTTAAGGAGCGCGGCTGCGGAGCGGTCTCTCTTAGCGACCTTAAGGCTAGACTTATTCTATACGTCCGCGCTAAGATACGTACTAAAGCTATCCTCCTTATAGACGCTACTACCGAGACTACTAAAGATACGAAATAGTTAGAATAAGCTAGAATAGGATAGGATAGAGCAACTTATAATATAATACTACCGGCCTAGATCTTAATATAGTCTTAGAGGTCCTTTACGGCCTTATCGTCTAGAATAATACTACTTATAAATAGGTTGTCGATCTCTACCTTAAAAGCGTCCTACTTAGCCTTACTCGTAGTAGGGAGCTATAGAATTAGCTTATAATAACGTAAACTAGAGCAGACTAGACTAACCTAGAGATAGTCGGTATTCTTATTATTTTAATAGGATAGGTAGTTATAGATAAGGCCGGGCGAGGCCTTCTCGCTAGCGATCTAGTATAAATCGCGCAAATCTACGCACTTCGACGCCTAACTAATATAGGTAAAGTAGGGATTAGTATTTTTAAGGCCGGTCTTAGCCTTCTCTAAGTAGTTCTTACGAAATTTAGTAGTAGCTAACGATATATTAAGCGTACTAGTCTAAGTTAGTATAGTTCTAGCCTATTCTAGCGCTACTTAGCGCAAGTAGGGATTACTAAAATATAGACGAGTTAGTAGTAGAGAAAAGAAAAGAAGGTTAGAACTAAATAGCTAAACTCTAATAGAGGCAAATTCTAAGAACTAGCTATAATTAGCCGAATTTTTTAGGACGGCCCGTAGCCTTCGTCGCCTCTAATTAGCTAACTTAACCCTAGGGATTTACTATACGAAATCTAAAATATTTAGCGGAAAACTAAAGAAGTATAATAGCTCTACTATACTATAGCGAATACGCGCTATAAATAGCGCCTATAGAAGGAGGGAGGGAATAATATAAGAATATACTATATAGGTACTAGTAGAATAGGCTAGCCCGGCCTATCCTAGTAGTATTCTTATACGACTTACTAAGCTTACTTAGCTTAGTAGGGAGATACTCTTCGCTACTACTATCGTACCTAGGATAACGAGGTAGATATTCGTATAGTCTTAATCTAAGCCTATTATCCTTTATACTAGCCTATAGTACCTATCTACTAACTCTAATAACCTCTCTTTTATTTAGCCTTCTTTTATTTTTAGTCCTATCTAGTAAGCTCCTACTAGTTCTTAACTCCTATCCTTATTTAAAATAGCCTCTAGCTTAGAGTTATCTTCTAAATTTCCTATACTCTTATCTTATATTACCTACTATACTAGTTGCCTCTTCTCCTTACTTTTTATTCCTTCTAGGTAATTCCTTTATATACTTACTTAATATATTAGTAGGTTAAGTTATCTACTTTATTTTCTATATATTATCTAATAAGGTCTTAAGTATAGAGCTAGATTAGAGAGATACTTGCTTCCTTCTAAAGGACTATAGCTATAACTAACTTATATATACCTATAATATTTCTTAGAGCTTAGTTCTAGACTTGCTTAATTAGTTTAGTAAGGCCTTTATTATATTCGCTTATTCCTTCTAGGTTAGACTAGGTTTAGTATCTATATACTAGGGCTAGCCTAATAACTATAGTATAGATATATTTTACTTTCTTAAATAATACTCTCTAGGTAGACTTATATAGCCTCTATAGGGACTAGATCTAGTATATACCTTTCTTAGCTACCTTCTTAATATATAGGCCCTACTTAAGTTTAGTATCTACTTAAACTCCTAATAGTCTTAGAGATAGGATAGGTTTACTTCTAAAGCTAGGGATCTAGACTATAGCCCGGAGGTTATAGTTCCTTCCTCTTATAAAATAGATAAGCTAATACTTCTAAGGTATAAAGGCTACTCTATATCTTATTACCTACTCTATATATTTATTATAAGCTTTCTCTAGTTATTTATAGTTCTCCTCTATAGATATACTATATATAAGGATATTAGAATTATTAATAAACTCTATTACTATAGTATTACCTTCTTAGAGTAATAAGAGAAGTATAGATATAAAGAATAAGAATAGGATTAGTAATAGTATTAATCCTTAAGGGATTCTAGTATCTTACTTTCTCTTCTAGTTTATAAATTCTCTTAGCTTAAAGTAAGTTATCCTATCTTAGAGGAATAACTAGATAAACCTAATTAGCTAGTCTAGATAGCCCTATATTCTAATATTATAAAGGAGTCTCTAGTAGAATACTTTATTAAATGCCCTAGATATATCTAGGTAAAGTATTAAGGCTACTACTCTAGACTTAGCTTTCTAGATTATCCTAACTTATTTAGTAATAAAGTTAAGTACTATAATCGTAGATCTTCCTAGTCTTATACCTATTTATAATTCTAGTAGTAGGTCTCTTTCTTCTACTACTTTAGATATTCTCTTTATAACTACTACTTCTAGTACTTTAGCTAGAGTATTAAGAAGTACTATTAGCTTATATACTCTTAGCTTAGTATAGTTAAGCTTCTATAGCTTTTTAATAACTATAGTAATAAAGTATTTAAATAGCTTTAGGTAGTATACTTAGCTAATATAGGCTATAAAGAGCTTAGCTAAGAATAGTATAATCTCCTATTAATATTTCTTAAGTAGTATATTCTAGATCTAGTCTAGGCCTAAAGCCTTCTTACTTAGGATCTTTTTAAGTATTATAAGGACCTCTCCTTTAGATACCTTATCTTCTATTTAGAACTAAGCTAGGAGGTTTATATTTAGAATATCTCTAAGGTCTACTTTAACTAGTAGTAGAAGGAAGTAGTTTATAAGGATTCTTACTTTACCTTCGTTTATATAACTATCTTAGTATATACTACTACTTAGTATAGGGAATTATAGTAGTATATATCCTTATTATACTTTTTCTCTTACTTATCTTACTAGCTTCTATATTCTACTTAGGTCCTTAGTAATCTTACTAACTATTTACCTTTAGAATATATTTATTACCTTCTTAACTAGCTTATTCTTCTTATAGCTAGTATTTAGGTAGTATTTATAGTTCTCTTTAGACTTTATAGCCTTTTAAGCTCTTCTTACTATCTTAGTAGCTTTAATTACTTTACTATACTCTACTAGCTATTCTGCCTTTATATATTATAATAGCTTTATATATAGGACTACCTCCTTTACTATCTCCTAAAGGGCTTTCTAAAGAGCTTATACTACCTTATCTAGCTCTTTATAGTTCCTAAGTAGTAGTAGCTCTAGCTTCTTTATAGCTTTTTAAACCTTCTACCTTATCTTCTCCTACTTTACTTTTATCTATTATAGTCTTAGGCTCTAGTTTTTCTAGTATAGGTTTATAAGCTAGTCTATAATAGTTAGAATTAGGATATAGTCTAATCTAAATATATTATTAGCTATTGCCTTATAGCTCTATAGTCTCTATTAGATAGCTTAGCTAGCTAGGATTAGGTTAAGTATTTAGTAGCTAGAGTTATATCTCTCCTATATAATAGTTCTTAGTTCTAGTAGGAGATATAAGCCTACCTATATAGCTATCTAGATAAGAGTATCTACTATATTATACTATAACTAGACTAGGTTTCCTCCCTATAGTAGATAATAGAGATTAAAGTCTCTAACTACTATAGTCTTACCTATAGCTACTTCTTAGGCCTCTTAAATAGCTATTTCTAGCTATATAAGTATACTTATTATATTATAGGATTTAGAGCCTAATAGGTTATAGTAGTTATAGATAGTAATAGGTTTCTCTTAGGTTATTACTATAATAGAGAGAAGGTCTCCTAACTAGCTATTTATAATATCCTACTTTAATATATCTAGCTCTTCTAATACTAGGAATATAACTCTTAGGTACTTATTCGTTAGAAGGACTTAGTAGTAACCCTTTTTTATTTTAGTTTTCCTATTTACTAGGTTAATCTATAGTTCTTATAGTGCTATAATCTAGGTAGTTCTTAAGTCTAGGCTATCTACTAATAGTACTTAAGTAGTAGGTATATAGTTTATATTATATTAGTAGATCTATAGGTTGTATCTATTTATTTTATTTAGTTATAATAGTCTCCTCTAGCTTAGCTCCCTCTTCCTATTAGGCCTCTTATATACTCTTAGCTTATATATATATTAAGAGCTTATTTATCTATCTCCTACTATTTATAATAGTAGAGTTAGATCCTAATAGCTTTCCTAGTAGCTTATTCTATCTTACTTAGCTACTTTATAGTACCTCCTTAGCTTAGAGCTATTCTACTAAGCTTATTAGTTTCCTCTTCTTATTAGTTATTATAGTAAATCCTTCCTTATTATAGGTTAGTTATACTAGAGTTTACTTTCCTCTAAAGAACTCTAAGAATATTCTAGCCTTAGCTATTACTACTTATTTATATTTATATATCCTTACTTATACTAGATAGTCTCCTTTATAGTTATAGTATTTCCTTTCTTATATAGTATAATTAGATGTTTTATAGTTTATAGAGTAGGCTCTATATTTGTCTTTAGCTTCTTTATAGTATATAGTAATATATCTAAACTTATTATACTTTATATACTATATAACTCTTTATTATAAGTAGTAGATTTCTATTAGATAGAAGTTTACTTTAATAATAAATCCTTTTTAAGCTATAGCTCTTACTATTTACTTATCTTAGAACTTAATAACTATTATAGAATATCTTTAGCCTTCTTTAGCTTTAAAGCTCTTTATTTATATAGCCTACTTAATTCTTATATTTAAGAACTATAAGATATTCTCCTTCTTTATTACTTTAATATATTCCTTAGCTCTAGTATCCTAGTTTGCTCTAACTTTATATATAAGTACTTTATATAGATATTTAGCAACTTAGGCTCTAGGCTAGGCTATATATATCTAATCTTAGTTCTTCTCTAGCTTTACTCTTTCTTACTCTTTATAGAGGAGTACTTTAAAGTCCCTACTAGATAGCTTCTAGACTATAGCTACCTACTAGATTTTAAGCTTTACTCTAATTTCCTTCTTACTTATTCCTCTAATCTTATCTCTTTCTTTCTATATACTTATTTTAACTATAATTACTATAGTTACTTAAAGTATTATCTATATCGAGGTCTAGATTTAGGCTGCCTTTTAGGCCTATAATTATCTTATATTATAGCTATTTAGCTTCTTCTAGAGGGTTCTCTAGATACTTTAAAAAGTAGAGGAGATAGCCTAAGTCTAGGCCTAATAAAAAAGAGCTTATTAGACTCTTTAAAGAAAAGAAAGGAAAGAGGAGTTAAAGTAGTCGTAGGGAGAGTTAAGAGCTTTTTAAATAGTTTCTATAAGAGTTATATAAAAGGTTAGTATATAGTAATATATTAAGCGCCCCTAACTATATCTATTAGAGATATTAAGAGACTAATTCTTGCCGATTCCTCTATATACGTTTAGCGTGCTTTTGTCTTACGCCGAGCATACGTAGCGTAAGCCGGATACTTCGGCGTCTAACTTAGACGCCTCCTAAGCTATTAGCCTCCTAAGCTATCGCTCTTATAATTATCTCCTCTCTCTTATAGAGCTGCCTTAGCTCGTAGGAGAGTCTATATTAATATAGTAGCCGGCCGCTTACGTTCTTATTACGTTACGGTTACGTTACTCTACTACCTTATAGTCGTACGCGATTTTTAGTAGTGCTATAGTAACGTACTAGATCTTAAGAGACTTTTATATTATAGACCCTATATAGGCCGCGCGTTAATTACGAGGCAGGTACGGGCTATAAGTTCGCGCCCTATTACGTTAATACTTATTCTAGTATACTATCTTTAGATAAGCGCCCTACTCCTACCTCGTACTATCTATATATCTCCTTAGCCTTTTCCTAGTACTCGCTCTATAAGTATTATACCTTCTAAGAAGGTTACTACTCCCGTAATCTTAGCCGATCTACGTACTATTATCGACCTCCCTACTACTAAAAATAACGACTATTATCGTTATCTCTTATATTTAGTAATAGGTAAGTCTAGCGTTCTACGTACGTATTAGCTACGAGTTCCTTACTAATATAGTACGTATAGCTAGCGTTTAGCTATGCGATAGGGTTATAAAACTAGGTAAGAAGAAGAATTATTAGCGCTATAATAATAATAACTACTTCTACGAGCGCTATACCGATCCCGATATTATTACGTAGTTAAAGCGCTTACGCTTCTACCTCGCTAAGCTAGCCGAGGGTAGGCCGGCTATACGCGCTAAGTAGCTCTACTACTACTATACCGATCTATAAGCCCGGATCTCCGATAGCCTTAAGGTCCTATAGTCTAATAAGAGTAAGTTAGCTAGGGTCTTCGAGACCTTAAAGAAGGGCGAGGCTAGCGCGCTACTAGCTAGTAGCGGACCTTCTACTACTAAGCTACTTATAGCTAGTAAGTAGATCGCCCTATTCTCTAGGCTCTTTAAGCTTAAGTACGAGGTATATCTTACGAGTTATATACTCCTCGTACGCGTTACTAATATTCTTCGTAGCGTCTACGCCTACTCGGCGCCTCGAAAGAGGCGCTTAATATAGCGGTCTATACTACCTATACCGACTACCTTACTAGCTAGATAGAGAAGGTCTCCGACGACGAGGCCTTTATAGTAGAGAAGAAGAAGGAGAATAATAATAAGAAGGATAAGAAGAAGGAGGATAATAAGAAGAAGAAGGACGAGAGTATAGAGGAGTAAGCTAGTATATCGCGCGCTCTCCTTATACTCTCTCCTCGCGCTTCTCCTACGCTACTTATATAGTCCGCTACCTTATCCTATACTTCTATTCTACGCCGGCGCTACGGCCTATTTATATAGCGCCTACGGGCGCTATAAATAATTTCTCTCTACTCTATATCCTCTATTTCTTTTAGTAATTTTCGTAACGTAATATTTCGTCGCGGCCTTAGTACTTAGCGCGCGCTCGTCGTAAGTTATAGTAGTCGCGATAGTTAATTAGTAGCGTAGTAGCTATAATAGTCGACTTTATAGCTTACGTAAGCTCCTCTTACTCTACTCTTACGCCTTAAATTCCTTAAGCGCTTTATATTCCCCGATATATTCGATTAGTTCCTACGTATCGTATTCTTCTAGCTAGCCTTTCTACTAGACTAGCTACTTCCTCTTACTCTTCTTAACTTAGGTTTCTAGTACTTTCTCGACTATCTACTCGCTTTTATTATCTACGAGAGGCAAGCTAGTCTCCTAAGATTCGCTACTATACTAGGGTTCTAAGAAAGATACGTAGAAGATATTATAGATATATAATCTCGTTAGAAGAGCTAGGCGGTACGCCTACTTCCTAACTACGTCGATTACTTTAAATAGTCTAGCGAACTTATCCGCTAGCTTCTTTAATAGCACCTTTAGTTTTAGGTTCTTCGTAGATAGAAGGACTATATCGCCGACCTTATATTCCTTTAGCTAATACTTCTAGTTATAATACTTAGCTTACGACTCGCTTACTTACTACTAGCGCTTTATTAACTCCTTATAATTCCGCTTTAACCTTTTTATAGCGTCCTTTACTACCGGTACTTCTCTTCGTAGAATCGCGTTCCGAGATTCGGTTACGTCCCTCTTACGAGTCTCTATCGTTAGGTCTAGGTCGAACTCGTAGATAACGTAGAATAGTAATATCTTTAGTATCGTATTTAGGCTATTATTATACGCGAATTCTATAGAGGCTAGTATAGACGCCTAGTCGTCTTAGTTCTCCTCGTAATAGATACGTAAGTACTACTTAAGCGTCTAGTTTACGCGTTTAGTCTAGCCGTCTATTTATAGGTAAAATACTATACTTAGCCTACGTTTTACGTATACCTCGAAATAGAAGTCTAACTAGAACTAGCTAGTAAATATAGACCCTCTATTAGAGATAATACTACTAGGTATACCTCGAAGTCGTATAACTTTATTAAGTAGGATGTCCGTAAGCTCTATACTTATATAGCGCTTTATCGTTCGAACGAAAGTTACTATCTTAGAATAGCGGTTAATAATTATAAGGATCGCGTTAAATATACGACTATTACGCTTACTTAAAGAAAGGTCTATAATAAAGTCTATAGATAGATCTTTCTATAGCTATTCTAGTAGAGGAAGCGTAACTATCTCGCTATAGGGACGGTAGCGCCTCGCTTTCGCCTTCTAATAGCTACTATACGATTCGATATATTACTTAACGTCCTCGTTAACCTCTAGCTACTAGTACTTTCTCTTAACGAGTTCCGTAGTCTTATTCTTACCGAAATAGCTAGCTAGGAAGTCGTCGTAGTATATACGAATTACTTACGTTCGTAATACGAGGTCGTAGGGAAGATATAATGCCCTATCGCGATATATATACCTATCTCGGATAGTATACTTATCGCCTTCGGCTCTATTACTCTCCGCCTACGTATATAGCTCCTTCGCTATTAGATCTAGCTAAACTAGCGTAGCTGCGTATCCGATTACTAGGTCTAAGGTATTAGCGTATAGCCGTTCCTCCGTAATAATAGTACTAGCGACCTATATTAGTAGCGCGAATCCCTACGGGCCCGGCTCGTAGCGTTCGAGGCTAGTAGACTACGTCCTATTAGCCGCTATCGTTGCTACCCTCTAGTTTATTATATACTAGTAGTTATAGGCGGCCTTAATACGATTTATAACCGGTCCGCCTACTCGGAGGTCGCTCTAAACTTAGAGTTTCTACTATAGTAATAGTAATAGGTTATTTATCGCCTACGTATCTTTTACGTAATCGCTACGCCGTAATAGCGCGTCGGCTACGTTTAGCTTGCCCGCTCTATAACTAATTATAAAGTTATACGGGGCTAAGAACGTAGCCTACCTAGCCTATCGGCCTATTAACTACTTTATACCTATAAAGGCCTTTAGGTTAGTATAGTCGACTAGTACCTCTACCTTATACGTAGCGCCTTCGAGGTAAGGCCTCTATACCTTAAAGGATTCTACTACTACGAGGAGTTCCTTATTATAGACCTCGTAGTTATACTCGGTATTAATTATCTTCTATAAGAAGAACGCGATTAGGTACTATTCCGACTCGAATAGCTAGCTTAGAATACTAGCGATAGCGAAGTTAGACGTATTAGTCTCGACTTATAGGCGTAACGTAAAGTTAAAGTACCTAAGGAGCAGCGCGGTCTAGAAGCGTTCTTTTAACTTTAAGAAAGCCTACTTCTTAGTTTCGCTCTAACTAATAGGCCTAGGCTTCCTACTATTCTTCGCGCTCTTTAAGAGTATAGTTAGTAGTACTATAACCCTCGAATATCCGAAGATAAAGTAGTAGTAAAAGTTCGCGAACTTAAGGAACAATTAAACCTCTATTAAAGTAGTCGGCCTTAGCTACGAGGCGATTATAGCTACTCTACTAGGGTCTATCGCTATACCTCTAGTTATAACTACGAACCTAAGGAAGTTAACTTATTTCTAAAAGAACTTATACTTAGCGCGTTATACGTAGAGTCCGAATTTACGGAGCCTCTTAAGTATAGCGTATACGTCTCGTATATAGTCCTCGCGAGTCTTACTATAGATTAGGATATTATCTAGATATACTACGTAGCTTATATCTACTAGCCCTACTAGCGCGCGGTTAATATACGCCTAGAATATTACTAGGGCGTTCGTTAAACTAAAGGGTATTACTCGGTATTAGTAGTAACCGTATCGCGTACGGAACGTAGTCTTCTAGCGGTCGCTTAGTTTAATATAGATACGATAATACGCGTCTATAAGATCTAGCGACGTAAACTATATAGCTCCTATAAGTCTATCTAGCGTTTCGCTAATAAGAGGTAGTAGGTACCGATTCTTAATCGTAATCTCGTTTAGCCTACGGTAGTCTATATATAACCGTAGCTTACTATTCTTCTTTAGTATAAATAGGATAAGCGTACCCGCCTCGCTATTAGAACGCTCGATCTAATTATACTCGAGCCTAGTCTTTAGGTACTCCTTAAGCTCTTCGAGCTCTCTATTTAACTAGTAGTATAGCGGCCTAAAGGGTAGTATAGTGCCCGGCTTTAGGTCGATCGTATACTTAGCGCTATCGATAGGTCTACTTTATATTTCCTTTATTAGGTTAAGGACGTCGTTAAACTAATAGAACTCCTCTAGTATTAGAGTAGGCTCCTCGCCTATCCTACTTAAGCTAATCGCAAATATAGCAGGTGCCTTCTAGAGGTCTTTAAGGAACTTATAGGCCTCTCGGACCTCGAATCGGCCGAAACGATCGTTACTATAACGCTATTTATCTATACCGCTATCGATACTTACCTATTACGCACGTCGCTATAAATAGCTAAGAATAATATCGGGATCTAGTATATTATATATATAGAAGATCCCTCTAGTTACGCGCTCGATCCCTAAGGAGTCCGCGAGCCTTATACGTATATAGTACGCACCGTAATAATAACCTAGTTTACTCGTAAAGGTAGTAGCTAGCGGCAAGGCCGCGTTCGGCCGTAAGGGTAACTTATACTAGAGTATAAAGGCTCGTAATACTATATTAATATCCGTAGTATTATTAAGAAGGAACTCGGCTAGCCTACGGCCCTCCTAAGATTTAACTTCTCCCCGTACTCGTACTACTAGTATATATTATATAGGTAGGTACCCTATACTATCTACTTTAGCAGCGGAGACTTACGTAATATCTCTATCGCTTCTACTTTTTTCGACTTACCTACGGCTACCTTACGGACTACCGGCTTATTACTATCCTTATTCTTATTTAAATAATCCGAATAGATATAGCCTACCTCGTTATAACTATAACACCTAGGTTACTAGTCCTTATCTTTACCTTTATACTTATTCTAAGAGTTCTTCTCCTTCGAGCTAGACCTATAACTGCCTTTAGAGGCATACGCGTTACTATCGACCCTCTTACGCTTTAACTACTAGTGCGACGCGTCCTTATTATAGTCGCGTAAGCCTATATTACGTAGTATTAACCTTTCCGCCTATTTAAGGTATCGTACTAGAGCGACGAGGTTAGCGCGCTTTGCTAGGATAATATAGTTCTTAATAATATCCTTCTATAGCGATAGCTTTAACTTTATAAGAAGCTAGCGAACTAACTACGCCTCGGTATAGTCGCCGAGCTATACCTCGAGGTTACTAAGGTCTATTACGAATTATCGTATACTCTAATTTTCGCCTTAGCGTATTATCTCGTATTTAATAGTTACGAGTAGCTAGCGGTTTACTTAATCCCTAACGATATCGTATAGGAACTTATAGAACTACGCCTAAGTATACCCTACTAGAAGTATACTAGAGTGCTCGTTATACTAGGCTTCTTACGCTTCGCCTACGAGGAATATAATACTAGTAATTACTTTCTAGTATTCTATTATAAACTTCCTTAGCGCGGCTATAAAGTTTACTTTATATACGTAGACGTATTCCTAGGCTTCCTTAATAGTCTCGCCCTTAAATAGCTTAGGAGAGCGGAGCTTAATAGACTCGTAGGGCGTATATTCGTCGCTACTATAACGCGTACTATCCTTAGTATCTCCGGTAATACTCGCTATACTAGAGTACCTCGAGCCGAGGCTTCTTACTATTATACTTAAGTATATTAGTAGGGTAGTCGTCCTAACTTCTCGTATTAAGTATTTATTCTCTACCTAGAGGGCGTAGAGTTCGAGCTATTCGCGTAGCGTAGCGTTTTCTCGCTTAAGATACTCGCGCCTTACCTACGTATTATTAGCGTCGTTAATCTCCTCGTCTTCTTCGGCTTTAGAGTCTAGTAACTCTCCTACGTAGCCTAATAGTAGTACTATAGACCTAGTACGTTCGCTATAGTTACCTAGCTATATAGATACTCCTCGCGTAAGTATAGTAGGCCTTAATAGATCGCTACTCTTAATAAGGTAGAAGAATTAGTATTATAAAAGGTTAGTATATAGCAATATATTAAGCGCTCCTAACTATACCCGTTAGAGATATTAAGAGACTAATTCTTGCCGATTCCTTTATATGCGTTTAGCGTGCTTTTATCTTACGCCGAGCATACGTAGCATAAGCCGGATACTTCGGCGTCTAACTTAGACGCCCCCTAAGCTATTAGTCTCCTAAGCTATTACTCTTATAAGTTATTAGGTTCTTTTAGAGCTAGGTGCTTATTATATTAGTCTTTAGTAGTATCTTCTAGCCTTAAGGGCTAGTTTAGTAGTTTCTAATAGGTTATCGCTATCCTTAGGTTCTAAGAGTACTAGCCTCTTCTCTCTTAAGTACTATACTTTCTTTAAAGTTCTTCTATTACTCTAGATAGATAGTCGTATACTATAAGGCCTTAAGGCCTCCTAGTAGCTAATTCTTCGCCTACTAGAGATATATATTTTAATACGTTCTTATAATTAAGACGATTAATATAACTAGAGACGATAAGGTACCTATACCGGCTACTATTTAGCCTCGGCATTAAGAGGTAGCTAATTAAGGGCCTAAGAATATAGCTAGCTAAGAGCTAAATTAGCTAGCTATTAACGAGCCTAAGAAGATAATAGAGGCTAATTAGTAGCAAAATAAGATAGCTAATAAAGAGCCTAAGAATAGCTTAAAGCTATAGCTAAAGCGTTAGAAGGCATAGGCTATAGAAATATATATATTAACTAGGGGGAATAAGAGGAATTAATAGTATAGCTAGGGGTATAACTCGTAGTAACTTATAGGCGACTAGTTATTTAAGAGCTATACTAGGCCTTTATTATCTATAGCTATACCTATATCTAGAGATATAAGCTAGATACGACTTATAGCGACTTACTAGCGACTCGTTATTCTAATAGCTAAGGATTATATTTAGGAGATTAAGAATAAGAACTTATAGGTATACCGTTATTATTTAGCTATATACTTAGCGAGATATAGGTAGCTAGCGCTCGCTATCTAGCTATACTTTCTTCTATAGCGTATATATATTAGAACCTCTATTATTCGCCTTATTCTTTAACTATAATAGCTAGGTATCGTATATCTTAATCTAGTTATACTAACTATCTACCTTGCTATATAAAGCCTTATTCTTAGCCTCTAACTTCTCTACCTTATACTATATCTTAATTATCGAATTCTTTAGCCTAGCGACTCGTAGTAAAGTATCGTTAGTATTATTATTATTATCTTTATTTAAGATATACTCTTCGCTAGCCTTATAACTACTCTTACTATAACGCTTATAATAAGCGTATATAATCGATTTATCTTCTTCTTCTTCTTTAGCTTTTAATACTATATAAGTTATATTATAGCTCTTACGCGAGTACTAGTAGTATAGATTTAGCGCTACTATCCCTTTATTAGTTTCTATAATCCTTCTAGTAATACTCTACTTATTTAAGTTATTACGCGCCGTCTTCCTTATCTAATATTTCTTAGCGCCTACTTTATTAAGCTAGCGCTACTATTTCTTATCTTTAATAAACTAGAAGTCGGTATAGTTCGTAGTAGTAGGTTTATAGAGGTGCGCGAAAGGATTAGAGGGAGTTAGTAGAGCGGCGGAGGTACTAGAAATTAATAAGTATACTATAAGTACGTAGTAAAGTAGATATAGACTTATTTAGGAGCTACTATAGCGTCTTCTATTTTAGAGGTAGCTTCCGTAAACTTAGTTAATATTAAGGTATTGCTAGCTAAATATTATAAAGCTAGTAGTACGGTAGCGGTATTAGTAGCGAGTAGACTATAAGTCGTTAGCGACGTTAAAGACGTAAGAAGACGCTAGCGCGCTTACTAAGTAAGTATTAAAGGCACTATACGCCGTTTACGGGAGGTTGTCGCTAAAGTAGTAGTACTAGCGCTGCTAAGAAGGCTATATTACGATTGCGGTAGTAAATAGCGCTATAATATAGCGAATAAGCGCTATTATTAAGTGCGATTATTATATGCGACAATGCGACGGCGGCGGTAACAGTAACGGTGACGGTGACGGCGGCGGTGATAATGGTAGTTATTGTAGTAAATAAACAGCGAGTAAACAATGAGTCGGCGCGGAATTGACGTAGTGGCCTCTACCAAGGTTCAGGCCTCCATAGTCCTGGCGGAGAGCAACCTTGAAGCTTGGAAGCTTTTCGCTCGACCTCGACCAACGACCCACCGCCAGCAGCAACGCGCAGCTCCGGTCCATGGCCGCTGCACCCTCTCGACGGCAGTAGAGGACGCCATGCATGGCGCAACACAACTCGACGTCCCCGCCTGATCGCTCCTCATCATGGCTGCTGCCCACCAACCGCCGACTGCGCAACCTGCTGGCCATCTCCCTCCGCAACCTCTCGCTCGCTTCCGCCTCGCCTCCACGCCGAAAAGACCAGGCTTACGATGACGATGCCATTCCGCAGACCCTCACATCGCCGGCGAAGCTGCTAGCCCTCCAAGAACAGCAGGCATTGGGCCATTCGCGAAGCTCGAGCGATCTGCAAGCAGTCGTAGAAGCTGCAGCTACCGACAATGAGCGGCATGAAGAGTCCCACTCTGCCAATCGAAGCCCGGTAGCCCAGTCGAGAAAGGGCAAGGAGAATATACCAAAGAATGCACATGTATCTCCACGACGGCCACAGTTGAAGAGACCGAGAAGGCGAAGCACCTTGGAATGGGCTAATGCCACACCGCAAAGACGACAGGAGAAGCTGCAGGCTACTGTGGCCGGACGCATGGCAGATGTATTCTTCGGCTTGCATGTGCAGAATCTCAAAGGTGAGCTGCGTCGGACATGGGACATGGCTGTCACTAATGTGGGCCGAGTAGAGCCTGTATATGTCTCCGAAGTAGTCGAGCAAACCATGAATCCCACTTTCCGACACATAGACTGGACATCATGTGCTCCAGGCATCACGCGATTGGGCAGTGTCATATTGCGTGTCTGGGCCAAGGGAGCCAACGCGGGGGATTGGCAGCAATTGCTTTCCCTGGAGATTGCATTGGATGGACTTCACTATTTGGGCAAAAACGTATGCTTCTTGGGTGATCTCAAGCAAGGAAAGATGCTGATTGCCACAGATGGATGCCCTTCATACCCGATTGCCTGAGAACGCTGTCGTTATGCACATGATTGATGGCGTATATGTCGCGCCCAGTGGCTCTCTGACTGAGCTCACGTCCTCTCGACCAGGATCGTCTGCCAGAGCTTCCTCTCACCAGTCACGGACAGTCGCCACCTCTTCCTTTGATGCTCTTCTCCGCCTGTCGAAACTGGACGACAGTATTCAGGATGCGCTAGCGACTCGCAATCAAATTGCAGATGATCTGGAACGCTTGCTGCAGGCGAGTAAGGAAGCTCTGACAGATGTCGATACACTTGCTGAAACCGAAGATCGCATAAAAACGATTGACTATGCAAAAAAGACTGTGGAAAAGCAGCTGGAAAAGAGTCGCAAGCAGCAGGCAGAAAGACGCGCGGCGCTGAGAGCCAGACGCGAGCTAATGGCCTCAGAGACCGCAGCTCGTACGCGTCACGAACAAACGATGCAACAGGTCAAGCCTGAGTTCCCGAGCATGCGAGAGGAACACGAAGCCAAGAAGAACGCCGTGCAAAACCAGAGACGACGCATTTGCGAGGACCTCCAGCATATCTACCCTATTGAACAAATTTCGGGCAAATTTCTGTCCTTTAGCATTGGCGGCCTTCACCTGCCGAACTCGGACCATCTAGATTCGCAACCGCCAGAAGGTGTGGCCGCTGCGCTCGGCCATGTCGCTCATACTCTCCAGCTTTTGTCGTTCTACTTCTCGCATCCACTGCCGTATCCGGTGACGCCACGAGGAAGCACCAGCTCCGTATATGATCCGGTCAGCATCCTGCAGACCAAGAACCCGATCACGAGCGAGCAAGCTGAAGACAAGCTACGGACTTATCCGCTGTTCAGCAAGAGCATGCCACGATTTCGATTCGAGTATGCGGTATTCTTACTGAACCAGAATATTCGCATCATACTCGAGAGCGCGTTCAATCTTCGGGTATTGGACCTACGGCAGACCTTAGCGAACCTGAAGTATCTGCTCTACGTAGCAACTGCGGGTGATGGAGAGCTTCCAGCTCGGAAAGCCGGTGGCATTCGAGGCTTGATGCGGGTACCTGCTTTGGAGCGAGCCGGTAGTGCCGACTCGGCGAGCAGCTCTCTGTCAGGCCTCACACTGTTCAGTAACGGCAAAGCGAAAGCACCTGGAGGGGCGGCAGACAGGCTACGGGAGATCAGCGCCAAGCTGTCCTAGGCTGTCCGGTCATGCAATGCTGCCTCCTGCCATGAAGAAGACAAGTCATTGTTTTTCCATTGGTTGACCCACTTACCCGGCAAAGGAAAAGCTAGCAAAAGAAAAAGCCAAAGTCATGCAAGCTTCAGAAGCTTCTGCCAAAATGTTACTCAACTCGTGCGTGCCCCGTCCTCTCCTCTCCATCCTTTAGCTATCCCCGCCTATGTCGTCACGGTAATCTGCATTGACTTGTTTTCTTGGTGACCAAATCGCACTCTCCGCCTGATGGTTGCTGGGGTATACGTGCGGAGCCCGCATGCGATAGCTTGGCGACCAGTCTTCTCCTGGAAGGTGACAGTAAGACGAATCCTGCTCCGTCTCGACAACAACACATGGTTTGTGGGTCGAAGAGCTCTCAATGCATTGCCAAGCAGCTAGAGCAGCATACCACGGTGCGATCCTTCCTAACTAGCAAGCGATAAACGAACACAATCGTCATTCGTGATCACCATGCAAGCACATAAAATATTGTGCCTGGTCGCTGCCTGCCAGGCTCTCTCGGTACTGGTAGGAAGACAAGACTTACATGTACATGTCAATTGGGCGTGACGATGTCGACGACCAAGCTCCTCGCTTCATTCGCCGCGCTTTGCTTACTTCCCACCGCGCATGCTTGTGTTCGAGAACGCGAATTCCACAACCTTGGTCTCACGAAGAGATCTGTGACGCCACGGGCGGAGTTGAGTGCAGATGAACAGCTCATTATCGATTCGTTCGATGCGAATGAGATTTCGGATTGGAGTTATTACTACACTCATGGTATGCCCAAATTCTCTGTCAATAATTTATAGATCTCTGCTGACGTTTTCGTTTTTTTTTCTTCTGCCACCAGGAAACCACATCGCAGGCAAGAATGAGTCGCAAGCGCAATGGACTGCGGATCGATGGGCGGAAGCTGGGTTGACGACGAGGCTGGATGCGTATAATGTTTATTTGAACTATCCTGTGAGCAGGTCTCTGGCTTTGACGTGGCCGAATGGTACGCAGTATACTCCTTCGCTGGAGGAGGCTGTGTTGGACGAGGATGATACGTCGAGTTATCCGGACCGAATCCCGATTTTTCATGGCTTTTCCGCGAATGGAGATGTGACGGGGGAATATGTGTATGTTGGACGAGGGCAGCAAGTGGATTTTGAGCGGCTCAGGGCGCTCGGGATACCTCTGGAAGGAAAGATTGCTTTGGCTCGCTATGGAGGTGCGTACCACAGAGCTGTCATGAGGCACTTCGATGACTGATGTGCGATGCTAGGTCCTTTCCGAGGTTTGAAAGTCAAGAATGCCCAGGACAACGGAATGATTGGAGCCGTTCTGTTCACAGACCCAGGAGATGATGGCAACATCACTGTTGCCAAAGGCTATGCTGCTTACCCCGATGGACCAGCTCGTAATCCCACTTCGGTGCAGAGAGGTTCCGTGCAGTTCTTGAGTACATATCCAGGAGACCCGACGACTCCCGGTTATCCCTCTCGCAAGGACTCGCCTCGTGCGGATAAAGGAGCCGTCACCCCGCGGATTCCTAGTCTCCCAATTTCGTATGCAGAAGCTCAACCGCTGCTTGCTGCGTTGGATGGGTTTGGAACTGCTGGATCGGTTGTCAACAGAACCAATTGGGTGGGCGCATTGAATGCAACGTATTCCACTGGACCTGCGCCTGGTGTTACACTGCATCTCACGAATGAGATGGAGGATGCCTATACTGGTGAGTGATAAGACATGCGAAGCCTTGGCATGGCCGGGACTGATTCTTTGTGCAGACATCTGGAACGCCATCGGCATTATCAACGGCACGAACTCTGAGGAGGCTATAGTCATCGGAAACCATAGAGACGCTTGGATCGTTGGAGGAGCCGCAGATCCCAACAGCGGAACAGCAGTCATTGTCGAACTCGGTCGCGTTTTCGGCAAATTGCTCGCACAAGGCTGGAAACCAAAACGAACCATCATTCTCGCAAGCTGGGATGCCGAAGAATACGGCCTGATCGGATCCACAGAATGGATGGAAGAGTATTTGCCTTGGATCAAGAAGACTGTGATTGCCAATTTGAATATCGATGTTGCGGTTTCTGGTCCTCATCCAGATATCTCTGCCACCCCGGAACTGCATCGCATTGCTCAAGATCTCATGAAGAAAGTCCTTTGGCCTGCTCTGGAGGGGAATTCGACAATGTATGACGTCTGGAACCACGATACCAAGGGAACTGTTGGCGTGCTTGGATCTGGAAGTGATTATACCAGTTTTGTGCATCGTGGAGTTGCCGCGATTGATATGGGATCGAATCCTGGGCCGACTGATCCAATCTACCACTATCATTCGAACTTCGACTCGTATAACTGGATGAGCAAATTTGCGGATCCTGGGTTTCTGGCGCATAAGTCGATGGGTAAGTCTTCAAGATCGTCGAGTTAATTATTTTCCGCACAGCTAATGTCCTTGGACAGGCCAGTATCTCGCTCTGCTTGCTTATCACTTGGCGTCGGATGACCTGCTTCCTCTTGAGCCCGTCAACTACGCGGATCAAATGCAGAAGTATTACCAGTCTCTCGAGTACACCATCGGCAACTCATCGAGAATCGACTTCGATGCCTCAAGTCTCCTAGACGCCATCTCCACATTCCGCGCTCAAGCACAGGAGGCCGCCGACCTGGCGCAACTCGCTATCAGCAGTGACGACACAGATCTGCTCCAAGTCGTTAATGGGAAGTACCGCGACTTCCAGCGCGGCTTCACTTCGCAAGGCGGTCTTCCTACGCGTGAGTTTTACCAGCATTTGATCTTCGCTCCAGGTTTGGATACTGGGTACGCTCCCGTGACGTTTCCTGGAGTCACGGAGGCGATTGAGCGGGATCAATGGGAGGTGGCGCAGGATTATCTCGAGAGGACTGTGAGGGCTATCAAGGTCGCTGGCAATATTCTGAAGACTTGAGGTGCAGTCATCAACGGGGGCCAGCAAGACCCGACAGTATCTACTGTTCATTCCCTCAAAGGAACTCCGCGGACCAGCAACCAAATATCGATTCTAGATGTCTTTGTTAGATGGAAGGTTGCCCTCACGATCCGCTTTATTCTGTGCGCATGAGCTTGGAAAAGGCCGACCATAGGCCGGATAGACAGCCTAGAAGGACGGGGAAATGTAATGAAGTTGGGTTAAAACTTGGTCGCTGGAGAGGACATCGTGCATGACGACTGTATCTGACTGTTCGTCGAAGCTCTGCTCATCGAGTATCCATAATCTCTGTCGCAATCCGCCTCTCAATATCGTCCAGCAGCTTCATCACAGCCAGTCTTCTGTCGGCCTCGGCGGGTCCTTGAGCAACAATGCGGTAGGCTGCGCCGGTCGCGTTTGGGCCTGGTGTGGCATCGTCCCGTGAAACTACCGCGGCATATCGAGCAGTTTGCTACAATTTGCCCGTGATGACACGTAGGTCAGAGTGCGCTGGGAAGAGGACTTCGGCGTTGGTCACTGCAATCGTGAAGTTGCAAGTCAGCCAACGCTCGTTACTGTATTATTGTACAGAGTGCCAAAAGTGGAGCCGGTGTGGCGCATACGAATCTGCTTCTGGATGTCCGCAAGATTGACGAACTCGGTGCTCCATTCGAAGTGAGACGTGTTGCGGCGGTGATGGGACATGTTTGCATACTACATGGCGGCCTGCGAGGTCTACAGAGTATTTGTTCGAGTTGCAGCCTACACTGGCCCTTCCGTTTCATGCTGGCCGATTAGAACTTGGCCTTTGACGCAAGGACGCTCGGGCCAAGTTGTGGCAGTCTCTCCCAAAACTTTCCCGGCCAGCTTCATCAACCGACACCAGCGCGCATTCATTCGCGACACCTCACATCTCTCCCACGCCGCGCGGTCAATATGGTCAAGCTTGAAGAAGTCCCTGATGAGGAGCTCTACGCCTCGCAGCAGGGCCCAAAGGATGATGAAGACGAGTGGGACACGGATGACGGTATGCATGGCGCCCGGCGTCACAGTTGGCGACCAGTACTGATGGAAGTGTATCAGCGGAATCTGAAGTTTCGGATGTCGATGATGATGACGCCTACGACGAATCGCTTCTCGACCGCGTATACGCCCTGAAAGACATTGTCCCTCCGACATATCGCAAAAGCATTAACAACGTGATCGAAACATCATACTCGTGGGCCAGCAGTGCCGCCAGATTCAGCGGGAAGAGTCTTTGGGTGATCAGCACGAGCGCACTGCTGCTGGGCGTACCGTGGGCATTGGCTTTTAGCGAGGAGCAGCAAGTGGAGGAGATGGAGAGGGAAATGAGAATGCAACAGAGTGCGAACGAGGTGAGAGCAAACTTCTTTAAGACGGATGCGGAAGAGAACGAATGTCGGATTGATATGCTAACTCATATGCACAGCTACTCACACAGCCCGGTGGCCAGACCGGCGCGAAGCCAGCACTGTAAGAGATTCAGACGATTTGTACAGTTATGGAGCATAGCAGCGACTTTATGTGCCCCGACGGGCTTGTGTAGCGCTTGTATTATATTCTCTGCTCACGCGCTGCGCCGCTCGAGACGCAGGATTCATCCACTTTCGCATCAGACTCTGACCACTGCACATCGGATCGTCCGAGCTCACAAGATGGCAGGTGACAACGAAAAGACCTACTCCCATTAATTTGGACATCGTCAAACTCCATGCACTCTCGCGGTCGGGCCGTATTCGTCTTGGTATAAGCTCAGATCAAGAAGTGAGAGCTCCCCATCCGCAGGCAACTACACTGGCCATGCAAGTCAGCCGCAAAGTATGGACTTCAAGTGGAGCTCGCTGACTTGCTTGGTCACAATCTGGTCATAGCGCTTTCTGGCCTGCGATCCTGCATTACAAGATTCCACAGACACGCCGTGTTGTTCGGCACGAGGCAAGCGCGATAAATTCAACACTGCGTCATCGTGGTCGGTGAATCTTCTCAGCTGAGTCGTATCTTACCTGCGCATGAGCGGAGCGTTTTTGTCGGGCTGACAGTGCCACCCAGAACGGACAATGGTTACATTATCAGCTACCTCCGACAATCGGCCCCACTCCGTGCTCGAGAACATCGTTGAACGTGTTCAAAAAGGCCGTGGAGCCGGACTGACGGTGTATATTTCTTTCGGTGCATCGGATTCCAAACCACATTTCCAATGGCAGACAACACATCATCACCAACAGAGACCTACATCGGATTTTGCCTGTGCGGTTCCATTAGCCTTACACTGAATCTACCCTACGATCTCTACGTCAAACCCCAAGGTCACACATGCCATTGCATGAACTGCCGCAAATTCTCGGGCTCAGCAAATGGCCTCGCGTGCCTCATGGTGCCAACTTCTCAGGTCCAGATCAAGGATACGGGCAAGAAGCTCAAAACATTTGACGACACAAATTCTCGAAGCGGCAGAACTGTTGGAAGATCATTCTGTGGCGAGTGCGGAAGTCCGGTGGGGGGACCGACACGAGCGCATCCTGAGCTGAGTGTTATCGCCCTCGGTCTGTTTGACGAGATCCCCAAGCCAGTGTTCGAATGCTTTGCGGCGCAAAAGGTAGACTGGGCCATGTCATCTGTGGAGGCGAGCAAGCAGTACGAATATGTGGATGAGATCGGACAGTACATGGATGGGATATTTGCTGGGACTGGCTACTGAGATAGCAAGGGCCGAAGGACAGATCACATCTCGTTGTATGTAAACTTCAACTTGGAGTCCGCGATATTGGCCATTGTGCTGCTGTCATTGCACCAACTTGATCCGTGCGCTCGGACTCGTGTTGCCAAGAAGACCCTCTTTAGGCACGAGCAAGCGATGGTCAAGGTGTCCTCGTGTCTGTTTCTCGAGTCGAGTTTCTGCCATTGACTTTACTCCATCTACTGCCACCTCGTCAACGCAATGGTCTCCTTCAAGCTTGTGACGCTCGCCGTCGCAGCGTTCGGTGCTGTCAATGTTCTCGCCCAAGCTGCCGGGGAAAACGTCAAGGTATGCAAGCTGCCAAAATGCACGTCTCCAACGGGTCCCGAATCTAATACTGTATGAACAGGTCGAAGATGACGCAGCCGATGCGGAACAACCCAATATCGCCGACCTTTCGTTCGAGGACATGCAAAAGTTCATGGAATCAGGCAAAGAGACATGGGCAGCAGAACAGCAGCAAAAGCCGCTCAAGGCCAGCTACAATGTGTCCTTCCCAGAGGCCGAGATTTTTGGCGTGAAGCTCGTCAATGGACGTCCGACACGCACTTTGATCACAATCACCAACAACGAGGATACCGAGATCAATGTCTTGGCCGCCGTCGCAGGTCTCTACAGCCCGCTTGGCCTGCCTGGTGCTCCCGACCCGCCTCAGAGCATTCGTAACTTGACTGCTGCGAAATTTGCGAAGAATATCGCTCCGCATACCTCTGAGACTTTCACCTACGCTTATGCGACGATCATGCAGCCTCAGGATATCCTGCTCGAGGTCAATGCCATCATCACGCGAGGCCAGAGTGTCTTCACTACGACCGTTTTCCGCGAGAATGTGTCGGTGGTCGAAGCTCCAACATCCCTCTTGGATCCTCAAATGTAAGAAATATTTATCGACTGAAAGGCCTTACTAGCACGTGCTAACTGTGGTCGCAGCATCTTCCTCTACCTCTTCCTCCTCGCCGCGTTTGGTGGAACCGTCTACTTCATCTACACCACTTGGATCACCACACTGTTCCCCCAGAAGAAGCGAGGTGGCAAGGGCGGCGAGCGCGCTAAGCGCTCAACCGGTGGCTCTAAGCCAGTCGATCCCAACGACCAGGTCTCCGTTGTCGGCGCAGATGGCCCAGCTGTCGCGTCTGGATCGTCAAAGGGCTACGATGAGAGCTGGATCCCAGCTGAACACCTCCAACGCCCACAGGCGAGAAGAGTCGGAAGCGGACGACCAAAGAGCAGGGCGGCATAAGCATTTTCCAGGGGATTGAGGGAGGACGAGCGGACCAGCTTCCAAGCACTCTACAAATCTCCACAGGGCAGTAATGCCGGAGTCGTGAGCGCTGAACTCCAGTAAATCAGAAGACATTTGGGAACAACGTGTCAAACGACACTGAAAATAGAACAACGTTTTGAACAGAACAGTGTCAAAGGGAAAACTTGAACCAACGGTGAGTATTGCTGTACGAGTTTTACACTATTCGAAAAGCCGCTTTTCAATGTAGCCTCTCTGTAGTAGCGGCACGTGGGGCGGCAACTTATTACCGCAGCTGGAGAGACCGGCATGACCATGGCGATCGAAAGAATCTTGACCATCAGCAAGATACCGCAGTACAATATGTCTAGCAACAGCGTTACTCTCCTAGGCATCACCAATTGAGCTTCGGAGCTCTCTCGTTCTTGCTATGCTGGAATGGAGACATTTGCAATGCAGAGCGAATTCTAACATATAAGAAGAAGAAGTTGTGTCTACAGGAACGAATACAAAGTCTACTCATCCCCGAACTTGTATGTTCAACCTAAAATCACCAACTCCAACGCCATGCAGATCCCAGTCGTGAATCGTCTCATATCCATACGAAAGCCTACGCCATCATGGCGTTCAGCAACAATTGACAAATTACAGTTTGACCACAACTTAAACAGCGATCAAGCGGCCTTCGATGTCGAGGCCTTGCCCTCGACAGCGTCGGTCTGCGCTTTGTCATTCTGTTTCGTCGGGTCAGGATTCAAAGGTTTCGACGGATCATACCCAACAGCCTTGACAATGCCAAGGCCTTTGGTACGCCCCTCGCGAAACAGTATTCTGTCGCCCACGGCCAGGAACTCTGGACGCTGGACGAAGCGGAAAGCCACAGTAGCTCGGTCGCCTGTTCGGATGTAGTCTCGGTCAATGTCGATGATGGCACACGTCTGGCTCACGGGGCCTACGTGCAGCATAGCCTGGTACTTTGTCCGGATGGTCGTAGCGTGCGATAGGATGAGGACTTCTGCAACAAATTCGCGATAAACTTGTGGCTTTGGAGCCTCGAGGTGTGGGTTGGCATCGGATTTGGCCAGCAGGACTACCATGCCTTTCCGCACGTCCTTGCGCCGCACTCGTCGCAATGCAAACGAAGCACTCTGACCTGCGGTAGCAGCTGGGGTGCTGATGCGTTTGCGCTCGATGGATCGGACTGTTGTGGTCGTGAATTGGCCAAGTCCGTCCGGACCAACCATGACGGTATCGCCAGCATGAACGATACCCGACTTCACGACACCAGAGACCACGGTTCCAACGAACGGGACCGAGAAAGTGTCGTTGACGTGGAACTCGAAAGGAGCGTCCACATCGTACTTGCCGTGGTGTGGCAAGATGTTCAAAAACTCTCGCACCAGATCCAGTGACTCGCCTGTCACGTTGGAGACCTGAAAGATGGGGCATATCCTCTGTGAAACGAATTGAGTTGCAGTGTTGATACACTCCTCCCGATTCTTGATGAAGATGGGAATTTTGCGTGCTCCTGGAGACTTGAGGATCTTGGTCAGCTGAGTGATGGTCTGCTGCAGGATCTGAGGCGGACAGATGTCAATCTTGGTGATGACGACCATGACTGGAACATTCAGAGCCAGGGCAATGCCGAGATGCTCTTTCGACATTCCAATCAAGCCGTTGTTCGCCGCCACCATGAGCAGGCAGTAATTAGGCTCGCTTGAGAGCAATCCAAAGACAGTTGTTCGTAGGTAGCGCTCGTGTCCAGCCAGATCAGTGAAGGAGATGACTTTGGCACTTCGCTTGCCGATCTCTTCCCAGCTCAATTTCCGGCCTGGCACCCCAGAGACCACAACTTCGCCTTTGGTGTCGAATCCCATAATCTCCATTCCCACACTTGATGTGCGACCAGATTCAATCTCATGCTTGTGCCGGAAGAGATTCACCCGCGCCTTGCCACGACCGTCATCCAGCCCGCCCTTAACGAGCACACCGAGCAGGGTGCTCTTGCCAGCATCGACATTGCCCACCACAGCGATGCGGGTTTCAATCTGATCATCGACATCGACAGGTCGCCGCCTGATCATGATCTTGCCCACGCAGCCTCGCTCTTTCTTGTTCTCGTTTCCAACGTCGACGGGGCTGTTCGGCACGTTTTTGGTCATCAAGATCTTCCAGTCGGCCTTGAGCTTGGTTGCGATGGCCTGTAGCCGTGCGAGAGCGGCGTCCCACTCCTGCTCAGTGAGCAACTGACTGTCGCCATTGTCCTCCAGTCCGACATCAAACAAGCACTCGTTGTGCCCCTCGTCCAGTCGCGTACTGATGACAGCTTCCAACTGCTTCGTGCTCTCGTCCTTTGTCGCCTCATCGACGTCGAGTAGCAGGTGCTTTAATCGCACTTTGGGTTTGTCGTCTCCGAGGTCTAACGTGTCGAGAATGTCGAGCTCTGCATGCTCGGACTTCGATGCGCCGTTTGCTTTCTCCGGTCCATTAATCGGCGGCCGCCGCAGGGCTTGCTGCTTATTGACATAGTCGGCGAAGTCGCTGAGTGCCTGACACGACAGTCAGATATCAAGAGAGCTGCGTGTCCACGACAGATGTGCAGTCGCACCAATTTCAAGGAAAGCGAAGAGGAATGGGAAGTACGGCGCATACATTCTCGCCAGCTCGGCGCTCTTGAGCCGACTGTGGCACTTCCTTGTACCGCTCTGCGCGTGTCGCCATGATCCGCGGGGATTGTGGTCGCCGTTCACGCTGCTATTCGCACGATCATTGCTATGCAGGATTTGCTAGGGAAAGGTGATCAATGATGTTTGTTTGCAGGGAGGCGAAGTAGGTACATGCAGCAGTGAAGCTGTCCATGTCGCGGCATGACTATAAGGTAAAGGCCGTATGGTGGGGTGAGTCGAATCAAGCAGTCATTATTCATGGGCAAGCCGCCCCACCGCTGCTTTGGGACAACCCTCCTTTGAGCACCGGCGGACGGACAACTGACTCAAAAAGACTCTCCGATCAGATGGCCGACGATTGTTGAATCTCATCTTCGTGCAAGTGACTGCTATACATTTTACATGGATCACGAGTTGTTCTTCGCCTCCCTCAATGCCGCCATGACATCCACCCGCTCAGTCTTGCCCGTGAACTTCTGCACTGTTGGGTCGTCGAGCCGCATGAACACATTATGCTGCTTCTCGTCCCCGATCGTGAATTTGCCTTGGGTCTGCTTGTTGGAATTGGCGAACGACTCAAGCTTTTTGACCGGCTCAGATTGCAACACCTTGATGCCGAACTTTACGTTGCCCTTGGTGTACTCGTGCCCTGGGAACACTTTCGTGTCATCTGGGAGTGCAGCAAGAGTCTTGTTCAGTGCAGTGTCCATCTCTTCAGCGTTGCCTTCGAAGAATCGCCCACATCCGCCGGTGAAGAGAGTATCGCCGGTGAATACGGCTCTGTCGTTGCCGTCTTCGAACAAATAGCAAATACTATCTTGCGTGTGGCAAGGAGTGTGCAGAGCCTTGACGTCAATGCCCTCTCCTATCGAAAAGGTCTCGCCATGACTAGGAGTTTTGGTGACTTGATCGCAGTCCTTGCCGCCGATAATAGGCAGGTTGTACGTCTTCAAAATCTCTTTGTTCCCGCCAGCGTGGTCGTGATGGCTGTGCAGAGGTTAATATGCAGACCAACATGTGTGATGCCGAGCTTACTGGTGAGTGTTGATGATGTTGGTCAGCTTCACTCCACCGTCGACAGCCTTCTTGAGCGATGGCAGAACCCTGGGCAACTATTAGGACGCCTCCCTACACGCAGAGCTGCCTATAGTTGTACAACGTACTCTGATGGATTTGCCGGATCGATGATAACTGCTTCTTTCGTCTTGTCGTCCGTAACGACTGAAGTTTGTCAGCAGCAATCTCGGCACACTTCATGAGAAAATACACACGGTAGGCATAGTTGTTGCCAGTGCCGTCCCCTATTACCTGCTGTCAATGCACTGCCGAGCCACCTTGATGTCTCGGTTTGCTTACACATGGGGATGCTCTCGATGTGCATCTTGCGGGTTTGTTGCTTCGGGGAATCAGTGAGGAGAATGTATCCAACTAAGAAGGCAATGCTTACAACGAAAATTGATCGGACTACGGGCTGCCCGATGGTCTGCTTGAAGGCGCTCACCAAATTCATTGGCATCGACAGCTGTTGCAAGTGATCGCAGAGTGCAAAGCTGCACAATTGCTTATAGCCGTGGCGATGATATCACCCAGCTTACCCTAGTTAACTAGCGCCGAGTGGGTCCTCTGCAACTTGGAAGCTCTGTTCGTCGGTGAGCCGGGCGCAAGCAACTTCTCGAACTGCGAACCAGTCCAAGGCAGATATCCACGCCACATCCAACTTCACGACTGTCAGCACTCCAGGACTCCCGAACGACGTGCATTTGCCGCCGATGCTTCGACAATGACTTCGAGGCTGCTGTCCTCGCGGCTCGCGCAGCGAACCCCGACAGCCCTCACCCCGACACCGCGTCCCAATGTAGCCACGCTCTACGCGAGCAGCGTGCTCGCTGCCAAACGACCCATAACACACTCTGCGTTGTCTGGATCGACCAGTGCTCTCCGAAGATGGAGCCAACGGAAGACCTGGCCTGTAGGCGCGAACGCCTTGCACAATCTGCCAGCAGTCCGGCACGCCTCGTTCGCTCGTGTCATACCGAAACTCTTCATGAAGCTGGCGCGTGTACCGGCAATGATGGGCTTGACTATGGTTGGAGGTATTGCGTACTTGCAGTATCAAACAGCTCAGGCTGGAGCATATGCAGTCGATGTGTTCGGTCGGGCGAGGGACGCTGCCATGGGCGCTGCAAATGGGGCTATGGAAGGGCTAGGCGACATATTCACGCAGATCAGTCGCGGAGCGGAGAAGACTAAGGAGGATGCAAGAAGTATACAAATGCCGCAATGGATGAAAGACATATACGAGGGGCGCACCGGAGCGGAAGGAGGGGAAGGAGGGAGTGGAGGGCCAAACGAGCCGAAGCAGAGTGGTGCCAGCATTACTGGAGCTGGTGCGGCCACCGCTGCTGCTTTTGCGCTCGATTCTGAAGACGAGGAGGACAACAGATCAAAAGACGAAGCGGCGAGAGATGACCAGATGATGCTGCTCACTAGGAAAATGATTGAGATCAGGTCGTTGTTGCAGACTGTGGGACAGTCAGAGACGCTCACACTGCCTTCCATTGTCGTGGTAGGCTCGCAGTCGTCAGGGAAAAGTTCCGTGCTGGAGGCCATTGTTGGACATGAATTTCTTCCCAAAGGATCAAACATGGTGACCAGGCGGCCGATTGAGCTTACCCTGGTCAACACTCCAAAGGTGGCCGCAGAGTATGGCGAGTTTCCGGCGCTGGGTCTTGGTCGAATGACGGACTTCAGTCAGATTCAGAAGACGCTGTTGGACTTGAACCTCGCCGTGCCGGAGAAGGACTGCGTTTCGGACGATCCCATTCAGCTCCGGATATGCTCCCCGAATGTGCCTGACCTTTCCTTGATCGATCTTCCGGGCTACATTCAAGTCGAGGCCTTTGACCAACCCACTGAATTGCGCACGAGGATACAAGATCTATGCGACAAGTATATCCAGGCACCGAACATCATCCTAGCCATTTCCGCTGCGGATGTAGATCTCGCGAACTCCACAGCACTCCGTGCGGCGAGGAGAGCAGATCCGCGAGGCGAGCGAACGATTGGCGTTGTAACGAAGATGGATTTGATTGAACCAGAGCGAGGGGCTCGAATTCTCGCAGACAAGAATTACCCTCTTCGGTTAGGCTACGTTGGCGTAGTTTGCAAAATCCCGCAGGAAACGAGGTCTCTGTTTTCTCGAGGCGCACAGAACATTACAAAACTGATCACGAAGAATGAAGCAGCCTTCTTCAATGCCCACCCAGACACTTTCGGACCCGAAGCGAAGTCTAACGTCACAGTCGGAACTCCAGCATTGCGAAAGAAGCTGATGCACGTTCTGGAGAACACCATGTCCGCATCATTGAAGACGACCAGTGAAGCCATTCATCATGAGCTTGCCGAGGCCTCGTATGAGTTTAAGGTGCAGTACAACGAGCGACCTTTGAGCGCCGAGAGCTATCTTGCCGAGTCACTCGACGTTTTCAAACACGGTTTCAAGAAGGTCTCTGAGGAGTTTGGGCGACAGGAGGTCCGGGACATCGTTAAGCGCGAGCTTGATCAGCAGGTCCTCAATCTGCTTGCACAAAGATATTGGAACAGGCCGGTGGAAGACCTGCGGCCAGTGGACCAGAACTCCGAATCGATCCAAGAACCGCTTGAGAGCTTGCCCAAAGCCGATCCGGAAAATTCTCTTTGGCATTTGAAGCTTGACGCTTCGGTATCCACACTCACAAAGCTGGGAATTGGCCGCCTGGCGACGACAGTCACAGCACAAGCACTCCACAGTGCTGTGCAAGATCTGATCCAGAATACTCCATTTGCTTCACATCCCTTTGCAGTGCAAGCCATTACAAGCGCTTCTGAAAATATCCTAAAAGATCTTGCATACGACACATCAGATGAACTCGAGATTTGTGTCAAACCATACAAGTATCGAGTTGAGGTTACCGACCAGGAATGGAAGCAGGGACGCGAGAGTATCTCCAAAGGCCTGAAAGACGAACTTCAGTCCTGTGGGAGCGCGTTGAAGGCAGTCGAGGATCAAATCGGCGGTCGGAGAAAAGCGAAAGATGTGCTCTCTTTCATCGATCGCGTGAGAAGAGGTGACATCGTGCTGGAGGGCAATGGTGTCGGAGGCGCGGGTGGCTTCTCTGCTGCTCTGCTCGAGAAGGGCAAAGAAGCTCTCTTCCTCCGCGACCGGGCTGATATATTGCGCATGCGCCTGGCAGCAGTCAAGAGTCGGCAGTGCGCACAACCAAAGAACAAATACTACTGCCCGGAGGTCTTCCTAGATGCAGTGGCGGAGAAACTCACGTCCACCGCTGACCTCTTCCTGGACGCTGAGCTGCTGTCGAAATTCTATTACCAATTCCCTCGTGTTCTGGAGAAATGGGGACGCGATTTGGACGAGAACACAATCGAGCGGTTCGCGCGCGAGGACCCCAAGATTCGTCGGCATCTCGACGTCGTCAAGCGCAAAGAACTACTTGAGCACGTTTTGAAAGAAATGGAGGGTCTTCGGCAGCTTGAGGCCCGCGAGAAGCGGAATGGCAATCGTGGAACGCAAACAGAAGAGAAGAAGCGTCGCGGCTGGCTATTTTGATTGAATCACAGCGTGTACAGATCACAGGGCGTTTTGTTTCTCCGAATGAATTCGGTGGGTTGAGACTAGATGGAAGAAACGACGATACCATTGCTCGCGAGTTGTACTACTGATATCCCACTCACTGGTTAGCTGCAGCGTTTCTTTTTGGTATGGGTAATTTAGCTTTTGACGGATTGCATTTTCACAGCTGCCATATTGCGATGTTGATGTCGAGATTCAGTGCAATTCATCTGCAGAGCTGCCACTGGCTCGTCTTTCTAGAAATGATTGACTTTCCTTGCCGCCGCAATCACCACATCCACCACCTCAAGCTCGGAGCCCCATTCTGCCATCCCTTCACTCGCGCCAACCCCTTTCGTGAACAAACATTCCTGCTATTCTGTATACTATCCTTCAGCCTTTTCAAATCACAGTACGCTCGCTCCGTCACCAAATTAAGTCGCCCAGCCTTCGACCTCCTTTGCGAATGCAATTCCTGTACCTTTTCCGGGCTCAATACTTTCCAGCCTTTGACCACCCCGGAACATTCCAGCATAATAACTCGTGAGTTCAGTTTCTGATGCGCAACGGCAACCTCGATGTGTTCAATGTTCGGTTTGTTTTCGAACTCTGCAGTCGAAAGCTGCTGCTGCTTTCCCTCTTTACCGTCGTTATTGGGAACATCGACGAGTTCTTCCCAAATGAGCACGTCGGAGAACCAGATCCCGATACATTCTCGTCGGACTCGGCGATTTGCGGCGAAGAAAGCGGGTTCGCGGAAAACGAGTTCTATGCTGGCGTTGGGTTTTCTCCTTCGCTGTTCGAGCTCGGCGTACATGGCGTGGAGAAGAATTTGGTTTCTGATTTCACCGGGGAGCTGAAGAAAAGGTGACTGTGCGTTTTGGAGGGCGAGGATTCGCTGGCGGAGGGCGTGTAGTTGGTTCTTTGTGTTTTGGAGCTCGGTGTATGATAGGTGGTCCAATTGGATGGATTCTAGTATGTAGTTTGCCATGGTGTGGATGTGATTTTTATTTGTCTTGGGAAGGTTTTAGATTCTTGCTACTGTGGTGGCTCTAGAGACTCGCGATGGATATGTGATGATGTTACGGTCATCTACACAGGGGACAAGGTGCTCATTCGGGTCCGCGATGTCAGCCGATGTAGACCCGTTGCCCACACCATGGAGCGGGGGAGGGTACGTGAGGGGGAGCACAAGGGAAACAAGGTCAAGAACAACAGCGCGGACGCAAAGATATTGATTGATGTCTTGTGTCCTATGTCATGGGATCTGTATCGAACGCTCGAAGCTGACACGCTCCTGGTGTCAGCAAGATGGGAATCAGCGCTAACGAGTAGCGTTCGGTGACGAGTGCTCCATGGTAAGATGCTGGCCTAGCAGTGAGCCGCTTGAGCATGGCATGTGTACGGCATCGGATTCGAAGAATGTACAAGTGGTACAATGGTGTAATCTGCCGTCACGTGCGAACGAACCGTGCCAATACTAGTGCGCCGGCGCTCTAGCATCCCAGATTCGAAACAGCGCCCACCGTCTTGTACAGCGATCTGGCTATGAAATGGGCGTCGAGTGGTTTCTTCGGTGGGCCGCGCTGGTCTCGAATATGGTCGACATAGGTTTTGAGCTGCCGCGAAGTAGCGTTTCCCACTGTCCGTGACTCAGGCTGTGAGTCCGGCGAAGGTGCTTGCAAATTCGAACGCTGCTCGTGTGTTGGCAAAACTCGATGGCTCATGAGTGCTTCATAATCAGAAGTACGACGCCTCATGCTTGGAATATGCAAGGCAACCGACGGCGACGCGGAGGCCTTGGCCTTGCGTAATTCTCTTCTGGCCTTGTCGACACGTCGCATGTGGAGCCTGACACCCAGCTGACATCTCCGCCTGCGAAGAGGCGTCCCGCGAACGCGCGCTGCATCTCGTTGACGCACCTGTCTCATGTGCCGAGACAAGGCCAGTCGATATTGGAGAGTCGAATTTGACGAGTCTTGCTTGTGACGCAGGCCGAGGGCAGAATTCGGTCGAGAGTCGGATTTCAATTGGCGCACAGTGGACGGAAAGCTGCAATATTTCTGGATGGAGAAGCCACGGCCGAGGAAATATTGGCTGCCGCCATCTGTGGCAATGATATACTCCAATGCGAATGCGGGGCAGCAATATGGAGAGACGATTTTCTGCTTGCAACTTCCACGCCGGGCATGATATGAGCTGAGCTTGGAGAGCGATCTGGCTGATATCGGCACATTGAGTGCCAGAACAGCCGAAGGATGACGTTCAATACCCCAACCAGTCTGGCTGAGTTGCTTCCAAGGGGCAGGCGAGTCAGGCTGCCGAAAATCGGCAGCGAGTGGGAAGAATTCATTGTCGGTCACTTTCATGATGGTGAACAGGTCTATTCCGGTGCCAGTATGCGCCGTGGGCTTCCGTACCGGAATTGTCTTGACGGATATCGAATTGCTGAAGCGTACAGTCTTCGCTGAGCGTTGGATTCCGGTCCGGGGCTTTGCGAGCGATGATTTCCTTGGGCGAGGTGCATCCCGTGAGATTGTCAAAGTAGCTGTGGCATGTTCCAGCCCGTCATCTAGCTTCTCGATGTGCAGTGCAAGCGGCGATGGAGCATCGCCAACGACCTTGTCATGATGCTGCATCAGCCGGAACTGCTCCAGTACGTTCGGGCGTGACATCGCTAACATTCTGCCAAGGTGCGAAGCCGATGCTTCCGATCATGCACAGTGTGGGTAGAGAGTGCCGCGGATCCTGCTGTTGTTCCAGGAAGCAGATTTGAGCAACTGTTCCCAAGAAGAAGTGGAATCTGGTAGTAAAGTGAAGGCGTGGAAAGGTGCACTGAAGTGAGCTTGTTAGTACGTATATGCCGTTTGCGCGCCTGTCCGTTTGTTCAGTTGTGTCAAAGATCAGATCAGTCTCAGCAATGCCACGTGCCGTGCTCCAATGCGATGGTGCTTGACAGGGGTCGACCGCGTTGACGTACGGTCGGTCACTTTTCCAGCCAACACGCGCGAGACACCATGTCAGGTGAATGCCAATCGTGAAGCGCGCTCGTGTCTATGTCTGCGAGCACAAGGCCGCTGCGGGATGCGGACGAGGAGACGGCGAGACTGCATGAGCCTCGCACGCGCTTTGGGAGTGCACTGTGGCAGTGTGTGTCAAAGCCCCGCTCTGATGAGGCTGAACTGTGCTTCTTCCGACTGGATGTGAAGCAGACGAGCAGCCATTGTCTGTGAGCAAGGTAAGACTTTGGCGAGAAGCAGCCATGGCGACGACACGCGCATATTCGCGTGCAGCACGGATAGAAGCAGGATGCCCGTCCGGCTCGGGGATGTGCAGAGACATGTCAAGCCCAACGGGTCGCGAACATCGATCTGTGCGGATACGGCGCCGACATCCTCGCGATGACAGCATCAGCGAATGCAGAAGCCGAGCCTCTGGGTGGACGGTGCATATTGCGAAGTGTGATGAAGTGAAGTGAGGTTGGCTCAGGTTAACGTAGAGTAGAAAGCAGGAGATCATCGCACTGGACACAAGAGCCGCATGGACCCTGCGTGCTTGGCAAACGTATTGTAACTTGTTCTTTCCTCGTACGGCGAGTTGCCAGTTGGACTGCGCCGAAGTCAGTGGCAGCTGGCCTTTTCACTTGCTTGGTTTCTTATGATCCGCGTTTCCAACTCGCACCATTCTTTCTTCGCCCCATGATCACGCCCTGCACGAGTCGCACACCGATACCAACGCGCCCGCGCGTACATCCGTTTCTACTGCACCGGTCCGACAATAGCGGACGCATGCCATCATGTCCAACGAATACAACTACGACAACGATGCCCAGTTCTTCCCCTTCTTCGTGCTCACGGTGACCTCTCTGGTCACTGTTCCTCTCACATACACTCTTCTCAGAACTCCGACCGACACCTCCTTGCTGAAAAAGGCTGGCCACATCGAGTCCGCGTACAAACCTCATCATGAGGACATTATCAATGCGCAGCGTGCCAAGCAGAAGCGCAAAGAGCTGCGGATGAAACGAATCATAACGGCAATCACAGGATGGGCCATCATTGCCTACATGGTCTACTTGGTCGCGACGACCACACGAGAGGTGGCCAAAATCTGGAATCCGTTCGAGATTCTGGGCGTGCCCATATCCGCCACGGAAAAGGTCATCAACTCGAAGTACCGCAGACTGTCGATCACCATGCACCCCGACAAGCGTCAGCCCAACCCAGCCTTGAACCAGACGATTGAGACCATCAACGATGAATGGGTGGAAATCACCAAGGCCTACAAAGCACTGACTGACGAAGAGGTGCGAGCCAACTGGGAACAATATGGCAACCCCGATGGCAAGCAGAGCACGAGCTTCGGCATTGCTCTGCCGAAACTTTTGGTTGCTGAGGGTAGTGGCAAATACGTCCTTGCATTCTACGGTCTGCTACTGGGAATTGGCCTGCCTTGGTTGGTCGGTAGATGGTGGTACGGTATGCAAAAGGTCACACGCGAGAAGATCTTGGTCACGAGCGCCGGAAACATGTTCAAAGAGTTCAAGGACCGCATGGACGGAGGCGAAGTGCTAGCTGCTGTAAGCACAGCATCTGAGTTTCGAGAAGTATTGCACGGCGCAAACGCAGACACGGGAATGGGCAAGGTCGAAAGCCAGCTTGCTGCAACGGAGACCAGTGACGCTGTCATGCTTCCCAAAGACAAGACGAAGCTGAAGGAGCTGGAGGATCCAGTTCGACGCAAGACACTCGCTTTGCTGTGGGCGTACCTGACACGCCTGGACCTCGGAGATGCCACGCTGGAGGCGGAAAAGTACGAGGTTGCACCAACAGCTGAGAGACTCAACCAGGCCTTTGTGTCCATGTGCTTAGCCTACGGCTTTACCGCCCCAGTTCTTGCATCGTACGGGCTCAGCCAGTGTCTCGTTCAGGCCATCGCACCAACTCCTGCAGGAAAGGCACCTCTCCTGCAACTGCCACATTTCACACCGGAGGCAATTCGCGAGATTGAAACTGCAGTAAACGACAAGAAGGAGCACATGTCAATCCAGTCTTTCATGGCCTTGCCAGCTGAACAGCGACAAGCTCTAGCGCAAGCAGTAGGCATCACAAACGACCGTCTCAAAGTTGCCGAAGATGTCTCGAAGAAGCTGCCGTATCTGAGGGTAGAAAAGGCATTCTTCAAAGTCGCCGGCGAGAAGTACATCATTCCGTCTTCACTCGTGCAACTGGTCATCAAGGCTCGCTTCATTCCTCCCGGTACACCTGCTTCCAGCATTCCAACGGTCAACCCAGACGATCTACTCGACATTGACGCCCCTGAGGGTGACATACAGGCTGCGAAGAAGGAGCCCGAACAACATCACATCCCGCTGGCCTATGCACCATATTTCGCCCGTGACCGCGCACCCAAGTGGCACGTTTTCCTCGCCGACAATCGACAAGGCAAAATCGCAGTGCCTCCATTCAACTTTGACATCTTCGACAAGAAGCCTTTTGACGAGAGCGGCGCACCGACTTTCAACGTTGTTACCCTCAAGATGCAATTCGGAGCACCGCCACAGGCTGGCGAGTACAAGTTCCAGATGCACATGGTGTGTGATAGCTATGTCGGTTTCGATCACAAGCAAGAGATTATCATGAATATCGATGATGCCAGCCGGGCCCATGAGGTTGATGACGACGATGACATTTCTGAGCCTGATGAAGGTGAGTGGGATTTCTGTCCGGTTCAACGAGTAGATACTGACAAAAGCACAGACACGATTGCAGGGCAACTTGCGGCCCTCAAGGGCGACGCGACTTCTCAGGATGCTCCCAAGCGAGCGAAGAAGGCCAAGATCGCAGAAGAAGACAGTGACTACGAATCCGGTACAGACGACGAAGAAGGAGCATCATCGGGCTCTGAGACCGACACGGATACCGATTCTGAAGCGGAGGAGGAGCAAGCCAAGGGCAAGTCTTGGTGGTAGAGCGTCCTGCCCTGAAAGGACCATGTTGCAATCGTGTCTTGATCATAGCGCGGCGTTCGGTGTTGGCTTGGAGTGGAATCAAGGATCTCACGCTGTAGACGCATCAGAGTAACGAATTACATTGGTAGCAAGAGACCCATCTGACAACGTCACTGGCACAGTAATTGAGAAGACTCGGTCGTGTAACTTTACGGACTGCAGATATCAAAAATCTCGTCGTCGGGCACCGGGGAAACAATGTTCGTTGCCCCTAGAGTGGGTATGCAAAGGTGACAACGAGCGCCAGTTGTCACGTTCGAATAGGTCACATCCAAACTACCAACAAAGCTACGTTGCCAATCCCATGAGTAGCAAGTTCTTGTACGAAATTGAGATTCACGAACATTGTGGCCCATATATGATCCATCTCAAGATCCCATCAGCTTTAGTCGATACCGTGCACCTCACCAGCAGGATCCGAACCACCGCTGGGCTCGTCGGACGATGGAAGTTGCGAGGTCCGTTCGTAGTCCCAGCCCAGTCGGCTCTTCTCATTCCGGGACGAGGGATGGCGTGGATGGCGCAGCGCCGGGGTCGAATGCACGAGCAGAAGGAGCAATGTGCTAGAAGACACGAAGAACCAGATGCAAGTTCTAGCCGGGCAGCCTGGGCTCATCATGTGGGTATGATCATCCCGCATCGGTCTATGAATAGCCGCGTACATACAACACGAGACCGGCGAGACTCGCGCTGCCCGTGCTGCGGAGCACAGTACAGTACAGTAGCAGGCCGTGTCCGGCGCGGGTGGGACTGATGAAAGATCATTAAGCGCAAAGTCTCCAACGTCGGGGAACAGAGTTTCAAAGGTGACGCGACCATACTCCACGGAGGCTGGGTTCATGGTCCAGGTTGGCGATGGTCTTCGCGCGCTTCAGCCGCTTGCTGTTTGGCGTCAACGACCGACAAAAGATGGAGTGCGCCCGACGGCCCTGCCGTGCTGCTCATCATGTGAGGACCTCGTTCCACGACTCACGCGTCGCAAGCCACCTTCACAGCTCGCAGCGCGCCGGTGTCAATCTAGGCCCAACCTCCGCAACCACCACCTCATCATCCTCATCCTCTGCGACCTCGTCTGCGACACCCCTCCCACCCCGACACGCCCGCAGCGAGACCGCACGCGATTGCTAGACACTGCGCAGGATCCACTCTGGGGGCGGGCGCGTGCAGATCGGGCCACAGGACCTCGGCGTGCCGCAGCAAGAGCAGGCCTCGAGTGGTGCACGTGGACAGTGGTCGAGGACGCTGTTGCTTGCTCCGGCACACACAAAGACTCGAGGCGGCAGCCGCAGCAGGCCTCGAAAAGGCATCACCTTGGGCCGGGGCAGAGCTCGAAGGATCGACAACGTCTTGGCTTTGCGCAGGAAGAGCATACCGTACCCGCTCATCTGAGGCACACGCACGGGACTGGCGGCTGCATGCGCATCGATGAAAGACACTGCGGATGGGGGGGTCGGCACAGGCATAGGGCTACGTGGCCAGCGACCCGCCCTGCAGGTCATATGTCTCGGCAATAGTGGCGGCCCCAGCGAGGAGAATGTCACCGCATTCTTAGTGCGTTCAATCGCGAGCGAGTGGACCAAAGGCTCGCTGCTCGCAGTTGACGCGGGATCACATCTTGCACCCATAACGCGAATCCTCGAGAAGCATTTTCCAACCACAAGTCGTGCGCGAGGCTCGAACAGCAGCAATATATCCGCGGGCACCCAGTCACGATCACCCGTTGATGTGGACATGTACCCCAAGCCGGAGCCAACACTGCTACAGACAGGTGCTTTTGCCGGACTGAAGTTCCCCAACGAGTCGGCTCGCGCAAACGCTCTCCATGTGCTTCGAACTTACATCTCCACTTACCTTATCACACATCCTCATTTGGACCATCTCTCGGGATTCGCGATCAACACTGCAGCCTTCAATGGCACTTCGCGGCCAAAGACTTTGGCAGCACTGCCGAGTACTGTCAATGCCATCAAGCAGCACATTTTCAATGATGTGATTTGGCCAAATCTGACCGACGAAGACGGCGGCGTCGGCTTTGTGACCTTTCAACGTCTGAAAGAAGGGGGCGACGTGATGATGGGCGAGGGCGAGGGGCGTGGCTATATCGATGTCTGCGACGGACTTGCTGCACGAGCCTTCAAAGTCTCACATGGCGTGTGTACGAAGAGCCCGCCGAGCCACCAGCACCGAGGCAGTATAGCTGGATTGTCGGATTCCGCCCCTCCGTACAATGGATCCATACAAGGGATACCGCACGATCAAATCACTTCGAACCGGGCGCTGTCCATGTCGGCCATGCATTCCCAACCCGGGACGCCAGGTTCAACGCAGCGGCCAAGTTTCCACGCGCATCAGGCTTCACCTCAATTGCGGGCGGCAGACCACGACACGTGTGTCGTCGACAGCACGGCCTTTTTCCTTCGCGATGAGGATACCCAGCGCGAAGTCATTATATTCGGCGATGTAGAGCCCGATTCCCTGTCGCTCACACCTCGCAACATTGTGGTATGGCAAGAAGCTGCGCGTAAGATTGCACAGGGCGTCCTAGGCGGGATATTCATCGAATGCAGCTACGATGACAGTCAAGCCGATGCCATTCTGTTTGGTCACCTCAATCCGCGCCATCTCATTGCGGAACTTCAGAACCTTGCCAGCCTGGTCATCGATGCCAAAGCAATGCGTGCTGCCGAGAAGGCTGGGACGAAGCGCAAGCGCTCGATTCCAGGTCACATGCCCAACGGGTTAGATCCGCTCGGTCGGCTGAGTATACCGGAGCAGGCAAGAAAACGTAACCGCAGTCTTGCCAGCAGAACCGTCTTAGACGAGCGACGTCGCAGCAGCGCACCCGATCATAACTTTTCAGCCGCCCCGGCTTCTAATCTCCACATTTCGCAAAGCCTTGCCTCGGCATCTGTAGATGCGCTGAACCATTACAACCTCCAAGCATCGGAGCCGGCTCGCATGGACCACAGTGGTGATATGGTGACGTCTCCAAAGGCCGTCAATGCTCCACCGACTGGCCAGAACAACGTCGGCATCAACGTGACGACGGAAAGCAACGCCGAAAGCGCAGCACATTTGCGTCAGGAAGCGCCTCTCAGCGGCGTCCAAGTAATTCTGATACACATCAAGGACACTTTCAAAGACGGTCCGCACGTGAGCGAAATCATACTGGAACAGCTGTTGGAGCATGAGGAAGAGCTTCACGCACAGGGGAGTCCATTGGGATGCGAATTCATCGTCAGTCAGAGTGGCGAGTCGTATTGGTTTTGAGCACGTCTTTCATCCAGCTTTGCATACTTTAACTTCCCGTGGGGCCAGGACAAGTCGTATTTTCTCGATTTTCTGAAACCACCAAGTGGATGCCTCGAAGGTTCTGGTCTGTCTACTACATACTTGGCCTCGGCTGTGGTTGTTGCCCGGGCGTAGATGATGAGCAAGGCTGGAATGGAAGCCTGGAAGCCTGGAAAGGAACATGGATGGACCCAGGCCAGCATGGGTGTGCCACGCAAGGTCTCGCGTGAAAGCAGCGTTGTGTTTGATGATGATGATGATGATGATGATGTTGACGATGATGATGACGATGATTTTGTTGCCGTTGGCAGTCTTCTTCTTCTTCTTCTTCTTCTTCTTCTTCTTCTTCTTCTCTCATGACGAAAAGCAGCATGCTGGCAATGATTTTTTATGTTATGGGTAGCACGTAACGAACGGACGTATGAGATGGGATGAGTCGGGATGCAATGATGAGAGAAACGGCGGATGGGCGGGCATTGTCTTTGTTTTTCCCCGTTAAACTTCATGGTTGATATTCTTCTTCTCTGGATGTTCCTTTTTTTCCCTTTTTTTCGGGGTCCCATTTGCATCACGTGATACAGCGAGTTTTCATGAGCATTGAGTATATATATATATATATATATCAGAAGGAAAATGACAACGATGACGATGATCGATGATGATGACGGGGAAGGGGAATGGAACGTGAACGGGAAACAGGAAGTGCATGTTTGCACACGGGGGAAAAACAGTCATCTATCTATTCGAATTGATGAGAGCAGAATATAACAAATGAACGAACGAATGAAGGGAACTTGATTGTGAAAAACTAACCTTTTTTTTTCTTCTTTTGATTGTTTGATGATGATGATGATGATGATGATGATGATGATGATGGATGTATAATAACGGAGTATAGTACTCGTACTTTTTCGCAGAATGCTCGAGTAGTAGATCTCATTCATCATTGCACTTTGATATACTGGGAGGTGTTGTTGAGGGTATGTGGCAGCACTGCCAACACGCATAGGGATGTGTCCACGCTGATGGGAGCGCACGTTGGAGGTTGGGAGAGGGGCGGATCTGGTGCTGACGGTGTACGCGTCTGTGACGCTTGGTATGCCTTGTTTCGAAAGGCCCTGCGTGGGTGGAGCTGCCCGCGGCACAGGAGGTGGCATGGGTGTCGTCCCACCCTGCGCAAGATCTGCTCGCGGCAATTCACGAGGCGCGTCAAAGGTGTGCAGAACAGATGGTGCATTCCGGTCATCACGAACGTGTTTTGCGGGAGGCATGTGCACGTTGCATAGCGCGAGTGTTCCAGCGCACTTCTTCACGCCACAGGGACGAGGCCATTGGGCGCCACATGAACGGCAGCACGGGAAGAGTGGATTCACCCGTCCTCGCATACAACACGCATGCACGCGTGTCGGGTGAGAGCTGCACGCACCGCGACAGCACCAGCACCAGCACCAGCACCAGCACCAGCAGCCGCCGCAGCGGCGTCAGCAATCGGCCGGCGCAGAGTGCTGCAGGTGCGTTTTGCCCGAGAGTAATGGCAGACGCATCCACAACCGTAATGAGAGGGGTCCGTGTGTTTCATCCCGGCCGCCGCTCGCTGTCGAGCACGGCCGCTGCGCCCGCGAGGAGAGCAGTGACTGCAGCAGTCGCAGTGTCGCCGGCGGCGGTGGTGGTGCTGGGGAGCGGAGGCGGCGAGCTGTCGTGCCTGGCAGCGTACATGTATGTATGCGAGGCGGCGAGGGCGCCTTCGTCACGCATCGGGCTGTCCCAGGGACGATGGGCCGTCGTATTTCAGGAACAAGCAGGAGGTACATCGAAGTTTATTTCCAGGCGCGCGCGGGTGCTCCCGCTCGGCCCAAGCGAATCGCGGTGACAGATGCGAATGGCGGCGGAGGGATGGATGGCCTGGAGAGAGGACCGCAGGCAGGTCGTGCGGAGGGAGATGGGAGATGGGTGATGGGAGATGGGTGATGGGAGATGGCAGGCAGGCAGACCGGCAGACTGGCACATGCAAATGCACCGCGATGGCGAGAGGCGAACAAGCAGAGACGCGGCGTGATTGGCCGCACGGGCGCGCTGGCGTTGTCCGCTGGCTGTCTCGGCCTCTTCTGCCGCTGCGCTCTGCTCTGCGCGGCGCTGCGCTGCTCCTCCTGATCATTGACGAGCCCGCCCGCCAAACCACCACCACCACCACATCTCTCGACCGACATCTTCTTGCCTTGTATTCTTTGTTTCCCCCACCCCCCCCTTCACCACCCGCGCGCCTTGTACCACCGCCTGCTTCTTCTGCGCCGCGCCGGCGTGCATTCTGTACACATTCCGCTTGCTCCAGCTGCCGACCCCAGCGGAGCCACAACCCCTTCTCTTCTCGCTCGCCCGCCCGACCTCCACGACACGACCTTTTCTTTCTCGCCACCTCTTCGCTTCGCCGCGCTGTCTCGGGTAGCCGCTGCCTCCATGCGTGTCTAGAGATCACCACTGTCCCGCTCGGGACCCCATCGACACCGTTCCTGCCCGCCGCCGCCGCCGCTGACCGGTCGTGCGAGAAGGTACGTTGTCTCCGCCGCTCGCTGCTGCTTGTGCGCGAGCCCACTCCCTCTCCTCCCTCTCCCACCGCCCGAGCACACGCACACGAGCCCTCGACGCTCCTCACACCGCCGCCGCCGCCGACGAGCATTGTCGTCGAGCTCGCTCGCCCCCTCTCCTGCGTCCCACCCGCCGCCGATCGGGCGATAGGGGCGCCGTTGCAACCCACTGCCGCTGCCTACACCACCCGCCGACGCTCCTTCACTGCGATCCCCACGTCCACTCGACCATCAACAGCGCCCCCGTACCATCGACAGCACCGCTTATCCACCCGATACTGACTGCTGGCCGGCCCAGACCGTATACTTAGCTCTTACCATTCCCGCCAAGCCGCGATTCGACCCATTGATCCTGCGACCACCACCCGCCTCATCAACGACCCCAGCCGGCTGTCAACACGGCCGATCAGATGGCTGAGGTACTCTCGCCCCTCTCCACACCTTCCAGCACCATTACGATGCTGCATTCCCGCCCTTCATCTTCCGACGCGTTCAACGGCTCGTCTCAACCATACTCTACTTCTCCTCGGCAAGGGCAACAGACCCGAAGCATGCACAATGGACAGAATGCTGGCTATCGGAGCACTTCCGCTGCTCCCGTGCAACCGTATGCCTTTCAGAGCACACCGAATCTGCGGCAGGAAACCCGCAGCGTCTCGCAGCAGTCGGCCACATCACACGGCGCGGTCGGACAGAAGCATGCTCACACGCACACTCAGTCCGTGTCGAATTCCTCGACGGCATCATCAGATACCGCTTCGCTACCGTCGGCGAAGGATGACTCGGTGATTGGGTCGAAGAACTCCTCTCTGATCAATCTCTCGTCGAGTGTGCCCGATTTGTCGCTCACCTCGTTCGACCAACCTACGAAGCCCTCGCCCGGTCGATATCGTCGAGCGGGACAGCGGACGGAATCTGGGAGCAGCACCCCCAAAGCCACGACGCAAGCCGCCACCGCGACGGCTTCCGGTCCATTCACATGGAGCGGTGGCGATATCGCCTCGAATCCCGCAGTCTCGCAGTCTGCTCAGCGGAGGGAGAGCCAAGACGACCTTGCGGTCAAATCGGGCAGTGCGGAATTGGCGAAGCGTTATAGAAGGCGCAGCATGAACACCATTGACAGCACCGCGGGCGCTCAAGCTCCCGCGCCGTCACACGGACCCAGCCCCTCTGTGGCGACCACCATTCGCCCGGTGTCCACGCATACGCGGTCGGGAAGCGATGAGAGCTCCGCTTCGCATAGGAGAGCTGAGGCGGCATCACAGGACGGTGCGAAGACTTCGACCGGACTCCGACCAGAAGGTCAAAAGACTGTGGGAACGTCTTCCGATGCCAGTAAGCGTGCAAGAGCTCCCTCGCCACTCTCGAAAGAGGCCGAGAAGGAGCGCGTACCTGCAAGCGCTCCGCAGAAGCCCAAGACGTACGCTGCCGCAGCACAAGCTGGTGTTCACGCCCATGCGCAGGCACAATCCGCCGCCGCCCAGCACTTGGCTGCCGTATCGGACAAGGATCTCAACAAGGGCATGAAATCACGTCTGCGACGTGCCTTCTCATTTGGCAGTGCACAAGAGCTTCGACGAAGCGCAGCAGAGAACAGTGATGCTGCGCACGCTGCCGCGCATCACGCTCAGCAAACGAGAATCCAGCACCAACAGCTCATCGATGATGAGCTGGACGCTGAGCAACAAGAGATCGCTCGCAAGCAGGAAGCCGCTGGTCTCGGCAATAGCATCTACGCTAACACGTCGGTGGCCTTGACTGGCTCGACCGACAACATTTCGATTTCGTCGACCGCATCCTCGGCATCTATGATGTTGCGCAAGATGGGCAGGGGGGCCAAGAAGAGTGCTAGGAGCATCAAGGGCCTATTTCGGCCAAAATCAGTCATCGGAGTGCCAGCCGCAGACGGACCAGTGTCCACTCAAGCGCAGCCTAGCGTTGCGCAAGTGTCCATGGTTAGCGTGGAAGCTGAGCGACAAAAGGTGAATGTGGACGCACATCCCGCGGAAAGACACGGGACGACAGGCTTCCCGAAGTTGGAGCGCAATTCCATCGACGCTGCGATCAATGTGGGCGCGCCGTCCGCGCGGGGATCTGGAGACCGATCGGACTCCTTTTCACGCCGTAGCATCGTGGGCAGCGATAAAGACCGCGTTGAAGTACTTGCCGCGGTCAAGAAGGGTATTTTGAAGCGTTCGGGCACTGCATCTCCCACCGGCTCGCCTGTCATCAAGCCGACCGACGGCCACAACAGCTCGGAGAGTCCATCCTCCAGCATGCCGAGCACGCCCAAGGACGGCAGTCGCAACGACTCGATGAAGAATGCATCCAACGGCGACTACTTCAGCGCACGACTCGCTCCCATGCCCAAGAGCATGCCCAACACACCTAACGGGTCACGAAATATCACCTTCAGTCCACGAATACAGTTTCACGATGTCTGGTCCAGCACCGAGTATGACCGTAGAGGCGAGATCGCCACTTGCAACAGGCTCACGCCCATGCTCGCACAGCAGATTAAGGAGGAACTCAATACCTTCAAGATGGTAAGTCTCGCGGATGCGATGTGACGGAAATTTGAACATCAGTACTGACATAGTTACAGGAGATGGAAGTGCATGAAGCATCCAAGCCTCACACCCACTTCTTCTAACGAACAACAAATATGACTGAAAACCTGGCGAAACGACACGCATGAATCGTACGGAGCCATAAGAGCACATCACCTCGCAGCGATGCCGCATTTTCTTGCCGACGGAGATCGGGACGGAGTAGGATATCATCTAATCTTTTTGACAATGGGTATTGAGCGACTGGGGTTATCATAAAGCGGGCGTATGGAGAACGAGTCTGGAGTGGGTGTGCAGAGGGCGGCGTTCTCTCTTTGTGTAGTCACGGAACAGGATCGCGGCAAAGAGGAGGCATCATCCTCACCCACTTCACTACTGTCTTGTGACTGGATGTTGTTAGAATTGCATACTCTCTTGCAAACGTCAGAAGAAGCTGGATGCGAGGCGCGCCGGCCTGAAGCTTGAAAGACTTTTAATTGGCAAGGCGCAAATCAGAACAACGAGCCAACAGTGGATTGAAGAATGAATGCATACAATGCAATTCATCTTGACCTCACTCATCACTCTCACTCACTTGGGATCTGCTATCATGATCGCTTGGCGTGTTGTCTACTGGCCCTCTCCATCAGATTTGCCTCATCACTTCAGAGTGAAAACACTTGCTACTCTACGAGTGAAGCTTTTTAGCGTTTCTAGAAAAAATTGCATCGCAACAGTAAAATGATATCTATCATCAATGTATCGAGAGATATTTTGAATTCTTTCTTTTTCTCCTTCTTAATGTGTGTGTGATGATGATCGATATCAGAGGATTGAATATTCTCGTCTGTCTGTCAGGTCGACGAAAGTGTGCGTGACTGGCAGCAGGAGGTGGGACTGTGACAGAGGAGGACTGCCGGGGAGCTGCTGCTTATTAGAGAGCGCGGCACGATGATGACTATCGGAGGAGTATACGGTTCCTTGCACTCCTCACTCACTAGTAGTACTTACTCTTGGTGATAAATCCTATGCAAGGTCGGAGGTATTGTGCTCGCTCGCTGTCCGGTACTCTTATTATCTCTAATCAATTTCATTCAATGTGCAAACGTTACTTTTGAAGTTGATCATGTGAGTTGAATTGAGCTGAGAGAGATGTGGTGGGGTGTGGTGACTACTTCACTGGCGGCAATAATGCGGTTGGCGGCGGGCGGCGGCAAAAACGAAATCATAAAGACAGCTGTGCTGCACTGCTGATCATGAGAGGAAACTGTGGAAAGGAAGTAAAAATGCATGATGCATGATTGCAGATCATTTTCTCGGCTAGCGATATGATACAATAGCTTGGGCCGACGACATCTGCCTCCCTCTCTCTCTCTCTCTCTCTCTCTCTCTCTCTCTCTCTCTAAAAGGTATTGCTTTGCCACTGCGCGGCTGTTAAAACTGCGCTACATCATCCCAATTTGTACGAGGAGAAGAGGACGGAGGGTTTTCTCTTGCTTGTTGCTCATTAAGGGAAGCATCGATCAATAATCAAAACCGACCAACTAGCATACGAGGTTTTTCTACATTTTGCCACCGCTGCCACCAGCTGCGTTGAATCTGTGCGGAAGGGCTCGTTTGCTTCTGCATTGGTGTTGGTAGGAGAAAGAGAAGAAGGAGGAGGAGGAGGAGGAGGAGGAGGAGGAGAAGGATAAGAAGAAGCAGAGGGAGAAAAAGGAGCAGAGGGAGAAAAAGGAGGAAAGTCTGCGAAGTCCTGCGAAGTCCTGAGGAGGTTTGGAAACAGCGACAGCAGCGACAGCAACAGCAACATCATCATGGCTGCCCTCCTCGTCGTCCTCGGAGGCGTAATGCTCGCCGAACGAGTGGAAAAAAGTAAAGAGAAGAAACGATTGAAGAAAGAACTTGATGAGATGAGATATAGGGAGCTTGTGGAGGAGACTGGAAGGAGGTTGAGTCTTGGTCGGACGGAGGAGAGTAGTGGTGGTGGGCAGGTGGTGATTCGGCATGAGGATTGGTATGATGATGGGTCGGGTAGGGATGATGGTGGTGGTGGGAGACTGCCGGGGTATGAGGAGGTGACGGGGAGGAGGGATCGTTGTGTAGTTGATGCTGAGGGGCAGCAGAGGAGGGGAGGGGAGGATGGGGAGGAGAGGGAGATGGAGAGGCGGCGTGTGTCGATGAGGCAGGGTGATGGGTCGAGGAAGAGGAGGGGGATCAAAGGGATTTTTGGGAAGAAGTAGGGTGTCGATGTCGTGATGATAACAATGATGATAATGAGATTTCGACTTGCGGTGTATTGGAGGGACTGGTTCAGCATGCGACTCTTGTGTTCTTCGACGAACGATACTTGAGGGGAGTCCTGGATTCGTGAGTCAGTTACGAACAGCACGAAGTGTTTTGCAACAGAACTCAAGCCCAAAGGAACAGACAGAACAGAAACAGACCAGGCCCGGACGAAAAGCCACCGCCCAGTACAGTACGCCGGCAGACTGATCGATAATTACGAAAGAATGAACGATGATGAAACACGCACACAGAAGAATCTATATGCACACGCGCATGAGACACGAACTCTTTCCCCTCCTTTTTCTCCTGTCTTACCCTTCTCTTCTTATTTTTATACATACCGTACTCTGGAACACCATCCCAAGGCATACGTACCTCAGTTTCGCCGCGGCAGCGGGGCCGATCTCATCGCGGGGAAGCGAAGATGATCCGCATCATGCCACTTGCAACGAGACGAGGGAGCTTTTGAGCAGGGCAAGGCACAAGGTACCTTCGACAAGGGGCCATGAAAGTACTTTCTGGTTGGTCGGATCGAACTACTTCGCTACAGGAGAGTATTTTGTCTCATCGACTCATGAAATTAATGGTGAAGGCGCGTCTCAATGGTCGTGGCCAGAGTTTCGTATGACGAAATTCTCAGTTCTTGTTCATCATCATCATTGCCTTGTCGCGTCTCGTCCTGTCTTCCTACAAGCTCTCGTCAGAAATAAAACATCACCAACCATATGCAGTACTCTCTCCGCTTCACTGCGCCTCTCCCGCTGACATCCTCCTCCTCCACCAAAGACTCCCAAGCCGCAGCCCAGCCACAGTCCAGACCGCCCGCCAAGCAACCAGCATATCCAAAACGGAAACCGCTAAAAACCTCATCACATCACAGACAGAGAGAAACTGTGTTGGTCATCACCACAGTCGCCGTGTGATGAATCTGATGCTGACGACGAACTAACAATCGCCCGAGCAAGGTAGTTAATTTTTTCTTCGCCATTGGTGGCAATCGAGACGGCCAAGGCAGTAACTTTTCCTATAAAGTCTAGGCGCAGGCCCCCTGCCGATATGTGACAACCAGGTGGTGATGACGTCGCGCAGAGGGGTGTTGTTTCGTATCATAGCTGATGCTTCCTCTCGCCTTGTCTCCGAATCCGAACCGACCGACCACGAGCCAAGACATTGAAAGAAGGGACTGTGCTGTGCGATGCGCTCGTGTGCCGATGATGATGAAGTGATTGATTTGACGCAGGACCATCGGACCCGATGGGCAGAGCAGGCAGGCAGGCTTTCGGAGAAAAAAACTCTGCAAGGTCCTTCCGACCAAGTCTCGACCCATGTTATCCAATCATTATCATAATCATCATATCATAATGTCAAAGCGGCATCACGAGAAAGGATTTCAAACGAGGTGGATGGACGGACGGACGGACGGACGGGAAAAGCCCCCTCCTTCCTTCCTTTCCACTGTCACATCACCAAACGAACCAGCCTGTAATACCAAACCCCCCAAAACCAAAGTCAAAATTCCTGGTCATCACCCAGTCCGATGTACATGAGCGCAGCTCATCATCATCGTCACCACCACCGCAAGGCAGCAGCGCTTGCTTGTGACGAAAACAATTCACAAAATAAACCTGTGCGCACAAAAAACCCCCCCTCCCTGCGTTTCTCACCAAACAAACAGGCTGGCTATGGTACAACCGCGAATCTCCCCATTGCAGAAAACGATATCATGATGATGATCCAGAAGGCAGGCAGGTGCGTCCTTTCTTTTTGTTTCGTCTTTCGATTAATGTGCGGTGCTGTCACCACGTAGCAATAAAACTCCATATACGGTAATCCCGGGCCTGCGGGACGGTGTCGCACTGGTGGTGGCGGAAACAACAACAGCCATGAAAATCCCAGTCCAACTCCCCAGCCATCAAACTTATTGATTTAAGCGCCTGGTCCAATCAGAGCTGTGTGTGGGCTGCAAGGGAAGGAATGGACGAACACGTTACACGGCGCAAGCGCAGGCGGGCAGCGGGCGCTGCGCGGCTGTGCCGTGGTTTTGGCTTTGGGTAATGAAAAAGGTTAGGTATGATTTACACACTTGTGGCATCCATGCTCACTCATCGTTGTTGTTGTTGGGTGTTGTTGTACAACTCTCTTTCTTCTGCCTCGTTTCGCTGTCGCATCGGATTGTTTTTCCCTCCCCTCATCATGCTCTCTTTTTGACATCATCGTTGCTATTGTGGAACTACTATGATTAGTTATTTCTTCATCATGTCGATATAAATTGCGTTCTTTTGGATAAGAAAAGGGACCGCCCACGTCAATAGAAAGTGGTATCTTGTGTAGGAGACACGTGTGCGATAGTGTAGCGTGCACAACGGAGCAACGTTTTACATGCAAGCTTTCAGCAGGATGCTGATGGTGCCGCGGTTTGCGCCTTGTGAAATCGCAGAACCAGCTGCTGCGCTGGCTGTGCTGAGCCCCGGCGGGTTTCGTCGACTGGGGCACGTTGGAGGTCTAAGCAACGGTCGAGCTGCAGCCGGCTATCGATCTCGTGAGGCAGACGCCGACATTTCAGCGCCGGCAGATGCGTTGTCGGGGTCGAGCACATTCAGGCATTCTATGAGGACTGATAGTCGCGTCAGCTGTTGTTTCATCCTCACAACATGCGAAGGAAACGTACGGTCCATGATCTCTTCTTCTGCCACACCCATCTGGTAATCCACCAAGCCGTGCTTTTCTACGCTATCGCAAAGGCGGACCAACTCGCGTGATAGGTGCTCCAGTATTTGAGCGGTCATAATCGATTGAGGCTCGCGTAATCCTTGATTTCGAATGTATTCTTGAGTGAGCTCGCGCTGCCTCTCTAGCGTCACGAGCCACGCGCGATTGAATTCATCCCAGAGTCGTATTCGTTCATCATGCAGATTATCGTCGTCACGCGTCAGGCCTGCAGCTGCAATTAGCTCAGCTTGAAGCATGCAATGATGGTGATTGCGGTGCACTTACCTAACGCTTCAGCGTTGCCGAGAAGATAGTGTGAAACGTCCATCAACAGGCCGCCGACTTCTCGTAATGATCCATCTCGTACATTCGTAACGAGGGTACGGATCTGATTTTGGTAGTTGGCGAAAGCTTGATCTACCGATTGCGCAGAGCTCGGCGTGTATTGCGTCGCGGTAGCGTACGAGTATGCGCCGGACTGCGTGGGATCCATCATAGCGCTTGCGTATGTGGATGAAGGTCCAGCTGCTCCATACGCCGCGGCCTGATATTGCGAGGGCAAGTGCGGCGGCGCCATCTCGGGCACCGTAGCACTCGGAAGCGACCGTCCTGCAAGGTAATACTGTGCTGCTGCCGTTTGCGACGCCGCGATTTGGGAAGCGAGTGTCTCGGATGCGGTGCCAGGGCGCTGGGAATATCGTGATACCGGATCGTAGGGTGACTGTGTCGATTGCTGCGTGGGCTGTACCATGCTGTACATGTGGGTGGAACCATATGGCGGATATTGCGAATTATCGCTTTGTCTCTGTACATCTGCACCTTGCATGTCTGTGGAGTATTGCATGGTTGGTGCAGCCCCAGACGATGCAGCCCCATACTGCGAGCCTTGTCCAAAGCCATACACTTGCGCGTCGCCGCTAGCTCTTGCAGGCGGAAGCACCGCCTGTGGAGACTGCTGCAGATAGCCTGAAGATTGTCGAAAACGCTCCACCGATCCGCCGGGAGTGCTGTACTGGCCACCCGGCTGGGCGCTACTGCTTTGCGACTGCTGCGGACCATACGGATTCGGTTGCGCGTACTGCCGTCGAGATGGATCATTGTAGTCCATCCCAGATTCGTGCCGGTCCCCGTAATCTATCCCTTTCCGCGTCGACGCCAACGGCGAGAAGGGCGGTGATGCATAGACAGTCGCCAGGTTGACGGTTAGTGGGAGGGTGCAGGGCGCAACAGGATTGATCGGGGGCGATCGTGCGTACGGGCGTGGGAAGCACAAGCGCGGCCCAGCTATCGATGGATCACAGCGTTACAGTAGCCTGCGGGTAGTTGGCCAAGTCCGCGTTGATGACGGCCCAGACAATGGGCAAAAAGTTGATTGTTGTGGCAGTGAGGGCGGAAGCTTGTTCCGGCTGCTGCCCAAGGCCAGCTGGGTTGGCAGATGAATGCGGCTCCAGACGCAGCATTCGATCTGATCGGACGTTCGACGAGGGGCGCGCGCGGCAAGGGCAGGAGCGAGGGGTGCAGAGCAGAGGCGAGCGGTCGCTCGAGGCGGAGAGCGATGATGTTCTTGAGCGAGCGACAACGATGACAAAGGGAACGCGCTCTCGAGGCTCCGTACAGCAGGCAAGGTCGCAGGAGTGGCGGTGCGCGCAAAGCAGACAATGCACGGCGGCTGGTTGGGTCGCCAGCGCGATGCGTCTTGGAATCTTTCGTGTGAGCAGGGCCGGGCGTGGCGCGGGGTTGAGGAGGTCGTCCGCAGTCAGGCTTCTGAGTCGCTGCGTCGACGACGGGACAAGGGAGCAGTGCCGAGCGGGCGCCCTTGCTCGCGATTAGAATTTGCAAAGGCAAGGCGTGAGACGTGAAGCAAGAGTGTGCCCGACGATGGAGATTATGGGCGGGGCTGGAGGTGTCACAGCCCGGCCGGCGTCGATCGAGCAGCAAAAGTGAGGCTCGGCCGGCAGAAGGGTAGGCAAAAGAGCGAAGCCAGCAGCCAGACAAACGGGGTGGGAGGCCGCCGCGAGGGCACTCTGGGCGAGGGGAGGGCGCGTGGGCACGGCGGGCTCTCATACTCTCTGTCGTGTGGCAGCGGACCAGGAAAGGAGGGCCGCCGCCGTTGGCGGAGGTGGTATAGCAGTAGGCGATAAGAGCCGCAGCAGCGCAGAGGGAGGGCATCTCATGGCTTCTCGCACGCAGGCTCGCCGTCGCCGTTTGCTGCCACCCAACCTTCCGGACTCAGGGATCATAACGCAAGAGAGGCGTCAGCCAGCGCGCTGCTATACCCGCCGTTATTGGCTGGCGACGGCAGCAGCAGCGTGCAGCACCGCACCGCACTGCACCGCACCGCACCGCACCGCACCGCACCGCACCGCGCCCTCTCTGCCCTCCTCCGCATCTGGCACCGGGCGCGCGCCAGCAACCCCAGCTCGACGCGTCCAGATTGAACCATCCTGGCAGGGTGATAGCGGCAGGTGATGATGATGATGACGATGAGAGGTTCGACGCGCTCGTCTCACGCTTGACATGGCATTAGACTTCCGGTCGTGCGAGGTCAGAGGGGGCGCTGCTCCATGCCATGGGAGAGCTCCGCACGGCAGCAGCAACAGCAATTCATCCTGTCGCTGCGACGCGCGAACAACAACGCGATGGTGATGGTGCTGTCCTGGCGGAGGAGGAGATGAGCGATCGTGGATGCCTTCTAGCGCGCTGCGTGTCGAGCCTCGTACCTGCAGAAAGCGTTTGGCTGATCCCGGCTGCCAGCTCCGACTGGTCCCTCTGCCGCGCTGCACTGGGCCGGCATGCGGTGGACTGGTCGCGCCTCTGGAGACCACACGCGACCCCCGGCATACCGTATGGTAGTGTTGGCCATTGGGCACACGTCCGGCCAGGTATGGTGCTGCCATGCCGTGTTTGGAATGTGCGCCGATCACCCACGCCGGATGAAACGCGTGCACCTGCGTGCGTGTCACCAGCCGGGTGCGCGCCGGCCGTGTCAGATGCGCGCGCCGTCGACTGACATGATGATGATTTGAGGAGTGTTGCCTTGCCTGCGGTGTCGCGAATGAAACAGATCTCAAGTCATGACCAGGGCCCGCACACGAAACGGTAGCTTCAGCACGCTAGCACCATCCAGTTTAGCCTCGGATCGGCGCTTTCGGCTCCCGATCAGCGTCACGTCTGGCTGTGCTGTGCTGTGCTGTGCTGTGCTGTGCTGTGCTGTGCTGTGCTGGCTGTCCAGACGTCGCCGGTGCTGTCTTCGGGCATTTATCAGCTGTCAACGCCTGCCCGAGCATGTCCAGAGACGACCGGGTTTCCGCTGCGTCCCATCACGCACGCCGCAACTATCTCTCCGAGCCTCGCCTCGTCTCTCCTGCAACGTCTGCACTGCCACAATGAGGGCTCGGAACCATATTTGTCTCGGATGATGAAACGAATCAACGTATGGATTCCTCTTCCAGCTGCCCGGTATATGCAGACGCGCTTCCGTCAGGGATCTCAAACCGGCACATCGCACACTTGCACCGATCATGCTCTCGACGTGCCCTGCCTCTCACACAGCGGCTTTTTGTGCTGCGCCCTATATTTCACGCATTATCAAGGACAAGTCGAGCATGGGAAGCGACCAAACCGCCGTCACCTCCCGCTGCCGCCATCACTGACACATTTCGAACCGATGCAATGGAAGCGCTCTGCCCGCAAAAAGCGCGACGGGAACGAGGAACGGGGTGGTATTCTTGTTGAGACACTACACCGCACTTCCCCAGCCGATACGGCCGCCAAAATTTCCGTCCTCGCAATCTACGGTTTTGTATGTGCCAGACTTTTTGCATCTCACGTCGTGGAGGATGTGAGTGTTGTGGGTATCACTTGTTGCGACTGAAAAATGTTGAAAGTTGTTGAAACGCCGGCCCTTTCCCAAATGAGATTTAGCGCTCAAGCGCCGTACGCCTGCTTGGGGAATGGGTACCTGTGGCATCGTCAGCGAATAAACAAGCTCAGCTGTCAGTGAGGTCACGACAGTAACTTACGCAGGTCCCAATTCGCGCAAGCTCAACGCCGCCAACCACTGGCCCATGTCCACGCAGGTGTCGAGCTGCTCGCCCTTCACAATGCCGGCGACAAAGCCTCCCGCAAAAGCATCACCAGCACCTGTCGTGTCAACGATTTCCTTCTTGTCGATGGGGTGCACCGGGTAGGTCTTTGCGTCTCCCTCGTCCTGGACGGCAACCACGGTAGGGTCAGTACCCTGCGTGATGATTGCGACACGCTTCCGCTGCGTGTTCTTCTTCGGAAGGTTGGCGAGTGCCTTGGCAATGGCTGGGATGTCGTGGGTGTTCAAGTCGTGCGAGTCGGCATATGCAATGGCCTCGGTCTCGTTGCCGACCACGTAGTCCCAGTAAGGAGCTGTCTGGTCGAGAGGATCCTTGAAGAACTGAGGAATAAACGGCGCCGAGAGCGAAAGGATAAAGGGCTGGGGGCGTCATTAGCGACGGTCACTTGCACACGCGCCATATGACTTTGTGTACCTTGTTCGTCTTTGCAGCTTCCTCGGCAAGCTTCAGGACTGCTGGTACGCAGACGGTCAAGTGATAACCACCAACAAAGTAGGCTTTGGCCTTCTCTGCCACCGCCCAGTTCTCTTCCAGGTGTTCGATCTTGTAAGCGTTGGCTGCAGCCAGGTCTGTGACCATGCTCCTGTTGTGACCGGTGATGATGACACCACATCGACCAGTCGGCTCCTTCTCATCGTATCGGTATCTGACGGCGAGACCAGCCTGCTTGTTGGCTTCCTGCAGGATATCGGCATACTTGTCCTTGCCAACGCAGCCGAAGAAGACCACAGAGTCGGGTTTGAGGAGGTACTACAGCACGCGGTCAACATGCACATCCCTGCCATACACTTGAGCTTCACATGTGGAATTGCACAGATGTGTTCTTGGCCCCCATAGACCTACCTGAGCTCCTCTTGATGTGTTCTGTGCTGCACCTCCTGCCAACAACTTCGCATCGCGGTTCTTGATCAGCTCCTCGTAAAGGGTCAAATGCTGCTTCTCAGCGAGGATGGCGTCGTTGGCCTTGAGGCCATATTGCTCGAGAAGTGCGTCGTCACTGGTGACATGTGGTCAGCAGAGTCGGTTGGGTCACTCAGCCGAATGAGAAATGGTTCCCGTTTGAGTGAGAATTTACGGAGCTGAAACAAGCGAGCACTTACCCTTCGCCCTGGATGTCGAGAAGTGGGTTCTCCAGGGCAAGAAGCTCGTAAGTGTGATCGGAAGACATGATGACTGCGAGTGAGGTGCTCTTGCCAAGTGCGGGCTGAAGTAGAGGGTGATGTCGAAAGGTGTATCTCGTCAATGGTTTCGACACGATTTTGGAGGGTCATTGACATTGTCCCGCGAACCTGCCCCGCGTGTGGGGCCCGCGGCGTTTGCGTGCTCCGACACGAAGCCTGAAATACGAGGCCGGTGACATTTCCACTGCTCGTCGACCTCTGTTGGCAGAGTGGCATCGAGACTCAACACATGCGAAGACAACCTGTCCATGCCGACCAACAGGAGAGGCGCCGCCTGCCCCAACCGGCACCAGATGTATCACCGCGTCGTCCAAACGCACAAACACTCCTACCGCGAGACTTTGGCAGAGTTCGCTGCTCGCGCTTCACCAACATGACAACTCAACAACCGCAGGCCACATCATCGCGCGAATAACAACGCTCTTGTAGCATCCAAATGTGACTGCTTATTGCAACGCATCTTGCACATCGTAAGTGGGTACTGACGAATCTACCAAGATGCCGCTTGGCGTACCGGCTTGGCCTTGACGATATATCTTGTACGTCACGGGCAGTCGAAAGGTGCAGCACGTCGTGCGCTTGACGAGAGAAACTGACTTCGGGCGCTGCTTGAGACATGGATCAGCTCTTGCCTGATACTCAATTAGTCTCGATATCTGCTCCGGAAGGAGCGCAGCCTGAAGCTTGATGCTCTCAGAAGGTACGCGTCATAACATGCCCAGGAGTCTCGGCTTGAAGCCAGGAGCGAGCGTGGGCCACCGATGAACACATCAACCCACAACATCAAAAGCCTTTGTCCTCTTCCGAACCCGGGCATGGGTGAGAAATCCCCCAATTCGCCTGAAGAGTATGAAGCGTGCTTCGATTCTGCTCCACCTCTTCTGCGTATCTTCATGTGGCTGGCCGTTCTCTCACGCCGCTGCAAGCTCCAGGGAACATGATCCTGGACTCTTCCATTTCGTGACAGTAAGGCAGATCGGCTCATGTTGTCTGCTCTTTTGGCCATCCCACTGACATGACCTAGAGGCCAGATCTCAAACCACCGAAATGGAACGTCAACATTCACCATGAAGAGCTCCTCAGTCCCGGACATTGGTTTGTTGCCCCTCGAGAACCTCTTGGTGCCGAAGAAGTTGTGGGGCCATGGGTTGGACCAGCGATATATGATGGACGCGGTGAGCTGGTCTGGAGCGGCGCCGCACTCTTTCGCAATACGATGACCGATGACTTCCGCATCAGCAACGTGGGCGGCCAGGACTTGATGACTGTCTTGCATCAAGAGAAAGGCCAAGGAGTGCTCGTCCAACCTTCGTATGGTGTGAGAAATGCCATTCGCTTTGGGGATCCGAGGGCTATCAACATCCACGAGTTTCATTTCGTGAACGACGGGAGTCGAGCCCTGATCATCAGAAGTAACAAGACTACAGCGAGCATCGATGACTCCAGGTCGGTTGGGGTGACTGAGGGCTGCATCGCCGAGTTTGATGGCTTCGAAGAATTCGAGACCAACACCTGGGCGTCAGTCTTCAAATGGAGTTCCTTTGGTCAGATCAAACTCAATGAGAGCACGACAGATGATGGCATTGCCATCAAGACAAAGTGCGACCGTGGTTGGGACTTTCTGCATGCAAATTCAGTGGACAAGGACTATACCGGAAACTATTACCTGAGTGCTCGCTTCACAGACACGATCTACAAGATATCGCGATTGGACGGTAACATCATGTGGCGATTAGGCGGCAGTAGATCCGACTTCGACATGGCTGGTCTGAGATTCTCTGGACAACACAGTGTGCGGATAATCAACTCAAACCATTCCCACACCGTCCTTTCCATCCTCGACAACGCGATCAAAGACGAACTGCAACCGACTCATCCTCACTCTCGAGGACTTGTCCTCTCATTGCATACGGCTGCAACACCAATGACTGTCACGACGCTCGCCGAATACACTCATCCGCACGGTGTTGGAGCGTATGCACACGCAAGAGGCAACATGCAAATGCTCGACAACGGCAACGTCTTCATAGGCTGGTCAAAGCAAGCAGTACACAGCGAACACACAATCGACGGCAAACTCATCATGGATGCACAACTGGTTCCAGAATGGCTGGGCTCGTATCGCAATTACAAATTTGCTATGGTGGGGCATCCACGTGAAAAGATTGCCGTGGTGGCACAAGAAAGTACTGACGACAAGAATGCTGCTACGAATGTTTGGGTTTCTTGGAATGGCGCGACCGAGGTCACGCAGTGGAACTGTTATAAGCATGAAAGTGTTGGATCTCAAGAAGTCAGAACGCTTGCTGCTTCAGCGAAAAAGACAGGGTTCGAGACCCAGCTGGTCATTACTGAGTCGGTGAGGAATCTCACTCTGGAAGCTGTTGCCAGAAACGGAACTATTCTCGGCTCCTCTGCATTTGTCCAAGTTCAATGTGCAGATGAGCCGAGGGCTGGGCAAGGTGTGGGCAACGATGGTCAGGCAATGAGTGCCACACCTCTTATTTGGCGTGTGAGTGGGTTCGTGCAGCAGCATCCTTCAGCAGCGCCTCTCGCCTTCGTCATCGGATCTTTCTTGGTACGTCTGGCTCGGCGGGTGTATGGGATACTACGAGGACGTCGTCTGCATTGGTTTCCGTTCAGGAACCTTGGGCGGTCTGATCAAAATCAGCTAGCAATGGCGGAGGCGGCTCATGGACAGCGTTTGGATATCTGAATTTCTTTTGTCACGTGTAGTCTCGGTCCATGTCATCAATTTTTCGGGCTTCCGTGTCAGCCAGAGCAATTGGAAAAGCTCGCGCAGTGTAATCCGATAAATCACTGCTGGGCCGATCCTTGACATTTCTGATACTTGCCAGAGGCAAAGACTGATGTTCTATCACCGCGTTTTCATGAACCTCTCTACCACTGTGGGCAAGCCGCCAGCACTACAGACACAGCTGTAGCGCTCACTGCCAGCGACCAACCACCGCAGGACAGGACAGTGAACATGTCAAAAGTCTTCCGCACCCGTACACTATTGCCAAAGCGGAGCAACAGTCTCCACAGCCCGCTCGACCACAGCACGAACACGATCGCCCATGGTCTTATTCGCACATTCCACCTCCAATTTCTCCAGCCAGACTTTTGCAATATTCTTATCGACTCGAATTTCCACGCCTGGCACGGGAATTCCGATAGAGATCAAACGAGCGAGTTCTTGTTGCTGAAGGTTTTCCAAATCGACTTCTTCTTCAGCTCCATCTTCACCACCATTGGCTTCGGGAATTGGGAGTTTCGGCTTCTTGATCGGGTTGACGGCTTCCTCGCCGAATTGCGCTTCGAGGAACATGAAGAGTCTGTTCAGGCGCTCCTCGGGGGATAAATTGGCGTGGGGATGTTTTTTGCCGGCGGCGATGGGGCCGCTGCTTTGCTGTGCGCTGTGGTTGTGATTGTGATTGTGATTGTGTGGTTTTGAGCTTTGCTTGACTGCAGCGGGCGAACTCTCCACCGTGAGCAGGACGGCCATGACGGCGTCGGCTATCGCGTCGTTGGTGGTGTTACCTTCCCATTCGAGCTCGACGAGGCCGCCGTCCTGACATATGACTCGCACGCAGCCGCCCATGACTTCGAAGACTGTTGCGCGGTGAGATGGGAGTTCTTCGTCGGCTTCTTCGTTTTTTGCAGCGCCGTTGGGCTTGCCATTTGCGCTGTCGCTTGTGACATCTACTGTGCCGAAGGTGCCTTCTAGTGCCCATTTGATCAGATCGGTGGAGGCAGAGGCCAGTGTCAGTCGTTGGCGGCAGACGATTGTAGTCGTCGTGAGGCCAGCGTACTCCTTCAAGTCCTCGGGCGCCATGAGTGAAAGCTTAAAGTCGTTTTGTACCAACACGCCCGAGATGACTTGGCCCAGCGATGAAGTTTGGTCGAACTCCGACTTGGGCTTCTTCACGGCACCTTCTGCCATCTCTTCGTCCTCATCACTTGTCGCAGATGGACTTGGCAGCATTGTTGGAGGCTGAACTTGCGATGCCAGCCGACCGACAACTCGGGCGACTTTTTCCTGCCTGAAAGGTATTCGCACTTCCTCGCAGTTGCCTGGCGAGTAGACCTTCATCTTGCCAGTTCCTAGCAGTCGAGACTTCAATCTGTTCATGTTATGCTTTTCGCCGTGGACAAGAATGACAACAGGAGCAGCGACTTCCTCAATGAACTCTCGATTTTCCTGGCCGTCAACGTGGACGGCAAAGTTGAATTCCTGCACTGTGCATCTCCTTGGGATCTGCTGTCTTTCGCCGTCTGGTCCGCCTGCCTTCTTGCCGAGCACATTGCCGGCCGAGCGATCCATGGTCACGGCAGTGATGTGATCGGGCTCCAGCAGAAGGTTCTTGGCCATTGTACCTTCAACACTATACCCGGTGATGATGACACCGTTCTTCTGATCTGGAGCCCACCGCTCGAGCAGCGCACGTGAAGGTCCGTTCTGCAGCATTCCAGGAGAGGCAAGCACCACGCTACCGCCAACGTCCTCGAAGCGGTCGACTCCTTTCAGTGCACGAACGAACTGAAAGTCCCATGGCCCGGCAGTACCACCTTCTCCGACTGAGGTGCCGGCGGCACTAGCTTGGAACTTGGCTTTGATCTTGTCATTCATGTCATCGACGTATGTCTGGTACACAACCATGACTTTCCGAGCAAGCCCCGAAGCGTAGTAGATGGGAAATTTTCGATATTCTTCATGCCGCTGCCAGTGGTCTTCCAGGATCAAGAGCAGCTCTTGAGTGTTGCCAACAGCGGTGGTTGGCATCAGCACTCTGCCGCCACGATTCAGGATGGTGGTTATTGACTTGATGAGCGCATTCTCGCGCTCTTGTCGAGGTGTCCGAGTGCTGATCCCAAACGTAGACTCCGTGATGAGGCAGTCGATCTTGACATTTCGAGGTACTGCTGCTGGGATCAAGTGTCGATCATTTTCTCGAGAGTAGTCGCCCGTGAACAGAATGTTCAGTCCAGCGATCTCGATGAGGTACATGCAAGCGCCGAGAACGTGGCCTGCAGGATATGGGGTGAATCGGATGCCGTTGTGCGAGTGCGTGGTATGGAAGGAGATGGTTTGTATCATGGGCAGCGTCGAGAGGATGTCTTGTTCCGTGTATAGCTGGCTGACATAACCGTCGGTGCCGGACGTGGACGAAGCCGGAGTGTGCGTGTTGTGCACCCGCACAGCATCTTGTGTCGTCCATTTGTAGATGGCTTTGGTGGGGTGCGTCATGTAGACTTTGCCGGCGAAGTTCGTCTTGGATAAGACATATGGCAGAGAAGCGGAGTGGTCCTGGTGAAAGCTGGGGCAGCTTGTTAGCTTGCACTTCGACTCGCTATCTAGACGTGCATATTGCGGACAGACAGTGCCGGGCAACGAGGGGGAATAGCAGATACGGAATGGGCAACAGGTGGGAAGCTGGCATACGATAGCTACTGACTCTACTCTGCTGCTGTGGGATTTGAGTGGTGACAGACTAATTCCTGCTTTGTCGCCACGCCATTCGCTCGACCACAGCCGTGCCGACTAGGGAACTGAGGTGCACTTACTGTGTGATCAGGAGTAAGTCGACGGTGCTCAAGTCGAACTCGTCGTAGAAGGGCAATGCGCCCAGGCCCTCATAGGAGGGATGAATGCCCGCATCCAGCATGACCGTCTTGCCTTTGTACTGGATGATGTGACACGATCTGCCCACTTCGTTGCCGCCTCCAAGCGCGAGGAAGATGAGCTCGTCTGACGGATCTACCGGCTCTTCATCTTCGGGCTGCGCGTTCATGGCCGAATGCGCGCGTTTCGTCGCCATGGCCGCGAGTCTCGAGCGCGACGCGCAACCGCGGAGGGTAGGTCGGTGCAATCAGTCTGCGACAACGGCGACAAGATTGTCACTTGCGAACACACGTGGAAGCGATGCGTCGAGGGCTCCGAGTGTGTGTGAGGTGACGGAAGACTTATACAAGAGGTAACAAGGTAAACAAGGTGAGGCGGAGGTGTCAATCAAGATGTGGAGAGCCGCTTGGGTGAATGAGCTTTCTCGGCAGTGCCCGGCCGGTGCGCCGCTCAGAGTCAACTCTTCGCAGGCTTCTACCGCAACATCGACACGCCCAACGGCACGGAATCGCCAACACTCACCGACGACCGCGCATCGCCCTTTCGCGACCGACCGACGACCCGAGCGTACTTTCCATCGACCGCGCCGGCGAGCATCGAGCATCTGATGAGCGCGGCAAGAGCAGACGGCCACTGAGGAGGCGTCACCTCGCGTGAGGAGGACAGGACCACGGCGGCGGACGTCTTGCGTTGCTCCAGTCGCTTCCGCCGCATCGTATCGCGTCGCTGGAGCATAAGCGACGTCCATTCGTGCCATTTCAGGCGTCGTCGCGATGGCATATCCGATGCAGCCCCAGGCCCCAAAGCAGCCGCCAAATCCATACCCGCCCTACGGAGCTCCGCCCTCTGCCTCTCCGCCCGCCCAGTCTGCGTTTGCTCCGCCCGCAAAGCGACAGCGCCTGTCGCCAGATCCGAGGTCACCCGCCGGCAACAGTCCCGTGTATGCGCAGTCGCCTGTGTATGGGAATTATGGCCACTCGCCCGTTCAGTCTCCGTATGCGCCGCAGTTTGCTTCGCCGCAGGGCCCCTTCAACACACCGCAGCAATATTCGCCGCCCGCTGGACAATGGCCATCTCAACAGCAACAGCAGTCACAGTACCAGCCCATCCAGCAGCGGCCGAGCCAGATTAGCCCACCTCCGCCATCAAGCTCACTTCTGATGCCGCCCCCGCCTCGGCCCAAGGAGGACAAGGATGAGAAGATTGGAGTCGATGACATTGGTGACAGTCTGTTCGGTAGTGGTATCAATCTGAAAGACGAGGAGAATTATCTGCACAGCACATGGCACAATCGTCATTCGCAGAATGAGAGCTTTCAGACGAACAACTCTACTTCGTTTGGCTCAAATGGATCGAGCGGGAACAACAGCTACGGGTATATCACCCAGGGCACATCCTTCGGGAGTCAAGGGCAGAACGGCGCTTTCGCAGGGACGATAGGTCGACCACTGTCGCAGGAGGATATTGAGAAAGAAGCAAGAAGGAAGCGAGAACAGGCGGCCAGACGACAAGCAGAGCAGCAAGCGTATCATTTGAACAATCAGTTCCTGCAGGGAAATTCCGTCAGGAAGCGCATGCACCAGCGAGCGATGGAGAATGGCGTGAAGCTCGACATCACCGGCGTCTATGTACGTACCCCGGAACCACAGCAACAACCGCAAATCATGGTGAATAGCGATGGGACGACGGGAATTGCTGCAGTCAAGACCAAGCCTGAAGCCATGATAGAGTCGGGCGTGGCGTACGAACACATGCTTACGCTATTGAGCCTGGCTACGCAGGAACGCATGCGAGGAGTGGTAGATGACGCTTACGCTTTGGCACGTGCTCGCCGGTACGGCGATCATGGAAGGGTGATTCCTGCCGATTTTGCAGGCATTTCTACAGGGCCGGGCAAGCAGAGTCAAGAGACCATCGTTTCGGACAGTGTGACCGGCTCGCAATGGGATAAGCCTACGCAAACGCCATCAGAGGGGGTCAACGGCGATTCACAGATCAATGGGCTAAAATCGACACCATCGCCCGGGCCAGTGCAGACTGTTGCATATCAAGGGAGTTTGCACCTCAAGCTTCGCGAAATCGCAACAAGAGACGCACAAGCAGAGAAGGAACGTTTGCGAAAACGAGAGGCTCGAAAGCGCAAAGCAGAGTCGGGCGATGGCACGACTCCCATGGACATTGCACCAGATACACCGACCGAGGCAGTCGTCGCCGCCGCGCCGAAATTGACCAAAAAAGAACAGACCAAGAAGGCCAAGGAGGCCACGGCCAGCACTGAAGCAAAAGCTCTGGAGACATCGAATCAGACAGCTGCCATGATGGCTCTTGGAACCAAGAAGAACAGGTACGCATGGATGACTGGCGGCAGCAAGCCGGATGCGACAACAAATCGCTTCGCCAAGCCTGCGAGCGGAACAGCGACACCAAAGGCCCAACGAGAGCCCCAAAAGGGTCCTGCCGAGGCGAAGAAGACGGAAGAGAAGAAGGCTCCTACGTGGGGCGACTGGCGCGAAGACGACGTCCATGGGAAAAGCGTCGAGCTTCGTGACCTGATTCTCGTCCTGGATCGCGACGGCAGGGATAAGCGGACGCTGGCGAAAGCGTTGATGAGATTACCTGTCGACTCTAACAAGTAGGAACGAAGAACGACATGGTTGTGGAAAAATCTACGAAAAGCTTGAGGAATGTAACAAATCCTCAATTGTAATGAATGACCAGGGAAGGAAGGGCATGTTTTTTGTTTCATTCCGACTTTTTCTTACTACTGCGGCTCATCATCAGTCGACAGCTAGCTTGTATGATTCGCCAAAAAGGTCTTTGATAAGCTGAAGCAAAGTAACGGTTCCTGAGCTTCGCAATTTTTCACTCAAGAAAGTGAGTGGGAGAGAGAGTGTGTGTATGTATGTGCCTGTCGCTGGCATCCTTCCATCTTACACAGACTGGCCGTCTGTAACAAACCTATCGACCAACCAACCAACCAGCAGGACTTGTGAAAAAAGCGGTTCAGCTTCACGAGCCTTTTCAGTGGGACGTTATTATTGTTGGTTTTGGTTTCGCTTTCTCGTTTCTCATGATACTTCTTCTTCTTCTCCTTTTTTCTCTCTCAGTTTTTCCCTCTAGCGAGGCGTCGAGGATGGATGCGATGGAATTGGCATGGAATGAATGTGCATAATAATAGGGATGAAAAAGAAAGCGAAAGCAAAAGCAGAAGCAGAAGCAGAAAATTATAGGCTACTACTCCCTGCTCTCTCCTTCCATGATGTTATCTAGCTACCTGGACTTGGTAGGTCGTGCTACTACTTACTTCTTCGAGATGGAGATAGGAGAGTCTAAGAAGTACATGTAACTTGTTACTTCAAAAAATAAACAACTGATGTGATGTGACATAACATGATTGTTAAAGGCGTCCTAGGGAGCTCCGACTCTATGTTTTCAATCTCGCTTTTTAAAACAGCCGTGTTAGCGTCCGTGCATTGTTACGTGCGATTACGCTAGCGACCTTCCGGTACCGTAAATATAGCTATTGCGTAGCCTAGAATTCTTTATAATGCCGTGCGATTTATTCTACTAGTATATTTATCGTAGATTTGCGTTATTACTAGTTACGCGAAGAGTAAGAAGTATTAAAGGAAGAGCTAAGCTTAAGATCTTAACGCCGGCATCTACTATATTTATTAATTAAGCGTTCGAGTATATATAGACTATTCGAGGAGCTATCTACGATTAAAGATAGCTTAGACTTATAGCTATAGCACTTATATAGTATCGTTTTTTTAGTAGCATCCCTAAAGGCTACGTAGCTTAAATATACTTAAAGAATAATATACCCTATAGAGTTAGTAGGCTAAGCCGCCCGAAGTTTTTTTACTATAGTATAACTAAATAGTATAGCAAGTCCTTAACGGAGCTACTTAAAATTGCTAATTAAACGCCGGGCGAAGTAGCGGCTATTATCGTAGAGAATATAGATTTAGATAACGTATAAGCTATTAGGTTAAAGTAGAAAGTCCCGCCCGAATTCTTCGTAGGCTACGCCGTCGGCTAGGCGTAACTAGATCTATAGTATATAGTTTTTAGTAATACGTTATATGCTTAAAGACGACCCGAGCATGTCGAGCTCCTAGTATTATCTCTAGATAAGCTAGGCTCGGAGAAGAGGACCTGCTAGCACGTTTATAGTATAATTTAGTATAGTATCGAGAAGGATAGCGTTAAGATATAGCCCCGAGAGATTAACGCTATGCTAAGAAAACTATATTACGATTAAGAGCGTAGCTAGCTAGTTTATATACGCATCTTATACTTCTCGTTACGATCGAATTTCTATAAGAGCTAGGTTAATCTTAGAACGAACGGTTATCTAATAAGTTATAATAGACCTCTTTCTTATAGATACGCTAATATCTAGGCTCTTAAAAACCTTAATGCGTCGAGCGAGGCTCTACTTACCTCTAGTAGTAAATCGAAGTTCGCGTATAGCCGGCTATATATCGATATTCGAGAGTCTAAGGTCGTTCTTCGCGTATAAATAGCATCTGCCTATCCTTTTCGGACTAGACCTAAGTTCTCTACGACTATAGGTACTATTCCTTTATTCGCTTATTAAAGCGATATTAAGGCTAAAGTACTTCTAACCTAGTTTACGGTTATTTAGCGAGATATTATTATAGAGATCGATATCCTCTATATAGTAATTAGCGAATCTAAAAGATTATTAGCTTAACGTATTATACTATAAACCTACGAGAGTAGATATTAAAGTCGCCGGTTATTAATAACGGCTAGTACTATAGTCTCTAATTTCGAGCCGTAGAATTTCTACCGGACTATTCTTCTAGGAGTCGACGTTAGTAGTTTGCGGCTAGTTAGTCCCGATTACGAGCGAGAAAGCCGATAACGCCTTAATAGAAGTTAGTAGGAAGCCTATATAGCTAGTATCGATAGATTTGCTACTAGTCTTAGTAGCCTCTTCGAGCTACGAAGAGTATATAAAGAGGCTAAACTAAGGTTATTAATAGATGCATATCTTAGGAGCATTTAGAGCTTTATACGTATAGTATTGTTCCTTATAGGGTTAAAAAAGCTTTCTAGATCCTATATATCTTACTCCTCCGCTTATATATCCTAAAGAGGTAGCTCGTTATTATAGTAGTAGCTTAATACTCTATTATTAGTAAAGGCAACAATATTAGGCCTCTAATATAGTAAAGGGAGCTAGGACACGGTATTAACGCCCCGCGAAGTTTATTCTAATAGTTTTAGATTCGTATTACTTTACTAAATAGCATATAACGCTATACGTACGTTGCTCTATAGAAACCATGCCGTAGCCCTCTATTTACTAAGATTCTAAGGCGGCTATATAGCTAATCGGAGTCTACTCTTCGACGATACGCGCATATTAGATATTTCTATAGCTACCTAAACTCTTAGCTCTATATCGAGACTACCGGAGACTATAACATATCTATCGTTTATATTTAAGCGCTAGTAAAACGTCCTATTATCTTCGAATAGATCCGGGTTTATAGTAATATTAACTCTGCCTAACTTAAGAAGAGAATTATTCTTATCGAACGCCCTACTACGACTAATTTAGAATAGAACATTGTTGTCCTAGACCTAGACGTTAAGACTAACACTAAGAGAGTCTCGGCGTATTGTCATTCGTTGTCTATAGAGAAAGCCGGAAACTCTCCGGGACGAAGTAAGTTAAATGAATTTGCACCGTGCAATGCCCGGCAAAGTGAAGACAAATTTAGGATGCCTTACTGGCTATGAACTTGTATATAGAGCCACTCAACCCTTCTGAAATGCTACTCCTCAGCGAACGGCATTGCGTCCTATTGCTTTCACCTTGTGTATAATCTTAGACTTTTGTAGAGCTTGAGCTAATAGCAACCTGAATTTGACGGTTAGGTACCGGACAAGGAGTAGAATTTGTACACTTACAAGATGCCGCTATTGACAAGTCCATGGACGGAAGTTGCCGGTCTTCGGATCGATGCCGTTAGACCTACATGTGGGCTGGTAGTCATCGGCAACCGGGGGGCATCCAGTATGTTGACAATCTGCGATTGTTACAGTTAGACAATTTCGTGCGCAGGGGCCACTCAACACGGGGAGATACCGGCAGCAGCGAGGCCGAAATAGAAAGACGCCAAAGCGAGGAGTTGGTTGAACTTCATGGTTGCAAGTTGTAGCAAATTCAGGTCGTAAGATGTGATTTGTGATTGAAGAAATGCGAGCAACAGGTCAGCGACGGACAGCTACTTATATGTCGGGATGTCAAGTAAGAACACTGCGCTACCAATCTCCTTGCTAACTAATAGTTTTATTAGCCGGGCTCCTGTCGGGCAGCAAGGACATGCACTTTCCTAATCGCTCTCGCGATGCTTAAGCTAGTCAAGCATAATGGCGGCTAAACGAATCGGCGGCCCAGCCGTAGCCAGGTCGTGCGGACTATAGAGTGCATGCTTTTGCTTTAGTAAGATTGTAATTAAACCTTCTAGTCTCCTCTCTATAGTGTTCGTATCGTGCTTCATCTATCGAACTACTAAAGCCGCAGCGTTAGCAAAGGCGTTTTGCGTAATCTTTAGCACTGCTTATTTGCCTCGTAAGATTATTTAGACTGCTCTCGTTAAAGACAAGCTATATTAGATGTTAGTACGGATACCGCGATAATGCTATGCACGGTCTGCGGCTAGTATTATAGAAGTAGGGTAAATATATATAACCTAGAATATTAATTAAGGGGTTGCGTATACTACGGCCGGAGTAGAGCGCGTATAATTAGTAAGAGATACTAATAAGGCACTTTCGGTCGAAAGATAAGAAGAAGAGAGAAAGAAAGACTTTACGACTTATATAAGTATAATCTTCTAACCTAGACTAGCTAAAAGATAAGAAGAAGAGAGAAAGAAAGACTTTACGACTTATATAAGTATAATCTCTTAACCTAGGCTAGCCGAAAGATTAGAAGAAGAGGAGTTTTTATTAGAAGAAGAGGTAGGGCTAGCTAATCTCCGTAATAGTAGAGCTAATTAATTCCGTAGTATACGCTATAGTTATTAAGATTAGTAGATAGGTACTATAGGCTAGTATAAAGGATAATAGGCTTAAATTAAGACTATACGAATATTTACCTCGTTATTCTAGGTACGATAGTAGTAGCGAGAAGTATCTCTCTACTAAGCTAAGTAAGCTTAGTAAGTCGTATAAGGATACTACTAAGGATAGGCCGGGCTAGCCTATTCTACTAGTACCTATATAGTATATTCTTATATTATTCTCTCCTCTCTTCTATAAGCGCTATTCGTAGCGCGTATTTATTATAGTATAGTAGAGCTATTATACTTTTCTAATTTTCTACTAAGTATTTTAGAATTTATATAGTTATTATAGGTAAATAACGCGTACGTAGATAGTTTATAGTAGTACTTAATAAGTTTAATAAGAAGAGAGATATTTATTCTAAGGCGTCTAAGAGATATTAGTTAGTACGCTAAGCCTTCGTACTAGAGAAGCTAGTACTTAGTAAACTAGAGCTTCGCCCTTTATATTACTCTTCTTCTTCTCTCTAGACTACGCGCGACGCGTAGTCGTTCGTACGAAGTACTTCTATAGTAACGCGAGAAACGTTCTTATTTAAAGTCGTAAGAGTCTATAGAAAAAGATCCGGCGTCTCTCGCTACTAGCGAGCGATTTATTAATAATACTATATCGATACTATATAGTTCCTTCTACTATAATAGCGCGGAACGCGTTACTTCTACCGTTGCTACCTTAACTTTATTATTAGAAAGCGCGACTACTATTATTATAGTCGGTACCGACTACTATTATTAGATATATATTATTATACCTTCTTATTATTATTCGTAGAGATATAGGCGCTTCCCTTACTCTCTTCTCTTTCTTCCTTTCTCTTTTATAAATATATAGATAGATAGATTAATCTTATTACTAGTCTACCTCTTTATCTAGAGTAAGTAGCTTTGCTCTAGTATTATATAAAAGGGAAAATTCTATAAAAAACCCCTTATCTTCCTCTTTATATTTATAGTTAGTAGTTACTTCTTCTATCTTGCCTTTCTTTAAGTAAAATTAGGCTCTCTTATTGCCTTACTCTCCTTCTTAGACTCCTCTTTATCTTCTTATTTCTTTATAGCTTCGTTCTCTCTTATTAATCTTTTCTTTAGCTAGGGAGAACTAGTCTAATAATCCCTCTTAGATTAGCTACCTAGCTATAGTATTAAGGCCTCTTAGTATTAAGTATATATCTTCTTATAAGTTAGTTCTTACTACTATAAATAGCTAATATTTATTACTCTAATAGTTTTAGTAGGATATATAAATATATTTAGTATCCTAGATACCTTAGTTATATAGGTATATTAGGATAACTCCTAGGACTCTCCTCTTTATTAGGTATACTCTAAGTCTAATATATCTTATTCTAATTAGGATAATTACTATACTTATAGGCCTTAGAGCCTCCTTATAAATCTCTTTAGCCCTAAATTGTCCTACTATAGCCTATACTACTAGTTGCTCCTTTATTATATCTCTCTTTTATTTAGCCTTCTTCTATTCTTAGTCCTATCTAGTAAGCTCTTACTAGTTCTTAACTCCTATTCTTATTTAAGGTAGCTTCTAGCTTAGAGTTATCTCTTAAATTTCCTATACTCTTATCTTATATTGCTTGCTATACTAGTTGCCTCTTCTCCTTGCTTTTTATTCTCTTTAGGTAATTCTTTTATATACTTACTTAATATACTAGTAGGTTAAGTTATCTACTTTATTCTTTATATATTATCTAGTAAGGTCTTAAGTATAAAGCTAGATTAGAGAGATGCTTACTTCCCTTTAAAGGACTATAGCTATAACTAACTTATATATATTTATAATATTTCTTAGAGCTTAGTTCTAGACTTACTTAATTAGTTTAGTAAGGCCTTTATTATATTCGCTTATTCCTTCTAGGTTAAACTAGGTTTAGTATCTATATACTAGAGCTAGCTTAATAACTATAGTATAAATATATCTTGCTTTTTTAAATAATACTCCTTAAGTAGACTTATATAGCCTCTATAGGGACTAGATCTAGTATATGCTTTTCTTAGCTACCTTCTTAATATATAGGCCTTACTTAAGTTTAGTATCTACCTAAACTCTTAATAGTCTTAAGGATAGGATAAGTTTACCTCTAAAGCTAGGGATCTAAACTATAGCCCGGAGGTTATAGTTCCTTCCTCTTATAAAATAGATAAGCTAATACTTCTATAGTATAAAGGCTGCTTTATATCTTATTACCTACTTTATATATTTATTATAGGCTTTCTTTAATTGTTTATAGTTCTCCTTTATAAATATACTATATATAAGGATATTAGAATTATTAATAAACCTTATTACTATAGTATTACCTTCTTAAAGTAATAGGAGAAGTATAGATATAAAGAATAGGAACAGGATTAGTAATAGTATTAATTCTTAGAGGATTCTAGTATTTTGCTTTCTCTTTTAGTTTATAAATTCTCTTAGCTTAAGGTAAGTTATCCTATCTTAGAGAAATAACTAGATAAACCTAATTAGCTAGTCTAGATAGCCCTATATCCTAATATTATAAAGGAGTCTCTAGTAGGATACTTTATTAAATGCCCTAGATATATCTAAGTAGAGTATTAAGGCTACTACTCTAGGCTTAGCTTTCTAGATTGTCCTAACTTATTTAGTAATAAGGTTAAGTACTATAATCGTAGATCTTCTTAGTTTTATACCTATCTATAATTCTAGTAATAAGCCTCTCTCTTCTACTACTTTAGATATTTTCTTTATAACTACTACTTTTAGTATTTTAGCTAAAGTATTAAGAAGTGCTATTAGCTTATATGCTCTTAGCTTAGTATAGTTAGGCTTTTATAGCTTCTTAATAACTATAGTAATAGAGTGTTTAAATAGCTTTAGGTAGTATACTTAGCTAATATAGGCTATAAAGAGCTTAGCTAAGAATAGTATAATCTCTTATTAATATTTCTTAAGTAGTATATTCTAGATCTAGTCTAGGCTTAAAGCCTTCTTACTTAGGATCTTTTTAAGTATTATAAAGACCTCTTCTTTAGATACTTTATCTTCTATTTAGAACTAAGCTAAAAGGTCTATATTTAGGATATCTTTTAGGTCTACTTTAACTAATAGTAAGAGGAAGTAATCTATAAGGATTCTTACTTTATCTTCGTTTATATAACTATCTTAGTATATACTACTACTTAGTATAAGAAATTATAGTAGTATATATCCTTATTATACTTTTTCTCTTACTTATCTTACTAGCTTTTATATCCTACTCGGGTCCTTAGTAATCTTACTAACTATTTACCTCTAGGATATATTTATTGCTTTCTTAACTAGCTTATTCTTCTTATAGCTAATATTTAGGTAGTATTTATAGTTCTCTTTAGACTTTATAGCCTTCTAGGCTCTTCTTACTACTTTAGTAGCTTTAATTACTTTACTATACTCTACTAGCTATTCTGCCTTTATATATTATAATAGCTTTATATATAGGACTGCCTTCTTTACTACTTTCTAAAGGGCTTTTTAAAGAGCTTATACTACTTTATCTAGCTTTTAGTAGTTCTTAAGTAGTAGTAGCTCTAGCTTCTTTATAGCTTTTTAAATCTTCTACCTTATCTTCTTTTACTTTACTTTTATCTATTATAGTCTTAAGCTCTAGTTTTTCTAGTATAGGTTTATAAGCTAGTTTATAATAGTTAGAATTAAGATATAGTCTAATCTAAATATATTATTAGCTATTACCTTATAGCTCTATAGTCTCTATTAAATAGCTTAGCTAGCTAGGATTAGGTTAAGTGTTTAGTAGCTAGAGTTATATCTCTCTTATATAATAGTTCTTAGTTCTAGTAGAAGATATAGGCCTGCCTATATAGCTATCTAGATAAGAGTATCTACTATATTATATTATAACTAGACTAGGTTTCCTTCTTATAGTAGGTAATAGAGATTAAAGTCTTTAACTACTATAGTCTTACTTATAGCTGCTTCTTAGGCCTCTTAAATAGCTATTTCTAGCTATATAAGTATACTTATTATATTATAAGATTTAGAGCTTAATAGGTTATAGCAGTTATAGATAGTAATAGGTTTCTCTTAAGTTATTACTATAATAGAGAGAAGGTCTTCTAACTAGCTATCTATAATATCCTACTTTAATATATCTAGCTCTTTTAATACTAGGAATATAACTCTTAGGTACCTATTTATTAGAAGGACTTAGTAGTAACTCTTTTTTATTTTAGTTTTCCTATTTGCTAGATTAATCTATAGTTCTTATAGTGCTATAATCTAAGTAGTTCTTAAGTTTAGGCTATCTACTAGTAGTACTTAAGTAGTAGGTATATAGTTTATATTATATTAGTAGATCTATAGGTTGTATTTATTTATCTTATTTAGTTATAATAGTCTCTTCTAGCTTAGCTCCCTCTTCTTATTAGGCCTTTTATATACTTTTAGCTTATATATATATTAAGAGCTTATTTATCTATCTTTTATTATTTATAATAGTAGAGTTAGATCTTAATAGCTTTCTTAGTAGCTTGTTCTATCTTACTTAGCTGCCTTATAGTACCTCCTTAGCTTAGAGCTATTCTACTAGGCTTATTAGTTTCCTCTTCTTATTAGTTAGTATAGTAAATCCTTCCTTATTATAGGTTAGTTATACTAGAGTTTACTTTCCTTTAAAGAACTTTAAGAATGTTCTAGCCTTAGCTATTACTACTTATTTATATTTATATATCCTTGCTTATACTAGGTAGTCTCCTTTATAGTTATAGTATTTCCTCTCTTATATAATATAATTAAATATTTTATAGTTTATAAAGTAGGCTTTATATCTATTATTAGCTTCTTTATAGTATATAGTAATATATTTAAACTTATTATACTTTATATACTATATAACTCTTTATTATAAGTAGTAGATTTCTATTAAGTAGAAGTTTACTTTAATAATAAATCCTTTTTAAGCTATAGCTCTTACTATTTGCTTATCTTAGAACTTAATAACTATTATAGAGTATCTTTAGCTTTCTTTAGCTTTAAGGCTCTTTATTTATATAGCTTACTTAATCCTTATATTTAGGAACTATAAGATATTCTCCTCTTCTATTACTTTAATATATTCTTTAGCTTTAGTATCCTAGTTTGCTCTAACTCTATATATAAGTACTTTATATAGATATTTAGCAACTTAAGCTTTAGGCTAAGCTATATATATCTAATCTTAGTTCTCCTTTAGCTTTACTCTTTCTTACTTCTTATAGAGGAGTACTTTAAAGTCCCTACTAGATAGCTTCTAGACTATAGCTACCTACTAGATTCTAAGCTTCACTTTAATTTCCTTCCTACTTATTCCTCTAATCTTATCTCTTTCTTCTTATATACCTATCTTAATTATAATTACTATAGTTATTTAAGGTATTATTTATATCGGGGTCTAGATTTAAGCTACCTTTTAGGCCTATAATTATCTTATATTATAGCTATCTAGCTTCTTCTAAAGGGTTCTCTAGATATTCTAGAGGGTAGAGGAGATAGCTTAAGTTTAAGCCTAATAGAGAAGGGCTTATTAAGCTCTTTAAAGAAAAGAAAGGAGAGAGGAGTTAGAGTAGTCGTAGGGAGAGTTAAGGGCTTTCTAGATAGTTTATTAGTTTCTATAAGGGTTATTAGGTTCTTTTAGAGCTAAGTGCTTACTATATTAGTCTTTAGTAGTATCTTCTAGCTTTAAGAGCTAGTTTAGTAGTTTCTAAGGAGTTGTTACTATTCTTAGGTTCTAAAGGTACTAGCCTCTTCTCCCTCGGGCGCTATAACTTCTTTAAAGTTCTTCTATTGCTCTAAATAAATAGTCGTATACTATAAGGCCTTAAGGCCTCCTAGTAGCTAATTCTTTGCCTACTAGAGGTATATGTTTTTATATAAGTTTCTTTTACGATAAATATTTTATAGATATATATATACGTATATATATATATAGTAGGCTTTTATAGCTTCTCTTCTAGTATCCTTCTTATACTAACTAGCTTCTAGTACCTATATATATATACGCACGTACGCACGTACGTACGCACGTATAGTAAGCTCCTTACTATTCTTCTTATAAGTTCCTTCTTAATTCTAACTAGTACGTAGTCTACCTCTATATATATAAGGTTAGGCGTCCTAGCCGTTTCCTTTATACTTTACGCGAGATTAACTAAAGATAAATAAATACTAATATCGGCTCTAGTATCTACTACTATAACTATACTAATACTATTACGAGTAAATAACGCGTACGTAGATAGTTCGTAGTAGTATTATTTATACTAAGGCGTCCGAGTAATATTAGTCGGTACGCTAAGCCTTCGTACTAGAGAAGCTAGTACTTAGTAACTAGGGCTTCGCTTTTTATATTACCTCTCTCCTCTTCTTTAAACTACGCGCGACGCGTAGTTATTCGTATAGCGTACTTTCGCTATAACTTAAGAAATATTCTTATCGTCGTAGCTATATAAAGTACTATCGTAATATCGCGAGAGTCTATAGAAAAAGACTCGGAATCCCTTACTACTAGTAAGCGATTCGCTAATAATATCGTATAGATACTATATAGTTCCTTTCGCTATAATAGTATAGAACGCGTTACTTCTACTATTACTACCTTAACTATATTATCGAGAAGCGCGACTACTATTATCGCGGTCGGTACCTACTACTATTATTAGGTACGTATTATCGTGCCTTCTTATTATTATTTATAGAGATATAGGCGCTTCCCTCGCTCTCTTCTTTTTCTTCCTTTCTCTTTTATAGATATATATACGTATATATATATATAGTAGGCTTTTATAGCTTCTCTTCTAGGGTCCTTCTTATACTAACTAGTTTCTAGTACCTATATATATATATACGTACGCACGTACGTATATATAGTAAGCTCTCTATTATTCTTCCTACGAGTTCCTTCTTAATTCTAACTAGTATATAGTCTACCCTTCTATATATATATATAAGGTTAGGCGTCCCGGCCGTTTCCTTTATACTTCGCGCGAGATTAACTAAAGATAGATAAATACTAATATTAGTTCTAGTATCTACTACTACGACTATACTAATTCTAGCGACGACTACGTACTATAGGCCGTACGTTCTCTCCGATTCTTTTCGCGCGGACTCTACTAACCTTCTATAGTCCGCTGTCGCGCGCGCCTACTAGAGCTACGCTAATAGGTACTACTTCTATATTCCTCTATATATATCTCGTCCTTCGCTCGAAAGATATTACTTATTACTTTCTTTAGTCTACTTATAGCTTATATAGCCTATAGCGCCTAGACGCGCGCCGCTAACGCTTAAGAGTAGGTAATATTTAGCGCTCTATTAGTTTTCTTCTAGCTAACGCGCGTTTTTAGGCAGCGCGCCTATAATAACTTAAAGTAGGTCCTTAAGGCCTATAAGGCCTTAAAGCCTCTATAGGCGGCCGGCCTACTTTCTAAGTAATTTTCTCTACTCTTCTTCTTTATTTTTATAAGCTAATCTATTTTTAGTAAGGTTGCCCGCGAGATAACTACCTTAGTATCGAGAGTCGTAGCCTAGTAGAGCTAGGCGTAAGTATTATTCCTTTCTATATATTATTCTCTACTAACCTACTACTATAGCTCGGAGGGCGTACTACCTGCTCTAGTTCTCGGCGCTTAGCGCTATTCTTAAGTAGAGTAGTAGTTTTTTAGTAGGGCGCGTATAGTTTCTTAGAGGTTCTAAGGGTTTTTTTTAAAGTTTCCTCTTTTTTTTTCTTTTTATAGATATATAAACTACTACTCGTCGGCTATCTCCTTAACTTCTTCTTCTTTCTTCTTTATTTATTAGTTATTCTCCTACGACTTTCCTCTACGTTTTACTTTTCTATATAAATATTCCTATAAAGGTCTATTATTAATATTAGTATCGCCGAATCTCTCTTTAAACGTATCTAACGCGGTAGTATCTACTAACTTTCTTAAGAGTTCTTAGGTAGAATTATAGTATCTAGCCTATTTTATAAGAACTTCTTACCTACTACTTTTACTCTTTATACGATTACGTACGTATAAAACCTCTTTTACTCGCTACTTATTATATAACTTAATTAGTATAGGTACTAGTTATTTATCGTTAGTATCTTACTTAGGAAGAGGATCGTTACTTACTAGACGAAGTAAATCTATATAGAAAACCGAGTAAATATTACTAGGAATCCTAGATAACCTAATAGATACTAGCGATAAGACTTCGTTAACTATAAACTTTATATACTACGAATCTAGGCTCTTTTTAAGACAATTAGTCGAATAATTCCGTAGATCTAGCTATACTTTATCGCTAACCTAATAGATTAGTACTAGAGTCTATCGTTAGTTCGCGCTCCTCTTCTATTCTTAGGTAGAGGCCGATATACTACTCTAGTAAAGTTTACTAATTTCTCTTAAGTCTTAGCTTCTTTACGAAGTTCCTCGCTCTTTAACTAGTAGCTAACAGCCTTCCTATCGTAGCCTCCGTTACTAATACTATAAGAGACGGAGTATTATAACTATAAGTTATAAAGAAAGAACTTATTCTAAGGCCCGAGTAATTCCTACTATTTAGTACTAGTTCCGTACTAGAAAGCTACTTAGACTAGTCGGCCTAGTCGTAACGAATATAGTTATAGAGATAAGCTTATACGTCTTAATTTAGCCTCTCTAGCTCTTCGTCTATTTATAGGTAGTAAGCAGAGCTAAGGCGCTACTCTACGCCTAAAAGCTAGTAGAGTTTCCTCTAGAACGTACTTATCTAGTTTATCCCTCGATCGCTTATAATAGCTCTTAGTAACCTATAATATTTTACTTAGAAGTCTAGGAATTTCTCTACGTACTTCTCCGCTTTTATACTAGGTATCGCGACTAAAGTTACTTATTTACTACGGCGATCCTTAATTATCTAGAGGTTACGGTTTCCCTTTAAATCTAGTAGGTCGGTTATAAAGTCTATAGAGATTTCCTAGAAGAAATAATTAAGGACTAGTAATAGACGGAGGAGTCCGTACTTATATTCTCTCTATATCTTATTCCTTTTATAGTAATTATAGTTACGTAAGAACTAGCGTACGTATCTTAACTAGAGCGGCTAATAGAAGTCGCGTACTAGTATTATTATAGTAGAGTCCCTCCTTAAGTAACTATAGACTAGTAAATTATAGACGGACTAGATTAGCTTAGTACGTAATAAGTCCTTATCTTTTTCGGCGTTATTCGTAGCTTAGTATTCGAATTCTAACAAAATTAACGCTTCTAGTACCTATAGTTTTCCTTAATACTATAATCTTTCTATCGAATCGATACTATAGTTACCTACTTATACTTTTACTTTAACCTCGCTAGGTATCGTATAAGCTCCCTTATATATTACTTAGAGAAGGGCGTTATAAACGGTATCGTTTTTTACTATCGCGTCCTATATATTATTTAACTCTAAGTCCTTAAAGAGTCTATTTAAATCTGCTATAACTACTATAGGACCTAACTAGCGCGTAATTACTAATAAGTTTTCCTTCTTACGTAGCTTATCTACGCTAGTCGAGTATATCTAGACTACTTCCGGCTAATTTCTTACGCGTTCTAGGTAGAGGAACCGTTATATACGTAATTACTTATTATTCTCTTCTAGTATATCCTACTCTTATCTTAATAGAACGTCCGGTATAATTACTTTAAATTCTAGTCTCTATACTAAGTAATACTAGAAGTTAGATAAGGTCTCTAGTACTAATAGTAGGGGGTACCGGTCGTGTTTTATAATCGTATTTAACGCCCTATAATTATAGTAGAAACGAAGACCTCCGCTAGGTTTCTATACGAAAAGTATAAGAGCCGCTACTTTAGAACTAGTAGGCCTAATATATCCCTTAGCTAGGAGTTCGTCTAGTAACTTCCTTAGGACTAGTAGTTTAGTCTTTAATATACTATATAGCGGGCTATAGAGCAATTCCGGTAGGCTCCCGTCCGCTTTCTTATAGAGCTCGATATAGTAATTAACTCTATTACGATACGGCGCGAGCTTCTCGGCTTCCTATTAATAAAATAAGAGAGCTAGCTCGCGAATCTCTAGTAGTAGTCGATTCTAAAGTTCTTCTACCGTCGGATATTCCTTATTCTAAAGGGCCTTCTTAATATTATTAGTAGTTAAAGTAGCTATAGCTATAAAGTTTATAGAGAACGTTCGAAAATTACTACGGTCCTAGAGACTTTAATAGTATTTCTCTTCTATAACCTAGCGATTCGCTCGACTATAGAAGAAACGCTTCTCTTCTAGCGCGGTCTAGACTATATTATACGCCTTCTATAGATTTCTTAAGATAAGAGAGAACTATAATCCTAGTACTATATACGCGTAGACTAATTACTAGAACCTACTAATTTCTATCTAGAAGGCGACTACTCCTACTATATCTACGCTATTTATAGCTTTAGACGCTCCTCTAATCTTCCGCTTCTTATAGTTAATAAAGTTAAGGCCGAGGCTTTTCGCTAGGCCTACGTTAATTATAGTATAATATTAGTACTCTTTATTAATAAGAGTAGACGTTCTAATATTATTCTATAGGACTACGTCGGTATATATTAGCTCTCTATTTATCTTTCTTCTAATCTTCTTCTATTTATAGTATACTAATACCTTCTCTACTCCTTTCTTCTACTTTTAAGAGAGAGTTACGCTTTTCTTATAACGAATATTATAGAGTCTAAGTATTCTACGTCGCTTTTTAATAATAGTTTAATACTTGCTATATTAATCGTAGTAGGCTAAACGGCTAGTACGTATAAGTACTCCTTAATATAGTATCCGTTACTTTTATAGTAGAGATAGAGCTTATTTTCGTAGCGTCTCTCCCTCTTTTCTATACTAACCTACTTAGCCTATCGCTTCCCTTAGGTTTTCGCGCGGTCTACTTAAGTTTTCCTACGTCTTTCTTCTATATATATTATAGTTATTAGAAAACATATACCTCTAGTAGGCGAAGAATTAGCTACTAGGAGGCCTTAAGGCCTTATAGTATACGACTATCTATTTAAAGCGATAGAAGAACTTTAAAGAAGTTAAAGCGCCCGAGGGAGAAGAGGCTAGTACTCTTAAAACTTAAGGATAGTAATAACTCCTTAGAAACTACTAAACTAGCTCTTAAAGCTAGAAGATACTACTAAAGACTAATATAGTAAGTACTTAGCTCTAAAAGAACCTAATAACCCTTATAGAAACTATCTAAAAAGCCCTTAACTCTCCTTACGACTACTCTAACTTCTCTCTTCTTTCTTTTCTTTAAAGAGCTTAATAGGCTCTTCTCTATTAGGCCTAAACCTAGGCTATCTCCTCTACTCTTTAGAATATCTAAAGAACCCTTTAGAAGAAGCTAAATAGCTATAATATAGGATAATTATAGGCCTAAAAAGCAGCCTAAATCTAGACTCTAATATAGATAATATCTTAAGTAACTATAGTAATTATAGTTAAAATAAGTATATAAGAAGAAAGAGATAAGATTAGAGGAATAAGTAGGAAGGAGATTAGAGTAAAGCTTAGAATCTAGTAGGTAGCTATAGTCTAGAAGCTATTTAGTAGGGACTTTAAAGTACTCCTCTATAGAGAGTAAGAAAGAGTAAAGCTAAAGGAGAACTAGGATTAGATATATATAGCCTAGCCTAGAGCCTAGGTTACTAAATATTTATATAAAGTGCTTATATATAGCGTTAGAGCAAACTAGGATACTAAAGCTAAGGAATATATTAAGGTAATAAAGGAGGAGAATAGCTTATAGTTCCTAAATATAAGGATTAAGTAAGCTATATAAATAAAGAGCTCTAAAGCTAAAGAAGACTAAAGATACTTTATAATAGTTATTAAGTTCTAAAATAAGCAAATAGTAAGAGCTATAGCTTAAAAAGGATTTATTATTAAAGCAAACTTCTACTTAATAGAAATCTACTACTTATAATAAAGAGTTATATAGTATATAAAGTATAATAAGTTTAGATATATTACTATATACTATAAGGAAGCTAAGGATAGATATAAAGCCTACTTTATAAACTATAAAATATCTAATTATACTATATAAAAGAGGAAATACTATAACTATAAAGGAGACTACCTAGTATAAGTAAGGATATATAAATATAAATAAGTAGTAATAGCTAAGGCTAGAATATTCTTAGAGTTCTTTAAAGGAAAGTAAACTCTAGTATAACTAACTTATAATAAGGAAGGATTTACTATAGTAACTAATAAGAAAAGGAAACTAATAAGCTTAATAGAATAGCTCTAAGCTAAAGAAGTACTATAAAGTAGCTAAGCAAAATAGAATAAGCTATTAAGAAAGCTATTAAGATCTAACTTTACTATTATAAATAGTAAAAGATAGATAAATAAGCTCCTAATATATATATAAGCTAAGAGTATATAAAAGGCTTAATAAGAAGAGGGAGCTAAGCTAAAGGAGACTATTATAACTAGATAAGATAAATAAATATAACCTATAGATCTACTAATATAATATAAACTATATACCTACTACTTAAGTACTACTAGTAGATAGCCTAGACTTAAGAACTACTTAGATTATAGTACTATAAGAACTATAGATTAACCTAGCAAATAGGAAAACTAAAATAAAAAAGGGTTACTACTAAGTCCTTCTAACGAATAGGTACCTAAGAGTTATATTCCTAGTATTAAAAGAGCTAGATATATTAAAGTAGGATATTATAAATAGCTAGTTAAGAGACCTTCTCTCTATTATAGTAATAATCTAAGGGAAACCTATTACTATCTATAACTACTATAACCTATTAGGCCCTAAATCTTATAATATAATAGGTATACTTATATAGCTAGAAATAGCTATTTAAGAGGCCTAAGAAGCAGCTATAGGTAAGACTATAGTAGTTAAAGACTTTAATCTCTATTACCTACTATAAGGAGGAAACCTAGTCTAGTTATAATATAATATAGTAGATACTTTTATCTAAATAGCTATATAGGTAGGCCTATATCTCCTACTAGAACTAGGAACTATTATATAGGAGAGATATAACTCTAGCTACTAAATACTTAACCTAATCCTAGCTAGCTAAGCTATCTAATAGAGACTATAGAGCTATAAGGTAATAGCTAATAATATATTTAGATTAGACTATATCTTAATTTTAACTATTATAGACTAGCTTATAAACCTATACTAGAAAAACTAGAGCCTAAGACTATAATAGATAAAAGTAAAGTAGAAGAAGATAAGGTAGAAGGTTTAAAAAGCTATAAAGAAGCTAGAGCTACTACTACTTAAGAACTACTAAGAGCTAGATAAGGTAGTATAAGCTCTTTAAAAAGCCCTTTAAGAAGTAATTAAGGAGGCAGTCCTATATATAAAGCTATTATAATATATAAAGGCAGAATAGCTAGTAGAGTATAGTAAAGTAATTAAGGCTACTAAAGTAGTAAGAAGAGCCTAAAAGGCTATAAAGTCTAAAAAGAACTATAGATACTACCTAAATACTAGCTATAAGAAGAATAAGCTAGTTAAGAAGGTAATAAATATATCCTAAAAGTAAATAGTTAGTAAGATTACTAAGGACCTAAGTAAGATATAGAAGCTAGTAAGATAAGTAAGAGAAAAAGTATAATAAGGATATATACTACTATAATTTCCTATACTAAGTAATAGTATATACTAAGATAGTTATATAAATAAAAGTAAAGTAAGAATCCTTATAAACTACTTCCTCTTACTACTAGTTAAAGTAAACTTAGAAGATATCTTAAATATAGACCTTCTAGCTTAGTTCTAAATAGAAGATAAGGTATTTAAAGAAGAAGTCTTTATAATACTTAAAAAGATCCTAAGTAAGAAGGCTTTAAGCCTAGACTAGATCTAGAATATACTACTTAAGAAATATTAATAGGAGATTATACTATTCCTAACTAAGCTCTTTATAGCCTATATTAGCTAAGTATACTACTTAAAGCTATTTAAACACTCTATTACTATAGTTATTAAGAAGCTATAGAAGCCTAACTATACTAAGCTAAGAGTATATAAGCTAATAGTACTTCTTAATACTCTAGCTAAAGTACTAAAAGTAGTAGTTATAAAGAGAATATCTAAAGTAGTAAAAGAGAGAGGCCTACTATTAGAATTATAAATAAGTATAAGACTAAGAAGATCTACGATTATAATACTTAATCTTATTACTAAACAAGTTAGGACAATCTAGAAAGCTAAGCCTAGAGTAGTAGCCTTAATACTCTACTTAGATATATCTAAGGCATTTAATAAAGTATCCTACTAGAGACTCCTTTATAATATTAGGATATAGAGCTATCTAGACTAGCTAATTAGGTTTATCTAGTTATTCCTTTAAGATAAAATAACTTACCTTAAGCTAAGAGAATTTATAGACTAGAAGAGAAAGCAAGATACTAGAATCCCTTAAGGATTAATACTATTACTAATCCTATTCTTATTCTTTATATTTATACTTCTTTTATTACTATAAGAAGGTAATACTATAGTAATAGGGTTTATTAATAATTCTAATATCCTTATATATAGTATATTTATAAAGGAGAACTATAAATAACTAAAGAAAGCCTATAATAAATATATAAAGTAAGTAATAAAATATAGAGTAGCCTTTATACTATAGAAGTATTAGCTTATCTATTTTATAAGAGGAAGGAACTATAACCTCCGGGCTATAGTCTAGATCCCTAGCTTTAAAGGTAAACCTATCCTATCTTTAAGACTATTAGAAGTTTAAGTAGATACTAAACTTAAGTAAAGCCTATATATTAAGAAGGTAGCTAAGAAAGGTATATACTAGATCTAGTCCTTATAAAGGCTATATAAGTCTACTTAAGGAGTATTATTTAAGAAAGCAAGATATATTTATACTATAGTTATTAGGCTAGCCCTAGTATATAGATACTAAACCTAGTTTAACCTAGAAGGAATAAGTAAATATAATAAAGGCCTTACTAAACTAATTAAGCAAGTCTAGAACTAAGCTCTAAGAAATATTATAAGTATATATAAGTTAGTTGCAGCTATAGTCCTTTAAAGGGAAGTAAGTATCTCTCTAATTTAGCTTTATACTTAAGACTTTACTAAATAATATATAAAGAATAAAGTAGACAACTTAACCTACTAGTATATTAAATAAGTATATAAAAGAATTACTTAAAGAGAATAAAAGGTAAAAAGAAGAGGCAACTAGTATAGTAAGTAATATAAGATAAGAGTATAGGAAATTTAAAAGATAACTCTAAGCTAGAGGCTACCTTAAATAAGGATAGGAGTTAAGAACTAGTAGAAGCTTACTAGATAGGACTAAGAATAAGAGAAGGCTAGATAAAAGAGGGGTATAATAAGGGAGCAACTAGTAGTATAGGCTATAGTAGGACAATTTAGGGCTAAAGAGATTTATAAGAAGGCCCTAAGGCCTATAAGTATAATAATTACCTTAATTAAGATAGGATATATTAGACTTAGAGTATACCTAATAAAGAGGAGAGTCCTAAGAGTTATTCTAATATACCTATATAACTAAAATATTTAAGATACTAAGTATATTTATATATCCTACTAAAACTATTAGAGTAATAGATATTAGCTATTTATAGTAGTAGGAACTAGCTTATAAGAAGATATATACTTAATACTAAGAGGCCTTAATACTATAGCTAGGTAGCTAATCTAAGAGGGATTATTAAACTAGTTCTTCCTAGCTAAGGAAGAGATTAATAAAGGAGAACGAAGCTATAAAGAGATAAGGAGATAAAAAGGAGTCTAAAAAGGAGAGTAAGGCAATAAGAGAGCTTAATTTTACTTAAAGAAAGGCAAGATAGAAGAAGTAACTATTAACTATAAATATAAAGAGGAAGATAAGGAGTTTTTTATAGAATTTTCCCTTTTATATAATACTAGAGCAAAGCTGCTTACTCTAGATAAAGAGGTAGACTAGCAATAAGATTAATCTATCTATCTATTATAGTTATTAAGATATCGCTATTAGTATCGATTGCGGAGAATATCTAGATATTCGGCGCGAGTACCGCGCTATTACTAGTAGAAGCCTTCCTCTTTTCCTTAGCTTACTTACGATCTACTATCTTAAACTAATTCGTCGTCTCGAGATTAGTTATAATTCTCTTAACTTTCTCGAAGTACGTATAGTAGTTCTTCGTCTTTAGTACGAATACTATATAGATAGATAGATAATTCTTATACGCCGGTCTACCTCTTTTAACTAGAGTAAGTAGCACGCTCTATAGGTTTCGGTCGAGGGAAAAGCCTTCGAAAAACCCTCGTATATCCCTTCGCTTTATAGCCTATATAGCTACTTCCTTTACTTCCGTTTTCCTTCGAATAATACTAGGTATCTAGCGAGTCCTCCTTTTACTAGGCTCTATCCTTCCTCTTTTCTCTTCTCTTATCCTTCTATACCTCTTCTCTTATAAGTAAGAATTAGTCTAGGACCTCTTCTTAGATAAGCTACTTTGCTACTATATATAGCCCTCTCTTTATATTAGCTAGGTCCTTCTAGTTTATAGATCCTCCTACCTAGAATAGTAGGTGTCTCCTCTTCTTCTACCTTAGATAAAACATATATATATGCTTTAGTATTTCCTATCTCTAGCTATACTTATAGTTAGGTATATATTCTAGAACTCTTCTTTTAGTAAGGTACTGCCTTATTCTAATATATTCTATCCTAAGGAGCGTAATTATAGTACTCTATAGTCTAGTAAGTCCCTTATATAGTACTAGTCCTACTACTAAGAAGGGAGTAGTTATCTATATAGGTAGTTATTCTTCTACTATCCTAGCTCTCCTTCCTTTCTTTTCTATCTCCTATTTCCTATTCTATTAGTACTTAGCCTACTATGCCTTGCCTCCTAGCTATATCTATATTACTATCTCTTAGCTTTATACTAGTTAGAGGATTTCCTCCTATTTAGTTTAAGTTAGTATTATATATTACCCTATCCTTCTCCTTACTTATACCTATTTTCTTATCTTCTTATATCTATCTTTAATATACTAGTATATAGGTTAGCTATCTTGTTTCTTAAATACTTATCTAGCTAGGTCCTAGGTATATAAGTAGAGAGAAGTAATATTTACTTCTTTTTTAAGAATAGCTATTATAACTAACTTATATATCCTTATAATATTCCTTAGTACTTCCCTCTAGATCTTCTTAATAGGCTTAGTAAGGTTTCTATAGTAGCCTTATATGCCTTCTAGGTTAGACTATACTTAGTAGCTAAAGGTAATAGCTAGCCTAACTACTACTATATATAGGTGCCTTGCCTTTTAGAAGGAGGCTCCCTATATAGATTTATAGAGCCTCTAGAGGAACTATATCTAGTTAGCTCCTTTTTCTACTACTTATTTAATATATAGACCCTATCTAAGCTTAGTATCTACTTATACTCTAAGGAGCCTAAGTAAGAGTAGTAGTTCCCTATTAAATCCCTAGATCTAGACTATAGCTTTAAGGTTATGCTTTCTACTCCTAATAAAGTAGATAAGCTAGTACTTCTATAGTATAAACTCTACCTTATATCTCCTTACCTATTCTTTATATTTTTAGTAGGCTTTCTCTAGCTATTTATAGTTTTCCTCTATTAATATACTATATATAAGGATATTAAAGTTATTTATAAACCCTATTACTAAGGTGTTTCCTTTATATAGAGTTAGGAGTAGAGTTAATATAAAGAAAAGGAAGAGAATTAGGGAGAGTATAGAGCCTTAAGGGATTCCTATATTTTAGGGCCTTAGTTAGTCTATAAATTCTCCTAGTCTAAGGTAGGTAGTCCTATCTTAGAGGAAGGATTAGATAAAGCTAATAATAAAGTTAGGGAAGCTCTTTATCCTAATATTATATAGTAGCCTCTAGTATAATACCTTATTAAAGGCTCTAGATATATCGAGGTAGAGTATTAACGCTACTGCCCTAGGTCTAGCTTTCTAGATAGTTCTAACTTATTTAGTAATAAGGTCTAGTACTAAGGTAGTAGATCTTCTAGGCCTAGTACCTATCTATTCTTCTAGAAGGAGCTTCCTATTTTTAGTTTCCTTAGATATTCTCTTTATAACTATAGCTTCTAGGACCTTTACTATTATATTAAGTAGGGCAATTAGTCTATATGCTCCTAGCTTTATATAGTCTAGTTTCTATAGCTTCCTTAGTACTACTATAGTAGAGTACTTAAATGCCTTAAGATAGTATACTATTCTTAAGTAGGCAGAAAAGAGTTTAGCTAAGGTTAGTATAAGCTATTCCCTATATTCCTTAAGTAAGAGGTTTAGTATTTAGTTAGGTCCTAGGGCCTTATTATTAGGTAGTCTCTTTAGGATTCCTTCTACTTCCTTTAGGCTAACCTTAGCTTCTATCTAGAACTAGGGTAGTAGTTAGGTGTCTTAGATATCCCTTAGGTCTACTTCTCTTAGATTTAGGAAGAAGTACTTTATAAGGATTATAGCTTTCCCTTTATCTATATCTCTATTATATTTTAGGTCTAATAGGCTAGGGAAGTATAGTAGTTAGTATCCTTAGTTTGCTCCCTCCCTTACCTATTTAGCTATCTTTTATACCTTTCTAGGGTCCTTTATAACCTCTCTAATTAGCCTCCTCTAGGCTAGGTTCTATTCCCTTCTTATAATCTTACTTCTTATATAGGAGGCTTTAAGGTATTATTTATAGTTCTACTTAGTCTTATTAGCTCTCTATTCCCTTCTCTTCTTCCTTGCTAGCTTTATAGCTTCCCTATACTCCTAGGTCTATACTATCTTTATATAATATAATAGCTTAGTAGTTAGGACTATCTCCTCTATAATTCTTTAAATAGAGAATTATACTTCCTCTATAAAGGTGTCTAGATAGTCTCTTATATAGAGTAGGAGCTAGTTAAGCTAGTTAGTAGCTTAGGTAAGAAGGCTCTAGATTCTAGTCTAGTTTGCCGCTTTCTACTACCTCCTTAGTCCTTATTTTAGTAGCTCCTAGAGGTTAAGATAAATAGTTATCCTAAGGGGGATATAGTTAGAGCTATATGTTTCCTCTAGAAGAGCTTTATATTCCTAGATTAGGTTTTAAAGAGAGGAACTAGTAAATACTAGGTCTAGTATCTAGTAGCTAGCTATATATCTCTCCTATATAATTATTCTTAGCTCTAGAGCTAATTATAGGTTAGCCTCTTTAGTAGCCTTAATTAGTTTATCTACTATAATATATTAGGTATAGGTTATACTTCCTCCTTATTTTAAGTAGTAGAGGTTAAAGTCCCCTACTACTATATAGCTTAGAGGTATTTCTTCTAGAGGGTAGGTAAGAGCTTCCTAGAGTATAGGTATAGTCCCCTCTTATCTATAGCTTATTAGTCCTAAGGAGTTATAGTAGTTATAAATAGAGATAGGTCCTATAGGAGTCTAGATCTAGATAGTAACTAGGTCCCCTATATTATAGAATAGTAGTTTCTAGCTATAGGTTCTAATCTTATCTAATACTAGTATTACTACTCTTAGGTTCTACTAGGGAAGGAGGACTACGTAGTATCCTTTCTTAGTCTTTATTTTACTATTTATTATATTAAGCTATAGTTCTTATAGTACTATTACTATAGCCCCTTCTGCTACCTAGCTATTTAGTAGTAGGGTTTAGGTAGTATTTAACCTATTAATATTATATTAGTAGATTATTAGGGTTTAGCTACTTATAAGATACTTAGAAGAGGAGCTTAATTAGGTTAATATCTATTCCTTCCTAGAGTATATCTTCTTCCTTTTAAGTTTTATCCTTCTTCTATATAGAAGGGAAGTAGAGCTTGCTTATCTACTTCCTGCCTACTATTACTATAGCTATAGTACCTAGGAGCCTACCTTTATATTTAATATCCCTCTATATAGGTTTAGTTAGTAGAGCCTTCCTCTTTAGAATTAGGGATTCTATATTGCCTTCTTATATTAGAGTTAAGAATATCTCCTATTATTTCTTAAACTATTTAGAGAATACTCTCGCCTTAGCCTTTATAGCTACTTTATAGCTATACTAGAGGGAGTAGGCCTTATAGTCTCCTCTATAGTTATAGTACTTAACCTTCTTCTCTTTATAGGTATCTATCCTATACTTGCCTATATACTTTCTATAGGTATCCTCTACTACCTTATAGTAGGTAGTAATATATCTAAAGTTATTATACTTAAGGTATTAGACTATCCTCTATTATAAGTAGTATAGTTCTACTATATACTATATTAAGCTAATAGTAATACCCTTCTTATATATCTCCTTTATAGTCTACTTATCTTATACTACTATTACTACTAAGGAGAAGCTTATCTCCTCTTTAGCCTTCTAATTCTTAAGCTAGAAGGCTTTTCTAATCTTAAGCCCTTTAAGGAACTAGGTAAGGTTGTCCTAGTCTAGCTAGACCTAGCTATTTATATCTTCTAGCTTCTAGGAAGTTCTAATACTATATATAATTACCTATATACTTAGTAATTCTACCTAGGCTCCTAGGTATATAGCCTTAAGCTATAATTAGTCCCTTACTAGCCTATCTCTCTCTCTCTTTTTATAGAGAATAGCTTTAAAGTCTCTACTTAGGAGTATCTATATAGCCTTAAATTACTATACTCTAAGTTTCCTTCTAAGCTTATTATAGCTTATTCTCTTTATTGCTTTCCTTTCTTTTTAGTCGCCTATTATTACTAAGATAGTTATAGATGCCTAAGGCTAGCGCCTTAGTATTATATATCTAATTTAGGCTATCTAGGCCTATATCTTTAAGGTAGTAGTAGTAGGTATTAGGCGGCTTTAAAGGGTTTTCTAGATAGCTTAAAGAGTCTAGGACTCTTCCTAGTACTAAGTAGAGGGCGAGGTTAGAGGTTAGAATAGGTCCTCGACTTTAGGTCGGTTCCGGGTCTAGGTCGGTTTCTAAGGGAACCGACCTAAGACCTAAATCGATAGGGTCCTTAACCTAATACGAAATCGATAGGTCGGGTCTAAATACTACCGGTTCCTATATAGGTCTTTATAGGGACCTAAGTTTAGAAAGATAGGTCTAATACCGGAGAATAAGACTAAGTCGCCGCGGGGATAATAGAATTGCTCTAATACTAAATATACGTATATATAGAACTAAGCGTTGCAGCATATTAGAAGCGCTAGTTAAACTAGCGACTATAGTTGCGAAGAAAAATAAGGATGCTAACTATACTTGCCGACTATACTTACTAACTATAAGATGTCGGAATTAAATACTATTTATAATATTAACTACGAAGTCTACTCTACTCTATAGGTATAATATAAAAGCAAATGCTTCCTTTGCCGAGTACTATAGCGAAGATATATTAGTACTATATTCTCCTCGTTATTACTAATCGAGTCGAAGTTACTCTATATAGTAGTTGCTAACGTCTCCTAATCTGCCTCGAGCTGCTCCTACTACTAATTTACTATATTATTCGAAGGCTCGAACGTAGTTAATATCGGCGGCGCCTCCTCTATAAGCGAATCCCGAGCCTATTACTATACGTTACGCTCTCGAGAACGATAGTATATAATATTACTAAACGTCGAGGGATCGTAAGACCGATTATATTAGCTCTAATAACGCGCTATACTAAAGTCGCGCTTATAACTAGTTCTAGCTACTAGGATAGAGAGGATGTCCCGGGCTATTAGCGCGTAATCTAGATATTCTAATACGATTATCTTCTATAACCGGAGCAGATACTCTATAGAATAGGCAGCCGAGTCCTTAAATCTAGCGTAGTAATAACGAGATACCTCGTCCGAATTAGCTAAAGGCTATATAGTCTGCCGCGGCTATCTAGATACCCTTTAATTAGAGTTAGAGTTATTACTATCTAATCTACTATAGAGACCTATTACGAATAATATCGCGGAGCGGTATAAGGCCTTTTTCGGCCTAGACTAGGACGTAGCTACGAGAGGCTTATATCGCGCGTATTCGACCTAGAATTTTAACTAGTAGTAATCCTTAAAGGAGGAATCGAGCCCCTCGCTAGAGAAGGCCTCGTAGTCCTAGAACGCCCGTTTTATTACTAGATTAAGAAGAATCGCAATACTATATATATTACTAAATCGCTCCTAGGTAGTAGTATAGTACTTCTCGAGCTTTATCTATATAGCTTATAGGGTAGAATAAATCTCCTTTTACTAGAGTTATGTTTTATATTTAAGTTTCTTATTTGCAATATCTAGGATATTAAACAAGGTGTTATAGTAGCTAAGAACGAGGTAGATTATTAGCCCCTTTATTATACTAATCTATATTATAGCCTCTACGAAAGGAGTAGTAAGGTTAATAATATATTTAACCCTCTTCTATTCTATAGCAGTTAGCTTTAGTTCGGGCTAACCCTTATTCTTAATATACTCGTCGATAATATCTCGTAGTTAAGAACTATATATTAGTATAATCGTAGTTAAGCTCTAATAGGTCTTTATATCTTATATTAGGCGTAAAACCCTTTAAAGCATCTTCTTCTACTATTTATACCGTTTCGGGTATAGATATAGATCTGCGATCCTCTTTCGCTATAGTACTATAAAACTCTCGAAGCGTTAAGTACTAGAGTTTACCTTAACTATAAGTTTCTAGAACTTTATAAGGAGCGGTTATTAGTATAGCTTCTACTAACTACGTTTGCTAACTATATATACTTCGTAGGGAGAATAAATAGTACCTTTATTAGAACTATAGCTAGACTTCCTACTTTAAGCCGACGTAATACGTTCGTATCTATCTCTTCGTCCTATCGTTCCTATTCCTCGTTTCTTAGCTCGATCTTAAGAGTAGCGAAGAACTTCCTTAAGAAGAGCTAGATTATATATATAAAGCATAGGAACTATTCTAGACGGGAGAACTCGTAGTCTTTAGTATCTAATATCTCTCCTATATCCCCGTCTATTTCTTAGAGAGGAAGTTATTTAATCGAGACTAATAGCTTCGCTATATATATACGCTTACGAGAGCAAATATCGATAGCCTCGACGCTAGAACTCGTTAGTTAGAAGGTATATATATAGTAAGGATACGTATATAGCTATATATAGTATATTATTATTAGAAGCATTGTCCGCTATTAGCGCTATAAGCCTATTAGAGATCTCGAAACGGGTAAGTACGTCGAATAGTAGGTCCGCTAGGACTTCGCCTATATAATAGCCCGAAATATATAAAAAGGCTAGCATAGCCTTATACTAGGCCTACTCGCTATCGATCTAGTAGCCTCGTATCGTAAGGAATAATACTCGGAGCACCCTAGCGTACTAACCGTCGAGGGTAATAGCTACCCGGAAGGTTCTAGATAGCTAACGTTTTAGATTATCCTCGGAGTAATCGACCGCGTCCTAGATATATAACTTAATCGTAGTAGCGCTCTTAAAGTCGATAGATCTAGTCTCCTCTAATAGATATTCGTAGGTACGCCGAACTATAGGACTTTCGAAGAAGTTTAAGAGTAAGCCTAGCTAGGAAACTATAAGCCTATATAACTCTAGAAACTTTAATCGTTCTAGGTACTCTATTCTAGTAAAACTTTTCTTAAGCCGTTCCTATAAATAAGGGCCGTTAGTATATCTATATTATATATCTTTATAAAGTATAGTTAGTAAGCGTAGTCGGTAAGTATAGTCGGCAAGCGTAGTCGGCACCTTATTCCCGTATTAACGAATACTAAACTTATAGATTAATCTTTAGTAGCCTTAATAACTTCTTTAGTAACTCTATACTCCTAGAAGGCTCCTTCGTAGCCTACTAAATCGAGGTGCTTTTAGAGAGCTTTTATTCTATTACTTAGTCCTAGGTATTTAATAACTCTATTATATCTCCTATATATAACCCTCGGGGCGTACGTTTCCTAGTCTATACCTTTAACGAAAAATCTCTAGGCCTATAATATTTGCGTATTCGAGTTCTATTTTATAAGATTCGAAGATATTCTACTATACTTATTATAATACCTCGCCTCTTCGAGCTACTAATAGTAGTAGTAAAAGCCCTCGAATAACTAGGTATACTCCTGCCGCTATATCTATATACTATTAGTTTCGACCTAGTCCTTAGAATCCTCTAGCGGCTTAGTAAGGTTAGCTAGAGGTAGTATCCTATCTTATATACCGGCTCGACTACTTAAGGTATTCGTAATCGTATAGCGTCTCTTCCTTTACTATTATACTACCTTCTTAATCGGACTAGAGTCGACGAGAGATAGCTGCGATTCGGAGTTAGTCTATCGTTCGCGAAGCTATATACTTATATATCTCGAGGAAGAAGGAAGTATAGTACTACTACGTCGTATTAGAGTCGTAGGATATACTAGTAATACTATAATATAAAGTATATAGTACTAAGAAGGAATCGTAGAACTAGAGAGTAAAAGCTAGCAGAGCAATAGAGGTAAATAATATTTATAAGGGCGATTAAGTTTTATTAGTATAAGTACTAGCGAGGTGTCTCTATTATAGGCCGACGGCCTATCCTAGTAGCGTTATAGAGATAGGCACCTCTAGTACTCTTATTAAGCTCGTAATAGTCGCGACTAATAAACGTACTAAGTACTCTTTAATTATAGTAACGCTATAGTCGCCTTCGAGGGCAAGTATCTTACTAGCGTAAGAGGCTAGTAGCGTTAATAAAGCTTAAGTCGAAAAAGTAGAGTTAGACTTAGCCTAAGTAGATAAACCTATCGTAGAGAGAATTTAGAAACTGCCTAAAGACTACGTAAAGCGATATAATACTATACGGTAGAAGGCTAGAAATAATACTAAAGGTAAGAAGGGGAAAAAGAATATAGTAAGCTAGAAGTTTAAGGTATAGCTAGAGCTCCTAGATCTAGTACTAGCTCTAAAGATAAAGTAGTAATATGTCTCCGAAGGTATAACTACTAGCTCGCTATATTCTTTTTCCCCTTCTTACTCTTAGTATTATTTCTAGCCTTCTACCGTATAGTATTATATCGCTTTACGTAGTCTTTAGGTAGTTTCTAAATTCTCTCTATAATAGGTTTATCTACTTAGTATACTATCGGCGGCTATAACTAATCTTAACTTACGAGATATATCTATATTCTACCTAGCTTAAGAGGAGTTATAGAGCTTCTATATAAACCTTATCTCTAGCGACTAGAATTTGCGTATAAAGGTCTCGGAGATAGCGAGCTTATCTATAGATATACCTAGAAGCTACTCGACGATATCCTAAAAGCTAAGTCCTCCTTCCTACTTAGAATCGAGCTATATTTCCTATAGAAGCTCTCTATATACTAACTCCTTTATATCGAACTTATAAGCGTATAACTAGAACGCTAGCCTATTTCGCTTAGCCTACGCTTTAGACGTAACTAGCTTCTAGAACCTATTACTATCCTAATCGTATCCTAATAGGATAAGCTAATCTAGGACTTCTAGAGTCTAAGTAAAGCGATTAGCTATATTAAACTTAGAGGACTTCTAGGAGAGATAGTTGCGATATACTACGCGGTAATAGGGCAGGAAAATTTCCGTTATAGTTAGAAGACGGCCTTCTACTATTAGCTCCTACTACTAGTTAGTATATAGTCGGTAGGCGTAGTCGGTACTAATTTACCTTTGCTTTCGCTATAGATACTAATATGCGGACTAATTTTATAAGCCCTTTATAAGGCTCTATAGAGCGTAGAGTATACTTCTAGTTTAATCGGAGGTACTCGAATGCGTCCTAAAGAAGCTATTAGTTCTAGCGGCGATATACTCTTAATAAGAGCTACTTACGTCTACTCTAGATACTTAGAATACATATCTCCTCTTATTCCTAGATTATAGCCTCTCGATAAGGTCTATTTCTTACTACGAGGAACTCGGCCTCTTCTTAATTAGTTATACGATAAACTCGGCTTAACTTCTATATTACGCGCGTAGTATCGCAAGCGTATATACTTTCTTTTTAAACTATCGAATAGCTTTATTCTAAAAGGCGTAGATAGCGTAGCTCCTCTATACGGCCTACTCGCTCTTAGTAGCGACTTAAAGGTAGAGGTTAGTTATTTTATAGCTAGTACCGGCCGACCTTACTAGTAATATATAGGGTGCCTCCGGACCCGACTTAGACTAATTAGTATTATACTAGTAGTTATAGTTATAGTGCGGGTCGTCCGCGCCCTTCTCCTTCTTAATATTAAAATAGAAGCTTTCCTTATCCTAGTTCGCTACTTATATAGTAGGCCTATCCTACGCGCGCTTACGTTTCTTATCGTCCCTATTATACGTTAGTACTACTGACTATATTAGCCGACTATATAGATTATTACTTACGCTATCTAGTCGTACTAAGCGTAGTACTCCTCTCTTTAGGCCTTAATCTTCTTCTACTACTACTTCTTCGATAGGGAGCTCTATATATTATTAGAGCTAATTAAAAGCTTCTTCTACTAAGTAAAGGACTTATTTCTAGCTTTGCGCTACTTATCTACTATAGCTCTCTTAAGCGATATATCTACGTACCGGCTGCGCTTATAAAGGGTATTAGAATTAGAAGAGTAGCTATCTATATCTTTCCTTATAGCGCCTAGTCGTATCTAAAGTATAGAAGTACTTATACTATCTAAATCCTTATTTATAAGGCAGGGACGCTTCTATAAACTATTAAAGGGCGCGGTACTTATTAGACGTCGCTTTTATTACGCTATCGTTATAAGTTTAGTTACTAAGAAGAGATAAGTATCGCGAGGTATATAGTAAATATGCGCTTAAAATTCGGTAGTAATATAGGTATAGTAGCGGTTAAGGTAGTAGTTATTATAGTAGGAGCTAAGTGCGACGAATTCTAGCTTTAGGTACGCTAGAAGCTTAGTACGCGGCTATTCCCGCCTAGCCGCTAGCTTACCTCTATACGTAGAGATTAGCTTCCTATACTATAGTCGGCTACTATAGTCGGCGATATTATATAATATATCGCTTGCCTAATATAGCGCATACTAATATATACGACTATATATAGATAGCGACAGCTATAGACGTACTCTAAAGCTAGAATCTATCGTATGCGTTACTTAGATTAACCTTACTATCGCTAGCCGAAAAGAGTAACTACTATATACTTATACCCTCGACGACTACTCGTCTACTCGTCGCCGATAGTTACTTCTTAGCTTATACTATCGACGACCGCTTATCTCCTTAGTATAGATAGCTACTTCTTAGCTTATATTATCGACGACCGCTCGTCTCCTTAGCGTAGACGATTGCTTTTTAGTTTATACTATCGACGACTGCTAGTCTCCTTAGCGCTAATAGTTACTTCTTAGCTTATACTATCGATAACTACTTCTCTCCTTAGTATTAAAGTAGTATCGATAATTATTTCTTCTCTTCTACTATTATAACGACTCGGTTCCTCGATATAAAGATAGGCTAGAGAGTCTATTTTTCTATTCTACTACTATATTACGACTACTTAACTAGTAATACTATAGAGTACTAGTAAGTCTAGCTCTTTCCCTTCTATAGTATTTTATATATTCGTAGAGAACTTCGAATAACGAAATATATATACTATAGTCGATATTATCTATATAATACCCGGATATAATCTATACTATAGTAAATATTTGCGTCTATTACTAACTTACTATATTCTATAGAGTAGCGAAAGCGATTATAGCATTCGCGCAACTATAACTTCTACTAAGTAAAGATTAGTAGGGGTATCCTAATATAGTAGTAGAATACGATATAGTTCTACTATATAGCGCTATCGAACTCTAACTCCCCCCTCTATAGGCCCGCGTATTCTAGTAGTCGTATACGATTTTCTAGTACTCCTATCTGCCCTAGCCCTTCTCTCTCGTACCTTTACCTATCTACTCCTTCTAACCCTTCGATATCTCTATCTATACTACTCGATGCCTTCTTTTATTTCCTAAGCGGACTCTAATATAGAGTTTAACTCGAGCCCTCCTTTACGAGTATATCCTAATATAGATACTAATATACTACTATTAGTACTACCTCTATGCATAGGAAACAAGGCTACTAAGTAGTAGCGAATACGGCTACTAAAGGCTACGGTACTAGACGACGAGTCTCGTAGGAAGATAGTAGTTCTATAGAAAAAAGCGATAGCTATAAGAATAATATAGCGACGAACGAGAGCTAGTAAGTCTAGTATCTCGAAAAGGTAGTTAATACTAGGGACGGCAGCCTTACGAGAGATTCGTAAGCTTTAGCAAACGATAGCTTTATATATCTAGAGGGTCTCTTTTTAGCGTATTATTCGCGAGATTATAATAGATAGAAGTAGTAGCGATATTATTAGAATTTAGGCAGCAGCACTTAAATGCTTATAGGAAGCAGTAGAGGCATTTCTCGTTATAGAGTTCGAGATTTCTAACCTTTTAGCGATCTACGCGAAGCGCGTTACCCTATAAGCAAAGGATATATACCTATATAGTTATCTACGCTACTAGTTTACCGGCTAGGACGGAGGAGAGAATAATAATACAGGTATATAATACTAGGTTGCTAACTATAATTGCCGACTATAAAGAGCCTAGTATACGTTACTATACTTAGAAGCTTAGAATTAATATATGCGGCGCGGGTAAAGCCGTAGCTAGCGCGCTAGCGAGCCTAACGTCTACCTTAGCTAACCTATATACTCTTACTAAACTATTAGTAATACTACTACCCCTACTACCTTAGAACTTATTAGCGGTCGCGCTTTATTAGCCTATTATTATCGCCTTCCTTTTTTATACCTCTTAACGAATTTTCGTATTATATATACGAAGGATACTACTACGTACGTTAATTGTAGCTTAATCGACTACTTTTCTCTCGGCCCTCCGCGTATTTATAATAGCTTAACTTTCTACTAATAAGCCTAGCTAGTTCGCCGAGTAATACTTCTTTAGCCGAGATATAGCGTCTGCTCCTCCTCTATCTAGAAACTCCTCCCTACTCGAAAACCCTCTTATAGATAATAGTAATATCGACCCTAGACTTCTTAGTAACTAGGCGCCCTCTTCTAGCTAACGTAGCGCTTCTACCCCTCCTCCTTTAATTTCTAACTCCTCTGCTTATAATAGTAACGACTAAGAGGCTACTAGCGATAACGACTAGAATAGTTCTCGTAGAAACGCGAACAGCAATAATAGAAATAACGAAGACAACGTCTCTATTATTATTATCGACGATAGTAATAGTAAGGAGAGTAATAGCGACGAGAGTAATAGCGACGAGAGTATTATACTACCTGCCCCTCCCTCTTAGCTTTCTAGGAAGGCTCTATAGAAAACTATGCTAGGCGGTCGGCCTCGTCTTAATAAGCAGAAGCTCGCTTACTAAATAGCCTATAAGAGATAGATCGAGAGGGATAATATAGTAATAGTAGTAGTAGTAGTAGTAGCTAGAGGAGTAGTAGGTAGAAAACGATTACTAGGTAGAAAACGAGCAGCGAAAAAGGGACTAGCTAGAAAGAGAACGGCTAGAAAAGCACTAGCTAAAATAGTAGTAGTAGGTAGAGAAGGTCTAGCTCGTAGAGCTAGTATACGGAAGACTTATCGCTATAAGCTAGGTAGTAAGTTATATAGTCGGCATTTATAGTCGGCATTACTAACTTATACTCTAGCTATCGCGCTCTAAGAGATCCGTAAGTACTAGAAGTCTACGGATCTACTTATACTAAAGCTACCCTTTAGCTACCTCGTCTACGAAGTTTACTATAACGTTTCTAGAGGCTTAGCTATTTCTTAAGGAGGTTACTATTAGTAGGCGAGCGCCCTTAGTGCTCTATAGGAAGCCGCCGAGAGTGCTCTAGTCTACCTCTTCTCGAGTATATATGCTCCTAGTTGTTCTATATTCGATCGATATTAACTATATTATAAGCACTAACGTTACTACGATTTACGTAAAGCAAGTAACTATTTAGTAAAGGGATATAAAGTTTGTTATTAGCCTACTCTCGTCTTAGGGAATTAATATGTTTAGTAAGAGATAAATCTCTATAGTATATATAAGGAAAATCGTTATAACTATAGAGGGTATATATAGTAAAAATCGGTATAAGTAGAGAGGTTACTATAGTCGGTATTCGTAGTTAGTATACCTATAGTTGCCCTAAAACGTATAATTTACCGTATTAAATCAAATATACCTTTAAAACCCGTCGCTTTCTATACTTTCTACTTCCTCTAGTTTCTATCTATTTATAACCCTCGATTTTCTATACTGTATTCTATCGAATCTTATATTTCTATTAGGACCTATCTTTAGACCTATCGTTAGACCCGAGTCGGACCTATCTAATACCTATATTTATTAGATAGGTCCGGAACTAGGTAGGAACCGGCTAGGACCCGACCTAACTATTATAGTTCTATATATTTAGGTCCTAGACCCGACCCGGACCCGTCCCGACCTATTCTAACCTCTAGGCGAGGTAGAGGAGGGCCTACTAGGCCTATTAGAGAAGAAGAATAGTTAGGAAGGAGGAAAGAGTTATCTAGGTATCGAGGTAGCTCTAGATCTATTTAGTAAGTATCCTTAGGTTCTTTTAGATTATTAGTTTTAAAGTATTAGTATTAGTAGTAGTTTTCTAGCCTTATAGGCTAGAGGGAGGTAGTTACGAGTAGGTTTAGGCCGCCTAGGAGTTAGAGACGCAACCTCCTTCTTCTAAGCTCTCTCTTCTACTCGCGACGTCGTAGTATCGGTCGGAGAGTATTATCGCGTATTAGGAGGCCTCGAGGCCTCCCGCTATCGTCGTCGTCGCCTACTAGAGCACTTTTATGTTTTATAATAAATAAATACTATATAAAGTTTTATAGTATTCGAGAACGTATTCTTTAGCCTCGCGATCTTCGTAGCGTTTTTCTAGTTCTCTTTACTTATACTTAGTAGGAGTCTATTAAATTCTAGCTAGTATTTATACTACGGTTGCCCTTACGTATACTATAGAGTAGTAAGTTACTCTAAAGCTTTCGACTTCTCGTTACTATTTATAAAAATATACTCGAGCTACGCGAAGAAAGCCTCGGGATCCTTATCTTCTATTATACTTCCTCTCTTCTAGAAATACCTTATTCTCGCTCTCTCTTTTAATAGTAGCGTATCGTACGTAGTATCTTAGTAGTAATCTATAGAGAGCGTTAGTATCGCTATAAATCGTACGCGATAGGAACTTTAAAGATATAGTAAGTAGTCGCGAAAGGTTTCTATACGTCCGTTCTAGATTAGCGGCTTTTAATCTTTAGGGCCCGATAGTTCTTATCGGGCCTTTAGTACCGATATAGCTAGTAGCCTTTCTAGTAGTACGTAGAGAGTATTTACTACTACGCTTAAGTCTATCCTTTATATAGTAGATTCTCGAGTATCTCTATTATAGAGCGCGTTTTCTAACTCGCTCTTTAGCCTACGTTACTAAGTATAGAGCTCTTCGACGATACGTTATATCTCTACTATAGCTATTTCTAGTATAGAAACTACGTTCCTTAGTAAGTTTACTATAGCCTTCGGTATTACTACTAAGGGCGTATTATTAGGTAATAGCTTATCTATTTCTACGATTAATCGAACTTAATATTACGAGTAAATAACGCGTATATAAATAGTTCGTAGTAGTATTTAATAAGTTCGATAAGAAGGAAGATATTTATACTAAGGCGTCCGAGCGATATTAGTCGATATACTAAGCCTTTATACTAGAGAAGCTAGTACTTAGTAACTAGAGCTTCGCTCTTTATAAATACTAGCGACGACTACGTACTATAGGCTATAAGTTCCCTCCGATTCTTTTCGCGCGAATTCTACTAATCTTCTATAGTCTATTATCGCGCGCGCCTACTAGAGCTACGCTAATAGGCGCCGCTCTTATATTTCTCTATATATATCTCGTCCTTCGCTCGAAACGCGTCGCTTATTACTCTCTTTAGTCCGCTTATAGCCTATATAGCCTATACTACCTAGACGCGCGCTAATAACGCTTAAGAGTAGGTAATATTTAGCGTTCTATTAGTTTTCTTTTAGCTAACGCGCGTTTTTAAGCAGCGTAGCTATAATAACCTAAGGTAGGTCCTTAAGGCCTATAAGGCCTTAAAGCCTCTATAGATAGCTAGCCTACTCTCTAAGTAATTTTCTCCGTTCTTCTTCCTTATTTATACGAGCTAATCTATTTTTAGCGAGGTCGCTCGCGAGGTAACTACTTTAGTATTAGAGGTCGTAGTCTAGTAGAGCTAGGCGTAAGTATCGTTCTTCTCTATATATTTTTCTCTACTAACCTATTACTATAGTCTAGGTAGCGTACTATCTACTTTAGTCCTTAGCGTTAGGCGCTATTCTTAAGTAGAGGTAGTAGTTTTTTAGTAGAGCGCGTATAGTTTCCTTAAGTTTCTAGAAGTTTTTTTTAGAGTTTCCTCTTTTTTTTCCTTTTTATAAATATATAAACTACTACTCGTCGGCTATCTCCCTAACTTTCTCTCTTACCTTCTTAGTTTATTAGTTATTCTTCTACTACTTTCTTCTACGTTTTGCTTTCTTCTTACGCGAGTATTCCTATAAAGGTCTATTATTAATATTAGTATCGCCGAATCTCTCTTTAAACGTATCTAACGCAGTAGTATCTACTAACTTTCTTAAGAGTTCTTAGGTAGAATCGTAGTATCTAGCCTATTTTATAAGGACTTCTTATCTACTACTTTTACTCTTTATACGATTACGTACGTATAAAACCTCTTCTACTCGCTACTTATTATATAACTTAATTAGTATAGGTACTAGTTATTTATCGTTAGTATCTTACTTAGAAAGAGGATCGTTACTCGCTAGACGAAGTAAATCTATATAGAAAACCGAGTAAATATTACTAGGAATCCTAGATAACCTAATAGATACTAGCGATAAGACTTCGTTAACTATAAACTTTATATACTACGAATCTAGGCTCTTTTTAGAATAATTAGTCGAATAATTCCGCAGATCTAGCTATACTTTATCGCTAACCTAATAGATTAGTACTAGAGTCCGTCGTTAGTTCGCGCTTCTCTTTTATTCTTAGGTAGAGGTCGATATACTACTCTAGTAAAGTTTACTAATTTCTCTTAGCTTCTTTACGAAGTTCCTCGCTCTTTAACTAGTAGCTAACGGCCTTCCTATCGTAGCCTCCGTCGCTAATACTACGAGAGACGGAGTATTATAACTATAAGTTATAAAGAAAGAACTTATTCTAAGGCCCGAGTAATTCCTACTATTTAGCGCTAGTTCCGTACTAGAAAGCTACTTAGACTAGTCGGCCTAGTCGTAACGAATATAGTTATAGAGATAAGCTTATACGTCTTAATTTAGCCTCTCTAGCTCTTCGTCTATTTATAGGTAGTAAGCGGAGCTAAGGCGCTACTCTACGCCTAAAAGCTAGTAGAGTTCCCTCTAGAACATACTTGTCTAGTTTATCTCTCGATCGCTTATAATAGCTCTTAGTAGGCTATAATATTTTACTTAGAAGTCTAGGAATTTCTCTACGTACTCCTTCGCTTTTATACTAGGTATCGTAACTAGAGTTATTTATTTACTAAGGCGATCCTTAATTACCTAGAGGTTGCGGTTTCCCTTTAAATCTAGTAGGTCGGTTATAAAGTCTATAGAGATTTCCTAGAAGAAACGATCGAGGACTAGTAATAGACGAAGAAGTCCGTACTTATATTCTCTCTATATCTTATTCCTTCTATAGTAATTATAGTTACGTAAGAACTAGCGCACGTATCTCGACTAGAGTAGCTAATAGAAGTTGCGTACTAGTATTATTATAGTAGAGTTCCTTCTTAGATAACTATAGACTAGTAAGTTATAGACGGACTAGATTAGCTTAGTACGTAATAAGTCCTTATCTTTCTTAATATTATTCGCGGCTTAGTATTCGGATTCTAATAAAATTAACGCTTCTAGTACCTATAGTTTTTCCCGATACTATAATCTTTCTACTAAATCGACGCTATAGTTACCTATCTATACTTTTACTTTAACCTTACTAGGTATCGTACGGGCTTCCTTACGTATCGCTCGAAGAACGGTATTATAAATAGTATCGTCCTTTACTATCGCGTCCTATAGGTCGTTTAACTCTAAGTCCTTAAAGGGTCTACTTAAATCCGCTATAACTCCTCTAAAGCCTAGCTAGCGCGTACTTACTAATAAGCTTTCCTTCTTACGTAGCTTATTCGCGCTAGTCGAGTATATCTAGACTACTCCCGGCTAGTTTCTTACGCGTTCTAAGTAAAGGAACTATTATACTCGCGATTACTTATCGTCCTCTTCTAGTATATTCTACTCTCGTCTTAATAAGGCGTCTAGTACGATTACTTTAGATCTCGATCTCTATACTAGATAATACTAGAAGTTAAATAAGGTCTCGTACTACTATATCTAACGTTCCGATAACTATCTCTTAACTATAAAGTATTCTAGGTTCTTATAGTCCGTCTAGATAGTAAAGAACCTATACGATTTTAGTTCGGGAGCCTAGAACTTTATATAGTTTACTATAGCTAGTATTTCCTTATTATAGATATCGTAATTAATTTCTACTTTATTTAGCTTTTAAGAGAAGAACTCTACGAGTCGTCGGACCTCGTTCTTTTCTTAAATTAAAGCGCCTTCTAGAGATTAGAATAGGTCGGGACGAGTCTAGGTCGGGTCTAGGACCTAAATATATAGAACTATACTAGTTAGGTCGGGTCCTAGCTAGTTCCTCCCTAGTTCTAGACTTATCTATTAAATATAGATATTAGATAGGTCCGACTTAGGTCTAAAGATAGATCTAAAAATAGTTCCTAATAGAAATATAAGATTCGATAGAATACGATATAGAAAATTAAGGGTTATAAATAGATAGAAACTAGAAGTAGAGGTTAGAATAGGTCGGAACGGGTCTAGGTCGGGTCTAGGACCTAAATATATAGAACTATAATAGTTAGGTCGGGTCCTCGCCGGTTTCTCTCTAGTTTCGGACCTATCTAATAAATATAGGTATTAGATAGGTCTAACTCGAGTCTAAAGATAGGTCTAAAGATAGGTCCTAATAGAAATATAAGATTCGATAGAATACGATATAGAAAATAGAGGGTTATAAATAGATAGAAACTAAAAGAAGTAGAAAGTATAGAAAACGATAGGTTTTAAAGGTATATTTAATTTAATGCGGCAAATTATATAATTTAGTATAACTATATATATGCCGACTACGAATACCGACTATAGTAACCTTTCTAATTATAACGATTTTTACTATATAAACTCTTTATAGTAATAACGATTTTCCTTATATAGATAGATAGATAGATAAATTTAATTGCTATTCTATCTCCTATAGAGGAGCACGTAGCGTATACTACTTATTTATCTAGAAAGGAAAAGCTTAGAGCTAAGGCCCTTAGCTATAAAAACCTCTTACTTTCCTTTTATCTCTATAGGTTAGTAGCTCTATACTCTAGGGCATATATTTCTTTTAGATAAATATAGGTACTCTAGAAGTCCTTCCTCTTACTAGGTCTCTACTCCTCCTCCTCTTCCTTCTAGATTCTTTAGAGTTCTTTTTCTTTCGTAAAAGAGAATTAGTCTAGTACCTCTTCTTAGATTAGCTACCTAGCTATTACTAGTAGTCCTCTCTTAGTATTTATAAGGTCTTTTTAGTTGCTTAAGCCTACTATAATAAATAATACCTATCTATTTCTCTACCTTTCTAGGTAGGAGATATAGATATGTTTTAGGGTTTAATATCCTTAGTTATATATATAGTCTAAGGAGATGCCTAGGACTCTCCTCTTCGCTAGGTAGGCCTTAAATCTAATATATTTAGTCCTAAGGAGTATAGCTATTATGCTCTCTAGCCTAGACTATTCTTTATATAGATATTTACTTATATTAGTTTTATTTAAGGTCTAGGCTACTACTTAAGCTCCGTTCCTTTAGTTCCTATTTGCTTTAAGCCTATTCTATTTAGCTTCCTACTTCTTATATATCTACTAGTCTTTCTTAGGTGCCTCTTATAGGGCCTCTTAGCTTACTACTATCTCTTAGATCCTTTCTTATCTTATACTTTAGGTTAGTTAGGTATTCCCTTATCTATATCTCTTAGTTCTTTATACTTATTTTATAATATCCCTATACCTATCTTAGATATATTAGTATACTACCTAGTCCTTATTCTTTTTAGCTACCTATCTTACTAGGTCTTATATATATAAGTAGATTAGGGGGATATTCGCTTCTCTTTAGAGTACCGCTACTAGGATACTTTTATATGCCTCTATAATATGCCTAAGAGCTTAGTTTTGCACTTTCTCTAGTAGTTAAGTAAGCCCTTTCCTATATCCTTTAGTACTCTTTAGGTCTATCTAGGTAGTATACCTAAATATTATTACTAGCCTTACTACTACTATATAGATATATCTTACTTTTTAAAAGGATGCACCCTATATAGACTTATATAGCCTCTAGAGTAACTATATTTAGTTAGCTCCCTTCTCTACTACTCTCTTAATATAGAGTCCCTACTATAGCTTAGTATCTACCTATACCTCTAAAAGTCTAAGAGATAGGACTAGGCCCTCCTTAAATCCCTAAATTTAGACTATTACTCTAAGGTTATATTATCTCCCTCTAGTAAAGTAGATTAGCTAGTATTTTTATAGTATAAAAGCTACTCTATATTTGCTAGCTTAGTCTAAGTACTTTTAGTAGGCTCTTTCTAGCTACCTATAGTTCTCTTTTATACTATTACTATAAGTTAGAATATTAGAGTTATCTATAAACCTTATTACTCTTATTCTTCCCTCTTAAAGAGTTAGAAAGAGAGTAGATATAAAGAAGAGAAAGAGGATTAGTAATAGTATAGAGCCTTAAGGGATGCCTATATTTTATAGCCTTAGCTAGTCTATAAAGTCTCCTAGCCTAAGGTAAGTAGTTCTACCTTAGAGGAAGGATTATATAAATTCTATAAGGTAGCTAAGGAACCCTTTAAGTCTAAGGTTATATAGTAGTCTAGTATAGGAGATATTATTAAATGCTCCTAAGATATCTAGGTAGAGTATAGATGCTACTATCCTAGGGTTAGTTACCTAGATAGTCTTAACTTATTTAGTAATAAGGTCTAGTACTAAGGCTATAGACCTTCCTAGCCTAGCTCCTATCTAGGATTCTAGGAGGAGTTTCCTAGCCTCTATCTCCTTAGATATCCTCTTTATAATAATTGCCTCTAGTGTCTTTACTAGTATATTTAGTAGGGCTATAGGTCTATATACTCCTAGTTTAGAATAGTCTAGTTTCTAAGGCTTTCTAAGGACTACTATTACTAAGTACTTAAATAGTTATAGGTAGTATCCTAGCCTAAGGTATGCTATAAATAGCCTAGTAAGGGTAGGTATAATAGTAGCTTTATATTCCTTAAGTATTAGGTTAGGGATTTAGTCGGGCCCTAGGGCTTTATTAGCTAGTAGTTTCCTAAGTACTTATACTACCTCTACCTCTAAGACTTCTATCTCTATATAGAAAGAGCAGGGGTATTACGTATTTAGGATATTACTTAGGTTAGCTAGTTTCTCTACTAGGAAGAAGTAGTTTGCTAGGATCCTTACTTTTCTAGTATTATTATCCTCCTTCTCTTAGTTAGGTCTCTATATCTCCGGGAATTAGGGGTTCTAGTATACTTAGTTAGCCTCTTCTCTTATCTATTTAGCTAGTCTCTATATCTTATTTAGGTTATTTATAACCTCCCGTACTACTTTCCTCTAGGTAAGGTTAGTATTTCTCTAGATTTACTTATTTCTTACTTTACTTATAGCGATATATATCTAGTACGCTTAGTCTATCTAGGTATTCTTCTATTATCTTCTTATCTTTCTTATAAGCTTAATTAGCCTCTAACTCTTAGGAGTCTAGCTTTCCCTAGTAAAGTTTAAGAGCTTAGCTTTAGGGATTACTACTACTATAGTATCTTAAATTACCTCTTATACCTAAGTAGCTACCTTATCTATTTTAGCTTTAGTAGTTAGAGGAATATTATAGAGTTAGGCTTAGTCTAGCCTTTCTTAGAGGATCTATTACACCTCTTTCTAGTTAGCCTTCTTCTATTAGAGCCTAGAGTAGCTTTATTTTAGAGAGGAGGTCGTATTATTAATAGTAGTAATAATAGGGATATAGTCCGATCTATTCGTTATCTCTAGTACTACCTTATAGGTAATTATGTTTTGCTAGAGTTAGGTAGTTATAAATACTAAATCTAGTATCTAGTAGCTAGCTCCTTACTTTTCCTATATAACTATACCTAGCTCTAGGATTTGTTGCAACCTAGCTTCTACTATTATTTCTAGTAGCTTGTCTGCTATCTTATATAGTATATAGGCTAGATTAGCTCCCTATCTTAGGTAGTAGAGGTTGAAGTCCCTAAGGATTTTCCTTATATAGGCCGTAGAAATTTATCTCTTACTAAATATATTAATTCTCTAAGACGAGAGTAGGCTAATAATAAACTTTATATCCCTCTACTAAATAGTTACTTACTTTACGTAAATCGCGGCTACGTTAGTACCTATTATATAGTTAATATTAATTAAATATAGAATAAATAGGAACATATATACTCGAGAAGAAGTAGACTAGGGCACTCTTAGCGGCTTCCTATAGAGTACTAAGAGCGCTCGCCTACTAATAGTAACTTCCTTTAGAAACGGCTAAGCCTCTAGAAACGTCGTAGTAAACTTCGTAGACGAGGTAGCTAAAAGATAGCTTTAGTATAAGTAGATCTATAGACTTCTAGTACTTACGGATCTCTCGGAGCGCGATAGCTAGAGTATAAGTTAGTAATACCGACTATAAATGCCGACTATATAACTTACTACCTAGCTTATAGTAATAAGTCTTCCGTATACTAGCTCTACGAGCTAAACCTCCTCTACTTACTACTACTATTTTAGCCGGTGCTTTTCTAGCTATTCTCTTTCTAGCTAGTCCCTTTTTCGCTACTCGTTTTCTACCTAGTACTCGTTTTCTACCTATTGCTCCTCTAGCTACTACGCTACTATTTATTTCGTTATTTACTATAGCTCTATCTACTACGTCTCTATCTACTATATTTCTAGCTACTACTAGTACCGCTACTACTATTACTATATTATCTCTTTTAATTTATCTTTTATAAGCTATTTAGTAAGCGAGCTTCTACTTATCGAGACGAGGCTAACCGGCTGCCTTTACTAAACCTAGTATAGTTTTCTATAGAGCCTTCCTAGAAAGCTAAGAGAGAGAGGTAGGCGGTATAATACTCTCGTCGCTATTACTCTCGTCGCTATTACTTTCGTCGATATTAATAACGGAGCCGTTATCTTCGTTATTTCTATTATTACTATTCGCGTTTCCGCGAAAACTATTCTAGTCGTTTCCGCTAGTAGCTCCTTAGTTATTTCTATTATAAGTAAAGAGGTTAGAAATTAAGGAGGGAGAGGTAGAAGCGCTACGTTAGTTAGAAGAGGGCGCCTAGTTACTAAGAAGTAAGAATCTTAGGTCGATATTACTATTATTTATAGAAGGGTTTTTAAGTAGAGGAGTATTACTAGATAAAGGAGGAGCGGACGCTATATCTCGGCTAGAGAAGTATTACTCGGCGAACTAGCTAGGCTTATTAGTAGGAAGTTAAGCTATTATAAATATATAGAAGGGCGAGAGAAAAGCAGTCGATTAAGCTACGATTAATATACGTAGCGGTTTCCTTTATATATATAACGCGAAAATTCGTTAGGAGGTATAGAAAAGTAAGGCGATAATAATAGGCGAATAAAGCGCGACCGCTAATAAGTTCTAAGGAGGTAGAGGTAGTCGTATTACTAATAGTTTAGTAAGGGTATATAGGTTAGCTAAGGCGGACGTTAGGCTCGCTAGTACGCTAGCTACGGCTTTACCCGCGCTATATATATTAATTCTAAGCTTCTAAGTATAGTAACGTATACTAGGCTCTTTATAGTTAGCAATTATAGTCGGTAACCTAGTATTATATACCTATATTATTATTGCCTCCTCTATTCTAGCCGATAAACTAGTAGCGTAGATAACTATATAGGTATATATCCTTCGCTTATAGGGTAACGCGCTTCGCGTAGATCGCTAGAAGGTTAGAAATCTCGAACTCTATAACGAGAAAAGCCTCCGCCGCTTCCTATAAGCATTTAAGTACTACTACCTAAATTCTAATAATATCGCTACTATTTCTATCTATTATAATCTCGTAGATAACGCGCTAAAAAGAGACCCTCCGGATATATAAAGCTATCGTTCGCTAAAGCTTACGAATCTCTCGTAAGGCTGCCGTCCCTAGCTTTAACTACCTTTTTAAGATACTAGATTTACTAGCTCTCGTTCGTCGCTATATTATCCTTATAGCTATCGCTTTTTTTCGTAGAACTACTATCTTCTAACGAGACTCGTCGTCTAGTACTATAGCCTTTAGTAGCCGTATTCGCCGCTACTTAGTAGCCTTATTTCCTACGTATAGAGGTAGTACTAATAATAGTATATTAGTATCTATATTAGGATATACTCGTAGAGAAAGGCTCGAGTTAAACTCTATATTAGAGTCCGGTTAGGAAATAAGAGAAGGTATCGAGTAGTATAGATAGAGATATCGAAGAGTTAGAAGAAGTAAATAGATAGAAGTACGAGAGAGAAGGGCTAGAGTAGATAAGAGTACTAGAAAATCGTATACGACCGCCGGAATATACTAGCCTATAGGGGGGAGTTAGAGTTTAATAGCGCTATATAGTAGAACTATATTATATTCTACTCCTATATTAGGATACCTCTACCGATCTTTATCTAGTAGAAGTTACGGTTACGCAAACGCTATAATCGCTTTCGCTACTCTATAGAATATAGTAATAGACGCAAATATTTACTATAGTATAGATTAAATCCGGGTATTATATAGATAATATCGACTATAGTATATATATTTCGATATTTAAAGTTCTTTACGAATATATAAAAGACTATAAAAAGGAAAGAGCTAGACTTACTAGTACTCTATAGTATTACTAGTTAAGTAGTCGTAATATAGTAGTAGAATAGAAAGATAGACTCTCTAGCCTACTTTTATATCGAGGAACTAAGTCGTTATAATAGTAGAAAAGAAAAAATAATTATCGATACTACTTTAATACTAAGAAGAGAAGCGATTATCGATAGTATAAGCTAAGAAGTAACTATCGACGCCGAGGAGACTAGCGGTCGTCGATAGTATAAACTAAGAAGTAATCGTTTACGCTAAGGAGACGAGTAGTCGTCGATAATATAAGCTAAGAAGTAATCCTTCGCGCTAAGAAGACGAGTAGTCGTCGATAATATAAGCTAAGAAGTAGCCGTCTACGCTACGAAGATAAGTAGTCGTCGATAGTATAAGCTAAGAAGTAACTATTAGCGACGAGTAGACGAGTAGTCGTCGAGAGTATAAGTATATAGTAGTTACTCTTTTTAGCTAGTAATAGTAAGGTTAATCTAAGTAACGTATACGATAGGTTCTAGCTCTAGAGTACGTCTATAGCTATCGCTATTTATATATAGTTATATATATTAGTATACGCTATATTAAGTAAGCGATATATTATATAATATCGCCGACTATAGTAGCTAACTATAGTATAAGAAGCTAAACTCTATATATAGAGGTAAGCTAGTAGCTAGGCGAGAATAGCCGCGTACTAAGCTTCTAGTATACCTAAAGCTAGAATTCGTCGTACTTAGCTCCTACTATAATAACTACTACCTTAACCGCTGCTATACTCGTATTACCGCCGAATTTTAAGTAGATATTTACTATATACCTCGCGATACTTCTCTCTCTAGTAACCGAACTTATAATAATAGCGCGATAAAAGCGATATCCGATAAGTACTACGCTCTCTAATAGTCTATAGAAGCGTCCCTGCCTCGTAGATAAGAATTTAAATAGTATAAGTACTTCCGTACTTTAAATATAACTAGGCGCTATAAGGAAAGATATAGATACCTACTCTTCTAATCCTAATACTCTTCGCGAGCGTAGCTAGCGCGTAGATATATTACCTAAGAGAGCTATAGTAGATAAGTAGCGCAAAGCTAGAAATAAGTCCTTTACTCGATAGAAGAAGCTTTTAATTAGCTTTAATAATATATAGAGCTCCCTATCGAAGAAGTAGTAGTAGAAGAAGATTAAGGCCTAGAGAGAGGAGTACTACGCTTAGTACGACTAGATAGCGTAAGTAATAATCTATATAGTCGGCTAATATAGTTAGTAGTACTAACGTATAATAGAGACGATAAGAAACGGAAGCGCGCGCGGGATAGGCCTACTATATAGGCCGCGAACTAAGATAAGAAAAGCTTCTATTTTAATATTAAGAAGGAGAAAGACGTAGACGACCCGTACTATAACTATAACTACTACTATAATACTAGCCTACGAAGTCCTATTATATACCTCTACGCGATCGTAGGTAGAAATAGGTAGCTCCGGCTATACTAGTAAAGTATAGGGCGGCTAGATACCTATAAAGAAGTAGGGAGAAAGCGATAAAAAGTCTAGAATTTTAACCTAAGGAGATCTAGAGAGCTCCTAAGAATATAATAATAGAGTTAGCGCGGCTATTACTAATATAAGACGCTAATACTCGACTAAAGGAGAGCCTTTTTAGGTAGTAAATACCCTTATAGGCCTAAAGGCTAGAGTAGTAACCTAGCCTTACTATAGGCTAAAAAGAAGAAGCTAAGTATACCTAAGGGGAAGCTTTAATATAAAAGAGTAAGGATAGAAGGAATAGAAGCAAAGGAATAGTAATACCCTTAGAGATACTAGGATAAATAGCTACTAGGAGCCTTTATTTAAATAGGAGACTCTAAAGTAGGATTAGTCCTCCTGCTCTAGAGCTCTCTAAAACTTTAAGTCTAAAGGTAGAGCATCTAATATAAGCTATCTCTATACTATACTTAGGGCTACTTGCAAAGATACTACTATTCTAAATACTCTAGGAAACTAGAATTTCTCTAGATATAGGTTATATAACTAGATACTAAGTAAGGCAAAATCTAAGTAGGATTTATATAAGGAGACACCTACCCTAGGAACTAGTAAGAAAGAGTTAGATATAGATTAATATAGGTACTAGTATAGAGGCAAAGGCTATATATATAGGCTAGAGCCCCTAGGCTAGTAGGCAAGAGGATAGGCTCCTTAAGTACTAAGAATATAGATACTATAAAGGAATATATAATAAGGGAATATTAGACTATTAAGACAACGTTTATCGTCCTATAGAGCTTAGATACTACGGAAGTAGCAAGCTATATAGAGCTTACTATAAAACATATAGACATAAGGAGGTTTTTATACTAGAGTACTTTATATAAGGGCTTTTCTACCTACGAAATATATAGGGCGTACTACTTACTCTATATAAAGAGGTAGACTAGCGTATAAGACTTATCTATCTATCTACTATAATACTAATTAGTCTAAGTCGGGTCCGGAAGCACTCTACGTATTACTAGTAAGGTCGGCCGGTACTAGCTATAAAATAACTAACCTCTACCTTCGAGTCGCTACCGAGACTAAGTAGGCCGTATAGAGGAGCTACGCCGTCTACGCCTTTTAGAATAAGGCTATTCGATAGTTTAAGAAGAAGGTGCATACGCTTATAATACTACGCGCATAATATAGAAGTTAAGCTAAGTTTATCGTATAACTAATAAAGGAGAGGCCGAGTTCCTCGTAGTAAGAAATAGACCTTATCGAGAGGCTATAATCTAGAAATAAGAGGAGATACGTATTCTAAGTATATAGAGCGGACGTAAGTAGCTCTTATTAAGAGTATATCGCGGCTAGAACTAATAGCTTCTTTAGGACGTATTCGAGTACCTCTAATTAGACTAGAAGTATACTCTACGCTCTATAGAGCCTTATAAAGAGCTTATAAAATTAGTCCGCATATTAGTATCTATAGCGAAAGCGAAGGTAAATTAGTACCGACTACGCTTGCCGACTATATACTAATTAGTAGTAGGAGCTTATAGTAGAAGGCCGTCTTCTAACTATAACGGAAATTTTCCTACCCTATTACTACGTAGTATATCGTAACTATCTCTCCTAGAAGTCCTCTAAGTTTAATATAGCTAATCGCTTTTCTTAGACTCTAGAAGTCCTAGATTAGCTTATCCTATTAGGATACGATTAGGATAGTAATAGGTTCCGGAAGCTAGTTACTTCTAAAGCATAGGCTAAGCGAAATAGGCTAGCGTTCTAGTTATACGCTTATAAGTTTAATATAAAGAAGTTAGTATACGGAGAGCTTCTATAGGAAATATAGCTCGATTCTAAGTAGGAAGGAGGACTTAGCTTTTAGGATATCGTCGAGTAGCTTCTAGGTACGTCTACGGATAAGCTCGCTATCTCCGAGACCTTTATACGTAAATTCTAGTCGCTAGAGATAGGGTTTATATAGAAGCTCTATAACTCCTCTTAGGCTAAATAGAATATAGAGGCTTAAGTCTTACCTTCGATAGCTAAGTATATTTAATACTAGCCTTATTCTCTTACGTAGCGGTTGCGCCTTCGAAGATATACTACTACTTTTTCTTTAGAGCTAGTACTAGATCTAGGAGCTCTAGCTATACCTTAAACTTCTAGCTCGCTATATTCTTTTTCCTCTTCTTACTTTTAGTATTATTTCTAGCCTTCTACTATATAGTATTATATCGCTTTACGTAGTCTTTAGGTAGTTTCTAAATTCTCTCTACGATAGGTTTATTTACTTAGGCTAAGTCTAACTCTACTTTTTCGACTTAAGCTTTATTAACGCTACTAGCCTCTTACGCTAGTAAGATACTTACCCTCGAAGGCGACTATAGCATTACTATAATTAAAGAGTGCTTAGTACGTTTATTAGTCGTAACTATTACGAGCTTAATAAGAGTACTAGAGGTAGGTGCCCGTCTCTATAACGCTACTAGGATAGGCCGTCGGCCTATAATAGAGATACCTCGCTAGTACTTATACTAATAAAACTTAATCGCCTCTATAAATATTATTTACCTCTACTACTCCGCTAGCTTTTACTCTTTAGTTCTACGATTCCTTCTTAGTACTATATACTTTATATTATAGTATTACTAGTATATCCTACGACTCCGATATAATATAGTAGTACTATACTTCCTTCTTTCTTAAGATATATAAGTATATAGCTTCGTAAACGATAGACTAACTCTAAATCGTAGCTGTCTCTCGTCGACTCTAGCCTAATTAAGAAGGCGGTATAATAGTAGAAGAAGAGACGCTATACGATTACGAATACCTCGAGTAGTTAAGCTAGTACGTAAGATAGGATACTACCTCTAGCTTACCTTACTAAGCCGCTAGAGAATTCTAAGGACTAGGTCGAAACTAATAGCATATAGATATAGTAGCGGGAGTATACCTAGTCGTTCGAGGGCTTTTACTACTACTATTAGTAGCTCGAAGAGGCAAGGTATTACGATAAGTATAGTAGAATATCTTCGAACTCTATAAAATAGAACTCGAATATACGAACGTTATAGGCCTAGAGATTTTTCGTTAAAGGTATAGACTAGGAAACGTACGCCCCGAGAGTTATTTATAGGGGATATAATAGAGTTATTAAATACCTAGGACTATATAACGGAATAAAAGCTCTATAAAAGCACCTCGATTTAGTAGGCTACGAAGATGCCTCCTAGGAGCGTAAAGTTACTAGAGAAGTTATTAAGGCTACTAAAGATTAATCTATAAGTTTAGTATTTATTATTACGGAAATAAGGTGCTAACTACGCTTGCCGACTACGCTTGCCAACTACGCTTACCGACTACGCTTTATAGAGATATATAACGTAGATATACTAATAGTTCTTATTTATAGGAACGGCTTAAGAAAAGTTTTACTAGAACCGAGCACCTAGACCGGTTAAAGTTTCTAGAGTTATATAGGCTTATAGTTTCCTAGCTTAGATTACTCTTAAACTTCTTCGAAAGTCCTATAGTTCGGTATATCTACGAATATCTATTAGAGGAGACTAGATCTATTAACTTTAAGAGCGCCGCTACGATTAAGTTATATATCTAGGACATAGTCGATTACTCCGAGGACAATCTAAAACGTTAGCTATCTAGAACCTTCTAGGTAGCTATTACTCTCGACGGATAGTACGCTAGGATACTCCGAGTATTATTCCTTACGATACGAGGCTACTAGATCGATAGCGAGTAGGCCTAGTATAAGGCTATACTAGCCTTTCTATATATTTCGGGGCCTACGAAGTCCTATTGCATACCTCTACGCGGTCGTAGGTAGAAATAGGCAGCTCCGGCTATACTAGCAAAGTATAAGGTAACCTCCGGGCGTAGTTTTTCGAGCGTATAGTAGGTTTAAAGTCTAGAAATCCGTAGAAGCGTAAACCGAGCGAACTCTAACGAATATTACAAACTAGAGCTAGCGCGGCTAGAACTAATATAAGATCTAGTACTAAGAGACTAGACTAGAATCTCTAGATAGTAAATTCTATCCTAGGTTTAGGGGCTAGAGTAGTAACCTAGTACTAAAATAAGCTAAAGAGGAGGAAGGAGTATACTATAATTAAAGCTTTAAAGTAAAGTAGAAAGAGCAGAGAGGAGTATAGGACAAAGTAGCTAAAACCCTAAAGAAAACGTCCTAGTCTAGGTAGAAGGCAGGATAATAAGCTAAATAAGAGGCCTAGTATCCTCTTAAGAAGTATTTTAAGAAGAAAGGAAGATATACCTCTACGTACTAGTATGTACCTCTAGTACTACTAGGTTTAACTACTTATTCTAAGAGATTAGGAACCCCGTCTATAGGGCCTATTTACCTACTAGGTCCTATAGTAGAATTATATAATAACTAGTAGAACTATAGGAATAGAGATATTTATTTAAGGTCTAGCTTTCCTAAATACCCTATAATAACTCTAAAGGCAGAGCATCTAATAAAAGCAACCCTTATTCTATATTTAAAGCTACCTATAATAGAAGGGCTAGTTTAGAATGCTACTACTTAATATAATTTCTATAAATATAGGTTATATAACTTAGATACTAAGTAAGGTAGAAAGTTTAAGGTAAGAGCGTAATATTAGAGAGGGCTCCTACTATAGACTAGTAGCACCCTTAGTATAAGGTAAATAATAAGTAGCTAAAGATAAGAATAAGAGTATAGAAGAGAAAAGAGGAGGGAGTGCTACTCTAAACCTAGCTTCTATAGTACCTTATAAAAGGAGGGCTAAGTAGAAATAATAAATAAATACTAAGAACCTAATCTATTAGCAATATAATCTAAAGAGAACTATACTATACTAAAATATAACTAAGAGATACCGACCCTAGGACTTATACCTCTAAAGCTATAAGATAGACGTAGGAAAAGAAGTAATACTACTACTAAGGCACCTAAAAATTATAACATAGCTGCTATTATTATCTAAAAGAAATACATACCCCTAATATAAGAGCCTAGTAACCTCTTAGTTATATATAAAAAGAACGTAAGGAGTTTTTATAGCTAGGGGCTTGCCCTAAGATTTTCTTCTCTAGATAAATATATAGTGCACGCTACGTGCTCCCTAAGGGAGATAGATCGGCAAATAAATTTATCTATCTATCTATATATTTCGGGCTATTATATAGGCGAAGTCCTAGCGGACCTACTATTCGACGTACTTACCTATTTCGAAATCTCTAATAGGCTTATAGCGCTAATAGCGGACAATGCTTCTAATAATAATATACTATATACTACTATATATATATCCTTCCTATATATATACCTCCTAACTAACGAGTTCTAGCGTCGAGGCTATCGATATTTACTTCTACGAGCGTATACGTATAGCGAAGCTATTAGTCTTAATTAAATAACTTCTCCTTCGAGGAATAGATAGAGATATAAGAGAGATATTAGATAGATAGATTAATCTTATTGCCGGTCTACCTCTTTATCTAGAGTAAGTAGCTTTGCTCTAGTATTATATAAAAGGGAAAATTCTATAAAAAACTCCTTATTTTCCTCTTTATATTTATAGTTAGTAGTTAATTCTTCTATCTTACCTTTCTTTAAGTAAAATTAGGCTCTCTTATTACCTTACTCTTCTTCTTAGACTCCTTTTTATCTCCTTATCTCTTTATAGCTTCGTTCTCTCTTATTAATCTCTTTTCTAGCTAGGGAGAACTAGTTTAATAATCCCTCTTAGATTAGCTATCTAGCTATAGTATTAAGGCCTCTTAGTATTAAGTATATATCTTCCTATAAGCTAGTTCCTACTACTATAAATAGCTAATATCTATTACTCTAATAGTTTTAGTAGGATATATAAATATACTTAGTATCTTAGATACCTTAGTTATATAAGTATATTAGGATAACTCTTAGGACTCTTCTCTTTATTAGGTATACTTTAAGTCTAAGATATCCTATTCTAATTAGGGTAATTATCGTGCTTATAGGCCTTAGGGCCTCCTTATAAATCTCTTTAGCCCTAAATTGTCCTACTATAGCCTATACTACTAGTTACTCCTTTATTATACCTCTCTTTTATTTAGCCTTCTCTTATTCTTAGTCTTATCTAGTAAGCTCCTACTAGTTCTTAACTCCTATCCTTATCTAAAGTAGCCTTTAGCTTAGAGTTATCTTTTAAATTTCCTATACTCTTGTCTTATATTACCTGCTATACTAGTTGCCTCTTCTCCTTACCCTTTATTCTCTTTAGGTAATTCCTTTATATACTTACTTAATATACTAGTAGGTTAAGTTATCTACTTTATTCTTTATATATTATTTAGTAAGGTCTTAAGTATAAAGCTAGATTAGAGAGATACTTGCTTCCCTCTAAAGGACTATAGCTATAACTAACTTATATATACCTATAATATTTCTTAGAGCTTAGTTCTAGACTTGCTTAATTAGTTTAGTAAGGCCTTTATTATATTCGCTTGTTCCTTCTAGGTTAAACTAGGTTTAGTATCTATATACTAGAGCTAGCTTAATAACTATAGTATAGATATGTCTTGCTTTCTTAAATAATACTCCTTAGGTAGACTTATATAGCCTTTATAGGGACTAGATCTAGTATATGCCTTTCTTAGCTACCTTCTTAATATATAGGCCCTACTTAAGTTTAGTATCTACCTAAACTCTTAATAGTCTTAGGGATAGGATAGGTTTACCTCTAAAGCTAGGGATCTAGACTATAGCCTAGAGGTTATAAAATAGATAAGCTAATACTTCTATAGTATAAAGGCTGCTCTATATCTTGTTACCTACTCTATATATTTATTATAGGCTTTCTCTAGTTGTTTATAGTTCTCCTCTATAGATATACTATATATAAGGATATTAGAATTATTAATAAACCCTATTACTATAGTATTACCTTCTTAGAGTAATAGGAGAAGTATAGATATAAAGAATAGGAATAGGATTAGTAATAGTATTAATCCTTAAGGGATTCTAGTGTCTTGCTTTCTCTTCTAGTTTATAAATTCTCTTAGCTTAAGATAAGTTATTCTATCTTAGAGGAATAACTAGATAAACCTAATTAGCTAGTCTAGATAGCCCTATATCCTAATATTATAAAGGAGTCTCTAGTAGGATTATAAGAGCGATAGCTTAGAGGGCTAATAGCTTAGAGGATATCTAAGTTAGACGCCGAAGCATCCGGCTTACGCCGCGTATACTCGGCGTAAAATAAAAGCACGCTAAACGTATATAGAGGAATCGGTAAGAATTAGTCTCTTAATATCTCTAACGAGTATAGTTAGGGGCGCTTAATATATTACTATATACTAACCTTTTATAATACTAATTCTTCTATCTTATTAAGAGTAGCGATCTATTAAGGCCTACTATACTTACGTAAGGAGCATTTATATAGCTAGGTAACTATAGCGAACGTGCTAGGTCTATAGCACCGCTATTAGGCTACGTAAGAGAGTTACTAGACTCTAAAGCCGAAGAAGACGAGGAGATAAACGACGCTAACGATATATAGGCGAGGCGCGAGCGTTTCGAGTAAGAGAACGCTACGCTATACGAATAGCTCGAACTCTACGCCCTCTAGGTAGAGAATAAACGCTTAATATAAGAAGTTACTAAGTTAGGACGACTGCCCTACCGATACGCTTAAGTACGACGGTAAGAAGCCTCGGCTCGGAGTACTCTAGTACGGCGAGCATTACTAGAGATACTAAGGATAGTACGCGTTATAGCAGCGACGAATATACGCTCTACGAATCTATTAAGCTCCGCTCTCTTAAGCTATTTAAGGGCGAGACCGTTAAGGAAGCCTAGGAATACGTCCGCGTATATAAAGTAAACTTTATAGCCGCGCCGAGGAAGTTTATAATAGAATACTAGAAAGTAATCGCTAGTATTATATTCCTTATAGGCAAAGCGTAAGAAGCCTAGTATAACGAGTACCCTAGTATACTTCTAGTAGAGTATACTTAGGCGTAGTTCTATAAGTTCCTATATAATATCGTCGGGGATTAAGCGAACCGCTAGCTACTTATAACCGTTAAATACGAGATAATGCGCTAAGGCGAAAATTAGAGTATACGATAATTCGTAATAGACCTTAGTAACCTCGAGGTATAGCTCGGCGACTATACTAAGGCGTAGTTAGTTCGCTAGCTTCTCGTAAAGTTAAAGCTATTACTATAGAAGGATATTATTAAGAACTATATTATCCTAGCGAAGCGCGCTAACCTCGTTATCCTAGTACGACGCCTTAAATAGGCAGAAAGGTTAATACTACGCGATATAGGCTTACGCGACCGTAATAAGGACGCGTCGTACTAGTAGTTAAAGCGTAAGAGAGTCGATAGTAATACGTATACCTCTAAAAGTAGTTATAGGTCTAGCTCGAAGGAGAAGAACCCTTAGAATAAGCGTAAAGGTAAAGATAAGGACTAGTAACCTAGGTATTATAGTTATAACGAGGTAGGCTATATCCGTCTAGATTATCCGAATAAGGATAAGGATAGTAATAAGCCGGCGGTCCGCAAGGTAGCCGCAAGTAAGTCGAAAAAAGTAGAAGCGATAGAGATATTACGTAAGTCCCTGCCGCTAAAGTAGATAGCATAGGGTACCTACCTATATAATACGTACTAGTAGTACGAGTATAAGGAGAAGTTAAATCTTAGGAGGGCCGTAGGCTAGCTAAGTTCCTTCTTAATAATACTACGAATATTAATATAGTATTACGAGCCTTCGTGCTCTAGTATAAGTTGCCCTTGCGGCCGAACGCGGCCTTACTACTAGCTACTACCTTTATAGGTAAACTAGGTTATTATTATAGTACGTACTATATACGTATAAGGCTCGTAGACTCCTCGAGGATCGAGCGCGTAACTAGAGGGATCTTCTACGTATATAATATACTAGATCCTAATATTATCCTTAGCTATCTATAGCGAGGTACGTAATAGGTAAGTATCGATAGTAGTATAGATAAATAGCGTTATAGTAACGATCGTTTCGGCCGATTCGAAGTCTAAAAGGCCTATAAGTTCCTTAAAGACCTCTAGAAGGTACCTACTATATTTACGGTTAGCTTAAGTAGGATAGGTAAGGAGCCTACTCTAATACTAAAGGAATTCTATTAGTTCGACGACGTCCTTAACCTAATAGAGAAAATACGAAGTAGATCTATCGACGGCGCTAAGTATATAATCGACCTAAAGCCGGGCACTATACTACCCTTTAGGCCGCTATACTACTAGTTAAGTAGAGAGCTCGAAGAGCTTAAGGAGTACCTAAAGACTAGGCTCGAGTATAATTAGATCGAGCGTTCTAATAGTAAGGCGGGTATGCCTATCCTATTTATACTAAAGAAGAATAGTAAGCTATAGTTATATATAGACTACTACGGGCTAAACGAGATTACGATTAAGAATCGGCACCCGCTACCTCTTATTAGCGAAACGCTAGATAGACTTATAGGAGCTACGTAGTTTACGTCGCTAGATCTTATAGACGTATATTATCGTATCTATATTAAACTAAGCGACCGCTAGAAGACTACGTTCCGTACGCGATATAGTTACTACTAATACCGGGTAATACCCTTTAGTTTAACGAACGCTCTTATAACGTTCTAGGCGTATATTAACTACGCGCTAGTAGGGCTAGTAGATATAAGCTACGTAGTATATCTAGATAATATCCTAATCTATAGTAAGACTCGCGAGGACTATATGCGAGACGTATACGCTATACTTAAGAGGCTTCGCAAATTCGGACTCTACGTATAACGCGCTAAGTATAAGTTCTTCTAGAAATAAGTTAACTTCCTTAGGTTCGTAGTTACGACTAGAGGCGTAGCGATAGACCCTAGTAGGGTAGCTGCAATCGCCTTATAGCCGAGGCCGACTACTCTAATAGAGGTTTAATCGTTCCTTAGGTTCGCGAACTTTTACTACTACTTTATCTTCGAATATTCGAGGGTCGTAGTACTACTAACTATACTCTCGAAGAGTGCGAAGAATAGTAGGAAGCTTAGGCCTATTAGTTAGGGCGAAGCTAAGGAGTAGGCTTTCTTAAAGTTAAAAGAACGCTTCTAGACCGCGCTGCTCCTTAGGTACTTTAACTCTATATTATACCTACGAGTCGAGACCGATGCGTCTAACTTCGCTATCGCTAGTATTCTAAGCTAGCTATTCGAGGCGGAATAGTACCTAATCGCGTTCTTCTTATAGAAGATAATTAATACTAAGTATAACTATAAGGTCTATAATAAGGAACTCCTTATAGTAGTAGAATTCTTTAAGGCATAGAGGCCTTACCTCGAAGGCGCTACGTATAAGGTAGAGATGCTAGTCGACTACGCTAACCTAAAGGCCTTTATAGACATAAAGTAGTTAACGGGCCGATAGGCTAGGTAGGCTACGTTCTTAGCCTCGTATAACTTTATAATTAGTTATAGAGCAGGCAAGCTAAACGTAGCCGACGCGCTATCGAGGCGTAGCGATTACGTAAAAGATATATAGGCGATAAATAATATATTACTATCGCTATAGTAGAAACTCTAAGTTTAGAGCGACCTCCGAGTAGGTAGACCGGTTATAAACTATATTAAGGCCGCCTATAACCGCTAGTATATAACAAACTAGAGGGCGGTAATAGTAGTAGCTAATAGGACGTAGTCTACTAGCTCTAAACGCTACGAGCTAGGCCCGTATAGATTCGCGCTACTAATATAAGTCGCTAGCGCTATTATTATAAAGGAACGGCCGTACGCTAATACCTTAGACCTAGTAATTAGGTACGTAGCTGCGCTAGTCTAGCTAGACCCGATAGTAAAGGAGCTATATACGTAGGTAGAGAGTAATAAAGGCGAAGGCGACAAGTATACTATCCGAGATAGGTATATATATCGCGAAGGGGTATTATACCTTCCCTATAACCTTATATTGCGAACGCAAGTAATTCGTATATACTACGACGACTTCCTAGCTAGCTATTTCGGTAAGGATAAGACTATAGAACTTATTAAGAGAAAGTACTAGTAGCTAGAGGTTAACGAGGACGTTAAGTAATACGTCGAATCGTATAGTAGCTATTAGAAGGCGAAAGCGAGGCGCTACTATCCCTATAGTAAGATAGTTACGCTTCCTCTACTAGAATAGCTATAGAAAGATCTATTTATAGACTTTATTATAGACCTTCTACTAAGCAAGCGTAATAGTTATATATTTAACGCGATCCTTATAATTATCGACTACTATTTTAAGATAGTAACTTTCGTTTAGACGATAAAGCGCTATATAAGCATAGAGCTTATAGATATCCTACTTAATAAAGTTATACGACTTCGAGGTATACCTAGTAGTATTATCTCTAATAGAGGGTCTATATTTACTAGCTAGTTCTAGTTAGACTTCTATTTCGAGATATACGTAAAACGTAGGCTAAGTATAGTATTCTACCTATAAACGGATAGCTAGACTAAACGCGTAAACTAGACGCTTAAGTAGTACCTATATATCTATTACGAGAAGAACTAAGATAACTAGGCGTCTATACTAGCCTCTATAGAATTCGTATATAATAATAGCCTAAATACGATACTAAAGATATCGCTATTCTACGTTATTTATAGGTTCGACCTAGACCTAACGATAGAGACCTATAAGAGAGACGCAACCGAATCTCGGGACGCGATTCTACGAGGAGAAGTACCGGTAGTAAAGGACGCTATAGAAAAGTTAAAGTAGAATTACGAGGAGTTAATAAAGCGCTAGTAGTAAGCAAGCGAGTCGTAGGCTAAGTATTATAACTAGAAGTATTAGCTAAAGGAATATAAGGTTAGCGATATAGTTCTTCTATCTACGAAGAACCTAAAACTAAAGGTGCTATTAAAGAAGCTAGTAGATAAGTTCGCTAGACTATTTAAAGTAATCGACGTAGTCGGGAAGCAGGCGTACCGCCTAGCCCTTCTAATAGAATTACGTATCTATAATATCTTCTACGTATCCCTCCTAGAACCCTAGTATAGTAGCGAGTCTTAGGAGACTAGCTTGCCTCTTATAGATAATAAGGGCGAGTAGATAGTTAAGAAAGTACTAGAAACCCGAGTTAAGAAGAGTAAGAGGAAGTAGCTAGTCCGGTAGAAAGGCTAGCTAGAAGAATACGATACGTAGAAACCGATCGAATATATCGGGGAATATAAAGCGCTCGAGGAATTTAAGGCGTAAGAGTAGAGCAAGAGGAGCTTACGTAAGCTATAAAGTCGATTATTACGGCTACCGCGCTACTAATTAACTATCGCGACTACTATAATTTACGACGAGTACGCGCTAAGCGCTAAGACCGCGACGAAATATTACGTTACGAGAATCGCTAAAAGGAATAGAGAATATAGAGTAGAGAGAAATTATTTATTTATAGCGCCTATAGGCGTAGTATAAGCAGGCTATAGCACCGGCGTAGAATAGAAGTATAGAGTAAGGTAGTAGACTATATAAGTAGCGCGAGAGGAGCGCGAGGAGAGAGTATAAGAGGAGCGCGCGATGCGCTAGCTTACTCCTCTATACTCTCGTCCTCCTCCTTCTTATTCTTATTCTCCTCCTTATCCTCCTTATTATTATCCTCCTTATTATTATCCTCCTCCTTCTCCTCTACTACGAAGGCCTCGTCGTCGAAGACCTTCTCTATCTAGCTAGTAAGGCAGTTAGTATAGGCAGTATAGACCGCTATATCGAGCGCCTCTTTTAAGGCGCTAAGTAGGCGTAGACGCTACGAAGAATATTAGTAACGCGTACGAGGAGTATATAACTTATAAGATATACCTTATACTTAAGCTTAAAGAGCCTAGAGGATAGAGCGATCTACTTACTAGCTATAAGTAGCTTAGTAGCAGAAGGACCGCTACTAGCTAGTAGCGCGCTAGCCCTGCCCTTCTTTAGAGTCTTAAAGACCCTAGCTAACTTACCCTTATTAGACTATAGGACCTTAAGGCTATTAGAGATCCGGGCCTATAGATCGGTATAGTAGTAGTAGAGCTACTTAGCGCGTACGGCCGGCCTGCCCTCGGCTAGCTTAGCGAGGTAGAAGTGCAAGCGCTTCGCCTACGTAATAATATCTAGATCGGTATAGCGCTCGTAGGAGTAGTTATTATTATTATAGCGCTAATAATTCTTCTTCTTATCTAGTTTTATAACCCTATCGTACGGCCGAACGCTAGCTATACGTACTATATTAGTAAGGAACTCGTAGCTAATACGTACGTAGAACGCCGGACTTACCTATTACTAAATATAAGAGGTAACGATAATAGTTATCGTTCTTTATAGTAGGGAGGTTAGTAATAGTATAGGGATCGGCTAAGATTATAGAAGTAGTAATCTTCTTAGGAGGTATAATACTTATAGATTAGGTACTAGGAAAAGGTAGGGGAGATACGTAGATAGTACGAGGTAGGAGCAGGGCGCTTATCTAAAGATAGTATACTAGAATAAGTATTAACGTAATAGGGCGCGAACTTATAGCCCGTACCCGCCTCGTAAGTAACGCGCGGCCTATATAGGGTCTATAATATAAAAGTCTCTTAAGATCTAGTACGTTGCTATAGTACTACTAAAAATCGCGTACGACTATAAGGTAGTAGAGTAACGCAACTATAACGTAATAAGAACGTAAGCGGCCGGCTACCGTATTAATATAGACTTTCCTACGAGCTAAGGCAGCTCTATAAGAGAGAGGAGATAATTATAAGAGCGATAGCTTAGGAGGCTAATAGCTTAGGAGGTATCTAAGTTAGACGCCGAAGTATCTAGCTTACGCTACGTATACTTAGCGTAAAATAAAAGTACGCTAAACGCATATAGAGGAATCGGCAAGAATTAGTCTCTTAATATCTCTAACGAGTATAGTTAGGGGCGCTTAATATATTGCTATATACTAACCTTTTATAAGGATACTTTATTAAATACCCTAGATATATCTAGGTAGAGTATTAAGGCTACTACTCTAGGCTTAGCTTTCTAGATTATCCTAACTTATTTAGTAATAAGGTTAAGTACTATAATCGTAGATCTTCCTAGTCTTATACTTATCTATAATTCTAGTAGTAGGCCTCTCTCTTTTACTACTTTAGATATTCTCTTTATAACTACTACTTCTAGCACCTTAGCTAGAGTATTAAGAAGTACTATTAGCCTATATACTTCTAGCTTAGTATAGTTAGGCTTCTATAGCTTCTTAATAACTATAGTAATAGAGTATTTAAATAGCTTTAGGTAGTATACTTAGCTAATATAGGCTATAAAGAGCTTAGCTAGGAATAGTATAATCTCCTATTAATAATTCTTAAGTAGTATATTCTAGATCTAGTCTAGGCCTAGAGCCTTCTTACTCGGGATCTTTTTAAGTATTATAAAGACCTCTCCTTTAAATACCTTATCTTCTATTTAGAACTAGGCTAGGAGGTTTATATTTAGGATATCTCCTAGGTCTGCTTTAACTAGTAGTAGAAGGAAGTAGTCTATAAGGATTCTTACTTTACCTTCGTTTATATAACTATCTTAGTATATACTACTACGTAGTATAGGAAATTATAGTAGTATATATCCTTATTATACTTTTTCTTTTACTTATCTTACTAGCTTCTATATCCTACTTAGGTCCTTAGTAATCTTACTAACTATTTGCCTCTAAGATATATTTATTACCTTCTTAACTAGCTTATTCTTCTTATAGCTAGTATTTAGGTAGTATCTATAGTTCTCTTTAGACTTTATAGCCTTTTAGGCTCTTCTTACTACCTTAGTAGCTTTAATTGCTTTACTATACTCTACTAGCTATTCTGCCTTTATATATTATAATAGCTTTATATATAGGACTACCTTCTTTACTATCTCTTAAAGGGCTTTCTAAAGAGCTTATACTACCTTATCTAGCTCTTAGTAGTTCCTAAGTAGTAGTAGCTCTAGCTTCTTTATAGCTTTTTAAACCTTCTACCTTACCTTCTCCTACTTTACTTTTATCTATTATAGTCTTAGGCTCTAGTTTTTCTAGTATAGGTTTATAGGCTAGTTTATAATAGTTAGAATTAGGATATAGTCTAATCTAAATATATTATTAGCTATTACCTTATAGCTCTATAGTCTCTATTAGATAGCTTAGCTAGCTAGGATTAGGTTAAGTGTTTAGTAGCTAGAGTTATGTCTCTCCTATATAATAGTTCCTAGTTCTAGTAGAAGATATAGGCCTGCCTATATAGCTATCTAGATAAGGGTGTCTGCTATATTATATTATAACTAGACTAGGTTTCCTCCCTATAGTAGGTAATAAAGATTAAAGTCTCTAACTACTATAGTCTTACCTGCAGCTACTTCCTAGGCCCTCTAGATAGCTATTTCTAGCTATATAAGTATATCTATTATATTATAGGATTTAGAGCCTAATAGGTTATAGCAGTTATAAATAGTAATAGGTTTCCCTTAGGTTATTACTATAATAGAGAGAAGGTCTCCTAACTAGCTATCTATAATGTCCTACTTTAATATATCTAGCTCTTTTAATACTAGGAATATAACTCTTAGGTACTTATTTATTAGAAGGACTTAGTAGTAACCCTTTTTTATTTTAATTTTCCTATTTGCTAGGTTAATCTATAGTTCTTATAGTGCTATAATCTAGGTAGTTCTTAGGTCTAGGCTATCTACTAGTAGTACTTAAGTAGTAGGTATATAGTTTATATTATATTAGTAGATCTATAGGTTATATCTATTTATCTTATTTAGTTATAATAGTCTCCTTTAGCTTAGCTCCCTCTCTTTATTAGGCCTCTTATATACTCTTAGCTTATATATATATTAGGAGCTTATTTATCTATTTTCTACTATTTATAATAGTAGAGTTAAATCCTAATAGCTTTCCTAGTAGCTTGTTCTATCTTGCCTAGCTACCTTATAGTACCTCCTTAGCTTAGAGCTATTCTACTAGGCTTATTAGTTTCCTCTTCTTATTAGTTACTATAGTAAATCCGTCCTTATTATAAGTTAGTTATACTAGAGTTTACTTTCCTCTAAAGAACTCTAAGAATATTCTAGCCTTAGCTATTACTACTTATTTATATTTATATATCCTTACTTATACTAGGTAGTCTCCTTTATAGTTATAGTATTTCCTTTTTTATATAGTATAATTAGATGTTTTATAGTTTATAGAGCAGGCTCTATATTTGTCTTTAGCTTCCTTATAGTATATAGTAATATATCTAAACTTATTATACTTTATATACTATATAACTCTTTATTATAAGTAGTAGATTTCTATTAGGTAGAAGTTTACTTTAATAATAAATCCTTTCTAAGCTATAGCCCTTACTATTTACTTATCCTAGAACCTAATAACTATTATAGAGTATCTCTAGCCTTCTCTAGCTTTAGAGCTCTTTATTTATATAACCTGCTTAATTCTTATATTTAGGAACTATAAGATATTCTCCTCCTCTATTATCTTAATATATTCCTTAGCTCTAGTATCCTAGTTTGCTCTAACTTTATATATAAGTACTCTATATAGACGTTTAGCAACCTAGGCTTTAGGCTATGCTATATATATCTAATCCTAGTTCTCTTCTAGCTTTACTCTTTCTTACTTCTTATAAAGGAGTACTCTAAAGTCCCTACTAGATAGCTTCTAGACTATAGCTACCTACTAGATTCTAAGCTTTGCTCTAATTTCCTTCCTACTTATTCCTCTAATCTTATCTCTTTCTTCTTATATACCTATCTTAATTATAATTACTATAGTTACCTAAGGTATTATCTATATTAGGGTCTAGATTTAGGCTGCCTTTTAGGCCTATAATTGTCTTATATTATAGCTATCTAGCTTCTTCTAAAGGGTTCTCTAGATATTCTAAAGAGTAGAGGAGATAGCCTAGATCTAGGCTTAATAAAGAAGGGCCTATTAGGCTCTTTAAAAGAGAGAAAGAAGAGAGAAGTTAAAGTAGTCGTAGAGAGAGTTAAGGGCTTTTTAGATAGTTTCTATAAGGGTTATTAGGTTCTTTTAGAGCTAAGTACTTACTATATTAGTCTCTAGTAGTATCTTCTAGCTCTAAGAGCTAGTTTAGTAGTTTCTAAGAGGTTGTCGCTATCCTTAGGTTCTAAGGGTACTAGCCTCTTCTCTCTCGGGCGCTATAATCTCTTTAAAGTTCTTCTATCGCTCTAAATAGATAGTCGTATACTATAAGGCCTTAAGGCCTCCTAGTAGCTAATTCTTCGCCTACTAGAGGTATATGTTTTTATCCGTTAAGAGAGATATTAGATACTAAAGACTACGAGTTCTCCTACCTAGAATAGTTCTTATATTTTATATATATAATCTAGCTCTTCTTAAGGAAGTTCTTCGCTACTTTTAAAATCGAGCTAAGGAACGAAGAATAGGAATAATAGGACGAGAAGATAGATATAAACGCCTTACGTTAGCTTAAAGTAAGAAGTCTAGCTATAGTTCTAATAAAGGTACTAAATATTCTTCCTACGAAGTATATATAGTTAGCAAACGTAGTCGGTAGAAGCTATACTAATAACTACTCCCTATAAAGTTCTATAAACTTATAGTTAAGGTAAACTCTAGTACTTAACGCTTCGAGAGTTTTATAGTACTATAGCGAAAGAGGATCGCAGATCTATATCCGTACTCGAAATAGTATAAATAGTAGAAGAAGACGCTTAATAGGATTTTACGCCTAATATAAGATATAAAGACCCGTTAGAGCTTAACTACGATTATACTAATACGTAGTTCTTAACTACGAGATATTATTAACGAGTATATTAAGAACGAGGGTTAGCCCGAACTTAAGCTAACTACTATAGAATAGAAGAGGGTTAAATATATTATTAACCTTACTACTCCTTTCGCTAAGGCTACGATACGAATTAGTACGTTAAAGGGGCTAATAATCTACCTCGTTCTTAGCTACTATAATACCTTATTCGATATCCTAGATATTATAGATAAGAAACTTAAATATAAAATATAATCCTAGTAAAAGGAGATTTATTTCGCTTTATAAGCTATATAGATAAAGCTCGAGAAGTACTATACTACTACCTAGAAGCGATTCGGCGATATATATAGTATTACGATTCTTCTTAATCTAGTAATAAAACGAGCGTTCTAGGACTACGAGGCGTTCTCTAGTAAGAGGCTCGATTCCTCCTTTAAGAATTACTACTAGTTAAAATTCTAGGTCGAATACGCGCGATATAAGCCTCTCGTAGCTACGTCCTAGTTTAGGCCGAAAAAGGCTTTATACCGCTCCGCGATATTATTCGTAATAGGTCTCTATAGTAGATTAGATAGTAATAACTCCGACTCTAATTAAAGGGTATTTAGACGGCCGCGGTAGACTATATAGCTATTAGCTAATTCGGACGAGGTATCTCGTTATCGCTACGCTAGATTTAAGGACTCGGCTGCCTATTCTATAGAGTATCCGCTCTAGTTATAGAAGATAATCGTATTAGAATATCTAGGTTACGCGCTAATAGCTTAGGATATCCTCTCTATCCTAGTAGCTAGAACTAGTTATAAGCGCGACTTTAGTATAGCGCGTTATTAAAGCCGATATAATCGGTCCTACGATCCCTTAACGTTTAGTAATATTATATACTATCGTTCTTAAGAGCGTAATACGTAGTAATAGGCTCGGGATTCGCTTATAGAGGAGGCGCCGCCGATATTAACTACGTTCGAGCCTTTAAATAATATTATTAGTTAGTAGTAGGAGTAGCTAAAGGCGGATTAGGAGGCGTTAGCAAGTACTAAATAGAGCAACTTCGACTCGATTAGTAATAACGAGGAGGATATAGTACTAATATATCTTCGCTATAGTACTTAGTAAAGGAAGTATTTGCTTTTACGTTATACTTATAAAGTAGAATAGACTTTATAGTCGATATTATATATAGTATTTAATTCCGATATCTCGTAGTTAGTAAGTATAGTTAGTAGCCTTATTTTTCTCCGTAACTATAGTCGCTACTTTAACTAGCGCTTCTAATATACTATAATACTTAGTTCTATATATACCTATATTTAGTATTAGAGCAATCCTATTATCCTCGCGGCGACCTAGTTTTATTCCGCGTTATTAGACCTATCTTTTTAAACTTAGGTCTCTATAAAGACCTATATAGGAACCGGTAGTATTTAGACCCGACCTATCGATTTCGTATTAGGTTAGATACTCTATCGACTTAGGTCTTAGGTCGGTTCCTAAGAAGACTAACTTAGACCCGGAACCGACCTAAAGTCGGGGACCTATTCTAACCTCTAACTAGAAGAAGTAGAAAGTATAGAAAACAACGGGTTTTAAAGGTATATTTAATTCGATATAGCAAATTATACGATTTAGTATAACTATATATATACCGACTACGAATACTAACTATAGCAACCTCTCTAATTATAACGATTTTTACTATATATGCCCTCTATAGTAATAACGATTTTCTTTATATATACTATAGAGATTTATCTCTTACTAAATATATTAATTCCCTAAGACGAGAGTTAGCTAATAATAAACTTTATATCCCTCTACTAAATAGTTACTCGCTTTACGTAAATCGTAGTAACGTTAGTACCTATTATATAGTTAATATTAATCGAATATAGAATAACTAGGAATATATATACTTAAGAAGAGGTAGACTAAGGCACTATCGGCAGCTTCCTATTATTAACTAGTAGCCTACTATAGTTCTAATAGGGGTTCTAAAAAGCTAATAGTGCTTAGAATATAGAATAAACTTTAAAGAGAGAAAAAGGATATCGAATAAGAAGGAAGGTAAGAAGAGATTAACGACGAGCCTTTAGGCGACTCGACGATATTAGATACCTTATTACTTTATCTATACTCTTTACGACTTTTCTTCTACGATTAGATACTTTTAGAAAGCGATTTGCCTCTCTATCTACCGACCGTCGTACTATTAAAGACCTTAAGTATAACGAGTCCTTCTTTTACTTACGACGATAGAATACCTATACCTCTTAGCCTCTACCTCGACTATTCGCTATCTAAATCTTATAATTTTAAGATTAGAAAGAATTAGAAAGACGGGCGTATAAGACTTAGTATTAGAATATACTACGCTAAGAGGTTTACTCTACTATTAGGTTAGGAATTAGCGTTTTCTAGATATAGGACAAGATCCCGGCATCGATAATAGTCTTTTAGGAGTCTCTAGTATTAAGGAGATAATAAAATATAAGGGCGGATATCGTATAATACCGCTGCCCTTACTAGAACTAGCGTACGTATAATAAGCTATCGATTTCGGTATATATAGGTTTAGGTCTATATTTTTAGAGCCGAAGGTAGGGCCCGACTAACGGAAACGCTTACTTTACTTTAAAGGATCTTCTAGAAGAACGATATTTATTTCTAATACCTACGAACTTGCTTTCTAAACGACAACGACCTTAGAAAACTATAGAGAAGCCGGACTTCTCTCGAGCTCTATAGTAGGTATACGAAAGACTCTAACGAGCGCGATAGCTCGCTACTATCTAATTCTAGAAGCTATACCTAGGCGGAAAATCGTACGACTTTATATAGATACGAATATTTCTAGCGACCTTTTCTTTCGAGAAGAGCTAAGAGACGTAGGGCAGAGAGCGTTTAACCTCGCTACTCTCTACTCTTAGCCGATTACCTTTAAAGACTCGATTCTAGATAGTAGGGCAGAGAGCGTTTAATATTACTACTATCTAGGATCGATAGATTGCCTTTTTAAACTTATTTAAACTATAGGGCGGAGAGCGTTTAATATTACTACTATCTAAGACTACTAGATTGCTTTTCTAGACTTAGCTAGACTAACTTTACTTTACGACTACGACGATATAGCCCCTCTCGAGTACTAAATATAGTACCTTAGGAAGGGAAAACGAAAATCTTACTTATACGGCTTTCTTCTATCTAATTCCGAGGCTTCTAATACTTTCTAGACGACTAGGCGATAGCGCTAGATCTCTTAGATACGATTAGAGACCTTAGGATCGAAACTAAACCTTTTAGCTTCTAACGACTTTTTTCTACTTCTAAAGGTATACTATACCGAGTAGTAGCTTTTAGAAGTAGCGTTCTAGTAAGGTATCCTACGATATAGGTATAAGGGCCTATATATATACTCGATACGAGCCTACTAGCGTTTATTAGCTTCTAAACGAACTTCTTTAACTTCTAGACGTACGACGAGTAGTAGAGTATTCTCTAAGGACCTAACTAGTCTTCTAAGAACTAGGGAGCTTCCTACTCTTATTAGAGGAACCTAGGAGACGTGCTACTACCTTCTAGTAACTTATATACCTTCCTAACCTTCTAATCGATCGCGACGGCAAGTCTTACGAATATACTTATAGCTTTAAAGATAGGAAGAAGAGTATAAAAGAGGCGATCTCTCGTACTCTTCTAACGAAAAATAATTAGGCTCTCGTATTAGCTTCTAGGCTTCTTACTTTTAGTACTAGACCTCTTAGTATTAACGAACCTAATTACTTCTTCTTACTTAACTAATAGCTTACTTACTACTCCTCCTCTTTTAGTTTTAGATACCTTTAGAGGCTAGTAGGCTTCTAATTATTTCTAAAATTAATCTTTTCTCCTCCTACTCTATAAAACGACGACGACTCTCTACTTTACTAGACTCCTTCTTATAGCCCTCGCTATCTAACTATACCTTCGGAAAAACTTCTAATTCTTTAGTTAAGCTAGGAATCTTCTTTTATCTCCTCTCTTCTTTTTCTTTTATATCTAGGTACTACTAGATACGATCTATTCTTTAGATAGATTAGTAAATAAACTTACTAATCCGTCTAAAGAAAGTAGATTTAGATTTATCCGATTCTAGTACTACTAAACTTAATCTATAAAATCTTCCTTTACTAGAATTACTTTCTTTAGAAGACGCTTAGCTCTATAGGACCCTCGAGATAAGTACTTCTACTATAAATATATCGGACTCTCGAAATAATTACGATTAGCCGGCTTCGGCTAAAGATAGACGCACTATAGCTCTTACGTAATCTCTTATCGAAGCTCTATATAACTCGCTTAAGAATCTTAGACCTAATATTATAAAAGGGCTAGTAGAAAATCTTAGGGCTCTATTAGCTCGGCTTCTAAAGAAGGATATACCTAGAAATCTAAGTTTTTTAGGCGCTAGCGTATTAGAATAGCTTTCTAGAATAGATAAGTTTACTAAAAACTATCGACTAAACTAAGAGGATTCTACTAGAATTAAACGTCTTCTAGATAACTATAACTATATTATTAAAATCGAGATTAAGACTCTAGACAGGTACTTAGACAATAACTATCCTATCTTATATAAATTAATTCTAGATAGGTAGGCTAAGTTTAATACTTAGATACTCTTCTAGATACGCGCTAGCCTCGAGACCTTATTAAAAAGAGCTTAAGCGAAAGGAAAAGACACGAATATACTCGAGTACTATAAGTAGTTTAAGCTAATTTAATCCGCGATTCCTATAAAAGAGCTAGATAACTATACGAGGTATTAGCTTTTTCTTTCTAGACTTCTAGATTAGATTATAAAGAAGGTCTTTAACTATCTTCGGATCGATTATACTAGAAAGCTTTCTAAACCTTTTACCGAGGTTTATAAAGAAGCTTATAAGATTGCGACCGGGGATAATAGCTTTAGAAAGTTTCGGACTAGATAAGGATCGATACTCGAAAAGATTTAAGAAGTTATTAACTAGAAGCGGCTAACTTTTACGCTAAAATTCGATATAGAAACAAGACCCTCGCTACTAGTCTCTAAGCTTACTAAACTCTTTAAGAGTCTAGCGATAAACTAAGCTTCTCTCTAGGCGCAAATTAATTAGAAAATAGCCGCGGCTATACCTATTAACCCTCCTAGGCTTAACTCGTACTATGCTTCCCTTTAGAACTAATTAGAAGGCTAGACGACTAACTAGAATAAAGTATACCTTAGTTTCTACGCTACTAGTTTCTAGAAAAGAAAGGTCGACTCTTCTATCGAGGGAAAATGCTATATATATAGCGAGGGCTCTTACTTTTAAGAGGAATATAGTCCTACTCTCGACTTAATTAATAGAGGCTATATATATAAAGGCGATCGAAATATCTTATACTTCGGACGCGCGAATACTAGCTATCTAGAAAAGATTATCTTTAGCTAGGACTAGAAGACGCTAAAGCTAAAATTTATTACTATACGGATTTAAGAACGAATTAGAAGTCCTATCGAGTAGACTTATCTCGATAAGATTTAGAGAATTATAGGAAACTAGCCGTCGCTACGAGATATATCTTATTACTAGACTACGCCTTAGAATCTAGGATACTAGATTCCCGCTAGAAAGCTTAACTATTCTAATAGCAAGCCGCTAATTATTCTTTAGCGACCCTAAGAATTAGAACCGAAGCCTTTAGCCTTAGTAATAAGCTATTACTAGACTTTATAGTTCGAAGATTCGCTAATTTCCCTCGTTTCCTCTACTACTTAAATAAGAAGCCGTATATTACCTAAACCTAGTATAAGCTCTACTAGGGCGGCTATCTCTAAGAGAGATCGAAAAACGGTATAAGAAAAGCTCCGAGAGTAGAGCCGTACCGCGAAGGTAAAAGGAAAGTATTTCGAGGAAATTATACGTTATTAGAGTTAATAGCTAGGTACTATAGGCTAGCACGAAGGATAATAGGCTTAGATTAAGACTATACGAATATCTATCTCGTTATCCTAGGTACGATAGTAGTAGCGAGGAGTATCTCTCTACTAAGCTAAGTAAGCTCGGTAAGTCGTACGAGGGTACTACTAAGAATAGGCCGGGCTAGCCTATTCTAATAGTGCCTATATAGTGCGTTCTTATATTATCCCCTCCCTTCTTCTATAGGTACTATTCGTAGCGCGTATTTGTTATAGTATAGCGGAGCTATCGTACTTTTCTAATTTTCCTACTAAGTATTTTAGAATTCGTATAGTAGTTTAGCTAGGGCTATGTTAGCTAATTAGAGGTAACGGAGGCTGCGGCCCGTCCTAAAAAATTCGGCTAATTATAGCTAGTTCTTAGAATTTGCCTCTATTAGAGTTTAGCTATTCCGTTCTAACCTTATTTTCTTTCTTCTACTACTAACTCGCCTATATTTCGGTAATCCCTACTTGCGCTAGGTAGCGCTAGAATAGGCTAGAACTATACTAACTTAGACTAGTACGCTTAATATATCGTCCGCCGCTACTAAATTCTATAAGAACTACTTAGAGAAGGCTAAGGTCGGGCCTAAGAATACTAATCCTTACTTTACTTACGCTAGTTAGGCCTCGAAGTATATTAATCTACGTAGCTTATACTAGATTACTAGCGAGAAGGCTCCTCCCGGCCTTATTTATAATTATTTATCTTACTAGAGGAATAAGAATACTAACTATCTCTAAGTTCGTCTAGTCTACTCTAGTTTGCGCTATTATAAACTAATCCTATAGCTCCTCGCTATAAGTAAGGATAAGTAGGACGCTTTTAATATAGAGATCGCCGATATATTTATAAGCGGCGTAATCCTAGACCCCGAGGCTCTAAAGGACCTCTAAGACCGTATTAAGATCTAGGCTAGTAGCATTGTATTATAAGTTGCCCCGTTCTATTCTATTCTAACTCGTACTAACTAATTTTATCTCTTAGCGGTCTAGGTAGTAGCGTCTATAGAAAGGATAGCCTTAGTACGTACCTTAGCGCGAATATATAAGATAAGTTCGGCTCTAAGATCGCTAAGAGGGACCGCTCTATAGTAGCGTTCCTTAAGAATATAGTTAGTTAAAGCGAGCTAGGTTATTCTAGTATAAGCTAACTCGAATAGGAAATACCTATGCCTAGAAAGTATACGAAGTTTATAGAATCGAGTACTAAGTCCCGTACTACTCTAAAGAAGGAGAATTAGGCCCTTACCGCCCGCCTAAAGGTTATAGCTACTATAGTCCGTAATGCTAAGGCCCTAAATAGAGCTAGTAAGCGCCTCTCTAAGGCGGCCTTAGCTAGTATACTCCTAGAGGTAATAGATACCGACTTAGAAAGTAAGACTAAGTTAGATAAGGACGTAGATACTTTATAAGAGTAAGGATATAATATCCCGCGCTATTCTAAGCTAAGCTAGCCTAGCTCCCTCCTTCTAGGCCTAGTTATTATTAGAGGTTAGAATAAGTCGGGACGGGTCCGGGTCGGGTCTAGGACCTAAATATATAGAACTATAATAGTTAGGTCGGGTCCTAGCCGGTTCCTACCTAGTTCCGGACCTATCTAATAAACATAGGTATTAGATAGGTCCGACTTAGGTCTAACGATAGGTCTAAAGATAGGTCCTAATAGAAATATAAGATTCGATAGAATATAGTATAGAAGATCGAGGGTTATAAATAGATAGAAACCGGAGGAAGTAGAAAGTATAGAAAGCGACGGGTTTTAAAGGTATATTTAATTTAATACGGCAAATTATACGTTTTAGGGCAACTATAGGTATACCGACTACGAATGCCGACTATAGCAACCTCTCTACTTATACTAATTTTTACTATATATACCCTTTATAGTTATAACGATTTTCCCTATATATGCTATAGAGATTTATCTCTTACTAAATATATTAATTCCCTAAGACGAGAGTAGGCTAATAATAAACTTTATATCCCTCTACTAAATAGTTACTCGCTTTATATAAATCGCGGCAATATTAGTACCTATAATATAGTTAATATCGATCGAATATAGAATAACTAAGAGTATATATACTCGAGAAGAGGTAGACTAGAGTACTCTCGGCGGCTTCCTATAGAGCACTAAGGGCGCTCGCCTACTAATAGTAACCTCCTTAAGAAATAGCTAAGCCTCTAGAAACGTCGTAATAAACTTCGTAGACGAGGTAGCTAAAGGGCAGCTTTAGTATAAGTAGATCCGTAGACTTCTAGTACTTGCGGATCTCTCGGAGCGCGATAGCTAGAGTATAAGTTAGTAATACCGACTATAAATGCTAACTATATAACTTACTACCTAGCTTATAGCGATAAGTCTTCCGTATACTAGCTCTATGAGCTAGACCTCCTCTACCTACTACTACTATTTTAGCCGGTGCTTTTCTAGCCGTTCTCTTTCTAGCTAGTCCCTTTTTCGCTACTCGTTTTCTACCTAGTAATCGTTTTCTACCTACTACTCCTCTAGCTACTACTACTACCGCTACTATTACTATATTATCCCTCTCGATCTATCTCTTACGGGCTATTTAGTAAGCGAGCTTCTACTTATTAAGACGAGGCCGACCGCCTAGTATAGTTTTCTATAGAGCCTTCCTAGAAAGCTAAGAGGGAGGGGTAGGTAGTATAATACTCTCGTCGCTATTACTCTCGTCGCTATTACTCTCCTTGCTATTACTATCGTCGATAATAATAATAGAGACGTTGTCTTCGTTATTTCTATTATCGCCGTTCGCGTTTCTACGAGAACTATTCTAGTCGTTATTACTAGTAGCTCCTTAGTTATTACTATTATAAGCGGAGGGGTTAGAAATTAGAGGAGGAGGGGTAGAAGCGCTACGTTAGCCGGAAGAGGGCGCCTAGTTACTAAGAAGTCTAGGGTCGATATTACTATTATCCGCAGGAGGGTTTTCGAGTAGAGGAGAGTTTCTAAACGAAGGAGGAGTAGACGCTATATCTCGGCTAGAGAAGTATTACTCGGCGAACTAGCTAGGCTTATTAGTAGGAAGTTAAGCTATTATAAATGCATAGAGGGCCGAGAGAAAAGTAGTCGATTAAGCTACGATTAACGTACGTAGTAGTATCCTTCGTATATATAATACGAAAATTCGTTAGGAGGTATAAAAAAGGAAGGCGATAATAATAAGCTAATAAAGCGCGACTGCCGATAAGTTCTAAGGTAGTAGAGGTAGTAGTGTTACTAATAGTTTAGTAAGGGTATATAGGTTAGCTAAGGCAGACGTTAGGCTCGCTAGCGCGCTAGCTATAGCTTTACCCGCGCTATATATATTAATTCTAAGCTTCTAAGTATAGTAACGTATACTAGGCTCTTTATAGTCGGCAATTATAGTCGGTAACCTAGTATTATATACCTATATTATTATTCCCTCCTCTATCCTAGCTAGTAAACTAGTAGTATAGATAACTATATAGGTGCATATCCTTTACTTATAGGGTAACGCGCTTCGTATAGATCGCTAGAAGGTTAGAAATCTCGAACTCTATAACGAGAAATGCCTCCGCTACTTCTTATAAGCATTTAAGTACTACTACCTAAATTCTAATAATATCGCTACTACCTCTATCTATTATAATCTCGCGGATAATACGCTAAAAAGGGACCCTCTAGATATATAAAGCTATCGTTTACTAAAGCTTACGAATCTCTCGTAAGGCTGCCGTCCCTAGTATTAACCGCCTTTTCGAGATACCGGACTTACTAGCTCTCGTTCGTTACTATATTATCCTTATAGCTATTACTTTTTTCTATAGAACTACTACCTTCCTACGAGACTCGTCGTTTAGTACCGTAGCCTTTAGTAGCTATATTCGCTACTACTTAGTAGCCTTATTTCCTACGCGTAGAGGTAGTACTAACGGTAGTATATTAGTATCTATATTAGGATATACTCGTAGAGGAGGGCTCGAGTTAAACTCTATATTAGAGTCCGCTTAGGAAATAAGAGAAGGCATCGAGTAGTATAGATAGAGATGTCGAAGGGTTAGAAGAAGCGAATAGATAGAGGTACGAGAGAGAAGAGCTAGGGCAGATAGGAGTACTAGAAAATCGTATACGACCGCCGGAATACGCGGGCCTATAGGGAGGGGGGGTTAGAGTTCGATAGCGCTATATAGTAGAACTATATCGCATTCTACTACTATATCGGGATACCTTTACTAATCTTTACCTAGTAGAAGTTATAGTTACGCGAACGCTATAATTGCTTTTACTACTCTATAGAATATAGCAAGTTAGTAATAGACGCAAATATTTACTATAGTATAGATTATATCTAGGCATTATATAGATAACATCGACTATAGTATATATATTTTGTTATTCGAAGTTCTCTACGAATATATAAAATACTATAGAAGGGAAAGAGCTAGACTTACTAGTACTCTATAGTATTACTAGTTAAGTAGTCGTAATATAGTAGTAGAATAGAAAAATAGACTCTCTAGCCTACCTTTATATCGAGGAACCGAGTCGTTATAATAGTAGAAGAGAAGAAATAATTATCGATACTACTTTAATACTAAGAAGAGGAGTAGTTATCGATAGTATAAGCTAAGAAGTAACTATCGGCGCCGAGGAGACTAGCGGTTATCGATAGTATAAACTAAAAAGCAATCGTCCGCGCCGAGGAGACGAGTAGTCGTCGATAATATAAGCTAAGAAGTAGCTATCTACGCTAAGGAGATAAGTAGTCGTCGATAGTATAAGCTAAGAAGTAACTATTAGCGACGAGTAGATAAGCAGTCGTCGAGGGTATAAGTATATAGTAGTTACTCTTTTCGGCCGGCGATAGTAAGGTTAATCTAAGTAATATATACGACGGATTCTAGCTCTAGAGTGCGTCTATAGCTATTACTATCTATATATAGTCGTATATATTAGTATACGCTATATTAGGTAAGCGATATATTATATAATATTGCTAACTATAGTAGCCGACTACGGTATAAGAAGCTAATCTCTACGTATAGAGGTAAGCTAGTAGCTAGGCAGGAATAGCTACGTACTAAGCTTCTAGTATACCTAAAGCTAGAATTCGTCGCACTTAGCTCCTACTATAATAACTACTACCTTAACCGCCGCTATACTCGTATTACTGCCGAATTTTAAGCGTATATTTACTATATACCTTGCGATACTTATCTCTTCCTAGCGACCGAACTTATAATAATAGCGCGATAAAAGCGACGTCTAATAAGTACCGCGCCCTCTAATAGTCTATAAAAGCGTCTCTACCTTATAAATAAGGATTTAAATAGTGCAAGTACTTCTATACTTTAGATACGACTAGGTACTATAAGGAAAGATATAGATAGCTACTCTTCTAATCCTAATACCCTTCGTAAGCGTAGCTAGTATATAGATATATCGCCTAAGAGAGCTATAGTAGATAAGTAGTACAAAGCTAGAAATAAGTCCTTTACTTAGTAGAAGAAGCTTTTAATTAGCTCTAATAATATATAGAGCTCCTTATCGAAGGAGTAGTAGTAGAAGAAGATTAAGGCTTAAAGAGAGGAGTACTACGCTTAGTATAACTAGATAGCGTAAGTAATAATCTATATAGTCGGCTAATATAGTCGGTAGTACTAACGTATAATAGGGACGATAAGAAACGTAAGCGCGCGTAGGATAGGCCTACTATATAAGTAGCGAACCGGAATAAGGAAAGCTTCTATTTTAATATTAAGAAGGAGAAGAGCGCGGACGACCCGTACTATAACTATAACTACTAGTATAATACTAATTAGTCTAAGTCGGGTCCGGAGGCACCCTACGTATTACTAGTAAGGTCGGCTAGTACTAGCTATAAAATAACTAACCTCCGCCTTCGAGTCGCTACTAAGAGCAAGTAGGCTATATAGAGGAGCTACGCTATCTACGCCTTTTAGAATAAAGCTATTCGATAGTTTAAAAAGAAGGTATATACGCTTGCGATACTACGCGCGCAATATAGGAGTTAAGCCGAGTTTATCGTATAACTAATTAAGGAGAGGCCGAGTTCCTCGTAGTAAGAAATAGACCTTATCGAGAGGCTATAATCTAAGAATAAGAGGAGATACGTATTCTAAGTATCTAGAGCAGACGTAAGTAGCTCTTATTAAGAGTATATCGCTACTAGAACTAATAGCTTCTTTAGGACGCATTCGAGTACCTCTAATTAGACTAGAAGTATACTCTACGCTCTATAGAGCCTTATAGAGGGCTTATAAAATTAGTCCGTATATTAGTATCTATAGCGAAAGCGAAGGTAAATTAGTACCGACTACGCCTACCGACTATATACTAACTAGTAGTAGGAGCTAATAGTAGAAGGCTGTCTTCTAACTATAACGGAAATTTTCCTACCCTATTACTACGTAGTATATCGCAACTATCTCTCCTAGAAGTCCTCTAAGTTTAATATAGCTAATCGCTTTACTTAGACTCTAGAAGTCCTAGATTAGCTTATCCTATTAGAATACGATTAGGATAGTAATAGGTTCTAGAAGCTAGTTACGTCTAAAGCGTAGGCTAAGCGAAATAGGCTAGCGTTCTAGTTATACGCTTATAAGTTCGATATAAAGGAGTTAGTATATAGAGAGCTTCTATAGGAAATATAGCTCGATTTTAAGTAGGAAGGAGGACTTAGCTTTTAGGATATTATCGAGTAGCTAGAGGATTCTAAGGACTAGGTCGAAACTAATAGTATATAGATATAGCGGCAGGAGTATACCTAGTTATTCGAGGGCTTTTACTACTACTATTAGTAGCTCGAAGAGGCGAGGTATTATAATAAGTATAGTAGAATATCTTCGAATCTTATAAAATAGAACTCGAATACGCGAATATTATAGGCTTAGAGATTTTTCGTTAAAGGTATAGACTAGGAAACGTACGCCCCGAGGGTTATATATAGGGGATATAATAGAGTTATTAAACACCTAGGACTAAGTAATAGAACAAAAGCTCTCTAAAAGCACCTCGATTTAGTAGGCTACGAAGGAGCCTTCTAGGAGTATAGAGTTACTAGAGAAGTTATTAAGGCTACTAAAGATTAATCTATAAGTTTAGTATTCGTTAATATAAGAATAAGGTGCTAACTACGCTTGCCGACTACGCTTACCGACTACGCTTGCCGACTATACTTTATAAAGATATATAATATAGATATACTAACGGCTCTTATTTATAGGAACGGCTTAAGAAAAGTTTTACTAGAACAGAGCACCTAGAACGATTAAAGTTTCTAGAGTTATATAGGCTTATAGTTTCCTAGCTAGGCTTACCCTTAAACTTCTTCGAAAGTCCTATAGTTTAGCATACCTACGAATATCTATTAGAGGAGACTAGATCTATCGACTTTAAGAGCGCTACTACGATTAAGTTATATATCTAGAACGCGGTCGATTACTCCGAGGACAATCTAAAACGTTAGCTATCTAGAACCTTCTAGGTAGCTATCGCCCTCGATAGTTAGTACGCCGGGGTGCTCCGAGCATTATTCCTTATAATATAAGGCTACTAGATCGATAGCGAGTAGGCCTAGCATAAGGCTATACTAGCCTTTCTATATATTTCGGGCCGTTATATAGGTAAAGTCCTAGCAGATCTACTATTCGACGTACTTACCCGTTTCGAGATCTCTAATAGGCTTATAGCGCTAATAGCGAATAATACTTCTAATAACAATATACTATATATAGCTATATACGTATCCTTGCTATATATATACCTTCTAACTAACGAGTTCTAGCGTCGAGGCTATCGATATTTACTCCTACGAGTATATATATATAGCGAAGCTATTAGTCTCGATTAAATAACTTCCTCTCTAAGGAATAGACGGGGATATAGGAGAGATATTAGATACTAAAGACTACGAGTTCTCCCGTCTAGAACGGTTCCTATACTTTATATATATAATCTAGCTCTCCTTAGGGAAGTTCTTCGCTACCCTTAAGATCGAGCTAAGAAACGAGGAATAGGAACGATAGGATAAGGAGATAGACACGAATATATTATATCGGCTTAAAGTAGGAAGTCTAGCTACGGTTCTAATAAAGGTACTATTTATTCTCCCTATAAAGTATATATAGTTAGTAAACGTAGTCGGTAGAAGCTATACTAATAACCGCTCCCTATAAAGTTCTAGAAACTTATAGTTAAAGTAAACTCTAGTACTTAACGCTTCGAGAGTTTTATAGTACTATAGCGAAAGAGGATCGTAGATCTATATCCGTACTCGAAATAGTATAAATAGTAGAAGAAGACGCTTTAAAGGGTTTTACGCCTAATATAAGATATAAAGACCTATTAGAGCTTAACTACGATTATACTAATATATAGTTCTTAACTACGAGATATTATTAATAAGTATATTAAGAATAAGAGTTAGCTCGAACTAAAGCTAACTACTATAGAATAGAAGAGGGTTAAATATATTATTAACCTTACTACTCCTTTCGTAGAGGCTATAATATAGATCGGTACGATAAAGGGGCTAATAATCTACCTCGTTCTTAGCTACTATAATACCTTATTCGATATCCTAGATATTATAGATAAGAAACTTAAATATAAAACATAACCCTAGTAAAAGGAGATTTATTCTACCTTATAAGCTATATAGATAAAGCTCGAGAAGTACTATACTACTATCTAAGAGCGACTCGGTAATATATATAGCATTGCGATTCTTCTTAATCTAGTAATAAAACGGGCGTTCTAGGACCGCGAGGCCTTCTCTAGCGAAGAGCTCGATTCCTCCTTCGAGGATTACTACTAGTTAAAATTCTAGGTCGAATACGCGCGATATAAGCCTCTCGTAGCTACGTTCTAGTCTAAGCCGAAAAAGGCCTTATACTACTCTACGATATTATTCGTAATAGGTCTCTATAGTAGATTAGATAGTAATAACTCCGACTCTAATTAAAGGGTATCTAGACGGCCGTAGCAGACCGTATAGCCTTTAGCTAATTCGGACGAGGTATCTCGTTATCGCTACGCTAGATTTAAGGACTCGGCTGCCTATTCTATAGAGTATCCGCTCCGGTTATAGAAGATAATCGTATTAGAATATCTAGGTTGCGCGCTAATAGCCCGGGACATCCTCTCTATCCTAGTAGCTAGAACTAGTTATAAGCGCGACTTTAGTATAGCGCGTTATTAAAGCCGATATAATTAGTCCTACGATCTCTCGACGTTTAGTAATATTATATACTATCGTTCCTAAGAGCGTAACGCATAGTAATAGGCTTAGGATTCGCTTATAAAGGAGGCGCTACCGATATTAACTATATTCGAGCCTTCGAACAATATAGTAAATTAGTAGTAGAAGTAGCTCGAGGCAGATTAGGAGACGTTAGTAACTACTATATAGAGTAACTTCGACTCGATTAGCGATAACGAGGAGGATATAGCACTAATATATCTTCGCTATAGTACTTAGTAAAGGAAGTATTTGCTTTTATATTATACTCGTAGAGTAGAGTAGACTTCGTAGTCGATATTATAAATAGTATTTAATTCCGATATCTCGTAGTCGGTAAGTATAGTTAGTAAGTGTAGTCGGCATCCTTATTTTTCTCCGCAACTATAGTCGCTAGTTTAACTAGCGCTTCTAATATACTATAACGCTTAGTTCTATATATACGTATATTTAGTATTAGAGCAATTCTATTATCCCCGCGGCGACTTAGTCTTATTCTCTAGCATTAGACCTATCTTTCTAAACTTAGGTCCCTATAAAGACCTATATAGGAACCGGTAGTATTTAGACCCGACCTATCGATTTCGTATTAGGTCGGGGACCCTATCGATTTAGGTCTTAGGTCGGTTCCCTTAGGAACCGACCTAGACCCGGAACCGACCTAAAGTCGGGGACCTATTCTAACCTCTAGTTATTATTCTATAGGCGCTTAATTAGTAAATTATACCTCGATAGTTTCCCTTTTCTTTCTTCGATTTAGACTTTTAATTTCTATAATTTTCGGTCGAGAATTCCTCTAAGTCCTACCGTGTTCCTCGGCGCCTACTAGTCCTTACTAGTCTATCCTAACTTAGTTTAAGTTATTAGGGCGCAGCCTTTACTATTCGGTCGTACTCTATTTCTTCTAGTCTCTACTAGTCTAAGTTAGACCTAATTAGTTATAGTTGCGCTTTACTACTTCCTTAGCGTCGACGCTCCTTCTATTTTAGCGCTTCCTATCCTATTCTCTTTTTATACGCGTTTATCGCGCTCTTACTAATATAGACTACTAGTTCCTAGAAGTCGTCGTCCGACTCGTACCCCTTCTATAAGACTAAGTATTATTAGAAAGTATAGTCTAGTTAGATCTTCTAAGAGGAACTATATACTAGAGTTAGTTAGTATAGGTTATATAACTCTAGGCTATATAACTAAGCTAAGGCTATATCTTAGAAGCGAGATATAAACCTAGAACTATCTAATATAATTATTAAATTAGTTCCTACTTATCGCCTCTACTTTAACTACGTAGTATACCCTCCTACCGAGTGCCTACGAGAATATAATTTAATAGGTTATAAGCCCGGGTTTATAGAGAGGCCCTAAGTAGAAAGAGTTAGCCTTCTTATTCTTAAAGTAATAGGTATTACCTCTTATAGGACCTATAGTATTAACTAAATAGAGAAGTAGGAAAAGAGTATAAGGGAGACTAGAGGCACATCCTATCTATACTACCTAGAAGCTTTAGAAGATCCTAGTTATAAACTAGAAGTTCCTAAAGGGTAGGTAAGATAGAGAAAAAGCCTAGTAAGGCACACTTTACTTTAAAAGAGAAGTATACTAAAGGAGTATAAAGAGGAAAGGATAAGTCTTAGACTAAGTACTAAGTACTACTAATACCTTAGAACTAGCTAGTAGTACTCTTCTAAGAAGGTAGATCTTCTAAAGGTTCTCTACCTAAGAACCTAACTAATTAAATATCTTAACTAAGAGAGAAGAGTCTTAGCGAATAGAGAAGGCAGAAATCTAGAAACTACTAATTAGATTAAAAGAGCTTATGTTTTCTAAAGTTAGATCTATTTATTTAATTTTATAGAAATAGATTTAATAAGTATAGTTAGAAGAAAAAGAGCTATACTAGTACTATATAAAGAGAATTAGAGATAATAGATTAGCCTACTATAGGACTACCTAGAATTAAAGGATATATTCTAGATTATCTTAGAACTATTACCTAACTTATCTATTAAGTTATTACTACCTATCTTTAGCCTAAGGTATTTAAGAACTAATCTAGTATAGATTAAGGCTAATATAACTACTAGGTATAAGATAATAATCTGCCTATTAGAAGATAACTAAGAAGAGGTCCTTAAGAAGAGATAAGCCTTAAAGATATAAGAGAAGATAAGAGCTAAGTATAGCAAGGTATATACTATATATACTATAGTATATATCTAGGAGTTTATAAACTTTTAGATAACTAAGGATATAATAATTAGGAAGGCCTAGGTATAGCTAGCTAGTATAGCTAGGAGGATTATAGAAGTAGACCCTTAGGAAGTATACTATAAGGAACTAGAGAGGAGACTTAAGCATCTCCTTAATAGTTTACCTAAGATATATTAAAGTATAAAGGATATAATCCTTATCTAGTAGTCTATATTATATAAAAATATACTATAGCTCCTAGAATCCTATAAAGTAAGACTAAACTAGCCCTAAGAAATAGTAATACTAGCTAAGGGAAGAGAGATCTATAGTATAAAACTAAAATATTACCTCTATAACTAGGAATATTTTAGAGGTATTACTAAATACCTATAGCTTAATAGAGCTAAGAGAGCTATTAATCTAAAATAAATAAGTAGGGAGGAGAAGAAAAGATTACTACCTAGAGAGACTACTATTAGGAGGAGATTATTACTAGATAAAGAAGTACTAAAAGAAATAGTAAAGAAACTTAACCTAAAAGTCTAATCCCTTAAGAAAAAATAAAGCTTAAGGAAGTTTTCTAAGAAGGCTTATACTACCTAAGAAGATACTAAACCTTCTATAATATCTAAAGCATCTTAATCCCTATTAGAGAATAATAATATTAACGAAGTTATATACTTAACTATAGAAGCAAAAGACAAGTATATACTATTAAGGTAGCTACTTAACTCCTATACTTTATTATATATAACTAACTAAGAATTACTTTTTAGGTAACTAAAACCTCTTTAGAGGAAAAAGTAGATTAAGGTTAGGAGTAGCTATCTAGTAGCTATATATATAGGAGACGTAGTAATAGGTAGAATAAGAGGAAAATAGATTATACTTAAGAATATTCTCTTTATACTAGGGTTAGGAGTAAACCTTGTTTCTTAGAGTTAATTTAGCTAGTAGTATAGTATCTAACTACCTAAATTTATACTTGTTTTATTATCTAGGAAACTAGTTATCTAGATAAAACTATTAGGAGGAGTACTATTTATTAAGAAGATTAATAATATATTATAGGAGCTTATAATATTATGCTTTAGCTAAGATTAAGAGAATAAAGCCTATGCCTTTAAAGCCTAAGAGAAACTCTAGGAATAGTAGGAGCTTTAGTATAGAAGACTTATATATTTTAGAGAGGGTCTTCTTAGAAACCTATATAAGGTATCTAATTTAAAGGCTTAGATTCCTATTCTAAAGGAATACTAACCTTATAGAATATACTCCTTAGTAAAAATAAAGAAATATAGAGGAAAAGAAACTAAAAGGAAACTCTAAAGGTTATTTTTTATTTCTATTAATATCTATAGCCCTTTGCTTATCTTAAGGCTAGGATATAGATAGTAGCTTAAGATTATTAATAACTTCTTAAAGAAGAAATAGACCTTTCTAATAAAGTCTAGAGAAGATATACTAAGTATCCTAAAAGACTAGAAAGTAAAAGCTAAGCTATAATTACGAAATCCCCTCTAGAGTATAAGAAGTAATAGAGTAAGAGAGCTTCTTACTATACTAAAGTAGTAGGAGAAGGAATATAGAATCTCCTTCTATACTACTAAGGCATATAACTCTATCTAGAATAGAGTAGTTAAGAGGTTAATCTAAACCTCTAAAGACTATATAAGGGTAATACTAGAGGATGCCTACATGCCTATTAAATTCTAGCTAGAAGCCCTAGTAGCCTATATAGTTATTAGAAACTCTCTTCCTAATAGATTAGAAATTAATAGGTTTAAGGTATTACTTAAGGAAGCCTTTTTAGGCATTTAACCCTCTATATTATACTTTAGAGTTTAGGGATATAAAGCGGTAGTCTATATAGATCCTAAATCCTAGCTAGCTAGAATAAGATTAGATAAACTAATAAATAGAGGCAAAGATGCTATATTTATTAGGTATGTCCCTAGTACTACTAAAATATAGCTCTTCTAGGAGCCTAATATAAGGGCTATTAAAGCCTATAATACTATAACTTAGTTTAAGTATAAGAAAGGAGGAGATATAGAGCTAAATATTCCTAAGCTTAACTAAGTAAGTAGTATACCTATTAGGAACCTAGTTAGTAGACCTCTAAAGAAGCTAGCTCCTATAGTCTAGCTAATAAAAGCTATAGGACTAATCTAACTACTCTTTATATAGTTACTACCTCTACTAAAGGATAAGAAGGACTACTAGAGAATAAAGGATCTAGAAGAAGAAAACTCTAAGGAATTATAACTCTAGATAGAGAAAGGTAGAACTACTAAACTACCTTAGTTAAGCTAGGAAACTAATAAACAAACTAGTCCTAGTACTAGTAGGAAACTATATATAGAAGTAGGAAGGCTAACTATTTTATAGTAGGACCTATAAGGATATAAAGATTAGGAGAGGAGCTAAGACTAAACCTATAGCTAAAAGAGAAGAAGATCTACCTTAGATAAAGGACTAGGCTCTAAACTAAAGAATTATAGTATAGTTATAAGACAAATACTTTAGAAGAGATAAAGAGAAGAAAGAGAGAAGGAGATACCTAAAGCTAAGATTTAGAGGGCATTTCTTAGCCTTATCTTAGACTAATAATAGGGATAGATCTTTAAAACCCTATTAGAGATTAATAAGTCTATATTTATAGCAATTGCTCCTTAAGTCTTAGCTTAGAGATAAGAAGTACCTATTCTAAAATCCTATAAAGAAGTAATATAAGATCCTAAATAGGGACGTATATAGAAGAATATAGTTTAAAAGGAATTAACTATACTCTAAAGTAACTTTATCTAGAAAGAGGTTATTCTACTAAAAGGAGCGAACCTTATAACTTTAAAATAGGTATTTAATATTAAAAGAGCAATTAGTAGTGCTATTAAAAAGTTTAAGGCAAGACTAGTTATAAGAGGATTCTCTTAGAAATTTAGAGTTAACTTTTAGGAGACCTTTATACTAATAGTAAGATATAATATATTAAGAGTATTTATAGCTATAGTTTATAAGAAGGACCTAGAGCTTTACTAAGTTAATATTAATAATATATTTACTAAGAGCACCCTCTAAGAAGAAATCTTTATAATACTACCTCTAGGAGTTAAAGTTGCACCTAATATAGTCCTTAAGATCTTAAGAAGTTTATATAGATTAAAATAAGTAGTAAGAGATTAGAATAAACTCTATATCTTAAAGCTAGAATATATAGGATTTAAATAGTTAGATATTAACCTATACCTCCTTATCTACTATATAAGGAATATTATAGTCCTTACCTATATTAATAATATCTCTATTATAGTACTAAAGCTAGAAGATATACTTTAGTTTAAGGAATAGCTTAGTAAGGTCTTTAAGATTAAGGATCTTAGAGAGCTAGATAAAATCTTAGGAATAAGATTAATAAGGAATAGAGAATAAGAGACTCTAAAGCTTAATTAAGAGCATTTTATCTAAAAGAGCCTTATAAAGCTAGGAATATTAAAGGAGATAGCTAGTTTAACTCTCTTACTAATAGATAGCTATAAAAGCCTAAAGCTAATAGGCCTATATAATAAGAGAGGAAATAAGGAGAAGTACTAGTTATAGAACGGTATATAGATATAGCTTATAGTTATAATAAGGCTAGATATTACTTTCTCCCTTAGGAGACTAAGCTTATATATTTTAGATCTAACTAAGAAATATATATAAGCTATAAAGAAACTAATAAGATACCTAAGATCCTCCTAGGACTTAGGACTAATATTTAGAAAAGGAGGAGGCAAACTCCTTAGATACTTAGACTCTAACTATACTATAGATAAGGCAGATAGAGTCTCTATCCTAGGAAGTATCTTCTTTCTTTATAGAGCCCTAGTCTTATAGATAAGTAGAAAGCAAAAGTCTATTATAATATTAATAATAGAAGCTAAGTATATAGTAATAAATATATATATAAAGCAATCTTAATTCCTAGTAGTACTCTTAAGAGAAATAGACTATATATAGCTTATTAGAGAATGTCTATTCTAACTAACTATTAAAGCATAGCCTAATACTATTAAAGAACTAAGACTAGTCTAGCTTATAGGAGACAACTAAGTAGCCTTAGCTCTTATTAAGAATATATATACCTATAAGAGATTAAAGCATATTAATATTATATATAACTATATTAGATATCTCTAGTAGTAGAGAAAGATTATAGTAGAATATATTCTAATAAAAGAGATAGTTACTAATAGTCTTACTAAGCTAAAGAATAGACTATAGTTCTAGGAGTTTATTAGACAACTCTAACTTATATAGAGCAAAACATTTATACTTATACTATAGATTAAACTAATAGTTAAGGCAAAAAAAAACTATAGGAGTATATATTTCCTTTTAGGAACTCGTACGCTACTATAAGATACTAGACCTTAGCCTACGAAGACCTATTATACGCCTCTACGCGGCCGTAGGTAGAAATAGATGCTCTCGAGCATACTAGCAAATTATAAGGGTATAAAAGACAATCCTACTTCGCCGCTACGTAGCCGTATACTCGATAAGATAAGAACTACCTTAAGATAACCCTAAGACTATCTAACGAACTAAGGTAGAACCCTACTATAGAAGAGGTAGAAAAGAGAGAATAGAATAGAAGTAGGTAGGATAGGAGTAGAGAGAGGAGGCAGCTACTAAGGCCTAAGATTCTCTATTTAATAGCTAAAAAGAGCTATAGAAGGAAGAGATAAAGGCAGACTCTTAACCTACCTAGAATACCTATAAAACCTAGGGGTATTAGAGATACCTCGAGGAAAATTAAACGAATAGAAGTAATAGCCTTCTATACCGACTCGATATACTACCTAGCTATATCTACTAGACTAATTTTAGATGCTAAAATCTCTATATATAGGGCTTAGCGCTTAGCGCTAAGGCGCACCGAGCGAAATTCTAGTTCCCCTAGGCATCGGCCTATAATATTCGTTTTTAGCGCGAATAAGATACCCCTAAGACCGAGAGTTTTTTAGCCTAGGAGGCTTTTCTCTCTTCTACGACCGGTTAGGTATTAGGCCTACCCGTACTATATAGTCTTCGACTCCTATAGCACGTTAATAGAATAAATAAACAAATAAATAAATAAATAAACAAACGATACTAGACCTTAGATTCGAACTAGGATAGAATAGGTATATAGCTCTATCTATATAACTATAATATCTAATAACTTATCGGAAATACTATATATATATAAGGGCAGGATTATAGAAGATCTCTAGCCTAAGGAGGAGTATTAAAAAGTATAGTCTAGTTAGATCTTCTAAGAGGAACTATATACTAGAGTTAGTTAGTATAGGTTATATAACTCTAGGCTATATAACTAAGCTAAGGCTATATCTTAGGAGCGAGATATAAACCTAGAACTATCTAATATAATTATTAAATTAGTTCCTACTTATCGCCTCTACTTTAACTACGTAGTATACCCTTCTACCGAGTACCTACGAGAATATAATCTAATAAGTATTCCTAATTTCCTAAGTCGTCTATACGTTATTCTTTTATTAAGGCGACCTCGTATATCTCGCCTCTATCTGCGTTAAACCTCTATATAGGTACCTATTCTCGGCTATTCTAGTCTAGATTAGCCTTTTTAAATAACGAGATATAGAAGGTTAGGTATATCTTTATATTAGATAGTAGTTTTAGGCGATAGGTTACGCGGTTTACTATTTTATCGACTAGGAAAGGTCCTATATATTTATAGTCTAGTTTCTTCGACGGCTATAGTAACTTAATATTCTTCGTCGAGAAGTAAACCTAATCCTCTATATAAAAAGCTACGTCCTTATAGTGCCGGTTATACGCTATTACGTACTACCTACGTATAACGGCTAGTCTCGATCGTAGCTATTTCTATACTACGAGGACCTAATCCGCTAACGTAGCCGCTTTCGGGACTTCGCCGGCGCCCTAGCGCATTCTAAGCTAGTTTAGACGCCGCGAGTTACGGACGTAGTTTGCCTAGAAAGGTATATATCCTATAGATACGTAACGGCTATCGTTATATGCGAACTCCGCTATTAATAGTAGTATAGCCTAGTTATCTTGCTCGAAGTTATAGTATATACGTAGATACTACTCTAAGGTCTAGTTCTAGCGCTCCGTCTATCCGTCTATCTATAGATAGAACGCGGTACTAAGCTTCTAGCGTATACCTAGGTAGTAGTATAGTGTACTCTAGTATTTAGAAGTTAGGATAGGCTCTCTATTAGAGGTAATAGAGTACGGGACTCTATATAGCCGTATAATTTCTCGGAATAGTAGCTTCTCTAGTCCTTCTATTATAATATCCTTATAGTATAGGATATAATAGGCTATCTTAGTAAATCTATCTACGACTACGAGAATAGAGTCGTATACGCGGTCTTAGAGGCGGCTAGGTAGCAAGTCTATAGTAAAGTCTATCGTTAAGTCCTTCTATAGACCTATAGACGGCTCCTCTAAGTATAGTAATCTATAAAGTAGGTATCTCTAGGGTTTAGCTCTAGCGTATACTTTATACGTTCGTATAAAGTCCTTTACGTACTAGCGCATCTTAGGCTAGTAGAAGCCTCGTTATAGTAGCTCTAAAGTGCGAGCGAACCTAAAATAGCTACTAAGCGGGTCGTCGTAATATTCTTAGAGCAACTTAAGCTGTTCTAGCCCTTCTTATACGTACGCTCGACCTTCGTAGTATAGACTATCTCCTTCTATCGACTATTATCGAGCCTACGTAGGTATATCGTCTTAGCCTAATACTTCTTTTACGCGCGCTACTATATAATCTAGTTCTTAGATAGGCGTACTATCGAGCGGGCTAGTAGTATTCGCTCTTACTATAGCGACGAGATAGACCGGAGCAGATTAGTCTATCGGCGTTAATACTATTTATAGAAACCGCCGGCTTACGCTAACCTCCTTCTTAGTAGCCTATCTACTTAAATAATTAGCTTTCTTATAGTCTAGCCTACGACTTAACGCGTTAGCGCCCCTATTCGTAGGCCTAGGACGATAAATCGTATAGAAGTCGATCGTAGATAGCTATTCTACCTACCTTACCTAGCGCCTAAATAATATCTTTATTATTATTAGGGTTTAGAGGTTAGTATAATCTATTAGAAGCTCGACTTAGTACCGGGCACCTTTAAAGTAGTAGCGGAAGTATTTAAAAGACGCTACTATAGCTAGTAGTTCGCTATCTTCCGTCCTATAGTTCCTTTCTACTACGACTATCTTCTATAAGAAGTATACTACTAGAAACTACTACTTCTTTCCGTCGAGGTCGTACTACTAGGTTATAATACTAGAGATTACTAACCTCGATACGTCCGTTTCTACTTAGATAGGTAGGACTAGGTTAAAATAGCGCAAGATAGGTACTACTAAGAACGCCTACTTTAGCTTAGTAAAAGCTACGAGGGCGCTAGCGTCGAGCTATAGGAGTCTCGACTCCTCCTTACGCCTAGATAGGCTCTTCTTCTCTTCGAGGTACCGGTTAAGAGGCACGGCTAGTTTAGAGAACCTCTTAATAAACCTACGGTAGTAATTAGTAAAGCTTAAGAATACCCTAATATCCCTAATAGATATAGGTATCGGCTATTCTTATACGGCCCTAATCCTTTCTAGGTCGATCTAGACTCTATTACGTCTAACTACGTAGCCTAGGAACTTAACCTAGTCTCGGTAGAACTCGTACTTACTTAGTTTAGCGTAGAGTCCGTATTATTATAAGCGGGCTAATACCTACCTTACGTAGTCCTCGTATTCTACCTTGTTCTTCGAGTAGATTAGGATGTCGTTAAGGTATACTACGTAGAATACGTTAATAAGGCTAGCGAGTACCTAGTTTATATATCTCTAAAATACGCCTAGCGTATTTAATAGCCCGAACGGTATTACGGTATACTTATAGTAGCCGTACCTAGTCCGGAATACGGTCTTCTACTCGTCTCCTCTCTAGATACGAACCTTATAGTATATATTCCTAATATCTAGCTTTAAGAATACGGTAGCTTCTACTAGCTAGTCTAAGGATTTTATAATTAGAGGTAGGAGGTAGCGGTTCTTAATCGTTATCGCTTTTAGTTCTCTATAGTCGACGTAGAGCCGTAGAGTGCCGTCCTTCTTACGTACGAAAAGGATAGGTACGCTAGCTAGTAACGTAGAGTATCGTATAAACCCCGACTTTAGGTTATTCTCTACGTAGTCGTAGGTATATAATAGTTCTGCTTTAGATATAGGGTATACTAGGCTCTAAGGCACCTAACTACCTTCTACTAGGTCGATAGCTATATCGTTTAGCCTATATTCCGGCAGTTCCCCTATACTTTACTTCGAGAACGTAGTAGCGAAGTCGCGGAAAGCTATAAGGATCTTATCTTAGGTTATCGCGGCCTCTTCTACTACTTCCTAGACTAATATAGTATAGACTATATTACCTTAGGACGATTAGTAGTCCCGCTAGAAGCGTATAGCGCCTACTACTACTACGGTCTATCTCTTTTATAGTTTATATCTTTAAGTTACTATCTTTGTTATAAAGTTAATCGACGGGTTTAGGGCCTCTAGCTATAGTATTCCGAGGATAACTTAGAACTCGTAGATACGGCCTACTTATATAGTAGCCTTATATCCTCGAACCTAGCTTATACTATCCTAAACTAATAGTAACCTCTTTATACTACTCGCGACCTAGAGGTTCTAACTATTAAGCGCTATAAAGTACGTACTATTACTAAGAGTAGTATCCTATCTAACTTCTTTTACGAGCATCGTATCTATAAAGTTTACTACTACGCCTAAGTCGATTAGTCCTACGACCTCTCTAGGCTCGTCTAGCCTAGCGATTATAATTCCTATAGCGATAAGTATCGAGTAAATCTAAGCCTTAGGCCGGCCTAGCTCTACGGCTTGCCTCTATTCTTTACTATACGTAGCCTATTACCGTTATAGCTTCTAGTAATAGGCCTTCTCTTTTTCTAAGTTACGGTCCTAGAGGTTAGAGTTAAGGTATTCCCTCTTCTTATAGCCTATCTACCTATACTTATAATATATAAGAGGGGATCTAGGCCGTTCTAGCGCATCCTTTCTTTAAGATAGCTTAGGCGAACGTTACTTATTCGCGTACTTACTCTTTAGTAGAGAAGTAGTAGTCTTCGTACTAGTATATTTATAGTTCCGAGTCTTCTATTTACTCTCGCGCTACTCTTTACCTTTTATACTATCTTCGATTAAACGGTAGGCCTAATTAGCCCGTTCTTCTACTTCCTTAAGCGACTTAGCGGGCGCTAGATATAACTATATATAGTATCGTAGCGATAGTAATAGAGCCGAATAGAAAGCTAGGATCTTATAGCTTTCCTAGTCTTCTTATACCTCTTCCTAAAGCTCCTTTATCTCTTTAAGAAGCTTAGTAGGGGTGCGCCGGCCCTACTTAACTATCTTTAACGTATTATAGGCCCTCTAGCGTCGCTCGAATAGCGAACCTATAGAGTTAATTATAACTTCCTTTATTATAAGCTAGAATAGAGTAGTTCCTACTACTAACTAGTCTATATATCGCTTCTAGTAATCCTACTAGAGCTTGCCTATATAGTTAGTAGCGTAATCCGTTTTTTAGTTCTCGCGACTATTAAAATCTAGATGCCTATAGAATAACCGTTCTATAGCGCGGGTCTAGTCGTCGTACTATACCTAGCTTTTTCTCTTAAACGTAGGAGGTTCCTTAGCCTTCGGAAGCTAGTTGCTACTAGCTAGGCTATTTAGGTCTAGTACGACGAGTGCAGCCCTCTACTAAGCTAATTCTACCTCTAGTCGTCCGATCTCGGCTTCGACTTAGAGAGTTTATTACTATAGTCTTACGAGGCGTAGTCTCTTCTACTTACTCGCGACCTCTTCGTTCTCTATAAGTATATCTAGCGTAAGTTCGCGCTCTTATTCGTCGTCGTTCTCTAACTAATATTCTTAGTCTTCTATAGTAGCGTTATCGCCTTTACTATATAGCGTCTCGGACGGGGTGCCTTCTATAGCGCTATTCTAGTCTATAGCGGCGTTATTTAACGTAGTACGCGTCCTTCTACCTAATATCCTTTACGCTATTATATAGTTTTAAGAGATATTCGCGTATTAGAGTTAATAGCTAGGTACTATAAGCTAGTACGAAGGATAATAGGCTTAGATTAAGACTATACGAATATCTACCTCGTTATTCTAGATACGATAGTAGTAGCGAGGAGTATCTCCCTACTAAGCTAAGTAAGCTTAGTAAGTCGTATAAGGGTACTACTAAGGATAGGCCGGGCTAGCCTATTCTACTAGTACCTATATAGTACGTCCTTATATACGTAGTATTAAAACCCCGATAATTCTAGAAGCTATAGAAGAGCTACTAGAAGAGCTTAAAAGCTAGACTTAAGGCCGAGAAACTACGAAGACTCCTTCGTTTATTTAAGAATTTCTAAATAATATTAAAGATATAGATATACTCGAAAGTAAAGAGAACGAGCCTAGACCTATTAATCTACTAAAGCGAAAGGTTCCTAAGAAACGTTCGCTTAAGAACTATCTTTAGAATCGAGCTAGAAAGGTTAACGAGGATATAGGCTATAATATCGGCAAAGTTCGGACTCTAAGTAAGCTTATATAAGCAAAGGTCGAGTTCTCGGTTAGTAAACTACTAGCCTACTATAATATACTTTCTAGACTTCTTTAGAAGAGAGTAACTAACGATTAGAAGCTTCTATAGAGACTCTATATAATAGACGTCTAGAATACCGATATTTTTAAGAGTCTAGAAGTTCCTAAAGGATCTAAACTATCCGCGAATATAAATCTAATTAACGTATTAAGCCTTCTAAGTCGGGAATCGGCTCTTTATACTAAGGATCTTTATAGTCCTAGCGAAGGAATCGATTTATCTACTATCTTCGAAGATTTTATACGAGTACTACTAATCTAGGTACTAGTAGAAGTCGGAATACCTACTAGAATAGTTAATATACTAATCGACGAAGGTTCCGAATACTATATTATTATAGATTATTTTACGAAGTAGTATAAGTTAGCGATTATTTCTTAGAAGTAGAGTATTACTATATATAGTACTATCGGGAATATATAGATCGTTAGCCTTACTAAAGACGTTCGGATAAACGTTTATAACGTTATTATTAAACTTTCTTATATCGTCGTACGAGGAGAGGTAAATACGGTAATCTAGCTTATCCTCGGACGGCTCTAGACTCGTAGAACCCGACTTACTAGTAGAAACTACGACGACGGCTTCTAGGAAGGAACTATTACTATCGCGGGAGGTAAACTTATTACCTTTACTACTCTAGATAGTAACGACGGCTATATAACTCTCGACTAGCTATTAGGAAAAGCGGAGGGCCGAGAATCGAAGCTATAACGATCTCTATAGCCCTACTTACCTTAGTAGAAAATAGATTTTATTAGAAGTTATTAGAAGGCTAGCGCTACTACTACCTCTAGTACCTAGAAGAGCTTAAGTAACTAAGTACTCTAGATTAGAGAGAGGTTAGAACGTACGAAGACCTCCTTTAGAAGAGAGTAGAAGCTCTAGAAGCTATAGATATTATAAAGGTAGAAGCGCTAGCCTACGAAGAACGACTTTAGGAACAAGCCTTTCTTTATACGAACGATAAAAGGAACGTAACGAATATAGTCTTTATAAAAGAATAGCTTATCGTTCTCTAAAGAGGAGATATAAAAGATTTACGTTCCTAGAAGCTTTCTTTCTAGTAGAAAGGGCCTTACCGAGTATCGAGTTATATAAGAAACTATTCTACTTACTATCTAGAAGAGCTTAATAGCGCTAAAATTAATAGGATAATTAATAAGCGTAATCTAAGAGCTATTCTTCTATTTTATAAGTAGGAAGACCTAGTAAGATAATAAGTAAGGGAGGCGTCTTAAAACCTAGAAAGCGAAGATAAGATCGAACTAGTTCTAGAAGAAGCCTACGAAATCTCGAGTAAAGAGAATATAGTCGAGGAAGTCGAATACGAAGAAGAACGGTATCCTACGATAGTATAACTCTAATATATTCTAGAAGAAGAACTATACGAATACGAAAGAATATAAAAACCTTTATTTTAGCGTTTAGTAAGAAGAGATAGGTAGTATCTAGCGTTTAATAGTTTTTAGAAACGATTAGAAGCTCCGACCTTTCTAAAGAAAAAGATACTCGTCTAGAAAGACGTTAAACTAAAGGAAAATAAAAAGAAAGATTGCGCGATATTCGTCCGAGACGACGTTAAACTAATAAAACTAAAAAAGATATTCGTCTAAGACGACGTTAAACTAAAGGAAAACCTAAAAAAGAAAAATATATCGACTTGCGTCCGAGACGACGTAAAACTAGTAATATAACTAGACGATAGTCTTTAGAAGCAATTAGAAGTTCCGCCCTTTTTAGAAAATATATCGACTAGAGTCTAAGACGATATTAAACTAAGTCTTATACGAAGAAGACTAAAAACCTTAACTAGTTTTAAGTTTCTAGAACTTAGATTTAATTTCCCGGAAATAATATAAATCGATACCGGAAATAATATAAATCGATAATACCGAATATAATGCCTAGGCGGCATACGTATCTATAAAGACTTAAAACTACGGACGAAAACATAAAATACTATATAGTATTCTTAGCTTTCTCTTTCTAAAATAATTAGACCTTCGTTTTCTATCTTTCTACGAATATCCGACGACCTAAATAACTCTTTAGACTTACTTCTTAACTCTTCTAAGATTTAACTACTCGGATGCTTATAATAAGAAAACCCTTTAGAGCTAGACTAGTATTAACTATCTATTTTTATTCTAAGACTATATATCTAGGCTTACCTTCTAAATCTATAAGCCTAAAGCCTAGATACCTAGCTCTCTTCTACTTAGGCTTTAGTTTCTCTTTCCTAGCCTTCTTTAGAATTACTTTCTCTAGCTTCTTCTATTACCTAATCCTTAGCTTAGTTATTAGGATCTAAGTTAGAATTAGAATTAGAATTAGAATTAGTATCTAAACTATTTTTAGATTAGGTATTAGAGTCTCTAATAACCTTAACCTCTAGGTTCCTCTTAAGTATCCTTTCTATATTAGAAGCTATAAGAACTATACTAGAAAACTACTCTAGTATAGGGCTAGCTTATACTACTTTCTTCTTCCTAAGTTTAAAAGAGGATTAACTTAAAGACTAGGAACTAGTAGCTTTAGTTACCTAATTAGTTAACTTTACTAAGGAAGTACTAAGACTAAGCAAATTCTCTTCCTTAGAAACCTTCTAATTAACTAGAAAGAGGAAGGTTAGATAGCTAGAACTAAAGGCTATACTATCTAGATAATTCTACTTAGTATAATAAAACTAGTATAGAGGCAAAGGGCCTATTCTTAGAATATAATCTAAACTAGTAGGATTTAGTAGGTTCTTTAAGTCTAGAAATTTCTAAAATCTAGTAAAGGCTATATAGTATCTAGTAGCATCTAGGACAATCCTATTAGGCTAGGCCTCTAATCTTAGGACTTAGACTATTAGCTTAGATCTAGTTAATCTATTATGCTTTATATTAGAAAGAACCTCTTTCTAAATAACTTTAGGTCCTCTAACTGCTTTTAGCTAGGTACTTAGACTATATCTAGAAGAGGAAGATTAGTTATACTAGCTATTATATAAGTAGTTAGTATAAGTACCTCTAAAGAGCTACTTATTATCTAGATCTTCCTAGCTAAGTCTTAGTACTCTTCTATAAGCTAGAAATAGAGTAGTTTTGCTCTTTTTATAATAGTTATAAGGACCTTTAGAATCCTTAGCCTACTCTAGAAAATAAGTAATAATAGATACTACTCTATAGAGGGAACTATAGGGCCTATACTCTCTAACTCTTATCTAGGAACCTTTAGATAGCTTTATCTTAGAAAGAAGCTAGTATTCTAGCCCTAGGATTCCTCTAATACTTAAGTATAGTCTTCTATTCCTATAGGAGTTTAGAAATAGCTTAGGAAATATATCTAGAATACCTAGTAATCTAAGTAGGTCTAAGAAATAGCTAGCCCTTTCCTAGATATTCTAATTAGAAAGTATAGTCTTATTCTACTAGCTCTAGACCTCCTTAGAATACTACCTCTTCTAGACTTTCTTTAATAGCTTTCTAGCCTACTTATCCTTCCTAAAGATCTAGTATTTAGGGTTTATCTTAATAATATCCTCTTAAAAGAGCAAGGCACCTAAGGCTTTTAAGCTCTCTTATAAGATCTAAACCTTAGCTTTTAGCTTCTAGATAGACTTTATTAGTTCTATTTAAAAGTAGAAGTATAGAGTTAAAAAAGGTAGTAGAGGATAGCTAAAAGGAAAGAGAGTAGAGAGAAGATAAAGGTTTCTAAATTTTAAAGTAGTAGAAGTTAGCTAGCTACTTAGTACCTAGTCGGTAAAGCTTAAAAAGCTAAGGCTATCTAACTTAGGCAACCTAGACCTTAGAAACTTACGAAGTATCTAGACCTTTCTAGTAGTTCTAGAGTAGATCTAAGATAAGAAATAATACTAGAAGTAGAGAGGAAACCTTTTCTATTACTAGATCTAGGCGAAAACCTCCCTCTATCTACTTATAGTATAAAAGAGCGCCTACGAAGACCTATTATACGCCTCTATGTAGCCGTAGATAGGAATAGATACTCTCGAGCATACTAGTAAAGTATAAGAGCATATAAGACAATCCTACTTCGCCGCTACTAGCCGTATACTCGATAAGACTAAAACTACTCTAAGATAACCTAACGACTACTCTACGAACTAAGGTAGAACTCGACCGTAGAAGAGATAGATAAAAGAGAGGATAGAATAGATAGAGGTTAGAATAGGTCGGGACGGGTCCGGGTCGGGTCTAGGACCTAAATATATAGAACTATAATAGTTAGGTCGGGTCCTAGCTAGTTCCTCCCTAGTTCTAAACCTATCTAATAAATATAGGTATTAGATAGGTCCTACTCGGGTCTAACGATAGGTCTAAAGATAGGTCCTAATAGAAATTTAGGGTTCGATAGAATATAGTATAGAAAATCGAGGGTTATAAATAGATAGAAACTAGAATAAGTAGGAAGTATAGAAGGCGACGAGATTTAGAGCTATATTTAATTCGATAGGGCAAATTAGACGATTTAGTATAACTATATATATACCGACTACGGATACTAACTATAGTAACCTCTCTAATTATAACTATTTTTACTATATATCCCGTCTATACTTATAATAATTTTCTCTATATATACCGTAAAGAATTATCTCTTACTAAATATATTAATTCCTTAAGACGAGAGTAGGCTAATAACAAACTTTATATCCCTCTACTAAATAGTTACTCGCTTTATATAAATCGCGGCAACGTTAGTACCTATTATATAGTTAATATCGATCGAATATAGAATAACTAGGAATATATATACTCGAGAAGAGGTAGACTAGAGCACTCTCGGCAGCTTCCTATAGAGTACTAAGGGCGCTCGCCTACTAATAGTAACCTCCTTAAGAAATAGCTAAGCCTTTAGAAACGTCGTAGCAAACTTCGTAGATAAGGTAGCTAAAGAGTAGCTTTAGTATAAGTAGATCCGTAGACTTCTAGTACTTACGGATCTCTCGGAGCGCGATAGCTAAAGTAAAAGTTAGTAATGCCGACTATAAATGCCGACTATATAACTTACTACCTAGCTTATAGCGATAAGTCTTCTATATACTAGCTCTACGAGCTAGACCTCCTCTACTTACTACTACTATTTTAGCCGGTGCTTTCCTAGCCGTTCTCTTTCTAGCTAGTCCCTTTTTCGCTACTTGTTTTCTACCTAGTACTCGTTTTCTACCTACTACTCCTCTAGCTACTACGCTACTATTTGTTCCGTTATCTACTATATTACTATCTACTACGTCTCTATCTATTATATTTCTAGCTACTACTACTACCGCTACTACTACTACCGCTACTACTATTACTATATTATCCCTCTCGATCTATCTCTACCGAGCTATTTAGTAAGCGAGCTTCTACTTATCGAGACGAGGCCGACCGCCTACCTATACTAAATCTAGTATAGTTTTTCGTAGAGCCTTCCTAGAAAGCTAAGAGGGAGGGGCGGGCGGTATAATACTCTTATTACTAATAGTCTCGTCGCTATTAATACTAGAGCTATTATCCTCGTTATTTATATAGTTGCTATTCGCGTTTCTACGAGAACCGTCTTAGTCGTCTTAGTCGTTTCTATTATAAGCGGAGGGGTTAGAAATTAAGAGAGGAGGGGTAGAAGCGCTACGTTAGTCGGAAGAGGGCGCCTAGTTACTAAGAAGTCTAGGGTCGATATTACTAGTATCCGTAGGATAGTTATCGAGTAGAGAAGGGTTTCTAAATAGAGGAGAGGCGGACGCTACGTCTCGGCTAGAGAAGTATTACTCGGCGAACTAGCTAGGCTTATTAGTAGGAAATTAAGCTATTATAAATACGCGGAGGAGCGAGAGAAAAGCGGTCGATTAAGCTATAATTAACGTACGTAGTAGTTTCCTTCGTACGTAGAATACGAAAATTCGTTAGGAGGTATAGAAAAGTAAGGCGATAATAATAGGCTAATAGGGCGCGACCGCTAATAAGTTCTAAGGTAGTAGAGGTAGTAGTATTACTAATAGTTTAGTAAGGGTATATAGGTTAGCTAAGTCGGAGGTTAGGCTCGCTAGCGCGCTAGCCCCGGCTTTACCCGCGCCGTATAAATTAATTCTAAGCTTCTAAGTATAGTAACGTTTACTAGGCTCTTTATAGTCGGCAATCGTAGTCGGTAACCTAGTATTATATACCTATATTATTATTACCTCCTCCGTCCTAGCTAGTAAACTAGTAGCGTAGATAACTATATAGGTATATATTCTTCGCTTATAGGGTAACGCGCTTCGTATAGATCGCTAGAAGGTTAGAAATCTCGAACTCTATAACGAGAAAAGCCTCTACCGCTTCCTATAAGTATTTAAGTGCTACGGCCTAAATTCTAATAATACTAATACTACCTCTATCTATTATAATCTCGCGGATAACGTACTAAAAAGGGACCCTCTAGATATATAAAGCTATCGTTCGCTAAAGCTTACGAATCTCTCGTAAGGCTACCGTCCCTAGCTTTAACTACCTTTTCGAGATACTAGACTTACTAGCTCTCGTTCATCGCTATATAGTCCTTATAGCTATCGCTTTTTTCTATAGAACTACTACCTTCCTACGAGACTCGTCGTCTAGTACTATAGCCTTTAGTAGCCGTATTCGCTACTACTTAGTAGCCTTATTTCCTACGCGTAGAGGTAGTACTAATAGTAGTATATTAGTATCTATATTAGGATATACTCGTAGAGCTCGTAGAGGAGGGCTCGAGTTAAACTCTATATTAGAGTTAGCTTATAAAATAAGAGAAGGCATCGAGTAGTATAGATAGAAATACTAAAGAGTTAGAAGAAGCGGATAGATAAAGGTACGAGAGAGAAGGGCCGGAGAAGGTAAGAGTACTAGAAAATCGTATACGACCGCCGGAATACGCGGGCCGATAGGGGGGTTAGAGTTTAATAGCGCTATATAGTAGAACTATATTATAGTCTACTACTATATCGGGATACGCCTACCGATCTTTACCTAGTAGAAGTTACGGTTACGCGAACGCTATAATCGCTTTTACTACTATATAGAATATAGTAGCAGACGAAAATATTACTATAGTATAGATTATATCCGAGTATTATATAGATAATATCGACTATAGTATAGATATTTCGATATTCGAAGTTCTTTACGAATATAAAAAAGACTATAGAAGAGAAAGAGCTAGACCTACTAGTACTCTATAGTATTACTAGTTTAGTAGTCGTAATATAGTAGTAGAAGAGAAAAATAGACTCTCGAACCTACTTTTATATCGAGGAGACGAGTCGTCGTATAGTAGAAGAGAAAAAATAATTATCGATACTATTTCGATACTAAGAAGAGAAGTAGTCGTCGATAATATAAGCTAAGAAGTAGCTATCGACGCTAAGAAGACAAGCGGTCGTCGATAGTATAAGCTAAGAAGTAACTATTAGCGACGAGTAGACGAGTAGTCGTTAATAGTATAAGTATATAGTAGTTACTCTTTTCGGCCGGTAATAGTAAGGTTAATCTAAGTAACGTATACGATAAGTTCTAGCTCTAGAGTACGTTTATAGCTGTCCCTATTCGTATATAGTTATATATATTAGTATACGCTATATTAAGTAAGCGATATATTATATAATATCGCCGACTATAGTAGCCGACTATAGCGTAAGAAGCTAAACTCTACGTATAGAGGTAAGCTAGCGGCTAGGCGGGAACAGCCGCGTACTAAGCTTCTAGCGTACCTAAAGCTAGAATTCGTCGTACTTAGCTTCTACTATAATAACGACTACCTTAACCGCTACTATACCCGTATTACTACTATATTTTAAGCGCATATTTACTATATAACGCGCTATACTTATCTGCTACTAGCGACCGACCTTGCGACGATAGCGCGCTAAAAGTAACGTCTAATAAGTACTACGCCCTCTAATAGTTTATAGAAGCGTCCCTACCTTATAGATAATAATTTAGATAGTTTAAGTACTTCCGTACTTTAGATATAACTAGGCGCTATAAGGAAAGATATAGACACCTACTCTTCTAATCCTAATACGCTCCGCGAGCGTAGCTAGCGCGTAGATATATCGCCTAAAAGAGCTATAGTAGATAAGTAGCGTAAAGCTAGAAATAAGTCCTTTACTTAGTAGAAGAAGCTTTTAATCGGCTCTAATAATATATAGAGTTCCCTATCGAAGGAGTAGTAGTATAAGAAGATCGAGGCCTAAAGAGAGGAGTACTATACTTAGTACGACTAGATAGCGTAAGTAATAATCTATATAGTCGACTAATATAGTTAGTAGTACTAACGTATAATAGGGACGATAAGAAACGTAAGCGCGCGCGGGATAGGCCTACTATATAAGTAGCGAACCGAGATAAGGAAAGCTTCTATTTTAATATTAAGAAGGAGAAAGGCGTAGATAACCCGCACTATAACTATAACTACTACTATAATACTAATTAGTCTAAGTCGGATCTAGAGGCACCGCACGTATTGCCGGTAAGGTCGGTCGGTACTAGCTATAAAATAACTAACCTCTACCTTCGGGTCGCTATAGAGACTAAGTAGGCCGTATAGAGGAGCTACGCCGTCTATACCTTTTAGAATAAAGCTATTCGATAGTTTAAAAAGAAGGTATATACGCTTGCGATACTACGCGCGCAATATAGGAGTTAAGCTAAGTTTATCTTATAACTAATAAAGGAGAGGCCGAGTTCCTCGTAGTAAGAAATAGGCCTTATCGAGAGGCTATAATCTAGGAATAAGAGGAGATACGTATTCTAAGTATATAGAGCGGACGTAAGTAGCTCTTATTAAGAGTATATCGCCGCTAGAACTAATAGCTTCTTTAGGACGTATTCGAGTACCTCCGATTAGACTAGAAGTATACTTTACGCTCCGTAGAGCCTTATAAAGGGCTTATAAAATTAGTCCGCATATTAGTATCCGTAGCGAAAGCGAAGGTAAATTAGTGCCGACTACGCCTACTAACTATATACTAACTAGTAGTAGGAGCTAATAGTAGAAGGCCGTCTTCTAACTATAACGGAAATTTTCCTACCCTATTACTACGTAGTATATCGTAACTATCTCTCTTAGAAGTCCTCTAAGTTTAATATAGCTAATTGCTTTTCTTAGACTCTATAAGTCCTAGATTAGCTTATCTTATTAGGATACGATTAGGATAGTAATAGGTTCCGGAAGCTAGTTACTTCTAAAGTATAAACTAAGCGAAATAGGCTAGTATTCTAGTTATACGCTTATAAGTTCGATATAAAGGAGTTAGTATACGGAGAGCTTCTATAGGAAATATAGCTCGATTCTAAGTAAAAAGGAGGACTTAGCTTTTAGGATATCGTCGAGTAGCTTCTAGGTACGTCTACGGATAAGCTCGCTATCTCTAAGACCTTTATACGTAAATTCTAGTCGCTAGAGATAGGGTTTATATAGAAGCTCTATAACTCCTCTTAGGCTAGGTAGAATACGGATATATCTCGTAAGTTAAGATTAGTTATAGCCGCTAACGGTATATCGGCCTACGGTTTACGTTATAGTACTAGCCGGCCCTCTTTAACTTATATCTCTTATCTCTATCTCTTAGTCTATAGTAGCTTGCCGAATATATAATTCTCCTTTATAATTCTTATAGACGGCTTAAGTCTTACCTTCGATAGTTAAGTATATTTAATACTAGCCTTATTCTCTTACGTAGTAGTTATACCTTTAGAGACATACTACTACTTTTTCTTTAGAGCTAGTACTAGATCTAGGAGCTCTAGCTATACCTTAAACTTCTAGCTCGCTATATTCTTTTTCCTCTACTTACTCTTAGTATTATTTCTAGCCTTCTACTATATAGTATTATATCGCTTTACGTAGTCTTTAGATAGTTTCTAAATTCTCTTTATAATAGGTTTATCTACTTAGGCTAAGTCTAACTCTACTTTTTTAACTTAAGCTTTATTAACGCTACTAGCCTCTTACGCTAGTAAGATACTTGCCCTCGAAGGCGACTATAGTATTACTATAATTAAAGAGTACTTAGTACGTTTATTAGTCGTAACTATTACGAGCTTAATAAGAGTACTAGAGGTAGGTGCCCGTCTCTATAACGCTACTAGGATAGGCCGTCGGCCTATAATAGAGATACCTCGCTAGTACTTATACTAATAAAACTTAATCGCCTTTATAAATATTATTTACCTCTACTACTCCGCTAGCTTTTACTCTCTAGTTCTACGATTCCTTCTTAGTACTATATACTTTATATTATAGTATTACTAGTATATCCTACGACTCCGATACGATATAGTAGTACTATAATTCCTTCTTTCTTAAGATATATAAGTATATAGCTTCGCGAACAATAGACTAACTCCGAATCGTAGCTGTCTCTCGTCGACTCTAATCTAATTAAGAAGGCGATATAATAGTAGAAGAAGAGACGCTATATAATTACGAATACCTTAAGTAGTCGAGCTAGTATATAAGATAGGATACTACTTCTAGCTTACCTTACTAAGCCGCTAGAGGATTCTAAGGACTAGGTCGAAACTAATAGCGTATAGATATAGTAGTAGGAGTATACCTAGTTGTTCGAGGGCTTTTACTACTACTATTAGTAGCTCGAAGAGGCGAGGTATTATAATAAGTATAGTAGAATATCTTCGAACTCTATAAAATAGAACTCGAATACGCGAACGTTATAAGCTTAGAGATTTTTCGTTAAAGGTATAGACTAGGAAACGTACGCCCCGAGAGTTATTTATAGGAGATATAATAAAGTTATTAAATACCTAGGACTAGGTAATAGAATAAAAGCTCTATAAAAGCACCTCGATTTAGTAGGCTACGAAGATGCCTCTTAGGAGCGTAAAGTTACTAGAGAAGTTATTAAGGCTACTAAAGATTAATCTATAAGTTTAGTATTTATTAATACGAAAATAAGGTGCCGACTACGCTTACCGACTACGCTTACTAACTACGCTTGCCGACGACGCTTTATAAAGATATATAACGTAGATATACTAATAGTCCTTATTTATAGGAACGGCTTAAGAAAAGTTTTACTAGAATAGAGCACCTAGACCGGTTAAAGTTTCTAGAGTTATATAGGCTTATAGTTTCCTAGCTAGGCTTACTCTTAAATTTCTTTAAAAGTCTTATAGTTTAGCGTACCTACGAATATCTATTAGAGAAGACTAGATCTATCGACTTTAAGAGCGCTACTACGATTAAGTTATATATCTAGGACGTAGTCGATTACTCTAAGGACAATCTAAAACGTTAGCTATCTAGAACCTTCTAGGTAGCTATTGCCCTCGATAGTTAGTACGCTAAGGTGCTCCGAGTATTATTCCTTATAATACGAGGCTACTAGATTAATAGCGAGTAGGCCTAGTATAAGGCTATACTAGCCTTTCTATATATTTTAAGCTATTATACGGGCGAAGTCCTAGCGGACCTACTATTCGACGTACTTACCCGTTTCGAAATCTCTAATAGGCTTATAGCTCTAATAGCGGATAATACTTCTAATAATAATATACTATATATAGCTATATACGTATCCTTCCTATATATATACCTCCTAACTAATAAGTTCTAGCTTCGAGGCTATCGATATTTATTCTTACGAGCAGATACGTATAGCGAAACTATTAGTCTTAATTAAATAACTTCTTCTCTAAGGAATAGATAGAGATATAGGATAGATATTAGATACTAAAGACTACGAGTTCTCCCGTCTAGAATAGTTCTTATACTTTATATATATAATCTAGCTCTCCTTAAGGAAGTTCTTCGCTACTTTTAAGATCGAGCTAAGGAATAAAGAATAGAAACGATAGAACGAGGAGATAGATACGAACGCCTTATATTAGCTTAAAGTAGGAAGTCTAGCTATAGTTCTAATAAAGGTACTATTTATTCTCCTTACGAAGTATACGTAGTCGGTAAATATAGTCGGTAGAAGCTATACTAATAACCGCTTCCTATAAAGTTCTATAAACTTATAGTTAAGGTAAACTCTAGTACTTAACGCTTCGAGAGTTTTATAGTACTATAGTAAAAGAGGATCGCAGATCTATATCTATACTCGAAACGGTATAAATAGTAGAAGAAGTCGCTTAATAGGGTTTTACGCCTAATATAAGATATAAAGACCCGTTAGAGCTTAACTACGATTATACTAATACGTAGTTCTTAACTATAAGATATTATCGACGAGTATATTAAGAACGAGAGTTAGCCCGAACTTAAGCTAACCGTTACGGAATAGAAGAGGGTTAAATATATTATTAACCTTACTACTCCTTTCGCTAAGGCTATAATACGGATTAGTATAATAAAGAGGCTAATAATCTACCTCGTTCTTAGCTACTATAATACCTTATTCGATATCCTAGATATTATAGATAAGAAACTTAAATATAAAACGCAATTCTAGTAAAAGGAGATTTATTTCGCTCTATAAGCTATATAGATAAAGCTCGAGAAGTACTATACTACTACTTAGAAGCGATTCGGTAATATATATAGTATTGCGATTCTTCTTAATCTAGTAATAAAACGGGCGTTCTAGGACTGCGAGGCCTTCTCTAGCGAGGGGCTTAATTCCTCCTTTAAGAATTACTACTAGTTAAAATTCCGGGTCGAATACGCGCGATATAAGCCTCTCGTAGCTACGTCCTAGTCTAAGCTAAAAAAGGCCTTATACCGCTCCGCGATATTATTCGCAATAGGTCTCTATAGTAGATTAGATAGTAATAACTCCGACTTTAATTAAAGAGTATCTAGACGGCCGCGGTAGACCGTATAGCCGTTAGCTAATTCGGACGAGGTATCTCGTTATTGCTACGCTAGATTTAAGGACTCGGCTGCCTATTCTATAGAGTATCCGCTCTAGTTATAGAAGATAATCGCATTAGAATATCTAGGTTACGCGCTAATAGCTCGGGATATACTCTCTATCCTAGTAGCTAGAACTAGTTATAAGCGCGACTTTAGTATAGCGCGTTATTAGAGCTAATATAATCGGTCCTACGATCCCTCGACGTTTAGTAATATTATATACTATTATTCCTAAGAGTATAACGCGTAGTAATAGGCTCGGGATTCGCTTATAGAGGAGGTACTACTAATATTAACTACGTTCGAGCCTTCGGATAATATAGTTAGTTAGTAGTAGAAGTAGCTCGAGGCGGATTAGAAGGCGTTAGTAAGTACTAGATAGAGTAACTTCGACTCGATTAGTAATAACGAGGAGGATATAGTACTAATATATCTTCGCCGTAGTACTTAGTAAAGGAAGTATTTGCTTTTACGTTATATCTATAGAGTAGAATAGACTTCGTAGTCGATATTATAATAGTATTTAGTTCTAACATCTCGTAGTCGGCAAGTATAGTCGGCATCCTTATTTTTCTCCGTAACTATAGTCGCTAGTTTAACTAGTACTTCTAATATACTATAACGCTTAGTTCTATATATATATATATTTAGTATTAGAGCAATTCTATTATCCCCGCGGCGACCTAGTTTTGCTCTATAGCATTAGACCTATCTTTTTAAACTTAGGTCCCTATAAAGACCTATATAGGAACTAGTAGTTTTTAGACCCGACCTATCGATTTCGTATTAAGTCGAGGACTCTATCGATTTAGGTCTTAGGTCGGTTTCTAAGGGAACTAACCTAGACCCGGAACCGACCTAAAGTTAGGGACCTATTCTAACCTCTAAGAATAGAGGTAGGTAGAAGAGTAAAGAGAGGAGGCAGCTGCTAAGGCAAGAGAAAAAAGCTATTTAACTACTATAAAGAGCTATAAAAGGAAGAGGTAAAGGCAAACTCTTCCTACCTAGATTATATATAACCTAGAGGTATTAAGAGGCCCTCTAGGGATCCGTAAAATAGATATAATAGCCTTCTATACTAACTCGATATACTATACTAGCTATATCTACTACTTTTCTAATTTTAGATACTAAAATTCTATATATAGGGCTTAGCACTTAGTAGCTTAGCGCTCGGCGCTAAGATATACTAAGTAAAATTCTAGTTTCCCTAGGCATCGGCCTATAATATATATTTTAGCGCGAATAAGGCACCTCTACGACTAAAGAGTTTTTATAGCCTAGAAGGCTTTTTCTCTTACGACTAGATAGGCTTCTACCTACCCGTACTATATAGTCTTCGACTCCTATAGTACGTTAATAGAACAAATAAATAAATAAATAATAAATAAGTAGAAAAGAGCCGTGCCTATATTTTAATCTCCTTAGAATAAGTAGAAAATAAGAAAATAGAACGCCGAAAGACTTTTCTTTAAAGACTTCTAGGATTAGAAAGTATTAGACCTAATAAAAACTAACCCGGAGAAACCGCTTTCTTTACTAGATATCGCTATTCTCGTTACTAGAGTTATGCTCTAACTTAGTACCTAAACCTCCTTCGATTATATTACTATATCTATCGATAGCTTTACTACTAGGATTCGGTATACTACTCTCTACGAAGGCCTCTAAACAAATATCTAAAACAGCCTTAAACGCCTCTTCTATTATAATTACTATTCTTTAAAGAATACGTAAGATACTATTAGAACTCGAGTTATAGAGCACGCGGATAATAATCGGGATTATTATTATAAAGGTTAGTATATAGTAATATATTAAGCGCCCCTAACTATACTCGTTAGAGATATTAAGAGACTAATTCTTACCGATTCCTCTATATACGTTTAGCGTACTTTTATCTTACGCTAAGTATACGCAGCGTAAGCCGGATACTTCGGCGTCTAACTTAGACGCCCTCTAAGCTATCGGCTATAGGCCTATCGGCCCTTTAGCCTCTCGCTCTTATAATTACCTTCTCTCTTCTATAGAGCTATCTTAGCTCGTAGGAGAGTCTACGTTAATATAGCAGCCGGCCGCTTGCGTTCTTATTACGTTACGGTTACGTTATAGCGTCGCCTTATAGTCGTACGCGATTTTTAGTAGTACTATAGCAACGTACTAGACTTTAAGAGACTTTTATATTATAGACCCTATATAAGCTACGCGTTAATTATAGGATAGGTACGGGCTATAAGTTCGCGCCTAATTACGTTAATACTTATTCTAGTATACTAATTTTAGATAAGCGCTCCGCTCCTACCTTATACTATCTACGCCTCTCTCTAGTATTCTCCTAGTATCTATCTTATAAGTATTATAGCTCCTAAGAAGAACTCTACTCCTATAGTCTTAGCCGACTCCTATACTATTACTAACCTTCCTACTACTAAGAATAATAACTTTTATCGTTATCTCTTATATTTAGTAATAGGTAAGTCCGGCGTTCCGCGTACGTATTAGCTACGAGTTCCTTACTAATATAGTACGTATAGCTGGCGTTCGGTCGTATAATAAGGTTATAAAATTAGATAAGAAGAAGAACTACTAGCGCTATAATAACGATAACTACTTCTACGACCGCTATACCGACCTCGATATTATTACGTAGTCGAAGCGCTTACGCTTCTACCTCGCAAAGCTAGCTAAGGGCAGGCTAGCCGTACGCGCCGAGTAGCTCCGCCGCTACTCTACTAATCTATAGGCCCTAATCGCCGATAGCCTTAAGGTCCTATAGTCTAATAAGAGCAAGTCGGCTAGAGTCTTTAAGACCTTAAAGAAAGGCGGAGCTAGCGCTATGCCGGCCGGTAGTAGCTCTTCCGCTACCGAGCTACTTATAGCTAATAAGTAGATTACTCTATCCTCTAAGCTCTTTAAGCTTAAGTATAAGGTATATCTTACGAGTTATATACTCCTCGTATACGTTACTAATATTCTTCGTAGCGTCTACGCCTACTAGGCGTCTTCTAGAAGGCTCTCGATACGGCGGTCTATACTACCTATACCGACTATCTTAGTAGCTAGGTAGAGGAGGTCTCTAACGATAAGGCCTTTATAGTAAAAAAGAAGAAGAAGGAGGAGGGCGCGGCTAGTAAGAGTAGAAAGGAGGATAGTACTAAGGTTAACGAAGGTATAGAGGAGTAAGCTAGCGTATTACGCGCTCTTCTTATACTCTCTCCTCGCGCTCCTTCTACGCTACTTATATAGTCTACTACCTTATTTCGTACTTCTATTCTATGCTAGCGCTACGGCCTATTTACGCTATACCTACGAGCGCTATAAATAAATAATTTCTCTCTACTCTATATCCTTTATTCCTTTTAGTAATTTTCGTAACGTAACGTTTCGTCGCGGCCTTAGCGCTTAGCGCGTACTCGTCGTAAATTATAGTAGTCGCGACGGTTAATTAGCGGCATAGTAGCCGTAATAGTTAACTTTGCAGCTTATATAAGCTCCTCTTGCTCTACTCTTACGCCTTAAATTCCTCGAGCGCTTTATATTTCCTAATATATTCGATTAGTTCCTATATATCGTATTCTTCTAGCTAGCCCTTCTACTAGACTAGCTACTTCCTCTTACTCTTCTTAACTCGAGTTTCTAGTACTTTCTCGACTATCTACTCGCTCTTATTATCTACGAGGGGCAAGCTAGTCTCCTAAGATTCGCTACTATACTAGAGTTTTAGAAGGAATATATAGAAGATATTATAGATACGTAATCCCGTTAGGAGAGCTAGGTAGTACGCCTACTTCTCGACTACGTCGATTACTTTAAATAGTCTAGCGAACTTATTCGCTAGCTTCTTTAATAGTACCTTTAGTTTTAGGTTCTTCGTAGATAGAAGGACTATATTACCGACCTTATATTCCTTTAGCTAATACTTCTAGTTATAATACTTAGCCTACGACTCGCTTACTTACTACTAGCGCTTTATTAACTCCTTATAGTTCTGCTTTAATCTTTCTATAGCGTCCTTTACTACTAGTACTTCTTTTTACGAAATCGCGCCTCGAGATTCGGTTACGTTCCTCTTACGAGTCTTTATTATTAAGTCCGGGTCGAACTCGTAGATAACGTAGAATAGTAATATCTTTAGTATCGTATTTAGGCTATTATTATACGCGAATTCTATAGAGGCTAGTATAGACGCCTAGTCGTCTTAGTTCTTCCTATAATAGATACGTAGATATTACTTAAGCGTCTAGTTTACGCGTTTAGTCTAGCCGTCCGTCTATAAGTAAAATACTATACTTAGCCTATATTTTACGTATATCTCGAAATAGAAATCTAACTAGAACTAGCTAGTAAATATAGACCCTCTATCTAATATAATACTACTAGGTATACCTCGAAGTTATATAACTTCGTTAAGTAGGATATCTATAAGCTCTACGCTTATATAGCGCTTTATTATCCGAACGAAAGTTACTATCTTAGAATAGCGGTCGATAATTATAAGGATCGCGTTAAATATACGACTATTACGCTTACTCGGTAGAAGGTCTATAATAAAGTCTATAGATAGATCTTTCTATAGCTATTCTAGTAGAGGAAGCGTAACTATCTCGCTATAGGGGTAGTAGCGCCTCGCTTTCGCCTTCTAATAGCTACTATACGATTCGACGTATTACCTAACGTCCTCGTTAACCTCTAGCTACTAGTACTTTCTTTTAACGAGTTCCGTAGTCTTATTCTTACCGAAATAGCTAGCTAGGAAGTCGTCGTAGTATATACGAATTACTTACGTTCGTAATATAGGATCGTAAAGAAGGTATAATACCTCTTCGCGATATATATACCTATCTTAGATAGTATACTTATCGCTTTCGCCTCTATTACTCTTCGCCTATATATATAGCTCCTTCGCTATCGGGTCTAGCTAGACTAGCGTAGCTACGTACCCGATTACTAGGTCTAAGGTATTAGCGTACGGCCGTTCCTCTATAATAATAGCGCTAGCGACCCGTATTAGTAGCGCGAATCTATATAGACCCGGCTCGTAGCGTTTAGAGCTAGTAGGCTACGTCCTATTAGCCGCTTTCGTTACCGCCCTCTAGTTTATTATATGCTAGCGGTTATAGGCGGCCTTAATACGGTTTATAACCGGTCTACCTACTCGGAGGTCGCTCTAAACCTAAAGTTTCTACTATAGTAATAGTAATAGGTTATTTATTGCTTGCGTATCTTTTACGTAATCGCTACGCCTTAATAGCGCGTCGGCTGCGTTTAGCTTACTTACTCTATAACTAATTATAAAGTTATACGAGGCTAAGAACGTAGCCTACCTAGCCTATCGGCCCGTTAACTACTTTATATCTATAAAGGCCTTTAGGTTAGCGTAGTCGACTAGTACTTCTACCTTATACATAGCGCCTTCGAGGTAAAGCCTCTATACCTTAAAGGATTCTACTACTACGAGGAGTTCTTTATTATAGACCTTATAGTTATATTCGGCGTTAATTATCTTTCGCGAGAAGAACGCGATTAGGTACTATTCTAACTCGAATAGCTAGCTTAGAATACTAGCGATAGCGAAGTTAAATATATCGGTCTCGACTTATAAGTATAATATAGGATCGAAGTATCTAAGGAGTAGCGCGGTCTAGAAGCGTTCTTTTAACTTTAAGAAAGCCTACTTCTCGGCTTTGCCCTAACTAATAGGCCCTAGCTTCCTACTATTCTTTACGCTCTTCGAGAGTATAGTTAGTAGTACTACGACCCTTAAGTATCCGAAAATAAAGTAGTAGTAGAAGTTCGCGAACCTAAGGAATAATTAAACCTCTATTAGAGTAGTCGGCCTCGGCTACGAGGCGATTATAGCTACCCTACTAGAGTCTATCGCTACGCCTCTAGTCGTAACTACGAACCTAAGGAAGTTAACTTATTTCTAGAAGAACTTATACTTAGCGCGTTATATATAGAGTCCGAATTTATAGAGCCTCTTAAGTATAGTATATACGTCTCGTACGTAGTCCTCGCGAGTCTTACTATAGATTAGGATATTATCTAGGTATACTACGTAACTTATATCTACTAGCCCTACTAGCGCGCGGTTAATATACGCCTAGAACGTTACTAGGGCGTTCGTTAAACTAAAGAGCATTACCTAGTATTAGTAGTAACCGTATCGCGTATAGAACGTAGTCTTCTAGCGGTCGCTTAGTTTAATACGAATACGATAATACGCGTTCGTAAGGTCTAGCGATATAAACTATATAGCTCCTATAAGTCTATCTAGCGTTTTACTAATAAGAGGAAGCGAGTACCGATTCTTAATCGTAATCTCGTTTAGCCTATAGTAGTCTATATATAACCGTAGCTTACTATTCTTCTTTAGTACGAATAGGATAGGCGTACCCGCCTCGCTATTAGAACGCTCGATCTAATTATACTTAAGCTTAGTCTTTAGATATTCCTTAAGCTCTTCGAGCTCTCTACTTAACTAGTAGTATAGAGGCTTAAAGAGTAGTATAGTACCTAGCTTTAGGTCGATCGTATACTTAGTACCTTCGATAGGCCTACTTTATATTTCCTTTATCGAGTTAAGGACGTTATCGAACTAATAGAACTTCTTTAGTATTAGAGTAGGCTCCTTACCTATTCTACTTAGGCTAACTATAAATATAGTAGGTGTCTTCTAGAGGTCTTTAAGGAACTTATAGGCCTCTTAGACTTTAAATCGGCCGAAACGATCGTTACTATAACGCTATTTATCTATACTACTATCGATACTTACTCGTTATATACGTCGCTATAGATAGCTAAGGATAATATCGGGATCTAGTATATTATATACGTAGAAGATCCTTCCTATTATACGCTCGATCCCTAAGGAGTCTACGAGCTTTATACGTATATAGTACGCACTATAATAATAACCTAGTTTACTTATAAAGGTAGTAGCCGGCGGCAAGGCCGCGTTCGGCCGCAAGGGCAACTTATACTAGAGCACGAAGGCTTATAATACTATATTAATATTCGTAGTATTATTAAGAAGGAACTCGGCTAGCCTATAGCTCTTCTAAGACTTAACTTCTCCTCGTACTCGTACTACTAGTACGTATTATATAGGCAGGTACCCTATACTATCTACTTTAGCGGCAGAGACTTACGTAATATCTCCGTCGCTTCTACTTTTTTCGACTTGCCTATAGCTACCTTACGGACCGCCGGCTTATTACTATTCTTATCCTTATTTAAATAATCTAGACGGATATAGCCTACCTCGTTATAACTATAATACCTAGGTTACTAATCCTTATCTTTACCTTTATACTTATCCTAAGAGTTCTCCTTCTTTAAGTTAAACTCGTAACTACCCTTTAAGGTATACGCGTTACTATTAACTCTCTTACGCTTTACCTACTAGTACGACGCGTCCTTATTACGGTTACGTAAGCTTATATTACGTAGTATTAACCTTTTTACCTATTTAAGGTATTATATAAAGGCGACGAGGTTAGCGCGCTTCGCTAGAATAATATAGTTCTTAATAATATCCTTTCGTAGTAATAGCTTTAACTTCGCGAGAAGCTAGCGAACTAGCTACGCCTCGGTATAGTCGCCGAGCTATACCTCGAGATTACTAAGGTCTATTACGAATTAGCGTATACTCTAATTTTCGCCTTAGCGTATTATCTTATACTTAACGGTTACGAGGAGCTAGCGGTTCGCTTAGTTCCTAACGATATCGTATAGGAACTTATAGAACTACGCCTAAGTATACTCTACTAAGAGTATACTAGAGTACTTATTATACTAGGCTTCCTATACTTCGCCTATAAGGAATATAATACTAGCGATTACTTTCTAGTATTCTATTATAAACTTCCTCGGCGCGGCTATAAAGTTTACTTTATATACGCGGACGTATTCCTAGGCTTCCTTAACGGTCTCGCCCTTAAATAGCTTAGGAGAGTAGAGCTTAATAGATTCGTAGGGCATATATTTATTACTATCGTAACGCGTACTATCCTTAGTATCTCTAGTAATACTCGCTATACTAAAGTACCTCGAGCTAAAGCTTCTTATCGTCGTACTTAAGTATATTAGTAGGGTAGTTATCCTAACTTCTCGTATTAAGCGTTTATTCTCTACCTAGAGGGCGTAGAGTTCGAGCTATTCGCGTAGCGTAGCGTTCTCTTATTCGAGACGCTCGCGCCTCGCCTATATATTATTAGCGTCGTTTATCTCCTCGTCTTCTTTAGCTTTAGAGTTTAGTAACTCTTCTACGTAGCCTAATAGCGGTGCCGTAGGCCTAGCGCGTTCGCTATAGTTACCTAGCTATATAGATACTCCTTACGTAAGTATAGTAGGCCTTAATAGATCGCTACTCTCGATAAGGTAGAAGAATTAGTATTATAAAGGTTAGTATATAGTAATATATTAAGCGCCTCTAACTATACTCGTTAGAGATATTAAGAGACTAATTCTTACCGATTCCTTTATATACGTTTAGCGTACTTTTATCTTACGCCGAGTATACGCGGCGTAAGCTAGATACTTCGGCGTCTAACTTAGACGCTCTCTAAGCTATCGGCTATAGGCCTATCGGCCCTTTAGCCTCTCGCTCTTATAATTATAGCCTCGGCTAGCGAAACTAAAGAGATAGTAGTTAGAATATATTAAAACGCCGAACTAGTCTAGTTCTCGAGGCTTCTAAGAATAGAATTAAGTATATTAATTATAGAACGAAGCTTCTAACGAAGGTTCTACGCGGCGTTACTTATATTATTTAGCGCTATACCTTATAGATCCGATAGAAGGTTAGAAGCCGATCTCGGAAAGGCTCTCTTTAATCTTAGTAGGCGGATCGTTCTAAAGATTCCGAGAAGTACTAGAAATCGAGGGAATAGAAGTAGTAGCGCTCTAAGGCGGTAGATTCTAGTAATTAGCGCCGTACTAGCGTATCGGCGCTCGACTAGAAAGAGAATAGCCGGATTTTGCCTTTATATTATACGTAGTCTTGCCGTCGTAAACGTAGTTCGTATAAGTACTATTCTAGAGATATAGCTAATTAGTCGAAGAAGCTAGGACTCTCGGATTATACGACTAGTCTAGAACGCGAATATAAATCTTAGCCTTACTAGACCTCTTTCCGTAGTATATATAAATATCGTCGTCTAATATATACTTTAAATCTATACCGTACGAACTAATAAGAGTAGGAAGTCGATACTCTATCGATCTTAGATTTGTTTCCTAACCTAGAGAAAAGATTAGTCTCGGTAGCTAGTCTAGATCGATAAGATAAAAATTTAGATTAAAGAAGTTATTAATACTATAGTATATCTTTCCGCTAGTACTACTAAGAAAGCCGTAGATTATTTCCTAGAAATCGCCCTAATATACGCCTCTCTAGATTAGAAGGACTATTCTCTTTAGAAAGAAGCGTAGATCTTTTTAGTTTAGAAATCTAATTAACGAAGCGCGGAACTACTTTTCCTAGAGTATATTTAGTAGATTTTCTATCTAACTCGAGCCGTATATAGAAGCGCGCGAGCCTTAGTTTAGCTTCTTTAGAGGATCGCCGCTACTACTAAAGCTAGAATCGAGGCTTAGACCGGCAAGTTTCCTACTAGACGATCCGCCTATGCGCTAGGACTAACGCGAAGTAGTAGTTATCTTAGCTAATAATTCTAATAAGCTATTAGTATACTCGAGAAAGGGTTTACGTACGAAGAAATCTTACTATAAGCTGCCGTAGATATTAAGAAAGCTTTCTAAAGTCTTCTAAAAAGAGTACTATTAGGCCTAGAGAGTTCTAAAAGCTAGAAGAAGTTATTAAAGTTATTATTTAGAAGTAGATATTTAAGAGAAAGTCGAAAGCGAAGAGCTACTTTTATAATAGACTCGCCGGTATATAATTAACGTTTTCTAATTATTATAAGCGTTTATTATAGGATAGCAAATATATAACGCGTTCTAAGGGTTTAATTCTAGAATTACTAACGTTCTAATTAGCTACCGGCTAGGTAGTAGGTTTCTATAGTCTTCTAATATACTTTAACTTTCTAGAAGTAAATAAAATTACGAAAAATTAGATAAGTAAAGAATTCTAAGGATTCTAACGACTTATAAACTAGTTCTAGGCGCGTAGTAGAAGGCGTAGTAGTATTTCCTTAGGTTACCTCGAACTCTTTAGAGAGTATACGCTATCGTTCGGAGCTAATATAGCTAGTAGAGATAGGAACTACGTCGTTACTTGCGATCTACGCTATATCTCTAGGAAGATATTTAAGTAACTTACGCTCTTCGGAGAGTATACGCTATTATTCGAAGCTAATACGGCCGATAGAGATAAGAACTACGTCGTTGCTCGCGATCCGCGCTATATTTTTAAAGAGATATTCGAGTAAGAGAGGGATATATTAACTAGTAGCCTACCGTAGTTCTAATAGGGGTTCTAAAAACCTAAGAGTACTTAGAATATAAAATAAAAAGAGAAAAAGGATATTAAAAAAAAAAAGAAAGAAGATATTAATAACGAGCCTTTAGGCGACTCGACGATATTAGATACCTTACTACTTTATCTATACTCTTTACGACTTTTCTTCTACGATTAAATACTTTTAGAAAGCGATTTGCCTCTCTACCTACCGACCGTCGTACTATTAGAGACCTCTAGTATAACGAGTCCTTCTTTTACTTATAATAATAGAATACTTGCAGCTCTTAGCCTCTATCTCGACTATCTACTATCTAAATCTTATAATTTTAAGATTAGAAAGAATTAGAAAGATAGGCGTATAAGACCTAGTATTAGAATATAATATACTAAGAAGTTTACCTTACTATTAGGTTAGGAATTAGCGTTTTCTAGACATAGGATAAGATCCTAGCATCGACGATAGTCTTTTAGGAGTCCCTAGTATCGAGAAGATAATAAAATATAAGGGCGGATATCGTATAATACCGCTACTCTTACTAGAATTAGCGTACGTATAATAAGCTACCGATTTCGGTATATATTAGTTTAGGTCTATACTAGATATTATAGATAAGAAACTTAAATATAAAATATAACTTTAGTAAAAGAAGATTTATTCTACTCTATAAGCTATATAGATAAAGCTCGAGAAGTACTATACTACTACTTAGGAGCGATTTAGTAATATATATAGCATTGCGATTCTTCTTAATCTAGTAATAAAACGGGCGTTCTAGGACTACGAGGCCTTCTCTAGCGAGAGGCTCGATTCCTTCTTTAAAGATTACTACTAGTTAAAATTCTAGGTCGACTACGCGCGATATAAGCCTCTTATAGCTACGTCCTAGTCTAGGCTAAAAAAGGCCTTATACCGCTCCGCAATATTATTCGTAATAGGTCTCTATAGCAGATTAGATAGTAATAACTCCGACTTTAATTAAAGGATTTCTAGACGGCCGCGGTAGACTATATAGCTATTAGCTAATTCGGACGAGGTATCTTATTATCGCTATACTAGATTTAAGGACTCGGCTACCTATTCTATAGAGTATTCGCTCCGGTTATAGAAGATAATCGTATTAGAATATCTAGGTTACGCGCTAATAGCTTAGGATATCCTCTTTATTCTAGTAGCTAGAACTAGTTATAAGCGCGACTTTAGTATAGCGTATTATTAGAGCCGATATAATTAGTCCTACGATCCTTCGACGTTTAGTAATATTATATACTATCGTTCCTAAGAGCGTAACGCGTAGTAATAGACTCGGGATTCGCTTATAGAGGAGGCGCTACCGATATTAACTACGTTCGAGCCTTTAAATAATATAGTTAATTAGTAGTAGGAGTAGCTTAAGGCGGATTAGGAGGCTTTAGCAAGTACTAAATAGAGTAACTTCGACTCGATTAGCAATAATAAGGAGGATATAGTACTAATATATCTTCGCTATAGTACTTAGTAAAGGAAGTATTTGCTTTTACGTTATACTCGTAGGGCAGAATAGACTTTATAGTCGTTACTCTAAATCGTATTAAATTCCGATATATCGTAGTCGGTAAGTATAGTCGGCATCTTTATTTTTCCTCGTAACTATAGTCGCTAGTTTTACTAGCGCTTCTAATATACTATAACGCTTAGTTCTATATATACGTATATTTAGTATTAGAGTAATTCTATTATCCTTATAGCGACGTAGTTTTATTCCTCGGTATTAGACCTATCTTTTTAAACTTAGGTTCCTATAAAGACCTATATAGGAACTAGTAGTATTTAGACCTAACTTATCGATTTTATATTAGGTCGGAGACCCTATTAATTTAGGTCTTAGATCGGTTCCCTTAGGAACCGACCTAGACCTAGAACCGATCTAAAGTTAAGAACCTATTCTAACCTCTAAGAATAGTTCTTGCGGAAGCGCGAATAGTAATAATAGAAATAACGAAGATAATAGCTTCGTTATTAATATTAACGAGAGTAATAGCGACGAGAGTAATAGTAACGAGAATATTATACTACCTACCCTTCTCTTTTAGCTTTCTAGGAAGGCTCTACGGAAAACTATACTAGATTTAGTAAAGGTAGCCGGTCGGCCTCGTCTTAATAAGTAGAAGCTCGCTTACTAAATAGCTCGTAAGAGATAGATTAAGAGAAATAATATAGTAATAGTAGTAGTAGTAGTAGTAGTAGTAGTAGTAGTAGTAGTAGTAGTAGTAGTAGTAGTAGTAGTAGTAGTAGTAGTAGTAGTAGTAGTAGTAGTAGTAGTAGTAGTAGTAGTAGTAGTAGTAGTAGTAGTAGCTAGAAATATAGTAGATAGAGACGTAGTAGATAAAGATATAGTAAATAATAGAATAAATAGTAGCGTAGTAGCTAGAGGAGTAGTAGGTAGAAAACGATTACTAGATAGAAAACGAGTAGTAAAAAAGAGACTAGCTAGAAAGGGAACGGCTAGAAAAGCACCGGCTAAAATAGTAGTAGTAAGTAGAGGAGGTCTAGCTCGTAGAGCTAGTATACGGAAGACTTATTACTATAAGCTAGGTAGTAAGTTATATAGTTAGTATTTATAGTCGATATTACTAACTTATACTCTAGCTATCGCGCTCTAAGAGATCCGTAAGTACTAGAAGTCTATAGATCTACTTATACTAAAGCTACTCTTTAGCTACCTCGTTCGTAAAGTTTACTATAACGTTTCTAAAGGCTTAGCTATTTCTAAAGAAGGTTACTATTAGTAGGTAAGCGCTCTTAGTACTCTATAGGAAGCCGCCGAGAGTGCTCTAGTCTATCTCTTCTCGAGTATATATATTCTTAGTTATTCTATATTCGATCGATATTAACTATATTATAGGTACTAACGTTGCCGCGATTTACGTAAAGCGAGTAACTATTTAGTAGAGGGATATAAAGTTTATTATTAGCCTACTCTCGTCTTAAAGAATTAATATATTTAGTAAGAGATAAATCTCTACGGTATATATAAGGAAAATCGTTATAACTATAGAGGGTATATATAGTAAAAATTATTATAAGTAGAGAGGTTACCGTAATTAGTATTCCTCGTTAGAGCTCTACTATAGATATAGCTAGTAGCCTTTCTAGTAGTACGCGGAGAGTATTTACTACTACGCTTAACTCCGTCCTTTATATAATAGATTCTTAAGTATCTCTATTACGAAGCGTATTTTCTAACTTGCTCTCTAACTTACGTTATCGAGTATAGAGCTCTTCGATAATATATTATATCTCTACTATAGCTATCTCTAGTATAAGAACTACGTTCTCTAGTAAGTTTACTACGGCTTCTAGCGTTACTACTAAAGGCGTATTATTAGGCAATAGCCTATCTATTTCTATAATTAATTAAACTTAATATTACGGGCGAATAACGCGTATATAGATAGTTTATAGTAGTTTTTAATAAGTTCGATTAGAAGAGAGATACTTATTCTACTATGTCCGAGAAATATTAGTTAGTACGCTAAGCTTTTATACTAGAGAAGCTAGTACTTAGTAATTAGGGCTTCGCCCTTTATAATAATTAGAATTAGCTAAAAGAAGTTAAAGCTATATACGCCTCTTACGAACCGCTAGCGTTTTCCTTTACTAGTCGCGATCTTAACTATACTATCTATAGTATATTAGTTAGATTCTTCTATAGAAGTACTATATCTACTATATAAATAGCGTATTATATACTATTATTAGAATTCGAGACTAGTCGGAAAAGTAAGTATAGAAAGAAGCTCGCCGCTTACTACGCTTATCCTATAACGAATTTCTTTAGACTTATAGCGACTAGACTAAGATAGCTAAGAAGAAGCTTAAAACTACTTAGGCTTAGGTCTAGGCTACTAAGAAGAAGGCCTTTAAAGAAGATAGCTTTTTTATTATTAAGAAGTATATAGCGTAGAGAGACGCTATAGCGTTATTTAAGTAGAAGTTATAGAATTAGTCTAAAGAAGTAATAGATATTCCGCGCAAGTTTAATTAGCGTAGAGATAAAGCGTAGTAAATAAACTAATTAGTTTATTTAGGTCCGTACGCGGCCCTAGCTTTAGGAAAATAACGGATATAAATTATAAGAATTAGAGTAGAATTTTATAAATTCTAACTAGTTTTAACTATTTATTTACTTTAATTAATATAAAGAGTATCTAGTTAAATACTAAGAAAGCGAGGATTAATAAGCGGAACCTATATAACCTAGCAGGGCAGGGACCTATAAAAACTCGTTATTAAGTAGCTCTTTTATAGATTATTATACCTTTACGACACTTTTCGTACCTATTCGATTGCTATAGTTCCGTTTCTTAAAGAGCTAGCACGCGTGTGCAAGTGGCGGTTCAGCTCGCAACCATATAACTAGGTATAGATGTTTAATGGATTAGTAACGCTGCAGGCACGGTTACACCTATCGATTCTAGAGCGATTCCGTTCCAGCCACGTGTGGATAGCACCTCGGAGTAGTGTGTTGTTCGCTCATCACTACTACTCGGGAAAGTGTTTCTTTTCTGCCTTTATTTTCTAACGGAATGCAATGCCAGCCAGCCCTTAAAAGAAAACTCCAATCCATCCATCCATTACAACGCCGCGCCAGGAAACATTCAGACAGGCAGACAGACGGAGGGGTAGTAGTTAGTTCATAACTTCGTGCTGGAAAACAGCGCACAGCACCTGATTTTCCGCGTATGCTCGTTTGATTTGCCTTGCTGTTTTTCCGGCCATTCGCGTCCACGCACACACATACTCGCACACACACAGGCAAGTTTCATCAAAAGCAAAACGCTGCAGCCAAAATGCTTGGCAACCAAAAATGTAGGTAGGTGTAGCCAGTTCATGCCTTTGGACATTCCTTTTCCTTTCGGTCCTAAACGCTGTACACTCCAAACCGTGTGGCGTCGGCAATCCACTAACTGTTCAAAACAGCCCATTCCAGTACCTCGAGCGCCATGAGCACGAGCAAAAGCGTGCTGGGGAAGATGACGACCACGTAGCTTGCCACGAGTAGACTCGACATTGCGCCCATGAAGACATTGTTCAACTGGCAGATTTGAGCCAATTGCAATGCTGACGGTGCGCCTGTAAGTAGGAAGCACACGATAATGAAGATGGGATCGTCCAAAATCGACACCGGCACGTACTTCGCGGTCAAGGCCAATACGGGAGCCATGATGATCACTGGCATGACCATTCGGCTGAGAAGAGAAGCGTAAAGTAGCTTTCGCTCTTCTTTCTTCTCTTCGGGCGTGCTTGCCAGCTGATCCTGGGGGAGGGTCGATCGGGCCAGATTTGCGCCAAGGACGATCAAGATCAATGGAACGGCCACGTTACCGCTCTGTTGAATAGCACGAGTGACAGAGTTCCGGACGAAGGTGCCGTCGTGGAAAAAGAGATCCTGCAGACCAGGGACGCTGGCTACAATGAGGGCGGCCAACATTGCCCAAAGAGGAGGGTTCATCTGCCTCCATACACCTGCCCAGAATTTGCTGTTGTAGTAGTGGAAAGTTTTCAAGACTTTCTGCGCGGGAGTTGGAAGAGCGCGGAACAGATTTGCGAAAAATGTTCCGATCGTAGACCAGAAGCGGCGTGCATAGAGCACGACAGCGTTCCGAGCACGATACAGTGGTGCTTTCCATCCACCCGACTCCTCGATGCGGGATCGCGAAGATTGTGTTCTCGAGAATTGCGGAAAATGGGTGATGGAGTTGGTGGAAGTGGAGTGGATACTATCAGCGTCTTCGCCTCTGTTGCGGCGGGGCAATTTTCGTGGCTCGGTACTGATGTCGTTGCCGTTGGCAGGCGCGGCGGGGATGATCTCCTGCCGTAGGTCTTCGCGAGAGGCTGTCAAAGACGAACTGGGCGTGGATTCGGAAGCACTGTTGAACCCAGAGTCGCTTCCGCCTATCCCTTTGACCACATTGTCCTGCTCATCACTCCAAGGGCCGTCCTCGATCAATCGATCTCTCTCTTCGTCACCGTCTCCTCGCTCGGATGGAGTGTATGCGTGAGCTGGCTTGAGCAGCACACTGTATCCCCAGGTCCATCGCAGAAGCTGCCCCAGTTGTTGGAAAATCAACAGATACAAGATACCTCTCGCTCCCACTTCATTGTCGTTGTCACCCGGTATCCGATCCCAGTGTAAGCCGCTGATAGTCTTGCTCAAACTGAGCACCAACGATATGGGCAACGAGTTTGAATTCCCAAAGACGCCCATTGCCAACACAAAGTTCTTTTGCATCTTCGTATCTTTTTTGCCGAATCCAAAAAGGCGAGCCATGATCTGTGCCGAAATGTAGGACACCAATGTCTGGACCACGAAAATGAAGGGTATGACGGCGAGGTCGGCAAGCTTATCAGCATTCAACTGGCTGGCCAGTTTTGTGAAGATGAGGCATGGTGTAAAGACCATGGTATTCAGCTCGGCCAAGAATTTCTGGCTGTTGGCATCGAACAGGCCGGTGATTGCCACCAGGTAGCCGGGTAAGGCGACAAAGACCACCTCCAGCACTGCTTCGGACACCAGGCCGGCGAGGTGCAGGAAATTGGGGTGCGACTCATGAGCGGTGGACGTGATGGCGTCCATGGTGATGTTGGCAGCGGCGTCCCATAACGGATAGCTCGCGGGCATCGATTGATCGGTGACTGTGCGGCGCTCCTTGAAGGCGACGAGAGAAGCGCTGGCGAGTTCGCGCAGTCGGAGAGGTTTAGGAGAGTCGAAGAGCATGGTGGGCGAAGGTCAATAGGGCGGATGAGGCTGGGTCGGAAGGGCGGCGCGAGCCCGAGCGGCTTTGTGGGAGTCCGCGTGGTCTTTGTCCTCGCGGGAACGAAGCAATGGCTGATGGTTGATGGAGGCTGGCGTGCACGGAAGCAGCGAAAGTGGTGGGTGCGCTTCACGCGGACGGCGGCGCAGCGGGCGACATGTCCAGCAGCGTGTCGGCGGATCGGTGGAAGGGCAGATGGCGGAGGTGGTGGAGATGGCTGGACGAGGGAGGAGAAGAGGGCGGGGCGGGCTCGGAGAATGGCCGACGGCGGAAGGCGGCGGTGTTGCGACATGGTCGTTTAACTTAGAATGGTCGCGCTTGGCTTCATCACCTCAAGCGCTTGGCTGCGCGGCCCAACCCTGCTTGAGGTCCGGACATGCAGAAACTCTACTATTCTTCTTTCACCAGTGCCCGCGTCACCTTGCAGCCTTGTACGCCTCTTCACGCAGCCGGCATCAAACATCCAGCGTTCCGGATGCCGACTTGGAGAATCTGACCATCGCATAGTGCTTAGGCCCTGTTTCCTTGCCATCGGATAATCGATAATCGCACTATAAATAGTACTATATACCGACGGCAATTGATCCCCTGTTGATTATCTAATTATCTAGCTTATGTTGTTTCCTATAAGCGACAGGGTTTATAGTTAATTATAGAGCCTGTATGCGTATTAGCGTCTTAACTAATCGGAATACCTAATAAGGTAGTTCTATACGAATAATTAAATAACTAGCCTTTAACCTAATTTTTCTAATAATAGGTCTTTTGCTATATAGCTACGACTACGGAAGTAGAGTTTATATAGCGAATTAGCTAGTAGTTTAGGTAGCCGTATCGAATTAATATAGCTATAAACTAAGACGAAGAAATATAGCTAGTTATAGGCGTAGCGGCTATAGCCTCTACGGCTCTCCTAATATACTATAACTACGACGACGAGATCTAGCGAAAGGTATACCGTCCGCCTAGAATTACGATAGTTTAATCGGATTCTAAGGCTAGCTAGAGATATACTATAGAGTACCTCTATAGCTATACGCAGACGTGCTACTAGCAGATACGGTTAAAATAACTAGTACTCCGCAAGCTCGTTAATATACTAGAATTACTAGGGCTTAAGAATACCGTTAGTATTCCGGCTTCTAAGCGAGTCTATATATTCCTTAAATACTATACGTATTAGTATATAACGCGTTCCTTAAGGTATTAATATTAGTACTTAATTAAGACGATAAGCGCTATTATCCGACGCGTTACGAGGTTACTCTATCGCCTATATAACGACTACGTTGTTCTACTACCTAATATAGTAACGACCGCTTCGGAGATAAGAAATAATAGGAAGATTAGCGTATAGTTTTATAGCTACCTCGGCGCGCTTAATAGCACGTACGTACTAGTTAATCCGAAGGGTACTAAACTAGAGCTTTAGCAGAATCGTAAGAGTTATCTATCTATAAACGTTATAGCCGCGGTAGATTTTAATATAAACTTCCTATATATACTACTTAGGTTTAAAGGCATTACTAATAATTAGAGAGTACTTAAGGTAGCGAGAAACAAAGGGTTTATTATACCTCTAAACCGGTTCTACTTCGTAGATAGAGGGTATTCTAAGGATTGCGCTAGCGTTCTTATACCTTATTAGAAGATAAGGTACTACCTTAAGGAGTTCGCTACGAGTAAATATTATTTAAGAAATAAGGGGGAGTTATTTAATCTATAATACGCGTAATAGCAGAATGTCGTTAAACGAGCCTTTAGCGTTATTAAGATAAGATAGCTAATTCTACGTAACGGCGCGGCTCGCGGCTATAGTATTTAGGATTAAAGTCGCTTTATTATCGCTCTTCTAACTCTTTATAACTTTATAAAAGCGAACGGCTAGTCTATCGACGAAGACGTACGATTCTTTAACTAGAAACTAGCTAATATTAACGCGTAATTCGATTAAGGCACGAGTAATTATCCGGAGCTAAGTAATAATATAAAGATAAAGGGGTTCTATAAATACGTCGCGAAGAGGATATAGAAGGATTATATTAGAATCCTAACGGCTTATAGAATAGCGCTAACTAATAGCGAGGTAAAAGATAGCGATAAATTCGATAAGGAGTAGTTCGGCGAGTAGGTCGAGGTTTAGGGCCCTAATAGTAGTTTTAGTATATAAATTAACGCTCGTTATCCTAATTCTACGATCCTCCTATATCCTATCTATAGAGGTACTATTTTGCCTATTATTATAATATAGTAGTCTCTCGTTATCCTAGTATAAATTTAGCGTTCTAAGCTAGCATGCTCGCTTTACTACTATCGTCTTACGTAATCTGCGCTAAATAGACTATATCTCTACTAAATACGCTACTACTAGCTATATATATATAAAGTTATTAAAGATTCTAGTCTCGCGCTTTAAAATATACTAAGAATCGTTAGAATTAATAATAGCGTTAGGTTATAATATTACGAGAGAGTTTCTCGAATTTAACGTTTAGAATAGCGATAGCCGTAGAGTACTAGCTATACTAAGGGACGTGTCGTTAGTCTCGGATTCGGTATTTTAGCTAAGGCTTTTCGTTATAGCTAATTAGAAGCCGCCTATTACTAAGTATAGTTTTCTTAGCGAGATAGTATAGAGATTAGACGTCTAGAATAGGTAATAGTAGTAGGTATTAAGGGGTTAAAATAGGCGTAAAATAAGGGCTTAGCGCCCGGCGTATAATAAGAGATAGGATTTCGATTCTCTAGCTAGACTCTATTTAAAGAAACCGCTAAATAAGCGACTAAAGTTAATTTCCTCTATTTACTTCTATCTCTTCTATTATTCCGTCTTACTACTAGCTTATACTACCTCTCTACGACTACTATAACGTCGTCGTTATTCCGTTCTATCTACCGAGCAATATACGAGTCGTTTCGAGAGGCGCTAGTAGCCTTAGTATCGATAGTAGTAGCGAAGGCAGAGGTACTATTAATAGTAGTCGCTTAGTTATAGGCGCTACGGAAGACGCTCGCGACGGTATCTAATTATTAACTAAAGCGGTTCGGCCGCGGTAGCTATTAAGAGGTAGATTAATCTTAGATAATAACTTCTAGTAATAGGCCTCGAACTCCTTCTCGTTTATACTAGCGACTACGTTCTAAACTCGCGCTATCTCGTCTAATAATATTAACTTATTATCTATTCTAAACCTCTTTAATAGCCGTATAATACGCGCTACCTATTCTATCTCTAGCGAACGAACCGGCCGATTACGCGCTATAGCGCTAGATTCTATAATCTTTAGGAAAGGCTTAAAGTACTTCTAAAGGCTAGAAATTAGGTCTTATTTATACTAGCGGCTAACTATTGCCTTCCGAATACTTAGAGGTTAGAATAGGTTAGGACGGGTCCGGGTCGGGTCTAGGACCTAAATATATAGAACTATAATAGTTAGGTCGGGTCCTAGCCGGTTCCTACCTAGTTCTAGACCTATCTAACAAATATAGGTATTAGATAGGTCCGACTCGGGTCTAATAATAGGTCTAAAGATAGGTCCTAATAGAAATATAAGATTCGATAGAATACGATATAGAAAATCGAGGGTTATAAATAGATAGAAACTAAAGGAAGTAGAAAGTATAAAAACCGACGAGTTTTAAAGGCATATTTAATTTAATATAGCAAATTATACGTTTTAGGGCAACTATAGGCATACCGACTACGAATACTAACTATAGTAACCTCTCTACTTATATCGATTTTTACTATATATACCCTTTATAGTTATAACGATTTTCCTTATATATAGTATAGAGATTTATCTCTTACTAAATATATTAATTCCCTAAGACAAGAGTAGGCTAATAATAAACTTTATATCCCTCTACTAAATAGTTACTTACTTTACGTAAATCGTAGTAACGTTAGTACCTATAATATAGTTAATATCGATCGAATATAGAACGACTAGAAGCATATATACTCGAGAAGAGGTAGACTAAAGCACTCTTAGCGGCTTCCTATAGAGCACTAAGGGCGCTCGCCTACTAACGATAACCTTCTTAAGAAATAGCTAAGCCTCTAGAAACGTCGTAGTAAACTTCGTAGACGAGGTAGCTAAAGGGTAGCTTTAGTATAAGTAGATCTATAAACTTCTAGTACTTGCGGATCTCTCGGAGCGCGATAGCTAGAGTATAAGTTAGTAATACTAACTATAAATACCGACTATATAACTTACTACCTAGCTTATAGTAATAAGTCTTCTATATACTAGCTCTACGAGCTAAACCTCCTCTATCTACTACTACTATTTTAGCCGGTGCTTTTCTAGCCGTTCTCTTTCTAGCTAGTCCCTTTTTCGCTACTCGTTTTCTACCTAGTAATCGTTTTCTACCTACTACTCCTCTAGCTACTACTACTACTACTACTATTACTATATTATCTCTCTCGATCTATCTCTTATAAGCTATTTAGTAAGCGAGCTTCTACTTATTAAGACGAGGCCGACCGCCTAGTATAGTTTTCTATAGAGCCTTCCTAGAAAGCTAAGAGAGGGGGGTAGGCGGTATAATACTCTCGTCGCTATTACTCTCGTCGCTATTACTATCGTCGATATTAATAACGGAGCCGTTATCTTTATTATTTCTATTTTCGCCGTTCGCGTTTCTATAAGAACTATTCTAGTCGTTTCTACTAGTAGCCCCTTAGTCGTTACTATTATAAGTAGAGAAGTTAGAAATTAAGGAAGGAGAGATAGAAGCGCTACGTTAGTTAGAAGAGAGCGCCTAGTTACTAAGAAGTCTAAGGTCGATATTACTATTATTCGTAGAAGGGTTTTTAGGTAGGAGGGAGTTTCTAGATAAAGGAGGAGTAGACGCTATATCTCGGCTAGAGAAGTATTACTCGGCGAACTAGCTAGGCTTATTAGTAGGAAGTTAAGCTATTATAAATACGTAGAGGGCCGAGAGAAAAGTAGTCGATTAAGCTACGATTAACGTATATAGTAGTATTCTTCGTACGCGTAATACGAAAATTCGTTAAGAGGTATAAAAAAGAAAGGCGATAATAATAGGCTAATAAAGCGCGACCGCTAATAAGTTCTAAGGAGGTAGAGGTAGTAGTATTACTAATAGTTTAGTAAGGGTATATAAGTTAGCTAAGGTAGACGTTAGGCTCGCTAGCGCGCTAGCTATAGCTTTACTCGCGCTATATATATTAATTCTAAGCTTCTAAGTATAGTAACGTATACTAGGCTCTTTATAGTTAGCAATTATAGTCGGCAACCTAGTATTATATACCTATATTATTATTCTCTCCTCCGTCCTAGCTAGTAAACTAGTAGCGTAGATAACTATATAGGTATATATCCTTTACTTATAAGGTAACGCGCTTCGCGTAGATCGCTAGAAGGTTAGAAATCTCGAACTCTATAACGAGAAATGCCTCTGCTACTTCTTATAAGCATTTAAGTACTACTACCTAAATTCTAATAATATCGCTACTATCTCTATCTATTATAATCTCGTAGATAATACGCTAAAAAAGGACCCTCTAGATATATAAAGCTATTGTTCGCTAAAGCTTACGAATCTCTTATAAGGCTGCCGTCCCTAGTATTAACTACCTTTTCGAGATACTAGACTTACTAGCTCTCATTTATCGCTATATCGTCCTTATAGCTATTACTTTTTTCTATAGAACTACTACCTTTCTACGAAACTCGTCGTCTAGTACTATAGCCTTTAGTAGCTATATTCGCTACTACTTAGTAGCCTTGTTTCCTACGTATAGAGGTAGTACTAATAGCGGTATATTAGTATCTATATTAGGATATACTCGTAGAGAAGAGCTCGAGTTAAACTCTATATTAGAGTCCGCTTAAGAAATAAGAGAAGGTATCGAGTAGTATAGATAAAGATATTAAAGAGTTAGAAGAAGTAGATAGGTAGAGGTACGAGAGAGAAGGGCTAGAGCAGATAGGAGTACTAGAAAATCGTATACGACCGCTAGAATACGTAGGCCTATAGGGAGGGAGTTAGAGTTCGATAGCGCTATATAGTAGAACTATATCGCATTCTACTACTATATTAGGACACCTCTACTAATCTTTACCTAGTAGAAGTTATAGTTGCGCGAACGCTATAATTACTTTCGCTACTCTATAGAATATAGTAATAGACGCAAATATTTACTATAGTATAGATTATATTCGGGCATTATATAGATAATATCGACTATAGTATATATATTTCGTTATTCGAAGTTCTCTACGAATATATAAAATACTATAAAAGGGAAAGAGCTAGACTTACTAGTACTCTATAGTATTACTAGTTAAGTAGTCGTAATATAGTAGTAGAATAGAAAAATAGACTCTCTAGCCTATCTTTATATCGAGGAACCGAGTTATTATAATAGTAGAAGAGAAGAAATAATTATCGATACTACTTCGATACTAAGAAGAAGAGTAGTTATCGATAGTATAAGCTAAGAAGCAACTATTAGCGCCGAAGAGACTAGTAGTTATCGATAGTATAAACTAAAAAGCAATCGTCCGCGCTAAGAAGACGAGTAGTCGTCGATAATATAAGCTAAGAAGTAGCTATCTACGCTAAGGAGATAAGTAGTCGTCGATAGTATAAGCTAAAAAGTAACTATTAGCGACGAGTAGACGAGCGGTCGTCGAGGGTATAAGTATATAGTAGTTACTCTTTTTAGCCGGCGATAGTAAGGTTAATCTAAGTAACGTATACGACGGATTCTAGCTCTAGAGTACGTCTATAGCTATCGCTATCTATATATAGTCGTATATATTAGTATACGCTATATTAAGTAAGCAATATATTATATAATATCGCCGACTATAGTAGCCGACTATAGTATAGGAAGCTAAACTCTACGTATAGAGGTAAGCTAGTAGCTAGGTAGGAATAGCCGCGTACTAAGCTTCTAGCGTACCTAAAGCTAAAATTCGTCGTACTTAGCTTCTACTATAATAACTACTACCTTAACTACTACTATACCCGTATTACTACTAAATTTTAAGCATATATTTACTATATACCTCGCGATACTTATCTCTTCTTAGCGACCGAACTTATAATAATAGCGTAATAAAAATAATATCCGATAAGTACTACGCCCTCTAATAGTCTATAGAAGCGTCCCTACCTTATAGATAAGGATTTAAATAGTATAAGTACTTCTATACTTTAGATACGACTAGGCGCTATAAGGAAAGATATAGATACCTACTCTTCTAATCCTAATATCCTTCGCGAGCGTAGCTAGCGCGTAGATATATTACCTAAGAGAGCTATAGTAGATAAGTAGCGTAAAGCTAGAAATAAGTCCTTTACTCGGTAGAAGAAGCTTTTAATTAGCTCTAATAATATATAAAGCTCCCTATCGAAGAAGTAGTAGTAGAAGAAGATTAAGGCCTAAAGAGAGGAGTACTACGCTTAGTACGACTAGATAGCGTAAGTAATAATCTATATAGTCGGCTAATATAGTTAGTAGTACTAACGTATAATAAGGACGATAAGAAACGCAAGCGCGCGCGAGATAGGCCTACTATATAGATAGCGAACTAGAATAAGGAAAGCTTCTATTTTAATATTAAGAAGGAGAAGGGCGCGGACGACCTATACTATAACTATAACTACTAGTATAATACTAATTAGTCTAAGTCGAGTCCGGAGGCACCCTACGTATTACTAGTAAGGTCGGCTAGTACTAGCTATAAAATAACTAACCTCTGCCTTCGAGTCGCTACTAAGAGCGAGTAGGCCGTATAAAGGAGCTACGCTGTCTATACCTTTTAGAATAAGGCTATTCGATAGTTTAAGAAGAAGATATATACGCTTGCGATACTACGCGCGTAATATAGAAGTTAAGCCGAGTTTATTATATAACTAATTAAGGAGAGGCTAAGTTCCTTATAGTAAGAAATAGACCTTATCGAGAGGCTATAATCTAGGAATAAGAGGAGATACGTGTTCTAAGTATCTAGAGCGGACGTAAGTAGCTCTTATTAAGAGTATATCGCTACTAGAACTAATAGCTTCTTTAGGATGCATTCGAGTACCTCTAATTAGACTAGAAGTATACTCTACGCTCCGTAGAGCCTTATAGAGGGCTTATAAAATTAGTCTATATATTAGTATCTATAGCGAAAGCGAAGGTAAATTAGTACTAACTACGCCTACCGACTATATACTAACTAGTAGTAGGAGCTAATAGTAGAAGGCCGTCTTCTAACTATAACGGAAATTTTCCTACCCTATTACTACGTAGTATATCGTAACTATCTCTCCTAGAAGTCCTCTAAGTTTAATATAGCTAATCGCTTTACTTAGACTCTAAAAGTCCTAGATTAGCTTATCTTATTAGGATACGATTAGGATAGTAATAGGTTCCGGAAGCTAGTTACGTCTAAAGTATAGGCTAAGCGAAATAGGCTAGCGTTCTAGTTATACGCTTATAAGTTTAATATAAAGGAGTCGGTATATAGAGAGCTTCTATAAGAAATATAGCTCGATTCTAAGTAGGAAGAAGGACTTAGCTTTTAGGATATCGTCGAGTAGCTTCTAAGTATATCTATAGATAAGCTCGCTATCTCTAAGACCTTTATACGCAAATTCTAGTCGCTAGAGATAGGGTTTATATAGAAGCTCTATAACTCCTCTTAAGCTAGATAGAATACGGATATATCTCGTAAGTTAAGATTAGTTGCAGCCGCTAACGGTATATAATATATTAGTCTACGGTTTGCGTCGTAGTACTAGCCGGCCCTCTTTAACTTATATCTCTTGTCTCTGCCTCTCGCTCTATAGTAGCTTGCCGAATATAAAATTCTTCTTTATAATTCTTATAGATAGCTTAAGTCTTACCTTCGATAGCTAAGTATATTTAATACTAGCCTTATTCTCTTATATAGCGGTTACGCCTTCGGAAATATATTACTACTTTATCTTTAGAGCTAGTACTAGATCTAGGAGCTCTAGCTATACTTTAAACTTCTAGCTCGCTATATTCTTTTTTTTTTCTTACTCTTAGTATTATTTCTAGCCTTCTACTATATAGTATTATATCGCTTTACGTAGTCTTTAGGCAGTTTCTAAATTCTCTCTATAATAGGTTTATCTACTTAGGCTAAGTCTAACTCTACTTTTTCGACTTAAGCTTTATTAACGCTACTAGCCTCTTACGCTAGTAAGATACTTGCCCTCGAAGGCGACTATAGCGTTACTATAATTAAAGAGTACTTAGTACGTTTATTAGTCGCGACTATTACGAGTAGCGAGCTTAATAAGAGTACTAGAGGTACCCGTCTCTATAACGCTACTAGAATAGGCCGTCGGCCTATAATAGAGACACCTCGCTAGTACTTATACTAATAAAACTTAATCGCCTCTATAAATATTATTTACTTCTATTACTCTGCTAGCTTTTACTCTCTAGTTCTACGATTCCTTCTTAGTACTATATACTTTATATTATAGTATTACTAGTATATCCTACGACTCCGATACGATATAGTAGTACTATACTTCCTTCTTCCTCGAGATATATAAGTATATAGCTTCGCGAACGATAGACTAACTCCGAATCGCAGCTGTCTCTCGTCGACTCTAGTTCGATTAAGAAGATAGTATAATAGTAGAGGAAGGGACGCTATCCGATTATAAATACCTCGAGTAGTCGAGCTAGTATATAAGATAAGATACTATCTCTAGCTAACCTTACTAAGCTACTAGAGGATTCTAAGGACTAGGTCGAAACTAATAGCGTATAGATATAGTAGTAGGAGTATACCTAGTCGTTCGAGAGCTTTTACTACTACTATTAGTAGCTCGAAGAGGCGAGGTATTACGATAAGTATAGTAGAATATCTTCGAACTTTATAAAATAGAACTCGAATACGCGAATATTATAAGCCTAGAGATTTTTCGTTAAAGGTATAGACTAGGAAACGTACGCCCTAAGAGTTATATATAGAGGATATAATAGAGTTATTAAATATCTAGGACTAGGTAACGGAATAAAAGCTCTCTAAAAGCACCTCGATTTAGTAGGCTACGAAGGAGCCTCCTAGGAGCATAAAGTTACTAGAGAAGTTATTAAGGCTACTAAAGATTAATCTATAAGTTTAGTATTTATTAATATAGGAATAAGGTGCTAACTACGCTTACCGACTATACTTACTAACTACGCTCGCCGACTATACTTTATAGAGATATATAATATAGATATACTAATAGCTCTTATTTATAGGAACAGCTTAAGAAAAGTTTTACTAGAATAGAGCACCTAGAACGATTAAAGTTTCTAGAGTTATATAGGCTTATAGTTTCCTAGCTAGGCTTACTCTTAAACTTCTTCGAAAGTCTTATAGTTTAGCGTACCTACGAATATCTATTAGAGGAGACTAGATCTATCGACTTTAAGAGCGCCGCTACGATTAAGTTATATATCTAGGACGCGGTCGATTACTCCGAGGACAATCTAAAACGTTAGCTATCTAGAACCTTCTAGATAGCTATCGCCCTCGATAGTTAGTATACTAGAGTGCTCTAAGTATTATTCCTTACGATACGAGGCTACTAGATCGATAGCGAGTAGGCCTAGTATAAGGCTATACTAGCCTTTCTATATATTTCGGGCCGTTATACGAGCGAAGTCTTAGTAGACCTACTATTCGACGTACTTATCCGTTTCGAGATCTCTAATAGGCTTATAGCGCTAATAGCGGATAATGCTTCTAATAATAATATACTATATATAGCTATATACGTATTCTTACTATATATATACCTTCTAACTAACGAGTTCTAGTATCGAGGCTATCGATATTTACTTCTATAAGCGTATACGTATAGCGAAGCTATTAGTCTCGATTAAATAACTTCCTCTTTAAGAAATAGATAGAGATATAGGAGAGATATTAGATACTAAAGACTACGAGTTCTCTCGTCTAGAATAGTTCCCGTACTTTATATATATAATCTAGCTCTCCTTAGAGAAGTTCTTTGCTACTCTTAAGATTAAGCTAAGAAACGAGAGATAGGAACAATAGAACGAAAAGATAGATACGAACGCGTTATATCGGCTTAAAGTAGGAAGTCTAGCTATAGTTCTAATAAAAGTACTATTTATTCTTCCTACGAAGTATATATAGTTAGTAAATATAGTCGGTAGAAGCTATACTAATAACCGCTCCCTATAAAGTTCTAGAAACTTATAGTTAAGGTAAACTCTAGTACTTAACGCTTCGAGAGTTTTATAGTACTATAGCGAAAGAGGATCGTAGATCTATATCTATACCCGAAATAGTATAAATAGTAGAAGAAGACGCTTTAAAGGGTTTTACGCCTAATATAAGATATAAAGACCTATTAGAGCTTAACTACGATTATACTAATATATAGTTCTTAACTACGAGATATTATTAATAAGTATATTAAGAATAAGAGTTAGCTCGAACTAAAGCTAACTACTATAGAATAGAAGAGGGTTAAATATATTATTAACCTTACTACTCCTTTCGTAGAGGCTATAATATAGATCGGTACGATAAAAGAGCTAATAATCTACCTCGTTCTTAGCTACTATAATACCTTATTCGATATCCTAGATATTATAGATAAGAAACTTAAATATAAAATATAACTCTAGTAAAAGAAGATTTATTCTACCCTATAGGCTATATAGATAAAGCTCGAGAAGTACTATACTACTACCTAAGAGCGATTTAGTAATATATATAGCATTACGATTCTTCTTAATCTAGTAATAAAACGAGCGTTCTAGGACCGTAAGGCCTTCTCTAGCGAGGGGCTCGATTCCTCCTTCGAGGATTACTACTAGTTAAAATTCTAAGTCGAATATACGCGATATAAGCCTCTCGTAGCTACGTCTTAGTCTAGGCCGAAAAAGGCCTTATACTACTCCGCGATATTATTTGTAATAGGTCTCTATAGTAGATTAGATAGTAATAACTCCGACTCTAATTAAAGGGTATCTAGACGGCTGCGGCAGACTATATAGCCTTTAGCTAATTCGGACGAGGTATCTCGTTATCGCTACGCTAGATTTAAGGACTCGGCTACCTATTCTATAGAGTATCCGCTCCGGTTATAGAAGATAATCGCATTAGAATATCTAGGTTACGCGCTAATAGCATAGGACATCCTCTCTATCCTAGTAGCTAGAACTAGTTATAAGCGCGACTTTAGTATAGCGCGTTATTAGAGCCGATATAATCGGTTCTACGATCCCTCGACGTTTAGTAATATTATATACTATCGTTCCCGAGAGCGTAATACGTAGTAATAGGCTCGGGATTCGCTTATAGAGGAGGCGCTACCGATATTAACTATATTCGAGCCTTCGAATAATATAGTAAATTAGTAGTAGAAGTAGCTCGAGGCAGATTAGAAGACGTTAGTAACTACTATATAGAGCAACTTCGACTCGATTAGTAATAACGAGGAGGATATAGTACTAATATATCTTCGCTATAGTACTTAGTAAAGGAAGCATTTGCTTTTACGTTATACTCGTAGAGTAGACTTCGTAGTCGATATTATAAATAGTATTTAATTCCGATATCTCGTAGTCGGCAAGTATAGTTAGCAAGTATAGTTAGTATCCTTATTTATCTTCGTAACTATAGTCGCTAGTTTAACTAGCGCTTCTAATATACTATAACGCTTAGTTCTATATATACGTATATTTAGTATAAGAGTAATTCTATTATCCCTACGGCGACTTAGTCTTATTCTCTAGTATTAGACCTATCTTTCTAAACTTAGGTCCCTATAAAGACCTATATAGGAACCGGTAGTATTTAGACCCGACCTATCGATTTCGTATTAGGTTAGGGACCCTATCGATTTAGGTCTTAGGTTAGTTCTCTTAGGAACTAACCTAGACCCGAAACCGACCTAAAGTCGGGGACCTATTCTAACCTCTACGAATACTAGGCGCTAGCTCTTTAACCTCTTAATAGTATAAGAGTAAGAGACTAAAGGGCTAATAGGCCTATAGCCGATAGCTTAAGAGGCGTCTAAGTTAGACGCCGAAGTATCCGGCTTACGCCGCGTATACTTAGCGTAAGATAAAAGTATACTAAACGTATATAGAGGAATAGGTAAGAATTAGTCTCTTAATATCTCTAACGAGTATAGTTAGGGGCGCTTAATATATTACTATATACTAACTTTTATAATACTAATTCTTCTACCTTATCGAGAGTAGCGATCTATTAAGGCCTACTATACTTACGCGAGGAGTATTTATATAGTTAGGTAACTATAGCGAACGCGCTAGGCTTATAGTACTACTATTAGGCTACGTAGAAGAGTTACTAAACTCTAAAGTCGAAGAAGACGAGAAGATAAATAATACTAATAATATATAGGCGAGGCGCGAGCGTCTTAAATAAGAGAACGCTATACTACGCGAATAGCTCGAACTCTACGCTCTCTAAGTAGAGAATAAACGCTTAACGCGAGAAGTTAGGACGACTACCCTACTAATACGCTTAAGTACTAAGCTTCGGCTTAAATATATTCGTAGCTCTACCGCCGTATCGACCTCCGACCTTAAATATATACTGCGCGACCCGCTGCATCCTTAGCTCTCTTTTAAGCTACCGAACGCCTCGCCGGCCCCTAAACTCGTAGAGAAATTACCCTATCCTCCCGTAGTACTATACTATATTGCGCCCGAGGAAATTTTCTACTATAGGCAGCCCGCTAGCCTAGCCCGTGCCTTCCCGCTAAGCCTTAGGCCTAGCTAGAACATAATACTACTAATAAACTACGCTAACTTTATAAAGCTACTACTCTATAAGACGATACCTATATTAAAATCCGAGTAGGCTATTCGAAAGAGCTTATCCCCTTCTATAAAAGACCTACTAAGATCGGAACGGCAATACTAATACTAACGCTACTATAGTAGTAGAAAGAGCACGACTTTATAAACTAATAAAACCTCTCTCTCTCGTTATATACTCTATACTAGGGTAACCTAGAGTCTATAATAGATTTAAATTCGAGTAGATTAGCAAAGGAATAAAGGGTTTATAGGCGATACTTATACTTCTCCTCTAGAAGGCTACTCTACTCCTACTTTAAGAAGGGTACTAGTCGTAGAGACCTAGTACTTCTAGAGAGTAAGGGTCTATATTTCGCTCTTATTTATACTAGGTTACCTACGTAAAGCCCTTTAAACTATTATATAGACAAAACGTCGCCGTAGGCCCGAATACTTCTACTTAAAGTATACCTTCTCTTATAATATAAGTAGAAGAGTGCCCTAGTATCGTAAGTAGGCTAGGACCCGAACGCAATTAGAAATAGAGTATATAGGCAGCCCTCTCGGCGTAAGACTACTATACGACCCTTCTATAAACTAACTAATAGCAAAACGGTTAAATACCGAACCTCTACTAAAATAGAAGTAGAATACGGATCTCTATAGGACGTAGCGCCTATATCTATATAGTAGGCCGGGCTAAGTACCCTACCTAACTATACCTCTAGCTAGAGGGAATAGGGGAACTAAGAATACTAGAAAACCCTAAAAAAGCACCTAAACGAGGCCCCCCCCTAGATATAGTACTAAATAATCCCCCCTCCCCCTCGACGACTCTCCGAGCTACTAGCTCTAAGAAACGATAGAACTAGATACGAACGAAGCCTCTAGACGCTAGAAGAAGACCCTAGTCCCCCTTATTCTACTTCTCTTCTAGAAACGACCTCTCTCGCTAATAAATAACGAATATATTACGTAGGACCGCCTAATAGGCAACCGAGTAGCGCCGGACCCCTTTGCTAAGGTAGTCTAGCGCAAGAGGATTATAGAGAAACTCTAGGAAGCCCGCTCGCTACTAGTCGAAGTAGTAGGACTCGTAATAGATCCCTTAGAGGAAATAGAACTCCTTAACCTAATCGAGATCTTCTAGGACTATACCGAGAGCTATAGACTCCCGGCTAGACTAGCCGACGCTATTATAAGGCAGGTCGCCTCCCTCGAACAAGCGACGAAATTAGTAGTCTATACTACTACCCGCCTACCTTAACTACCTTAAAAAACTACTTAGCTAGGAGAGGAATAATAGGAACAACGGCCTATATACGCTACTATAGCTAAGGCAAACACTTCGACTAACTCTATACTATCTAGTAGTATACCCTCTTAAAGTACGAAGACTACGCTAGACGTAGAAACCTAGACTATAGTACTAGAAAGGATAAAAATATCTTAGAAGGCTAACTAGATCTACCGCCTAATCTTCTAGCATACTAAAGGTACCTAGATCGACTCTCTATAGATCTAAGAGACGATAAATACCTTATTCTAGAAGGAGGGACACCGAGACTTCTTAATTATAGGAGTTAACTAAATATTAAGGAGTAACCTAGTCCTATACTTCTAAGACTAGAAGTCTAAGGATATAGTACTCGAGAACCTACCGCTACTCTTCCTAAATATACTAATCCTCTTACTTCTCGACGATACTACTTAGTATAAAGTAGTAGTTTATAGCGTCTCTACCTACGACTTCGATACTTCCTATAGCCTAAATAAAGTTAAAAAGGATATCGAGGAATATAACCTAGGCCTACGAATCTAGAATAGGCCTATTTAGCTTACGCTAGCCGACCGACGCAAGGAACTAATAGGGGCTTTAATACTTATCGCGTTCTATATACGCGAAGAGGCATCTAAGGCTATTCGTAACTATTTATTCGTAGAAGGAGTAAGCTATAAAGTATCCTATATAAAAGATAGACTAAAAACGATTATATCCCTAAAGGAATATTAGAGACACTACTATATATCCTTTAAGGTAACGTAAACCGAAGCGCTTAAGCCCTAGAATCCTTACTCGAGATAAATATATACGAGAAGGCCGATATTATTCTAGTATAAGAACTATAGATTCTTATATAAGAAGACTAAGGCCCCCTAAGACTAATTCTATATACTAGTTATACCCCTATACTTCTAGACCTGCGGGCAGGATAACGACTACGGACCTATATTTATATAAGAAGGATACTAGAAGTAGAAGCAAGCCCCGATCCTCTTAGCGACCCCAATATCTAGTTAATCCGCCTCCGAGACGCTAATAGCAACGAAACCTAAGTACTAAACGTCTATAACGAGAGGGATAATAATAGGACTTAAACCGTAGAACGGAGCCTTTATAGAATACGTTTAAGCCGAGACGTTCTACTCGCCGGAGATTTTAATATCCGGCACCTAAGTTAGGATATAAACGGATAAGATATAAGCCCTAGGGCCCTCCGCTTTCTCGAGTAGCTCGAGGAATTTAACCTACTCCTTAGGAATATAATAGGCGTCCCGATATTCTATAGGTTAAATCTCCGGGTACTAAGTACTCTAGATCTTACCTTTATAAAAGGCAGCCTATCCCGAGTAGAAACTAGCTAGAATATACTCGAATTTAGCTTAGACTATTTAGCTATAATAACCCGGATACTAGGACGTAGTAGTCTTAACTAGCAACTCCCGAATCTATATATAGCGTATAATATAAAAGACGCGAACTAGAAAGAATTCTAAGACTACCTAGCGACCTGCGAGGACGAGCTAGAAGTCGGGGAGGACCTAGAAAAGGCTACGGAAAAACTCTCAAACCTAGTATAAAGGGCCTACGAGTATACGCTCCGATAACGCTATTCTAGCTCTAAGTCTAAGCCGTAGTAGAAACCCGAGCTTCGAGACCTCCGATAGATAATATAGTATACGTATACTCGTATCTTTAGTAACGGCCGAGTCCCTATAGCCGAATAGAAAGTAGCGTACCTTTAAACTAAGAATACGTACTTCTTAGCTATTAAGAGAGCGAAACGCGAGTACTAGAATAAATTTCTAGAGGGCACCGATTCGAAGACAATCTTTAAAGCAATATCGTATACGAAGCCTAGGACTTAAGGCCTAGTACCGACGATCTAAGGAGAGACGTTATTTATAGGAAAATATAAGGCATTCCGGAACGGACTTTTTCCGAGACCCCCCCTCGATAGAGGACTCTAAGCACGATAGAGCTCCTACTAGGTCGGAGACTAGGACTAGGAACTATTATCGGAAGAGGAACTACGACTAGTATACTCTACGATAAGAGTTAAGAGTAAGACTCCTAGACCGGATAGTATAACTTAAGAGATTATTAGCTACGTATACGCCGCTATTCCGGAAGCATTCCTCGCTCTATTCTAAGTACTTCTTAGCCGCGGCTACTACCCTAAGTACTAGAGGAAGGCGATAAGCGTTACTCTTACGAAACCGAATAAACTAGACTACTCTATCCCTAAGGTATACTAGATTATCTTACTCTTAAGCTACTTAAGTAAAATTAGCGAGAGGATACTCGTATAGAGACTCGGAAAGTACGTAGAGACCGGCCCGCTCCTATACGACTCTTAGATAGGAGGACGCAAGAAACGGTTAGTAGTAAATATAGCTATACTTCTTACGAACTACGTCGAAAAGAGTAAGGCTAGAGGCCTTAAAACCTTAGTCGTATTCCTTAACGTTAAAGGAGCATTTAACTACGTATCTAAGGGACGACTTCTATAAACGATAGTTAAATTACGGCTCCTATATATAATTATTAAATAGACGAAATCGTTCCTAGAATATAGGGTAGTCTAGCTCTCTTTCGACGGCTAAATTAAGGTAGAAACCGAAATTAATATAGAGGTACCGCAAGGCAGCTCTATCTCCCCGATACTCTTCCTTATATATATAAGAGACCTCTTTACGAGCCTATAGGACGTCTATTCTCTCTCGTATATCGATAATATAAGGATAGCTACCGTATTAACGAGCCTCTAGAAGAACGTAAGAGTACTATAACGCGAAGTTAAAAAGCTTATAAGGGAAGGGGCCCTCTAGGAAGTCGAATTCGACCTAGTAAAGATAGAACTCCTTTACTTCTTTAAAGGGAAAGGCGTAGAAGCTACGATTACCCTCCTAAGTAGCGACGTAGTATAACTAGTAAAGAAAGCTATTCGCTAGCTAGGAATCTAGTTCGATACGTACCTATCGTTTAAAGAATATATCGCTATCTAAGTAGTAAAGACGGAAGCGGCGTTTAACTATATACTACGCCTCGCGAATATAGAGAATAGCCTTATAGTAAGATCTCTACGTTAAATCTATATAGTATATATTACTACGATAGTAGACTACGGGTTACCGGTCTAGTAGTAGTTAAAGAGGTCTATCTAACCTCTAGAAGCAATCTAAGCAAGGGCCGCGAAACGGATCCTAGGCGTATTCTATACGTCCCCTATAGTCCTAGCCGAACTCGAGGCGAACCTCCTACTACCGAAGATTAGGCTAGAGAAATAGATAATCCTATATAGCTATAGAGCCGACAACCTACCGCTTAGTTCCCTAATAGTAGTAGTACTTTAAGAGATAGATATTCGCCCGATAAGACGCTAGATACTAACTAGTATCGAGATCGTATAGTAGAAGTATAAGGAGAGACTATAGATAATTAAAGCGTTCGCGGAACACTTCCGTAACCTAGAGAAACTAAAGGCTAAGTAAGACATCCGGGAGTACGTCTAGAACCGATAGAAATAATACTTCGAAAGCTAGAAGGCCCGGAGAATATAGAGACTAAGGAGCTACTTTAACCGCTTTAAGTAGAACTCTATACCTAAGATTCTAAAAGGTCGGAGGGAGATAACGAGCGCGTACTACTTTCTAAGACTAGGATACGGATACTTCCGGAGCTGCCTTAAGTATATCGGGAAAGCTATAGACGATCGATGCTAATACGGATTCTAAGAAACCCTAGAATACCTCCTATTCGTATACTAGTTCTACTAGAATAGACGCCCGAACTAGCTAGCGAGAGCGAGATCGCTAGAGGAAGTACTAGGAGACAAGATACTATAAGGGCTAGTACTAGCCTTTATAGAAGATATAGGTATAGGAACGAGGAGGTAGTACCTTTAGAGAGGCGAGGAAGAGGAAAGGGACGAACCGACTCCTTAACTTAAATAGTCGAGGGCGACCCTACCTTTCCTCTAAGGGGTATTAGGTCTAGACCTAATACCCTAGAGGCGACCCTGCCGTTTCTAGAAAACTCGAGACTATTAGGCGACGACGCCCCCTAATAGAACGATACTTAGAACCTACCCTCCTACGACTCCTTCTTATATACTCTTAAGTCTAAATAGAATCGGCTAAGAAATAACCTCGCTATCGCTAACTAATAGGGTGTTAGGTCCTAACCTAATAGCTAACTAAGCGACCTAATAGCTAACTAAGCGACCTAATAGCTAACTAAGCGACCTAATACCTAGGGGCGACCCTGCCGTTTCTTTAGAAAACTCCTAATCTCTAGGCGATAGCGTCCTCTAGTAGAATACTAGTTAGAACCTACCCTCTTTCGATCCTTCTCTTATATACTCTAAAGTTTAAGTAGAATCGGCTAAGGACAACCTTACTACTACTACCTAATAGGGTACTAGGTCCTAACCTAATACCCTAAGGGCGACTATACCGTCCTTCGAAGTTCGAGAACACCCTCTTTCTATAGTTATTTCCTTTTATACGCTCCTTCGAGTACCTCCCCTAGGCATCGGCCTATAATATCTATTTTTAGCGCGAATAAGAAACCCCTACGATAGAATATAATTAGTAGCTACTAGTAGCTCCCGTCCTATATAGTCTTCGACTCCTATAGGACGTAAATAGAATAAATAAACAAATAAACAACGCTTAAGTACGATAGTAAGAAGCCTCGGCTTAAGATACTCTAGTATAGCAAGTATTACTAGAGATACTAAGGATAGCACGCGTTATAGTAGCGACGAATATACGCTCTACGAATCTATTAAGCTCCGCTCTTTTAAGCTATTTAAGAGCGAGACCGTTAAGGAAGCCTAGGAATACGTCCGCGTATATAAAGTAAACTTTATAGCCGCGCCGAGGAAGTTTATAATAGAATACTAGAAAGTAATCGCTAGTATTATATTCCTCGTAGGCGAAGCGTAGGAAGCCTAGTATAATAAGTATCCTAGTATACTTCTAGTAAAGTATACTTAGGCGTAGTTCTATAAGTTTCTATACGATATCGTTAGGGACTAAGTAAACTACTAGCTCCTCGTAACCGTTAAGTACGAGATAATACGCTAAGGCGAAAATTAGAGTATATACTAATTCGTAATAGACCTCGGTAATCTCGAGGTATAGCTCGGTAACTATACTAAGGCGTAGCTAGTTCGCTAGCTCCTCGCGAAGTTAAAGCTATCGCTATAAAAGGATATTATTAAGAACTATATTATTCTAGCGAAGCGCGCCGACCTCGTTACCTTAGTACGATGCCTTAAATAGGTAGAAAGGTTAATACTACGCGATATAGGCTTACGCGACTATAATAAGAACGCGTTGCACTAGTAGATAAAGCGTAAGAGAGTCGATAGTAACGCGTATACCTTAAAGGGTAGTTACGAGTCTAACTCGAAGAAGGAGAACTCTTAGGATAAGCGTAAAGATAAAGATAAGGATTAGTAACCTAGGTATTATAGTTATAACGAGGTAGGCTATATCTATCTAGATTATCTAAATAAGAATAAGGATAGTAATAAGCTAGCGGTCTATAAGGTAGCCGTAGGCAAGTCGAAAAAAGTAGAAGCGACGGAGATATTACGTAAGTCTCCGCCGCTAAATTAGATAGTATAGGGTACCTGCCTATATAATACGTACTAGCGGTACGAGTACGAGGAGAAGTTAAGTCTTAGAAGGGCTATAGGCTAGCTAAGTTCCTTCTCGATAATACTATAGATATTAATATAGTATTACGAGCCTTCGTACTCTAGTATAAGTTGCCCTTGCGGCCGAATGCGGCCTTACTACTAGCTACTACCTTTACGAGTAAACTAGGTTATTATTACGGTACGTACTATATACGTATAAGGCTCGTAGACTCCTTAGAGATCGAGCGCGTAACTAAAGGGATCTTCTACGTATATAATATACTAGATCCTAATATTATTCTTAGCCGTCTATAGCGATATACGTAACGAGTAAGTATTAATAGCGGTATAAATAAATAGCGTTATAGTAACGATTATTTCGGCCGATTCGAAGTCCGAGAGGCCTATAAGTTCCTTAAAGACCTCTAGAAGGCACCTACTATATTTGCGGTTAGCTTAAGTAGAATAGCTAAGGAGCCTACTCTAATACTAAAGGAGTTCTATTAGTTCGACGACGTTCTTAACTTAATAGAGGAAATACGAAGTAGGCCTATCGAAGGTACTAAGTATACGATCGACCTAAAGCTAGGCACTATACTACCTTTTAGGCCTCTATACTACTAGTTAGGTAGAGAGCTCGAAGAGCTTAAGGAATATCTAAAGACTAAGCTCGAGTATAATTAGATCGAGCGTTCTAATAGCGAGGCGAGTACGCCTATTCTATTTATACTAAAGAAGAACGGCAAGCTATAGTTATATATAGACTACTACGAGCTAAACGAGATTACGATTAAGAATTAGTACTCGCTCCCTCTTATTAGCGAAACGCTAGATAGACTTATAGAAGCTATATAGTTTACGTCGCTAAACCTTATAGACGCGTATTATCGTATCTATATTAAACTAAGCGACTACTAGAAGACTACGTTCTATACGCGATACGGTTACTACTAATACTAAGTAATACTCTTTAGTTTAACGAACGCCCTAGTAACGTTCTAAGCGTATATTAACCGCGCGCTAGTAGAGCTAGTAGATATAAGTTACGTAGTATACCTAGATAATATCCTAATTTATAGTAAGACTCGTAAGAACTACGTACGAGACGTATACGCTATACTTAAAAGGCTCTATAAATTCGGACTCTACGTATAACGCGCTAAGTATAAGTTCTTCTAGAAATAAGTTAACTTCCTTAGGTTCGTAGTTACGACTAGAGGCGTAGCGATAGACTCTAGTAAGGTAGCCGCAATTGCCTCGTAGCCGAGGCCGACTACTCTAATAGAGGTTTAATCGTTTCTTAGGTTCGTAAACTTCTACTACTACTTTATCTTCGAATACTTAAGGGTCGTAGTACTACTAACTATACTCTCGAAGAGCGCGAAGAATAGTAGGAAGCTAGAGCTTATTAGTTAGAGCAAAGCCGAGGAGTAGGCTTTCTTAAAGTTAAAAGAACGCTTCTAGACCGCGCCGCTCCTTAGATACTTCGACTCTATATTATACCTACGAGTCGAGACCGATACGTCTAACTTCGCTATTACTAGTATCCTAAGCTAGCTATTCGAGTTAGAATAGTACCTAATCGCGTTCTTCTCGCGAAAGATAATTAACGCCGAATATAACTACGAGGTCTATAATAAGAAACTCCTTATAGTAGTAGAATCCTTTAAGATATAAAGGTCTTACCGCGAAGGCGCTATATATAAGGTAGAGGTACTAGTCGACTACGCTAACCTAAAGGCCTTTATAGGTATAAAGTAGTTAATAGGCCGATAGGCTAGGTAGGCTACGTTCTTAGCTCCGTATAACTTTATAATTAGTTATAGAGCGGGCAAGCTAAACGTAGCCGACGCGCTATCGAGGCGTAGTAATTATATAAAAGATACGTAGGCGATAAATAACTTATTACTATCGCTATAGTAGAAACTCTAAGTTTAGAGCGATCTCCGAGTAGGCGGACCGGTTATAAACCGTATTAAGGCCGCCTATAACCGCTAGTATATAATAAACTAGAGGGTAGTAACGAAAGCGGCTAATAGAATATAGCCTACTAGCTCCGAACGCTACGAGCCGGGTCTATATAGATTCGCGCTACTAATACGAGTCGCTAGCGCTATTATTATAGAGGAACGGCCGTACGCTAATACCTTAGACCTAGTAATCGAGTACGTAGCTGCGCTAGTCTAGCTAGACCCGATAGCGAAGGAGCTATATACGTAGGTAGAGAGTAATAGAAGCGAAAGCGATAAGTATACTATTTAAGATAGGTATATATATTACGAAGGAGTATTATATCTCCTCTACGATCCTATATTACGAACGTAAGTAATTCGTATATACTACGACGACTTCCTAGCCGGCTATTTCGGTAAGAATAAGACTATAGAACTTATTAAGAGAAAGTACTAGTAGCTAGAGGTTAACGAGGATATTAGGTAATACGTCGAATTATATAGTAGCTATTAGAAGGCGAAAGCGAGGCGCTACTACTCCTATAGCGAGATAGTTACGCTTTCTCTACTAGAACGGCTATAGAAAGATCTATTTATAGACTTTATTATAGACCTTCTACCGAGTAAGCGTAATAGTTATATATTTAACGCGATTCTTATAATTATCGACTACTATTCTAAGATAGTAACTTTCGTTCGGACGATAAAGCGCTATATAAGCGTAAAGCTTATAGATATCCTACTTAATAAAGTTATACGACTTCGAGGTATACCTAGTAGTATTATCTCGGATAGAGAGTCTATATTTACTAGCTAGTTCTAGTTAGATTTCTATTTCGAGGTATACGTAAAATATAGGCTAAGTATAGCGTTTTACTCGTAGACGGACGGCTAGACTAAACGCGTAAACTAGACGCTTAAGTAATACCTACGTATCTATTACGAGGAGAACTAAGACGACTAGGCGTCTATACTAGCCTCTATAGAATTCGCGTATAATAATAGCCTAAATATAATACTAAAGATATTGCTATTCTATATTATTTATAAGTTCGACCTAGACTTAATAACGAAGACTCGTAAGAGGGACGTAACTAAATCTTAGAGCGCGATTCTATAAGGAGAAGTACTAGTAGTAAAGGACGCTATAGAAAGGTTAAAGTAGAACTATAAAGAGTTAATAAAGCGCTAGTAGTAAGTAAGCGAGTCGTAGGCTAAGTATTATAACTAGAAGTATTAGCTAAAGGAATATAAGGTTAGCGATATAGTCCTTCTATCTACGAAGAACCTAAAACTAAAGGTACTATTAAAGAAGCTAGCGGATAAGTTCGCTAGACTATTTAAAGTAATCGACGTAGTCGGGAAGTAGGCGTACCGCCTAGCTCTTCTAATAGGATTACGTATCTATAATATCTTCTATATATTCCTTTTAGAACTTTAGTATAGTAGCGAATCTTAAGAGACTAGCTTGCCTCTCGTAGATAATAAAAGCGAGTAGATAGTCGAGAAAGTACTAGAAACTCGAGTCGAGAAGAGTAAGAGGAAGTAGCTAGTCTAGTAGAAAGGCTAGCTAGAAGAATATAATATATAGGAACTAATCGAATATATTAGGGAATAGAGAGCGCTCGAGGAATTTAAGGCGTAAGAGTAGAGTAAGAGGAGCTTACGTAAGCTATAAAGTCGACTATCGCGGCTACTATACTACTAATTAACCGTCGCGACTACTATAATTTACGACGAGTACGCGCTAAGCGCTAAGGCCGCGACGAAATATTACGTTACGAAAATTACTAAAAGAAATAGAGAATATAAAGTAGAGAGAAATTATTTATTTATAGCGCTCGTAGGCGTAGCGTAAATAGGCCGTAGCGCTAGTATAGAATAGAAGTATAAAATAAAGTAGCAGACTATATAAGTAGCGCGGAAGAAGCGCGAGGAGAGAGTATAAGGAGACCGCGCGATACGCTAGCTTATTCCTTTATACCTTCGTTAACCTCGGTACTATCCTCCTCTCTACTTTTACTAGCTACGCCCTTCTCCTTCTTAGAGATTAGAATAGGTTAGGACGGGTCCGGGTCGGGTCTAGGACCTAAATATATAGAACTATAATAGTTAGGTCGGGTCCTAGCCGGTTCCTTCCTAGTTCTAGACCTATCTAATAAATATAGATATTAGATAGGTCCGAGTCGAGTCTAACGATAGGTCTAAAGATAGGTTCTAATAGAAATATAAGATTCGATAAAATATAGTATAGAAAATCGAGGGTTATAAATAGATAGAAACTAGAGTAAGTAGAAAGTATAGAAAGCGACGGGTTTTAAAGGCATATTTAATTTAATACGGCAAATTATACGATTTAGTATAACTATATATATACCGACTACGACTACCGACTACGGCAACCTCTCTACTTATAACGATTTTTACTATATATACTCTTTATAGTTATAATAATTTTCCTTATATATACTATAGAGATTTATCTCTTACTAAATATATTAATTCTCTAAGACGAGAGTAGGCTAATAATAAACTTTATATCCCTCTACTAAATAGTTACTCGCTTTACGTAAATCGTAGCAACGTTAGTACCTATAATATAGTTAATATTAATCGAATATAGAATAACTAGGAACATATATACTCGAGAAAAGGTAGACTAGAGCACTCTTAGCGGCTTCCTATAAAGTACTAAGAGCGCTCGCCTACTAATAGTAACCTCCTTTAGAAATAGCTAAGCCTCTAGAAACGTCGTAGTAAACTTTATAGACGAGGTAGCTAAAGGGCAGCTTTAGTATAAGTAGATCTATAGACTTCTAGTACTTATAGATCTCTCGGAGCGCGATAGCTAGAGTATAAGTTAGTAATACTAACTATAAATGCCGACTATATAACTTACTACCTAGCTTATAGCAATAAGTCTTCCGTATACTAGCTCTACGAGCTAGATCTCCTCTACTTACTACTACTATTTTAGCCGGTACTTTTCTAGCCGTTCTCTTTCTAGCTAGTCCCTTTTTCGCTACTCGTTTTCTATCTAGTAATCGTTTTCTACCTACTACTCCTCTAGCTACTACGCTACTATTTATACTATTATTTACTATATCTCTATCTACTACGTCTCTATCTACTATATTTCTAGCTACTACTACTACTACTACTACTACTACTACTATTACTATATTATCTCTCTCGATCTATCGCTTACGGGCTATTTAGTAAGCGAGCTTCTACTTATCGAGACGAGGCCGACCGCCTAGTATAGTTTTTTATAAAGCCTTCCTAGAAAGCTAAGAGGGAGGGGTAGGTAGTATAATACTCTCGTCGCTATTACTATCGTCGATATTAATAATAGAGCCGTTATCTTCGTTATTTCTATTATTACTATTCGCGTTTCTACGAGAACTATTCTAGTCGTTTCTACTAGTAGCCCCTTAGTCGTTACTATTATAAGCGAAGAGGTTAGAAACTAAAGGAGGAGAGGTAGAAGCGCTATATTAGATAGAAGAGAGCGCCTAGTTACTAAGAAGTCTAGGGTCGATATTACTATTATTCGTAGAAGGGTTTTTAGATAGGAGAGAGTTTCTAGATAAAGAAGGAGCGGAGGCTATATCTCGGCTAGAGAAGTATTACTCGGCTAACTAGCTAGGCTTATTAGTAGGAAGTTAAGCTATTATAAATACGTAAAGAGGCGAGAGAAAAGCGGTCGATTAAGCTTATACGGAGGAGCGAGAGAAAAGCGGTCGGTTAAGCTACGATTAACGTACGTAGTAGTATCCTTCGTACGCGCGATACGAAAATTCGTTAGGAGGTATAAAAAAGGAAGGCAATAATAATAGGCTAATAAAGCGCGACCGCCGATAAGTTCTAAAGAGGTAGAGGTAGTAGTATTACTAATAGTTCGGTAAGAGTATATAGGTTAGCTAAGGTAGACGTTAGGCTCGCTAGCGCGCTAGCTATAGCTTTACCCGCGCTATATATATTAATTCTAAGCTTCCGAGTATAGTAACGTATACTAGGCTCTTTATAGTCGGCAATTATAGTTAGTAACCTAGTATTATATACCTATATTATTATTCCCTCCTCTATCCTAGCTAGTAAACTAGTAGCGTAGATAACTATATAAGTATATATCCTTTGCTTATAGGGTAACGCGCTTCGCGTAGATCGCTAGAAGGTTAGAAATCTCGAACTCTATAACGAGAAATGCCTCCGCTACTTCCTATAAGCATTTAAGTACTACTACCTAAATTCTAATAATATTACTACTATCTTTATTTATTATAATCTCGCGGATAACGCGCTAAAAAGGGACCCTCTAGATATATAAAGCTATCGTTCGCTAAAGCTTACGAATCTCTCGTAAGGCTACTATCTCTAGCTTTAACTACCTTTTCGAGATACTAGACTTACTAGCTCTTATTCGTCGCTATATCGTTCTTATAGCTATTGCTTTTTTCTATAGAACTACTACCTTCCTACGAGACTCGTCGTCTAGTACTATAGCCTTTAGTAGCTATATTCGCTACTACTTAGTAGCCTTATTTCCTATACGTAGAGGTAGTACTAATAGCGGTATATTAGTATCTATATTAGGATATACTCGTAGAGGAGAGCTCGAGTTAAACTCTATATTAGAGTCCGCTTAGGAAATAAGAGAAGGCATCGAGTAGTATAGATAGAGATATCGAAGAGTTAGAAGAAGCGAATAGGTAGAGGTACGAGAGAGAAGAGCTAGGGTAGATAGGAGTACTAGAAAATCGTATACGACCGCTAGAATACGCGGGCCTATAGGGGGGGGATTAGAGTTTAATAGCGCTATATAGTAGAACTATATCGTATTCTACTACTATATTAGGACACCTCTACCGATCTTTACCTAGTAGAAGTTATAGTTACGCGAACGCTATAATCGCTTTCGCTACTCTATAGAATATAGTAATAGACGTAAATATTTACTATAGTATAGATTATATCTAGGTATTATATAGATAATATTAACTATAGTATATATATTTCGTTATTCGAAGTTCTCTACGAATATATAAAAGACTATAGAAGAGAAAGAGCTAGACTTACTAGTACTCTATAGTATTACTAGTTAAGTAGTCGTAATATAGTAGTAGAATAGAAAAATAAACTCTCTAGCCTACTTTTATATCGAGGAACCGAGTCGTTATAATAGTAGAAGAGAAGAAATAATTATTAATACTACTTCGATACTAAGAAGAGGAGTAGTTATCGATATTATAAGCTAAGAAGCAACCGTTAGCGCTAAGGAGACTAGCGGTCGTCGATAGTATAAACTAAAAAGTAATCGTCTACGCTAAGGAGACAAGTAGTTGTCGATAATATAAGCTAAGAAGTAGCTATTTATACTAAGGAGATAAGTAGTCGTCGATAGTATAAGCTAAGAAGTAACTATCGGCGACGAGTAGATAAGCGGTCGTCGAGGGTATAAGTATATAGTAGTTAGTCTTTTTAGCCGGCGATAGTAAGGTTAATCTAAGTAACGTATACGATAGATTCTAGCTCTAGAGTATATCTATAGCTATCGCTATCTATATATAGTCGTATATATTAGTATACGCTATATTAGGTAAGCGATATATTATATAATATCGCCGACTATAGTAGCCGACTATAGTATAGGAAGCTAAACTCTACGTATAGAGGTAAGCTAGTAGCTAGGTAGGAATAGCTACGTACTAAGCTTCTAGCGTACCTAAAGCTAGAATTCGTCGTACTTAGCTCCTACTATAATAACTACTACCTTAACTGCTACTATACTCGTATTACTACTAAATTTTAAGCGTATATTTACTATATACCTTACGATACTTATCTCTTTCTAGTAACTAAACTTATAATAATAGTACGATAAAAGCAACATCTAATAAGTACCGCGCCCTCTAATAGTCTATAGAAGCGTCCCTACCTTATAAATAAAGATTTAAATAGTATAAGTACTTCTATACTTTAGATACGACTAGGCGCTATAAGGAAAGATATAGATACCTACTCTTCTAATCCTAATACTCTTCGCGAGCGTAGCTAGCGTATAGATATATTACTTAAGAGAGCTATAGTAGATAAGTAGCGAAAAGCTAGAAATAAGTCCTTTACTTAGTAGAAGAAGCTTTTAATCGGCTCTAATAATATATAAAGCTCCCTATTAAAGAAGTAGTAGTAGAAGAAGATTAAGGCCTAAAGAAAGAAGTACTATGCTTAGTACGACCGGATAGCGTAAGTAATAATCTATATAGTTAGCTAATATAGTCGGTAGTACTAATATATAATAGGGACGATAAGAAACGTAAGCGCGCGTAGGATAGGCCTACTATATAAGTAGTAAACTAGAATAAGGAAAGCTTCTATTTTAATATCGAGAAGGAGAAGAGCGCGGACGACCCGTACTATAACTATAACTACTAGTATAATACTAATTAGTCTAAGTCGGGTCCGGAGGCACCCTACGTATTACTAGTAAGGTCGGCTAGTACTAGCTATAAAATAACTAACCTCTATCTTCGAGTCGCTATTAAGAGCGAGTAGGCCGTATAGAGGAGCTACGCCGTCTATACCTTTTAGAATAAAGCTATTCGATAGTTTAAGAAGAAGGTATATACGCTTACGATACTACGCGCGTAATATAGGAGTTAAGCCGAGTTTATCGTATAACTAATAAAAAAGAGGCCGAGTTCCTCGTAGTAAGAAATAGACCTTATCGAGAGGCTATAATCTAGGAATAAGAGGAGATACGTGTTCTAAGTATCTAGAGCGGACGTAAGTAGCTCTTATTAAGAGTATATCGCTACTAGAACTAATAGCTTCTTTAGGACGCATTCGAGTACCTCTAATTAGACTAGAAGTATACTCTACGCTCCGCGGAGCGGCCGGAGCCTTATATAGGGCTTATAAAATTAGTCCGTATATTAGTATCTATAGCGAAAGCGAAGGTAAATTAGTACCGACTACGCCTGCCGACTATATACTAACTAGTAGTAGGAGCTAATAGTAGAAGGCCGTCTTCTAACTATAACGGAAATTTTCTTACCCTATTATCGTATAGTATATCGCAACTATCTCTCCTAGAAGTCCTCTAAGTTTAATATAGCTAATCGCTTTACTTAGACTCTAGAAGTCCTAGATTAGCTTATCTCGTTAGGATACGATTAGGATAGTAATAGGTTCTAGAAGCTAGTTACGTCTAAAGTATAGGCTAAGCGAAATAGGCTAGCGTTCTAGTTATACGCTTATAAGTTCGATATAAAGGAGTCGGTATATAGAGAGCTTCTATAGGAAATATAGCTCGATTCTAAGTAGGAAGAAGGACTTAGCTTTTAGGATATCGTCGAGTAGCTTCTAGGTACGTCTACGGATAAGCTCGCTATCTCTAAGACCTTTATACGTAAATTCTAGTCGCTAGAGATAAAGTTTATATAGAAGCTCTATAACTCCTCTTAAGCTAGGTAGAATACGGATATATCTCGTAAGTTAAGATTAGTTATAGCCGCCGATAGTATATCGATCTATAGTTTACGTCGTAGTACTAGCTAGCCCTCTTTAACTTATATCTCTTATCTCTATCTCTCGCTCTATAGTAGCTTGCCGAATATATAATTCTCCTTTATAATTCTTATAGATAGCTTAAGTCTTACCTTCGATAGCTAAGTATATTTAATACTAGCCTTATTCTCTTATATAGTAGTTGCGCCTTTAGAGATATACTACTACTTTATCTTTAGAGCTAGTACTAGATCTAGGAGCTCTAGCTATACCTTAAACTTCTAGCTCGCTATATTCTTTTTCCTCTTCTTACTTTTAGTATTATTTCTAGCCTTCTACTATATAGTATTATATCGCTTTACGTAGTCTTTAAGTAGTTTCTAAATTCTCTTTACGATAGGTTTATCTACTTAGGCTAAGTCTAACTCTACTTTTTCGACTTAAGCTTTATTAACGCTACTAGCCTCTTATACTAGTAAGATACTTGCTCTCGAAGGCGACTATAGCGTTACTATAATTAAAGAGTACTTAGTATATTTATTAGTTACGACTATTACGAGCTTAATAAGAGTACTAGAGGTGCCTGTCTCTATAACGCTACTAGAATAGGCCGTCGGCCTATAATAGAGACACCTCGCTAGTACTTATACTAATAAAACTTAATCGCTCTAGCAAATATTATTTACCTCTATTACTCTACTAGCTTTTACTTTCTAGTTCTATAATTCCTTCTTAGTACTATATACTTTATATTATAGTATTACTAGTATATCTTACGACTCCGATACGACGTAGTAGTACTATACTTCCTTCTTTCTCGAGACGTATAAGTATATAGCTTCGCGAACGATAGACTAACTCCGAATCGTAGCTATCTCTTATCGACTCTAGTCCGATTAAGAAGGTAATATAATAGTAGAGAAAGGGATACTATCCGATTACGAATACCTTAAGTAGTTAAGCTAGTACGCAAGATAGGATACTACCTCTAGCTAACCTTACTAAGCTACTAGAGGATTCTAAGGACTAGGTCGAAACTAATAGCGTATAGATATAGTAGTAGGAGTATACCTAGTCGTTCGAGAGCTTTTACTACTACTATTAGTAGCTTAAAGAGGCGAGGTATTACGATAAGTATAGTAGAATATCTTCGAATCTTATAAAATAGAACTCGAATACGCGAATATTATAGGCTTAGAGATTTTTCGTTAAAGGTATAGACTAGGAAACGTACGCCCTAAGGGTTATATATAGGGGATATAATAGAGTTATTAAATACCTAGGACTAGGTAATAGAATAAAAGCTCTCTAAAAGCACCTCGATTTAGTAGGCTACGAAGAAGCCTTCTAGGAGCGTAGAGTTACTAAAGAAGTTATTAAGGCTACTAAAGATTAATCTATAAGTTTAGTATTTATTAATATAGGAATAAGGTGCCGACTACGCTTACCGACTACGCTTACTAACTACGCTCGCTAACTATACTTTACGAAGATATATAATATAGATATACTAATAGCTCTTATTTATAGGAACGGCTTAAGAAAAGTTTTACTAGAATAGAGTACCTAGAACGATTAAAGTTTCTAGAGTTATATAGGCTTATAGTCTCCTAGCTAGGCTTACTCTTAAACTTCTTCGAAAGTCTCGTAGTTCGGTATACTTATAAATATCTATTAGAGGAGACTAGATCTATCGACTTTAAGAGCGCTACTACGATTAAGTTATATATCTAGGACGCGGTCGATTACTCCGAGGATAATCTAAAACGTTAGCTATCTAGAACCTTCTAGATAGCTATCGCCCTCGACGGTTAGTACGCTAGGGTGCTCCGAGTATTATTCCTTATAATATAAGGCTACTAGATCGATAGCGAGTAGGCCTAGTATAAGGCTATACTAGCCTTTCTATATATTTTAAGCCGTTATATAGGCGAAGTCCTAGCGGACCTACTATTCGACGTACTTACCCGTTTCGAGATCTTAAATAGGCTTATAGCGCTAATAGCGGACAATACTTCTAATAATAATATACTATATATAGCTATATACGTATCCTTCCTATATATATACCTTCTAACTAACGAGTTCTAGTATTAAGGCTATCGATATTTGCTCTTACGAGCGTACGTATATAGCGAAGCTATTAGTCTCGATTAAATAACTTCTCTTCTAAGGAATAGATAAGGATATAAGAGAGATATTAGATACTAAAGACTACGAGTTCTCCCGTTCGGAATAGTTCTTATACTTTATATATATAATTTAGCTCTTCTTAAGGAAGTTCTTTACTACTCTTAAGATCGAGCTAAGAAATAAGAGATAGGAATAATAGGACGAGAAGATAGATACGAACGCGTTACGTCGGCTTAAAGTAGGAAGTCTAGCTATAGTTCTAATAAAGGTACTATTTATTCTCCCTACGAAGTATATATAGTTAGTAAACGTAGTTAGTAGAAGCTATACTAATAACCGCTCCCTATAAAGTTCTAGAAACTTATAGTTAAAGTAAACTCTAGTACTTAACGCTTCGAGAGTTTTATAGTACTATAGTAAAAGAGGATCGCAGATCTATATCTATACTTAAAATAGTATAAATAGTAGAAGAAGATACTTTAAAGGGTTTTACGCCTAATATAAGATATAAAGACCTATTAGAGCTTAACTATAATTATACTAATACGTAGTTCTTAACTACGAGATATTATTAATAAGTATATTAAGAATAAGAGTTAGCTCGAACTAAAGCTAACTACTATAGAATAGAAGAGGGTTAAATATATTATTAACCTTACTACTCCTTTCGTAGAGGCTATAATATAAATTAGTACGATAAAGGAGCTAATAATCTACCTCGTTCTTAGCTACTATAATACCTTATTCGATATCCTAGATATTATAGATAAGAAACTTAAATATAAAATATAACTCTAGTAAAAGAAGATTTATTCTACCTTATAAGCTATATAGATAAAGCTCGAGAAGTACTATACTACTACCTAAGAGCGATTTAGTAATATATATAGTATTACGATTCTTCTTAATCTAGTAATAAAACGGGCGTTCTAGGACCGTAAGGCCTTCTCTAGCGAGGGGCTCGATTCCTCCTTCGAGGATTACTACTAGTTAAAATTCTAGGTCGAATATACGCGATATAAGCCTCTCGTAGCTACGTCCTAGTCTAGGCTAAAAAAGGCCTTATACTACTCCGCGATATTATTCGTAATAGGTCTCTATAGTAGATTAAATAGTAATAACTCCGACTCTAATTAAAGGGTATCTAGACGGCCGCGGCAGACCGTATAGCCTTTAGCTAATTCGGACGAGGTATCTCGTTATCGCTACGCTAGATTTAAGGACTCGGCTACCTATTCTATAGAGTATCCGCTCTAGTTATAGAAGATAATCGTATTAGAATATCTAGGTTACGCGCTAATAGCCTAGGATATCCTCTCTATCCTAGTAGCTAGAACTAGTTATAAGCGCGACTTTAGTATAGCGCGTTATTAAAGCCGATATAATCGGTCCTACGATCCCTCGACGTTTAGTAATATTATATACTATCGTTCCCGAGAGCGTAATATATAGTAATAGGCTCGAGATTCGCTTATAGAGAAGGCGCCGCTAATATTAACTACGTTCGAGCCTTCGAATAATATAGTAAATTAGTAGTAGGAGTAGCTTAAGACAGATTAGAAGACGTTAGTAACTACTATATAGAGTAACTTCGACTCGATTAGCGATAATAAGGAGGATATAGTACTAATATATCTTCGCTATAGTACTTAGTAAAGGAAGTATTTACTTTTATATTATACCTATAGAGTAGAATAGACTTTATAGTCGATATTATAAATAGTATTTAATTCCGATATCTCGTAGTCGGCAAGTATAGTCGGCAAGTATAGTTAGTATTCTTATTTTTCTCTATAACTATAGTCGCTAGTTTAACTAGCGCTTCTAATATACTATAACGCTTAGTTCTATATATACGTATATTTAGTATTAGAGTAATTCTATTATCCCCGCGGCAACTTAGTCTTATTCTCTAGTATTAGACCTATCTTTCTAAACTTAGGTCCCTATAAAGACCTATATAGGAACCGGTAGTATTTAGACCCGACCTATCGATTTCGTATTAGGTCGGGGACCCTATCGATTTAGATCTTAGGTCGGTTCCCTTAGGAACTAACCTAGACCCGGAACTAACCTAAAGTCGGGGATCTATTCTAACCTCTACTCCTTCTTCTTCTTTTTTACTACGAAGGCCTTATTATTAGAGACCTTCTTTATTTAGCTACTAAGGTAGTCGGTATAGGTAGTATAGACCGCCGTATTAAGAGCCTCCTAGGAGGCGCTAGTAGGCGTAGACGCTACGAAGAATATTAGTAACGTATACGAGAAGTATATAACTTATAAGATATACCTCGTACTTAAGCTTAAAGAGCCTCGAGGATAGAGTAATCTACTTACTAGCTATAAGTAGCTCGGTAGCAGAAGGGCCGCTACCGGCTAGCGTAGCGCTAGCTCTACCTTTCTTTAAAGTCTTAAAGACCCTAGCCGACTTACTCTTATTAAACTATAGGACCTTAAGGCTATCGGCGATTAGAGCCTATAAATTAGTAAAGTAGCGGCGGAGCTACTCGGCGCGTATAGCTAGCCTACTCTCGGCTAGCTTTATAAGATAGAAGCGTAAGCGCTTCGACTATATAATAATATTAGGGTCGGTATAGTAGTCGTAGAAGTAGTTATCGTTATTATAGCGCTAGTAATTCTTCTTCTTATCTAATTTTATAACTTTATTATACGACCGAACGCTAGCTATACGTACTATATTAGTAAGGAACTCGTAGCTAATACGTACGTAGAACGCCGGACTTACTCGTTACTAAATATAAGAGATAACGATAATAGTTATTATCCTTAGTAGTAAGGAAGTTAGTAATAGTACGAGGGTCGGCTAAGACTATAGAAGTAGAGTTCTTCTTAGGAGCTATAATACTTATAGGACGGATACTAGGAGAATACTAGAGAGAGGCGTAGATAGTACGAGGTAGAAGCGGGGCGCTTATTTAAAGTTAGTATACTAGAATAAGTATTAATATAATTAGGCGCGAACTTATAGCTCGTACCTATCTCGTAATTAACGCGTAGCCTATATAGAGTTTATAATATAAAAGTCCCTTAAAGTCTAGTACGTTACTATAGTACTACTAAAAATCGCGTACGACTATAAGGCGACGCTATAACGCAACCGTAACGTAATAAGAACGTAAGCGGCTAGCTACTATATTAACGTAGACTCTTCTACGAGCTAAGGTAGCTCTATAGGAGAGAGAAGGTAATTATAAGAGCGAGAGACTAAAGGGCCGATAGGCCTATAGCCGATAGCTTAGAGGGCGTCTAAGTTAGACGCCGAAGTATCTAGCTTACGCTACGTATACTCGGCGTAAGATAAAAGTGCGCTAAACGTATATAGAGGAATCGGTAAGAATTAGTCTCTTAATATCTCTAACGAGTATAGTTAGAGGCGCTTAATATATTACTATATACTAACCTTTATAAATAGTTACTATTAGCGGCGTTACTAATAATAATAGCCGGCGACGACGCGCCTAGTTCGACTACCTCTATAGCCGCCTCGCCTATCGCGATATTATTACTAATTAGCCGTTCTAACTACTTATAATATTAAGGTAACTAGCTACGGAACTTAATATACGAAGGGCTCTATTTAAAGTAGTTATCTTTAATCGACTTTATCGTAGTTAGTACCTCTTTTATAGTATATCCCTATCTACTAATATAACTATAATAAGTCTTCTACTAACTCTAGTACCTCTTTAAGGTAGTCTACCTATTCTTTACTTAAAGCGACGATAGTAGCTTATTAAACTCCTCTACTAACTTATAGGCTAGTATTCGATAGTCGACTTCCTTCTAGTAACTAGCTTCTAACTAACGGCCGTTTTCTATTAACTCGTTTATTCTATCTATTATTTATATAGTTATTAACGGCGTCTATATAGTACTACTATTCTTCGCCTTCGAACTACGATATACTACTCGGTAGGTATTACTACGCGTATACGGCGACTTAAAGGCACGCTTATTAGCCTTATCTTTACGCGGCGAATCGTTTAGACGCTTAGAGTTCGAGGTAGAGGTATCGTTATCGCTAGCGTTAGCTATAGTATTAATAATAATACGGAACTACTATTATCGTAACTATTAAGATAGACTATAATATACTACTAATAGCCTTGCTATAGTAGATAACTGCTAGCGAATTCGAGTACGAGAGTATATTAAAGTTATACGATATAGTAGTAATATAAGCAAGATTCTAATTAGAAACGAACAAGTCTACTAATTATCTACTATATCTGACGTTTCCTAATAATCGGGTGGCAAACGCACTCAAACCCCGGGACGCTAGCGACAAGACCCATAAAATGATGATCCGATTATTTGCTAGGGTGGTACCCACTACGGACCTGATTAACTGGTGTCGAGGAAACAGGGCCTTGGTAGCATGTTTCACTCCGAAAAGCCGACGTCCAAACCTCCTCCGATCATGCCATCCGGACTCTGCTTTACTCGCATCGAAAAGATATACGTCCCTACGTCTGAATAGACAGTGCAATCTGACCCCAAGAACTCCCGCCCGATTTTGTCCACGTTGTGGTGGCTGTGTACTTCCACCAAGCCGCCTCTTTTCTTTTGGACGCTGACACAAGACCATGGATGTCTCGGTCAATGGTATATGTCCGCTTTCACAGACCCTAGAGACGACAGCCAAACCTTCTGTTGCGCAGAACAATACATGATGTACCACAAGGCCATGCTCTTCAACGATCCTTCCATCGCTTCACAAATTATGCAGACAACGTCACCTAAGCTCCATAAAGGCCTTGGGGCTAAAGTGAAGAACTTCGACGAAAAGGTGTGGAACGAACACAAAGAGGGTATCGTAGAGAATGGGAACTGGTTGAAATTCACTCAAGATAAGGAGCCGAAGAAACGTTTACTATCGACAGGCGACAAAGAACTAGTGGAGGCAAGTCCGTTTGATAGGATATGGGGCATCGGATTCCACGCAGGAACGGCGTTGAAAGTGAATCGCGATGCATAGGGCCAGAATTTACTGGGAAAGGCATTGATGAGAGTAAGGCACAGATTGAGGTCCGAAATCCAGAAAGCAAATAGAGGAAACAGTAGTTAAGAAGAGAAGGCGGCAAGATGAGACGTCCGGGTGAATGATAAGCCTGTTTTCGACGAAGACTTCCTGTACCTCCTTTATTCCGATACGCTCGACTCGGCTAGGTACGCATGGCGAACGTTTTTCTGTGGTCGAATTCTACAATTTGGCCTTTTGTACCTGCAATTCCCTCTTCGCTCTCTCCCTCAAGTCCCTCCGCAAGAATTTGCCTATCGCATTTCTGGTGACAAGGTCAGTGGCATTTGACGACCGCAACAATCAGATGCTTACTTTGGAATCTCATCGATAAACACAACGCCGCCTCGCAGCTGCTTGTACGGTGCAACCCTTGATTTCACGTATTCCTTGACTTCTTCTTCCGTGACTTTGTTTCTGTCTGTCGCAACAATATACGCCCGAGGCAAGTCAGTTCCTGGATCATCTGGCGCCGGAACACCAACAACTGCCGCCTCTCGGATGTGCGGATGCGTGAAGAGCAGATTCTCAAGTTCCGCTGGCGCAACTTGCAAGCCTTTGTACTTGAGGAGTTCCTGTCACGCAGAAATTAGTCAATTCTCCACGGACTCTCAATCACGTCCGCCAATCCCACATATCGGATTGACAAGCAAAAGAAAAACCACAACTCACCTTCTTCCGGTCAACCACATAAAATTTCCCCTCGCTCAACACTCCAATATCCCCACTACAAAACCAGTCCCCATGAAACGCCCCCTTCGTCGCCTCCAAATTATCAAAATACCCATTCGTAACCAACGGACTCCTAATCAACAACTCCCCCTCCTGCCCCGGCTCCACATCCCTGAAACTCTCATCCACCATCCTCAACTCCACCGCAGGCAAAATATACCCAATACAACCCGACAAATCAACCTCCCCCTTGGGAATCGCCGTCACCGCCCCCGTCGTTTCCGAAAGCCCCCACGTCTGCCCAATAAACGTCTTCGTCCCATCACCAATCCGCTGATTCGAAGCCTGCTGCAGAATCGCATCCATCGGCGCAGCGCCCGTATTCGCCGCTTCCAGCGAAGCGAGATGATCCGTGATGTCCTTCGATTTCGAAATCCGCAGCCAAATCGACGGCACCGTATAAAACGACGTAATCCTATACCTTTTCAAGTTCCGCAGCAGATCCGTCCAATGGTATTTCCGCATCCAGATGACCGTTGCAGCGGAAAAGATCGGTCCAATGAGATATCCGAAAAGGCCTGCGATGTGGGAGATGGGTAAGTGGGCGAGAGTCGTGGGAGGGGTCGTAGGAGGTTCGAAGGTTCCTTTTTCCATTTCTTTCGCGACCCATGCTCGGACGCTGAGAGATGTGAGGTGCGTTTCGGCGACGAGGTTCGTGTGCGAGAGCATCACGCCTTTAGGAAGGCCCGTCGTACCGCTTGACCAGAGGATGACGATCAAGCTCGCTTTCAACTTGACAGGATCGGTGATCGTGTGCCATTTCAATTTCTCGTTCGAAACGGCATTGATGTTTCCTTCTAGACTTTCCAGTCTCCAAGCTCCCTTCGTGGAGTCGAGGACCAGAACATTTTGTGGAGGAAGCCGGCACTCTTTTGCGGCTTTCGAAGCAACGTCTCGGTGTTCTTCACCGCAGATAATCAAGTTGCTCTTCCCAATCTTGACTTGTCGAGCAAGTTCGGAGACAGTAGAAGAAGGACTCGCGGCAGAATAGACGCCACCGGCTGCAATGATACCGTATAATACCGCCGGAACCAGAATTTGGCCATGGCTGATGACCGTTACGGTATCAGTGTCAAGTCCGTCTTTGCCAATGCCATATTTGTGTCGAAGACCGTGGGCGATTTTTTGTGTCAAAGTTGAGAGTTCTACTTTGGTGATCTTGTTCTCTGGGTCTTGGGCCTCGAAGTGAAGCACTGTATCGTCTTGGGCAGCCGAGAGCTCGGATTCTGACAGAACAAGGTTAGGATCCATTCATCATCATGCCAGGGATACACTTGCCAAAGAGTAGTGTCAGCAAGTCCAGAGATGGGATTGCTTCGTAGCGCTGTGAGGGGTGGTGATATATTCTCTCAACTGAAGAAGCTGCCATTTTAGTCTTTGTCTATCGAAGTCTAATGTCAGGGATATTCCAATCGTCGAGCTGAAGAAGAAGCTGTTTTTCAACACTCCCCTCTCGCTCAATCCCTCCTATTATGCTGAAGCAATGTGCTACGCCGTCGACCTCGGCGCGTCAGGTGGGTGCTGCATCGAAGCCCCGCATGTCAAGTCACGTGGGTGGTACATGCCAAGCTTGACATCGAGACCGTGAGTCGCCGGGGTTCGATGCCGCTGGACAGATGCGCAATAAAACGTCTCAATGGTCGAGACCGTCAAGTTCAACCAGCTTCCTTACAGCTTTGACGACTTCGTTTTCACCCATGTCCAGTCCGGGCTCATCCAACTTCCTCGCGAGAACCTCATCAAACATCATCCTCAATCTACTAACCAAGACGCCAATTCTAGCCCATCCTCTTAGTCGGATCCAGTCGTCGACCAGGAGACCTCTTCCTTGAGGATCGATCGTGATAGGACCGGAGAACATGAGCAGACTGTAGACATTGAACGGTGTCAGATCTCGAATGAAGACCTTGCTAGTGGCCATCTTCGTGAAGTAACTCATGTAAACCGAGTTGCCAGGGAATGTCTGAGCATCGAACAGCGTCGAAGAGGGGTGGACGAAGACGCGACCATTCTCTTCGTTGAAATACTTGATCGTGCGAGCTTCAGGATCCAGCTCAACTGCGCCAGAAGACGATGCAGCATACTTCTTGTCTGGGAACTCGATGCGGGCCACTTGTGGTTGGAACGAGCCGGCAACGAGAGCGCGAATCAGCACCTCGCTTGTGTTGTTGCGATTGAAACTTTCCGCGTTGGCGTTGCCAGATCTATATCCCGTAGGCAGAAATCCGATCTCTTGAAGAGACGATAGGTATTGTGTTCGATTGGTCGAGATGTCCAATAGCGTTTGGTGGTTGAGGAAATAAGAATCGCACCACCGCCGCAAGGATGAGGTCGGTTCACCTCCTGCCCTTCGTTCTGACCACTGTTCGAATGCATGCAGATCGCAAATAAGGTCTCCTTGCGTACCACCGAAAGAACCACGAGCGGCCTTTGACTCATCTCGTTTGTCCTTCGGGCTCACAAACGGACTCTTGACGGTGAGTGTTGCAGCAATGGTCAACGCGGCTTCTAAACAGCCGAACGCAGCACCGTATACCAGCAACTTGCCACAACGAAGATCAGCAGGAATCATGGACAAGTGCCGCCCAAGCGCCGTCAAATCAGTGCTGTCAAGAGCACCTATACGGCCAAGGAGTTTCAACGCGCCAGCAACGGCTAGTGATTCAGGTGGCGTGAGCGCAGAGGCGAGGAAAGATGGCACATCCACCACCCCCATAGCACGAACTGACAAACAGAGCTGCTCGAGTGGTACCCGTCTGATCTCAGGCTCGGGTCGCTCGGCCATCTTGGCTTCTGCGGATCGCGTGTACAACTTGTAGCACTCGCCGGCTCGGACACGACCGGCACGACCGCGGCGCTGCTTGCACGCCGCTCGCGAAGCCCACACCTCGGCGAGCTTGACCATATTGTTGGCCGGGTCGAAGCTGGTCTCCTTGACTCGACCAGTGTCGATGACAGCCACGATGTCCTCGATTGTGATGGAAGTTTCAGCAACGTTCGTCGCGGCAATGACCTTGCGCAGTCCTCGCGGTGCTCTGGGGAACACTTTACGCTGCTCAAAGCTCTGTAGCGAGGCGTGCAGCGGCAGCGCGTGCAAGTTTGGGATGTTGCGTAGTGCTCGCAGGGCTTGATCAATTTCACCCACACCCGGCAGGAAAATGAGGATGCCGCCCTCGATGCCGCCCAACTTTTGATCAATCAGCTCAACAGTTCGTGCAATGAGATCGTAGTTAATTCTTGTGCCAACGGATCTTAACGCCTGACCAAGACCTGGTTGTGCTCGGGGCGTTGAAGTTCCCGAAGTGTTGCCCCGAATCACGTCGTCAAGAGTCAGGTCGGCAAGTGAATTTGGCTCATCTTCTTCAACGGCACCCCCGAAACCGGTCGCTCGTAGAATCTCATCCAAGTAAATGTCTTGCACTGGATAAGTGCGGCCTTCGATCTCGACTTTTCCAACGCTAGAGGACGCGTTGAAATAATCCTCGAACATGGCAGCATCTAGTGTGGCACTCATGAGAATGAGCTTCAGGTCTTTTCGCTTCTTAAGCACATCTCGCAACAGCACCAATAGCAAATCTGTATCGAGTGAGCGCTCATGCACCTCATCAATCACCACATGTGAAACGTCAGCAAGGCTTCGCACGACATCGTCTGTACTGCCGCCAGAGGTCTGCAGACGGCGGAGTAGAACACCAGTAGTCACGAATGTGATCTTCGTAGTGCCCTGAACCTGCTTCGACTCGCCACGGATTGCGTATCCAACCTCCTCACCAACGTTGACACATCTCTCGTCTGCTACACGATCTGCGAGACCTATTGCAGAAATCCTTCGGGGCTGCGTGCAAATGATGTTGGTCTGATCCCCAAAGCAGCGTTGAATCAGGTCATCCAGGACGAATTGCACAGATTGGGTGGATTTTCCCGATCCGGTCTCACCAGAGATGATCGTGACTTGGTTCCTGTTCACAGTATTGACGATGGCATCCCGGAGTCTCCAAGCAGGAAGATTTTGTCTAGCTTGCAACATTTTTTGCTGCTCAGACGTTGTCTGCCGGTCTTTCCAAGCCTTCAAGAGTTTCCCACTCGCGGGAGTTTGTGCCGACCAGGTAATAGGTTTCGGTTGTTTTCGTGGCTTCTTTTTCGCGGGTCTCGCGACAGCGGCGGTCGAAGTGGAGGTGGCAGAAGCTACATCACTCAGCTTTCCAGGGTCATTGATGATGGCAGGTATGTTCTGCTGCAACCAGTCGACGACGTTGAACAGCATCTGAGCACCCAGGAACTCCTCATTGGCCGCGAGCAGCACCTTCTTGAGAACACTCAAACGCACGTGTGCAGGCAGCTCGGCTTCGATGGACAAGATCGGTGGGGTGTAGGGATAGCCATCGCTAGGCGGTCGTGCACGCAGGATGATTGGCTTCCCCCCGGCTGTCTGCAACTCGAGACTGACGGTGCACATTGACTGATGTCTGACGAATTTGTCGCCAAAGATGGCCTCTGAAGTCGCCATCTCCTCCTCCCAGAGCTCAAGGTCTTGTTGGGGTGGTATTGTCTGAGAAGCCTCTTGTCCCAGCAGTCGATATTGAAGTAATTCTGCGGCACGAGCCTCGTCACCGCTGCACGAGTCCAACAATTCCGCGCAGAGTTCTGGAGAGTAACCAGTCGCCGACAGGCGTTTGATCTTGCCCTCGCGTTTGAGGTTACCGCTTGCCATGCTGACGCCCGCCATGTAGTTGTCGGGCAACGTCCACTTCGGGAGATCGTCCTCCGGCACGTGTATGAGCAGCCACTCGAGACATTCTTCTTTGTCTTTGCATATCTCGGTAGCCTCTTCCACATGACTCTTCCGGAACCCGATCCTGGACAAATCTTCAACGATGCTCTTCCGCTCATTGGCAGACGGTACAACATCATGCGGGTTCCATGCGCCGCTCTGCCTGATAAGTCGCTCGGCATTTCGTCTTGTCACTTCGCCCATTTCAACTTTCGGCACGCGCATCCACCCTTTCAACACGTGTTTGCTCTGCACCTGTCCGTCCAGACTGACAACCTCCAGCTTCTTGTCTTCTGCCTGCTGTTTGACCTTGTCCGCTCTGGCTTTCTCTTTTGCCAACTTCTCTTCATCGTGTCGCTTCTTCGCCAGGAAAGGGTCTGCCTCGTACATGTACGCATTCCCCTGCGCTATAGACTCGCTTTTCAGATCCTGAAAGTCGCCTTTCCACAAATCGCGGTACTTGGGAGGCAGCATCATGTGGATGTTCTTCATATTGCTCACTCGAAACAGTGCGTACGCCGCCGCAAAATGCCGTGCTTCCAGGGCACTTTCTTGAGTACCGCGCTCTTTCAGGTAGTCCGGCGGCGGCACGATGGGCGGAAGCGTGATGATTTCCTGCGTCTTCGGATTCTTCTGCTTGATGATCACCCCTCCAGTCCAGCCCTTGGGATTGCGATGAATGGTGTACTCCGGTCGCTCCCACTTTTGCTTCTGACAATGCTCGTTGAACATAGTCTGCGGCAGCTTCCCAGTCCATGATGCGCCACCGATCAGTGTCCTCGTGTCAGGCTTCCTGGGCTCCTCAGGTTGCGCTGGAGTTGAACCTGCCGCGGCGCTCCCCTTGCTGCTCTCCTGGGCGGGTTTCTTGCTCTTCTTCGATTTCCCATCGCCAAAGACAATGTAGCTCGTGTCCTCTTCGTTCAAGGCGGCCGCCGATGGCTTTTTCCCACCGGCCTTGCCAGCTGCGCGAGGTGCATGTGGCTTGTTGACCATCCTGTCGACATTTGCGCGTACGAGCGCAAAGCAGAGAAGACGTCGATGTCCATGTCGAAATTTTGGGCAAAGCTGAACATGGAAGACGCGACCCAGCGGCAGGTGATGAAGTGAACGCGGGGTGACGGGCCGAACTGTGCCCAGTTTAGGCTTGCGACAACTTCACTTTGTTTTTGTTCTTACCTTCATCACACTCATCACTGACATGCGGCGAAGCATCGTCGAATTGATTTCTGTGTCATTTCTGTGTCATTTCTCATTCGTTGTGAGCAGTCTATAATGCCGCTCCGTCGTTGCTTTGCGCAGCACTTTCTGCCTCCATCCTCGAGCGATAGTCGTGTTCCCTTCCATCATGCGACACCGTATCATGCTGGGAAATGGCTTGTGGCTCCATTGTCCGGGTCCGTAACCGTCCTCAGTTCTTCTTCTGCTGCGTCTCTCCCCGCTCAGTTACGTTGCTTAGCCCAATGCAGACAGCTTGTCCCTTCCGCATCATGATAACGACTGCTGGATCATCGAAAAAGCCGAACTTGTCATGACCCAGCGCCTCGACGTAATCGGCTACCTTGAATTGTTCATTGGCGATATCAGTGACTCCCGCATAAATACGGCACGCCCGATCGAATTGAGCCGCAAGCGCAGCCTTGACGATTGCTTTCACCCAGCTGCCGAACTGGGCGGGTTCCGCGATGGAGGTTCGGTAGGTGCCAAACGAGAGCTCAACGAAAAGTCGCCTGATTTTTGGACACTCGAACGAGAGACGGGACATGACGCCTGCCATGTGCACGCCGTAATTCTGCCATTTCGTTACTTCTGGGGCGGGTAGCATTACTTGGGCGAAGCATACCATTTTGGTCGAGTCGCACGGCACAATCACATGTACCAGGGAGACGTTATCCTCTGGGCCTTTGACGATCTCGAAGCGCTGGCCATCGGTGTGGATGAGAGTCCAACCTCCATAAGAGGTTGCACCTGCTGCGCCGGTCATGTTTGCCGTTGGTGATGCACGGCCAACGCTGCGAGAGGAATGATGAGGTGTTTGCGGATCGTATACTGTATGCGGTGTTTGGTGAGAAATTTCCTTGCAAGATTGGTCGGTATCTAGAACAACTGATGTGAAGTCCGCGAGGCAAAGGCCATTTACTTGCACAGCCACCGCAAAGTGAACGCCTCAGATTTCACGCAAACGGCCAAGCCCTCACATCAAGTTGTGTCGCACCTGCGTGATAGCGCATGCTCGAGGGGTTGAGAAAGGCCATGCAAATGGCGAACAGCACAAGGGCGGCAGAGCACGACGGGAGGTGGGGGTATCGAAAAGTCACTTCCAAACTACATCTGCTGGACGCACAGGCTCAACGCATGCCAAATTGCAAGCACTACGACGTCCCGCGACTGCGCACATCTACATGTGAATGCACACTTAGTGTCGACTGGGGCAACTTCGAGCCTCTCCTAGCATCAAGCCCGGCGGTACTTGCTCCAACCGACTTCGAATCGCTTCCGGAAAGAACTATGCAAGAGTCCAAGATTGAGCGTCGTCAAGCACAACTCTCCACGAAGAGCAGAAGCCTTCCTACTGAGCTTGATAGCTTGTAGTAGACGTGAGGGAAATTGTGCTGCAGAGGGCTGTCCAAGGCACGATCATCCTCTCCCTCTGCACTCCGCTGGCTGAATATCATAGCAGCTGACGGGAAGAGAAACATGGAAAGCTCTCTACAGGTCGTGGTCGATTGTGAGACCACCAAGACCTGGCTCGCTACTGTCACATCATGATCGAAACAGTCATCAGTTGCAATACATGTTGCATCGGCTTCTATTGTGACCTGTTGGCAGCCGATTCAGACCAGGTTGGCTTCTAGCGTTCGACTGTAATTGGCAGCACCATATCGAACAGTCCTATTGATTCGAGCCCGTTGACTAGATTGAGCAAAGTTGACAAACAAGCGCTCTGTCTAGTCCGGAGCTTATAATCCTAGTTTCCCGCGAATCTGCGCAGTAAGGTGCGGTCAGAAGGTAAAACAAACACATTGTACCTTGTAAAGGTAGTAAGGATGTGGAAGTAGCGGAAATTGCATTAGCCAGGGAGTTGAGGTTCTGACCGGAGCACAGCTGAGTAAGTAGTGCTTATGGCCACGAGCACTTAGGAGTAAGTGTCATATAATATATATATCGAAGGAACTGCAGCGCTGACCTCCACAGTACTGTACTTGCACCTTGCACTACATACATCTGCACTACAGCTATCTATACCACATCCATCTATAATACATCCATCGCTATGTGGATCACCAACTCCGTCTCCCTCGCCATGCTTGTTATGGCTGTCCAAATGGGAAGCTTTGCATCTGCCAGGCTCTGCGGACCTTGCGTCAACGGCATCAAAACCTGCGATTTCTCTGAAGATTATCTCGGCAACGATGTCCCATGCTAGGTAGGACATGGAATTAGACGACCTGCTTGCCCGCTCTAACATCGTATCCAGTACGACGACAGACCTACTACGATCGGCTCTCGCTACGGAACGATCGCATAATTTTCGTGACACATTGCAACGGACAGCAAATGTTTGAAAAAAGGGCAGTCGAGAGAGAGAGGCTAGTTGGACACGAACGCGGGTCATACGCCAGGTGCGAGTGAGTGAGAGGGACATGGTCTACGTAGCCTATTTAGGAACGCCTTGAGATGTTCTCGGGCACGAATCGATACCCCTTGGCTGCTTTTGTCTCGCCTTCATCGCCCGACTGTTTGCGTTGTACCCTGATCAAGAACTGCTGTGGAGAAGAAGAGTGGCACCAGCCCTGTTCAGTGACATAGTCGTCGCCGAGCCTGGAGATCCACTTGAAGCAAGCGAACCACGATGAACGCAATGAACTCTGAATGGATAGGGAAATGTTGATGAGCAACAAGCCGTTGAGCTGAACCGTTGTCAAGAAGAGCTTAATCACGATCGATGGAATCTCGTCTCGCCGGCTTCACCTCCGTAGTACCGGATTCTTGGGTATATTTCGCAATACATACCGCCCCTCATCTGCATTCGCGCAACTCCAAGAAGATGGGATACTGAGCGAAAGAACCTACACGCCCTAAAAATTGTTGTTGCCGCCCTCTGTGCGTTCCTCGTATGCAAATGACGGACCGTGGTTAATCCTTGCTCCGCCACCGGTGCACCCGCCCGGCTAGGGTCCATGGGCAGAGATATAATCTCCCATCCGCCCTTGCGCTATCTAGTTGGCCTCTCGCGCCCACTAGGCTCTTGAGACTACCGTTAACTCACGTACGACATCCGACCGCGAAATGCGTATCGCAACTTCGCTCGTTGTTGCGAGCGTGCTCGCGATAGCACGCCTGGGCCATGGCTACTGTTTCCTTGAGAATACGGGCACTTGTACGTAAAACAATACTTCCCGTAGTTTTAGAAAATGTAGTGCGACGAAGGATAGCGAATCCCGCGTCTAGGGCTATGCCTTGGAAACCCAAGAGAAGGTCCAATGGGCTGGACGGAAACTGCGCGAAATCCTTGTCCGGCGGGCCTATACGATTATGGAACAGTCTCCTATGCGGTAGATGAGAACTGCGATGAAACTACTAACGGTAAAACCGCATACGATGTTGTTGTAAGGAATGCGGACTCACGAGTCAATGGGGACGCCCGTGTTAACGATTAGCAGTCTCGATGCTGTGAATAGTAGCCACAAGTGTCGCATTAGCGAGACCTCTGCAAAGACCCAGTTACACAGTGGAGCAGGGGTAGAGCGAGTACCTCGTTCTCGTTCACTTTACCAGCCTTGAGCAGAGTATTCATCAATTGGCGAGCGGTATGAGGTTATCCGATTCCTTTCCCATGTGGAACCCGCATATCGCGGGCTCGTCAGTCGATTCCGCGTCTGATTAAGAGCAACGGGAGCAAGGAGTTCTACGTTTTTAATAATGTAGTGGCCGATTTCAGTGTGCACGGAAAGGGACTTCTACCGGAACCTTGCTTTGACTCGCCCATGGCGCCATAGAGACAACGAAATCTGGTAGGTACTTCACTTCATCAGCATTGTTTCGAAACAGACCTAGCAGTTACTTCGCACTGCCTGACATTCCAACATGAGATCACGATCATCCTCGGCAGCGAAGCCGGTACCGCGGCGGAGCATCCTATTTACAACGCACCTGACGTAGGTTACCAAGCAGTTGCAAACGGTCGACAGTCGAGGACATTAGTCGTCTTCGCCAGCGGTAACTAAGAGAAGTATTCAAGAAGCTCTTTGGACCACTTCTTCCATCTTGTTCTCACAGACTCTTTCCCGCCCGTCACCCACACTCATTTATTACACTCGTTTGCCTTACATTCGTTTTCATCATGCAATTTTATACAGTCGTATCGTTGGCTGCTGCTGCCATTTCGGCCAATGCTCAGTTGGGAGGCGGTCTGGGCGCTCTCGGGGGCCTTGGTGGCCTTGGTGGGCTCGGTGGTCTCGGTGGCGCTCCAGCCGCTGGACCCGGGGCACCCCAGGCTAAATTGACGGCCGATCAAATCAAGACGAACATTGAATCCATCACCGACAAGGCCGCCGATGCCAATGTGATCGCCGAGCGTATCAAGAGCAAGGGGAATGGCTTCCAAATAGGTCCAGTAAGTAAACGAAGCTCGTGGAAGTTGCGCCTCTTTTTCCCAAGGGCTAATGTCCGAGTCAGGAGCTTATCGTCGGAGTCCAAGATGTTGCCAGGCTCTTGTCGGCCCAGACCGGTGCTCTGACGGCGCAAGCATCGCAGCTGGAGGCTCCACAAGTGAAGGCTCCACAGGTGAAGGCTCCACAGGTGGCGAAACCAGCGGTAGAGAGACGACGAGAGGAGAACCTGGGACCCGGATTTCCATTTCCGTCGCCGGGAAGGAATTCTCCTTTGCCGCAAGACGAAGCATCAGCGGGCGGGGCGTCCGGGTCTAAAGCGCCAGAAGATGAACGGTACTCGTCTCTTGGTGCCTTGAGCAGTCTCTTGGGCCAAAAGAGCAAACGCCAACTGCCCATTCCCCTTCCTCTTCCGGGCTTGGACAGCGTCACGGGTGGCCTTTCACCACAGGAAGTGCCAGAAGAAGCCGCGCAACCCGTGGTTGGGGAAATCTTCTTTCCCGTTGAAGATCAAGCAATGATCTGCGACGCATTCACCGAATTGACCGATGTTCATGAGACGATGCTCGAGACTATCATGTCGAAGCGGGAATTCGTCACTTTCGACACAATCACTGCCCAGACTGGAAAGATCCTGCGTACGCTTGAAAGGGAGTTTGATGACTTTGCGGCTGTTCTTGTCGAGTTTGTTCCGACTTGTGCGTTCAGTGTCAGAGAGGACCAACAGTCGTTGGAGCAGACGATGGCGGAGGCGATCGAGACATTCGCCTTCTAAGCAGTGTGTGATCGGGTGGAAAAGATGGCGTCGCTTTGCAAGCTAAAGGGGGACTTCTTGCAAGTAGAATTTCTGTTGATTTTAGACGGCGGAGACAAGGCGATGTGTCCCAATACTCGGTACCTACGCGCAAAATCGATGTGCCGTTGGCGGTTCTACCTTTACATGTAATCATTCAATTCCTGTCAACTGCCTGGGATATATCATCGACTCTTGCAGTGCAGACGCTAGCTTCATTGGAAGCCAATCATACTCTCGCGCATACTACCATCTAGTCCAGATCACAGAGCCAAAGACGATGTGAAAATGGCAGTGGTTTTGAGTCTGTGCTAGTTCATGCAATGTTGTGCTTGCATCGTCCCGGCCAACAGACTCCTGGGTCGTCAAATTCCAGTCAATATTTCACGCGCAATCTCAACGATCCTGCGGCGAACGCGGGAGTGCCATCGACACACACAAGCGTCTCCCGTCTGATTTCTGGCATCGAATAGCATGATTGCGGACCGCCAATAGCCATCTACCATCTCTTTCCTATACGGCCACCGTCATGAAACCGAGCGTGCGCGGCGCCGCCCGCGTCCCGCGGGTCGGCAACATCCCCAAGGCCAAAGGGGAAGCCATTTACGCCTATTGCAACATCCGCACCAACCAAGTGCTCTACTCGATGGAGCGCGCACTGCGGGTACGCGGGCTCTCTATATCCAGGAAGACGTCCAGGCTAACGAGATTGCAAGAACTCACATCTCAAGCAGCTCGCAGTTGCTGGAGCGAACAACAACCCGCCCAAGATCCGCAAGGACATCTGGCGACCGCTTTTCACCGTCCACCTTCCCGACCGAATACAGGGCCTCGACCTCTTCCGAAGCCTGCGCGAATACCGAATGATGCACGAAACCAATTGGGAGCTGCCAGAAGCCATCAAGCAGCCGTACACGGAGAAGCATATTGAAAAGCTGCGAGAGAAAATGAACAACCGCGGCGGCAGCAAAAAAGAGACGGTCTACGATGTCATCAAACGGCGGAAAAAGAACATGCGCGCCAGGATGGTCATGGATCAGAAAGCGAATAGCGTGGCTGACCTGGCTGCCATCTTGTTGCGGCAGCAAACGCGGAGTGGATATGTGGCTGGACACAAGAAGCGCCTGCTTTTCATCAGGAAGGAAAGCAACATTGAAGAGATTGTGTCTCTAGAGAAGCAATATGGACATCGTGGAACCACAGCGGTAGACAAAATGATAGCAAAACTCGTGGCGAGAGCGAAAGAAGCTGGCGCGAAGAGCCGGGATAGAAGCACCACCACCCGCGAGCAGAGGAAGGAGCAATATCTAAAGGCACAGGAAACCCGCCAAGCTGCCGCGAAAGCTCGGCTCAAGAAACTAAAGATTGAATGGGCTGTCCAGGCTGTGAAGAAGGCCAAGCAGATGGCGGCTGCGGAAAGGGCCTCGCGGGAACAAGCTGCCATTGCGAAGGAGGAAGCCGCGAAAGAAGCCAACGGACCTGACTATAAACCCCCGCCGAGAGAGCCGACCGAAGTTGATTACAAGTCTTTCATCGAAACTTATCCAGCGGAGCTGGATCCCCTCCGCGCACTTTTTGAGGGTCGAGCTTTCGACAAGCAAAGCCCGCTACACACGCTCACTCCTGCACAGAAGGGAGACTTGAACATCATGAAGAGGCCTGTGTTCGCAAAGCGTGGCATTACCGTCCAGTGGGCAGATGTGCTTGACTCGGAATACGCCGAAGAGTGGCCCGCAAAGGTCAAGCACCTGAACATGGGTTTCGTCAGGAATACAGCGCCCATGGCCGGCACGGAGGGCATTCATGAGGTCTCGGAATTCAAGGGCCAGTCGCGAGCCGCCAACTGGGATGCGACGGAGAGTGAGGAGGATGCTGTTGGTGATGAGGGCGGCTTCTTCGCTGAGGCCCAAGCGGTGGGACAGAAGCAAGAAGACAGTCGTCGGGCTGTGCTTGAAGAGATCAAGAAACAGGTCCTCGAGGACGTGAAGACCGTGTCAGGCATACCGACTTCGCGCTGGCCTAGCCAGATGTCGAAATTGCACCAAAAACGAACAACAGCTGCCCGCAGGCAGCAGAAGCAGAGCAGGACCCAGAGCGCTGCCGTCGAAGAGACGCTTCCTGTAGAGCCGACGAGCTCGGAGAATGCCCCATCTCTGTAAGGCAAAATGGGAGAGCGAGGGTTAATTTGTGCACATATGTATATCACCAGTCAATTCCGAATGCATTGCAATCGGACACAGTCGCCATCCGGCGCTCTCACGGAATGGTGAACCGTTGATCTGTCATCTAGCGCTGCATGGAAGGCGTTGACAGCATTGTCAACACATGCGCAGCGACGGGCGTCACTTCACGCCCCTTAGCATACGCACAAGCGTCCGTCAAGTCATCATCTTCCGGTCCGTTCTTCTACCCCGATTCTCCGCCATGAGTGGAGTGCAGCGCGAAGGGGGTAACTTTCAGAGTGATGACTCCGGCTGAATGCCACCGTGCGATGCAGGAAACCGCTAGAGGAGTTGTTCGCAGAGCAAACGTGACTCCCGCTCCGCCTCCGACTCTAACTCCGCCCGCGCCCATCCGAGACCTCGTCGAGACCGCCGCTCCGCGTTCAGCTCCGCTAGCGTGTGGCAAGTGAAGAGCATGTTCACGATGCAATGCAGGAAGCCACTATCGACGTCTGCTGTCGCGTAAACGAGAATCCCGCTCCGCTGCTAGTTAGTGCCGCTAGCATGTAGCAAACATCTGGAGATGCTGAAAATTTGGGTTGTCCTCGTTCTGTGCTTTCTGTCGCATCATTGGCGACTGAGACCTATGGACCGAGATGACACGGACGGCGGCTTGCGTTGGAATATCAACGCAACGATGGCAGAGAACGAAGGACAGGCCGGTTCTCCGTCTTCTGTCGGCGGTAGTGTTCCCGCAAAAAGGGCGACCCAAGTTAGCAACCTTGTCAGCGATAGTGACGGTGAGATCGAGGTCACGGATGCGCGAACAATCAAGGAAATGAAGACAAGACTGCGCAAGATGGACCAGCAGCTGAAAACGCCCCCCTGGCAGCTGTCTCACATTCACTCTGAGAAGTGGCAATGCTGCGACAGCGTATAGCAAACATTTGAAAATGCCGATGAAGCTGCATCGTCCTCGCTCTGTGCTTCTTCTCATCGCATCACCAGACGGCACATCATGGAGCGAGACAACAGGGGCATGGATACGCCTTACAAGGTCAACGCGGGCACGAAGGAAGACTACGAGCAGGCCAGTCCGTCACCAGCTATTGGCAGCGCATCTGCTGTCGGAATCACGCCACGCCACAATTCACATCCGAAAGTTATTCCAGGCAGCCCTATTCCTTTCCCTCTAATCGGCAACACTTCGTCACATCAAAGAAACAGGCATGGGTCCTTTGCTCAACCCCAGCGATTCAACAGCAATGCTGCTGCGACTGCTCAAGCACGATTGCAAGATTCTCGCACCGCTCGGCCAAGCGGTTTGACTAATTCCATTCGTACTGGAGCTGCTCAGACGCAGTCTCAAAGCTCTCACACCCTTCCGTCAGCTACTTCAGGGCGTCCATCTCTCCAGACACGTCTTTTGCAGCAGTCACAATCTCAACCGCCGCAAAGACCAGCAGATTCTCCAACCCACCAACGACCTGGCTTGAAGGAGCAGCCTAACCCCTTTGTGTCGTCCCATGCAAAGAACCTCGACAACTATCCAAGGAGTCCGCGCACGACACTCCCTTTGCCAAACTTCGCAACTTCCAAAGAGGATCGGCCGATTGATGCTCAACAAAACGGCCAGTTTACGGGACCAATACAGCAATCAGCACCGCCTTCTGATGGCCTTGAGAACCTGCCAAGCCGTGGTCTTACCAAGCCAAAGACTGAAGTCATAGATCTTGACAGCGACACTGAAATCGAGGAGGCGCCGGAAACTGCACAGAGCGGAACTCAAAGCCATCATGGTCGGGAGTCGCGATCGCTCAACGCAGATTAGCAAATGGAGATACTCTATGAGCACGCACGAGAGCCGGTCTTAGAGAACTTGCCTCCAGCAATATTGCAGAAGATCGAAGAGCTCACAAGACGGGCCGTGGAAGCAGAAACCCAGCGAGAAGAACTCAAGTGGCGCATCGAGCAAAATACCAGCTTGAGAGAAGTTCACCCGCGCACTGTGGCCGATTTGCAGACCGAACACGAGAATTTTGACGCCAACAAGGAACTCTACAGGAAGGACCGGCAGATTGCGCGAGCAAACAGAGGGCTGAGCGCTTTGCTACATGATGATAGATCTGCGCCGAAGAAGGCTTTGGACCCGTTGAAGGATAGGACCTGCGCTGGAGTGCTCTTTCCATCGGTCGCCACCGTCGACGAACAAGTTTCGAATTCGGGAAGTGATTTGACGACTTTGTTGACACACTTCGCAGGGAATGTTGAGAGAAGGGAGGCTGAATTTTTGGAGTTGCTTCGAAAGGAGTTCATTGTTGATAGGGATGGAATGGTGAGGCGGAAGGATTAGTCGGATGGATCTGACAGGTATCAAAGGTATGAGGCCTGAGAAATGCTGCATTGAGCTGTTGGATGGAGGTGTCGAGGACTACCCAAAACGACGCCCGCAGGACTTGATCGCTCACCAGGCGTTGGTTTGAAGCAGATCGTCAAATGGTGCGAAATTTGGGTGACATTGTCCTTACCTACAAAAGAAATGAGGTCTTCTGACGTCCGATTGATACAAGCAATGCCAGATCTTAAACATGAGCCTGTCTTTTCCCTTCGTCCTTTGCTACTTTCTGATATGACCAGGTGAAGTGCACGACGGTCCGATGTCGCCGACATGGCAGCAACCTCATCACCTCTTGCGCTTTTATGACTTCGTGTCTCCACAAACCTCCAAAGCATGCAGATACAGACACTCATCTGGTCTGCGAGAACACATGCAACCTGCGGCAGGGCCAAGAAATGGAAGTCCGTAGCTTAAATTCCACCTATCGCGTTTATTGTATGGTGGCACAGAGCCACCCGAAGAATTTACCCGACCGCATTCGCCAAAGACGAAGCTTCCAGCAAGATGTTTCCTGTTTCGAGAGCAAGAGTACGCCAGTAGAATGTCGAATCAAGGAACTTGAACTCCCTTCTGGGGCTCCCTCGTTATCTCCATTCGCGGACTCCGCTAGGTCATAGATGCGAGCATTTCACGCGTCATTAGAGCTTTTTGACCGGTAACTTCGAATCGCCTCTGAAGTGAATTTATTGCGGTTTAGCGTGATACGCGGATCCTGGAAGGCGTTTTTGAGTCGTTCGTGTCCGTACCTAGTCAGCGTCAGTGAACGTCAGTGCGTAACCTGAGTTTACCGTGAGTCAGCAGCCGCCGCCTTCCGTCTTGGTATGATGATACCGGCGCGTATTGTGCGCTTTGCTGACCATGGTAGGTACCGCCATAATTGTTGTACGTCGTGTTCTGATGGTAGTTTGTCGGCACTGGAGGGCTCGAACTATACACGTAGTTATCTGGCAGGACGCCGTTTAGTAGATTCTGCGATTGTCGCATTCTTCCGAGCGGAAACAGTACTAATAACGACATAGGATAGAAAGTGAATAGACGCGTCAAAACGCGTCGTAGCGACAGTCGGTAGCACAGACGATTTAGTGCCACGGGTGGCGCTATAGCGTCCGCCGACAAGACCAATTGTATTCGAGCTTTACGGTTTTGAACCTCTGCCACCTGGTGGCAGAGAAATTCGAATAAAACAAGGTTTCTGATCAGAAGGGGTGTAGTGCGATTATGAAGGTTCCGGCGCGGAAACACAGATTATTCACTTAGGCCTGATTTGATCGTGGCACGTGCATTCTGCTGCGAATCAGCGACACGCTTTGCCTTCACCTCCGGCGCTAAAAAAGCTCTATTGCTATCGTTACACAAGATCCACTCGAGCTACAACGAATTATATATTATTAGCGACCGTATTCATGGTCAGCTCCCGAAATGCAAGCCATGGACTGCACTTTATTCCGCGCTGTTGATCTTACCACCGGACGACCTCACGTCTCGCCTTTCTCCATGCTTAGTCTTGCTTCAATATCCACGATAGCTCAACGACCACCGCCGCACGACGGCATCGGCCATTATGGGCTATCTTGACAGTGGAATGTACCGCCAGCGCTCGACATACATCAACCGCGGCCGCGTGATTCTCCTCCTTGCATTTATTCTTCAAGGCTATCTCGCATATAATCTCGGCATCAGATCCGTAGAAGACACCAAACACCCCGAATACACTAAAGCCGAAGAATACGTGCACCAGCCATTGAATGGTGCAGCTCCAGTTCTCCCCATGACCTGCAGGCTAACCACGCAGAAGCCCAGTCAGAATTCACAATTCGTCATGGGATCCATGTCCGATAAAGAAACAAGCTATGACTGGCTCGTAGTGAGCAACAAGAACCGGTACGCCGCCAAGCACGGCTACGATATAATCTGGGACCTCGAGAAGAACAACGAGTACTCCAAGGATTGGGATCGACTGACATCAATGGAAAATGTCATCAGGGGAAAACTGAACGGCGAGAATTCGTACGAGTGGATCTGGTGGACCGACTACGATTCCATCATCACGAACTCTTCCATCAAGCTGGAAACTCTCGTCGGGGACGCCTTGGCTGAAATTGAAGATCCTGCTCGCAGGCCAGAAATCGACATCATCATGACGCCCGATTGCTGGCCCATGAACAGCGGCAGCCTACTCGTGCGAGCGACAAAATGGTCTCTCGAATGGATCGAGGAGATGTGGAGGCAGAAAGAAATCGAAGGTAGAGAAGGAAACATGCGCAGCTTACAGGACTGTTTGAGAGTAAGTTGACGCTCCTCTTCAGCTTACGCGGCAATTAAAACTGTTCGATCCATCAAACACTAACAACATCCTGCACACAGGACATGGTCCTCGACGACCTGCACAACATTGCACACAAGGGGACGTTTGTCAAGCAGTACAAAATGAATGCCTTTCCACCGGAGATTCACTGCGTCGAAGACGATCGCTTCTGGCAGCAAGGGGATTTCGTGATTCATATGGCTGGTGCGTGGGCGCATGTTCATGAAGAGGATCCTACAGGGTTGTTGTTAAGGAAGTATGCGCCGCTTGCTGTTTGAGAGGAAGCAGACGCGGGTCCGGGAGTGTGGCTCTATCACCTGTGTTATGGTCTTGTTGGTATCGGCGGACGTGTTCAAGTTGTGCTTACTTCGTACAGAGATCAGTGGTGCAGAAACTTACCAACTTTTGCATGCGAATCGCGTGGCTTTGCTCGGGAGCTATGATACAAGTCGGCCCAAATACCTCTCCAAAAGCACTCCGGCACAACCCACCGCCCTACAGCCCCAGATCATCATCGTTTCTCCCCGTCCAACCAATAGCACCTGAGAATTCAAGCTCAACGCTTATTCCCGCTTCAAATCAACTAAACCGGCCTTGGCGCAGCTATAGCCACCAGCAGCTACATCGCCAAGCGTCGACGATGTGCCCGAACAGGAAGGAGACAAGCCTCGTCGCAAAGCGTGTATGCTACGATCCTTTCCTTGTGGAGAAGCGATCCCGCTTGTAGACCTATCGCTTGTCGTGTCACCTGCTCTTATTGGTCTGGTGAGTTTCATACTGCGAGAGTCGATCGCACTTGCCGATGATGGGGTTGGAGAGGAAAGAAGGAGGGGCAATATCGCGTGCAACCGATGTGATGCAATACAAGTATATCTCTTCACTTTCGCCAATACAGCACACTACAGGACTTCCATTCTCATCCTCCCACTCGGGATCTGCAACTCTCTATTCATCTTGCGGTGCGCAGCAGCATATATGCCTATTATGCATTCCGCTCTCACTTTTCTCCTCCTCCCCCTCGGCGCTCTGGCCAGCCCACTCAACAACAATGAAGCCCGCGCCATCGCTCCATTGACCTACGAAGGCTACGAGGCCTTCAAAGTCGACATCACATCCAGCACAGCCGAAACGCTCGAAGCCCTGCAATCCATCGACTACGACCAATGGGCCCTCATCGACAATGACCACATCGACATTTCCATGGCACCGCCCGAAATCGCAAAATTCAAGAGTCTGGGTCTGCAATACAGTTCTAAAATCAAAGATATTGCTGGAGCAATTAGGAAAGAGCAAGAGGTAGCTGGATGGAGTGGTGAGTTATCTTTTCTTCTTCTTCACGCCACTTCTCCCAAGTCCCAACACAAAATCCGTGCAGAAAAAGAAAAGAAAAGAAGAGCAATGCTAACACCTTTCTCCCCCAGGACGCATGCAAGCCAACGGCCTCCCAGACAGCACCTGGTTCAACAGCTACCACAGCTACTCCGAGCACGTCCAATTCTGGGAAGACCTCCAAGCCTCCATCCCTTCGCACTCCCAAATGATCAGTTCCGGCACATCCCTCGAAGGCCGCGACATTTTCGGCCTCAAACTCGGCGTAGCAAACTCGACTGCCACCAAAAAAGCCGTAATCTGGCACGGCCAAGTCCACGCCCGCGAATGGATCACGGGAATGACATTGGAATACATCACGTACCAACTCATCAACGAGTTCAATCGCGGGAATTCCGACGTGGTGAGGTTTCTGAATACCTACGATTTCTACATTTATCCTTTCGTCAACCCGGACGGGTTCATTTTTTCGCAAACGCGCGAACGCCTCTGGCGTAAGAACCGCCAACTTCCGCCGCGTGGTAGCAACTGCTATGGCGTCGATGTGAACCGCAACTGGCCACATGAGTGGTCGACCAACAGTGGTGGAAGTAGCACGAACCCGTGTAATCAAGCCTACCGCGGCGCCTCCGCAGGCTCGGAGCCCGAGACCAAAGGCCTCACTCGCACGATCAATGGCATTGCGAAGGCACAAGGCATCAAGCTCTATATTGACTGGCACTCGTACGGGAACTATATCTTGTCGCCGTATGGATATTCGTGTTCGAAGTTTCCGGCGAATAATGCGAAGCATGTGAGATTGGGACGCGCGACGGGAGATGTGATTGGGGCGGTTTACGGGCAGAATTTTACGACGGGCCCGACGTGTCAGACATTGTATGCTGTGAATGGCGGGAGTTTGGACTATGTGTATGATGTGAGCAAGGCCGAGTTGAGTTATGCGTGGGAGTTGAGGGATAAGGGGGAGTTTGGGTTCATGTTGCCGGCAGATCAGATCCGGCCGACGGGTGAGGAGAATTGGAGGGGGATGCTGTACTTGTTGAAGAATATGTAAGGGCAAGTCTCGTGTGGAAGAGGTCTGCGAAGGTGGTTTTTGCTGTGATGGTTGGGGGAGTAGATTACGTTCAGCCACGCGGAAAGATGGGTTCTGTGAATCCTGCTAGAGCTACACGGACTTTGGCAGTAGTGTAGTGGCTCCTCCATCGATGAGCAGATCCGTGCCGGTGATGAAACTGGCTTGCGGACTCGTGAGAAACACCACAGCGTCTGCGATATCTTCTTCAGTTCCCTTGCGCGAGAGCGGAGTGGTTTCGATATACTGTGTGATCGATTGGGCCAGCACGCCCTTGAGCAGATCCTGTCCCATTGGCGTGGAGATGAAGCCTGGACTGATGGTGTTGATGCGGACATTTCGCTTCCCGTATTCGGCAGCTGCAGCCCTCACGCGCAAAATGTTGGTGACCTTGGAAATGCAATATGCTTTCTGTCCGTCATCCTTTTCTGAGTCAATGGCGGGGGTGTTGAGGACTTGAGATGGAGGTGCTGTAGTGAGATGATTCTTGACCTCAGCGGGAAGACCGAGCTCTACATGGCCTGCTGTACTGGCCATGCAAACCATGGAGCCACCCGGCACGATGATGTCCTTGAATGCGTCCACGACGTGTATGGTGCCGAGTAGGTTGATATCGTATATGCGAGAAGCTGGACCTCCCGTGGGAGATATACCTGGAGTCTTGTTAGAGGCGAGCAGGACACGAGACGTTTCTGTGTGATGAACGATGGCTCACCTGCAGTGTGCACAACAATGTCCACGTTTCCGAGACCTTTCGCATGCTCTGCAAAGGTGCTGACCGATTCTGCATCTGCAACATCCACTTGCTTCGTCGCCACGTTGAACCCGGCATCGCCAAAAGTCGTTGCGGCCTTCTTGAGAGCATCTTCCGAGTAGTCTGCCAAGAGTAGGCGTCGTCCACTCCCCAGACGGCGGGCAATGGCCAAGCCCATACCGCCTGTTCCAGTGATGACGACAGTCGACATGCTGAAGGATTGCTGAATTAGTGTCAAAGGAATGCTGTGTTGTCAGCTCGTCGAGGCGGGGCACATGAGCTCCTTTATACTGTAGCCAGCCAGACCCATATTGTTGTGAAGTGGGACCCGGGCGCATGCAACTATTTCTACGCCTCCCAAACTCGCAGGATCAGGGTTGATCATCAAGTCTCACCGTTGCCTGACACCGAGAGTTGGGTACCATGCCATTCCCTGTCCTGGTGGGTTGGTTGTCGAGCTCGTAGTCATACGAGTGACGCAGCGTAAGCTCCTGAAGAGATGTGAAACTGGGCGGATATGCTGCATTGACTCTAGACATCGAGCTGCCAAGACAGTGGCTCATTTGAGAGTAAGACGGATGAGCTTCGTACCGAAAGCGAAGCGATATCTGATGTGTTCGTTGCGGAGAGGAGAGAGAAGAGTGGAGGAGAAACGGCGACTGAGCACTGACCCCATTCGGCAAGATCAGCCGAGAGAGACGCCAGTGGTCATCGGCGAACACGCCTCCAGCGAGCTTCCAAAAACACAGCACAATCACGACTCCGCGCAAAAATGGACGAAGACATGGAAGACATCGACCACCGGGCAGAAGAGTCCGGCGAAGAAGAATACGACGAGAATGCCGACGCAGACTTCAACCCCGACCAAGCCAAAAATGACCACGAGAACTCCGCATCCTCATCCTCGGACGACGACGAAGACACGCCCAGAACCAAGAAACCGAAACCATCCACGAAGAAACGCAAATCGGATGCAGCGCCAGATATCGACCTCGACTCGGGCGACGAAGCGACGATCCGCGAACGCAAAGCCAAACGAAGGAGAAAAGTAGCAACAGCAGCACAAGACGAAGAAGATTCCGGCGTCGAGGGCGGGTTCATCCGCACGCGGCGTCAACGCGCGGTGGAAAAAGAAGAACGAAGGAACCGGAAACGCGGCGTACGGGAAGGCGCTGTTACGATCGATGTGGAAAAAGTGTGGGCGGAATTGAGCAGTATTCCTGTCGGTCGAACAGTGTTACCACCTGTCGCGAGGAGAGTTGGAGCAGCGGAAGAGGGGGACGAGATGGACGTTGATGGCGATGGCGATGACAAAGAGAATGGAGGGGGAATGGTGAGGATTCAGAGGAGACATCAGTATGCGGGACAGATTACATATGTGGATGTGGATGTTCCGAGGAATAGTAAAGAGGCGAGGAAGTATTTTGAAGAACATCCGGAGCTGGATCCTGAGAGGATAGAATCTGCTGGTACAGGAGATGGTGTTGCAAATACGGCGTCTGATGGTAATGCGGCAGCGAAAAACCGCCCACTTCGTCGGCCGTCAATGTTCGAGCCGAATCCCACGGGGATGGTGAAGGGCGTGGCGCCGGAGAAATTGAGGTTGCGGACACCGAGTCGGTTGGATGTGCTGATGGAGCAGAAACGACTAGAGGCGAAGAAGGGCGCGCAGAAGTTGAACACGATACAGATGAGCCAGTATGACTGGAAGAGTTATGTGGAGAAGGAAGGACTGAAGGACGAGCTGGATGTGTATGAGAGGAGTGGAAATCGGTTTCTGGCGAAGGAGGCATTCCTGGATCGCGCGGCGGGGGCGAGAGAGGCGAAGGCGAGGGATGCGAGGATGAGGTTGTGATTGCGAGAGCGTGTTCTGCGAGGCGGAAGAGTGCATTTCTATGATACCCGGCACTGTCTGTACAGCAGAAGGCCACCATTTGCGTTGTGCATAGTGCATACACCAATGGAAATTGAACAAGACATGATGAAGCTCGTCAGTTCGAGAAGTCATCACACCAAGGATGTGTACATGTGTACTTGATGCACTTCGCCGCAGTTGTGCATGCTCTCCGTTGAGATGGATGTGGACGTGAGCCGGGCCACGGCACCTCCGAGCGCTCCGAAGGATGGGGAAAGCGAGTGACGGCGGAGGTGTATAGTACTAGTCAAGTCAGCACTCCTGATCCTGGCTCCTTCGACGATTCTCACTCCGCTCCCATTCCACTCTCCACGCTCCTTTTCCACCCTCACGCATCGCCCACTTGCCGCTTGCTCATCTCCTTCGACTTCACTTCTCTCCTCCGCCGCCGCCGACACCTCCGCGACGCCGACCGACGCGCAGCTGCAGCACATCTGCACGACCCGGAACTGGACGCGATAGCGATAAGACGCGCGTGTCACATCCCGAAGACACGCCGCACGGCAGCATCAGATCTCCCCTCTTTCGCGCCAAATCCGCCGTCGTTGCACAACCACTCGCCTACAGCTTCCACCTGCCTGCAACTGGGAGCTGACTCTGAAGCTACTGCAGCGCGCATCATCTGGCATCTCCTGATACGGACCAACTTATCGCTGATCATCGCTGCGAAACCACGACACATTAATCGACCTTCGACCGACGCCGATTGAACAGGAAAGACAGAGAGGGAGATACAACATACAGACAAGATGGCTCGCGACGCTGTGCAGGGAAAAGAGCGCCATAGGGCAAACGGCAACGGCCACTTGAATGGCTCCGCGCAACAGAACGGACACCCAAAGGCGCCCGAGCCTGTTGCTGCAGTGGACAACAACGACGACCAAACCGATGAGAACATCTTCCTCTTCATCCCTAATTTGATCGGTGAGTTACTCCAGCACAAACTTCAATATACTCCCGCTAACACCTCTCCAGGCTACGCCCGCATCGTTCTCGCCATAGCCTCGCTCTACTTTATGCCCCTGCATCCCCGCCGCTGCAGTTTCCTCTACACCATCTCCTGTCTCCTTGACGCCGCCGATGGCATCGCCGCACGCAAATACGAACAATCTACCCGTTTCGGCGCCGTTCTCGACATGGTCACCGACCGCTGCACAACCACCTGTCTCCTCGTTTTCCTCGCAACCGCGAAACCAGCATACTCGGTAATCTTCCAACTTCTGATCAGTTTGGATCTCGCAAGTCATTACATGCACATGTACGCAACATTGGTCATGGGCGGACAGTCCCAGAGTCACAAGAATGTCGATGCGAAGAGGAGTTATATTATGCATTTGTATTATACTAATAAGGTGAGTCTTGCCCAAACAGCCTCTCTCACAAACACTAACTAGCGAGATGCAAGACCGTGCTCTTCATCGTCTGCGCCCTCAACGAACTCTGCTTCATCGGCCTCTACCTCCTCTGCTTCAGCTCTCCCTTCCTGACACCCGCCCTCCGAAATCCCATCCCCGGGACCGAATCCGCCACAACACCTACCTCCAACCCCTTGGATCCTACTCCGTCCCTCTTCTTCCCGAATCCTTTCTCCCCCGCCGCAATGGAGTACGCTCGAGCGAATAAGATGGACTCGAATGTTCCCTGGATTCTGTTCGCGGCGAGTGCGCCCGTCATGCTGTTCAAGCAGTATGTGAATGTGGTGCAATTAATACAAGCGAGTCGATGGCTGGCCGAGGGGGATCGAAGAGAGAGGAGAAAACAGGGATTGCCGAGAAGGAATGGAAAAATTGGAGCGAAGAAGGGGTTGTGAGCGATGACTGGAAGAAGAAGACCGAAAAAGAGTTGTAGTATATGAGTGTGTTCTATTCCCCTTCTTCTTTGGGCTTCGGGTTTTTTTCGGGATGTGTTGGAAAACATTGTCAACGGGCACTCGGGACACTTTTCTTCGCTCGGCGGCTGGAGGAGTTATCCGCCTCTCGCTGCTCGCCATTCGTCGAGTCCGGCTGTGGCGGGCCACAGGTGAATACTCGGACAGAGAGCCCCATCCTTGAAGATGATGGCTTGTGAAGAGGACGGGCAAAGTTTCTTCTGTTACGGCCGACGAAAGAAATTGTCTATGTGAGAAAAGAGGAAAGTGGGAAAGGAAAGAGAAGAGAAGCAGGAGCAGAAGCACAGAGAGAATACAATGTGTGATTAGCGAGGCGTTCGAGGCGCGTGAGACGAGAGACAGTGGACGGACACAAGAGCATAGGGATAGGGACAGGGATAGGGACAAATTGAAGTTTTGACTGAACTGAACTTCAGTGAACTGGTCAGTCTTTTGGAAAATGTAACAAGAAGAGCGAAGAAAGCTGGCTTGGCATTGAGAAGGACAGAAAGTGACGTGGCAGCAGGGAAGAAAAAGTAAAGGTCCTCTTCGATTGTAACTGTTTTTGGGATACAAGGGAAAGCACATCAGGAGAGGAGAAAAAGAGATATTCATAAATGAAGCATCCCGATCGCGCTTTCTGGCATGATCCCCTAGTCGAAGAACGTCCATACACAATGCCATCTGGACTGGGAGAGGCAGTGGCGATCGTAAGTCTCATTGACTTTAGTCGATGCCCAAGCGTGTAGGATCATATTTTTCGACCAGACGATGCCGAAACCGCTTTGAATGCTTGAATGAAAAGGAAGAGGCTCGCTCGCACCGTTTCCCAGCAAAACGCGAAGCCAAGGAGAGCATACTTCAGCAGAAGGCGATGGCACGCTGAGCACCGTGACAGATAGCCCAGAAGCCACGCGATCTCTAGCGGATGCGCTATAAACTGGCATCGCACGGCGGGAGCTCCTGAAAGGTAGGAAATTCGACGTGCCTCATTCTTCAAAACGGAATAAACTTCGCTACATACAACACATCCTTCAAGCAAGCAAACATCAACCCTTCAAGTTCGTATTCAACCTCCAGAAAGCATTCTCCCATCCAGGCACCCAGACAAGCGCCCTTATCCGGTCATTCCAGTTGCCTCTCCCATCATTGCTCTCACCATTCCCCACGAGCCATCCATTCTCCGGACCCACAGAGTAAGCATTGTACACCAGCGCATCCTGCACCGAAAGGTCATCATGAAACATCGCTCGAAAGGCCCACACATTGCGCCGAGTCTTCGGTGCAGTCTGTTTATATTCTTCCAGTGGCCGCGTGAAAGGCAAGCTGATGCAGCCCACCTCATTCCACGAAAGATTATCGTGCGTCAGGATGAGACGCCAGTCAGCTTTCGAGGAAGGCGCGCCGAGCCAGAGGAAACACGAGATGTTGCCGTGGTCGTTATTATTCTTCCATCCGTGCTCGTTCAGATCGATTTTGTAGCAATGGGGCCACATGGCGTCGCGGCCTTTGTCACCGTATCGGGAATACGTTTGCATTTGGGCCTTGCCAAAGCCCGCCATCATCAAATTTGCGGTCTCGAGCAAGGAGTTCCACCTTTCGAATTCGGGTCCGCCGTCGGGAAGTGTTTGCATAAAGTCAAATGGAAGGAGTCGGATGACAGCATCGAGTGTTTTCACAAACATCTTGAGGTATTCCGTGGTCTACAGGGAGGAGAGTGTTAGTGCTAAAACCTCGAGACACACTGGACACGATTTGGGGTTCTCTCAGAGGGAGAGAGTGTGAGAGAGAAGGTGTGAGAACGTACCTGCAGAGCTGTCCCCATTTTCGCGTTGCAGTAAGGATCAAGCGACCAGAAAACATCTGGTCCCGTCATGTTGGGATGTCGCCAGGCCATGAAGATTTGTGGGATAGAAATCTGCGGCATCTCGATTGTGATGGAAGGCGTGGGCACGTAGAGCTTCATGGGCTGCGTGCTTCCTGGAAGCTGGAAATTTACCTCGATCTTCACGGAAATCGTGACGCGGTCTTTGGCCAGTCCGTCACGCATGGCAGTCATCGTTGGGATCGGAACGAGAGACAGGGCAAAATCTGCTGTAGCCTTCAGTTGCTTGAAGCGGTCTTGAGCGGGCTTGCCACTTCCATCTTTGGCATCGAAGAGGAGCTTGTCTGTAGTTGCCGTGATCTTGCCGACAAGATTTCCGATGGAAACAATTCCAGCTAATCCAGACAAGGGGCCCGATACGGTCTCGAATGAGGGTAACATTTCGCGGACATTGGGTATCATGGTCTTACTTATGGTACGACCATTGATGGATGCTGCCAGAGGAATGGAAAGAGCACTATTCAGAACTTGCGCCACGTCCAAGCCCACTGCAGTGACTTTGGGATCCATAGACGAAAAGTCGACCGGGAGTACCGCGTCCAGAGATCGGAAGAGGCCTTTGAAGTAGTTGGCCACATCGATTCCCGCCTGGATTTGCACTTTTGGAGTCTGCTCAACGACGCTCTGTACTATCCGTGGAACACTCGATACAGCTTCTTTCGGCGTGAGCAGGAGATCCACGGCAGTACCTGGGCTTGGAGCAAGATTACTAGCTGCAATTTCGAACATGTTCCGTAAGAATAAGGTTGGGTTGACGGTAGAGCTTGTCACATCTGCAAACAGATCGGTTCCAGCGTTGGTCAACGTGGTTCCCTGCCAGGAGGGAGGGCTGCCCTTGTTCGGATTGAAGACAGTTGACCACGACGGTACTACAAACTTCAGTACAGTCTTCTTGGTCTCCACGGGCTTTGAAATTCCAGGCCACCAGACTGATACTGAGAGATCGATTTGAAAGAGCCTGTCCTTCCCCGTCGGGACGTTGTTGGTCATCGCTGGGTCTGGCCAAGGTACGAAACTATACATGTTTAGTAAAATTTGCTAGACTTCTGGAGATATATACCGGTCAGATACCTCAACGAATTTCCGGTCCTGAGTGCAGACGTCAGTATACATTCGCCCATTGTGGATGAAACTTCAAACTGCCACTCACAACGCGCCCTCCATGATCTGATACGCCGCCCCAACATCGTCGATGGAAGCTCCAGACCTCACCAGCTGGCAGGCTGTAAACGTGCTTTCAGAACTTCTCTCTCCCATCTTCACTTCCCACCGAATAGAGAACCTTGCACCCGAAGGGATTTGCGACTGATTGGTGGCAGAGGCAAAAGCAGGAAGCACAGTCCCGGGAGAAGGCAAGAGAGCAAGGAGTGAGATGGAGGCCCCGATAGGCAACACCTTGTACTTGGACGACTCGGGTTCGACAAAGTCGGTTGCGTCCTGTGGTACAAGGCTGTTCCATGCTGCCACGTAGTAGGATAGCTGATTTGGCTGGACAGCGTCAAGTCCCGGAAGTAGATCTCTTTCTACAGTCCTGATCACGGGCTGCGAGGGTGTGATGCTAAGGCCAGTGCCTGAAGCGCGTGCGGGGAGGCCGACGCCATTGAGAGTGTCCATGATGAGAGTTCGAGCAGGTCAGCAAATTGTTGTGATGAATCTGAAGCATCGACAGTAGGTGAAGCAGCCTGCTCTTTATATGCCAGCCCACAATACTCACGCTCGATCACCTTGCGGAGCCCTCCTTAATCGAGTGTCCTTCCGTTCACAGTCTACGGAAGCCTCGCCTTGCGTGTGATTCATCGACAGCCTGTGAAAGACGAGGCTCAGCTAGCCATTTTTCCTGCCACAAGCTACGTGGACTCGCTCAGGCATGCGTGCAATCACTGCAATGAGTCTCATCAGCTAGCCACAACTCCCAAGATCAACAAGGTTTCTTGGCCAGGAACTCGGCAGGCGGCCGGCGACACAATTGAAAGACCATAATGTTCACGGAAGCTCGAACTCCGAAGTGGTGGCTTGTAGACGAACTTGTGGCGAGCTGAATGCAATGCAAAAGTACCTCACGGCTTTGTTGAGCTCATACCAGTAGAGCTTCAGAGGCACTGATTGGATGCTTCTGCTAGTCTTGCACGTAGCTGCTCCCGCGATAGGGAGGGCGAGCTTCTAACGTGTTTGATAAGCTAGTGAATCAGACAACATTGTTTGTAAAATCTGCACTACGCTGCATACGTCGTGAATCGACTCTCATGAAGAGCACGCGTAGACCATTCTAGTATTGCGGGTTCGGTAGACTTTATGTGTGTTGTTTCTGAGGCTCCGGAACGGGACCAAGAAACTGTCAATGTACTCCCCGCCAGGGTCAAATTCATTCACTTGCCCCATGCCACTCTCCTCTGCTCACAACAGCTACTTCCCATTATTCCCCCTCCTGCCCCCAGCCTTCTTCCTCCTCACATGCTCCTTCAAAATCCTCCTCTCCTCTACAAGACTCCTCTTCCCCTTTCTCTTCGCCTTGCCCAACGTCATGAGGAAATTCTTCTTGCGCGCCTTCTCCTTATTCGTCGTACTCTTTCCTTCAGATTCCTTCTTCTCTTTCCGTCTTGCCGTCGTACTGCGATGATCATTCTCGTGATCGCGCACGAATTTTCCAGTAACGGGATCGACGTGCCCGCCTTTGGCCATGGCGATTTTCTCGTCTTTGGTCGCTTTGTGGCTGAGTTTGGCGAGGCCTTCGATGTTGGCTGCGGTGATGGCGTCGTCGGCGTGCCGGGTTGTTGTGGGGTTTGTTGGAAGATATGTGAGTCTGCTGCGTTTGTTGGCGGGCATGGCGGCTTGGACTGCTGCGGATTGTCGGAGTTCGTGCAGTTTGACCAAGTCTGCTGGGGTGAGGATGTGAGTTGTTGCGAGGGTAGAGAGACGCGCTTCTTCTCGGATTGCGGCGGCTTCGGGACCAAGTGATTCTGTTCGCCGGCATTCATCATCTTTGTTCTCCTTGCTGGATTCTTTGAGTTTGGCCTTTTTCTTCTTGTCGGCTTCGTCTTCAGAGTCGGAGATTTCGATATCTTCACCATCGCTCTCCACGTTGATCCAGCCACCACTGCTTTCGCTGTCGTTCTGTTCTGCCTCCCAATTCTTCCATGCCTCCTCATCGTCTTCCTCTCCGATGCCCTGTTCTTCTCGCCACTTTTCGAGCAGTTCCAGGCCTTCGATACCGCCTGCGACTTCTTCCGCGCCGAATCGCACACTGGCGTTTTGGCCAACTCGCAGTCCTAATGCAGCATCACGTCCACGATCCCTCTTCTTCAACAGTTCAGCACCGACCTCTCTGTACAATGATAACAGTCCTCTCGCAGCCATCTGTACACCCTTGTCCTTACTCTTCCGGTACTGCACAAGATCCTGCAACAGAGTCTCCGTCATTGCAAGCGGTTGCCGCACACAGACCTCACGGATACCATTCAACCCTGCTGAGCATACTTCAGCTGCCGATGCTTCTGACACAAACTCGTTCGCAATCTTCACGACCAGCGGCTCCAGGAGATCCGGCGGAACGAGATTGTGCGACGCTTGCGCTAACGAGGCCAGAAATGATGTGACCGACGGCTGCTTGTGCGAAAGAAACTTGATGAACCAGGAGTAGAGTGGGATGAGGGTCAGCTTGTGCAGGCCGACCAGTCGAGAAACCAGCTGTAACACATAGAGCTTCTGCTCCAGATTCAGCTTGACCTTGGGGTTGGTAGGCTGCAAATGCTGTTGAAAGAGCTTCTCGGCAAAGCCTTGCGGGTCGTGTAGGAGGTGGAGCGCAGAGAAGTTGAGCGCTTGATGCGCGTTCTTCCTCTTCTCCTTCCGTTTGACCTTTGCCTGTGCAGCGGCGAGATCCTTTTCTCTCTTCTTCGACTTCTTGTTGATTCCAACCTGGTGCTTGAGCTTGCCAATGTCAACATCACTCTCATCATCCGTATCGTCTTTGTCCGCCTCTTCTCGCTCTTGGTCTGATCCCAGAAAGAATCGCACGCCCGACGTCACAACTTTTGCATCTTGTGCCAATGCTGCCACTTCCATGATACTAACGGCCTTCGCATCTGTCCACACCGATCGCTTCCATAGCTCTCGTGTCAACTTGACTGACCAGATTCCTTTCGGCGAAGTCGGGTCCGACATAATGAGGTTGTAGCAGACTGTCTGAACATTGCGATTCAGCTTGTGGTTTTTTGTCTTGCTATTCGATGTTCGCAAATCTGAGACGATCTTCTGGAAGAGAAGTGCTCTGAGTGCTTTCGAGGGTGTGGAGATGAGTAGCGGCCAGAGAGTGTTCAGCAGGGTATTGGAGTCGACAATATCCTTCTTTCGCAGCAGCACCAGACTGCCGACAATCTTGTCTCGCAGTTCGGCATCGAGGGCGGCATGGTGCAGCTCGATCATGTTGATCAGGTCGGTGGGGAAAGCAGAGGTCAGACTCGGATAGCAGTCGGCAACGTGGGAGACGAAGTCGATCAAGTCGCGCAGCTTGACGACGCCCGTATCGTCGGTGGTGGTGGGCGAGGCGAGGAAGAGTTCGAGCAGCGAGCGATACTGGCCATATTGCGCCACAAAGTCTTCGCGGTACGACGGCGGGTCGACCTTGATTTTGTGCTGCAGATTCGGCAGATCCGCATCGACCTTCTCCAGCGCTCCAACTTTGCGCTTCATGGTGTGAGAAGTGTACTGTGTGGATGTGTACGCATTCGGTCGCAGCCGTCCAAAATTTCGATGCCACTTCCCGCACAAGCGGAGACAAGTCCGTCGCGGATCTAAGCGCAATCAGCGACAGGGATGAGCGGTGATAAGAAATGCGATGCCGAAGGCTAAAATACTGCCTTTGCAAACAGCACAATAACAATCTGACAGTGCGAACACCAAATGTCTCAACATGGTGGCACACACGCTACCAACCAGCTGAAGTTGGAAAGTGAAGTCCAGTCTCTGGCATCTCGCGACGACGCTACCACGTGGCGATACGTCCGCGCAGCCCTGCGATGAGCGATGCAATCACCAACACGATATCTCTGTCAGAGCAGCGTACGGAGAGGCAGCATGCAGCTGAAGAGACTGAGATCTTCGTCTCCGAACAGATGGACAGCGCGGGACGAGTGCATGCGATAGATCAGACCAAGTGATGACGCGAAGCCCACAGGGCACGTCTCGCAGGACATTGTATATGCAACCTCTCTATCGTCTCAGGCTAACCTTCTGACAAAAGTACTCAATCCTGCAGGCACTAGCGCAAATTGAGCAGATAACCACGCGAGCCACGGTCAAGCCCATACCGTGTCTTCGGATAGCATTCGGAGAAGCCCACACCTTGGACTCGAGAGACCCGCAGATGTCTCTGTAACTGTCATCATAGCCGCTCAGCCTTCCTCTTTCAAATCTTATTTGTTTGCGATATTTGCTTGTCTGAGACAACTGGAAAGAGAGCACTGCAAGATTCAGAGCCATGCGCTTTTCTGGGCTCCGCACTGTCGCAGCTGCATCTGTTGGCCTCGGCAGTACCCTCGCTGGGGCTACTAACTCCTCGACGCTCTTCTCGGGTGGAACTGTCATTGCATTTGATAGCGCCTCCGAGTCCCTCCGTGTCATCGACAAAGGTGCCTTGCTCATTGTTGAAGACCGCATTGCTCAAGTCTACGACTCTGCCACCAATTCTAGCGCCGTACCACCGGGCACAGAGCACATTGACATCACAGGCCAGATTGTCACGCCGGGCTTTATTGACACCCACCGTCACGGCTGGCAGACGGCCTTGAAGACACTCGGATCCAATACCTCGCTCGCCGAGTACTTTGGACGCTATGGCGAATTTGCGGCAGGGAAGTTTTTCGATGCTGAGGACGTCTATGTTGGCCAGCTTGCGGGCCTGTATGAGATGCTCAATGCCGGGGTCACCACGTCGCTCGACCATGCTCATCACACCTGGTCCAACGAGACTTCCATCGCTGGGGCCATTGCTTCTGCTGTGAGCGGTGCCCGCGTATTCTGGGCATACACCGTTCATGAGCTCTCCAACAGCAGCTTCTCCATCAATCAGCAGCTCGCAAATTTCCGTGACATTGCCAAGAGCAACCTCTTTGAAGCCTCGCCCACCGAGTTGGCCATGTCTTTTGACGCCTGGGACTCCACTCCCGATGAGGCCGTTCTGCAGCAGCTCGTTGACACGGCCGTAGCGCACAACGTCTCAGCTCTCACCACACATTTACTCGGCGCCCCGTAGGGTGTATCGAACCTCCCCTCAACGCTGCATGAGCTCGGCATTCTGAACACTTCCATCCCAGTGGTCTTCTCCCACGGCAGCTTCCTCCCCGCTCCAGATGCACAGCTGCTGCGATCTACGAACCAATACCTCTCCATCACGCCCGAGTCTGAGATGCACTACGGCCACACCCACGAGCATTCACCTTACATCCAAGACCAAGCGAGTTTGGGCGTTGACACGCACTTCACCTTCTCCACCGATATTCTGACGCAGGCACGCCTATGGCTCCAGCAGGTTCGCTACAAGCTCTCGTTGGATGTCCTACGAGATTGGAAAATATCCACGGATACACCCATGACCGTCGCGCAAGCATTCTACCTCGCTACTCGCGCCGGAGGCCTGGCTCTACACCGCCCCGATCTTGGCGTCATCGAAGAGGGCGCCAAGGCAGACCTTGTTATCTGGAACGCTCAGGAATCACCTGCACTCCTCGGATGGCGGGACCCCATCGCCGACATTGTTCTACACGCCAGCGTCGGCGACATCCTCCACGTCACCGTCGACGGCAAATTCGTCAAGCGCGATGGCCGGATTATGGCACCCGACTACAAGGAAATCCGCAAGCGCTTTCAGGCTAGTGCGCGCCGCATCCAGGACCAAGTTCTGAACACTCCGAACCCAGTGCTTAAGGGCGTGTTCCAAAGCGGCTTCGAGTACGAGAAGCCTGAGACGGTAGACACTCTGCGTGGACAGAGTGATGGATACGAGCAACCAACCTTCGTGAACTTGTAGAAATTTCAGGATAGTGGATAAATATAGATAGACAATAACTGTGACAAAGCCAAGGGGGTTGCAACCAAGACCTCGTGCCAGCCCCCAGCACTGCAAAGCGAAGACCGTGCCGCTTCGGATCTAGCCGCCATCAACAACGAGAATCTTGCTCTGAACATTGAAGATCCTTCGCTTCCGAAAGTGTGACGTCATAGGGGTCTGGAGCACGGAGGAGCGCCCTGAAAGGAGACTGCGAGGCTGCACGTCGAGATCGGAAAAAGTATCACATTGGCCAGTGATCTTTGAGCGACCGTTCCCTGTAATAATATGAATGCAGGCCTATCGTATTCCCCATTATTTACAATTTCAGCTTCTACCCTTTGGCCTGTGAATCAGCACAAGGTCTGGTATCCACACGCTTCGGCGCCGAATCAACGTCATCTTCACATGCCATAAGCGGTATAGTGAGCCAAACTTATTCACTCCAGTCTGGCTTCACGTTTTACTTCCAGCCTGTTCCGAAGCATCTATTGCGCCTCTATCTCTTTTTTTTATATAAAAGCTCGAACATAAAGCCAGCACCGTCAAGAACTTCAACACAACCCCAGCGCTGAGCCTCGACAGAATCGAGTCTTCATCGCCATAATGGCAGCAGCCGCCGCCAAAGCGCCCGACGACTTCGAAGTCCTAACCGAAACGATTTCCATCCACCGCCCCAAGACGACGACCTCACTACGCTCAAGCGATGAGACTCGATCCGCATTGTTCGTCATCTGCAGCTGGATGGGCGCTCTTCCGAAACATATTCAGAAATACACCGATCAGTACCAGAAACTTTATCCTTCTTCGACCATTCTTCTTGTTCAGTCGACGTGGAAAGATGTAGCGGGGACGGATGATTTTATGGTGAGTTCTGTTTCGCTCTTCTTCATCTATGCCCCGGCAAGAGATTACCGCCTAGCTTTCAAGAGGGTACACGTGTGTGGGTATATAAAACTGACTGACTGACTGACTGACCATCTGATGAACAGAAAACCCGACTCGAGGTTGCGATTTCTGTCATCAAAGATCGTTCGCGACAGCAAGCTTCAACAGCAACTTCCACTGACGACGACGACGACACTACTGTGTCAGAAGACAAGAAGAAGAAGAAGAAGAAGAAGAAGCCAGCACCACAACACCAACCCAAAATCTTCCTCCACATCTTCTCCAACGGCGGCGCCACAATTGCCAATCACCTCAGCATTCAACTCAACTCTTCCTTTTCCTCTAGCAGCTCCTCGCGCCACATCGCATTCTTCACCCGCCTCATCCTCGAATGCACCCCCTCCCGCCCCAACACGACCCAAGCCGTCCAAGCCATGTCCGCCGCAGCCCTGCCCTCAACCAAATTCCCCTCGCTGATCCGTCTCATCGGAGCCTTTCTCATCCGGTGCTTCGTCTCCTACGGTTTCTGGAAATGCTGGCTCTTAGGTCGCGAGAATATGGTTGACCGGTTACGACGACGACTCAACTCTCCTCTTTCCAGCTCCAGTCACACTACGAATAAGCCAATGGAGGTGAAAGAACAGCACCAGCAGCAGCAGCAGCAGCAGAAGGAAGAGCGAATCTGGCCCACCCAAACTCCCCGCTTGTACATGTATTCTCGATCCGACGCAGTCGTGAGCTGGGAGGATGTGAGAGATCATGCAGAGGAAGCGAGGGAGAAGTTGGGTTTTGAGAATGTGAGAGAAGAAATTTTTGAGAGTGCGCCGCATGTGGGGTTGCCGAGGGAGGATTTTGGGAGGTATTGGGGGGTTGTGGAGGGGTGGTGGAGTCAGGGATGAAGGACGTGAGATGAGGGGAGGAGATGAGGGGAGGAGGGGATGAGAGCAGGGGAGGTGATGACGAATGGTCATATGCATGATGAGGGATGGTGATGAAGCTGGAAGTACGATGATGTGTGGTTCAAGGAGGGAGGGGTGCAGAGGAAAGAAGGGAGTTGAGAAGGTGAGGTACTGAACATCAGATGTGTGCATGAAGAACGATGCAGTGTAACACTGCCAGCTTCTCTGTCTTGATGATAGACAGGAATGAGTGTAACAACAGAAGATAAGCGCTTCCAGGCAATAACAAATTTTTGTAAACCTGAGTTCTCTTTCCAGCTTCCCAATCACTTGCCATCTTCCCTTTGAAAAGAAAAATCATCGCTGAAATCAATTCAAATTCTCATAACATGCTTCCGTTAAATATTCAATCTGCCCATTGCACTCTCCTCACTCAACCCCACAATCCTTTAGAAGACGTCGTAAACCCCCCACCGCTAATATAGGGGTCCACATCATCCTGTCTCCTACCCGTCAACCCCTCTCCAGGCACATGACCCACAGCAGCCTTGTCCTCATTCCGCGTACCAGAAGAGGAGGAAGTCGTGTTCCCCACAAGTGATGAGTCGCCCGTGGTAGTCGAGCCAGGAATGATAACGACAGGCGCAGCAGCAGCAGCTCCTGCTCCGCCCAGTTCTGTGTTTTCGGAGAATTTGGACGAGTATTGATTAGAGCTGACTTGGGGTTGGACGGAAGAAGTAGTTGTGGTGGTGGTGGTGGTGGTGTTGGTGGTACCAGAACCTCCGATAGCGTTGTTCTCTCCGCTAAGGAGAGGTTCGACATCGTGTTGTCTTTGGCCAGTGAGGCCGGTTTCGCGCTCGCTCGTTGCGCCAGAGGAAGAGACGAGTGCTCCGGCGCCTGCGGCGGCTCCTAGAGCGCCTCCAGATGCAGCGGCGTATTGAGCTCCGGTTGGAGAGGATGTGATTGTTGTGCCTTGAGTGGGAAGATTGGTAGCAGGCTGGTTACTCGTGGTGGAGACGGCACCTGGCCCGCCGATGGTGTTGTTGTTCCCACTCAACGCAGGCTCAACATCGTGTTGTCGCTGACCTGTAAGGTTGCCACTCTCTCCAGGAGCAGAATCGCGACTCGCGTAAGTACCGGCGGCCCCAGCAGCTCCCACAGCAGTGGTTGCTCCTGCGGCGGTGATAAGTGGATGATCCAGAGGTCCATTATCTTTGTTCTCTCCCAGCTCCGTGGCTCCTCTAGTCTCACCGTGCGGTCTTTGGCCAGTAACGTTGCCTCTCTCTCCAGCAGCAGAATCGTGACTCGTATATGCACCTGCAGCTCCAGCAGTTCCTGCTGCAGTGGTCGTTCCGGCGGCAGTAATGAGTGGGTGATCCAGTGGTCCATTATCCTTGTTCTCTCTCAACTCCGTAGCTTCCTTAGTCTCGCCATCCTTGTCATCTTTATTCCTGTGCAAAATTCTGCTGATCAATCCAGGCTTCTTCTCTTTCTCCTCCTTTTCAAGTTCCTTCTCATGCTTCTTTTCTGCCTTTTCTGCTGCATGTCTCCGTTCCTTTTCGTCTTTCTCTTGTTGCTTCTCAAGCTCGCGCTGCTTCTTTTCCTGTTCCTTTTTAAGCTCACGTTGTTTCTTCTCCTGTTCCTTTTCAAGCTCACGTTGTTGCTTCTCGACTTCCTTCTGATGTTGCTTTTCTTCCTTAGCGTGTTCCTTTTCCAGTTTCTTTTCGTCAGGCGAGGACTTGTGAAGTTTATTGTGTACGTTGGGATCTTCGGCGCCGTACGCGCCGTGTGTTGTTGGGTCACTCTCACGAGTCGCGGCATAAGCCGCCCCAGCTCCAGCGACTCCCGCCACTCCTGCACCACCAACGATTGCAGCATCACGACCAGAGTGGTGGCTTGATGACGAGTCTGGGTTGTGGTCAACGCTCGAAATGGAACCGTGCCGAGCAGAAGCGCTGACGCGTTGAGTAGTGTTCGTGGTCGTCTGGATGCCCGGGCTTGCACTCGTGTCCAATGCTGGCGAGCTGCTTTGGCCACCCAGTACGCTGCCAGCACCGATCGCACCAACTCCAGCTCCGGCAGCTGTTGTTGCGGGAAGGGGAGGATCAGATGTGGCACTTTGAGCAGGTGGGAATTGTCCTGCCACGTTCGGGCCATGATCAACCGCGTCGCCCGACTTGCCAATGTAGTATGAGCGATCGAGGAAGGTCGCGCCTTGTACGTCAGCGGGCGCCTTGTTCAGCTGGGTGACGCCCTCGTCATTACGAATACCGCCAGCCGGAATGCTGCTCGACGGCTCAGATGATCTCAAGACGCCAGCATGGCTGCTTCCAAGCTGCGAGTCTCGTGCAGATTGACTGGTAGTCTCCCTCAAATTTGCCTCTGGAGCTGCGATTGGGTTGATGTGGCCGTGTCCCGCACCTGATGTGGTTGGGTGAGATCGTTCGCCAACGTGCTGTGCGGTGTCTGTGCTCGAGAGAGCGTTGGTATTGTCGTTGTGACGAGACCCCGCATATGCCGCTCCGCCAGCTCCGGCAGCAGCTAGACCTCCTGCGATGCCTGCGTTACGTCCAAAATCGGAGGAGTCGGTAGTCAGCTGGCCAGTGGAGAAAGTAGTGTCGGCAGAGTCGGTGATGCCACCGCTTCTTGTTGACGTCGTTTGATAATTACTGCTGGCGGTTGGGTTCTGAGCTGCAACACCGGTTGAAGTGCCGTCCCTGAGTGAGCTGGGTTGACCTCCTAATCCACTAGACCCACTCTCTCCCAGAGGTCGACTCTGCGGAGTAGTTCCGGTCGCGGCAAGAATGGTCTTTCCCTTGTCCGGATCGTTATCATGTTCTCTGCTCACAACATTGGCCTCGCCAGCATCCCGACCTGGACCATGGGCACCAGACTGATCTTGCGCAGCTTGTGTCCCAGTGCGATTGTCAGCCAGGCCATCTGTCTGGCCGGCGGCGGTCGTAGTGTTGTCCTGTCCACTGGTTCCATTGTCTGAAGTGTTCTTCAGTCTCGCCTCTTCACTGCCGTAGAGAATCGCATCGTCCTTATCGGCGCCCGGCGAGCTGGAGAGGTCAATATACGTGTGCGACATGCCTGCTGCAGGTGGAGCTTACAAGACTTTCTTGAGCTTATCCATGCTTGCTAGTTGTGGGGCGGAAAACGAAAGATGATGGACGAGTCGCGGCTCCGTTCTGTTCAAGATGGCGTGGAGACGTGAGTCACGCAGATGGGTATATATCCTTCATCGACCAACAAAGCACGAGCTCCCTCTTCACTACTCGGCAAGCGGGGCACGCACATCGTGTCAGATGGCAGAGCTTGCAGAGCTCATATGCAGACGTCATTCTCGCCACACATGTCGCGGCATGTGTGAGGGAAACTTGGCGAGTGGTGAGCACGCGGTGTGCAACGTGTCGGTGGCTGAGATGATGACAGAAGGCGGCACGATGAAGACAAAGGGCGGTGGAGGTGTGGATGTGCTTGTCTGCGAGATCTTGCAGAGAGTCGATCGGGCCCGATGTGCAGATGACGTAGTGCGGAGCGGCTGGCGGTCCGTACAAGTTGGCAGCGTGATCGGTGTGCTCGGAGCGGTCTTTGGTACGCTACGTGTGGCGCTGGTCGTGACAGTCTACAGATACGATGTGGCGCCTGTCTATTGTGTAAAGGGTGTTGTCGTGGTGTTTGGTGAAGCAGTCGCGGTCTGGACGTGTCGATAAGGATAATTGATCCGATACGGGGATTCCTGAGGCTGCAACCCGGTGTGGGTCAGGACATGCATACAAGCGCCAAGCAATCTCCGAACGGTGGACCTCTTTTTGCCTCTTGGGCATGACCGCTATCAAGCCGACCAAGAACTCACTGTAGCGATACACAAGATCCATAGAGTCCATTGCAGTCAGGAGTTCCCGTTCTCGGTCCAGGGATTACAAGTCTGCATGCTTTACTGCTCGATGCATGTGGACGTCAGGAACAGGAGACTGCAATGTATTTCCTGCAATGTGTTCAACCTCTCATCACGATTGCGCCTTGATTCCAAAGCTTGATCACAATGAATTGTCCAACCCCGAGGCCGATGTGTCGTTCACGATTTGGTATTCCCAAGTGTCCAGCGGTCTTGTTTTCAAATTCCATGTTTCGACAGTATGACTTCATTTCCGGGTTGTTGACCAAAAGCCACGGCAGATGTGAACTGCTTTGATGCTTGAGTTGTGATTCGAGCGAAGCCTAAGACTTAGCACGCGCATTTTGTCTGGTAGCAGAAATGGTATGGTGAGCTTCATAGGCGAAAATGGGTGAGGAGCGTTAGTGAGGGGTCGCTTCATTGGAAAACCTGAAGAGGAGATGCTAAAGATAGTGCACTAGGCACAAAACGACTCTCAGCACAGGAGGCACCTTGGAATGGCGGAGAATGGAGAGAGTTAGCTAGATGCTCTGGCAAGGCGTACCTCCCGATGTGGACACTCCATGTTGAGCTCTTGCAGATCATGGTGGTGTCCCTTCTTTAGAAAGAGGAAGCACTCGGCTAAGTATCTCAAGTAGTGTTGTGCCTCAGTCACAGTTACAAATTTGTAACTAGGTAAAATAGGGTAACTAAGTTGCAACTAAGCGTTTTGCCCTATAAACGGCTTGTAACCGGTATAACTAAGTTTCGTGCGTATCTCCTGCTTTCGTTACTACTTAGATACTACTAAAAGTCTTATATATAGTTCGTAGTACTATATAGTTTTAGTTACTAGTCCTATATATACGTAGATATAGTATAGCGGATAGCATAGAGTATTCCGTTGTCTATTATAGTCGAGCGAGCGAGCTCTTAGCTTAGGGTCGAGGAAGCTTATAGCTTAGGGTTATAATTAGGGTTTGAAGCTACTGGGGTTAGTTGTAGCAACAGGTATCGAGATCCTAGATCCTAGCCCTATAAAATTCTATTAAGATCCTAGCCTTTTTAAATTAATCGACATCCTAGCCCTTTAAAAATTAATCGAGTTGCTACCTACTTAGCGGATAGTCCTCAGTTACCTAGTTACAAGGCCTGTTTAGTAACTAGGAAGGCTGTTACAGCCAGTAACATAGTTGTTACGGTGACTGGCACACCACTAATTTCAAGTGATTGGCCCAAATGTGTCGTCAGCCGAAACTGTACCGGAGACTGCAGCTTTGAAGCACCACATGCCTTCAATTGTAGAGGTGAAGCTGCCCAGATCTTGCACGGCCTCGACAAAGCAGCGGTCCTCTTGGATAGCAGACGAACCGCTGCCATGGGAGCTCCTGGAAACATGTAGCGGACAAGTGTCGAAGGGCTTCGGAATCGACCCGGCTAGACGTAGCCATCGTGGCCATATTAGATGCGACGACTCAGTCACGAGTGCGTGCGGAAGGAGAATAGAGCCAAGGGAAGCTTCGCCAAAGCGTGACCACAACAAGCAGCCGGCAGCGGCGACGCGTCCGCAAGCCGCACACAACGACCTGCCCGATTGGGAGCCTACACATCTCAGACCTGCTCTGTGGCTCTAACAAGCAGAACGCCGGCGGTCTGTATCGTCTTCAGCATCGCCATGCTCTGGGACTGGACTCCACTGCTCACTGGCTCACAAACAAACATTGCACGCCTGCCGACACCGCTGGCGACTATGCGCCGCCTGAGCGTGGAATTCTGGTGATCACACCAGTCATGTTTGACTTTTGCGAGGCTGCCGCCACCAATACATGGCGTTGGCCTGCCAGTCCAGAGCTTGGAGAACTGTCCGCGAGGTATAGTATATCAATCCGCACCTCCGCGAGGGACCAGAGCCAGAGCGTGTGATCGTTCTGCTTGCCCTCTCCCAACAGCACACAATGAAACTCTCAAGCAGTGCCCTCGTGGGCTTTCTCTTTACTCTCCTGCCGGCTAATGCTGAGTATGGTCACGCTGGCTGCAAAGCAAAATACTCCTCCGTCGGATCCCGTGTGAGCAAGTGCTCCGAGGCACAAAGATACTGCTCTTCACACTACCCTGCGAAGCGGGTGACTAGCACTGTCGTCGCGCCAACCTGCACTAAGACTGTGACTGCAACGTCTTCCAAGAGGTCATGATTCCTTGCAGACGTCGTGTTGGAGTACTCACTAACCAACTGCAGCGTCCCAGGCAGCACAGTCACCATCACGCAAACATCCGGACAAACTCAGACTTCATCTACAACTTCTACGACAACGATCACGAGCACCCTTACGACGACCACAACCACAATGACCACTACAGTCACTGTAATCACCCCGCCGGCAATGAGGAGAAAGAGAGAAGAGCACCTCGCCGGACGCAATCCAGAGCCCGAGTGCAATACCCACTGCCATGCCGTCTGGTCATCCATTGAGTGCTCCTCCAAGCAGCACATTTCCGACATTTGTTCATGCATGGAATCCACACCAACTCTCCGAATCACAAGCACTCCTCACCAAACCACAACAGTGACAACTACGCAGACTATCGTTGCAAATCCAACCACCACCACAACAACGGTCACAAAAGTCGTTACCACAATAACGACCACCATCATCATCAGCACCACGACCACCACAACATCGACCTCCACCTACACCTCAACATCTACGTCCACCACCATGCCCGCGCAAGTCACGTGCAACGCCAGTCAAGTCTCCTTTTGCAGTACGAACGGCGGACAGACCGACGGTGCTTACCCCTGCACAGATTGTGGAGTGCTATTCTCTTCGGATAGCCCCACGTGCTTTGACGCGGGTGATGGATTTGAGCCCGGTAATTGCTATTCGGATTACGAGTGCTCCCAAAGAGATCAAGGAATCAGCGCTGTTTGTATCTATAATCCGAATGGAGATGGGAGTACTGGATGCGCTATTAATAATGGGTGTAATTCCATTCCCATGTCTTAGTTGAGAGAGGATGGGAGTGATACGAAGGAGGGAAAGGTGGGGGATGAGGGATGGTCGGTTGCCCAAGAGAGGGTTGCAACGACAACCAGGTCTCTTGGCAGGTTATGTGAGCGAAATACATACGACTCGTCTCGAGGGTTCTATAGATCTCTGTGCCGATACTAAGAGGATTCCTGAGGCTGCAATTCGGAGTGGCCGGCGGTGCAGGGAGGCGCTCAACGACATGGCCATGCACGGTCCACTGCCTCTCATCTCCCTGCATGATGAAAGGCCTCCGTTCCCCATCCAGAACAGGAACGGCAGTCGAAGGAAGTGCAGCATGTAGACGACAGCCATTACTCCCAGCGACATCTCACCATCAACACGTCTCTCGGAGGCATCTTCGGCCTGATTTCTGCTTTGGGTCTGCTCGCCCCGGCCGTGCCAGACGCTCTTTGACCCGTTGCTCCAGTTCTCTTTTGCCGTGCAATCCCGCTCCATGGCGCGCTCTAAGCCCGAAAGCGCTTCGTCGACCGCGCGGGCCTCGTCTCGTCCCCACATTGGATGCCATCCCATCCAACAATCCTTCCACACGACGGAGACCGCCTGCCCTCCCCTCATCATGCGCTCGACATAGAACACCCTCTTCCTGCCGAGTGTCACTCTTCTCCCCTCCCGAGACCCAGCTACGACGTGCGTTGCTCTCCCCGCTCCTTCGGAAAGACAATCCATCGGCCGCCTGACGTAACGTCACCGCTCCGGATTGCTCTCGCTTCTCCCGTCTCCCCTCCGCGACGTGGGCAAGCAGCGCGACTCTGCCTGGCATTGGTCCGTCTTCAATGAATCGATCACCCGCCTAGCGCACCTCCGCACCTTCACTCCCGCGCACACACACTTCCCCCCACATGGCGATCCGAGAAAAGGTCAGGTTCTTCTTCAAGTCCAAGTCCAAGTCGGACCGCGATTCCCAGACATCCGGAGTCTCCTCCAAAGCCTCCGACGAACGATGGCCGAGCAACGTCTACAGACCTGGCGAGCCCATGCCGAGGCCAAAGTATCGAGCGCCTCCGAAGAAGGAGCACAAGGACAAACTGGAAGCATTCAGTTTCGCAGACGCATGGCGAAGGAAGAGCTTTCAGAGCCAGTACAGTCCCATGGGAACCAGAGCACACAGTCGAAGGAACAGCGTCGCCAAGGCTCCGGCGAGCAGAAGGAGCAGCTGGATCAGCTTGGGCCGAAAAAGCTTCAGCGGAAAGAGCACAGACTGTGGCAGGAGCAACAGTGTCACGAGTTGCAGTGGCGATGCAGACAAGGGCAATGTGCGACATCGAGAGGGCGGCACCATGCACATGGGTGTGGCAGTACCTACAACGTTGAAGACTGAGCCAGAAGCGGAGGGCGATGATGATGTCGCGAATGGTGAGTTTGCGTGCGTTCGGCATCGCGAAACAATTGCTAACCCCAATCACAGTCGGTCTATCACGAGTGCAATCGAAAGAACAGCGATACCAGCCGCTCGAACGCCCTCGAACAGCAGACAGCAACACGGGCGGTCTCACCAAGACTTACAGCACAGCGTACGATCATCGACCTTTCACAGAGCAGGATCTGGCACTGGCACTCCACCGATCACATCTTGCAGTCCCAGTACAGGCATGAGAGAATCCTAATACCAGAGCATTTGTACATTCTTGTAGAGAACAGCCAAAAGAGGCGCAAGAGATGGAGAACGCGGCATGTTTCGGTTGGGAGTTTTGGAAATGCAGCATTTTTGAACTTGAAATCGTCGGAGTTGGAGCAAGGAGACTCTTTTCGTTATAGAGTTACGACATCACGCGAGCATTCATGGCGTCCTTATCAGCAAGCAACAGAGCAGCCAGTGCCTGGGCTGGGTTTTATTTGATCTCTGCATTATTGGACAGAATATCCCTTACAAGCGGACAGCCAAGCGACTGAAGGAGATTGAAGCATGGAAGCAAGAGAATAGCAGAGCAGAGCAGAGCAGATACGTGCGTTCAGGAATAATGCATGCATTTCGTACTTGATTAGCATTCCTTCGTAATTGCGGTGTCCGTCACTACCGACCAGGCGAAGAAGCAGTAGAAGAAGAAGCCATGGAGGACGACTCCGAACGGCCCGAGGAGTCCTGTTTGCGGCGGCTTACATCAATGTCTCGCAGCCATTGTCATCATCTGCAGTCTCGCTCGAGTGAGGCGGATTATTATTAACTACAGTATGCAAAGGTACGGCCGTGCTACTTGGCCGGGATTGTGGCAGCAGCGCAAGGATAGAAAAGCGAGAGCCACGCGGGGATTCTTGGCAATCGTGATGGCGCGGCCATTGCGAGGTCCATGCAGGATCTACAGTACAGCACGACCGTCTTTGCGGGAATTGGAACGCGAGAGGACGGTGAATTATTCCTACCGGTCGCGGAAAAGATGAGTCCAAAGAAGTCAGGATATTCATGTCCTCCGAGATATCCGGGTACAGTCTCCACTACCGCGACGTCAGTCACAATCCTCGCTCATTGTGCACGCGGGAATGCCATCAACGAACTACAGCCCTGTGGGGCGATCCACGGCATCTTCATGCTCGGCGAGTTCGGAAGGCATATTGGACGTAGCATGTCTCAGAATCGCTGGAAACATCGATGAAGCCTATCTATAGATAGCTCTCTCGTCGTGCCTTCTCTCCGGATGGTGACTTTCTTCGCAACTCCATCGTCAAGCACAGGACGCAATGGATTACATGCAGTAAGGAGCTGGACTCTTGCCCACAGTATCGGATACAAACGACCACACAGTCTCTTCTGCAGAATGTCTCCTTCGACGGATCCGAACATGGTCGCCGCTGCGCCGGCACATGAGGGATACACCCCGAACCCCGACCATCCGATGGTCATGACCCAGCACAGAGATGTCGAAATGGTGCTGGCAATCATTGGCATGATTGTTTCGACTGGTTTTATGTCGTTGAGACTGTACACAAGAGCATTCATCTCACGAAGATGGGGTGTTGACGATGCCGCAACTCTTCTCGCCTGGGTAACTTTTCACCAACGAGTCGACCTTGAGGATCACATACTGACCAGTCGTTGCAGATGCTGTCGATTGCACTGCAAGCGATCATGATTTACCTTTGGGCGACTGAGTCCATTGGCGTTCACCTCTGGGAGATATCATTGTCCAAAGCGAAAGAATCTCTTCACTTGACCGCAATTAGCGCTGGCGCCTTGTACATTCTCACCATGGCCATTGCCAAGCTTTCTCTTCTGATCTACTACCACAAGCTTTCGCCTTCCCGCTGGATTCAATATACCGTATACACCACCGGGATCTTGATCATTGCCTACAGCACTGTTCTTTTCCTTGCTGTGATCTTCGCTTGCAAGACGGTCGATATGAGCTGGAGTTTCACTATCAACCACGGAAAGTGCTTGGACAAGGATGCCGTCTATCTCGTGCACGCTGGACTTAATACCGGCACGACTTTACTACTATTCGTCATTCCTGTGGCAATTATACTACAGCTGGAAGTTTCGAAGAAGCAGAAAATCGGGATAGCCGCCATGCTTTCCATGGGCTTGACCACACTCATCACGAGTATCGTCAGACTGGTCTTTCTGCTTTATGCCCTCCATTCCGCAGATTCAACATGGACCATTTCCATGCCAGCAATCTGGCTCTGCGTCGAAACAAATCTACTCATCATCTGCGGCTGCCTTCCCAGCATGCCCTCATTCTTCAGACACGTTGCACCGAACGTCTTTGGGGATTACTCCGACGACGACGACTACTGCGAGAAACGTTGTACAAGGGATCGAATGTCCGGCATCGGAGCGGGAGCTGCAGCCTCCACGCTCACGCTGAAAGAAATGGCCAACTTGAACCGACTGAGTAAAGGCCAGCCCAAAATCTTCACCAGCTTCGAGGAATGGCAGCACTGGTGGGAAAAGGACGTCGAAGCGCATAGGAATAAATCTGCCAATAAGAAGGGTCCGTCGTCCTCGAAACGCAATTCGCAGAATTCTTCCTACGTTCGAGATGAGAGGAAGAGAGAGCAGCAGCGAGAAATCTCCCCCAAAACACGAACCACGAAGAATTTCTCCTTTCCCATGACAACGAAGTCGAAGCAACAGCTACAGCAAGACCAACACCAACAAGAAGAAACTTACAGAGAAAGTATTTCTTCTTCTCAACGACACAAAAAAGCACCATCTACCGCTAGTAACAGAGCGAGCACAGAACACCATGACTCTGTTTTGACGAGACCTGCAACGGCCCTGAGCATGAATAGTGCGAATTCCCTGCGAACGGATTATAGCGGTAGCACGTTGACGACGGTGGAAGGGTCGGTGAGTTATGAGAGGACTTCTGCTGCGGTGCCGCCGAGGAGGTCGTCAGTTTTGCCGGGGAGATTGGGTGTGGGTGGTGGGGTTGAGAGGGTTGGGTTGGGGATTTATGGGGTGGAGATGCGGCAATAGATGGATGGGGTGGGGAGCCGGGGGTTGAAGGGGGAGAGGGAGAGTTATTTATGAATGAATGATGAGGCAGATGAAAAGTTCGAGGGCCAGACTCTTGGAGACCAGGGTTGGATGGGGATTTGGAGCGAGTGTTACTGATAAAATTATTGATTGCATGGATTATGGATGACGAGCGTGGTAACAATGGACGATGGACGACGGATGGGATGGGGTGTGATGGGCATCGTGAATTCCTTTTGCTGTTTTGCGGTTCTGCTTCGCTTTGCTTTGCTTGATGAGAGAATGACGATGTTGATACCCTAGGATGGATGGATGTTTAGACATACTGCAGCGTTGTGTATTTGAAGGCCAGTAGCCATTGTGAATCGCGGACGTGATTGGGCAGCCATGTAGTCTCAGGGAAGAAGAACTGTCATGAATCGAAATTCTACCAAAACTATCTTCGTAGTATAGATGCTTGCCGAGGAGTATTAACGATAGTCTTACAAAGAAGCAGCATCGATAGAGCATGTAATTGTTGCTGTGGCTGTCGTAGTGGGGGGGTGGAAGGCGGGGTTTTGCCAAGGCTCCCACAGTTCGAAGTGGAAATTTTCACATTATGGAAAATTATTATATATTTTTCATGCGCTCCGCCACATCAAATAGGGCTTATACCCAAGTTCTTAGGGGTGGTTGGCGCAATGGTAGCGCGCAAGTACAGCCTGATTGCCTCTTGTGTCGACAAACAGCTAATACTTCCCAGGTTGGTTTTCGGTTCGAAGTCACCAAAGGTTGAGGGTGTAAGTTGAACGCTCCTGTACAGCGATTGTACCACACGTCTAATAGCATTACAGTCGAGCCCCTTGCTGCTCGTAACAGTCCACAGTTTTTACTTTTGTCGAGCCCCTTGATTGCCTTTTTTCTCCTATCCCGTCCATAAGAAATCATTTTTTTGTAAGTGCCACTGCAATACCAAGACGAGCACGGCCACCCATTCGAGGATCTCCCAATCGACAAATACGCCGACATTGAGAATCTGGTGCGTGATATCTCACCCACTTCACGATGTCGCACGCCTGAAGCTCCTCGAGAACAGTGGGGTTTCTTGACTCATCATGGATACGTTTCTTCCACTGGGATGAAGACTTTGTCTATGCGGTCAACTATGCGCAAGGCGATCGCAAACTGAACCAAACAGGTCTGCACTTCGCACAATGCAGTGGCACGGCCGGCTTCCTCTGCGGAGTGTGGAATACTCGAAGCCCAGCTCTGGTGCATTTCCTTGTCGAAGAAGATAAAGTCGTCGGATTCAGAGGAGACTGGGTTTACGTACACTGGCGACAGTAAAAAACCTCCGACCTGTGACAGTTCGAATCATCGAGTTCCCACTAAAGGAAGCATATACCGGACTTCCATGGACGACGTTTTCCGAGTTTCCAGAACCAGATGTTGTCCGTGATGACGGGCGATCGATTGTACGAGCAATTCGAGCCCTACGACGGCCAGACTCAGGCTTTCAGGCGGTTTGTGGAGTACATCGATAAGAAGGATTGGGACAACAAGAACCACTTTCTGTACCATGTCAGTGAAGCTGAGAAGTGGATGGCAGATACGGTCGTCGATCCCACGCTCAAGTGGCTAGGCATCGAAGATGCTTGGCAAATTGGTTTTGCGAACGTGTTCGTCATCTCCTCAAATCTTGTGGCGTTGGGTGTGTTGACTCCACTGAGAGTGGTGAAGGAGCTGTCGGGCATGTTTTGGGCAAAGCCGCTGAGAGGTGATGCGATTATGGGGGACATGGCTTCTGAGGAATGCGATCACGTGTCGGGGATGATGGCGGGTTCTGGTGCGACGACGACTGATGTGGCGATGCCGATTTCGAAGACGATGACGATGATGGAATGGGAGGGCGTGGTGTATGAGGAACCACCACATTGGCAGCATCGAAGCCGGTCTGTCGAGACAAACTGATGCCGTTCTCTTGCCAATGTGGATCGGATTGGCGTGACGTAATGGTTAGAGGTAGAGACCGGTCCAACAGCACGGCAACCATGAGCAAGAGCGTAGACACGCGATAGAATAGCTGAGGTGACACTTCCCACAGTGGCACATACCCGAGGACGAGCACAAGAAGCACTTCATGTGCCTCCGGGTCGCTTCGGTCCCACATGAAGAGCACAGTGTCCAACACAACAGCAAGTGGATTTCTCCAAGAAACTTCCTCTCACGCCGATCTTGGTCCTCTTGTGCTCGTCGATGAGGGACCGTGCTGTCTTACAGCACTTTCATGTGTGAAGTTGAGACAATGATCCGATCGAGAAGACTCATCGCATATCCGAACGATGAAGCAAGGAATAGACGAGAACATTTACTTGTCATGAGAAGGAGAGGTCTCGAATGCCGGCGCTACAAGCTGTGCACTACTTGGTACTGCTTTTACAGAACTCTATGTCGTACATGTGCATGTGCGTGTGCATCCACTGTGCATATGCGACGCAGGATACCTATCACCTCGCGAGGCGTTAGGTTTGATTGTAGTAGCACAGGCACGGAAGGATCCATAGTCTTGTGCGATGGTCCAGTGCTGCGCTGTTCACATACCATTCAGGTTCCCCATGTGTAGGCATTTACATGACATCCTTGTGTGCCTGCTACTGCGTGGGTAACATTCTGGGTTGCGTTCGCCCCCGCCAGGCGAATCTTGCATTGCTCTTTTTCTCAACGGCTGAAGGTTTAGACTCGGGAGACACGACGCGCATGTCGTTGAGATGCTTTATACGACAAGCACGTGCTTTTCTATCAACGACTCCAACCCTCTCCAGCTGTGCTTAAAGGTCGATTGGCTCGATCTCGGTGTTCGTAAGAAACGCGCGCTACGGAGAAGAGAGGGCATGAGGTTGCAGTGTGAGGTACAAGAGGTAGAACCGAAGGTCATGCGATGCACATGTGGTGGCAGTCCAGCATTTCGGTGTCGCCGAGCCTCGACCAGGAAGTGCCATGTGGGTGAGAGTTGGCTGAACATCGGCTGAATTGGTCCGCGTTTGAGGAATTGATCTTGTCGCATATGCCCTTTTCTGCACAATGGACTCTGCATACGTGTGACATGCTATGGAGAAGTGGAATGTTGATGCGGTCTGAATACGCTTATCATCAGCCAGCACTAGCAGATGTGTTGCGCGGATGGTGCAATAGTACAAGATGCGCCTCACGCCACGGGGGAATGGTATTTAGCCCTTGCGGATCCGTATTTAGCCTTTGACAGGCAATCTCAAGGTAATGTCCTGATTACGTGAAGTACACACTGTAATCTGACGGTAATCGGAGTCGTCGCCTTTAACGCCGTGTATTATTCTATGTAACTATCTATTAGAACTAATGTCCGTGCCCTGCAACTGCTATTATCTAGACGGAGGTAGTCTATTTCGCGTAAGGTAAATGCCGGATTAAGCTATAGTCATCTGCATAGCTATAAGTTTGCTAGGCTCGTTTATATAATATTGCTAGAAACCTCGAACGCCTCCTTCTACGGCCGCTGCGTTAATACCTCTAATAATACCTTCTTCCGCGGCCGCTACGTTTACTCTACCTTCTGCCTCCGCGGCGACACCTCCGTTACCGAACAACTCGCGTTCGAGCGCGCGATCTATATCCGTATCGCTACCCTCCGAATTATCGTCCTTATTAAATCCTTCGATAATATCGGCCTTATAATTAGTTAGAACGGCGGCGGCGGCGGTAGCGGAGGTGGCGGCGCTAATAGCGACAGTAGAAGCTATAATAATACGAGATAGAGCGGTATACAGCGACGATAACACGCGATAGAGTAGTATACGAAGACGCGACGATTCTACGACACGAAAGTACGTTCCCGAAGGAGACAGCAAAATACGGTGAGATACACGGGATTACTGCCCACCCCCATGGTATTGCCTGTCAAGGGCTAAATACGGATCCGCAAGGGCTAAATACCATTCCCCCACGCCACGGTCCAGACCGCGCGTGCAGCCGCGATGCCATCTCCGCACACTCTCTCTGTCGTTGCGTCAACTCTTCTGGGTACTTATTGATCTTACGCGTTTCTGGCGCTGCACTCCGACAGGCGGAGCATGGAGACTGGTCACCGTGATCAGAAAAGGAGGTAAGATGGGGTTTTGGCCGTTACGGTCCACGGACAACGAATGTTCATCAGAGCATACCAATGGCACCGCTAGCAGTGCGTGTGGTCGTTGACGCGAGCAGATCGCCAACCACTCAGGAGGAGGCGGGCACAGGACCTTCTTTCTCATCAATGCTGATCGGCAGTTTCTAGCCTGGCGCAACATCAAAATTGGCAATAGACTAATACACTACTCCCTCACGGTCCAGTGTCCACAGAGTCGCAGTGCAGCATGCTTTACCGGTCTCTTATTTTATCCCGAGTACCGTGGACGCGCCTCCCGGCCGCACTTCCCATTGCTCGCCGCAAATGAAAGGGCAAACCGCTTGCAGAGAACAACCGTGGAACGTTTCGAGAAGGCGAAAGCACGTTGCGTGTCGCAGACAGCGCATGCAACGCCTCCGCGCTGCAACGGGCAAGGCGTGACCTTGGAGGAGGATTTGAGAAAGTGTAGCACGGCCACGATGCCTTTCGTGGATGGTGCGGATGGCTGATCCCCACATCCGTCCTCGAGCCGACCAGCGGAGAAGTGGCGTCTTGCCGTGCCGCTCTGATTCGTAGTTGACACGCAGACGATGCTCATGCTGGTTTCTGCAGGTACAGGTCCAGCAGGGATCTGCCTCCGATAGTTTCGTCCTTGGGAAAAGCAGGCTCGGAGCGTTGGACATGGACGCTCTCACCATCCGGCCCCTCCTGTCATCAGCCATCATCCTCCTTCATGTCCCACCATGGTCGCGCCTCGACTCTCGCACTCATCAAGACCACGCAGTGCGCGACGTTCGACGTCGATTGAGATGTGACCGCCTCCCCCTTCCACGCGAGACAGTATGGCTGCCGGCTACAGTCCTGGAAAGTATGCGATGGATCCACGCAAAGCCGCTCCGGTCGTTGTCGCCTCTGGGGAGCGCATCGAGGCACCAGTGACGCTCAAGGCATATGCCATGTGTGCTTTTGCCGCTTTCGCTGGAGTCCTCTTTGGCTACGATTCGGGTTACATCTCTGGCGTGCTGGGCATGGACAGCTTCAAGCGTGACTACGGGCATCCATCGACCACAGATCCTTCTGGCTACGCATACGAGACTTGGGAAAAGTCGTTGATCGTTTCGATTCTCTCCTTGGGAACCTTTTGCGGAGCCCTCACTTCCGGATGGCTTGCCGACTCAATAGGCCGACGACCCACTCTGATCGGACCGGGCTGTGGCGTCTTCATGGCGGGAGTCGTTGTTCAAATGGCTGCGCAGCACGTCGCTGGTCTATGTGCTGGACGATTCATCGCCGGACTGGGAGTCGGCTGTGTGTCGGCTGTCAACATTCTCTACATGTCCGAGGTGGCTCCCCGAAAAGTCCGCGGCGCGATTGTATCGGCATACCAGTTCGCCATCACCATCGGCCTCATGTTGGCGAGTTGCGTTGGATATGCTTCAAGAGACTATGACACGTCGGCCGCATACCGAATACCTATTGGCATCCAGTTTCTTTGGGCATTGATACTGAGCATCGGTCTCCTCTTGCTCCCTGAATCCCCTCGCTTCTATGTCAAAAAAGGCAAATACGACAAAGCAGTCAAAGCCTTGGCGCGAGTACGAGGACAGCCCGTTACTTCACCATACGTCGAAGACGAGCTGTCTGAAATTGTCGCGAATTACCAATTCGAACAGCAGATGGGCGCCGTCTCCTGGATGGGCATTTTTAGCGGCGGTATCACCAACTCGAACTCGAACATGCGAAAAATATTCATCGGAACGAGTCTTCAGATGATGCAGCAGTGGACTGGAATTAATTTCATTTTCTACTACAATGTAACATTCTTCCAGTCTGTTCACATGGAAAACGCCTTTCTGGTCTCGATGATTACGACGATAGTGAATGTGGTCAGCACACCGCTTTCATTCTACGCCATCGAGAAGTTCGGACGACGCTCGTTACTCATCTGGGGTGCCATCGCCATGTGCATCTGCGAATACGCCGTCGCTGTCGTTGGCATTTCAGCACCTGACTCCGAAGCAGCCAACTACTGCCTCATCACGTTCGTTTGTGTCTACATTGCATTCTTTGCAGCGACATGGGGACCCGCAGCATGTAAGTTCCCCCACTTGGTAGATTCGACAGCAGAATCTGAACATCAGCTAATATCTTTCCAGGGGTCGTGATTGGAGAAATCTTCCAACTACCTGTTCGATCGAAAGGAGTAGCATTGTCGACCGCAAGCAACTGGCTCTGGAACTGCATCATCGGCATCATAGTCCCCTTCATCGTTGACACCGACAAGGGCGACTTTGGCGTCAAAGTATTCTTCATCTGGGGCTCTACTTGTGCATTCTGTGCCGTCTTCGCCTGGGTCTTTGTACCCGAGACCAAAGGCCTCACACTGGAACAAGTCGACAAGGTAAGCACTATCTTTCCAACATCTCCCTTTCGATATTTCTCTGTACTGACTTGTGGTCTGCCCACTCAGATGATGGAGGAAGTCCCAGCGTACAAAAGTAAAACCTACAAGCCCCACGATACCTTCGCCGACTCGTACGGCTACGTGCCAGAATCCCACAGCAAGCGTCCTTCGACCTCGATATCGACTGCAGACACACCTCATTCGCACTACCCGATGACAGTGCAAAGTTTCATCGATAGATGATGATGGGGAACATGATCGACGATCTGGAAGACAACAACAATAGAAACAACATCGTTCACAGAATCCCTTTTTAGTACCATACATCACAACAAAGCGAAGAAAGCAAATAGGAGCTGGTTGTCTGGCGTTGACAGGGCGCAATTTGCAAACGGAGGAAGGCAAGAACATACTTCATTTTCATGGGAGAACAACGACAAGAACAACAGCAAGAAGTAATGAGACGACGTTATGATACCCTGGGAGGCTCTGATAAAATTGGCTCCCCCGTGTGAAAGATGCAGTATATACTATTTGCATACTACGACAGATTGAGCTGTCGTCGCAAGACATCACAACTACGAACACTGGTTCTGAGCCGGTACTTCTCATCATCGGTAGTTTTTCATCGATGGAGACTGATGATCCATTCGAGTCATCCTAGACTTGACATCTGCTCTCCGTATTGGAAGCTCTCATGACTTGATCAGATCCTTCTTATGCGAAGGGTTTCTGAGCACTCCAAATTTGTCTGACAGAACTTCCAATAAGAAAAAGGAGTCCTGTGCGTCCTCGTGAACGCCATCTTGGCGTCAGGAAAGCATGTCTATTTCATCGTCTCATTCCAGCGTGGAGGCTGAAGCAAGGGAGTAGTAGTCTCAGATCTATCGATGTTGATTTCATCGGAGGTTGTTCGAGACGTGACGCGACGCGCGGGTGGAGTGAGATGCGGGATTGCAAAGGTGATAGATACATGGGGGTGAAACCAATGCTGTGGAAAGTCTTAACACCGGCGAGACGATAGCGAGATGGGCGACAATGATGAAATCACCAAATCTTGTTGACTAAGCTGAGAAGAGTCTTAGTAACATGCGTACACAAGGCAGTGGTGTATAGAGGCGAATAATACCGTCGTTGTTGTACTGTATATCCTTTGCATTCGTAAACTGACCTCCAGTACGCACAGAGAATGCCATCTCCCTATCTAGTCCATAGTCAACACCGCCCTAAACCTCACCTTTCCACTCATCATATGCGCCATGGCATCATTAGCCTTCTCCAGCGGGAACTTCTCAATCATACACTTCACATCATGCGTCCTGGCAAAAGCAATCGCCTCCTCACTATCCAACGCATGTCCACTCGGCCAGCCGTGAACCGACAACGCATTCAACACCATAGCAACAGTATCGACCGGCACAGGCCCCACAGCGACATGAATCAACAATTTCCCACCCGGCTGCAGCCCTCCGAGCAAAGGCGTGATGACTTCCGGGTTGGGCGCCGTAACAACCACGAGCGCAGCACCGCCCAAAGCCTGCAAAGCCTTTCCGACATCCTCGGCTTGTGTATCGATATAATCCGTCGCGCCCAACTGCATGGCAAAATCCTTCTTCTGCGAACCTCGCGAGAGAGCGACAGTGCGGTAACCCATCTTCCTGGCATATTGAATCGCAAGATGTCCCAAGCCACCCAGGCCTTGAATGGCAACGACTTCTCCGCTCGTGACGCCCAACCGACGAATTCCATTGAAAACCGTGACTCCCGCGCAAAGCAGAGGAGCGACCTCCGCAGGATCGAGATCCTTGGGGATCCGAACGGCAGCTTCACTGCGCAGAGTCGCGTACTCTCCATAGCCGCCGTTGCGGAAAACGCCGTTGACGGTCTTGTTATCGCACATTTGGAATTGGCCGCGAGAGCATTGACGGCAGCTACCGTCGTGTCCGCCATGCCAGGCTCCGCCAACGCGGTCGCCTACGGCCCATCTCTTCTCTTCTGGGGGGACGGCTACGATGGTGCCGACGAATTCGTGGCCGAGGACGTCGATGCCTGGGGGGCCGAAGTCGCCGTGGAGGACGTGGTGGTCGGAGTGGCAGACGCCGCAGGCGTGGACTTTGACCAAGAGCTCGCCGGCTTGCGGTTGGAGCATGGGAAGCTCTTTGATTTCCAGTGGCTGGTCGATGCCAGTGAGCACGGCAGCTTTGAAGGTTTTGGGAAGGTCGGAACCCATTGTGATAGCTGTGATTTTCTCGATGAGGATTGCTTTGTGAAAAGACAAGTTTTGCTCCCGGAAACTGGTCGAAGGAGGAGTTTGCGCGACTTCTCAAGCTCGATCGGTGCTTCGATGCTCTTTTTATAAGCTGTCTGTTCTGCCTGTGAGATCGTCGTCCTTCCAAAGGAAGCTGATTCAGTAGACCGGTTGCTCTAGTCTTGCTAGCTCAAGCCTCGACTGAGCTGTTGCCGAAGCAGATGATTTTGCAAAAGGTAGAAGACTACGGACCACGATCTCCAGCGACTTTATACCTTTCTCTCCGCTGCTCCTCCCCAGCGATAACGTGCAACAACCAATCCTAAAGTCCAGACATTGGCGTGCATATCTCCCATCAAAAGAAGCTACACTATGGCAAAATCGAGAGGAGGGCACTTGGTCATCATCAGCTAGATGCAGTGAGCTCACCCTGCGAGCTCACCACCAGCCAATGTGCTTCCAGCAATGCTAACTCCGGCGCCCAGTCATGCAGCTGGAAGGGCAAGATTGAGGTAAACGACCATACCCAAAGCAGAAGCTGTGATGGCTAGAATGGGGATCTGCTTTGCCTCGTTGCAGCTTCGGAGCTCCCATCAGGTGCGGTCGCACGGGGAAAGGTGGGAGATTCGCGGAGAGTAGCATCTGTCGGCATCATTGATATCGGGTGGTGGTGGTGCAGAAGGCGATACTGCTGGTTGCCACGCGCGTTGGCTTCTTGTGCGGATATCTTGTTGGTGACGAGAGGATTGTTGGGTGCTTGATTCGCGAGGTCGCCTGTGTGCTTTTCTTGGCGGGAGGTCGCCAGGTGGGGCATATCATCTCGTAGCAACAGACGGATGATACATCACGACCACGAGTCTGGTAGAGAAATAGTAGAGATGACAGTACAGATGCTATGAAGAAGAAAGGAGTGATATACTTGAAAAGACGGGAGAGAAGCTGCAATACCTTGTGTACTTTCCCAAAACCGATCCACCTGGATGGCAAGAAGCATAGTCGGGTTCTGATACTGGCACAAGCACATGGCCCTGTACGCATAACCGCACCGGTAAAGCTGATACGTGTACTTCTATGAGACCTTGAGCGCATGCGAGATTCGGTTCCTGGACCATAGCTTTCGCAAGGTTTCAGAAGGCAGATTGTGTGAAAGTGTCTTCAATGTCGCTGCTGGATTCGCTAAACCCATACCATCGGGTGGTTTGTGTGTCATGGCGCTGCGCTGTCAGCGATGACTTCTCCACCTCGGACCAACTTTCAAGGCAATTGCCGAACAGGAATGCTGCGTTCTACGGCGTCTTCTCCTCTCCAACGCTCTTCCCATTCGCTGCATAAGCCTCCCCATCATCAACCTTCAACTTCTCCAAGTCCACAGCCAATGGATCTGTCTCCGAGGTAGCCTCCTTAGGTCCTTCATAACCAGGCGGCGGCAGTGCCCATTCTGGCAGGTCTGTCTCATAACTCCATCTCCCCTCCGCACAATTGTACTTTCTCGCATGCAGATAAATCCCCAACTCATGCGCACCCGGGTCACTGTACAACGGAGTCTGGCAGACATCGCATAACTCACCCGTCATCTTCTCCGCCTTTTTGCGATTGTATTCATCAACCATTTCATCGTGATATGCCACTGCTTCTGCAACTTCGGATTTTCCCATTTTGGAGAGTCTCGAGATGATGTCTTCGTCATCGTCGCCCGTGCTGGCAGCTTTTCCGAGATCCTGGCCAAAGACTCTTTGGTTGCTGTAGATGGGATCGTTGGTAATAGGGTGTCCGAGAAATTGAAGGTGTACGCGTAGTTGATGCGTTCGTCCCGTCAACGGCCGAGCACGGACAATGCTGTATCCCTCCTTCACATTGCCATTCGCATCCAGTCCGGGTTCTCGTGGTGGGTAGTAAGCCAATCGTTTGAACACAGTCCTCGCTTCTTTTCCGTTGGCGCGTACCCTGTTCAAACCAAGCTTGGGCGAGATTTGCAGAATTGGCTGTTCGCACACGACATCGCCTTCCGGGAACTTCCCTTTCACTCTAGCCACATACTCTTTTTGTATCCTCCTCCCCATCAGCTGATCTGTGATATCCACGGCGGCTTTTTTGTGTTTGGCGATGAACATGACCCCGCTCGTCAGACGGTCCAACCTGTTGCAAGGCAAAGGATCAAACCCATGGCCTCGCTCCGCACGCAAAATCTCCACGACAGAGTTGTAGTTATATCTCCCAGCAGGATGCACAGGTACTCCGGCGGGTTTATTGATGATGATGACATTCTCATCTTCATGCACGACACCAATTGGCTGCGCTGTCACAGGCGGCTCGTGTCGATGCATGGTATGGCTAATGATGTCGCCATTCTTGACCGCCGTGTCAATCGAAGGTACCGTCTGACCGTTGATCAACACTGCGCCATTCTCAATCGCACTTTGCTGCGACGACAAAGTCAGAATATGTCTACGGTCCCTCTCTTGCGCGCAGTTGTCCTACTGTTGTCTACACGTACATAGTATTCGACCGGTCTGTCACGAAACTCGTCTGTGAAAATGTCCAGCAAGCCTCTCCCGCGCCATCGCTCTTTGCAGAAGGTATTGTAGGTGTAGTGGTATGGCGCGACGCGTCGGAGGTCGTCTTCGAGGTAGTACGGACGAGGCCACGGATCGCAAGGCGTGACGGCGACTTTGGGCGGAGGTTCGAGAATTTCTGGCTCTTCGCGCGGCTCTGGCACAGCCACGACGGCCATGTTCGGAGGCGGCACGCGACCTTTTCGGATCAGATACTCGAGCACTCGCGGAGATGGGCGCAAGAACGCGGCCGAGGCTCTCATGTGGTGTGCTGCGAGTTTGGTGAGGAAAAACCACAGTCATTTCATTGATCTGGCTTTCTACATGCATAACTTTAAGCTTGGAGCTCGGACCATCAAAGCACAATCTCCTATTCCAGCTTCAGCTTCATCCTCTTTTATCATGATCCATCTCTCGAAGCAACTTCTGCATCACCACCGCCTCATCATACGGATCTGCGGCTTAGACAAGAGTAGTATTGCCTCGATATTGTGGACATGAGCACCGGACTATCGGAAATCTTCGTGCATCGCAACATACGCTCCACTTCAACCAAGCAACTACGGAAAAGTGCTGAACAGCGAGATCTTGCACATTATGCAGTCATACCTGCTCTGCAGGAGACAGCAGTGCACACAGTTCCTGTATCGAGCACAATGGCGGCAGCCGCTGCATGAAGACATGAGGCTGCATATGCCGAATTGATCTGAGACAACAAGTATCTTCGCGAAAGCAACATCTGAAGCGCTATCCGCCGACACACACGCCACCACGCGACCCAAATTGTCTCGCTCAGGCATCAGAATACCTCACATCACCGTCATGAGTCCTGCAACGACCACACCTGCCAACATTACAGCGAGACTAGCCTGGCCCACCCGCACACCGGCACCACGCTCCGCAGCGATCATGCACTCGCTATTGCCCGACATGTTTCGCTCAACTCTCAAACTCTTTAAATTGTACGGCAACTCATGACAATAAGATGTTTGACTTTCCTCGCTGCATCCACCCCACGAGAACCATGGCTCCGCCGCGTCCTCTTCGCATCGGTCTCCGGCGAAGGTCTTCAGGGTAAAATGGTCAAAATCATTGCTGTCAACAGGAAACCGGAAATTGACTTCGAGCTGAGAGTAGTTGGCCTCCGGAGAATAAGAGTCGAGACCTACTGCTTGATATTCAGCAGAACAGTTCGACGAGAGAGGATAGCAAGAGCTGATCTCGCCCTCGAACTCAACCAAGGTGGCGTTCGAGTATGAATCCAGATTGAATGTCTCGGCGATATTGAAGCAAGTGCCCGGTGTGAGATTCGCAGCAATCCGCATGACGATACTTGCAGGACGGACATCGTCGTAGTATCTCCGGCATTCGATACTGGAGTTGATCGCGTCTTGTTCGGCCAAAACAACATCGGCAACGAGACCTCCTTTCGCGAATTGGGCTGCGCAGGCTTATGCCAGCAGGACCACGAGAGAAGTCAACCTGATGGAAGGCATTGCCGCTATGTGTGAATTTTTGATGAGTGTGATTCGCTCAACTTCGTTCCTGACTCGAAGGATTGTCCAGGTGCGTTCGAGCCACGGTAGACGATGACAGAGACCAGACACACGGCGCATGCGAGCAGGATCATCTACTAACCCACGACGTTGTGCCGATCAACTTTTAGCGCAGGCCGCACAGCCGCACAGCAGCTCATACCAAGACCCAGCACACAAAGCCAAGAAATCCCCAACCTCTCCCAAGAAATCCTACGCTATGCCGTATTCATTTTTCTCTGAGCGCACTGGTAATTGCACCGGAAAGAATGTCGACGCATCTGATGATGACAACTGGAAAATTCGACACTCATGCTTGCTGCCTTACACCAAAACCGAGGACACCAACATCGAAGTGCAAGATCAACTTGAACTCTCGAGCTCAATCAAACAAAGTGATCCAAGTACGAAGAGGTGCCGCGAGCAAGATCTCAGACGCGGCATGCCACATTCAATGAGTTCCTTACTTCTTCGTCAAGCTGGCGCCAAGATATTCCTTCGTGCCATAGGCCAATAGATCGATCCTCCAACCACTAGCCTGTCCCAGGAAACACTCCGAACGCTACCAATGCCTATGATACTTATCGCGACTAAGAATAAAAGAAAATCCGGTTCGGTTTCGATAGAACCTTGCCCTTGTCTCTGCCGGCAGACTGCACGATCGAATGAACTACGAACCGGTCGTATGAACTCAGCTCGAGATTCGCGCAGATTGGTACCTGTGGCCTTGATGCAGAAATTCGCCCCTGTCGATGCTGGTCACGCAAGGTTCTGCATTGCAAACACACTCAGACTGTGACATTTCACTATGATAGACAACATGACCGCCGAGGACTGCAGCCGACACAAGGCCATCGTGAGGCTCTTACTCCAAAGTTCTTTCAGCTGCGTTGCAGCCAGGAGATATCAGCACCAAATGTGGCCGATGACTTCTCGATATGAGCTTGTTTCCCTCATCTAATAGCGGCAGCCTGGCCTCCTTCACGAAAGGATAATCTCCTTCTTCCATGTTCAACTCGATCGTTATGGTGGACATGTCTACTTGTATACTACAGCCACCCCGTATGGCTGTCGAGGATATCTCCTTTCGCCTGGCCGTCTGTTCGTCGCTTCTGCGCCGGCGCTCGGTCTGATCGTCTTCATGCACCGCAATGGGGCGCTGACGACTTGCTTGCTCAACGTGCTCCTCTTCGTCGAGCATCCTCGCGACTTCCTCGCATGGATCATCGCACAAGCTGTCATCTGGCACCTCGCGGACAGCGGAAAAAGCAGCGAGAAGGATCTCCCCTGAACAACGTGCTTCCTCAGGCTGACTCGGAGACTGGACTACGCCGTTGACGTTCAGGCGAGTGCGCTGTGTCGCTCGCGGTAGCTTCGTCCGCTCCTTCGTCTACCCTCGCATTGAATCGCACACGGCGTCGCTCCTTTGCTCTTTCCACTCGTTGGAAGAAGGCATCTCCCGTTCGCGTGCTGCGCTGGCCATCGGACGGGAGGCTAACCGCAGCTATATCAGCGTTTTTGATGTAAGGCGACTTTGATGCTACGCTTCCCGCCTTTAGTCGGAGCTCTGCATCTAGTCGTCGTCGCCTGGCATCCGTCGATCCAGCTCGCGCAACCTCGAGGCTATGTTTCTTCTTGTATAAGGCTGCGATCTGGTATAGCATGCGCTTTGACCCGCTCTCCGCCGACAATTTATTTGGCCTGTCCTCAGGGCTCGATTTGTCGAATCAGTCCTTGCCCCATGTCTTCTCGATAACTCCTAGGCTGGTTCGTCATGCCGCATGCGTCGATGGAACAGGTTTCTCAGTTCTTTGCCATGCCTTCGCCGATCGCAGCTCAGGGTGGACAAGCGCGTATCTCCATAGTAGCGCAGTTTGGAGTGGCACATTCTCGGAATTGTCCGATAGTTGCTCGAGCGTGGACCGCACTACGTCTGCAGCGCTCTGCCCGTAAGCGGGCTTTTTGATTCGATCGAGGAGTGATTCTTCGGCGTCGCTCGATACAACCGTCAATACAATTACCAACACCGAAACGACAACCGAAACTGAGACCGACACAGAAACGGTCACGGCCAGTTCTACGACAGTCAGTCGATCCTGAAGCGATGCATGCTCACCCGCTCACTTCGTTGCTCTTTAGAATTCTGCTCTGCTGATCAGAACTCCATAAATGAATCATGCATTTTCGACAATTGTCGATCTGGCGCACTTCATCTGGACACTTTTAGCATCAGCCCCTTTGGAAATGGGGTTCGATTTGAGGACACAAATGGTGTGGGGTGCCATCACGTTGCATTGCATGATGAGAGAGCCGCAGAAGGTCCTGAGAAATCATTCATTCTCCAATTCTTCTCATTTTGCTGGGACTATGCTGATGGAAGCTTTCCATGTTTCATTTGATGCCCGATCGTCATAACCTTTTCCCGACTGTCAAGGGACCATAGTTTGAAGCCACATGTCAAAGAAGCACGCTATTTTGATCGATCCGTCATAAACTCAGAACGTCTAGTACCGAGGTGGTCCTGGTGGTGGGCTGGAAAGTGTCAGCATTAGATTCCCGTGGCTGGTAATGATAGAGAACACTCACGCGCCATACTGTTGCTGTCCTGGGTATCCCTGTGGAGGTCTCTGTTGCTGCTGTCCGTACTGGCCTGGAGGTGGAGCACCGTACTGTCCCGGCGGAGGGCCGCCATATTGGTTTGGTGGTGGCGCTCCGTATTGGCCTGGCGGAGGAGCTCCGTACTGACCCTGTGGAGGCTGTCCGTACTGTCCCGGCGGCGGGCCACCTGCGCCCGGTGCCATATGCGTCTTCTCGTCCTTGGTATCGTAGCTTGGATCAATAGCACCGAGAATGAGCTTGATCATCCAAAGATCAGGTGTCAAGTCGACTGGTGGTTGGGCTCGTGCCATCTCGGCAGACTCGTTCTCGTAGTTGGAAGTGCAATCAACTTCTCTTCCGACCATCGGGTCGTTGTCAAGCTTGGCCAAGAACTCGGTCGCCTTTTGATCGTTTCCAACCTGAGCGAACTGGAATGCCACAGCACCAGTACCGTACTGCGATCGCTGAGCAGCTTGGACAGCGTACTGCACTGTCTCAATTAAAGCGTTCTGGTTCTCACCAGCCGGCTGACCATCGGTGATACTAATGATGAGAAGTGGCTTCTGCATCTGGCCGCTATTCAACTTCTGGACGAGGATCGGATCAATGACCTTCTTGCGCAGCTCGGTTCCGAATGGAGTGAGACCCTTGTAGCGCTTTTGCGCCAGGATCTGCTCGACTTGCTGTTCGCTTCGAATGTTCGACACGGTCTGGAGTGGCAAGTCCTCGTTCATGAAGCGGAGATCGATTCCGTCATCATCGAACAGTGTCGCAGCAAAGCAAGCTCGCTGCAGAATAAGCTGCAAATCCTTGATACGCTCGCCGTTCTCCTCAAAGGACATTGAGCCGGAGTCGTCGACGTAGACTACGACATCGTAGAGCGCAAGACGGACAATATCGTTTGCAATCTCTTTCTGGATGCGCCACGCCTGGCAGAGGCGATCAACGCATTGTGCCGCACGAGCGGCGATTTGTGGCAGTCTCTGTGCTCCTGGTGTTCCTGGACCATAGAATCTGTGCAAGTTCTTCTCTTGAATCGCCTGTTCTAGCTGGCGTTGATATTGCGCGACGTCGCCGGGACCGGATTGAGGTGCGCCGTACTGCTGCTGGCCTGGCGGAGGGGCACCATACTGGCCCTGCGGTGGGGGCGGCTGGCCATAGCCTTGCTGTGGTGGAGGAGGCCCGCCCTGCTTCAATCAACAGTTAGCCAAGCTCCGGTCGCGAACTTCCCGCACATGAGTGTGATCACGAACGTAGCCGTATTGCGGGGGTTGTTGCTGGTAGGGTTGCTGCTGTTGATAGGGCGAATTGGGCTGCGGAGGTTGACCATAGGGCGAAGGCGCGGCGCCTGGATATGGGCTCCCCGTCTGCCCAGGCCTGTTGGGCGGAGGAGGCGGAGGTCTCGCATATTGCCCGCCCGGAGGCGGCGCCGGCGAGCCATATTGCTGCTGTTGCTGTGGAGGATAGGGCTGCTGGCCGTAGGGCTGCTGTTGCTGCTGGCCATACGGCGGCTGTTGTTGGTAGCCTCCCGCGGGCTGCAGCGCACTGGGCGTGGCGCCCGGCTGCAGACCCGCGCCTCCAGCAGCAAGTCGCGAGGCAAGTGGCATGTCGAGGGTTCGGTCGGGCGAAGGGGCGGTGGTGATAGTGGATAGGGTAGGGTGGGAGAGAATAAAAGACTCACAGGGCGATAAGCGGAGTACTGCTGCTGGCCGCCCGGTGGTGGCGCCTGGCCGGGCTGTGCATTCGACGAGTGAGCACCCAAGCTTGTGGACGAACGCGTCACATGCGCTGCGACTTACGTATGCTCCGGGCCCAGCGGAGAAGTTGGACACCGCTTGTGCTCCGCCTTGAGCTGCGGCCAATTTGCTTGCCAATCCTGTGCCAACGTCAGTCTAGGAGGGAGTCTGTTCCGACTGCTCATCAGCTGAACGAGCAGGATGACGACAGCGGGGCTTTGTCGGAGAAGAGGGGTACACGCCGAATACGCACCCATACTGCCGTGTTCCGGTGTGCTGGTCGCTCGGGAAAGGGGGGATGTCGTGGGAGGGAGAGCAGAGGATGAAGAAGAGGTGGTGTTGTCGCTGCAGGAGGCGAAGTGGTGAGATCTTTATGAGCTGGCCGAGCAATCGGCGTGGTCAACTGAACTAGACCGGTTCAGCTGGTGGCAGGAGGTGGATCGTGGCGCAGTTTCCTCGCCAATGCACATGCACATGCATCGTGGCTGAAAATTGCTCCATGTTTCTCGTCAACATCATCAACGACATCACCGTCATCATCCACCGCTGCAGCCTGCTCACGCCGGCGCCGGCAATTCCGAATCCTTCACTCAATGCGGCGATACCACTTGTTGCCGCGGACTCGACACGCGACGGACATGCTGACTACGAGTCCGAACAGCTGCACGGATGTGGCGTCAACGTGGTCTGATGTGTCCCTCACTTGACCAGCATCAAATGATGCAAACTGCAAAGCTCCCCGTTCTGGCCGAGCACAAAAGAGGCCGCCAACACTTTCAGCGCATGTCGAGCTGCACGAGTGTGAAGATCTGAGATCCCAGACACCTCTTCCATTCGACAAAAGCACTTCTTCCTCAATGCACGGCCACAGCCTGCGAACTTCATGCGGGCGCTCATGCCCTCCACAAACGCCTGTGGCTTGACACTGCGGAGCTCTGGCCGAGTATTTGCGGACTGCTATCATTATTATGGCTGCAATTGAAGCCGAGTCGACAGGAAACCCCAAGCGGGTGCCGGGAACATCAGGCGAGATGACCATTGTCTAGACCTTACATTGGCAAGGTCCAAAGTGACAGCTGTGACCTCCAAGCCTGTTTTGAAGAAGATCGGCAATATTCGGCCTCGTCTCTACTTCTCATCTTTGCTACATCAACAGAATTGATCTCTTGGACTCGCATTTTCTAAGCCTCGAGTTAAGATAACAACCCTGCAAAGTCAATCAGAAACAAGCACAAGCCGCGGAACGAGGGAAAAGAGCACGAGCCAAGCTGACATCTAGGACCAGTACACACTTCCACCTCTTGTTATCATCATCGTAACCGTGCAGCCTACAGCAAACTGACACTCCAGCAATCCATCCCAACGTGCCACACCCCACCGCCGCCGTACACACATCTCAAAGCGTCCACCTCCTCACCACCAACGCCACAGAGAGAAAATCAGACAATGGCGTCCGCCCTCCTACACTCCCAATCTGCCCTCCTCTTCAAAATCGCCGGCCTCGGCAGCCTCTTCCCCCTCTCCCTAGGCCTCATCGGCACCATTGCCCCCTACAGCGGCTTCAAAATCTTCAGCCTCCCCGCACCCAGTACCCCGCAAGCGCGCAAACAAGGCGCAGACCTGATGATGTTCTGGGCCTCTCGAGACGTCTACATGGGACTCACGGCGTTGGCAGCATGGTACGAAGGAGCCGGGAGAGTGTTGGGATGGTTGTATCTTTGCGGGACGTTGGTGGCCATTAGCGATGGGGTGCAGAGTGTGAGGGAGACGGGCGGAGGGGCGTGGAAGCATGTGATGTGGTGTCCGGTGGTGGTAGGGATTGGTGGGGGATTGTTGGGGTGGTTTGATTGAGGAGGAGGAGAGGTTGGTTGCCAGTGTGAAAAGCTGAGGCAAGCAGGTCCAATGAGACGGAGAATCTAGGAGAAGGAACTTTTGGTGCCGAACTGAGCGAGAAGAAGCTCGATATAAACCCGATGAGCTCAGTATGAAAGCAATGTGCGCGGTAGTTGATTTCCAGTGCAGCAGCTTTGCTGATTGGCAGTTGGCACGAGGAAGTTCCTTTCTCCAGACAGATTCCTTTCTCAAGACAGTCGTCAACCTGGTCGTTGAGTACAGTAGAAACGAGAAGAGGAAAGTTGGACAGGGGATCCCGTTGTGTAAGTCCCAATGGTGATATTGACCTCGGCAATTTAGTCTCACCTCAACAAGAGGACGGGTCATTCCTTCAGCATACAATGCTTAGACTGTGGCCGCACAACGAGACTAGTCCGACGATTTGGCACGGCGGCCAGTTTTTGCAGCGGAGGCTATGTTTGGCTACCATTGAGCATGACAGTGCCAGCCCACACTGATGTTAGAGCGGCGTTGCTATTTGGAGAAGGAATATGCTGTGCTGGAATGACGGCGGGCGCGAACTGTAACTCTATAGCCCAAGCTGACACCAAGGACCAGTATTTGACTGCTTCGGTCGGCATCGCAAAGATCGTGTTCTTGATTCGTGAGATTCTTGATTTCTGTTCTCGAATGCGGCCAGCGCAGAGGTAGCCGAGCGACCGAGACAAGAGTGTCGTACCGCAGGAAATCCTACGCTCCAACCTGTGACTGCAAGTAAGGCCTTCTTTTGCTCACCGCGAGAAAGTCGGAAGTGTAGGCGCTGAAGTCCTCGAATGTATGCTCTGTATCCCATGAGGTGCATGTAGACCACGATTGCATGAAGAGCAAGCCGGCACTTGCACTCGAAGCCTTCCTTACTCGATCGTGACGAGGTGATGGGAGTGCACGTCGAGAGATGTTTTGATGTTGAGAGAATACGCGAAATGACACGAGCGTCTGATCACATCTTTGGCGACGAGGATCGAAATCGAACCGACCGGTGTATGAATCCTATGCTAGCGACATCCGACTTGAGTTGACAAATTCACGCATGCCCGAGCAGAAGATGCCAGACTTGTTGGTGTTGTTGGACGGACAAGGTAGTCAGGATTGAAAGGCTGCAGTCATGATCTGACAAGCTGTTGGTATGTACACAGTAAGCGTGAGAACGGCCCATGCGGAATCCGGTCGTCGGAGAAACGCAGGGGTGGAGAGTCTGGAACCTTTGCGTGGTGAATGTCTCAAGCGGCTAGGCAGGCGCCCGTTAATAATCACTGTGATAAGAACAAAGTCTCGAGAGAGCGAGATCGACAGCGGAAACCTGCTGTGTTGCCTGAGGGGGTAATTCGCAGCCTCGAGAAGCGTGAGCGTGCCACGAGATCAACCCAGTTTCACTCTTCAACGCTCGGTCCGGCAGGCGGCTCGCTCATTCGCTCCAACGGGGTCGGCGGTCACGACGCGTCACGCGAGAAGGCAATGATACAGTACGGAGAGCATGGCAGCGAACTTGTGTGCAGTATTCGTGGATGTTGAGCGATGGAGGCGCGAGCGGCGGCAAGTGGTCCCCGAGGTTGATGATGGAAGAGCGAGAAAGAAAGAAGAAGGGACCTCCGCTTTGGGGCTTGGCGCCGACTTCCGTCCGTCATGTCATGAGGCTGTTCGCGTGGCGTTGCCGTCGTGATGATTTGGGAGCAGGCGGGAGCACGCTGAAATCGCCGGCACATGAGTAGATGGAGAGTGCATGTAGATAGAGCCGCCCGGCGTCGACGTGCTCGTGCGCCTCTCCCCCGTGGCGAAAAGACAGGTGCGACACGGCGGGCGTGGTGAGCTTCAGTGGAACCCATGCACCGTGATCAGTGCTAGAACCACGAGCCTCTGGCCGTCGCCGTTCCATGAGCCCACACCTCGCCAGCGCACCCTTTGCACTGCTCCTCCACTCCGCCGCGCCGCCATCACTCTGCTTAGCACCTTACTGCCAGCATTGGCCCCGGCACGCCGTCGTAGCGAGCCGTCGGAGTCCTGAAGCTCCAACGCTGCATTGCGGCAATTCGACGACTGATACAGCAAGCAACTGCCTCGTCCCGCCCATTTCTCGCTTCCACCACCCCCATCGACCACCACCGCCCGCGACCGAGCACCTCTGCCCCGGCGACAGCCCTCCTGCGCACCTCTGCGGCGTGCAGCGAGCCCGGCGCTTGAGAAGGCGGCGAAGGCGCTCGAGACGACATCATTGCAGAACCGCGCGGGCCCACCGCGCACCTTTCTCTTCCACACCGTGCGCAGCGACCCTCCAATCTGACCGTCAATGACTTACTGAACGGGCAAAGTCATGTCGACACCACAGACGCTCACGCAACTGCTGCCGCCGCACCAGCATATGGACCGACAGCACGTCGGCTATCTCCCCTCACCACAAGACCGCTATCTGCCTCCCCCCAGGCCCTCGAGCAACGCGAGCGCCGGCTACCATCAGCAGATTCCCACCAGACCTTCGAGCAACCTCTCCAATCGTCAACTACCTCCTCCACCCCGCCCCGGCAGCGGCATGAGCAACAGTGCATACTCGCATGCCCACTTGCAACCACAAGCCACTGGAGGGGCCGAGTACGGCTATTCCAGCAGCACGTCACAGCAGGCCGAGTTCGACGATTTGATGAGAAGGCAGACCGACGCGGCTGCGGGATATCAGAATCGAACACTCCCACCTCCGCCAGCACAGCAGCAGTACATTGCACCAGGATCACGTGGTTCAGCTGCAGGCGGTGCCGACATGCCCCCAACCCAGGGCGGCTACGCGAGAGCAGAATCAGCGGAACGAGCACGAAAGCGCCGACAGCGAGAACGGGCACCTGTCGACTGGGCTGAGTTTTATGGCGGCAAGCCGCCAGCTGAGATCATCACCATACACGACGACGACAGCCCGGTGCCCGAAGCTACGATCCAGCGCCTGCCGCAGGCATCCAATGCTTCATCCTCTTCCCTCCATGTCGACAAGAGACGACGCACTAACGGAGGCGGCGGTGATGTGCCACAATACAGCACCACCAACACGCCCTACTCATACACCAACGGCGGGTCTACTGAAAGCCTCCACAACACCACTGCCCCCACTTCGCTGGGTTCTCAAGCCAGCGCAGGAGCGCAACAGCCGCGAGAGCAGTTAGCCGGTGCGCGAGCCGGCGACAAGAGGAAGCGCAACGCCAAAGCAGCTGAGATTGACCGAAAGAAACAAGAAGTCAGCCGACCGGGCGCTGGCAAGGGTTATCTAGCCGAATATGGCGAGTACCAAACCCCTCCGCGACAGCTCAAGAAGCAGAAAGAGGTGGTGGTGCCGTCGATTCCAGACGTAAGGAGAACAGCGACCAGAGGTGACAAGCGCACGAGCACTGACACTGGGTCACAGCGTTCGAAGCCGAGCGACAAGATCGATGACGAAGATGGCCATTATATCGTTCAAGAGAACAGCAAGCTTGGCGAACGATACAATCTCGTCTCCCTGCTAGGCCAAGGCACTTTTGGCAAAGTCGTGAGGGCGGTCGATACCCGCACTCGTAAGGAGGTGGCGGTCAAGATCATCCGCGCCGTGCCCAAGGTATGCTCGTGCTGGACCCCATGCGCACTAGCACGACTGACCACAGAATACAGTACCGCGATGCTAGCCGCATTGAGCTCAGAGTGCTGCAGACACTGCGAGCGGCGGACGAACACAACCGAAATCGGTGCATTCAACTTCGCGACTGCTTTGACTGGCGGGGGCACATCTGCATCGTCACCCCTCTGCTCGGTCTCTCCGTCTTTGACTTCCTGAAAAGTGGCGGGTTCGTTCCATTTCCCGGCTCGCACATTCAGGCCTTCGCGCGTCAACTTCTTGGATCCATTGCCTTTCTGCACGACCTTAACCTCATTCACACCGATCTGAAGCCTGAGAACATCCTCTTGCTCAGCCATACGTACCAGACATTCACCTACAACCGCAGTATTCCTTCGTCAACTACATTGACCTCGAGGTCAGCCAAGTTCCGGAGAGTGTTGCTGAGCCCCCACATCAACCTTATCGACTTTGGCAGTGCGACGTTTGATGATGAGTACCACAGCTCCGTGGTTAGCACACGACACTATCGGGCGCCGGAGATCATACTTGGAATCGGATGGTCGCACCCCATTGATTTGTGGTCACTCGGCTGTATTTTGGTGGAGTGCTGGACTGGAGATGCTCTCTTCCAGACCCATGACTGTTGCGAGCATCTCGGCATGATGGAGGTGAGTTTTTTGGTGCAACACCACTTGCACACGCGGAAACTAAAATGTCCCAGGCTGTCACTGGTCATAGCATTGACCGCAGTTTGATCCGGGAGGTCAATCGACTTTCTAAGCGAGGCGACCGCAACTCCGCAGCACGATTCTTCAAAAACGGACACTTGCAATATCCCATGCCGGATACACCGCGCCAATCTAGGAGGTTCGTGCGCGGCATGAAACGGCTTGAGGAGATTATCCCAGCAACAAATCAGTTCAACAAACTGTTCCTGGACCTGCTTCGGAAAATCTTTGTGTACGACCCCAAAAAGCGCATCACGGCGAAGGAAGCGCTGAAGCACCCTTGGTTTGACGAACTTGTAGAGGACGATGGCACAGAAGCCACACGGATCAGGATTGAACGGGAGAGAATTGTTGAGAATGGCGGCGGACGAGTGCGATAGAATTGAGGAATCCAGCCTGAGCAAGCATTGTTTGGTCGCCCTGATGATGCGAAGTGCGACATGGCTGGTACGCACCGCTCGCCCGGACGCAATGATGAAATGAAGGAGTACAGTTGGAGTTCAAGGTGGATATTTGACGCGTCCTGCCCCGTCCGGTCGACAGACGGCAGCCATTACTTCTGCGAATCGCCCTCCCATGGACGAGTGGCATGAAACGATGCATTGCATGCGAATTTCGATACTCTGGCATAGGCGAGGCGTATTCTAGTCTTCTTCAGTGTGGATTGATCTTGATACAGACATATGCAAAGGAAGGCGGTTGTCTTCTATTCTGACGACAACGTTCTGCTGGATTAATGACGCTAAAAGTTCCCCGTCTCAATGACACGGTGGACACTTTCGTCTGATGAGATGTGGTCAAATACGTAAGCATATGTCGAGTCATGTCGTGCATTTCGTGAGGATTTCTTGAACAATGCCAAGCGATAGCGACTTTGACCCGCTTGTGTCTCCACTTCCGCCAACCGCCGTCCATCCCACATGTCACATTGAACTGTGCCCTAAACACCACTACTTCTCTCCCACCACCGACACATCGCTCATCCTCCGCCCAACATGTCCAACCCACGAATCGAAGAAGTCGATGATGATGACATCGCCGACGACCCAGAGGAAATGGACCTCGACGCCTTCGATTTCGCCCGCCCGCAAGGCAAATCCCTCAGCGGCCGCGCCGCACAAACAGAAGACGACGACGACGACAACGAACCCTCCCAAATGACGCCGCAAGCCCTCCAAGCCCTCCTCTCCGGCCAACCTTCCCAACCCACCCAACAATCCCCCGCCGACCGCGAACGCCTCCAACGCGCCCAACAAGACCGCATCAAATCCTACCAATGCATCTACCCCATCTACTTCGACGCCTCGCGCTCCCGCGCCCAAGGCCGCCGGGTCTCGAAGGCTGATGCAGTGCCCAACCCGCTCGCGAGGGAGATCGTGGAGGCGTTGGCGTGGATTGGAAATGAGAAGGGAGCGGCGTTGCAGATTGCGTTGGATCCGATGAAGACGCATCCGAAGGATTGGGCGAATCCGGGGAGGGTGAAGGTTGAGGTTAAGAGGGAGGGGAAGAGGGTTTGGGAGGGGGTGGAGAATAGTGAGTTGCTTCCCTTTTATCCTTTCCTTTGGGGGGTTGGGGGGTCTCCAATTCAATTTGAGGGCGGGGCGGTGCGGTTCGTGGCTGCAAGATGTCCCTGTCGATGTGGCTGCTGTCCTTCATGGCCTTTGTTCTTTTTAGCAGTGCCTTTTAGCAGTGCTCCGAATGGAGGGCTGGAGGGAACACGACACATAGTATACAGTCTCGCTGATTGCGGATGCGGCACTCTGGCTTGCTGTGAAGCAAGCTCTCGATCGCATGAAGTCAGCGGCTTCGCCAACCAAGGTCTTGGGATATCTACCTGCCGCGTCTTCCTGCTCCTCGCTCTTTGCACCAGTGGCGTCGATGGATCACACATCTGAAAGCTGAAGGTGGCCAATTGACTAACGATCTTCTTGTGCAGAACACCACCTTTACAAGCTCATATCGACCTATCTGAAATCGCATCCTGCAGACGAAAAGACACCATTGAAGATGCAAGTACCCGGACTGCCGATGCCAAAGGACGGCAAGCCGATTCCGCCTGCCATACCTCGCGGCATGAAGATCAACCCGATTCTGCCCCTCCACTCCCCAGCATTGTCGGGAGGTGGAGTGAGCGGGAACATGATGGCCGATATGATGCAGCAAATTGGCGGGCAGTTACCCGCTGGTATGCAAGGATTGATGGGAGGAGGTGATGCTGGTCCTTCACAGCCGCAAAAGCCGAAGAAAGTCAAGGTCATACAGAAGAGGTGATCTGTAATTGTTCATCATCGTGGATATTTCTGCGGAGCACGTTGCGGCATGTGCGCAAACCTTGCAAGACATGACCTACCACGGGGTGCGGTTCCGCTCATCAGCGTCAGCGTGCATCTTACACGGTTCGACAGCAAATACACACCGCTCATGTGATCGTCTCGATCTCTGCTTCGGGCTGCAGGCTTGGAGTCCGGAGGTTGCCATGATGCGATCCAGCGGCTTCGGCGATTCATTGTGATTCGGGGTTATTGCCGTGCCGCGCCGGCTTCAGCTACTTCCACACACGGGTCGGCTACTTGCGCATTGCAGGATCACATCACAAGGTGCATCGCTGGCGCCATTGTCGTAACTCGCACTCGGAGGAAACTCCGATAGTCAATCCGACTCCGAGTGTACGACGGTACAGAGTGGAGTGACTTGTGTGCCGAATTCTGAGGTTCGAGCTTCCGTAGCTTCGGATTGTAGGACACGCTTTTTTAGATCCGGAACAGGTCGAACACACCAATTCTCGCGACAAAGCATCTCAAGCGAGACGAGGCGACAAAGACAATTCGCACAAATGTTTATCAATAAGCCTACTCGGATCAATAGCAAGCATGGGAGTCTTCTGCCGGCATATCTAACTCTGCAGCTTGCAGGAGCCGGTCGTGCAGAGACAAGAACAGGGTTGCCAAGTCTGCGGCAACGGGACAGCCACACCTAGATCGACAGAACTACACCATGCATAGTGCATGCAACATGCAGAAAGTTGTTACTGACAGCGCATCGGCACGGCACCGCTCTGTCTCCACCGTATCCTTATTATTCCCGTCGTCAGACTACTTGATCAGAGGCTAAAGATGATCTAGCGTGCCTCGTGACGTGCAAATCCCACGCCCACGGCAGTTGTGCAGTTGCAGATACCAAGAGTCAAGCCAGTGCAGTAGCTTTCAACAGCGCCTGCTCTATTTGCAGCACGGGTCATTCCCAGTCTGTGTTCTAGACGTGGCTAAACCAAGAGATCGCAGTACCTCCCCATTCAACGAAGCCTTTCAGAGTCCAGACCTGCTTACGGTTCATCAGCCAACAGCAGTAGGGGAAAGGGAATTCATGCCACGCTGCGACAACTTCCGACGCCGTTTGAAACGTAAAATTGCCACGCCGCCGCGTTTTCTTGGATGCTTTCGAGCGCCGTTCATCATCATCTATCTCAACGTAATGCAATGCAATGCGAAGCAAAGCACAGCAAAGCAACGATGATGCGCTGGCGAACCCCGATGCAATGTAATGCAATGCAATGCAATGCGGAGGAACGAGCACTACTGTTAGTACATTTTGTACTGTACAGAACGCGTGGAAACGAATGGTATTATATGATTTGTTGGGAATACTGGACCGATGTGTGTGTGTGTGTGTGTGTGTGTGTGTGTGTGTGTGTGTGTGTGCGTTCGAGTTAGTGTTTAGAATTACTTGCTGATGATGTATCGCGGTCTAAAATGCAAGACGAAGGTATTATTATGCTTGGTAGAAGTGATTGGGCAGAAAGAAATATCTGTCTGTGCATGCCTTGTGCTGCCGGATCGATGGTCGAGGAATGGTCTCCATCATCGCAAGAATAGATGGCTCTTTGATGGGATGACGGTATGAGATGGAAAAGAAGGGGCTCTTTGATGGGATGACGGTATGAGATGGAAAAGAAGGGGCTCTTTGATGGGATGACGGTATGAGATGGAAAAGAAGGGAAGGGGAAACGCTGCTAGATGGGGCGGTCTATGAAATTGGTCTTCAAGAGAAGAAGCAACAGCGGCTGCCGCCGCAATGAACGCTTCTCATCGTCTCGTTGCAGATGAGACATGCACATGGGCTGCTGCCCTTTTCTACCCGGACAGACAGAGGCAGAAACAGAAACAGAAAGCGCTCCTCCAAAACGATGAAACCTTTTCTCACCCGTGTTTTTCTACGTCCTTTACATGTGTGCATTATTGCATTCATCCAAAAAGCCTCCCAAATTTCCCTCTTATTACTTGTCTCCTGCATCTTTTTCGTTGTCTATCGCCCCCCCCCCCCCTTCTTTCCTCGTCGACGAACTACTATAGTGCATAAGTGTAAGCGGCGCAAGTGGAAAGTAGCCCGAGGAAAAGTATCAAGTGCACTGACGCAAGCAAGCAAGCAAAGTTCACCGACGTACATATGTGCTGACATATAACCGATAGAACTATGTTGCATGTTGCAACGTCCGCATGCTGCATGCTGCATTATACATATTCGATCCTGCAGATGCACCGCACGAGATACGAACAATGTTTCGCTAGTTACAGTACGGTATAGTAGAGTGCATCGCAAGCTGCACGTGGCGGTGGGAAATCCCGAGAGCCAAAGGTCGTCGGCATCTGCAACTGTAGCGAAAATAATTTATGGTAGAGAAAAAAAAAAACAAAGCATTGTCTCGAAAGAGAAAGAGACGAGATTCGAGGAGAAAGTAATGTAGAAGTTTTCTTTTTATTACTGTAATACGTAGTGTCTTGTCACTATACACTCGGATGTATATTGTATGAGGTAGTTTCATCGTATCGCTGTTTCGTACGACCGGCTTACTTGAGCGCTCCTTTTATCATTTAGAGTCCTGTCCAGCCGGCACTTGACAACAACGATACGTCCAAGAGGGAAGTATAGTCGAGAGACGGAACGAGACAGAGGCAGATGACAGAAAAGGCGCTACATATGACGAATCCATTGCAAAATATGCGCCGCGCTGTATGGTACGCAGTCAAACCCCCCCCCCCCCCCCCCCAAGAAACAAACTCCGTATCTTGCAACAGTCTCTTCTCTTCGTAGGGGGAGGGAATCTCACTACAAAGAAAAAGATCCTCTCTGCGAAAGGGCATCGCAACATCACTCCGTCATCAACGTAGCCACCGCAGCAGCACCACTCCCACTCCCGTCTCCATTTCCATCATCATCCACGATGCCAACACCGCTGACAGCAGCAGCAGCAGCAGAAGCAGCAGCAGTAGTATTCGACACCTTCGTCGCCGCAGCAGCCATAGCATTCCCATCATCATTCTTCGTGACAAGACTCCCATTCTGCTTCGCCATCACCACAGTCGTAGCAGAATTCTGGGAAGAAAAATACCGCTCCACAATCGCCGCAACAATCTCGACAAGGTGTCGGATCTCATCGCTCGTGACATTGTACGCCGGAGCGAGAAGGATATGATCGCCACGGCGGCCATCAACGCTTCCTGTGCCAGGGTACAGACTGATGTTGAAAGGTTTTTGCATACCTGAGAATGTATCATCAAAGTCAGTTGCTCGCACAAAAGCATCGGTTTGTACATAAAACTTGATGAAAGTTGTGCCGAGGAGTGGATGATGATGTGCCGAAAGAGTGGTGTCGATCAATTGATGAACCGCGAGCGCGCTGTGCCGAGACATGGTGGTCGGCGCGGCACGGGGCAATGCTGACGATGGAGGGGGGGGGGGGGAAAGGATTAGGACGACTTACCGAGTTCGTGCAATCGCATTGCCACACCAAGATCCGGATCAAACGGCTCCTGGGTCGCGCGGCACTTGACAAACTCTATCCCCCAAAAGAGTCCTTTGCCTCGTATATCTCCGACAGCAGTATGTGAGCCCAGCCGTTCTTGGAGGAGTCTGCCGAGCAAAGCGCCTTGTTTCCGAACGTTGGCAACGAGATTATCTTGCTGAATGATCCTCTGCACTTCCAGCGCAGCTCGACAGGCGAGTGGATGGCCCTGATACGTTTGTCCATGCATGAAAGCTCCAGTCCCTTGTTCCAGGACTTGCACCACGCGACGACTCGCAAGCATCGCTGCGATGGGCATGTACCCTCCCCCCAGGCCTTTTCCAAGCGTTTGGAGATCTGGGATCACATCGATCAAAGGATCTTGCCATGCGTGCAGGGGTCGAGGATACCGGGCAGACGGTTCGGGACCAATGCGTCCAGCGCCGCACATGACCTCGTCGAAGATGAGGAGTGCTCCATGCTTGTCACATACTCGGCGTACAGCCTTGAAGTAGCCTGCTGCAGGAGGCACACAACCCAAGGCAGCGCCCACGACTGGCTCGGCGATGAACGCCGCAACGTTCCTCGGACCAATTCGTTGAAATTCGGCATCGAGTTCGGCTTCTAATCGCTGAACGTAATCGGCTTCGGTGTCGGCGATGGGATCCATATCCCGATAAGCGTAGCAAGGAGAGACCCGGGACGAATTAGTGGCAAGCATAGGTCCGAACAACGCCCGGCGCGCAGCGTGACCACCTGCCGCCAGTGCGCCAAGTGTGGCACCGTGATAGCTCTGGTGCCGTGAGATGAAATGTGATCGTGCGGGCTCCGGGTTGGGCTTCTCGAGGTGGTATTGCCGTGCCATTTTGAGCGCCGCTTCCATAGCTTCGCTGCCACTGCTGACAAAAAATGCACGCGTCATCTCGCCGCATGTGCTCTCGACCAAGAGTTTCCCAAGATCTTCGGCGGCATGCGTGGCGTAGAATAAAGAGTGGCAGTAAGACACCTCTCCCATCTGCTCGATGAGTGCTTTTTGCACCCTGATACGGGTCAGCGAAGGGTCTCGTTGCACGGTGAAAGGCATACCGAGTGTTGCCGTGACCAAGGCATGCGACGGCGGCACCACCAGTTGCATCGAGAATTTCTTGCCCGTTGCTGAGTTGGAGGAAGTGACCTTGTGATGCGACGACGTGGTGAGGCTCGTGATGCAGGGTGCGGTGTAAGACTGCAGACTTGGTAGGCTTCTGTGAGTCGGCGCCATGGGGGACCGAAGTGTCCTTGTCGTGCACGTCGCTCTCGCTGAGGAGTAGTATCGAGGGCGACATTGCGGAGATGTCGTTGCAGCAATCGGGAAGAAGGGATTGAAGGAACACTAAAGTTGAGCAGGAGCGTGCAAGAGGTCAAGGAACGCCTGAGTGGTCGGGACTAGGTATAGAGCAGCCATTATATGACGACAGAGCGGTCCGCCAGAACTTGGCTAACAGTCATCTGTGGAGAAGCAGTGTGAAGAGCCGGACTAGTGAGTTACTCTTTGTTCTGCAATCCAGGGCTGGATGCACCACGTCTCATGGATCCGAAGGCCACGGAATAGCTTGGAATTGGTTTGAAGCTAATGAAATTAGACTCTCCGCTACGGAAGTCTCAGCATCCGCACCGGCCTGCAGGGATATCATTTGTCGAACGGGCCGAGTGGATACCTCGACTAGGCGATGCGGTGTATGACCGTCTCCGGGAGGTTTATTAGAGAGCGCGGGAGCGCCTCTGATGCATCCCGCTGCTCGGGCGGCAGCGTCCTGTTGGCGGTGGCGCGCATTTCAAGGAGATTCCCACATGATCGTTGGGCCAGGAGGCTCCCATACATTCTTGGTTTACGAGATCTGTGCTGCGGTGTGGTCAAGTTGGAGTTGCACAACAGCGTTGATCTTGGGACGATCAGATCCAGATCGTGTCCACGATGCAGCCACATTCAGCCCCGAGCCCTGATCGGAGCTCAGTCCACATCATCAGCCTCACGTTGGACGAGCGCGCATATCAGCGATACTGGACCAGGCACTTTGCGACGCCATCACTGGAGACTGAAGAGAAGTCCCTACATCCGTGTCGGTGTTGTACAGCTCCTGGATTTCGATGCTGTGTTTCCAATGTGGCCGAATGTGAAGATGATGCTTGTGTTTTAGGTGTGGCAGTCATCAAAGTCTTACACAACCCTTCCATTTGGAATGTGGCTCGTTTCGAGACCTGTGCCGCAAGACGGTGCATGTAGGAGACGATGCGTGGCCTCTGGCGTTCCCCGTTGTAAGATGGTGTTCAGCCGCATTGGCTGCAATTCCGTAGGTGCTTGAGTGGCTGTTGGTTTGAGAGCAAGGAATCTTCCGTCGCTCTAGTTCTATCCTGCAATCCGACGGGGAAAATCGCACGGGCTCCTTCCATTCTCAAGAATGCCCCGGCATTTGCGCCTCGCATTTACTGTGGTCGGCATCATCCGAATGTAGCCGTTTGATGATGGTGGTAGCGATCACGCGAACCAACAAATGAAGGGCGCCATCGCTCCGGTGATGCGGCATGCTGTGTTGCACCTCGCCAGCTCAACCGCAGCTGCGGCATCGCGATCTCTCCAGGCAGGGCAGCATGTATCGGGAGCACGAGGCTTTGGGCGTCTGCGAGGGTTCAGATGCAGGTCCATCAACTGCTGACTCGAGGTGAAGCGAATCTTGCGCAGAAGCAAACCACGTGTATACTGTTGTGCGGCTCGTGTGTCAAGTGCAGGACGCGCGTGCAGTCGCACCCGTTTCCCGGACTGTCGTTCAGTGGACCTCGAATGATCGGCAACAGGAAGTCATATTTGAGTTCGCTAGAGCTCAGACGCGGCACACGGTGCATATTCGTCACGACATCTGCCGCGTGCCAAGCCGATGCGATGTGCTGACGAAACCGGTTCAGCCGCGAGGCACTGATGGAGGATAGAACTATTCTCGCGTGGCCGCCATCAACGTACCGACGTCTGCATGCGTTGCCAGTGCCAGCGTGTGCGGCGCTGATTGTTAGATCCGAGGCGTCCCTGCATGCACCTTGGGCCTTCAATATACGGACATGGAGCCGTCGGCAGGAGAATCTCGGGATGCCGGCTGGGGGCCGAGAGATGGATGCCGTGCGATCCGGGCCGCCGACCATCTCATGGCCTGTCATTGCAGCATCGTGGCAGCGTGGCATGATCGATGGACGGGAGCAGGGTGTGATGACTGTGATGAGCCGGTGGCGGAAGAGTCGTCTTCGGGTCGCCATGTCGGACTCGTCCCGGGGACGCGACATGACCGGAAGCTCAGTTAGAATAGGCGTGCACACTCTCGATGCCCACCCGCACCTCCGGCTCCACCCGTCGCCGCACCTCGAGCCATGTCCCCCTGAAACCACTCGCCCACACTTCCACGCCCGACGAAGTGGCCGAAGATGGGCAATGTGAGCTTAAAGCCCCCAAGTAGCACACGTGCCAGCAACACCATTCCGGCGAGCACGGCTCTGTGATTGCGCGATCCTCGCAATCAAAATGACGACTGATGCGCAAATCAAAGGCAAGAGCCTGACATGCCACCGTTGGTACAGAATTGCGAAGACAAGGACGCAGCGAACCTGCACATCTACCAGACGTCGAACATCCCTGCACTGCTGCAACCGCCTTCGACATTGTCGCCAAGACACGCGACGGACGACCACCCCGAACGACAGTCGTTCAGCTTTCCGCTTCGACCTCATTCTACCAGCCTCGCGGCAGATCTGGCGACACTCCATCGATCAGCCTCACCAGCCTGCCACGGCTCCTTGCGGAGACAGCAACCGAAGCCATGCGTTTCTCCGCCATCGTTCCCATTCTCCTGCTCACAGCAGCTCTCATCTTAACATACCTCGGCCTCTTTGCTGGACACAAGAAGTCCTTCCTCCAAGACTACGAAGTCCTCAACCTCAACATTTCCCAGATCGGCTCACAAAGCGTCCGAACGCTCTCAAACTCCCGAAGCGACGTCTCCAGCGACCTCAGCCAAGCCGTCAGCAACCTCTCCCCCGACGCCCAATCGCTCGTCCAACAAAGCGCCAACTCCGTAGTCCAAGCCCTCGGCCTCCCGCAATTCTACAACGTCCACGTCCTCACCTACTGCGAAGGCGACTACCAAGACCATCAGAAATCCTACACCAACTGCTCCCAACCCCAAACCGGCTACACCCTCGACCCGCGCAACGACATGCAATCCGCCCTCGACGCCGCCGGCCTCTCCGACACGGACACCGAAACGCTCAAAGAAACCCAACAACTCATCACATCTCTCACGCGCGCGGCAGCTGCCCTCTTCATCGCCGACATCATCATCATCTCCATCAATCTCTTCTCCGCCGTCATTTCCTCTTTTGCCGCGGGCCGCGTGAGCGCGTGCTGCAATGTACTCTTCAATTTCCTCGCCTTTCTCATCAGCGCCGTGATTTCTGCGCTCATGACTGCCGTCGTTTCGGTGGGGAGACGCATGATCAACCAGTGGGGAGAAGATTATGGCATTGTGGCATCGGGTGGAAGGAAATTTTTGGGACTGACGTGGGCTGCCACGGGGTGTTTGTTTGTCACGGCTGTGGCGTGGTGTGTGGATTGCGGTTTGGTGAGGAGGCGGAACCAGAGGGAGCCGGTTGTTGTGGAGAAGTACCATGAGGGAGCGGGGAGCGAGCATGGGAGCGGGAGTGAGTGAAAAAGAAAAAAAAAAAGTGGGGAGTGATGATCAGGCTTCATGACAGTGGAGAGCGTGCATGGGTTTGGCATAGAAAGCATAGACAGTAGAAGCGAATGTGTCGAGGGATACAGATCATTTTCTTCATCTCTACTGTGGTCGAAATCACTACACTTCCTCTTGAGCATCAACGCCTCCGTTCGTCGAAGCTGCCACGGACTCCTTCCCATCGCCGTCCCCTGTCAAACTCCCACTCACACCACCCACCAACCTCGGCCAATCCTTCCCTCCCGTCGCCAAGACAGCAGCACCATCCAACTCCTTCGAAAACCACCGATCTTTCCTCGTAGAACCTCTTTGCCCCCCCTCCAACGCGCTTCTCGCCGCCCTCGTCGTCCGAGCCCTTTTCACTCTCCCACCACCACCTGCAGCAGTACTATCCAGCAACCCCAACCTCTCCCTCTGTTCCTCCAACGCAAGATCATACTGCACAATCGATCTCACATACGGCGCTAGGTCCACCGTGATATTGCTCAGCGGGCCATCGAACACAGAAAGCTGGAGTCCAGGATTCTGAAGAGAGATTTCTTCCGGCGCCGAGATGGCATCGAAGCACGCGAAAGCATGTCGACCGATCGGCTGTTCGCGAGCTGCTTGGGCGCGTTGGGCGGGGATGCTGTGGAGGATGCGAGAACTCTGTACTGCTCTGGGCTTGACTTCGTAAGTCTTCCAGGCGGACAGAGTCATTGTGACGAGGAGGTGTTTGCTCATGTGAGAATGGTCGATCGCTTCGTCGGTTTGCAGGAGCGGCATGCCGGAAATGTAATTGCCGCGTGCTTTCTCGGATATCGGTGGCTGCGTCAAGTCGAGGGTAGCTGAGCCTGGGATACCGATAGACGTGAATGCGTCTGCGGCGCTCAGAACATCGGCGGTGGCGGCAACTAGAGTGAGCTTGTGGAGGTTCTGTTTGGGATCCGTCGGCGGAGACAGATTATCCATACATAATCTCTGATCATTGTCTGGATATGCTTTCCAGCCGAGTGCTCGCGACGGCTCAACTTGAAAGTTCTCCCATGCCCACCAAAGTGAGTCCTCAGCGGACGGATCAATGCCAGGAGTAAGGCCCATGCCTGCTTGGTATGTGTTATCACTGACAACACGCACTTTACGACCAAAGTGATCGACATCAGTTCCAGGCGGCCAGCGCTGGTAGATCCAACTTAAGCCTTCCTTTGGATCACCGACGCCCATTTGACACCAGTAGTCTAGCTCAGTGATGGTGGCTCGCAGATCCCGATCGTGGTGCTCGTATAGTGTCCTGACGGCATGCCTTCTCAGCAAATGCCCTTCTGCTGCAGCAAGCAGCAACATATAGTCGGTAGCAACGTCTATAGGCGCAGGAAGGAAGCGTAGAAAGGCGTGGATGGGGACTGTATGCCACGCCACCAAGTCCTCGTCATTGCAAATCATGACAAACGGCCGTTTTGATGATCTGACCAGTTCCTCGATTGTCGTCCAAAAGTCTTTGTCGTCTTTGAACAAGACATCAATTTCTTCCAGTAGGATCAGTGATTGTTGTTGATCTTTCTGTGGTTGCTTCAGAGCGTCTTTGACTGCCTTGAGTGTCTTCTCCTTAGTCAGTTTCTTGGGTTGCGGATCTCTTGGCTTCGGCGCCTTCATGGTCGACGGCTTGAAAAAGGCACTCATCTTGCCTTGTCGGCCACTCTCGAGGTCCTTCCGGAATGCGTCCTCTAAAGAATTGGACTCTGGGGGTTCAACACGTTCAGACGTTCCACGTTCAGACGCTCCACCTTCCGTCCCATGATGCTTAACAAGGTGGTTCTTGGTCATGTTTCCAACCTTGTCGAGTACGTCCTTGCCAGTTCGACGTTCACTGGAGCTGATCTCAAAGACTCGAAAACCAAGCTCTTTGGCTACGCCGTATACTGCTGCTGTCTTGCCACAACCGTGTGGCCCGCTCAGCATCACCACGTTGTTGAGTTTTGCTCCAAAGGGTCCCGTCTCCACCATACTCTTCTGCGCTCTCCGAAAAGCTACTGGGCTGACCGGCACTGAATCGATGATCTCACTCATTTCGCGCGACTCGTCATCACTATCATCAAGAAAGTCATCCATCTCATCATTCTTCTTTTTTCGCTTCTTCCTGGGCCTTTCTTTGGGAGGCGCGGCTGCTAACTTCGGCGCAGCTGTGGCACCGCCAACGGCTTGCACAGCCAGTGAACAGAGCCACTCCCTCAAAACCTGCATCTCATTCTGAGGTTGCAGCACTTCGGCACAAGTCTGTGGAGCGTACTTCTGTGTCCACGATACGTTTTCCCCCCGAGACTCATCGAATCCGGTCATGGTTGTTGGTATTCTGTCGTATAGTCGCTGCAATGCCGGATGTCTCTGTTGTTGCGAAGAACTCAACGCCAATTCATCAGTGTCTGAACTGGCAAGCGGAACAGAAAGCTCAGCAGAGATCCTGTATGCGATGTCCTGCCCGGATAAGATCAATCGCTCAGGCACATTAAGCTGAGCGTGAGCCTCGTGGAAGCCATCACTTCTCATTATCCGCTCGTCTTCCGGCCTGAGATGTGCACTGAAGCGGCCGAATATGGATTCCTCTTGCCCAATCGGTGCCCTGGCGTTCTTTTGCTTGCGTTTGGCAAAAGTGCTTGAGCAAGACGCCGACTCGTAATCTACATCATCAGTAGCAAGAGATCGAACATGCATTTCGTCACGGACAGGAAACGGGGGATCGGTAGCACCAGGCTGTCGAGTCACGAGCCTGTCCTTGTTCAAGGTGGACACATAGGGTTGGTGGTCTCGCGGGTCGTAATTACGATCAGCCAAGGCTTGCATCTTAAGCTTGCCAGGCGTAACGGCAGTCGACTTGCGAGGAGAATCATGCTTTGCGGGTGCAGGCTGGTTGTTTGATTTATCGCGGCTGAAAAAAGGATGCGCAGGCTTGTCCATCTTTCCCGGAGTGCGCTTTTTGGGTGTTGTGTTCTTTGTTGCCGTCTTGGAGCGACTCTTTTTAGGTGTCCGAGGGGAGTCTTCGATAGTCAAAGGTACGGTTTCTTCGCTAAGCAGGACTCGAGAGATTCTATCTCCGGTCGAAGCCCTCGACGATGCGTCTGTACCATAGCCGATCTTAACGATAAGGTGCCTGGCCGCTGCTGCTCTTCGAGGCCTACCACGCTTCGTCACTGGTTGCGCAGCGATCTCCTCGTGCTTCGGCTTGTTTGTTGGAGGCGAGCTAAATTTGCCATTCTCGTTGAGTCGAAGTACCTTCCTCGGCTGCGCTCTTGGAGGTGTTCTTGGTGCTGTAACACTCGTGTCCAAGACATCTTTGCCTTCCTTCGCCATAGACTCGATCGTTGGTGGTGAAGACCTTGGTATCACGACTTGTGGCGAGAACTGTCGTTGCTCTGAAACAGCAGCCGGTGCATCATCTGTTGCTCTAACGCCGACCTCGACAGATTCATCCTGGCTCGTCCGTCGGCGCTTCTTGCGCCTATCGTTCTGCTCGACTTCGTCAGGTGGCGGCTCACTCGTGCACGGCGCCTGCACCTCATTGGGGTTGACTAATACGGCATTTGCCCGTACATCCAGTGTCGTCTGCACCTTGCCTGGCCCTTTCACGTCCTCTTTTTTCGTCTTACGTTTACTGTTCGTCCTCTTTGGCTTCGCCTCTGCCTCGGGTGCCTGGATGGTCGGCGCATATTCTGCATCGTCGGTGCTGTTGTGGTCGTCTGGTACTCGATCGACCACCGGCTTGTCTGTTTCAATTAGCAGGCAGCCTGGTCCGTCTCCCTGAGGACGAGCTCACCATTCGATCTTCTAAAGAACGGATGTACGCTCTTGGAATCATCGGCGCTCATGGCACGGAAGACTGCAGTCGCTGCCATTCAGCAAGCATGCTAAGAGAATAGGTTGAGGGTCGTGGAGGCGTGTAGTTATGGCGCGCACGGGATGACGCGCAGACGAAGACGCGAAGAGACGCGACCGTGTCGGAGGTCGGAGGTAAGTAAGCGGTCACGACTTTTGTCATGCAGACAAAATGGCTCCACCAAAAAAGTTCATGTCGAGCTTCACATGCGCAGAGCTGTTGCAGTTGACATACAGCAACCATGTCGGGCGGGATCGAGGAGCCTTACACCATCGCAGCGCTGCCGAAGCCACTGGACTCGGAGAATGGGCGAGTGCAACCGGCGACAGTACACAGCTTGAATGGCTCACGGAAGAGAAAGCGACATGAGATTGCTGTGGGCATTGATGGCGAGAGCGTGAATATCTATAATGTGCGATCCATCTACCACACCCAGCCTCACTGAAACCTCAGCTGACATGACTGCAGATCCAGACGCAAAGTACCGTCAGCTCATATGCGCTGCCACCCCAGTCATATCTCGCCGCTCCGCCCTGCTCGATTTATTGCAAACGTGCAAAACCTCTGCAATCACAACGACAAACCTACTTGGCCTGCCAGTCTCGCCCGAAAGACTCACAATCGAAACTAGTGGCCTTCACAGAAGATATCGGGAGACCGCACAACGAAGATCATGAACCACGGGCGCCATTGAAACGAGAACGAAAGCTCCGCGATGGCAAGGTGGTTGGCTTGGACGTTGTGCCCATAGCAGACTCGAAGGAAGAATTGACCTCAGTGCTGGTGTCCTATCAGAATGGGGATGTAGATTGTGTATCTGGAAGCCTGCAAGAGACGCGATGGGAGCATTCAGCGCAAGAGAAGGTTGTGGTGGAGAATGCAAGTGTTGTGGATCTGGACACGGCGCGGCGAGGACTGCTTAAAAGTCGTCAAGATGTACTCGCGCTCGTCGATCCCGGTATCCCGGAAGATGGGACGAAATGCGCCCCTGCTTTGCTGTGTCAGGTGGTGCGACTCGGGCAACAACGACAGCTTCGAGTCTTTGCGCTGCGAAATATTGGGGCGGTGGGTCTCCAAATACAACGATCCCCACTCGACCTCGTCCTCACTCACGACTTGCCCGAGAAGTATGGCGACGAAAGCTCGAGCTTCGAACTGCACGCAGCATCTGGCATGCTCTATCAACGCCATGCCTCGCGATTGACCATATTCGACTTGTCCAACACTACGCCCAAAGTCTCCTTCGAGCTTGGCAAGAAGCCGGGCCATGTCCAGAGCTTCACTCGGCTCTCGGCAGGAGCGGTCATCGTCACTTTGCAGAACCGCATTGCAGTCTATGACACCAAATTTGCTTCGGTTTTGGACTCACTCACCCTGACCAAGGGTGGACAAGGTACATCTTTACCGACGCTCCTGAGTCACTTCACGGATCTGGGCGTCGTTGCTGCAATCAATGAAACAAGTCTTGTCGCATTTCAATTGGGAGATGCAGTGGAAGATGTCAAACGGCAGAGAGTGCAGGGGGCACTGCTTTCCGATGTTTTCGCAAAGGGAAAATTCACCAACGATGCACTGGCGGTGGAGTCCAAAGAAAAGAAGCGCAAGAAATGGGACGAGTGGAAGACGAAAGTTGACACTATCGCCCAACAACGCGACCTCCATGCTTTGGAGAAACGTGTTGCAAAAGATCTGCACATTGGCAAGTACTCCAAGCACGATGACACTGAAGCATTCACCAATGGTAACGGCACTGCCACTGAATCTGACGAGGAATGGGATCTCCTGCCACAGCATTTTGACCCGCAGCATGTCGACCGAAAGAAAGCCGTCTACATACTTGGCAAGATCTTTGCCTGGAGATCGAAGACGAGCGGCTTCATCCTTGGCCAGCGACACCTCCAACTGGTCTTCCCCTCCAAGAACATCCTACGATGGCTCGCTCTCGCTGGGTTCTTGAAAGCAGTAGAAGTTGAGCATGCACTTCCTCAAGTGGCAGCAGAGTTCACAGCTCGACCATACGTTGCGCCCGGCGACATCATCACCGCAGTCAGCGAAGCAGATCCAAGCTTTGGACTTCTTGACAGCCTGTTCTCCCTGCCTGCTTATTGGGACTTGTCTGAAGTAGTCCAAGCTCTTCAAGTACTCATCGCATCGTTCGAAGATCAGAATGACTCCGCTGAAGAAGCCCAGCAATTGCTGACCAACGGAGACGCGGACATGATCGACGACACAACAGACGACAAATCCCAGGCCAATCTCGAAGCAGAAGAAGCAGCAGCTCTTGCAGAAGTCGAAAGAGCCACCAAATTCCTCGAAGCCGGCCTCTCAACTCGTAGCGAAACCTTTCGAAAATGCCTCGACCGCCTTCAAGAATTCCCTCCCAAAGACATTACAAAAGCCATGCGAGCGCAAATGTCCCAAGACGAAATCATCTTCTTTATTCACATCATGCGCATGGAACTCGCCAATGGCGGCTGGACCAGACCTTACGACTGGAGCAACGCCGATGAAGAAGATCCGATTGACCCAGACTTTCCCATAACCAGCAACGGAGTCACCGAAGCACCGACCAAAGACATATTCTCATCTCCCGTCGCCACGCCCAGCAACCACGCCATCCGCACCATCGCCCACCTCCTCTCCTGTTCCATCGACGCCATCGGCCTCAGCGGCTGGCTCGTCGGCCAAAGCTCCAACGTCTGGGCAACAGAAGACCTGATCGAAAGCCTCGTGAACGAAACTTCCGCCATTGTCGAAGGCATCTACCACGCCGAGAACCTCGTGACATACTTGCAAGAAATCGAAAAGACATCGGCTACTACTGCGTCGAAGAGTGCCGCTGGCAGCGAGAGGAAGAATAAGCGAAAATTAGACGAAATGGAATGGACGCCGGAATTGGCGCTCATGCCTGTGGGAGGGAGAAGTGAGCCGCCGGTTGTAGCGGGCACTGGCGGTGGTGCTGGCAAGGGGAAAGTTGCGGTCAAAGCTGTCATGGCGGAGCAGAAGAGTCGGGGGTTGGGAAAGTATGGATTTGAAAGGATTCGGATCTGATGGTTCTTGGTTTGCTGCTGAAGTCGCTGCTGCCGCTCATCGGATGTGTATGTATGTGAGATGTGAGATTGTTGAAGAGATGCTAGCATGTGCAAAAAAAAAGAGAGGTTTTCGTGCTCTTCTGTCTGTCTGGTAGTACAGTAGTTGGTTGTTCGTGTACTACTTCTTGATGGGTGGCTTGCTTTCGCATCTACAATTTAGATCTAGTACCACCGCCAGCAGCAGCAGCAGCAGCAGGAGCAGCAGTAGCAGCAACACCATCCCTCAACGGCCCCAAAGCCTTCTCAAGCACCCCCATAACCTCAACAAGCTTCCGTTCCATCAACCTCGGAGTCACAACTTGCACGCTCAATGGACTGTCGAGATAGATTTTCCGATCGACGTTTGTCCAGTGTTCTCTGTTGAATTGATCCCAGGCGTTGAGAGGTTCGGCGGCAGGGATTTCTCCTTGGAGATCTTCGGCGCGGACTTTGCGGAGCGGAAGGACGCCTGCTGGCAGGTCGAGGAGGTTGAGGGCTGCGGTGTAGTTTACCGTGTTCCAGCGGTCGATGAGGGGCACGGGATGCGGGGCTATGGGCATGAGGAGGACGTCTATTGATGAGTTTTTGTTGTTGTTGTTGTTGTTGTTGTTGTTGTTGTTGTTGTTGTTGTTGTTACTATTCCATACTTTCAAGAATTCCGTTTGCAGTTCTGCCTTTTGCGCTTGCAACGCGCGTACTTCATCAGTAGATTTCTGTTTTCGGCGAGTCAGGCGGCCTTGCAGCCACGGGGATAACGGTTCGCCGGTTTTTTCCATGAGGTCGAACCAGGCGTTGGGGCCGTCGATGGAGACGATGCCATTGAAAGTTTTGAGGATGCGCGATAGGGTGCGAGAGGCGGCGTCGTCGACTTCGACGACTTCGATGGAGTCGTGCGAGGCGCGGAGGGTTTGGGCGATGTCGTTCATCAAGGAATCTATTATTGGGAGCGGTCGAGCGATGGCGTCGGTACGGATGAGTCCAACACGAAGCTTTCGGCCTCGTAGGATCAAGGGGGGTTGCTGAGACCAGTTTTGAGCTATCACGTCGACGTCGTATGTCTCCGGCGCACTGTCTGCAATCACGCGCAGTAGCAGCTCGCAGTCGCGGAGAGTCGTGGCGATTGGTCCCGCAGTAGCTTCGATGCCGAGCTTGCTGCTTCCCGGGTTTTGACCGCTTTCTTGTCCAGCGTATGGCACGCGTCCGTGAGAAGGTTTGATGCCCCAGAGACCGTTGCAGAAGGCGGGAATGCGAATCGACCCGCCGACGTCTGTTCCCACGCCCAAGATCGAGCCGCGCATGGCTATGAGAGCCCCCTCACCGCCGCTGCTGCCGCCGGCGGTGAGCTCGCGGTTGAGAGGATTTAATGTGCGTCCGAAGACATTGTTGTGCGAGTCAAGCGCCATCATGGTGAGTGGGATGTTGGTCTTGGCTAGGATGATGGCTCCGAGAGCCAGCAATTGGTCGACGAGGGCGGAATTGCTGGTGGCTGGGTTGAAGCAGAGAGATGCAATGCCAAGGCTTGCATCGTAGCCTTTGATCCGGAAGCAGTCTTTGATGGAGATGGGCAAGCCATGGAGGGGACCAATCGTCTTGCCTGTCGTGGCGAGGCGCTCGTCGAGGTCATGAGCACGCTGGATCGCATCGTCGAACAGCAGCTCCGTGCAGCAATTGACTAGCTGTTGAGCAATGGCGGTTCGCTTTGCAAAGGCTCTCACGACGTCGAAGGATCGGAGACGGCCGTTTGCTAGCTCATCCAGTAGGCCCACGGCGTCGAAGTCTTGGGTTATTTTCAGCTCCGTCGTCGTCAGCAGGCCCAATTGTCGCGGTGCATCCACCACGCAGGCACCACAGCTTGAGATCTGAGACGCCTGCAGACGCCATTCGGCGGGTATGCGCGAAGCTCGCTCCTGCTGCTTGCGGGCAGCGATGGATCGCCACGAATCTCCCATGGTGATGAGGGTGACGCTTCAATGGATGTGCCTGTTTGCCTGCTCCTCGCCAGCATCATCATCCGGCGTGAAGTTGGTTGGATTCTAGCCGAGGCCACGAGCTGGGCTGCTTGGCACCACCGCACGGGATTTGGAGTCGGCGCGATTCGCACCGACAGCATCCTCCATGTTGCGGAGACCAAACCCTGTTTCTAGCGAAGCGGGAGTCCACAAAGATCATGCATGATGAAAGTTCTGCGCGTCGTCCAGCCTTCGAGAAGGCTGTCTAGTGACGATCGGGTAAAACTCAAAGATATTGGCGCAAGAACTCTGAGAGAGGAATTTCCATCCGGTCAGCCGGCCACCACAGCAGCTGCATCATGGTACCTTGGTTGATGAGATGATCTGCCGCAGGAACAGTGCTACTGTGCGACTGTGCTACTGTACACAAGGTGAGGTGAGAGGTCACAGAGGCGAGGCTGATGATGATGATGATGCCACGCTTTGGGAAGGTTAATAATAAGGTACCATTCGACAGCAGCGCACCGCACACCGCGCTGCAACACAATTTACAGCCGGAAAGCGACGACAGCCACGACTCGCGCGCAGATCAAGGGTCCCCCAATGTGACGGCGAAGCTACTACGCTGCAAGACAACGATGCATGACCATCAGAACATCGCTAGGTTTCTTACTCGTTTGGATGGGAAAAAAAGTCTTTTTTTTGTTGTCAATGTTCGATGTTGCACACGAATTCACTGCCGCCTGCACCATCCTCCCTCATCATTATTGTGGGGGGCGGTGCGGTGCAGCAAGCGACGTGGCAGGGAGCTGAAGTTTGTGCCCTTCTCGGACATGAGCGATGTCTTTTCTGGAAGGAGAAGAAGATGACGATATAATGAAGAAGGGCGATCGTAGCAAGTTGTGCCGAACAAGGATAGGGTGTGCTAAACTGGTACTTGGCTGTTGTGTGGCAACAGCACCGGCGAGATGTCCGCTCCCGGCACGTGGGCAAGGTTGGATGTTCTCTAGTGTTGGTGTGATGATGTATATCGTGATGATGGTCCATGTGGCTGATAATAGCCATCCAGGGCATTTTGCTACATGCTTGTCTGAGATGCAAGTGCGTTTCGGTCGATCAGACAGGAGCTCAAAAATTGCAACAGTACGAGCTGCCGAGGCTGTTCAAGATATGCTTTCTGGGTGAGCGCTAGGAGGTGGCCGCGGACAGATGGCCCGTGATGTTTCCATCCAGACACTATCGTCTGGGTGGTGATGGCAAGGACGCAGTCTGTAATAACCTGTTGTTGTTCTCCAGCGCTAGGCGTGAGGTCGACGGCGGGACTGAATCGCATCAACATGGTACGATTGCATGCCGTCGCTGGGATTTGGCAGGCAGGCAGGCAGGCAGGCAGGCGGGTAGTCCACATTCGGCATGCATGTGCAAGCGGACGGTTGCTCTTTCTGCAGCGCGATGCTGACGGCAGTGCTCGGAAGGGCGGAAAGGGTCGAGATGTAGCATCACCATGCCTGCGAAGCCATGTGGAACGAAGAACAGTCAGCTCGGATACCGTCTGTCAAACGGGCTGGCGCGGGCATTGACAGCGGGAGGGCTGTTGCAGCTGGGCCAGGAGAGGTGGAATGTTCGCCTCGCTCCACGTCGGCGACCATGCCTGGTCGGTGGGAGGGGAGGGCGTCCGAGGGCTACGGGCAGGGCATGTGGGCATAGTATCAAACAGGTAGAATTGAGCATGATCTCCAGGAAGCGCTACGGCGGGCACTAGCGACAATAGCTGATCGGCATACTGTAGTGGTGGTCAAGAATTGGAGGAGAAAGCTTTTAATAGAGCAGAGGGCGGGTGCGGCGCGCTTTCCAGATCTGCGTGGCGTGCGTGCAGCCGGATAATGGGAAACGGTGGGCGTGGCACTTTAGCCGTGCATGTGCCCGAGTCATGGAGCTACGGAATCACGGCAATGGGAGCAGCAGCAGCACCACCACAACCACAACCCTCCACCACCACATGGCCGGCGGAACGGATAAAGAACATGATCGGCACAATACGAAGCACAACGCGATGGTTCTGACAGGGTCGGAGGTGTCTCAGACAGAAGTTGAAGGGGTGCAGGGTGGCTCTTCGGTCACACAGAGATAGGCGACGTCATGCACTCCACGGCGGGCGGTTGGCGGATGGGGAACGGTAAGCCGGACGTGCATGGCACTTGGCCGGTTCGGTGCATGCCGCGGAAAAGATGCCACACGACGACGTGGCGATGGGCGAGGGCGGCAGGTGCAGGACTAGCTGTACTGTACAGGTGACGATGATGGCCGGCGGTCGGTGGGAGGGTGTGTGTGACGGCGGATTGCCGGCGGGCGGTTCCAGTGGCAGGGCAGCCCCAGACGACGCGGGAGGTTTGGAGCGGTCTGGATCGCACGTGAAGACGACGACAGGAGCAGCCGGCTAGGCATTGATGAAGCGAGCGGCAGGTGACGCGCTACCCAGTGCTAGCTGGGCCTGCAGCGTCTTCAGAGGGAAGGGCTTGGAGTCGCCCGCGAACCCAGCGGACGACGGCTTCTCACGTCAGGCGAGCGCAACTGGGCCGGGAGCAGATGCGAGCAGATTTCCGTGCGGCGTGTCCCGTCGCCGGGCTTCCGAGCGAGCGAGCGGGCGTGTGGTGTGGGATGGCTGGCCCACGGTGAGCAGAGCCCGACGCACACGCACGCGCAGAAGTGGGCGTGGTGTGCTGTGCTGGACATTTCGCACGAGTCGAGCAGCAGCGGCGGCGAAAGAGGAGGAGGAAGAGGAGCGTGTGTGGTGATTGACCCACGAATATTGAGGGCCAAAAATAGCGGCGCTAGCGGGAGCAGCCCGCCAGACTAAGGGTCTTGGTTCTGAGATTTTCGACGTCGGTGCCAGTCTGGCAAATGTAACGTCGAGGCACTTGGGCTCCGGCGCAAGTGCGCAGTGCTCACCACCCGCGTGGGCCACCGCGCGAGCAGCAGCAGCAGCAGGCCGGCAGCGGCAGGCCAGCGGGGAGGCAGCGTGTGCGATGCAGGGACGAGAGGAGCGCGTGCTGACGGGGTGCCGGTCTGACAGAGGCGACGCGCCAAACACGGAGGCCCGGGAGTTCGTCGACTGCTGGGTCCTTGCATGCCGCTGGCGGCGACTGTCTGTATGGGCTGCTGGTGCTGGTGCTGGTGCTGGTGCTGGTGCTGGTGCTGCTGGCGCTGCTGCTGCTGCTGCCGGGTTAAGCGAGTGTGTTGCCGCATTCGGCCGCGCCGCTCCCTTCCATCTGGCGGGCTGGCTGGCTGGCTGGCTGGCAGGCAGGCCGTCGTCAGTCGTCACGGCGAACCCTAAGCCCGCGCGCGGTCTTCACCAACTAGCAGAGGCAGTGGACCGCGGCGAAAGCTTCTCGCGCATGTCCATGCGGGCCGATGTCATCCATACACGAGGGCCCTCATCACCTCTCTCGCAAGCAAGACAGGCTCCTGCTCGCCGCCCAGGGTGCTGCACGCTTCCAGCCTAGCCGCACCGCTGGCTATTTCGAGCGTGTCGACTGCAGCGCGTCAGGTACAATACCACGCTGAGATCACGGCCGCTGTGGCTGCTGATCATCTCCCACGCACACTCGCACCTGCGGTATACATACAGAGCACGCCTGCCCGGTCTGTCTGCACCGCTGCTCCACCACCACCACCACCACTACCACCACCATCATCACATTCGCTTTCGCCCGCCGCGCCCACACTACCGCTCGTTCACCAGCCTCGCCTTCCCCACTTGCTCCCTCCGCCACAGCCACCGCCAAGCGTCCCCATCGACACTGCCACTGCCACTGCCGCGCCTCGACCACCCTCCCCCCGGTGTGCACTGCGCGCCTCTCCCCACCACCACCATGGCCGGCCAAGGAACCGGGCCCTCGCGCAGAAGTCACACCAAAAGCCGAAAGGGTTGCAAGACGTGCAAGCGCAGACACATTCGCTGCGACGAGACCTTCCCGCAATGGTAAGTCGTGTGCATGGGGAAGCTGCGAGCCCACTCACTCACCCGCCCACTCACAGCCGGAACTGCACCAAGCACCAGGTCCGCTGCGACTACATGGAGACCATCGGCGCGGAAATCGAGAGCCAGTCCAGCCCCGAGCAGACCCATCTCGCCTTCTCCCCCGGCACCGAGAGTCGCATCGACCTCTGGCAGCAGACCGGCAGCTTCCCCTTCCCGAGCCTCCACGTCTTCCCCCCACCGCAGACCCACGAATACTCCAAGAACGACCTGCGCCTGATACATCACTTGTCCGGCATCTCGCACGATTTGATGTTGAAGGGCACCACGAATTTGACCATCTGGTCCGCCAAGGTCCCCAAATTCCTCAGCCTCGCCGCCTCGTATCCCTATGTGATGCACGCGCTCCTCTCCTTCTCGGCAAATCACCTCGCGTGGAGTCGATCATCAAACGAGACCCGGAATCTGCACATCCAGCACGGCACAGTCGCCTTGCGAGGACTGCACGAAGCCATTGGCAATTTCTCCCATCAGAATGCAGACGCCATGCTGGCGTGCTCCCTCCTCCTGCTCTGGCAAGCGACCGACTGGTGAGTGGGAAAGCGCATCGTCGAGAGTTCCAGCTGACATGGCAACAGGAAGAGCTGGTCATCCTTGCGCGCCGGCATCCAATCCGTGCTGTCCGCCATGCAGACATGGAAACAGGAGTCCATATTTGCCGAGTACATCAACGACAAGGATTCATGGGGTGGTGCTTTTGTTTCAGGTCGTGCTTCTCTCGATCAAACCGACCGGGATACCATCCTCGCCAGTACCATCCATGCCTCGCAACAGTTGTCGAGATTCGTCGTCGGTCACGAGGCAGAGTCGTATTGGATGGGCCAGCTCCTGCAATACTTGCAACGACTGCAAGCTTCGAGCCCTGCCCAAACACCCGACGAGCAATACAGTCATCTATATCTGCTACGAAAGTGGCTCTTCTGGGTTCCCGCTTTGTTGCTGCAGACCCAAGGTGGCCATGGTCCTGCCATGCTCACCCTCGCCCACTTCTATGCTTCCGCACTTGCGCTGGAGCCTCTCTATCCGGATCTGGGCCCCGCCTTCTGTGCCAGAATAGCACTCCCGCCGTTGGAACAAATCATCAGTGTCACCGATGCAATGCAATCGCAGCGCGCCATGGACCACAATGCCATGGAGATTGCTTCTCTCATGCAATTCCCGCAACAAATGGCGCACAACTTTCGCAACAGGGTCGTCCAACCACAACAGCTCGCAATGCAACACTCCGCCCCGATGATGGTGAGCGCCGACACGCTTAACTACACTTCTATCGGAAACATCAGCCCCGCCTTCGCACCTTCCCCATTGCACCCTGTGTCGCAGCGACAGGCCGCGGCGCACACCTCGTACCTGGAAGTGCCCTATCCCGCGGGCAGTTTCAGTGCGATACAGTCCGGCTGGGGCGCGATGCCATCACCAGGGTTCCCTCCCCAGTCCTACGCTACGCATGATGATCTTCAGGCCTACGGCTATTCTCTGGGAGGATTTCGAGGAGGGTTCGTACCATCGCCAAATCCGATTTGGACTTAGTATCCGACCGATTAAAGGCTAAGTGCGTACTTCAGGACACCCACCAATGATATTGTGGCTGAGGCTGGCCCCGCCAATGACATTGTCGCTGAGGCTGGCCCCTCCAACTACCACCTACAACATTACCATTGAAAGACATTAAAAAGGCGCCCCTCTGGACCGGCGCGAACACCAATGAGCTTTGGTGGCTGAAAACGAGTCCCCACTTGTACAGATTGATTCACCCATGGAACCTCGCCATACCCAACCAAACCCCCAAAAACGACATTAGACGTGTAAAAGCACACCAAACGGCCTTGATGAGAGCAAAGCAACAAACGCGTAAAGCGAATGATTTGCAACGATTCTCTTTAACCATCACCCAATTTCTTTACTCCCATCGTGGAATCTCTTTTTGTTATATCGCGGCAGCAGCAGAACAGTCAGACAACATGACAGACCATTATCGGCGGCAGCACTGCATTGCATGCAAGCAAGCATAAAGCGGGCGTATCAGGCGCATGGAAATCCAAAGTTTTTTTCTTTTTCCCTGTTTTATTACCTGCCTGGAAAGAGGGAGGGAATGGCAGGTTGACGGGAAGCGAGGGGGGAGGAATTTGCATCTTTCGTCTTTTTTTGGGGAGGATTGTGGGGCCAAGGGGAATTGCAGCGACCTTTTTTGCTGCGTGCGTTTTGAGCGATTGGATTGGTTTGGATACAGAGCGCATTTTTGTGGCTGTTTTCACTTGTTTAGAAGACTGTTCCTGTTGGATTTTGAGCGGTTGAAGTGGTTGGCAGCCTAGCGACGATGGCGAAAGATTATTTTTTTCTTTCATCCTTCTTTCTATTTTTTTGCATGTATGCAGGATGAAGATTTACCGGAAAAAACAAACAAAATACTTCATCGTCATCGTTTCGTTGGACATGCCAGTGAGTGAATGAGTAAAGCCGTGTGTTTATTTTATGCCTCGCAGATACATGTATATAAGACTGTGAATGATGATGATGAAGATGCCCCCGTCGTCATTATAGTTTTTAGTTGAAACTCTAGGTCGGTTCTATAGGGACATGGTATAGTAAGACCTGCTCTCTTTCTCTCTCTCTCTGTCTCTCTCTCTCTCTCTCTCTCTCTCTCTCTCTCTCTCTCTCTCTGTACTAATACTAAAATCGTTGTGATTTCCCCCCCCCCAAAACAATGCTCCATCCATCCATCCATCTCTGCCCTCTGCCCTCTGTCTGATAATCATCATGATCATGACAATGCTGGAGTCCCCACCAGTCATCGTCGTCGTCGTCGTCGTTCGTTGTGCTAGTGGTGCTGGTGGTGCGGTGTGCGGTGTGCGGTGTGTAAGGGAGTGGTGGCCGGGCCACGTCATCGGCTTGCGTATGTATACTTGTACGCGTAGTTCTTGTTTCTGGTCTTGCGCAAAATCTCTTTTTTTTTTGGCTCCTCCCCGCCCCCCCTCCCCTTGTCTTGTCTCGCCCTGTCTTGCCTTGGCCTAATAAAAATTAAAATAAAAGTAACTTTTTTAGGAAGAAGAAGTTTGGTTTGATATAAGGTAAGACATTGTTTCTTGTGTGTGTAATTTTTTTTGGGGCGGTGGTGGTGTTTGGTGGTGGTAGTGGTGTTTTTCTACCGTTGCGTACGTTTGTCGACGCGCGGCTTTTTTTTTTCTTTCTTTCTTTTCTGGCTGCGCCTTTTTTTGGAGGGTTTGATGTATGCGGTCGCGGTCGCGGTCGCGTTTCCTTACAGTATGTCGTGGCTTGGCATGGCTTGCTGCTGGGTGTCTAGGTACATATGTATACGTGCAGCGTCGAGGGTTGATGAAGCTGAAGGCTGGATGTGCTTGAGCGTCGATGCTTCGGAGGTTTGAGGCTGGATGCTTGACGGAGCGCATCGTCGTCGGCAGTTGTCGTCGATCGTTAGTCGGCAGTTGTCGTCAATTGGCAGGTGTTACTGTTACTCGTTAGGGCTAATCGTCACTCGGTAGATTGTATGTCATTAGGTTTTGTCAGATCAGATCACAGGTCTGGTCCGGTCTGGTCTGGTCAGATCGGGACATGATCATGACATAACATAGCATGAAATCATGACATGCAGCAATCATTTTAGATCGGGGGCATGGGCATGAGCATGAGCAATGCGAGCAGTAGTGGCATCTGGTTAAAATGTAATCCTCGCATTGAGCCGGTACTAAAGAAGGAAGAAACGGAAGAGAGAAAGGGCAAGGGCAGGAAGTCGAAGCGGAAAGGGTGGGTACTGCATCTGCATGCACCCAGCATACAGTAGACGTCAGAGTCGCTTGCTCTTGCTTGTTCTTGCTTGCTTGTTTGTTCTGCCCTCGTTCTGTCTTATCTTGTCTTGTCTGCTACTGCCGGGAACTTTACTTGCGTTGGTGAACAGATAAGCGATACATGACTCGTGTCTCCGTCCGTCTGTTAATGTGTCTGCCTTCTCCGCGCCCCCACGCGGGCGAATTTCAAGGAGCCAGACGAACTACATGCTACCGCAGAGCCGTGGAAAAATCGCAAACAGGGGTAACGACATAGTCGATTGAAACTTGTGAAGCCCTAGTCCCAATCTCTCTCTCTCGGCTGCGGAACTGAACCGGTAGACACAATCCTAGAAGCATACAGAGAGTGTCGAATCTGTCGACAGTAGTGGGGCCGATGCAATGCCAAGATTGACTCGGTACTGCCTTGTGGAAGCGGCGGCGAGCTTGATTCTCACAGTGCACACCCTGGCTGCGCGGCCCCACGGCAGCAGGACCTAATGGGGCTGTGGTGGCAGTAGCAGCAGCAGTAGTAGCAGCAGCACGGGGAAGGGCATTGTCGCAAACAGTACTGCCGAATCTACACAAGGCCAGGCCGGGCCAGGTCGCTTCGACTGCGGCATTTCCTCATCAGTCAAGTTCGAATGCCCTTGTTCTCTCCATTCTGTTCGGCAGAATTGACTTTCGACCGTCATTAGCACAAACAAGGTCTTCAAGGTCGCCACAAAGCTGGGCTTGTAAGCGGGTGGCGGTATGATGCGTTGCGTTGTTAATTATCCGGATAGGCGGACGACGGAAGTACCGAGTACATGGTACGCTTTTTCTTTGATTAGTTCTTACTCCCAAATCGGGTAGAACTAGCCCACTACGTCTTCGATCAAATTTGTCGGGCGGCATCGGGCGAAACTAACTCGATTCACCCGGGGGCGGAATTTCCGAAGAAATATGACGGATTGCCAATGATTGCTGACGGGTAATGATGAGTGGTGCAGTGGTGGGAGAGGCCTGGCCTGTCTGTCTGGCCCTGGGCTGGTCTGGTCTGGATCGTTGTCACTTATGAGCCCAGGATCATGGACCTAGGAAGTTTTGGTGACTTGTTCTTCTTCTCTTTCTTCTTCGCTGGGCCGGCCATCCGAGCGAAGGTTGATCCGAAAGCTTTTCCCCCCAAAAGGCGCTGAGGCCGTTTGCGGGTTAGGCGCTACTGTACCGTCGCCGGGATGCGCCTGCTTTGTCACGTTGGAGTCGATGGAAGCCTGGAAGGTGCGGTGTGTCCATGCGCAACCTGGTCGTTGGAACTTGGAAGGATGTTGGAGAATGCATGCATGCTGCCGAGGCCGAATTTGGTGATGTCTTGTGACTAATCTGCTTGATCCCAGCAAGCTGGTAGTTCTGCACACTACTGTAGGGTAAAGAGACAGACTGTGATGGCGAGTCTAGGGATGTTGTCTACAGATATACAGCCGTATATATACGTATATATAGCCGTATCGCCAAGGCGTCGTATATATGCTAGTAGAGAGCGAGCCTGCGAAGTCCTATTGCACGCCTCCACGTGGCTGCAGGTGGAAACAGACACTCTCGAGTGTTGTGGCTAAGTGCAAGGCAAAGACAACCCCAACGACAACCCCAACGACAACCCCCCGCAGCGGTCGACCGAAGAACCGAAGACCGCAGAAATACGACAAGACCAGAACGACACAAACTAGACTAGGGAAGAGAGGAGAAAGAAGCAGAGACAAGCAGAGAGGAGTCGGATAGGCAGAGAGGCAGTGCACCTGCCTAGGCAAAGAGGAAAACCATTTAAAACAGCTATATAGCGCCTTGGAAAGGAGGGACTAAGGCAGGCCCTTCTAGACCAGAATTACCTGCCGCCTAGGGGACCGGGCCCCTAGGTGTCAAGACGAATAGGTGTAAAGGCCTACCTGCACTGCACATGCGTATGTAGCTGCCTTCCTACTGGCCTTTTTGGATACCAATTCATTTTCTGTGTGTATGGGGCTTGGCGCCAAGCGCCAAGCCCCATACACACAGCTAGGGAAGAAAATTCTAGCATTCTTAGAGGCATCGGCCTCTAATATATATCGGGACGCGGCTAAGGGCCTAATAAGGAACGAGAGTTTTTTAGCCTAGGAGGCTTGCCCTCTTATATATCTACTACTAGTAGCTGCGAGTAGCTACCGTTCTATATAGTCTTCGACTTCTAAAGAACGTAAATAGAATAAATAAATAGATAGATAAATAAGTTTATTTGCCGATCTATTTTCCTTAGAGAGTACGTAGCGTATACTATATATTTATCTAGAGAAGAAAATCTTAGAGTAGGCTCCTAGCTATAAAAACTCCTTACGTTCCTTTTATATATATTTAAGAGGTTACTAAGCTCTTACTTTAGAGTATATATTTCTTTTAGAATAGTAGCTATATTATAATTTTTTCTTTTAGCTACCTTTATTATAAAATTCTAGACCTTAATTAAACTAATTATAATTAGGTAACTAGTAAAATTAATTAATTAGGTTAATTCTATATATTATTAAATTATATTCTCGTAGGTACTTAATAGAAGGAAATAATATATAGTAGAAGTAGAGGTAATAAGAAGGAACTAATCGAGTTAATTATATTAATTAGTTATAGGTTATATTTCTTTTCTAAGATAAGTTATTAGCTAAGTTATATAACCTAGTATTATACTCCTAAAAGTATCTCTTAGAATATTTAACTAGACTATACTTTCTAATACTTCTACTTAGGCTAGATAGTCTTCTATTTATATTTTTATATTTAAGTCTATCTTTAATTTCTAATAAGTTATTAGGTATTATAGTTATATAGTTAGAGCTATGCCTCTATTCTATCTTAGTTCTATTCTAAGGCCTAGTTTTATATACTAATAGACTAATTACTTAGTCTATTTATATACTTTTACTTTACTAAGATCTAGAGTTTAATCTAGAGATTAGAATAGGTCGGGACGGGTCCGGGTTAGGTCTAGGACCTAAATATATAGAACTATAATAGTTAGGTCGGGTCCTAGCTAGTTCCTACCTAGTTCTAGACTTATTTAATAAATATAGGTATTAGATAGGTCCGACTCGAGTCTAATAATAGGTCTAAAGATAGGTCCTAATAGAAATATAAGATTCGATAGAATATAGTATAGAAAATCGAGGTTTATAAATAAATAGAAACTAGAGGAAGTAGAAAGTATAGAAAGCGACGGGTTTTAAAGGCATATTTAATTTAATACGGCAAATTATATAATTTAGTATAACTATAAGTATACTAACTACGAATACTAACTATAGTAACCTCTTTACTTATAACGATTTTTACTATATATACCCTCTATAGTTATAATAATTTTCCTTATATATACTATAGAGATTTATCTTTTACTAAATATATTAATTCCCTAAGACGAGAGTAGGCTAATAATAAACTTTATATCCCTCTACTAAATAGTTACTCGCTTTACGTAAATTGCGGTAACGTTAGTACCTATAATATAGTTAATATCGATCGAATATAGAATAACTAGGAATATATATACTCGAGAAGAAGTAGACTAGAGCACTCTTAGCGGCTTCCTATAGAGTACTAAGAGCGCTCGCCTACTAATAGTAACCTCCTTAAGAAATAGCTAAGCCTCTAGAAATATCGTAGTAAACTTCGTAGACGAGGTAGCTAAAGAGTAGCTTTAGTATAAGTAGATCCGTAGACTTCTAGTACTTATAGATCTCTCGAAGCGCGATAGCTAGAGTATAAGTTAGTAATACTAACTATAAATACTAACTATATAACTTACTACCTAGCTTATAGCGATAAGTCTTCTATATACTAGCTCTACGAGCTAGACCTCCTCTATCTACTACTACTATTTTAGCCGGTACTTTTCTAGCCGTTCTCTTTCTAGCTAGTCTCTTTTTCGCTACTCGTTTTCTACCTAGTAATCGTTTTCTACCTGCTACTCCTCTAGCTACTACGCTACTATTTGTTCCGTTATTTACTATATCTCTATCTACTACGTCTCTATCTACTATATTTCTAGCTACTACTACTACCGCTACTACTATTACTATATTATCTCTCTCGATCTATCTCTTACGAGCTATTTAGTAAGCGAGCTTCTACTTATTAAGACGAGGCCGACCGCCTAGTATAGTTTTATATAGAGCCTTTCTAGAAAGCTAAGAGAGAGAGGTAGGTAGTATAATACTCTCGTCGCTATTACTCTTATTACTATTACTATCGTTAATATTAATAACGGAGCCGTTATCTTCGTTATTTCTATTATCGCCGTTCGCGTTTTTACGAGAACTATTCTAGTCGTTTCTACTAGTAGCCTCTTAGTTATTACTATTATAAGCGGAGAGGTTAGAAATTAAAAGAGGAGAGGTAGAAGCGCTACGTTAGTTAGAAGAGGGCGCCTAGTTACTAAGAAGTCTAGGGTTAATATTACTATTATCTATAGAAGAGTTTTTAAGTAAAGAAGGGTTTTTAAATAAAGGAAGAGCGAACGCCTTATCTTAGCTAAAGAAGTATTACTCGGCGAACTAGCTAGGCTTATTAGTAGGAAGTTAAGCTATTATAAATACGTAGAGAAGCGAGAGAAAAGTAGTTAATTAAGCTATAATTAACGTACGCGATAGTATTCTTCGTACGCGTAATACGAAAATTCGTTAGGAGGTATAAAAAAGGAAGGCGATAATAATAAACTAATAAAGCGCGACCGCTAATAAGTTCTAAGAAGGTAGAGGTAGTAGTATTACTAATAGTTTAGTAAGAGTATATAGGTTAGCTAAGGTAGACGTTAGGCTCGCTAGCGCGCTAGCTACGGCTTTACTCGCGCTATATATATTAATTCTAAGCTTCTAAGTATAGTAACGTATACTAGGCTCTTTATAGTCGGCAATTATAGTCGGTAACCTAGTATTATATACCTATATTATTATTCCCTCCTTTATTCTAGCTAGTAAACTAGTAGTATAGATAACTATATAGGTATATATCCTTCGCTTATAAGATAACGCGCTTCGCGTAGATCGCTAGAAGGTTAGAAATCTCGAACTCTATAACGAGAAATGCCTCCGCCGCTTCTTATAAGTATTTAAGTACTATTACTTAAATTCTAATAAAATTACTACTACCTCTATCTATTATAATCTCGCGGATAACGCGCTAAAAAGGGACCTTCTAGATATATAAAGCTATTATTCGCTAAAGCTTACGAATCTCTTATAAGGCTACCGTCCTTAGCTTTAACTATCTTTTCGAGATACTAGACTTACTAGCTCTCGTTCGTTACTATATTATTCTTATAGCTATCGCTTTTTTCTATAGAACTACTACCTTCTTACGAGACTCGTCGTCTAGTACCGTAGCCTTTAGTAGCTATATTCGCTACTACTTAGTAGCCTTATTTCCTATATATAGAGGTAGTACTAATAGTAGTATATTAGTATCTATATTACGATATACTCGTAGAGGAGGGCTCGAGTTAAACTCTATATTAGAGTTCGCTTAAGAAATAAGAGAAGGTATCGAGTAGTATAGATAGAGATATCGAAGAGTTAGAAGAAGCGAATAAATAAAAGTACGAGAGAGAAGAGCTAGGGCAGATAAGAGTACTAGAAAATCGTATATAACTGCTAGAATACGTAGGCCTATAAGAGGAGGAGGTTAGAGTTTAATAGCGCTATATAGTAGAACTATATCGTATTCTACTACTATATTAGGATACTTCTACTAATCTTTACCTAGTAGAAGTTACGGTTACGCGAACGCTATAATCGCTTTCGCTACTCTATAGAATATAGTAATAGACGTAAATATTTACTATAGTATAGATTATATTCGGATATTATATAAATAATATTAACTATAGAATATATATTTCGTTATTCGAAGTTCTTTACGAATATATAAAAGACTATAGAAGGGAAAGAGCTAGACTTACTAGTACTTTATAGTATTACTAGTTAAGTAGTCGTAATATAGTAGTAGAATAGAAAAATAGACTCTCTAGCCTACTTTTATATCGAGGAACTAAGTCGTTATAATAGTAGAAGAGAAAAAAAAATTATTAATACTACTTTAATACTAAGAAGAGAAGTAGTTATCGATAGTATAAGCTAAGAAGCAACTATTAGCGCCGAGGAGACTAGTAGTCGTCGATAGTATAAACTAAAAAGTAATTATCCGCGCTAAGAAGACGAGTAGACTTTAGAGGTTAGAATAGGTCGGGACGGGTCCGGGTCGGGTCTAGGACCTAAATATATAGAACTATAATAGTTAGGTCGGGTCCTAGCCGGTTCCTACCTAGTTCCGGACCTATCTAATAAATATAGGTATTAGATAGGTCCGACTCGGGTCTAACGATAGGTCTAAAGATAGGTCCTAATAGAAATATAAGATTCGATAGAATATAGTATAGAAAATCGAGGGTTATAAATAGATAGAAACTAGAGGAAGTAGAAAGTATAGAAAGCGACGGGTTTTAAAGGTATATTTGATTTAATGCGGCAAATTATACGTTTTAGGGCAACTATAGGTATACCGACTACGAATGCCGACTATAGTAACCTCTCTACTTATACCGATTTTTACTATATATACCCTCTATAGTTATAACGATTTTCCTTATATATACTATAGAGATTTATCTCTTACTAAACATATTAATTCCCTAAGACGAGAGCAGGCTAATAACAAACTTTATATCCCTCTACTAAATAGTTACTCGCTTTATATAAATCGTAGTAACGTTAGTACCTATAATATAGTTAATATCGATCGAATATAGAACGACTAGGAGCATATATACTCGAGAAGAGGTAGACTAGAGCACTCTTAGCGGCTTCCTATAGAGTACTAAGGGCGCTCGCCTACTAATAGTAACCTTCTTAAGAAATAGCTAAGCCTTTAGAAACGTCGTAGTAAACTTTACGAACGAGGTAGCTAAAGGGTAGCTTTAGTATAAGTAGATCTATAGACTTCTAGTACTTACGGATCTCTCGGAGCGCGATAGCTAGAGTATAAGTTAGTAATACCGACTATAAATGCCGACTATATAACTTACTACCTAGCTTATAGCGATAAGTCTTTCGTATACTAGCTCTACGAGCTAGACCTCCTCTATCTACTACTACTATTTTAGCCGGTGCTTTTCTAGCCGTTCTCTTTCTAGCTAGTCCCTTTTTCGCTACTCGTTTTCTACCTAGTAATCGTTTTCTACCTACTACTCCTCTAGCTACTACTACTACTACTACTATTACTATATTATCCCTCTCGATCTATCTCTTACGAGCTATTTAGTAAGCGAGCTTCTGCTAATTAAGACGAGGCCGACCGCCTAGTATAGTTTTCTATAGAGCCTTCCTAGAAAGCTAAGAGGGAGAGGTAGGCGGTATAATACTCTCGTCGCTATTACTCTCGTCGCTATTACTCTCCTCGCTATTACTATTATCGATAATAATAATAGAGACGTTGTCTTCGTTATTTCTATTATCGCCGTTCGCGTTTCTATAAGAACTATTCTAGTCGTTTCTACTAGTAGCCCCTTAGTCGTCGCTATTATAAGTAGAGGAGTTAGAAATTAAAGGAGGAGGGGTAGAAGCGCCGCGTTAGCTAGAAGAGGGCGCCTAGTTACTAAGAAGTCTAGGGTCGATATTACTATTATCTATAGAAGGGTTTTTAGGTAGGGAGGAGTTTTTAAATAGAGGAGGAGTAGACGCTATATCTCGGCTAGAGAAGTATTACTTAGCGAACTAGCTAGGCTTATTAGTAGGAAGTTAAGCTATTATAAATGCGCGGAGGGCCGAGAGAAAAGCAGTCGATTAAGCTACGATTAACGTACGTAGTAGTATCCTTCGTTTACGCGATACGAAAATTCGTTAAGAGGTATAAAAAAGGAAGGCGATAATAATAGGCTAATAAAGCGCGACTGCTAATAAGTTCTAAGGTAGTAGAGGTAGTAGTATTACTAATAGTTTAGTAAGGGTATATAGGTTAGCTAAGGTAGAAGTTAGGCTCGCTAGCGCGCTAGCTATAGCTTTACCTATACTATATATATTAATTCTAAGCTTCTAAGTATAGTAACGTATACTAGGCTCTTTATAGTCGGCAATTATAGTCGGCAACCTAGTATTATATACCTATATTATTATTCCCTCCTTCGTCCTAGCTAGTAAACTAGTAGCGTAGATAACTATATAGGTATATATCCTTTACTTATAGGGTAACGCGCTTCGCGTAGATCGCTAGAAGGTTAGAAATCTTGAACTCTATAACGAGAAATGCCTCTGCTGCTTCCTATAAGCATTTAAGTGCTACTACCTAAATTCTAATAATATCGCTACTATCTTTATCTATTATAATCTTATAGATAACGCGCTAAAAAGAGACTCTCCGGATATATAAAGCTATCGTTCGCTAAAGCTTACGAATCTCTCGTAAGGCTACTATCCCTAGTATTAACTACCTTTTCGAGATACTAGACTTACTAGCTCTCGTTCGTTACTATATTATCCTTATAGCTATCGCTTTTTTCTATAGAACTACTACCTTCCTACGAGACTCGTCGTCTAGTACTATAGCCTTTAGTAGCTATATTCGCTACTACTTAGTAGCCTTATTTCTTACGCGTAGAGGTAGTACTAATAGCGGTATATTAGTATCTATATTAAGATATACTTATAGAGGAGGGCTCGAGTTAAACTCTATATTAGAGTCCGCTTAGGAAATAAGAGAAGGTATCGAGTAGTATAGATAGAGATATTAAAGGGTTAGAAGGAGCGAATAGGTAGAGGTACGAGAGAGAAGAGCTAGGGCAGATAGAAGTACTAGAAAATCGTGCACGACCGCCGGAATACGTAGGCCTATAGGGAGGGGGTTAGAGTTCGATAGCGCTATATAGTAGAACTATATCGCATTCTACTACTATATTAGGACACCCCTACCGATCTTTACCTAGTAGAAGTTATAGTTACGCGAATGCTATAATCGCTTTCGCTACTCCGTAGAATATAGCAAGTTAGTAATAGACGCAAATATTTACTATAATATAGATTATATCCGGGTATTATATAGATAATATCGACTATAGTATATATATTTCGTTATTCGAAGTTCTCTATAAATATATAAAATATTATAGAAGGGAAAGAGCTAGACTTACTAGTACTCTATAGTATTACTAGTTAAGTAGTCGTAATATAATAGTAGAATAGAAAAATAGACTCTTTAGCCTACCTTTATATCGAGGAACTAAGTCGTTATAATAGTAGAAGAGAAGAAATAATTATCGATACTACTTCGATACTAAGAAGAGGAGTAGTTATCGATAGTATAAGCTAAGAAGCAACTATCGGCGCTAAGGAGACTAGCGGTCGTCGATAGTATAAACTAAAAAGCAATTGTCCGCGCTAAGGAGACGAGTAGTCGTCGATAATATAAGCTAAGAAGCAGCCGTCTACGCTAAGAAGATAAGTAGTCGTCGATAGTATAAGCTAAGAAGTAACTATCGGCGACGAGTAAATAAGTAGTCGTCGAGGGTATAAGTATATAGTAGTTACTCTTTTCGGCTAGCGATAGTAAGGTTAATCTAAGTAACGTATACGACGGATTCTAGCTCTAAAGTACGTCTATAGCTATCGCTATCTATATATAGTCGTATATATTAGTATACGCTATATTAAGTAAGCGATATATTATATAATATCGCCGACTATAGTAGCCGACTATAGTATAGGAAGCTAATCTCTACGTATAGAGGTAAGCTAGTAGCTAAGCGGGAATAGCCGCGTACTAAGCTTCTAGCGCACCTAAAGCTAGAATTCGTCGCACTTAGCTCCTACTATAATAACTACTACCTTAACTGCCGCTATACTTATATTACTACCGAATTTTAAGCGCATATTTACTATATACCTCGCGATACTTATTTCTTCCTAGCGACTAAACTTACGACGATAGCGTAATAAAAGCGACGTCCGATAAGTACCGCGCCCTTTAATAGTCTATAGAAGCGTCCCTACCTCGTAGATAAGGATTTAGATAGTATAAGTACTTCTATACTTTAAATACGACTAGGCGCTATAAGGAAAGATATAGATACCTACTCTTCTAATTCTAATACCCTTTACGAGCATAGCTAGCGCGTAGATATATTACCTAAGAGAGCTATAGTAGATAAGTAGCGCAAAGCTAGAAATAAGTTCTTTACTTAGTAGAAGAAGCTTTTAATCGGCTCTAATAATATATAGAGCTCCCTATTAAAGGAGTAGTAGTAGAAGAAGATTAAGGCCTAAAGAGAGGAGCACTACGCTTAGTACGACTAAATAGCGTAAGTAATAATCTATATAGTCGGCTAATATAGTTAATAGTACTAACGTATAATAGGGACGATAAGAAACGTAAGCGCGCGTAAGATAGGCCTACTATATAGGTAGCGAACTAGAATAAGGAAAGCTTCTATTTTAATATCGAGAAGGAGAAGGGCGCGGACGACCCGCACTATAACTATAACTACTAGTATAATACTAATTAGTCTAAGTCGGGTCTAGAGGCACCTTACGTATTACTAGTAAGGTCGGCTAGTACTAGCTATAAAATAACTAACCTCCGCCTTCGAGTCGCTACTAAGAGCGAGTAGGCCGTATAGAGGAGCTACGCCGTCTACGCCTTTTAGAATAAGGCTATTCGATAGTTTAAGAAGAAGGTATATACGCTTGCGATACTACGCGCGTAATATAAGAGTTAAGCCGAGTTTATCGTATAACTAATTAAGGAGAGGCTAAGTTCCTCGTAGTAAGAAATAGACCTTATTAAGAGGCTATAATCTAGGAATAAGAGGAGATACGTGTTCTAAGTATCTAAAGCGGACGTAAGTAGCTCTTATTAAGAGTATATCGCTACTAGAACTAATAGCTTCTTTAGGACGTATTCGAGTACCTCCGATTAGACTAGAAGTATACTCTACGCTCTATAGAGCCTTATAGAGGGCTTATAAAATTAGTCCGCATATTAGTATCTACGGCGAAAGCGAAGGTAAATTAGTACCGACTACGCCTACCGACTATATACTAACTAGTAGTAGGAGCTAATAGTAGAAGGCCGTCTTCTAACTATAACGGAAATTTTCCTACCCTATTACTATATAGTATATCGCAACTATCTCTCCTAGAAGTCCTTTAAGTTTAATATAGCTAATCGCTTTACTTAGACTCTAGAAGTCCTAGATTAGCTTATCCTATTAGGATACGATTAGGATAGTAATAGGTTCTAGAAGCTAGTTACGTCTAAAGCATAGGCTAAGCGAAATAGGCTAGCGTTCTAGTTATACGCTTATAAGTTCGATATAAAGGAGTCGGTATACGGAGAGCTTCTTTAGGAAATATAGCTCGATTCTAAGTAGGAAGGAGGACTTAGCTTTTAGGATATCGTCGAGTAGCTTCTAGGTACGTCTACGGATAAGCTCGCTATCTTCGAGACCTTTATACGCAAATTCTAGTCGCTAGAGATAGGGTTTATATAGAAGCTCTATAACTCCTCTTAGGCTAGATAGAATATAAATATATCTCGTAAGTTAAGATTAGTTATAGCTGCCGACGGTATATAATATATTAGTCTGCGGTTTGCGTCGTAGTACTAGCCGGCCCTCTAACCTATCGTAGAGAGAATTTAGAAACTACTTAAAGACTACGCAAAGCGATATAATACTATATAGCAGAAGGCTAGAAATAATACTAAAGGTAAGAAGAGGAAAAAGAATATAGCGAGCTAGAAGTTTAAGGTATAGCTAGAGCTCCTAGATCTAGTACTAGCTATAAAGATAAAGTAGTAACATATCTCCGAAGGCGCAACTACTAGCTCGCTATATTCTTTTTCTCCTTCTTACCCTTAGTATTATTTCTAGCCTTCTACTATATAGTATTATATCGCTTTACGTAGTCTTTAGATAGTTTCTAAATTCTCTCTATAATAGATTTATCTACTTAGGCTAAGTCTAACTCTGCTTTTTCGACTTAAGCTTTATTAACGCTACTAGCCTCTTACGCTAATAAGATACTTGCCCTCGAAGGCGACTATAGCGTTACTATAATTAAAGAGTACTTAGTATATTTATTAGTCGCGACTATTACGAGCTTAATAAGAGTACTAGAGGTACCCGTCTCTATAACGCTACTAGGATAGGCCGTCGGCCTATAATAGAGATACCTTACTAGTACTTATACTAATAAAACTTAATCGCTCTTATAAATATTATTTACCTCTATTACTCTACTAGCTTTTACTCTTTAGTTCTACGATTCCTTCTTAGTACTATATACTTTATATTATAGTATTACTAGTATATCCTACGACTCTAATACGATATAGTAGTACTATACTTCCTTCTTCCTCGAGACGTATAAGTATATAGCTTCGCGAACGATAGACTAACTTCGAATCGTAGCTATCTCTCGTCGACTCTAGTCCGATTAAGAAGGTAGTATAATAGTAAAGGAAGGGACGCTATCCGATTACGAATACCTTAAGTAGTCGAGCTAGTACGCGAGATAGGATACTACCTCTAGCTAACCTTACTAAGCCGCTAGAGGATTTTAAGGACTAGGTCGAAACTAATAGCGTATAGATATAGTAGTAGGAGTATACCTAGTCGTTCGAGGGCTTTTACTACTACTATTAGTAGCTCGAAGAGGCGAGGTATTACGATAAGTATAGTAGAATATCTTCGAATCCTATAAAATAGAACTCGAATATACGAACGTTATAGGCCTAAAGATTTTTCGTTAAAGGTATAGACTAAGAAACGTACGCCCCGAGGGTTATATATAGGAGATATAATAGAGTTATTAAACACCTAGGACTAGGTAATAGAATAAAAGCTCTCTAAAAGCACCTCGATTTAGTAAGCTACGAAGGAGCCTCTTAGGAGCATAGAGTTACTAAAGAAGTTATTAAGGCTACTAAAGATTAATCTATAAGTTTAGTATTCGTTAATGCGGGAATAAGGTGCCGACTATACTTGCCGACTATACTTACCGACTACGCTCGCTAACTATACTTTATAGAAATATATAACGTAGATATACTAACGGCCCTTATTTATAGGAATAGCTTAAGAAAAGTTTTACTAGAATAGAGCACCTAGAACGATTAAAGTTTCTAGAGTTATATAGGCTTATAGTTTCCTAGCTAGGCTTACTCTTAAACTTCTTCGAAAGTCTTATAGTTTAGCGTATCTACGAATATCTATTAGAGGAGACTAGATCTATCGACTTTAAGAGCACCGCTACGATTAAGTTATATATCTAGGACGCGGTCGATTACTCCGAGGACAATCTAAAACGTTAGCTATCTAGAACCTTCTAGGTAGCTATCGCCCTCGACGGTTAGTACGCTAGGGTACTCTAAGTATTATTCCTTACGATACGAGGCTACTAGATCGATAGCGAGTAGGCCTAGCATAAGGCTATACTAGCCTTTCTATATATTTCGAGCCGTTATACGAGCGAAGTCCTAGCAGACCTACTATTCGACGTACTTACTCGTTTCGAGATCTCTAATAGGCTTATAGCGCTAATAGCGGATAATACTTCTAATAATAATATACTATATATAGCTATATACGTATCCTTACTATATATATACCTTCTAACTAACGAGTTCTAGCGTCGAGGCTATCGATATTTGCTCTTGCGAGCGTACGCGTCTAGCGAAGCTATTAGTCTCAATTAAATAACTTCCTCTTTAAGGAATAAATAAGGATATAGAAGAGATATTAGATACTAAAGACTACGAGTTCTCCTATCTAGAATAGTTCCTATACTTTATATATATAATCTAGCTCTTCTTAAGGAAGTTCTTTACTACTCTTAAGATCGAGCTAAAAAATAAAGAATAGGAATAATAGGACGAGGAGATAGATACGAACGCGTTACGTCGGCTTAAAGTAGGAAGTCTAGCTACGGTTCTAATAAAGGTACTATTTATTCTCCCTACGAAGTATATATAGTCGGCAAACGTAGTTAGTAGAAGCTATACTAATAACTACTCCCTATAAAGTTCTAGAAACTTATAGTTAAGGTAAACTCTAGTACTTAACGCTTCGAGAGTTTTATAGTACTATAGCGAAAGAGGATCGCAGATCTATATCTATACCTAAAATAGTATAAATAGTAGAAGAAGATGCTTTAAAGGGTTTTACGCCTAATATAAGATATAAAGACCCGTTAGAGCTTAACTACGATTATACTAATATATAGTTCTTAACTACGAGATATTATCGACGAGTATATTAAGAATAAGGATTAGCCCGAACTAAAGCTAACTACTATAGAATAGAAGAGGGTTAAATATATTATTAACCTTACTACTCCTTTCGTAGAGGCTATAATATAAATTAGTACGATAAAGAGGCTAATAATCTACCTTGTTCTTAGCTACTATAACACCTTATTCGATATCTTAGATATTATAGATAAGAAACTTAAATATAAAACATAACTCTAGTAAAAGGAGATTTATTCTACCCTATAGGCTATATAGATAAAGCTCGAGAAGTACTATACTACTACCTAGGAGCGATTCGGTAATATATATAGCATTGCGATTCTTCTTAATCTAGTAATAAAATAGGCGTTCTAGGACCGCGAGGCCTTCTCTAGCGAGGGGCTCGATTCCTTCTTTAAGAATTACTACTAGTTAAAATTCTAGGTCGAATACGCGCGATATAAGCCTCTTATAGCTACGTCCTAGTCTAGGCCGAAAAAGGCCTTATACCGCTCCGCAATATTATTCGTAATAGGTCTCTATAGTAGATTAGATAGTAATAACTCCGACTCTAATTAAAGGGTATCTAGACGGCCGCGGCAGACTATATAGCCTTTAGCTAATTCGGACGAGGTATCTCGTTATCGCTACGCTAGATTTAAGGACTCGGCTGCCTATTCTATAGAGTATCCGCTCCGGTTATAGAAGATAATCGTATTAGAATATCTAGGTTACGCGCTAATAGCCTAGGACATCCTCTCTATTCTAGTAGCTAGAACTAGTTATAAGCGCGACTTTAGTATAGCGCGTTATTAGAGCTAATATAATCGGTCCTACGATCCCTCGATGTTTAGTAATATTATATACTATCGTTCCCGAGAGCGTAACGTATAGTAATAGGCTCGGGATTTGCTTATAGAGAAGGCGCCGCCGATATTAACTACGTTCGAGCCTTCGAATAATATAGTAAATTAGTAGTAGGAGCAGCTCGAGGCAGATTAGGAGACGTTAGTAACTACTATATAAAGCAACTTCGACTTAATTAGTAATAACGAGGAGGATATAGTACTAATATATCTTCGCTATAGTACTTAGTAAAGGAAGCATTTGCTTTTACGTTATACCCGTAGAGTAGAGTAGACTTCGTAGTCGATATTATAAATAGTATTTAATTCTAATATCTCGTAGTCGGCAAGTATAGTTAGTAAGTATAGTCGGCATCCTTATTTTTCTCTATAACTATAGTCGCTAGTTTAACCGGCGCTTCTAATATACTATAACGCTTAGTTCTATATATACGTATATTTAGTATTAGAGCAATTCTATTATCCCTATAGCGACTTAGTCTTATTCTCCGGTATTAGACCTATCTTTCTAAACTTAGGTCCCTATAAAGACCTATATAGGAACTAGTAGTATTTAGACCCGACCTATCGATTTCGTATTAGGTCGGGGACCCTATCGATTTAGGTCTTAGGTCGGTTCCCTTAGAAACCGACCTAGACCCGGAACCGACCTAAAGTCGGGGACCTATTCTAACCTCTACGAGTAGTTATTAATAATATAAGCTAAGAAGTAGCCGTCTACGCTAAGAAGATAAGTAGTCGTCGATAGTATAAGCTAAGAAGTAACTATTAGCGACGAGTAGACGAGTAGTCGTCGAGGGTATAAGTATATAGTAGTTACTCTTTTTAGCTAGTAATAGTAAGGTTAATCTAAGTAACGTATACGATAGCTTCTAGCTCTAGAGTACGTCTATAGCTATTACTATTCGTATATAGTCGTATATATTAGTATATACTATATTAGGTAAGCGATATATTATATAATATCGCTAACTATAGTAGTCGACTATAGTATAAGAAGCTAAACTCTACGTATAGAGATAAGCTAGCGGCTAGATAGGAATAGCTACGTACTAAGCTTCTAGCGTACCTAAAGCTAGAATTCGTCGTACTTAGCTCCTACTATAATAACTACTACCTTAACCGCTACTATACTTATATTACCGCCGAATTTTAAGCGTATACTTACTATATACCTCGCGATACTTATTTCTTCTTAGTAACTAAACTTATAATAATAGTATAATAAAAGCGACGTCTAATAAGTACTACGCTCTCTAATAGTCTATAGAAGCGTCCCTACTTTATAAATAAGAATTTAGATAGTATAAGTACTTCTATACTTTAGATATAACTAGGCGCTATAAGAAAAGATATAGATACCTACTCTTCTAATTCTAATACTCTTCGCAACCGTAGCTAGCGCGTAAATATATCGCCTAAGAGAGCTATAGTAGATAAGTAGCGCAAAGCTAGAAATAAGTTCTTTACTTAGTAGAAGAAGCTTTTAATTAGCTCTAATAATATATAGAGCTCCTTATTAAAGGAGTAGTAGTAGAAGAAGATTAAGGCCTAAAGAGAGGAGTACTACGCTTAGTATAACCGGATAGCGTAAGTAATAATCTATATAGTCGGCTAATATAGTCGGTAGTACTAATATATAATAGGGACGATAAGAAACGTAAGCGCGCGCGGGATAGGCCTACTATATAAGTAGCGAATTAAGATAAAGAAAGCTTCTATTTCGATATTAAGAAGAAGAAAGACGCGAACGACCCGTACTATAATTATAACTACTACTATAATACTAATTAGTCTAAGTTAGATCCGGAGGTACTATACGTATTACTAGTTAAGTCGGTCGGTACTAGCTATAAAATAACTAACCTCTACTTTTAAGTCGCTACTAAGACTAAGTAGGCTATATAAAGGAGCTACGCCGTCTACGCCTTTTAGAATAAGACTATTTAATAGTTTAAGAAGAAGATATATACGCTTGCGATACTACGCGCGTAATATAAGAGTTAAGCCGAGTTTATTATATAACTAATAAAGGAGAGACTAAGTTCCTCGTAGTAAGAAATAGATCTTATTAAGAGGCTATAATCTAGGAATAAGAGGAGATACGTATTCTAAGTATCTAGAGCGGACGTAAGTAGCTCTTATTAAGAGTATATTACTACTAGAACTAATAGCTTCTTTAGGACGTATTCGAGTACCTCTAATTAGACTAGAAGTATACTCTACGCTTCGCGAAGCCTTATAAAGAGCTTATAAAATTAGTCCGTATATTAGTATTTATAGTAAAAGCGAAGGTAAATTAGTACTAACTATACCTACTAACTATATACTAACTAGTAGTAGGAGCTAATAGTAGAAGGCCGTCTTCTAACTATAATAGAAATTTTCCTACCTTATTACTACGTAGTATATCGTAACTATCTCTCCTAGAAGTCCTTTAAGTTTAATATAGCTAATTGCTTTTCTTAGACTCTTAAAGTCCTAGATTAGCTTATCTCGTTAAGATACAATTAGGATAGTAATAGGTTCTAGAAGCTAGTTACTTCTAAAGCATAGGCTAAGCGAAATAGGCTAGCGTTCTAGTTATACGCTTATAAGTTCGATATAAAGAAGTTAATATACGAAGAGCTTCTATAGGAAATATAGCTCGATTTTAAGTAGAAAGAAGGACTTAGCTTTTAGGATATCGTTAAGTAGCTTCTAAGTACGTCTATAGATAAGCTCGCTATCTTCGAGACCTTTATACGTAAATTCTAGTCGCTAGAAATAAGGTTTATATAGAAGCTCTATAACTTCTTTTAGGCGAGGTAGAATACGAATAGCTAATTAGCCCTACTATAACGCTACTAGGATAGGCCGTTAGTCTATAATAGAGATACCTTACTAGTACTTATACTTATAAAACCTAATCGCCTTTATAAATATTATTTACCTCTATTACTTCGCTAGCTTTTACTCTTTAGTTCTATAATTTCTTCTTAGTACTATATACTTTATATTATAGTATTACTAGTATATCCTACGACTCTAATATAACGTAGTAGTACTATACTTCCTTCTTCCTTAAGACGTATAAGTATATAGCTTCGCGAACGATAGACTAATACCGAATCGTAGCCGTCTCTCGTCGACTTTAGTCTAATTAAGAAGATAGTATAATAGTAGAGGAAGGGACGCTATACGATTACTAATACCTTAAGTAGTCGAGCTTATATGCGAGATAGAATACTACTACTAGCTAACCTTACTAAGCTACTAGATAATTCTAAGAACTAAGTTAAAACTAATAGTATATAGATATAGTAGCGGGAGTATACCTACTCGTTTAAAGGCTTTTACTACTACTATTAGTAGCTCGAAGAGGCGAGGTATCGCGATAAGTATAATAGAATATCTTCGAACTTTATAAAATAAAACTTAAATACGCGAACGTTATAAGCCTAGAGATTCTTCGTTAAAGGTATAGACTAGGAAATATACGCCTCGAGGGTTATTTATAAGAAATATAATAGAGTTATTAAATACCTAAGACTAAGTAATAGAATAAAAGCTCTATAAAAGCACCTCGATTTAGCTAACTATAAAGATGCCTTATTAAAGCGTAGAGTTACTAAAGAAGTTATTAAGGCTACTAAAGATTAATCTATAAGTTTTATATTTATTCTTATAGAAATAAGGTACCGACTACGCTTACCGACTACGCTTACTAACTACGCTCGCTAACTATACCTTATAAGGATATATAACGTCGACGTACTAATAGTTCTTATTTATAAGAATAGCTTAAGAAAAGTTATACTAGAATAGAGTACCTAGACTAGTTAAAGTTTCTAGAGTTATATAGCCTTATAGTTTCCTAGCTAGGCTTACTTTTAAACTTCTTTAAAAGTCTTATAGTTTAGCGTACTTACGAATATCTATTAGAGGAGACTAGATCTATCGACTTTAAGAGCGCTACTACGATTAAGTTATATATCTAGGACGCGGTTAATTACTCCGAGGATAATCTAAAATATTAGCTATTTAGAACCTTTTAAGTAGCTATTACCCTCGACGGTTAGTACGCTAGAGTACTCCGAGTATTATTCCTTATAATACGAAGCTACTAGATCGATAGCGAGCTACGAGTAGGCCTAGTATAAGGCTATACTAGCCTTTCTATATATTTCGGACTATTATATAAGCGAAGTTCTAGCGGACCTACTATTCGACGTACTTACTCGTTTCGAAATCTCTAATAGGCTTATAGCGCTAATAGTAGATAATACTTCTAATAATAATATACTATATATAGCTATATACGTATCCTTTCTATATATATATATTTTAACTAATAAGTTCTAGCGTCGAGGCTATCGATATTTACTTCTACGAGCGTATATATATAGCGAAGCTATTAGTCTCGCTTAAATAACTTCCTCTTTAAGAAATAGATAGAGATATAGAAGAGATATTAGATACTAAAGACTACGAGTTCTCCTATCTAAAATAGTTCTTATACTTTATATATATAATTTAGCTCTTCTTAAGGAAGTTCTTTGCTACTTTTAAGATCGAGCTAAGGAATAAGAGATAGAAATAATAAGACGAGAAGATAGATACGAACGCCTTATATCGGCTTAAAGTAGGAAGTCTAGCTATAGTTCTAATAAAAGTAATATTAATTCTCTTTATAATATATACGTAGTTAGTAAACGTAGTTAGTAGAAGCTATACTAATAACCGCTTCCTATAAAGTTCTATAAACTTATAGTTAAGGTAAACTCTAGTACTTAACGCTTCGAGACTTTTATAGTATTATAGTAAAAGAGGATCGTAGATCTACTTCTATACTCGAAATAATATAAATAGTAGAAGAAGACGCTTATTAGAGTTTTACGCCTAATATAAGATATAAAGACCTATTAGAGCTTAACTACGATTATACTAATACGTAGTTCTTAACTACGAGATATTATTAATAAGTATATTAAGAACGAGAGTTAGCTCGAACTTAAGCTTACTACTATAGAATAAAAGAGAGTTAAATATATTATTAACCTTACTACTTCTTTTACTAAGGCTACGATACGGATTAGTACGATAAAGAGGCTAATAATCTACCTCGTTCTTAGCTACTATAATACCTTATTCGATATCCTAAATATTATAGATAAGAAACTTAAATATTAAATATAACTCTAGTAAAAGAAGATTTATTTCGCCCTATAAGCTATATAGATAAAGCACGAGAAGTACTATACTAATACCTAGTAGCGATTTAGTAATATATATAGTATTACGAGTCTTCTTAATCTAGTAATAAAACGAGCGTTCTAGGACCGCGAGGCCTTATAAAGAGCGAAGCTCTAGTTACTAAGTACTTGCTTCTCTAGTATAAAGGCTTAGCGCACCGACTAATATCTCTTAGACGCCCTAGTATAAACGTCTCTCTTCTTATTAAACTTATTAAATACTACTACGAACTATTTACGTACGCGTTATTCGCCCGTAATATTAAGTTCGATTAATCGTAGAAATAAATAGGCTATCGCCTAATAATACGCTCTTAGTAGTAATACTAAAGGCCGTAGTAAACTTACTAAGGAACGTAGTCTCTATACTAAAGATAGCTATAGCGGAGATATAACGTATCGTTAAAGAGCTCTATACTTAGTAACGTAGACTTAAGGGCGAGTTAGAAAACGCGCTCTATAATAGAGATACCTAGGAATTCGCTATATAAAGGACGGACTTAAGAGCGGTAGTAGATACTCTCTATATACTACTAAAAAGGCTACTAGCTATATCTATACTAGAGGCCCGACGAGAACTATTAGGCCCTAGAGATTAGAAGCCGCTAACTTAAGATAGACGTATAGAAACCTTTCGTAACTACTTACTACATCTATAAAGTTCCTATTATATATAATCTATAGTAATACTAACGCTCTTTATAGACTACTACTAGGATACTATATATAATACGCTACTATTAAAAGAAAGAGCGAGAATAAGGTATTTCTAGAAAAGAGGAAGCGTAATAGAAGATAAGGATCCTAAGGCTTTCTTTATATAGCTTAAGTATGTTTTTATAAATAGTAACGAGAAGTCGAAGGCTTTAGAGTAGCTTATTACTCTACGATACGTATAAGAGTAACTATAGAACGAATACTAGCTAGAATTTAATAGACTTCTACTAAGCGCGAGTAAAGAGAACTAGAAAAGCGCTACGAAGATCGCAACGTTAAAGAATATATTCTTAAACGCTACGAAGCTTTATATAGTATCTATATTAAAGATAGAGGATTACTACGCGTATTTCGAGAAGGTCGAGAGAATTATAACTAATCTCGAGACGACGAATTAGTTTAAGATAGCGAACTATAAGTAGGAAAGCGACTACTCCTACTATATCTACGCTATTTATAGCTTTAGACGCTCCCTTAATCTTCCGCTTCTCGTAGTCGATAAAGTTAAGGCCGAGACTTTTCGCTAGGCCTATATTAATTATAGCGTAATATTAGTACTCTTTATTAATAAAAGTAAATGTTCTAACGTTATTCTATAGGACTACGTTAGTATATATTAGCTACTCGTTTATTTTTCTCTTAATCTTCTTCTATTTACGATATACTAATACCTCTTCTACTCTCTTCTTTTATTTTTAAAAAGGAGTTACGCTTTTCTTATAGCGAATACTACGGAGTCTAAGTATTCTACGTCGCTTTCTAATAATAGTTTAATACTTGCCGTATTAATTATAGTAGGCTAAACGGCCGGTATATATAGGCACTCCTTAATATAGTATTCGTTACTTCTATAGTAGAAATAGAGCTTATTTTCGTAGCGTCTCTCTCTCTCTTCTATACTTATCTACTTAGCTCGTCGCTTCCCTTAGGTTTTCGTACGGTCTACTTAAGTTTTCCTTCGTCTTTCTCTTATATATATCGTAGTTATTAGAGTATCGCTATTAGTATTAATCGTAGAGACTATTTAAGTATTCGGCGCGAGTACTACGCTATTACTAATAGAAGCCTTCCTCTTTTCCCTAGCCTACTTATAGTTCGCTATCTTAAACTAATCCGTCGTCTTAAGATTAGTTATAATTCTCTTAACCTTCTTAAAGTACGCGTAGTAATCCTCTATCTTTAGTATAAATACTATATAAAGCTTCGTAGCGTTCGAGAATATATTCTTTAACGTCGCGATCTTTATAGCGCTTTCTTAGTTCTCTCTACTTGTACTTAGTAGGAGTTTATTAAATTCTAGCTAGTATTCGTACTATAGTTACTCTTATATATATCGTAGAGTAGTAAGCTACTCTAAAGCCTTTAACTTCTTATTACTATTTATAAAAACGTACTTAAGCTATATAAAGAAAGCTTTAGGATCTTTATCTTCTATTACGCTTCCTCTTTTCTAGAAATACTTTATTCTCGCTCTCTCTCTTAATAGTAGTATATTATACGTAGTATCCTAGTAGTAGTCTATAAAGAGCGTTAGTATTACTATAAATCGTATACGATAGGAACTCTATAAATATAGTAAGTAGTCGCGAAAGGTTTCTATACGTCCGTTCTAGGTTAGTAGCTTCTAATCTCTAGGGCCTAATAGTTCTCGTTAGGCCTCTAGTATAAATATAGCTAGTAGCCTTTCTAGTAGCGCGCGAAGAGTATCTACTACTATACTTAAGTCCGTTCTTTATATAGTAGATTCCTAAGTATCTCTATTACGAAGCGCGTTTTCTAACTCGCTTTTAAGTCTATATTACCGAGTATAGAGCTCTTCGACGATACGTTATATCTCTACTATAGCTATTTCTAGTATAAAGACTACGTTCTCTAGTAAGTTTACTACGGCCTCTAGTATTACTACTAAGGGCGTATTATTAGGCGATAGTCTATCTATTTCTACGATTAATCGAACTTAATATTATAGGCGAATAACGTATACGTAGATAGTTCGTAGTAGTATTTAATAAGTTCGATAAAAAGAGAGACGTTTATACTAGGGCGTCCGAGAGATATTAGTCGGTACGCTAAGCCTTAGTACTAGAGAAGCTAGTACTTAGTAACTAGGGCTTCGCCCTTTATACTATCTTTTTAAACTTAGGTCTCTATAAAGACCTATATAGAAACTAGGAGTATTTAGACCTAACCTATTAATTTCGTATTAGGTCGAGAACCTTATCGATTTAGGTCTTAAGTTAGTTTCTTTAGGAACTAACTTAGACTTAGAACTAACTTAAAGTTAAGAACCTATTCTAACCTCTACTCTTTTTTATAGAACTACTACTTTCTTACGAGACTCGTCGTTTAGTACTATAGCCTTTAGTAGCTATATATACTACTACTTAGTAGCTTTATCTCTTACGCGTAGAGGTAGTACTAATAGTAGTATATTAGTATCTATATTAGGATATACTTATAAAGAAGAGCTCGAGTTAAACTTTATATTAGAGTCCGCTTAAGAAATAAAAGAAGGTATCGAGTAGTATAAATAAAGATATCGAAGAGTTAAAAAGAGTAAATAAATAAAGATACGAGATAGAAGAGCTAGAGTAGATAGGAGTACTAGTAAATCGTATACGGCCGCCGGAATACGCGGGCCTATAGAGAGGATTAGAGTTTAATAGCGCTATATAGTAGAACTATATCGCTTTCTACTACTATATTAGAATACGCTTACTAATCTTTACTTAGTAGAAGTTATAGTTACGCGAACGCTATAATCGCTTTTACTACTCTATAGAATATAGTAATAGACGTAAATATTTACTATAGTATAGATTATATCTAGGTATTATATAAATAATATTAACTATAGTATATATATTTTAATATTCGAAGTTCTCTACGAATATATAAAAGACTATAAAAGAGAAAGAGCTAGACTTACTAGTACTCTATAGTATTACTAGTTAAGTAGTCGTAATATAGTAGTAGAATAGAAAAATAAACTCTCTAGCCTACTTCTATATCGAGAAACTAAGTCGTTATAATAGTAGAAGAGAAAAAATAATTATCTATACTACTTTAATACTAAGAAAAGGAGTAGTTATTAATAGTATAAGCTAAGAAGCAACTATTAATACTAAGAAGACTAGTAGTTATCGATAGTATAAACTAAGAAGTAATCGTCCGCGCTAAGAAGATAAGTAGTCGTTAATAATATAAGCTAAGAAGAAGCTATCTAGGCTAAGAAGATAAGTAGTCGTCGATAGTATAAGCTAAGAAGTAACTATTAGCGACGAGTAAACGAGTAGTCGTTAAGAGTATAAGTATATAGTAGTTACTCTTTTTAGCTAGTAATAGTAAGGTTAATCTAAGTAATATATACGACGAGTTCTAGCTCTAGAGTACGTCTATAGCTATCGCTATTCGTATATAGTTATATATATTAGTATATATTATATTAGGTAATCGATATATTATATAATATTACCGACTATAGTAGCCGACTATAATATAAGAAGCTAAACTCTATATATAGAAGTAAACTAGTAGCTAAGTAGTAATAGCCGCATACTAAGCTTCTAGCGTACCTAAAGCTAAAATTCGTCGTACTTAGCTCCTACTATAATAACTACTACCTTAACTACTACTATACTCGTATTACTACTAAATTTTAAGCGTATATTTACTATATAACTCGCGATACTTATCTCTTCTTAGCGACTAAACTTATAATAATAGTATAATAAAAGCGACGTCTAATAAGTACTACGCCCTCTAATAGTCTATAAAAGCGTCCTCGCCTTATAAATAAGGATTTAGATAGTATAAGTACTTCTATACTTTAGATATAACTAGGTACTATAAGGAAAGATATAGATACCTACTCCTCTAATTCTAATACTCTTCGTAAGTATAGCTGGCGCGTAGATATATTACCTAAGAGAGCTATAGTAAATAAGTAGCGTAAAGCTAGGAATAAGTTCTTTACTTAGTAGAAGAAGCTTTTAATTAGCTCTAATAATATATAGAGTTCCTTATTAAAGAAGGAGTAGTAGAAGAAGATCGAGGCTTAAAGAGAGAAGTACTATACTTAGTACGACCGAAAGGTATAAGTAATAATCCGTATAGTTAGCTAATATAGTTAGTAGTACTAATATATAATAAGGACGATAAGAAACGTAAGCGCGCGTAGGATAGGCCTACTATATAAATAGTAAACTAGAATAGAGAAAGCTTTTATTTTAATATTAAGAAGGAGAAAGGCGCGGACGACTCGTACTATAACTATAACTACTAGTATAATACTAATTAGTCTAAGTCGGGTCCGGAGGCACTCTATATATTACTAGTAAGGTCGGCTAGTACTAGCTATAAAATAACTAATCTTTACTTTCGAGTCGCTACTAAGAGTAAGTAGGCTATATAGAGGAGCTACGCTATCTATGCCTTTTAGAATAAAGCTATTTAATAGTTTAAGAAGAAAGTATATATACTTACGATACTATACGTATAATATAAAAGATAAGCCGAGTTTATCGTATAACTAATAAAGAAGAGGCCGAGTTCCTCGTAGTAAGAAATAGATCTTATTAAAAGGCTATAATCTAAGAATAAGAGGAGATACGTATTCTAAGTATATAAAGCGGACGTAAGTAGCTCTTATTAAGAGTATATTACTACTAGAACTAATAGCTTCTTTAGGATATATTTAAGTACCTCCGATTAGACTAGAAGTATACTCTATACTCTATAGAGCCTTATAGAGGGCTTATAAAATTAGTCCGTATATTAGTATCTATAGCGAAAGCGAAAGTAAATTAGTACTAACTACGCCTACTAACTCTATACTAACTAGTAGTAGAAGCTAATAGAAGAAGGCCGTCTTCTAACTATAATATAAATTTTCCTACTCTATTATCGCGTAGTATACCGTAACTATCTCGCCTAGAAGTCCTTTAAGTTTAATATAGCTAATCGCTTTTTCTAGACTCTTAAAGTCTTAGATTAGCTTATCTTATTAGGATACGATTAGGATAGTAATAGGTTCTATAAGCTAGTTACTTCTAAAGTATAAGTAGAGGTTAGAATAGGTCTCTAACTTTAGGTCGGTCTTAGGTTTAAGTTAGTTCCTAAAGGAACTAACTTAAGACCTAAATCGATAGAGTCTCCGACCTAATACGAAATTAATAGGTCGGGTCTAAATACTTCTAGTTCCTATATAGGTCTTTATAAGGACCTAAGTTTAAAAATATAAGTCTAATATTAGGGAATAAAACTAGGTCGCTATAAGGATAATAGAATTGCTCTAATACTAAATATACGTATATATAGAACTAAGCGTTATAGTATATTAGAAGCGCTAGTTAAACTAGCGACTATAGTTATAAAGAAAAATAAGGATACTAACTATACTTACTAACTACGATATATCGGAATTTAATACGATTTAAAGTAGCGACTACGAAGTCTATTCTACTCTACGAGTATAATATAAAAGCAAATACTTCCTTTACTAAGTACTATAGCGAAGATATATTAGTACTATATCCTCTTTATTATCGCTAATTAAGTTAAAGTTACTCTATTTAGTACTTACTAACGCCTTCTAATCCGCCTCGAGCTACTTCTACTACTAATTAACTATATTATTTAAAGGCTCGAACGTAGTTAATATTAGTAGCGCCTCCTCTATAAGCGAATCCTAAGCCTATTACTATACGTTATACTCTCGAGAACGATAGTATATAATATTACTAAACGTCGAGGGATCGTAAGACTAATTATATTAGCTCTAATAACGCGCTATACTAAAGTCGCGCTTATAACTAGTTCTAGCTACTAGGATAGAGAGGATATCTCGAGCTATTAGCGCGTAACCTAGATATTCTAATACGATTATCTTTTATAACCGGAGCGGATACTCTATAGAATAGGTAGCTAAATCCTTAAATCTAGCGTAGTAATAACGAGATACCTCGTCTAGATTAGCTAACGGCTATATAGTCTACCGCGGCTATCTAGATACTCTTTAATTAGAGTTAGAGTTATTACTATCTAATCGGCTATAGAGACCTATTATAAATAATATTACGGAGCAGTATAAGGCCTTTTTTAGCCTAGACTAGAACGTAGCGACGAGAGGCTTATATCGCGCGTATTCGACCTAGAATTTTAACTAGTAGTAATTCTCGAAGAAGGAATCGAGCCTCTCGCTAAAGAAGGCCTCGCGGTCCTAGAATACCCGTTTTATTACTAGATTAAGAAGAATCGCAATGCTATATATATTACTAAATCGCTTCTAGGTAGTAGTATAGTACTTCTCGAGCTTTATCTATATAGCTTATAAAGCGAAATAAATCTCCTTTTACTAGAATTATATTTTATATTTAAGTTTCTTATCTATAATATCTAGGATATTAAATAAGGTATTATAGTAGCTAAGAACGAAGTAGATTATTAGCCTCTTTATCGTACTAATTCGTATCGTAGCCTTAGCGAAAGAAGTAGTAAGGTTAATAATATATTTAACCTTCTTTTATTCTATAGTAGTAAGCTTAAGTTCGGGCTAACTCTCGTTCTTAATATACTCGTTAATAATATCTCGTAGTTAAGAACTACGTATTAGTATAATCGTAGTTAAGCTCTAACGAGTCTTTATATCTTATATTAGGCGCAAAACTCTAATAAGCGTCTTCTTCTACTATTTATACTATTTCGAGTATAGAAGTAGATCTACGATCCTCTTTTACTATAGTATTATAAAAGTCTCGAAGCGTTAAGTACTAGAGTTTACCTTAACTATAAGTTTATAGAACTTTATAAGAAGCGGTTATTAGTATAGCTTCTACTAACTATATTTACTAACTACGTATACGTCGTAAAGAGAATAAATATTACCTATATTAGAACTATAGCTAGACTTCCTACTTTAAGCTAATATAAGGCGTTCGTATCTATCTTCTCGTCCTATTATTCCTATTTTTCGTTCTTTAGCTTAATCTTAAAAGTAGTAAAGAACTTCCTTAAGAAGAGCTAAATTATATATATAAAGTATAGGAACTATTCCGAATAGAAGAACTCGTAGTCTTTAATATCTAATATCTCTCCTATATCTTTATTTATTCTTTAAAGAAGAAGTTATTTAAGCGAGACTAATAGCTTCGCTATACGTATACGCTCGCGAGAGTAAATATTAATAGCCTTAACGCTAGAACTCGTTAGTTAGAATATATATATATAGGAAGGATACGTATATAGCTATATATAGTATATTATTATTAGAAGTATTATCTACTATTAGCGCTATAAGCCTATTAAAGATTTCGAAACGAGTAAGTACGTCGAATAGTAAGTCTACTAGAACTTCGCCTATATAATAGCTCGAAATATATAGAAAGGCTAGTATAGCCTTATACTAGGCCTACTTACTATCGATCTAGTAGCTTCGTATTATAAGGAATAATACTTAGAGTACTCTAGCGTACTAACCGTTAAGGGTAATAGCTACTCGGAAGGTTCTAGATAGCTAACGTTTTAGATTATCCTTAGAGTAATCGACCGTGTCCTAAATATATAACTTAATTGTAGTAGCGCTCTTAAAGTTAATAGATCTAGTCTTCTCTAATAGATATTCGTAGGTACGCTAAACTACGAGACTTTTAAAGAAGTTTAAGAGTAAGCCTAGCTAGGAAACTATAAGGCTATATAACTCTAGAAACTTCGACCGGTCTAGGTACTCTATTCTAGTATAACTTTTCTTAAGCTATTCTTATAAATAAGGACTATTAGTACGTTAACGTTATATATCCTTATAAGGTATAGTTAGCGAGCGTAGTCGGTAAGTATAGTTAGTAAGCGTAGTCGGTACCTTATTTCTATAAGAATAAATATAAAACTTATAGATTAATCTTTAGTAGCCTTAATAACTTCTTTAGTAACTCTACGCTCTAAAGAGGTATCTTTATAGTTAGCTAAATCGAGGTGCTTTTATAGAGCTTTTATTCTATTACTTAGTCCTAGGTATTTAATAACTCTATTATATTCTTTATAAATAACTCTCGGGGCGTACGTTTCCTAGTCTATACCTTTATTAAAGAATCTCTAGGCTTATAACGTTTACGTATTCGAGTTCTATTTTATAAAGTTCGAAGATATTCTACTATACTTATCGCGATACCTCGCCTTTTCGAGCTACTAATAGCGGTAGTAAAAGCCTTTAAACGAGTAGGTATACTCCTGCTACTATATTTATATACTATTAGTTTCGACCTAGTCCTTAGAATTATCTAGTAGCTTAGTAAGGTTAGCTAGTAGTAGTATCCTATCTTGCGTATAAGCTCGACTACTTAAGGTATTAGTAATCGTATAGCGTCCCTTCCTTTGCTATTATACTACTTTCTTAATCGGGCTAGAGTCGATAAGAGATAGCTACGATTCGGTATTAGTCTATTATTCGCAAAGCTATATACTTATATATCTTAAGAAAGAAGGAAGTATAGTACTACTACGTCGTATCGGAGTCGTAAGATATACTAGTAATACTATAATATAAAGTATATAGTACTAAGAAGGAATCGTAGAACTAGAGAGTAAAAGCTAGCAAAGTAATAGAGGTAAATAATATTTATAGAAGCGATTAGGTTTTATAAGTATAAGTACTAGCTAGGTATTTCTATTATAGATTAACGGCCTATCCTAGTAGCGTTATAGTAGGGCTAATTAGCTATCCGTATTCTACTTTACTTAAGAGAAGTTATAGAGCTTCTATATAAACTCTATCTCTAGCGACTAGAATTTACGTATAAAGGTCTCGAAGATAGCGAGCTTATCCGTAGACGTACCTAGAAGCTACTCGACGATATCCTAAAAGCTAAGTTCTTCTTTCTACTTAGAATCGAGCTATATTTCCTATAGAAGCTCTTTATATACTAACTCCTTTATATCGAACTTATAAGCGTATAACTAGAATACTAGCCTATTTCGCTTAGCTTACGCTTTAGAAGTAACTAGCTTCTAGAACCTATTACTATCCTAATTATATTCTAACGAGATAAGCTAATCTAGGACTTTAAGAGTTTAAGAAAAGCGATTAGCTATATTAAACTTAAAGGACTTCTAGAAGAGATAGTTACGATATACTATATAGTAATAAGGTAGGAAAATTTCCGTTATAGCTAGAAGACGGCCTTCTACTATTAGCTCCTACTACTAGTTAGTATATAGTTAATAGCCGTAGTCGGTACTAATTTACTTTTACTTTCGCTATAGATACTAATATACGAACTAATTTTATAAGCTCTATATAAGGCTCTATAGAGCGTAAAGTATACTTCTAGTCTAATTAGAGGTACTTAAATACGTCCTAAAGAAGCTATTAGTTCTAGCGGCGATATACTCTTAATAAGAGCTACTTGCGTCCGCTCTAGATACTTAGAATACGTATCTCCTCTTATTCCTAGATTATAGCCTCTTAATAAGGTTTATTTCTTACTATAAGGAACTTAGTCTCTCCTTTATTAGTTATATAATAAACTCGGCTTAACTCTTATATTACGCGTATAGTATTATAAGCGTATATATATTCTTCTTAAACTATTAAATAGCTTTATTCTAAAAGGTATAGATAGCGTAGCTCCTCTATACGGCCTACTTAGTCTTAGTAGCGACTTAAAAGCGGAGGTTAGTTATTTTATAGCTAGTACCGATCGACCTAACTAGTAATATATTATACGTATAGTGCCTCTAGACCCGACTTAGACTAATTAGTATTATAGTAGTAGTTATAATTATAGTACGAGTCGTCCGCGCCTTTCTCCTTCTTAATATTAAAATAGAAGCTTTCCTTATCCTAGTTCGCTACTTATATAGTAGGCCTATCCCGCGCGCGCTTACGTTTCTTATTATCGCTATTATACGTTAGTACTACTAACTATATTCGCTAACTATATAGATTATTACTTACGCTATCCGGTCGTACTAAGTATAGTACTTCTCTTTTTAGAACTCGATCTTCTTCTACTACTACTCCTTCGATAAGGAACTTTATATATTATTAGAGCCGATTAAAAGCTTCTTCTACTAAGTAAAGGACTTATTCCTAGCTTTACGCTACTTATTTACTATAGCTCTCTTAAGTAATATATCTACGCGCCGGCTACGCTTACGAAGAGTATTAGGATTAGAAGAGTAGGTATCTATATCTTTCCTTATAGTACCTAGTTATATCTAAAGTATAGAAGTACTTATACTATTTAAATCCTTATTTATAAGACGAGGACGCTTTTATAGACTATTAGAGAGCGTAGTACTTATCGGACGTCGCTTTTATTACACTATTATCGTAAGTTCGGTCGCTAAGAAGAGATAAGTATCGCGAGTTAAGTAGTAAATATACGCTTAAAATCTAGTAGTAATACGGATATAGTAGCGGTTAAATTTATTATTATTATAGTAGGAGCTAAGTACGACGAATTCTAGCTTTAGGTACGCTAGAAGCTTAGTACGCGGCTATTCTTACCTAGCTACTAGCTTACCTCTATACGTAGAGTTTAGCTTCTTATACCGTAGTCGGCTACTATAGTCGGTAATATTATATAATATATTAATTACCTAATATATTATTTGTTTATTTGTTTGTTTATTTATTTATTCTATTTACGTACTTTAGGAGTCGAAGACTATATAGTACGAGTAGGCTTACTAGTAAGCCTAACTACCTTATTTACGAGAGAAAAGCCTCCTAGGCTAAAAAACTCTCTCCTTATCTACTCTTATTCGCGTTAAAATATATATTATAAGCCGATGCCTAAGAATTCTAGAATTTCTATAGCTATATACGCTAAGCTTTACTTAGCGCGCTAAGCTCTATATATAAAGAAATAAATTTAGAATCTAGAAAGGTTAGTAGTATTACGTCTAAGTCGTATAAGTAGGTAGGTAGAGTTATATAGGCCTTTATACCTATTTAGAGTAATACTTAGAGCCTCTAGTCCTAAGTAGTAGGTTATTCTAGTTAAAAAGGGTCTGCTTTTATCCCTTTTCTCTAAGGCTTCTTATTATAGTTTAAATAGTATTTCTTAAGCTAGGGCAGTTACTTCTCCTCCTATCTATCTATCTTCTCTTTCTACTTCTTTACTTCTTTTTCTATCTCCCTCTTCTCTTTTTTATATTCTAGTTTATATCGTTCTAGTTTAGTCGTTATTTTAGTAGTTTTAGTACGACTATAGTAGGGGATTATCTTATTTTGCCCTATACTTTGCTAGCGTACTCTAGGAGTACCTATTTCTACCTACGGCTGCGTAGAGGCGTATAATAGGACTTCGTAGGCTTACCTAATATAATATATACTAATATATACGACTATATACGAATAGCGATACTATAGACGTACTCTAGAGCTAGAACCCGTCGTATACGTTACTTAGATTAACTATACTATTACTAGCCGAAAAGAGTAACTACTATATTCTTATACTCTCGATAACTACTCGTTTACTCGTCGCTAATAGTTACTTCTTAGCTTATACTATCGACGACTGCTTATCTCCTTAGCGTAAACGGCTACTTCTTAGCTTATACTATTAATACCTACTTCCCTTCTTAGTATTAAAGTAGTATCGATAATTATTTTTTCTTTTCTACTATTATAACGACTTGGTTCCTCGATATAAAAGTAAGCTAAAGAGTTTATTTTTCTATTCTACTACTATATTATAACTACTTAACTAGTAATACTATAGAGTACTAGTAAGTCTAGCTCTTTCTCTTTTATAGTCTTTTATATATTTATAAAGAACTTCGAATATTAAAATATATATACTATAGTCGATATTATTTATATAATACTTAGATATAATCTATACTATAGTAAATATTTACGTCTATTACTATATTCTATAGAGTAGCTAGAGCGATTATAGCGTTCGCGTAACTATAACTTCTACTAGGTAAAGATTAGTAGGCGTATCCTAATATAGTAGTAGAATGCGATATAGTTCTACTATATAGCGCTATTAAACTCTAACCTCCCTCTATAGGCCTACGTATTCTAGCGGTCGTATATAATTTTCTAGTACTCTTATCTATCCTCGCTCTTCTCTTTTATATCTTTATTTATTCGCTTCTTTTAACTCTTTAATATCTCTATCTATAATACTTAATACCTTCTTTTATTTCCTAAGCGGACTCTAATATAGAGTTTAACTTAAGCCCTCCTCTACGAGTATATCCTAATATAGATACTAATATACTACTATTAGTACTACTTCTACGCGTAGGAAATAAAGCTACTAAGTAGCGGCGAATACGGCTACTAAAGGCTATAGTACTAGACGACGAGTTTAGTAGGAAGGTAGTAGTTCTATAGAAAAAAGTAATAGCTATAAGGACTATATAGCGACGAGCGAGAGCTAGTAAGTCTAGTATCTCGAAAAGGTAGTTAAAGCTAAGGATAGTAGCCTTACGAGAGATCCGTAAGCTTTAGTAAATAGATAGCTTTATATATCTAAAGGGTCTCTTTTTAGCGTATTATCCACGAGATTATAATAAATAAAAAAAGTAGCGATATTATTAGAATTTAGGCGGCAGTACTTAAATACTTATAGGAAGCGGCGGAGGCTTTTCTCGTTATAAAGTTTAAGATTCTAAACCTTCTAGCGATCTACGCGAAGCGCGTTACTCTATAAGCGAAGGATATATACTTATATAGTTATCTACGCTACTAGTTTACTAGTAAGAATAAAGGAGGTAATATTAATATAGGTATATACTACTAGGTTACTAACTATAATTGCTAACTATAAAGAGCCTAGTATACGTTACTATACCTATAAGCTTAGAATTAATAGGTACGGCGCGAGTAAAGCCGAGGCTAGTACGCTAGCGAGCCTAATATCCGCTTTAGCTAACCTATATACTCTTACTAAACTATTAGTAACACGACTATCTCTACCTTCTTAGAACTTATTAGTAGTTACGCTCTATTAGCCTATTATTATCGCCTTACTTTTTTCTACCTTCTAACGAATTTTCGCTTTATATATATAAAGAGAACTACCGCGTACGTTAATCGTAGCTTATTCGACTACTTTTCTTCCGCCTCTTCGCGTACTTATAATAGCTTAACCTCCTACTATTACGCCTAGCTCGTCTATAGAGTAGTATTTCTCTAGCCGAGATATAGCGTCTACTATTTCTCTTCTTAATAACTTTTCTACGCCTCTACTAGTTAACCCTTCTACGGATACTAGTAATATCGATCCTAGACTTCTTAGTATATAGTCGCCCTCTTCTAACTAACGTAGCGCTTCTTTTCCTTCTTTTTTAGTTTCTAACTTCTTTACTTATAATAGAAACGACTAAGGAGCTACTAGTAGAAACGACTAGAATAGTTCTTATAGAAACGCGAATAGTAATAATAGTAATAACGAAGATAACGGCATCGTTATTAATAGTAGCGAGATTAATAGCGACGAGAGTAATAGCGACGAGAGTATTATACTACTTACTTCTCTCTCTTAGCTTTCTAGAAAGGCTCTATAGAAAACTATACTAGATTTAGTAAAGGTAGGCGGTCGGCCTCGTCTCGATAAGTAGAAGCTCGCTTACTAAATAGCTCGTAAGAATTAGATCGCGAGGAATAATAAAGTAATAGTAGTAGTAGTAGTAGCGGTAGCTAGAAATATAGTAGATAGAGACGTAGTAGATAGAGATATAGGAAATAATAGAATAAATAGTAGCGTAGTAGCTAGAGGAGTAGTAGGTAGAAAATAGTTACTAGGTAGAAAACGAGTAGCGAAAAAAAGACTAGCTAGAAAGAGAACGTTTAAAAAAGTACCGGCTAAAATAGTAGTAGTAAGTAGAGGAGGTCTAGCTCGTAAAGCTAGTATACGGAAGACTTATCGCTATAAGCTAGGTAGTAAGTTATATAGTTAGCATTTATAGTTAGTATAACTAACTTATATTCTAGCTATCGCCCTTCGAGAGATTTATAAGTACTAGAGGTCTATAGATCTACTTATACTAAAGCTACTCTTTAGCTACCTTATTTACGAAGTTTACTATAACGTTTCTAAAAGCTTAGCTATTACTAAAGGAGGTTACTATTAGTAGGCGAGCGCTCTTAGTACTTTATAGGAAGCTACCGAGAGTACTCTAGTCTACCTCTTCTTAAGTATATATATTTCTAGTTATTTTATATTCGATCGATATTAACTATATAATAGGTACTAACGTTACTACGATTTACGTAAAGCGAGTAACTATTTAGTAGAGGGATATAAAGTTTATTATTAGCCTACTCTCGTCTTAAGGAATTAATATATTTAGTAAGAGATAAATCTCTACGGTATATATAAGGAAAATCGTTACGACTATAGAGGGTATATATAGTAAAAATCGTTATAATTAAAGAGGTTACTATAGTTAGTATTCGTAGTTAGTATATATATAGTTATACTAAATCGTATAATTTGCTATATCGAATTAAATATACCTTCTATCTATTTATAACTCTTAATTTTCTATATTATATTCTATCGAATCTTATATTTCTATTAGGACCTATCTTTAGACCTATTATTAGACTCGAGTCGGACCTATCTAATACTTATATTTATTAAATAGGTCTAGAACTAGGGAGGAACCGGCTAGGACCCGACCTAACTATTATAGTTCTATATATTTAGGTCCTAGACCTAACCTAGACCCGTCTTAACCTATTTTAACCTTTAGGTAGAGACGCTTCTATAAACTATTAGAGAGCGCGGTACTTATTAGACGTCGCTTTTATCGCGCTATTATTATAAGTTTAGTCGCTAAGAAGAGATAAGTATCGCGAGTTATATAGTAAATATACGCTTAAAATTTAGTAGTAATACGAGTATAGCGGCGATTAAGGTAGTAGTTATTATAGTAGAAGCTAAGTACGACGAATTCTATTTCTAGCTTTAGGTACGTTAAAAGCTTAGTACGTAGCTATTCCTACCTAGCCGCTAGCTTACTTCTATATATAGAGTTTAGCTTCTTATATCGTAGTCGGCTACTATATTCGGCGATATTATATAATATATCGCTTACTTAATATAGCGTATACTAATATATACGACTATATATAAATAGCGATAGGTATAGACGTACTCTAGAGCTAGAACCCGTCGTATACGTAACTTAGATTAACCTTACTATCGCTAGCTAAAAAGAGTAACTACTATATACTTATACTCTCGACGACTACTCGTCTACTCGTTACCGATAGTTACTTCTTAGCTTATACTATCGACTACTACTTATCTTCTTAGTATAAATAGCTACTTCTTAGCTTATATTATCGACGACTACTCGTCTTCTTAGTATAAATAATTACTTCTTAGTTTATACTATCGACGACTACTAGTCTCCTTAGTATTAATAGTTACTTCTTAGCTTATACTATTAATAACTACTCCTCTTCTTAATATTAAAATAGTATCGATAATTATTTTTTCTCTTCTACTATTATTATAACTTAGTTACTCGATATAAAAGTAGACTAGAAAGTCTATTTTTCTATTCTACTACTATATTACGACTACTTAACTAGTAATACTATAGAGTACTAGTAAGTCTAGCTCTTTCCCTTTTATAGTCTTTAATATATTCGTAAAGAACTTTAAATATTAAAATATATATACTATAGTCGATATTATCTATATAATACTTAGATATAATCTATACTATAGTAAATATTTGCGTCTATTACTATATTCTATAGAGTAGTAAAGGCGATTATAGCGTTCGCGCAACTATAACTTCTACTAAGTAAAGATCGGTAGGCGTATACTAATATAGTAGTAGAATACGATATAGTTCTACTATATAGCGCTATTAAACTCTAACCCCTTCTTATAGGCCCGCGTATTCTAGTAGTAATAGGCGGTCGTATATAATTTTCTAGTACTCTTATCTATCCTCGCTCTTCTCTTTTATATCTTTATTTATTCGCTTCTTTTAACTCTTCGATATCTCTATCTATATTACTTAATACCTTCTTTTATTTCCTAAGCGGACTCTAATATAGAGTTTAACTTAAGCCCTCCTCTACGAGTATATCCTAATATAGATACTAATATACTACTATTAGTACTACTTCTACGTATAGGAAATAAAGCTACTAAGTAGTAGCGAATACGGCTACTAAAGGCTATAGTACTAGACGACGAGTCTCGTAGAAAGGTAGTAGTTCTATAGAAAAAAGTAATAGCTATAAGGACGATATAGCGACGAACGAGAGCTAGTAAGTCTAGTATCTTAAAAAGGTAGTTAAAGCTAAGGATAGTAGCCTTACGAGAGATTCGTAAGCTTTAGCAAATAATAGCTTTATATATCTAAAGAGTCCCTTTTTAGCGTATTATCTACGAGATTATAATAAATAAAGAAAGTAGCGATATTATTAGAATTTAAGTAGTAGTACTTAAATACTTATAGAAAGCGGCGTAGGCTTTTCTCGTTATAGAATTTAAGATTTCTAACCTTCTAGCGATCTATATAAAGCGCGTTATCTTATAAGCGTAGGATATATACTTATATAGTTATTTACGCTACTAGTTTACTAGCTAGAATAGAGAAGGTAATAATAATATAGGTATATAATACTAGGTTACCGACTATAATTACTAACTATAAAGAGCCTAGTATACGTTACTATACTTAGAAGCTTAGAATTAATATATACGGCGCGAGTAAAGCCGTAGCTAGCGCGCTAGCGAGCCTAACGTCCGCCCTAGCTAACTTATATACTCTTACTAAACTATTAGTAATACTACTACCTCTACCTTCTTAGAACTTATCGGCGGTCGCGCTTTATTCGCCTATTATTATTACTTTACTTTTCTTTACTTTCTAACGAATTTTTACGTTACGTATATAAAGGAAACTACTACGTACGTTAATTTTAGCTTAATTAACTACTTTTCTCCCGCCTCTCTATATATTTATAATAGCTTAACTTCCTACTAATAAGCTTAGCTAGTTTGCCGAGTAATACTTCTTTAGCTATAATATAGCGTCTACTCCTTATTTATTTAAAAACTGTTTACTACTTAAAAACTCTTCTTTAGATACTAGTAATATCGACCTTAGACTTCTTAGTAACTAGGCGCCCTCTTCTAACTAACGTAGCGCTTCTATCTTTCCTTCTTTAATTTCTAACTTCTTTACTTATAATATAAACGACTAAGATAATACTAGTAGAAACGACTAGAGTAGTTCTTACTAAAACGCGAATAGTAATAATAGAAGTAACGAAGATAACGGCTCTAATATTAATAGTAATAAGAGTAATAGCAACGAGAGTATTATACTACTTACCTCTCCCTCTTAGCTTTCTAAGAAGGCTCTACGAAAAACTATACTAGATTTAGCAAAGGCAGGCGGTCGGCCTCGTCTTAATAAGTAGAAGCTCGCTTACTAAATAGCTCGTAAAAGATAAATCGAGAGAGATAATATAGTAATAGTAGTAGCGGTAGTAGTAGTAGCTAGAAATATAGTAGATAGAGACGTAGTAGATAGAGATATAGTAAATAACGGAATAAATAGTAGCGTAGTAGGTAGAGGAGTAGTAGGTAGAAAACGAGTACTAGGTAGAAAATAAGTAGTAAAAAAAGACTAGCTAGAAAGAGAACGTTTAGAAAAGTACTAGCTAAAATAGTAGTAGTAGATAGAGGAGGTCTAGCTCGTAGAGCTAGTATACGGAAGACTTATTACTATAAGCTAGGTAGTAAGTTATATAGTCGGCATTTATAGTCGGTATAACTAACTTATATTCTAGCTATCGCCCTTCGAGAGATTCGTAAGTACTAGAGGTCTACGGATCTACTTATACTAAAGCTACTCTTTAGCTACCTCGTCTATAAAGTTTACTACGACGTTTCTAAAGGCTTAGCTATTACTAAAGGAGGTTACTATTAGTAGGCGAGCGCCCTTAGTACTTTATAAGAAGCTACCGAGAGTGCTCTAGTCTACCTCTTCTTAAGTATATATATTTCTAGTTATTTTATATTCGATTAATATTAACTATATAATAGGTACTAACGTTACTACGATTTACGTAAAGCGAGTAACTATTTAGTAAAGGGATATAAAGTTTATTATTAGCCTACTATTATCTTAGAGAATTAATATATTTAGTAAAAGATAAATCTCTATAGTACGTATAAAGAAAATCGTTATAACTATAAAGGGTATATATAGTAAAAATCGTTATAATTATAAAGGTTACTATAGTTAGTATTCGTAGTTAATATATATATAGCTATACTAAATCCTATAATTTACTATATCGAATTAAATATACCTTTAAAATCCGTAGTTTTTTATACTTCCTACTTCTTCTAGTTTCTATTTATTTATAACTCTTAATTTTCTATACTATATTCTATCGAATCTTATATTTCTATTAGGACCTATCTTTAGACCTATCGTTAGACTCGAGTCGGACCTATCTAATACCTATATTTATTAAATAGATCTAGGACTAGGGAGGAACTAGCTAGAACCCGACCTAACTATTATAGTTCTATATATTTAGGTCCTAGACCCGACTCGGACCCGTCCCGACCTATTCTAACTTCTAGGCTCCCGTCCGCTTTCTTATAGAGCTTAATACGGTAGTCTACTCTATTATAATATAGTACGAGCTTCTTAGCTTCCTATTAATAAAATAAAGGAGCTAGCTTATAAATCTCTAATAGTTATCGATTCTAAAGTTCTTCTACTATTAGGTATTCCTTATTCTAAAGAGCCTTCTTAATATTCTTAATAGTCGAAGTAGCTATCGCTATAAAGTTTATAGAGAACGTTTAAAAATTACTATAGTCTTAAAGACTTTAATAGTATTTCCCTTTTATAACCTAGTAATTCGCCCGGCTATAGAAGAAACGCTTCTCTTCTAGCGCGGTCTAGACTATATTATACGCCTTCTATAAGTTTCTTAAAATAAGAGAGAACTATAATTCTAGTACTATATATATATAGACTAATTACTAGAACCTACTAATTTCTATCTAGAAAGTAACTACTTCTACTATATCTACGCTATCTATAGCTTTAAACGCTCCTCTAATCTTCTATTTCTTATAGTTAATAAAGTTAAAGCTAAGGCTTTTCGCTAGGCCTATATTAATTATAGCGTAATATTAATACTCTTCGTTAATAAAAGTAGATATTCCGACGTTATTCTATAGAACTACGTCGGTATATATTAGCTCCCCGTTTATTTTTCTTCTAATCTTCTTCTATTTATAATATACTAATACTTCTTTTACTCTCTTCTTTTACTTTTAAGAAGAAGTTATACTTTTCTTATAGTAGATACTATAGAGTCCGAGTCTTCCGTATTGCTTTCTAATAACGGTTTAATACTTACTATATTAATCGTAGTAGGCTAAATAGCTAGTATATATAAGTACTTCTTACTATAGTATTTATTACTTCTATAGTAGAAATAAAGCTTATTTTCGTAGCGTCTCTCTCTTTCCTTTATACGTATCTATTTAGCTCGTTACTTCTCTTAGATTTTTATATAGTCTACTTAGCTTTTTCTTCGCCTTTCTTTTATATATATTATAGTTATTAAGATATCTCTATCGGCGTTAATCGTAGAGGCTACCTAGGTATTTAGTACGAGTACTACGCTATTATTAATAGAAACCTTCCTCTTTTTCTTAGCCTACTTACGATTCGCTATCTTAAACTAATCGGTCGTCTCGACTCTCGAGATTAGTTATAATTCTCTTAACCTTCTTATAATATATATAGTAGTCCTTTGTCTTTAGTATAAATACTATATAAAGTTTTATAGTATTCGAGAATATATTCTTTAGTATTGCGATCTTCGTAGCGTTCTTCTAGTTCTCTTTACTAGTACTAAGTAGAAGTCTATTAAATTCTAGCTAGTACTTATACTATAGCTATCCTTACGCGTACTATAGAGTAGTAAGTTATTCTAGAGCCTTCGACTTCTTATTACTATCTATAAAAGCGTACTCGAGCTACGTAAAGAAAGCTTTAGGATCCTTATCTCCTATTACGCTTCTTTTCTTCTAAAAGTATTTTATTCTCGCTCTTTCTTTTAATAGTAGTATATCGTACGTAGTATTCTAGTAGTAATCTATAAAGAGCGTTAGTATCGTTATAGATTATACGCGATAGGAACTCTAAAGATATAGTAAGTAGTTACGAAAGGTTTCTATACGTTTATCTTAGATTAGTAGCTTCTAATCTCTAAAGCCTAATAGTTCTTATTAAAGCTCTAGTATAGATATAGCTAGTAGCCTTTCTAGTAGTACGTAGAGAGTATCTACTACTACGCTTAACTCCGTTCTTTATATAGTAAATTCCTAAGTATCTCTATTATAAAGCGTATTTTCTAACTCGCTCTCTAGCTTACGTTACTAAGTATAGAGCTCTTCGACGATATATTATATCTCTACTATAGCTATCTCTAGTATAGAGACTAGGTTCCCTAGTAAGTTTACTTATAGCCTCTAGCGTTACTACTAAGAGCGTATTATTTAGTAATAGCTTATTTATTTCTATAATTAATCGAACTTAATATTACGAGTAAATAACGCGTACGTAAATAGTTCGTAGTAGTATTTAATAAGTTTAATAAGAAGGGAGATATTTATCTTAAGGCGTCTAAGAGATATTAGTTAGTACGCTAAGTATAAAAGGCGAAGCCCTAGTTGCTAAGTACTAGCTTCTCTAGTACGAAGGCTTAGCGTACCGACTAATATCTCTCGAACGCTCTAGTATAAACGTCTCCCTTCTTATTAAACTTATTAAATACTACTACGAACTATCTACGTACGCGTTATTCGCCCGTAATATTAAGTTCGATTAATCGTAGAAATAAATAGGCTATTACCTAATAATACGCTTTCGGCGGTAATACCGGAGGCCGTAGTAAACTTACTAGAGAACGTAGTTCCTATACTAGAAATAGCTATAGTAGAGATATAACGTATCGTCGAAGAGCTCTATACTTAGTAACGTAGGCTTAAGAGCGAATTAGAAAATACGCTTCGCGATAGAGATACTTAGAAATCTACTATATAAAGGACGGACTTAAGCGCGGTAGTAGATATTCTCTACGCGCTACTAGAAAGGCTACTAGCTATATCTATACTAGAGGCCCGACGAGAACTATCGAGCTTTAGAGATTAGAAGCTACTAACTTAAGATAGACGTATAAAAACCTTTCGCGACTACTTACTATATCTATAGAGTTCCTATTATATATAATTTATAGCGATACTAACGCTCTCTATAGACTACTACTAGAATACTATATATAATACGCTACTATTAAGAGAAAGAGCGAGAATAAAGTATTTCTAGAAAAGAGGAAGCGCGACGAGAAATAAGGATCCCGAGACTTTCTTTATATAGCTCGAGTATATTTTTATAAATAGTAATAAGAAGTCGAAGGCTTTAAAGTAGCTTACTACTCTACGATATATATAAGAGTAACCGTAGTACGAATACTAGCTAAAATTCGATAGACTTTTACTAAGCGCGAGTAGAAAGAACTAAGAAAGCGCTATAAAGATCGCGACGTTAAAGAATATATTCTTAAACGCTACGAAGCTTTATATAGTATCTATACTAAAGACGAAGGATTACTACGTATACTTTAAGAAGGTCGAGAGAATTATAACTAATCTCGAGACGACGGATTAGTTTAAGATAGCGAACTATAAGTAAGCTAGGGAAAAGAGGAAGGCTTCTATTAGTAATAGCGTAGCACTCGTACCGAATACTTAAGTAGTCCCTACGATCGATACTAATAGTAATACTCTAATAACTACGATACGTACTAGAGAAAGACGAAGGAAAACTTAGGTAGACTATACGAAAACCTAAGGAAAGCGATAGGCTAAGTAGATAAGTATAGAAAAGAAAGAGAGACGCCGCGAAAATAAGCTCTATTTTCGTTATAGAAGTAATAGATATTATATTAAGGAGTACTTATACGTACCGGCCGTTTAGCCTACTATAATTAATATAGTAAGTATTAAACTATTATTAGAAAGCGACGCGGAATACTCGGACTCTATAGTATCTACTACGAGAAAAGTATAACTCCTTCTTAAAAATAAAAGAAGGAAGTAAAGAAGGTATTAGTATATTATAAATAGAAGAGAATTAAAAGAAAAATAAATAGGGAGCTAATATATACCGACGTAGTCCTATAGAATAACGTCGGAATATCTACTCTTATTAACGAAGAGTACTAATATTACGCTATAATTAACGTAGGCCTAGCGAAAAGCCTCGGCCTTAACTTTATTAACTATAAGAAGCGGAAGATTAGAGGAGCGTCTAAAGCTATAGATAGCGTAGATATAGTAGGAGTAGTCGCTTTCTAAATAAAAATTAGTAGGTTCTAGTAATTAGTCTACGTATATATAGTACTAGGATTATAGTTCCCTCTTATCTTAAGAAATCTATAGAAGGCGTATAATATAGTCCGAACTACGCTAGAAGAGAAGCGTTTCTTCTATAGTCGAGCGAATCGCTAGGTTATAGAAGGGAAATACTATTAAAGCCTCTAGGACCGCGGCGATTTTTAAACGTTCTTCTTAAACCTTATAGCGATAGCTACCTTAACTACTAATAATATTAAGAAGGCTCTTTAAGATAAGGAATATCTAATAGTAGAAGAACTTCGGAATCGACTACTACTAGAGATTCGCGAGCTAGCTCCTTTATTTTATCGACGAGAAGCTAAGAAGCTTACGCTATATCGCGATAGAGTTACTCTCTAGTACCTCCTTCGTAGTAGACTTCTAAGTTTAAGCGAAATCGATAGAAAGACGACCTCGCTATTACTACCTAATAAGATATTAGGTTATAATCTAATACCTCCGAGGGCGACCCTACTATTCTTTCGAAAAATCGAGATTTCTTAGCGACGACTACTCTAATTAATACCTTCTCTTAGTACTACTTTATAGCGCCTTCTCTACGGTAAACTTCTAAGTTTAAGCGAAATCGATAGATAGACGACCTCGCTACCGCTACCTAATAGAGTATTAGGTTATAATCTAATACCTCTAAGGGCGACCCTACTATCTCTTTAAAAAATCGAGATCTCTTAGCGACGACTACCTCGTTCGCTATAGTTTCTTAGTACTACCCTCTAGTACCTCCTCCGCGGTAGACTTCCGAGTTTAAGCGAAATCGAAGGAAAGACAACCTCGCTATTACTACCTAATAGGGTATTAGGTTATAACTTAATACTCTCGAGAGCGACCCTACTATTTTTCCGAAAAATCGAGATCTATCGGCGACGACTACCCTAATTAACACCTCCTCTTAGTACTACCCTATAGTATCTTCTTTATAGTAAACCTCTAAGTTTAAGTAAAATCGACGTAGAACCGACCTCGCTATCGCTGTCTAAATAGTAATCTAATAGTTTTTAGCCGTTAGGTTACTACGGGCCGCCGTTACCTAATACCCCGAAGATAACCTCCGAATAACGTTAAACTTAGAGGTCTAATAGGACGGTCCCTACTTAGTTTATACTCTAAGTTTTATATTAATAGGGCTTAAATAGAGCTCGGAGGAGTATCTAACGCTATAACTTAATACTCTTAAGAGAGACTCTACTATTTCTTAGATAAACTAGGAATTTTCTATCTACTATCGGACTAGATCCGTCTAGTAGAACACCCCCGAGAATCCTCTCCTTTCTTATATTCTTACCTATACTCTAGAAGAGTAAATTTATAGGTATCGGCCTATAATATATATTTAGACGCGAATAAGACACCCCTAGATAGAATACGACTAGTAGCTACTTACGGCTCCCGTCCTATATAGTCTTCGACTCCGAAAGAACGTAAATAGAACAATTAATTAATTAATCGCGATAGAGTCGACTACTATATCGAGCTCTATAAGAAAGTAGATAAGAGCCTACTAGAATTGCCCTATAGCCCGCTATATAGTATATTAAAGACTAAACTACTAGTCTTAAGGAAGTCGCTAGACGAGCTTCTAAGTCTAGTTAAGAGATATATTAGGCCTACTAGTTCCGAAGTAGTAGCTCTCGTACTTTTCGTATAAAAACCTAGTAGAGGTCTTCGTTTCTACTATAATTATAGGGCGTTAAATACGATTATAAAATATAACTAGTACCCTCTACTATTAGTACTAGAGATACTACGAAATCTTATAGGAGCCCGCTAGTTAACTAAGGTTAACGTAGTCTTAGCCTTCTACTAGATCTATATAGCCCCGAGGTATAAGTATAAAACCGCTTTCTATATAAGGTTCGGCTTATTCGAGTAGTTAGTATATCCGTTTAGTCTATTCGGGGCTCCTGCGACTTTCTAATAGTATATTAATACTCTTTTATAGAAATTCCTAGACGACTATATATTAGTATTCGTAGACGATATAATTATTTACTCGAATAGTTCTAAGGAAGACTACTTTTATAAGGTAAGAGCTATACTCTATAAGCTACTACGAGGAGGCCTATATTTAGATATAAGAAAGAGCGAGTTCGCGTAAAAGAAGATTAAGTACCTTAGCTTTATTATTTATACTAATAGAAAAGAAGTAAAGACTAACCTTAAAAAGATTAAAGCCGTTTAAAATTAGAAGACTTTAAGGACTTAGAAGAAGTTACGTTAATTTCTAGAGTTCGCGAACTACTACTAGATATTTATTTCTAATTACTCGAAGATAGCTATACCTTTAACGTCTCTTACTAGAATAGGAACCTAGTTCTTCTAAGGAAAAGAATAGGACGCCGTATTTAAAAAGCTAAAGGAAGAGTATTATAACGCTTCGGTACTTTCCTACTAGAACTCGATACTTCTACTTTAAGATAAATAGTAGTAGGTTCGTAATAGGAGGCACTTTAATTTAGAAAAAGAACGGGGTCCGACGACTCGTAGAGTTCGTCTCTTAAAAGCTAAATAAAGCGGAAATTAATTACGATATCTATAATAAGGAAATACTAGCTATAGTAAACTATATAAAATTCTAGGCTTCTAAATTAAAATCGTATAGGTTCTTTACTATCTAGACGGACTATAAGAACCTAGAATACTTTATAGTTAAGAGGTAGTTATCGGAACGTTAGATATAGTAGTACGAGACCCTATTTAACTTCTAGTATTACCTAGTATAGAGACTAGGATCCGAAGTAATTATACTAGACGCTCTATTAAGACGAGAGTAGGATACGCTAGAAGAGGACGATAAGTAATCGCGAGTATAACGGTTCCTTTACTTAGAACGCGTAAGAAACTAGCTAGAAGTAGTCTAGATAAACTCGACTAGCGCAAATAAGCTATATAAGAAGGAGGACTTATTAGTAATTACGCGCCGGCTAGGTCCTATAAGAGTTATAATAGATTTAAATAGACCCTTTAAGGACTTAAAGTTAAATAATATATAGGACGCGGTAGTAAAAAACGATGCCGTTTATAATACTATTCTTTAAGCGATACGTAAGGGAGCTTATATAATACCTAGCAAGGTTAAAGTAAAAGTATAAGTAAGTAACTATAGTATTAATTTAGTAGGAAGATTATAGTATAAGGAAAAACTATAGGTACTAGAAGCGTTAATTTCGTCGGAATTCGAATACTAAGCTACGAATAACGCTAAAAAAGATAAGGACTTATTACGTACTAAGCTAATCTAGTCTATCTATAACTTACTAGTCTATAGTTACCTAAGGAGGGACTCTACTATAATTATACTAGTACGCGACTTCTATTAGCCGCTCTAGTTAAGATACGTGCGCTAGTTCTTATATAACTACGATTACTATAAGAGGAATAAAGTATAAAGAGAATATAAGTATAGACTCCTTCGTCTACTACCGATCCTCGATTATTTCTTCTAGGAAATCTTTATAGACTTTATAACCGACCTACTAGATTCGAAGAGAAACCGTAATCTCTAGGTAATTAAGGATCGCCTTAGTAAATAAGTAACTTTAGTCGCGATACCTAGTATAAAAGTAGAGGAGTACGTAGAGAAATTCCTAGACTCTTAAGTAAAATATTATAGGTTACTAAGAGCTATTATAAGCGACCGAGGGACAAACTAAATAAGTATATTCTAGAGGAAACTCTACTAGCTTTTAGGCGTAGAGTAGCGCCTTAGCTCCGCTTACTATCTATAAATAGATAGAGAGCTAGAGAGGCTAAATTAAGACGTATAAGCTTATCTCCGTAATTATATTCGTTACGACTAGGCTAACTAGTCTAAGTAGCTTTCTAGTATAGAACTAGCGCTAAATAGTAGGAATTACTTAGGCCTTAGAATAAGTCCTTTCTTTATAACTTATAGTTACGACGTTCTATCTTCTATAGTATTAGCGATAGAGGCTATAATAGGAAGGCTATTAGCTACTAGTTAAAGAGTAGAGAACTTTATAAAGAAGCTAAAAGAAATTAGTAAACTTTACTAGAGTAGTATAGCGGCCTCTACCTAAGAATAAAAGAGAAGCGCGAACTAACGATAGACTCTAGTACTAATCTATTAGGTCGGCGATAAAGTATAGCTAGATCTATAGAATTATTTAACTAATTATTCTAAAAAGAGCCTAGATTCGCGATACGTAAAGTTTATAGTTAATAAAGTCTTATCGCTAGTATCTATTAGGTTATTTAGGATTCCTAGTAATATTTACTTAGTTTTCTATATAGATTTACTTCGTCTAGTAAGTAATAATCCTCTTCTTAGATAGGTTACTAATAATAAATAATTAGTACCTATACTAAATAAGTCGTACGACGAGTAGTAAGTAGAGAAGGTTCTATATATACGAGATCGTATAAAGAATAAAGGCGAGGGACGAGAAGTTCTAGTAAAATAAACTAAATACTATAACTTTACTTAGGAGCTCCTAAGAGAATTAGCGGATACTACTATATTAGATACGTTTAAGGAAAAGTTCGAAGACGCTAATACTAATAATAGACTATTATAAGAATATTCGCGTAGGAAAGCGAAACGTAAAAGAAAGTCGTAGAAGAATAGTTAATAAATAAAGAAGGAAGGAGAAGAAGTTAAGAAGATAGCTAACGAGTAGTAGTTTATATATCTATAAAAAGAAAAAAAAAAGAGGAAACTCTAAGAAACTATACGCGCCCTACTAAAAAACTACTACTCTACTTAAGAATAGCGCCGAGCGCCGAGAACTAGAGTAGGTAGTATACCTCTCGAGCTATAGTAGTAAGTTAGTAGAGAATAATATATAGAAAGTAATAATACTTATACCTAGCCCTACTAAGCTACGACTCTAGATACTAAGGTAGTTACCTTATAAGTAACTTTACTAAAAAGAGATTAGCTCGTATAAATAAGAAAGGAGAACGAAGGAAATTACTTAGAGAGTAGGCCGGCCGCCTATAAAGGCTTTAAGGCCTATAAGGCCTTAAGGACCTACTTTAAGTTATTATAGGCGCGCTGCCTAAAAACGCGTATTAGCTAGAAGAAAACTAATAGAGCGCTAAATTTTACCTACTCTTAGGCGTTAGTAGCGCGCGTCTAGGTAGCGTAGGCTATATAGGCTATAAGCGGACTAAAGGAAGTAATTAGCGATATCTTTTAAGTAGAGGACGAGGTATATATAAAGGAATATAAGAGCGGCGCCTATCGGCGTAGGCCTAGTAGGCCTACGCGATAGCGGACTATAGAAGATTAGTAGAAGCCGCGCGAAAAGAGTTAGAAGGAGCTTATAAGTTATAGCCTACGATATATAGTCGTTACTAGAATTAGCGTAGTCGTAGTAGTAGATACTAGAACTAATATAGGTATTTATCTATCTCTAGTTAATCTTACGTAGAGTATAAAGGAAATAGCTAGGACGCCTAACCTTATATATATATATATATATATATATATAGAAGAGTAGACTATAAGCTAGTTAGAATTAAGAAGAAACTCGTAGGAAGAATAGTAAAGAGCTTACTATACGTATATACGTACGTACGTACGTACGTACGTATATATATATATAGGTACTAGAAGCTAGTTAGTATAAGAAGGACTCTAGAAGAGAAGCTATAAAAGCCTACTATATATATATACGTATATATATCTATAAAAGAGAAAGGAAGAAAGAGAAGAGAGCGAGAGAAGCGCCTATATCTCTACGAATAATAATAAGAAGGCACGATAATATATACCTAATAATAGTAGTAGGTACTAACTATAATAATAGTAGTCGCGCTCCTCGATAATATAGTTAAGGTAGTAATAGTAGAAGTAACGCGTTCCGCGCTATTCTAGCAAAAGGAACTATATAGTATCGATATAGTATTATTAACGAATCGCTCGCTAGTAGTAAAGGATTCTAGGTCTTTTTTTATAGACTCTTACGACTTTACGACGGTATTTTACGTAGCTACGACGATAAGAACGTTACTTAGATTACTATAGAAGTATCCTATACGAATAACTATATAAGAAGGAGAGTAATATAAAGAGCGAAGCCCTAGTTACTAAGTACTAGCTTCTTTAGTATAAAGGCTTAGCGTACTAACTAATATCTCTTAGACGCTCTAGTATAAACGTCTCCCTTCTTATAAAACTTATTAAATACTACTACGAACTATCTACGTACGCGTTATTCGCCCGTAATACTAAGCCTTTATACTAAAGAAGCTAGTACTTAGTAACTAGAGCTTCGCTCTTTATAATTACGCTATCTACTAAGCCGCTATAAGAATAAACTACGTAGTAGACTAGCTTATAGCACTAAATAATCTATTCTAGTAGAGGCATTCGCAACTTAGTAGTAATAATACGACGAGAAGATAGTAGCTAAATAGTAATACTAAGACTTAATAATAAGGTTAGACGTAGAGATGCTATTTATAGAATAGATAGGCAGAATATATAACCCTTTTAGAAAGGTAGTAACATACTAGCTAGCTAGCAAAAAAACCGCGTATAAGCATTATCCCCGTATAAGCATACACCTCCTCTGCCGGACCCACATGCTTATAAACAGGTATTACTGTATACCTACATCCCTAGGCGAGTCACGGTGAGAAGTTCGGATCGAATGTTTGCTCGAGGCCGGAGAAGGGATGAGTGATGGCCCTGCTGCTGCCCGGGCATCGTTGGTTTTCTTTGACGACCTTGCAGGCTTGCAGCACCGGTCGTCGGAAGACTTGCCCCAGTGCCGCGGTAAGTGGCGGGTACGGAAAGAAGTGCGGTCTTGGCATCATGTCCATTTTCCCCAACACATGCTCATCATCATCGACACAGGCAGATCATCAGAGCGCTTGTTCGTCAACCAGCAACATCGTCATCTGTGGTGGGCTGCGAGCCAGGCCTCGACAACCTTTTGCAGTTCCAGCAACATCTCATCCTTCCGAGATGGACAGCACCAACTCCCCTCAATCGCATTCCGACAAATCGTCTCCCATTCCTCGACAGTCAGACCAAACGCTTCCTGCACAGCAACGTAATTGTCCAAGATGTAATTATTGCCAAAGTACGCCGGATCATCCGAATTGATGGAGAATTTGACACCCGCTTGAATGAACTTTCGAATAGGCAGTTCGGAAACTTGTGGCACGCAGCGCAAGAGCACGTTGGACAGGGGGCAGACGGTGAGCAATGTGCCTGATTTGGCGACTCGGGCCAGGAGATCGGGGTCTTCGGCTAGTCGGATCCCATGATCTATACGCTCGATGCCAAGGACTTCGAGAGCGGTTTTGACATAGTCTGCGGGACCTTCTTCGCCTGCGTGAGCGGTAAGTCGGAGACCGAGGGCTTTTGCGGCTTTGTAGATTTCGTCAAAGTTCTCTGGAGGGAAGCCTTTTTCGCTTGAGTCGAGACCGATGCCGAGGACTTCTTTGCGTTGATAGCTGGCCTGGATCTCGGGCAGATTGAAGGTGGAGTGGCATTCCGGCGCAGGAAGATGGCGCAGGAAGCAGCAGATCAGCTCACTGGTGATGCCGAATTCTGAATGTGCACGCTCTCTTGCGGCTTTGAAGCCAGTCAGGATGGTGTTGTATGATATATTCCGACACAGGTGGGCCTGAGGGTCAAAGAAGAGCTGCGAATGATTATCAGAATCCAACGAACTCGAGGCACCGCTTGCCGCGTTGACGCGTTCAAGGTACTGTGCTAACCTCCGCATGAACCACTCCGTCGGCGTGCGCGTGCTTGAAATAATCCCATGCCAGACTCTCGAAATCGGATGCATCGGTCAGGACGCTCATGCCAATGTAATAGTAGTGGAGGAAGTCGTCCAGCGATGTGAAGCTGTCGTAGCGTTGTAGTAAGCTCTCCGGCGAGGCGAATGCTGGGTCATCACTCAGCAAGATGATATTGTTTTTGTTGGCTAATGCGAATAGGACTTCGGGAGTGAGTGCGCCCTCCAAGTGCATGTGGTGTTCGCATTTCGGTAGGGACTTGAGGAACGATTTGAATTCTGGGGAGCACATGATCGTGGTGTCACGGAGTGACGAAGATAAGATGACGAGCAGCACAGCGATTGTGCGTTGCAGTGCGCAGTGGTCGTTTCAAGATTGACAAAACTTTACAGAGGCTGCGCTGCGCTGCGCTGTCTAATGCCATTGAACGTCCGAAGCCTCGGCGGGCTCCGAAGATAGGCGCACACGTGGAATAACACACTCCACACAGAGCATTTTGATTATGAAGTGTGAGATGTCGCACTTTCTCGTGTCGTGCTTCAGGACGTTGTGATGGTTTGGCAGGAGGACACCAACCAATTGACAGCGTCGCCCACGTGAATTCTCATCCCACTCTTGCGTCTTGGCAGAGGAAGTCGAGATCTGCTGGCGAGTGCGACCCAGCCAGTCGCAATGCATGGAGAAGACCGTGAAGACGATCGGTAGCCGGCCGGTTTCATGCGTAAACGCAGGACACCACCAAATGGCGTCGAGCCGTCGAGACTAGTCCCCATCGGACGGTGGCGAAGGCGCTTTCGGATCCGTCGCCTGTGCTTCCGAGAAGGATCCTTGTCGGATCACTCTTTTCTCGGGACATGTTTACTGCAATTTCAACGGAGCTGCACAGCGCCACAGCCTGCGCCGATGACGATGGTGCACAGGTTCGTGGAGCACGTGGACGCTCTCGACCTTGCTTGCCACGTCGGCGGGAGCAGAGCAGTCTGGGAGGGCAGGCAAGTGGGAGAGGTGAAGTCGGATCACACAGCCGTCGGCCTAAATTTGACAGTGGGAGTGGCTAGTGGTCCGCAGCCCTACCACGATGAAACCGTGTGGGGCCGGCAATCGCGGTTCGCCCTCAACACGGATGATCCATGCCGCAAAGCGTTGCTTCATCATCGTGGCACTGCACGGTCTGCACTGCTGTCCCGGAAGGAACGGTGGTCCGCAAACCGACTCCTTGCGGGGGGTGCGTTGTGTTCCACAGCGGAAGCATGATTTGAGTTGGGCGACGGCAGCATCGCATGTGGGAGGAGCGTGGTCGCCACCGCGTGCAGCCAGCCAGCCAGCCGTGCCCGCGGGCAAGGAATCGACCCGATTGCGTACCAGGGTGAGACATGGGCCGAGCCACGGCATGTTCCTGATGTTCCTGCACTTGCCGCTCCCGAAGCGGTTGACGCATGAGATCTGCCACGCGCACCAGTTCCAACGACACTGGATCATCACATGTATATGGCACGATGTGGCAGCACTGGTGGCGCGCTGGTGGCTGCGGGCCAACATTTCAACCTCGTCGGGGGCTTGCTGAGCGCTCCACGATTGGCCTGTTGGCAGCCGGAAGGGCGCCGCCCCTTTCTTCTGGAAGCCGCGTGCAGAACAATTGAACGGGTGAGGCGCGTGCATTCGGTTCGTGCGCGCGTGGGTTCCTAGCGTCGCTCTGCCTTCCCTCCTCGGAGCTATCAGCAGAGCACCATCGACACTCCATCCTCTGGTGGTGGTGCGCTCATGGTGGGCGGATAAGCATTGTTAGCGACATGTACATTCACCTCTCGATCCCCTCTGGTTGGCCGCCGGTGGGTGATGGTCCGTCGGTCGGCTGGCGCGAGTCGAGGGCGGTGCACCCTGGCAGCTGTGCTGTGCTGGGCAGTCGGGTCGGTCTCCGAGCATGTGCAGGCCGGCCGGCGGTTGTGCTTGTTCGTGGTCGCGCGGGTCGCAGCGCACTGCCAGGCCTGGCCCGTCGCACGCCCCGATGGCATTGCATCGCCATTGCTGCTGCAGTGCACATCGACGACATCCGAGGTGTTGTGGTGCGCGGCCGGCTCCAGCGCGCACACACACGGCCGGAGATCCTTGCCGACGACCCCTTGCGCATCGCGTGCCTGTGGAGCGCGTCGCTCTGCCGCCGAAGAGCGCGCACAATCATCCTCACCCTCCACCACTTGACAAGCAACAACGAAGCCTGGCTGCGCGTGGTGCATCGCGGACGCCGCCTCCGGCTAACTCTGACCATGCCTGCTGCTGCCAGACCTAACTCTGCACCTTAGCCCAACTCGCTCCTGCCGAAATTCTGTCTCGACCTCGACTCGTCGACCTCTGTTCGCACCACCGGCCGACCACTCTTTCCCTCTGGCGCCGCGCCACGCTGCGCTGCTTGCTTCCCGCGACCTCCTGCCTCCAGCACTGCTGCTGCCACCCGTCCCCCCTCGCCGCCGCCGCCGCCGACGCGGTGCTGGCTCGGCGCTTCTTTCCAACGCGTGCTCGTTTGCTTAGTTACATACTGTGCCGCCCGCGCTCTTCACGCGTCGCTGCACGTGGCTCGGACTGTGCATTGAACCCTTCGCCTCCACGGGCTGGCCTTCCGTCTGCATGTCTCACTCGCCAGCTGTCACTTCTTCATTCTGAGGCAAGCGAGCCGGCAACATGGACTCCAGCAACTCGTCCAACCCGCAACAAGAGTCGCCGGGCGTCAGCCGTGGTCCTGCATCCTATCCGCCGCCGGCTCCCTCACATGGCGCAACTCCGATGCCTCACAATGCTTCGCCATATCTCCCACCGGACCAGCATCAGCATCCGCATCCGCATCCGCAGCAACAGCAACAGCAACAGCAGCATTTCCGAGCTCCGTCACCTGCCATGATGCAACCACCGCCCAATGGCGTCCACCAGCAGCAGTTTGGCTACATGCCCGCCCCTCCGCCCGGACAAGGACTCATGCCGGACGCCTACTTGAACAACGAGTCGGGAATGGCGACCCCCGGCATGTCCGCGGCGCACACGAGTGCAGCTGCACTGTCCGCGCAACAGAAGCGCGCCTATCGTCAACGCCGCAAGGACCCCAGCTGTGACGCGTGCCGGGAGCGCAAGGTCAAGTGCGATGCAACCGACACGTCGAGCTGTTCAGAGTGTTCGAGTCGTGGCGTGAAATGTCAATTCACCAAAGAAACGAATCGGCGCATGTCGTCGATCAAGCAGGTGCAGGATCTGGAGAAGCAGCTCTCCATGGCGAAACAGCAAATCAACCAGCTTCGGGGCATGGTGCAGGAGGGTGGGAATCAAATCATTCCCACCACGTCAAACGCCCCCGTCCTGCAGCTTCCCGAACACATCGCCAAGGAACGACGCCCGCCGCCGCCCGAGATGGAGGGGTTCGATGAGGTCCGACAGAACATCCGAACGTACGGAAAAGGCATCTTCAAGCCCCCTCCACCCTATCATCATTTTGGTCCTCAGCCGACCTTTCCTCACTCGAATCATCCTCTGCCTCCGAAGCACGTGGCCGACCATCTGGTTGCAAACTATCGCGGCTCGGTGCACCTCTATGCGCCGCATCTGCATATGCCCACGTTCCTGCAGGAGTACGAGGATCTGTACAGAACAGGAAGTTTCCAACACTCACGCCACATCTGGGTCGCTCTCTTCTATGCTGTACTCGCCTGCGGGACTTTGGGCGATTCAGCGCCGATGAATCCCAACGAAGAATCTGCCGGTGCACAGTACCTCAATCACTGCATCACGAGCATGAATACTTGGTGTGATGAGCTGACAGTAGACCACGTCCGCTCGACCTTACTCGTCAGCATTTACTTTGTCGAGCTCAATCTACGATCTGCAGCGTGGGTGTGGCTGGGTTCAGCAGTGCGGATAGCGCAGGACATTGGGTTGCAAGTAGATCACGGCCCTTATTCGCCAATGGATCTGGAGATGAGGAGACGAGTGTGGTGGAGTCTGTATAACTGGGACCGGTGAGCTCCCCCATGATGGCCAGCGTGAGGTGTTGGTGCTAACGAATGCAGCGTCGTGTCGATGGAACTGGGCCGGCCACTGATGATCGATGACAACGACTACGACGTGGGCGAACCAGTCCCGGTAGACGACGAGTACATCCGACCGCACGGCATCGTCATGCCTCCGCCGAATCAGCCGCCCACGAACGGACTGCTCACAATGATCTTGGTCACACGTACCACTGCGCAAATCAAGAAAACTCTCAAGTCACAAACAATCAACGCATCGACTCTTGCAACATGTGACGAACACTTTCGATCAATCGTGGCGTCGTGGCCGGAGCCGTTTGCCAATACATCGCAGGCACCTCTGGATCCGAGACTCCTGACGGCCGCCAGTTGCGTGGAGGTGCAGAAGTTTCACCTGCATCGGCACAATCTTTCGCCGGCTTGCCGCATGGCAGATCGTAGGGATGCGTTGGAGAGGTGCGCGAACATTGGGAGGGATACGGCACACTACGTACAGCGCACGATGCAACATCCTGCGACGTCCGTCAATCACGCCTACATGTCTCCGGCACATCTGGCCAAGTGGGGCTCGATGATCCGGAGCATGGCACCAGGCTTCTATTGCGTGTTTCTATGGAGATGTCTGCTCGTCCTCACGCTGCGCGGCGAGTTCGGGGCGGCCCTGATGTTGACGCACGTATCGGTCGCCGTGGGAGAGGTGCGCAAAGTGAACGTGGCTTGCGGCAGACATCTGGCTTTCTTCCTGGACAAGCTCATCGAGAGAATGCGCGCTGGAGCAGACCAGCAACAGCTCGAAACAGACGAGGAACTTTTAGCCTACGCCAGCGGAGACATGCAAGGTAGCTTGCTCTATTCGTGGGCATGGAATGGCAGCGAAGCGAGGATGAATGTCCACCAGCAGCACGTGGTGATGAACGGACATCCTGGGGACAAGCCCGTTCTTGCAGCGGAGCAGTTGTCCACCAGCACTTTGACAGAACAGGAGGCGCGGGATTGGGGTGGTTGGGAGCACGTCCAGAGGACCTTGAGCCAACTGGAAGAACACCAGAAGGGCCCTCCTAATCCGCCACAGGCAGCTCAACAAGCTCCTTCCGCGCCGCCTGCACCAATGACAGCTGGCCACCAATCCCCATATCCACCACCTCAGCCTCCGCAGAGCACAGGACCTCCCTCATATCCCTCACATCCCCCTCAACCGAGCATGTCACCCAGTAGTCCTCACAACGGACCGCATAATGGTCAAGCAAATACGAATGGTACGAGCACCGGAGGCACTTCCAATGGCGCTCCGGGAAGCAGTCGCATCAGCATTCAAGACATCATGTAGAGCATGATTGCATGGGAGCGAGATGACTTCCAAAAGCAAAAGCATAGCAGATTTGACGGCCCTGGTGGAATGGGAGTAACGCAGTCACGATGCTTAAAGGGGTGGCATACACACGATGCATACGGGAGGCGCTCTCACACGGATACACAGTACGTGATACACGTGATTGTACCGGATCTCGTTGCGTGAATTGTGCTGTCTGTGTTCCACCTCTCACCTTCTCAACATGTCCCGCGTGATGCAGCAGGTGTGTTCTCAGCCACTTATACCAACAAGACACCTCAGCCTCCGCCGTTGATTACCGCCAGCTTACGCAACAGCGCACGGCGGCCGCGAAAGTCACGGTCCCGGAAGTTGCGGAACGAAAGCAACAAGCTTCTCTCCACGAGGCTTGTCTTGAAGCGACTAGGGTTATTTGTCAGGTGCCGAATCAGAGCGCGAGACGTAGCGGGTGCACGGACTTTGCTGAACAACTAAGGATACCACTCACGCGTTGGGCTTAGTGTTGTGAATACGAGGTACCATGGACGATTTATGGCACATCATGTGCCAGTGCCATGTGCCATGTGCCATAATTATTCAGCGCTATCTACCCCGTCCTAAATCTAATCTTTAGTGTCGTTATTAGCTTCTAAATAATTAACCTCTTCTACTATATTTAACCTAACTCTAAGGTTCTAGAATAAGTATACTAGTTTAATAACCTTACTATAGCTTAACCTATTTCTTCTAATACTATAAATAAAGCTATAGATTAACTAGTTCCTTACTATAGTACCTACTACTAGTTAGAGTAATAGTACTAGTATATATAAGGCTATTACTTTAGGCTCTAGCTCCTACTATTATAACTACTAATCTCTTAGATTCTAATACTAATAAGCCTACTATAGAATAGTATTATTCTATAGTAAAGCCTTTAACCTTAGGTTTAATAGCTTTATATATAGTAGGGCTATAGTTACGAGCTTATCCTTATACTATTTAGTAAGTAACTATTACTTAATTCTAACTATTTAAGTCTATATAATACTAATACTTTTCTTCTCTCTTTCTTTTAAATCTATAAGATAAGTAATACTAACTTAAAATCTTACTAAGATAATAGCTTTTAAGTCCTTAGCTAAAATAATAGTATTATAATATACTTTCTTTAGTAGCTAGTATATATTAGTATATATATATATATATATATATATATATATATATAATAACCTTAGTTAATTAGCTTTAAGAGGGATAATTACTTAGAGAAATAGCTAAAGGTACTTCTAAAGAAGCTAGATATTATACTAGAAGCTTAAATTATTTAAAATCTCTTTAATATTACCTTATACTTATTTTTAGCTTACTATAGTATTTATTAAGATAAACTTAGGCATCTATATTAATTTAAGTATAGTAGCTTAGTTATTAATTAAGGCCCTAATAGTAAATAGCTTACTTTACTCCCTACTTTTACCTAGTAACTAGAAAGCTAATAACTTAATATCTAGTTTAGCTATAGACTATTAAATAAAAGTATTAGTAATAGTATAGCCTTTAAAATATTTAGCTATATCTATTACTTAGACTAGATATCTATAATTATAGTATGTTTTATAATATTTAAAACTAGAAGGTTAAGCTTATATAATAAATAGCTAAGAGTAATAAGCCGTAGAAATTATACTTTTAGTAGAGTCTACGATTTCTTTATATTTAAGGTATTAATACTAATAGGCTTAGAAGTCGCTTATAGAGGAGGCGCTACTAATATTAACTACGTTCGAGCCTTTAAATAATATAGTTAATTAGTAGTAGAAGTAGCTCGAGGCGGATTAGAAGGCGTTAGTAAGTACTAAATAGAGTAACTTTAACTTAATTAGTAATAATAAAGAGGATATAATACTAATATATCTTCGCTATAGTACTTAGTAAAGGAAGTATTTACTTTTACGTTATACTTATAAAGTAGAATAGACTTTATAGTCGATATTCTAAATCGTATTAAATTCTAATATCTCGTAGTTAGTAAGTATAGTTAGTATCCTTATTTTTCTATATAACTATAGTCGCTAGTTTAACTAGCGCTTCTAATATACTATAACGCTTAGTTCTATATATACGTATATTTAGTATTAGAGTAATTCTATTATCTCTATAGCGATCTAGTTTTATTTCCTAGTATTAGATCTATTTTTTTAAACTAAAGTCTCTATTAGAGGTTAGAATAGGTCGGGACGAGTCCGAGTTAGGTCTAGAACCTAAATATATAGAACTATAATAGTTAGGTCGGGTCCTAGCTAGTTCCTACCTAGTTCTAGACCTATTTAATAAATATAAGTATTAGATAGGTCCGACTTAGGTCTAACGATAGGTCTAAAGATAGGTCCTAATAGAAATATAAGATTCGATAGAATATAGTATAGAAAATTAAGAGTTATAAATAAATAGAAACCGGAGGAAGTAGAAAGTATAGAAAGCGACGAGTTTTAAAGGCATATTTAATTTAATATAGTAAATTATACGATTTAGTATAACTATAAGTATACCGACTACGAATACTAACTATAATAACCTCTCTACTTATAACGATTTTTACTATATATACTCTTTATAGTTATAACGATTTTCCTTATATATACTATAGAGATTTATCTCTTACTAAATATATTAATTCCTTAAGACGAGAGTAGGCTAATAATAAACTTTATATCCCTCTACTAAATAGTTACTCGCTTTACGTAAATCGCGGCAACGTTAGTACCTATAATATAGTTAATATCGATAAAATATAGAACGACTAGGAATATATATACTCGAGAAGAGATAGACTAGAGCACTCTTAGCGGCTTCCTATAGAGTACTAAGGGCGCTCGCCTACTAATAGTAATCTCCTTAAGAAATAGCTAAGCCTCTAGAAATATCGTAGTAAACTTCGCGGACGAGATAGCTAAAGAGTAGCTTTAGTATAAGTAGATCCGTAGACTTCTAGTACTTACGAATCTCTCGGAGCGCGATAGCTAGAGTATAATTTAGTAATACCGACTATAAATGCCGACTATATAACTTACTACCTAGCTTATAGTAATAAGTCTTCTATATACTAGCTCTACGAGCTAGACCTCCTCTACTTACTACTACTATTTTAGCCGGTACTTTTCTAGCCGTTCTCTTTCTAGCTAGTCCTTTTTTCGCTACTCGTTTTCTACCTAGTAATCGTTTTCTACCTACTACTCCTCTAGCTACTACGCTACTATTTATTCCGTTATTTATTATATCTCTATCTACTACGTCTCTATCTACTATATTTCTAGCTACTACTACTACCGCTACTACTATTACTATATTATCCCTCTTAATTTATCTCTTACGAGCTATTTAGTAAGCGAGCTTCTACTTATTAAGACGAGGCCGACCGCCTAGTATAGTTTTCTATAAAGCCTTCCTAGAAAGCTAAGAGAGAGAGGTAGGCGGTATAATACTCTCGTCGCTATTACTCTCGTCGCTATTACTATCGTCGATATTAATAATAAAGCCGTTATCTTCGTTATTTCTATTATCGCCGTTCGCGTTTCTATAAGAACTATTCTAGTCGTTTCTACTAGTAGCCTCTTAGTCGTTACTATTATAAGCGGAGGAGTTAGAAATTAAAAGAAGAGAGATAGAAGCGCTACGTTAGTTAGAAGAGGGCGCCTAGTTACTAAGAAGTCTAGGTTCGATATTACTATTATTCGTAGAAGGGTTTTTAAGTAGAAAGAAGTTTCTAAATAAAGGAGGAGTAGACGCTATATCTTAGCTAAAGAAGTATTACTCGGCGAACTAGCTAGGCTTATTAGTAAGAAGTTAAGCTATTATAAATACGTAGAGGGCCGAGAGAAAAGTAGTCGATTAAGCTACGATTAACGTACGTAGTAGTATCCTTCGTACGCGTAATACGAAAATTCGTTAGGAAGTATAAAAAAGGAAGGCGATAATAATAGGCTAATAAAGCGCGACTACTAATAAGTTCTAAGAAGGTAGAGGTAGTAGTATTACTAATAGTTTAGTAAGGGTATATAGGTTAGGTAAGGCAGACGTTAAGCTCGCTAGCGCGCTAGCTATAGCTTTACTCGCGCCGTATATATTAATTCTAAGCTTCTAAGTATAGTAACGTATACTAAGCTCTTTATAGTCGGTAATTATAGTTAGTAACCTAGTATTATATACCTATATTATTATTCTCTCCTCTATCCTAACTAGTAAACTAGTAGCGTAGATAACTATATAGGTATATATCCTTCGCTTATAAGATAACGCGCTTCGCGTAGATCGCTAGAAGGTTAGAAATCTCGAACTCTATAATAAGAAATGCCTCCGCCGCTTCCTATAAGCATTTAAGTACTACTACCTAAATTCTAATAATATCGCTACTATTTCTATCTATTATAATCTCGCGAATAACGTACTAAAAAGAGACCCTCCGAATATATAAAGCTATCGTTCGCTAAAGCTTACGAATCTCTTATAAGGCTACCGTCTCTAGCTTTAACTACCTTTTCGAGATACTAGACTTACTAGCTCTTATTCGTTGCTATATCGTTCTTATAGCTATCGCTTTTTTCCGTAGAACTACTACCTTTCTACGAGACTCGTCTTCTAGTACTATAGCCTTTAGTAGCCGTATTCGCTACTACTTAGTAGCTTTATTTCCTACGCGTAGAAGTAGTACTAATAGTAGTATATTAGTATCTATATTATAATATACTCGTAAAGGAGGGCTCGAGTTAAACTCTATATTAGAGTTCGCTTAGGAAATAAGAGAAGGTATTAAGTAATATAGATAGAGATATCGAAGAGTTAGAAGGAGTAAATAGATAGAGGTATAAGAAAGAAGAGCTAGAGTAGATAGGAGTACTAGAAAATCGTATACGACTACTAGAATACGTAGGCTTATAGAGGGGGGATTAGAGTTTAATAGCGCTATATAGTAGAACTATATCGTATTCTACTACTATATTAGGATACTCCTACCGATCTTTACTTAGTAGAAGTTATAGTTACGCGAACGCTATAATCGCTTTTACTACTCTATAGAATATAGTAATAGACGTAAATATTTACTATAGTATAGATTATATCCGGGCATTATATAGATAATATCGACTATAGTATATATATTTCGTTATTCGAAGTTCTTTACGAATATATAAAAGACTATAGAAGAGAAAGAGCTAGACTTACTAGTACTCTATAATATTACTAGTTAAGTAGTTATAATATAGTAGTAGAATAGAAAAATAGACTCTCTAGCCTACCTTTATATCGAAGAACTAAGTCGTTATAATAGTAGAAGAGAAAAAATAATTATCGATACTACTTTAATACTAAGAAGAGGAGCGGTTATTAATAGTATAAGCTAAGAAGTAACTATTAGCGCCGAGGAGACTAGTAGTCGTCGATAGTATAAACTAAAAAGTAATTATTCGCGCTAAGGAGACGAGTAGTCGTCGATAATATAAGCTAAGAAGTAGCCGTCTATACTAAGAAGATAAGTAGTTATCGATAGTATAAGCTAAGAAGTAACTATTAGCGACGAGTAGATAAGTAGTCGTCGAGAGTATAAGTATATAGTAGTTACTCTTTTTAGCTAGTAATAGTAAGGTTAATCTAAGTAACGTATATAACGGCTTCTAGCTCTAGAGTCTAGAGTACGTCTATAGCTATCGCTATTCGTATATAGTCGTATATATTAGTATACGCTATATTAGGTAAGCGATATATTATATAATATCGCCGACTATAGTAGCTAACTTTAGTATAAGAAGCTAAACTCTACGTATAGAGGTAAGCTAGTAGCTAGGCGAGAATAGCCGCGTACTAAGCTTCTAGCGTACCTAAAGCTAGAATTCGTCGCACTTAGCTTCTACTATAATAACTACTATCTTAACTACTACTATACTCGTATTACTACTAAATTTTAAGCGTATATTTACTATATACCTCGCGATACTTATCTCTTCCTAGTAACTAAACTTATAATAATAGCGCGATAAAAGCGACGTCTAATAAATACCGCGCCCTTTAATAGTCTATAGAAGCGTCTCTACCTTATAGATAAGGATTTAGATAGTATAAGTACTTCTATACTTTAGATATAACTAAGCGCTATAAGGAAAGATATAGATACTTACTCTTCTAATTCTAATACTCTTCGTAAGCGTAGCTAGCGCGTAGATATATCGCCTAAAAGAGCTATAGTAAATAAGTAGCGCAAAGCTAGAAATAAGTTCTTTACTTAGTAGAAGAAGCTTTTAATTAGCTCTAATAATATATAGAGCTCTCTATCGAAGAAGTAGTAGTAGAAGAAGATTAAGGCCTAAAGAGAGAAGTACTACGCTTAGTACGACTAGATAGCGTAAGTAATAATCTATATAGTTAGCTAATATAGTTAGTAGTACTAACGTATAATAGAGACGATAAGAAACGTAAGCGCGTATAGAATAGGCCTACTATATAAGTAGCGAACTAGAATAAGAAAAGCTTCTATTTTAATATTAAGAAGAAGAAAGGCGCGGACGACCCGCACTATAACTATAACTACTAGTATAATACTAATTAGTCTAAGTCGGGTCCGGAGGCACTCTACGTATTACTAGTAAGGTCGGCTAGTACTAGCTATAAAATAACTAATCTCTACCTTCGAGTCGCTACTAAGAGCAAGTAGGCCGTATAGAGGAGCTACGCTATCTACGCCTTTTAGAATAAAGCTATTTAATAGTTTAAGAAGAAGGTATATACGCTTATAGTACTACGCGCGTAATATAGGAGTTAAGCTAAGTTTATTATATAACTAATAAAGGAGAGGCTAAGTTCCTCGTAGTAAGAAATAGACCTTATCGAGAGGCTATAATCTAGGAATAAGAGGAGATATATATTCTAAGTATCGAGAGCGAACGTAAGTAGCTTTTATTAAGAGTATATTGCTACTAGAACTAATAGCTTCTTTAGGACGTATTTAAGTACCTCCGATTAGACTAGAAGTATACTCTACGCTCCGTAGAGCCTTATAAAGAGCTTATAAAATTAGTCCGTATATTAGTATTTATAGCGAAAGCAAAAGTAAATTAGTACCGACTATACCTATCGACTATATACTAACTAGTAGTAGGAGCTAATAGTAGAAGGCCGTCTTCTAACTATAACGGAAATTTTCCTATTCTATTACTACGTAGTATATCGTAACTATCTCTCCTAGAAGTCCTCTAAGTTTAATATAGCTAATCGCTTTACTTAGACTCTAGAAGTCCTAGATTAGCTTGTCCTATTAGGATACGATTAGAATAGTAATAGGTTCCGGAAGCTAGTTACGTCTAAAGCGTAGGCTAAGCGAAATAGGCTAGCGTTCTAGTTATACGCTTATAAGTTCGATATAAAGAAGTCGGTATACGAAGAGCTTCTATAGGAAATATAGCTCGATTCTAAGTAGGAAGGAGGACTTAGCTTTTAAGATATCGTCGAGTAGCTTCTAGGTACGTCTACGGATAAGCTTGCTATCTCCGAGACCTTTATACGTAAATTCTAGTCGCTAGAGATAAGGTTTATATAGAAGCTCTATAACTTCTCTTAGGCTAAGTAGAATACGGATAGCTAATTAGTACTACTATATCTCGTAAGTTAAGATTAGTTATAGCCGCTAATAGTATATCGGTCTATAGTTTGCGTTATAGTACTAGCCGGCCCTCTTTAACTTATATCTCTTATTTCTACCTCTCGGTCTATAGTAGCTTACCGAATATATAATTCTCCTTTATAATTCTTATAGACGGCTTAAGTCTTACCTTCGATAGCTAAGTATATTTAATACTAGCCTTATTCTCTTACGTAGTAGTTATGCCTTCGAAGATATACTACTACTTTTTTTTAGAGCTAGTACTAGATCTAGGAGCTTTAGCTATACCTTAAACTTCTAGCTAGCTATATTCTTTTTCCTCTTCTTACTCTTAGTATTATTTCTAGCCTTTTAATATATAGTATTATATCGCTTTATATAGTCTTTAAGTAGTTTCTAAATTCTCTTTATAATAGGTTTATCTACTTAGGCTAAGTCTAACTCTACTTTTTCGACTTAAGCTTTATTAACGCTACTAGCCTCTTATACTAGTAAGATACTTGCCCTCGAAGGCGACTATAGCGTTACTATAATTAAAGAGTACTTAGTACGTTTATTAGTCGCAACTATTACGAGCTCGATAAGAGTACTAAAGGTGCCCGTCTCTATAACGCTACTAGGATAGGCCGTCGGCCTATAATAGAGACACCTCGCTAGTACTTATACTAATAAAACTTAATCGCCTCTATAAATATTATTTACCTCTATTACTCTACTAGCTTTTACTTTCTAGTTCTACGATTCTTTCTTAGTACTATATACTTTATATTATAGTATTACTAGTATATCCTACGACTCCGATACGACGTAGTAGTACTATACTTCCTTCTTTCTCGAGATATATAAGTATATAGCTTCGTAAACGATAGACTAACTCCGAATCGTAGCTATCTCTCGTCGACTCTAGTTCGATTAAGAAGGTAGTATAATAGTAGAGGAAGGGACGCTATATAATTACGAATACCTCGAGTAGTCGAGCTAGTATATAAGATAGGATACTACTTCTAACTAACCTTACTAAGCTACTAGAGGATTCTAAGGACTAGGTTAAAACTAATAGTATATAAATATAGTAGCGGGAGTATATCTAGTCGTTCGAGGGCTTTTACTACTACTATTAGTAGCTCGAAGAGGCGAGGTATTACGATAAGTATAGTAGAATATCTTCGAACCCTATAAAATAGAACTTAAATACGCGAACGTTATAGGCCTAGAGATTTTTTATTAAAGGTATAGACTAGGAAACGTATGCCCCGAGGGTTATTTATAGGGGATATAATAGAGTTATTAAATACCTAGGACTAAGTAACGGAATAAAAGCTCTATAAAAGTACCTCGATTTAGTAGGCTATAAAGATACCTCCTAGAAGCGTAGAGTTACTAGAGAAGTTATTAAGGCTACTAAAGATTAATCTATAAGTTTAGTATTTATTATTATAAAAATAAGGTGCCGACTACGCTTACCGACTACGCTTCCTAACTACGCTCGCCGACTATACTTTATAGAGATATATAACGTAGATATACTAATAGTTCTTATTTATAGGAACGGCTTAAGAAAAGTTTTACTAGAACTAAGTACCTAGACCGGTTAAAGTTTCTAGAGTTATATAGGCTTATAGTTTCCTAGCTTAGATTACTCTTAAACTTCTTCGAAAGTCCTATAGTTTAGTATACCTACGAATATCTATTAGAGGAGACTAGATCTATTAACTTTAAGAGCGCCGCTATAATTAAGTTATATATCTAGGACGTAGTCGATTACTCCGAGGATAATCTAAAACGTTAGCTATTTAGAACCTTCTAAGTAGCTATCGCCCTTAATAGTTAGTACGCTAAGGTACTCTAAGTATTATTCCTTATAATATAAGACTATTAGATCGATAGCGAGTAGGCCTAGTATAAGGCTATACTAGCCTTTCTATATATTTTAAGCCGTTATACGAGCGAAGTCCTAGCGGATCTACTATTCGACGTACTTACCCGTTTCGAAATCTCTAATAGGCTTATAGCGCTAATAGCGGATAATACTTCTAATAATAATATACTATATACTACTATATACGTATCCTTCTTATATATATACCTTCTAACTAACGAGTTCTAGCGTCGAGGCTATTAATATTTACTTTTGCGAGCGTATATATATATCGAAGCTATTAGTCTTAATTAAAAACTTCCTCTTCGAGAAATAAATAGAAATATAAAAGAGATATTAAATACTAAAGACTACGAGTTCTTCTATTTAGAATAGTTCTCGTACTTTATATATATAATCTAGCTCTTCTTAAGGAAGTTCTTCGCTACTTTTAAGATTAAGCTAAGGAACGAAAAATAAAAACGATAGAACGAAGAGATAGATACGAACGCCTTACGTTAGCTTAAAGTAAGAAGTCTAGCTATAGTTCTAATAAAGGTACTATATATTCTCCCTATAAAGTATATATAGTTAGTAAACGTAGTCGGTAGAAGCTATACTAATAACTACTTCTTATAAAGTTCTATAAACTTATAGTTATAGTAAACTCTAGTACTTAACGCTTTAAGAGTTTTATAGTACTATAGCGAAAGAGGATCGCAGATCTATATCCGTACTCGAAATAGTATAAATAGTAGAAGAAGACGCCTAATAGAGTTTTACGCCTAATATAAGATATAAAGACCTATTAGAGCTTAGCTACGATTATACTAATATATAGTTCTTAACTACGATATATTATCGACGAGTATATTAAGAATAAGGGTTAGCCCGAACTTAAGCTAACCGCTATAGAATAGAAGAGGTTTAAATATATTATTAATCTTACTACTCCTTTCGCCGAGACTATAATATAGATTAGTATAATAAAGGGGCTAATAATCTACCTCGTTCTTAGCTACTATAATACCTTATTCGATATCCTAGATATTACGAATAAGAAACTTAAATATAAAATATAATTCTAGTAAAAGAAGATTTATTCTACTTTATAAGCTATATAGATAAAGCTCGAGAAGTATTATACTACTACCTAGGAGCGATTTAGTAATATATATAGCATTGCGATTCTTCTTAATCTAGTAATAAAACGAGCGTTCTAGGACCGTAAGGTATTCTCTAGCGAGAAGCTCGATTCCTCCTTTAAGAATTACTACTAGTTAAAATTCTAGGTCGAATACGCGCGATATAAGCCTCTTATAGCTACGTCCTAGTCTAGGCCGTAAAAGGCCTTATACTACTCCGCGATATTATTCGTAATAGGTCTCTATAGTAGATTAGATAGTAATAACTCCGACTCTAATTAAAAAGTATCTAGATAGCCGTAGTAGACTATATAGCTATTAGCTAATTCGGACGAGGTATCTTATTATCGTTACGCTAGATTTAAGGACTCGGCTACCTATTCTATAGAGTATCTATACCGGTTATAAAAGATAATAGTATTAGAATATCTAGGTTACGCGCTAATAGCTTAGAATATCCTCTCTATCCTAGTAGCTAAAACTAGTTATAAGCGCGACTTTAGTATAGTACGTTATTAGAGCCGATATAATCGGTCCTACGATCCCTCGATATTTAGTAGTATTATATACTATCGTTCTCGAGAGCGTAACGTATAGTAATAGGCTCGGGATTCGCTTATAGAGGAGGCGCTACTAATATTAACTACGTTCGAGCCTTTAAATAATATAGTTAGTTAGTAGTAGAAGTAGCTAGAGGTAGATTAGGAGGCGTTAGTAAGTACTAAATAGAGTAACTTCGACTCGATTAGCGATAATAAGGAGGATATAGTACTAATATATCTTCGCTATAGTACTTAGTAAAGGAAGTATTTACTTTTACGTTATACTCGTAGAGTAGAATAGACTTCGTAGTCGATATTATATATAATATTTAATTCCGTATCTCGTAGTTAGTAAGTATAGTCGGCAGCCTTATTTTTCTTTATAACTATAGTCGCTACTTTAACTAGCGCTTCTAATATACTACTACGCTTAGTTCTATATATACGTATATTTAGTATTAGAGTAATCCTATTATCTCCGCGGCGATCTAGTTTTATTCCGCGCTATTAGACCTATCTTTTTAAACTTAAGTCTCTATAAAGACCTATATAGGAACTAGTAGTATTTAGACCCGACCTATCGATTTTATATTAGGTCGAGTACTCTATTAATTTAGGTCTTAGGTCGGTTCCCTTAGGAACCGACCTAGACCTAGAACCGACCTAAAGTTAGGGACCTATTCTAACCTCTAGTCTCTATAAAGACCTATATAGGAACTAGTAGTATTTAGACCTAATCTATTAATTTTATATTAGGTCGAGTATACTATTAATTTAAGTCTTAAGTTAGTTCCCTTAGGAACTAACCTAGACCTAGAACTAACTTAAAGTTAAGGAGCTATTCTAATCTCTACTTAATATACTAGATAAACTACTTAAATATAGTATATTTAGTTATTAATAATAGTAGGCCTAAGAAATAAATCTAATAAGTATATAGTATTAAGGCTTTATTCTACTAGATTAGAGTTACTATATCTATAAACTAATCTAGCTTTAGCTTCTTATTACTCTTTTAATTTAAAGTAGAGTATTCTAGCTTCTTTAGTAGATTAGTATACCTCTAAAAGGTACTATTTAGCTTAAATTACTTCCCTTCTACTCTATTCCTAGCTATAGTAGTTATATTTAAATCGATATTAGGTAGGTTTTAAGTTATTCTTAATCTTAGAACGGCTAAAATACTTCTAAACTTAGTTTATTAGAGGCATTTTAATAGTTAAGTTAAGACAGGAATTAAGATCAGAGATAGCACAAGCAGGATTTTCATTCACCGAGGTAATTAATCACATGATTGTGCCAAGTGCTATAGCAGGGCATAGCACAGTGTGCCATGGCACATGTGCCCTTACAACACTAGTTGGGCTATCGATGGCGATTTTCAGCGAACGTTACTGCCTCGTTCCTGGCATTCTGACGTACTCTCCTGCGCGATTATGGATGGTTGCGCGGGCGGGCGCATGCAGCTACGGCAAGAAGCTTGATGTGAGCGCTTCAGCTTGTTTCCCTTTTCTTCTCTTCGGACATTCTCCTCCCTTCCTCTGTTCCCATCTCTGTGTACCAGATCACTTCGTTTGATTCCCTCAGTCCTCCTACCTCCTCCGAGCTTACCTACTTACGAAACGAGTGACGAATTACCGCCACCATGGTGCACTTAGGCAAAGTCGCCACGGACGCGGATTTGGAGGAGGCCGTGGTTCCTGGGCTGGAAAACCTCTCGTTTGATAAGGTCCCCGGCGAGGATGAGTTTACTTCTTCCGTCTATGGCTCCAGATTCGCTGCGGCGGACTTGCCTAAGCATGAGATGCCTGACGATGAGATGCCCCGAGAGATTGCGTACCGCATGATCAAGTAAATTTACAGACTCTTCCGCATCATCTGAGAAGCGGTGGCTGATACTTTTTGCTTGCACCAGAGATGACCTCACTTTGGACGGCAATCCCACGCTCAACCTGGCCTCGTTCGTCACGACGTACATGGAAGACGAAGCGGAGAAGCTCATGGTCGACGCCTTTTCCAAGAACTTCATCGATTATGAGGAATATCCTGTCAGCGCGGATATTCAGAACCGATGTGTGTCGATGATTGCCAGGCTATTCAATGTCCCGGTCCACGATGAGTCGACGAATGCCATGGGGACTTCTACGATTGGGTCTTCGGAGGCCATCATGCTCGGCACGCTGGCCATGAAGAAGAGATGGCAGAACAAGCGGAAAGCGGAGGGCAAGGATTTCTCCAGGCCGAATATCGTCATGAACTCGGCTGTGCAGGTTTGTTGGGAAAAGGTGTGATACAACTCAATTTTTGGGTGCTGGGGATAGTGGACTGACAGCTCGTGCTAATGTAGGCCGCGCGTTATTTCGATATCGAAGAGAAATATGTCAATTGCACCGAGGAACGATATGTGATTGATCCTGAAGAGGCTGTCAATCTGGTGGATGAGAACACGATTGGTATTTGCGCCATCATTGGCACAACCTATACCGGCGAGTACGAGGACGTGAAGGCTATCAATGATTTGCTCGTGGAGCGAGGCATTGACTGTCCGATCCATGTTGACGCCGCATCTGGAGGCTTCGTGGCACCATTTGTCAATCCTAATCTTGTCTGGGATTTCAGACTCGAGAAGGTGGTGTCCATTAACGTCTCGGGCCATAAGTACGGTCTCGTGTATCCTGGTGTGGGATGGGCCGTGTGGCGAGATCCAGAATTCTTGCCAAAAGGTATTTCGACAACAATCTACAAACGGAACAAAAAACTATCGCTAACGATCTCAGAACTCATTTTCAACATCAATTACCTGGGGGCCGACCAGGCTTCCTTCACGCTCAACTTCTCCCGAGGCGCTAGTCAGGTCATCGGGCAATACTACCAGCTCATCCGCCTCGGCAAGAAAGGCTACCGCAGCATCATGTTCAACTTGACGAGAACCGCCGACTACCTCGCAGCAGCCGTGCAAAAGATGGGCTTCCTCCTCATGTCCAAAACCAAAGGCCAAGGCCTTCCTCTCGTAGCCTTCCGCCTCAATCCCGAGCACAACCACAAATTCGACGAGTTCGCCCTCGCCCACCACCTCCGCGAGAGAGGCTGGGTTGTGCCGGCGTACACCATGGCGCCGAACGCCAACACTGTCAAGATGATGCGTGTAGTGGTGCGCGAGGATTTCTCTCGGAGCAGATGTGATGCTTTGATTTGCGATATCCAGATGGCGTTCAATGAGCTTAAGAAGATGCATGAGAAGCAATTGATAGAGCATCAGAATCATTTGCGAGCTCGCAATGCGGTGAATTTGTGGAAGAAGAAGACGAATGATCATTTTGCTGATGAGAAGCATTCTTTGAAGGGGAAGCATGGGAAGTCGCATGGGGTGTGTTGAGTGAGAGAGGCGGTCGACGATGTGGGTGCTGTGGATTACATGGGCGCTAGTCTTCTATGCTAGCTAGAGCTTGAATGGTTCTTCCTAAGGCCATGAGATATGGACATGATTTCATGTTTTTTGCTGTGCAGCTCAGCTTTATTGTTGCTCTGTGGCAGCTTCTCCCTATAATCGATGCTCCACATTGAGTCCTTCGCCTCCGTGACATACGATCCATTCCAGAAACTTCTCCGCACGTTCATCGAATATCGGGATTCATCATCCAGTCCGCGAGCTTGATGTTATTCGCCTCTTTCTTCCTCAAGACTCGTTGTTTGGGAATAGTCCCTCTCTCATTCTTCTTCTTCTGCTTCCCAACAGCAGTCGTCGTAGTCGTAGTCATCACCGCTTTCCCACCACCGCCACTCATTCCCTTCTTCGCACCCTCATCGTCCCTCGCGAAAATCTGCACGGCCCGCAAATGCGTATCTTTCCCGTTCTGATGATTCTCGAGAATCCGGACTTGGACCAGAAATGCTCGTAACACCGGTCGTTTGTTCCAGTAGTTTCTGTGCGTTGGATCGTTTTCTTCTTCATCGTCGTCATCATCATCATCAGCGTTCCAATCTTCCGAAGCGCGAAAGTCGTCTCTCCTTCTCGTCGAAGAAGAAGTCGAGGAAGTAGAAGTAGCACCACCACCACCAACATGACTGAAATCCACATCGATCCACCCCGTCGGCTGCTCCAGCTGCATTTCGGCAAAATCAACTAAATCGTGACTTCCCATTCCCGCGAGGAATTGGATTTTTGTAGGCGTGTAGGATTCATCGGATAGAAAATCGAGATAGATTCGTATGCGGTGGATGGAGACGAGTTTGAAGAAGTGGATGTTGAGGGTGTGCGGTTGGGGGCCGTCGGATTGCCAGAATTGGGATACGGAGGGGTGTCGCAGGGCCAGGACGCCGTTGCCGGGTTTGGCGGTGCTGACGGTCCAGCTGGCGAGGGAGGAGATTTCTTTGAGGCCGGAAGGTGGGAAGGGGGTTGGGGGGTCGTCATCGTTGTCGGAGTCATCTTGGGGGTGGGTTGGGGAGGAGAGGGGGGTGGAGGGGACAGAGTCTTCGTCTTCTTCTTGTCCGTCTTCTGCGACGGGATCTTGGGCGGGGTCTTCGGGGTTGGAGTCTGTTGGGGTGTTAGTGGCGGTGGCGGTGGAGATGGGGATTGGGATTTGAGCTTACCCTGGAATTCCTCTTCTCCATTATCCTCTTCGGCTTCTTGTTCGGCGCCAGATGCGGCGTTGAGGTCTGCATCCATGTGTGATGCGGGAAGTAGTTCTTGGTGGTCGTCGTCTGAAACGGAGTGCGGTGTTGTTCGTGCTCGATGCAGGTCATCGTTCATGCGCGGTCTTGCATATGGATTCGCGTGTCGTGGACGGCGAGTGGAAGGCGGCATGTTGGAGGATGAGCGCCATTGGACGGTATTGCTCGCAGATGGCTGTTGTTCATGTGTCTGCAAGGCTGAATGTTCCTGCCGCGAGGTCGCGTTTGTTTGTGCCAAGACTTGGAGGCGCGACAGCCGCTCTCTGGTCTTTTGCCGACTTCATTACAAACTCCGACTCTTGCGACCCTGACATGTTGCAACACCAAATCCGAACAGACTTGCACTACATCAAGGCATAGATGCCGCAACCCACACCAGACGCGCCTGGCGCCAGTAGTGCGTGCATGCAGCGAGCGAGCGAGCCCATTTCGGCTGAGGCAGAGCGCAACCCGCAAGTTTGGGCGACCAGACTCTGTCTGATGACCGGCGCATCTCAAACACACAACTGCAGCTGCGGGGACCTGATGTGACGGACGTGTCCGTTCTGGTATCACCGCCCGAAACTCGCTATGGCCCCCAGGTTCGCAGCAAGAACGAATGTTTCGAAACGTCGCGGCTGGCAATCGTCAGACCAGTCCGGGTATCGATCAGTTTGAAGGCGCGCCTCGCAAAAGAACGTCACATTATTCCTTTCCTGGAGCGGCTCCCATCTGAGCAATAGCATGATAGTCCATGCCGTTCCGACGATGGAACTCCTACGTTCAAGGCCAAGCGTATACTGTCCAGCACGGCCATAGATCGTCTTGGCACCGCGGCTGTTTCTGATCTGGCTGCTATAAGACTGCATCTTCAAACGCCTCGCCTGGGGAATTCTTGGGCACAACCACGCTTGACTCGCAAAGCTCCTCGTTTCGTGATAGGCTCATTCAGACTTTGTACCCTCCGGCCAGTAGCAAGTGACAGGAGCTCAAGCGAACAGGTGGGAGCACAACATGTACCTGGATCCTTTCGCGTAAAGTCCAGATGGATTGTGTATCTCCAGACACGAACAGTTCGATCGTTGAAGACATGAATGTGTTAGAGAAGTCTACTAACCTTACTCCTCTGCTGACATACAAAAGCATTCGGCCCAGCTCCTACGTTCGACGATTGATTTCGAAACTCTTGCTCAAAATCTGTCCTCTTTCTCCATACTTGCTTTCGTCCTCTCGAATTGATCGCTACATGCCACCTCATGGATTCATTGCGATGACTACGGATGCTGCTGCAGTCGACAGTCAGCGCATCGGTATTATCTCTGCAGTCGCCATATCCCTAACTGCCGTCTGGATCTCAATCTCTTTGCGAGCCTGGATCCGCGTAATTGTTACCAAGGACCTTGGCCGAGACGACGCTTTCTTGCTCGGAGCCGCTGTGAGCACGGTCAGCCCAATACTGGACAAGCCAGCGCTAATTCGAAGGCATAGCTCTTGTTTACCGGATACTGTTTGGCAGTCCTCCTGATGATGCTGGCCACGAACGAGGACGTGTTCAGTGTTGGCGAAGATACTTCTACACTGCCCAATGCCGTTATTAGCGTGAGACTGGCCTCTGGTCCTGTTTGGCTTGCATTCACTAATACTTTGGCAGATGGTGGTCTCGAGTTTTGGCCTCTATGTTTGTGGACCAACACGCACATGCTCCTTTGATATATCACTGACTGTTGACAGATATCGACCATGATCATGCTTAAGATCTCACTTGGGTTCTTCTTTCTTCGACTCCTTACCCGGATATGGCAACGCTGGGCTGTCATGGGAATCGTCACCGTAAATGCCATAAATGGCATATTTGTGTACTCTTCCATGCTGTTCAGTTGCGGCAGCCCTGAGCGATATCTGAACAGCAACACGGATGGAACATGCCTGCCACCACCAACGAACTATGCTTTACAACTCCAGGCATGCGTCATCAACGGTGTCACCAACTGGGTATTTGTAATATTGCCAGCCATCCTCTTGATCAGAGTACCGATGACGCCTCTCCTCAAGATCTGCACTGGTCTTGTTCTTTTACTGGCTTGCTGTGCCAGCATCGTCTCGCTGGTTCGCATTGGATACATCAAAGATGTGAAGCCCGGTCCGGAGCTCTTCATCACAGCTGTCAATCTGTGCATTACCACTACCGCCGAATGCGGGTTAGGTATTGCGGCAGCATCAGCAGCGACTCTCCGGCCACTGTTCCGCAGACTGGACAACCCAAAACTCGACCCAATCGTTTCGCCATCGCCACGCACAAGCAAACCTCGGGAAATGATCGCATCGTCGTTCTACTCGACCTGCATCGACGGCTATTATGGAAATGCTGATACTGAATCGCAAAACCAGACGGAATCGCAACACCAGCCAAGCAGACCGGAATTCATCAGCCGCTTCAGTGAATGGAGCACAACATCGGCGACCAGCGCTCACTCAAAATCAAAACTGCATAAACCCAACAAATCAGCTGAAAAGGCCCCACGGATCAAGACTCCGCCACCTCACCAAAGACTTTCTACACCTCCTGTGCCAGCGCTACCACCACTGCAATATCCTTGCCCTCCGCCAATGGCATTCCAGGCGAAGATTGAGCAGCTCCTCAAGTGCGAGTCACCAAAAGCACATCCTCCTCCAACAACGGCGGCGGTGCGGAAAGTCTCCGGCCCGCTGAACCAGCAGCAGCATATTGCGCATCAACAGGCGCGTAACGATCCTGCTGCTGCTGCTCCTCCTCCTGAAGGTCAACCTGTTGCTCCCGATCCTGCTACTAGCTTTGACTACATATCGGATCAAGATCGGGACAAGATCGCGGTGGAATTGGGTTGGGTGTGACATGAGTGAGCATATAGCGGAAGTGATGACAACACACGAGTAGGTAGGGAAGAAAACTTATCAAGAGCCAGCGAATGATCGTGATCGTGATTCTAAGTGACATGTGGGACAGGCTATATGAGATACCCAACGCCATGAGTATATATTTTCATGCTATCTTTCATCGGAAGTCCGTGCATACTTCTTCCCGTTTCCAGCTACAGTCCCAAAGGCTACATGTGTCCGAGGCAATAGTTTGCCTACAAAGGTACTTCCCACCAAGAGATTTCAATCTCCTCTCTCTGTCTCGTGTATTCCACAAACTCCTTCATCATCGGTTCCATCAGTGCCCACCATTCACCTGCACGCTCTGCTGCTCCGCATCGGGCGAACTTTCCGGCGCTCCGTTGGTCTTTTGTGCCGTGAGGTTTGGCCCACCATTAGCGCCAGCATCCTTCCAGTCCTGCGTGTTCGATCTCCTAGGTCGAAAAGGAACAGGAGTGCCGGGTCTGCTGGTGAGGAACTGCGTGATAAATTCATCAGCACATCAAATATCCAAGATTTTATTTCTTTTACCGAATGAAAAGTTTGGAGGAGGAGGAGGGGAAAAAAACTCACCGAACTCGCCGCACCCAACAAAGCGAACAAACTACTCTGCACCACGTCCTCGTGAATCCCCACACCCCAGACCTTCTGATGCGCGCCCGCGTTCGTACATTCTATATACGTCGCGGCTTGCGTATCGCGGCCTTTCCCACTATTGCGCTGCACAGCGTGCTCCGAGTATTCGGAAATATCGAGATCGATGCCCAAATTTCTAAGAGCGTTGGCGAGAGCGGACAGAGCACCGTTGCCCACGCCGGAAACTTCGTGTTCGTGTCCGTCGATTTCGATGACTCCCTTGAAGCGTCTTCGCAAGTTCTTGTTTGATGTGGATTTGGGCTTTTCGCTTTCTTTTGGCGCCACGGGAGGGGCGGGCGAGTGGGAGCGGTCGGTTGTGATGTCGTAGTCGACGAGGGAGAAGCGGGGGTTGCGGTTGAGGTGGTAGGCGTCCACGAAGAGGTCTCGGATCTCATTGGCGAGGAGTTCGCGGCCCAAGGCGTCGGTTTCGCGTTGTACGATTTTGGAGAAGGCGACTTGAAGGCCTCGTGGGAGGTCGAGTTCGAGGGTGCGTTTGATGATCCAGGCGACTCCTCCTTTGCCTGATTGACTGTTGACCCGGATGACGGCTTCGTATGTTCGGCCGATATCTTCTGGGTCGAGTGGGAGATATGGGACGACCCAGGGGTCTTCGTGGCCGGCGCGTTCCTTGTCGCGGATGCTGAAGCCCTTCTTGATCGCGTCTTGATGTGAACCCGAGAATGCGCAGACGACGAGAGAGCCACCGTATGGCGCACGTGGATGTACCGGGATCTTGTTGCTCTTCTCCACGACGTCAATGATGCTGTTGATATCGGAAAAATCGATTCCAGGATGAATGCCTTGCGTGTAGAGGTTCAATCCCAAAGTAACCAAGTCCACATTGCCCGTCCGCTCACCATTTCCAAAGAGAGTGCCCTCCACTCGATCAGCACCCGCCATCTGTGCCAATTCTGCCGCCGCCACCGCGCATCCGCGATCGTTGTGCGGATGTAAAGAAACGCATATCTTCTCCCGCTCCGAAATGTGCGTGCAGAAATACTCAATCTGATCCGCATACACGTTCGGCGTACTCATCTCCACCGTCGCAGGCAAATTGAAAATCAAAGGCTTCTCCTTCGTCGGCTCCCACGCAGCCTTGACCGCCTCACAAACCTCAATCACAAACTCCGGATCAGAATCCGAGAAGGTCTCCGGCGAGAACTCATACGCCCACTCTTCCACACCAGAATTCGGATCATCCTTTGTAATGCTCCGCGCGTACTTTGTGCACTCTACCGCCAGAGCCTTGCTCTGCTCGTTGTTCATCCCAAACACGATCCTCTGGAAGCAAGGGCTGGTCGCGAGATAGAGATGCAGAATTGCCTTTTTCGCGCCTTTCAAGCTCTCCACTGTCCTCTTGATCAGATCTTTCCTGCAAGGCGACAGGACTTGCAACCACACATCGTCAGGCACGACGCCTGGAGTTGTGACTAATCGCCGCGTGAAATCGAAGTCGGTCGCGCCGGAGGATGGGTAGGAGATTTCGATTTCTTTGTAGCCGAGCTTGACGAGCATTTCAAAGTATTTCCATTTCTGGTCTGCATCCATGGGGTCGACTAAGGACTGGTTGCCGTCGCGGAGATCGGTCGCGAGCCATCGAGGTACTTTGTCGAGCTCTTTCGTGGGCCATTGGCGGTTCTCGAGCTTCAGTGGCTTGAAGCGGCGGTATTTCTGAGCAATCGTCAGTGGTATCTCTCGCGAACAGGTCTATACCGTTTACCTTGCTGGGATCCTTGAGCCTGGTGTTGTCAGCATCTTCTCGTCGTATGTTGTACAGCAGTGACGTCGGCTTACATGGTCATTATGGCAAAATCGGCTGAGCAGAAGCCGTCGCAGGATGGAGGGTTGGCGCACTACAACACAGTGATGGTGACAGTGTGGTGGTAGAGAGAGAGAGGGTGGATGCGAATGAGACAGAGACCAGAGACGGGCACCGAGAGGATCGAGTCGACAATATTTTGGGGCATGACTGTGAGGAGAGGCCCAGCCAGGCGCATTGGCGGGGAAAATCGTCGGAGAATGTGTCACAAACGCCGATGCTCATTGGGGGAGGGAAAAATGCCTTGTGGCGAGGTCAAATGCCCATGCTTCCAATGGTACAGTATATCACTCGCAATTCGGGCATGTCTGCTCTATATGCACCAGATCCTGTAGTATTTCGTTCAGGACAAAGGGTATCAAATCACAGCTTCGAATCGCTCTTGCGCTCCTGCTTCAATCTCACCACGCCCTGCAATCAATCAGATCAGTAAAGGCAGTGCTCAGATGATTGGCAAATACTCACCTCCTGCGTACAACTCGCAACCAAAGTCCCGTCCCTCGCAAAAATTCTCTGATTCACATAGCCCCTTCCATCGCCCGCCCAAGGCGTCTCCGCCTCAGCCAACAACCACTCGTCCGCGCGGAACTTGCCCGGATTGTGGAAATATATACTGTGATCCAAACTGACCATCATACCAATCTCGGGCCTCTTATCCTTCAACCCCATAATCTGCCCATCTTTGATCTCCAGCGACTGCAGCTGATTGATCATATCTTCGTCCATGCCCTCCAACTTGCGCAAACTCGCGGTATCCATCTTCTTCAACTTCAGCAGCATATCTTGCGTCATGAGCGCCCTCTGTTGATCTTTCGGATCATCGCTCTTCGCCTGCTCGTTCGTCTTGGTGGTCAAGCCTCCATACCTCCATAGACGATGTGTCCGCGCCACGGTTCCGATAAAGTACGAATCGCTCATATACGCCAAAGCGCTCAGATGCGCTTGCGTGCCGCCCTCTTCGCTGATCTTGCCTCGGCATTTGATCCATTGTCTCACGCGCTTTTCATGCGGTTTCGTGCTGTTGTTGTTCAGAGTTTCGACTCGCTGTGAAACGAAAGGACTTTTCACGCCGCGGATCGGATCCACGGGCTCGATGTCTTCGGGATAGGCTATATTGGGCATGTCGGCTTGGTGCTGAACAGTCTGCTTGCCTCCTGATCCTTCGCGCATGAATGAGAGGGTCGTGGTGAAGATGGGTTGGCCGCGCTGCCTCGCCTGGACGGTTCGCGTTGCGAAACTTCGGCCTTCGCGGACGTGTTCAACATGGTAGATGATGGGGATCTCGGCGTTTCCGTTCAAGACGAAGTAGCAGTGCATGCTGTGGACGAGGAAGTTCTCTGGGACAGTCTTTTGTGCTGCAGCAAGACATTGTGCGATCACGGCTCCGCCGTAGATTCCTCTGGCTCCGGGAGGATGCCATAGAGGCCGCGTGTTGGTGAACAGATTCGGGTCGATGTCATTGAGGTGTGTGAGTTCTAGTACGTCCTCGATCGGGGCTTTGTCGTCTGATGGAGAAGGAGGTTTGATCAAGGTCGCTTTGGGTCGAGAGTCGGACATGGTAGGCGATGAGGAGGGAACGGGATGCTAAGGAATATGGACAACTATTGAGACATAAAAAGAGCGAAAGGAATAGGTTCAAGATCACCGAGAGATTTGTCGCGTTTGTGATATCTATCGTGCACGTACCGAAGCCCGTAAGAGTGAGCGCGTCTCGTTCCTCCTGACGGCATCTTCATGTGTGCCGAGGTTGACTTTTCTCGGCCTAATCCGGTCGTTACTTCTAGGGAGCACGGAGGACGTTCACCGTCCACGACCCCACGAGGTCTTTTTACGGCCGACATGTCCTCGTGCAATTCGGCTCAGAGCTGGTATTGGTCATAGAAAAAAATTTCAACATCGATCACATGCCGAACGCCGTGAAAGCTGAAAACACAGAGCTGTCGTCTCCTTGATCGAGATCTGGAATGGAACAGAGCAGAGAACTGCTGAGGCTGGCGATTGTGTTCGATGCAACTCTTTCCTCCTGGAGCACTGCGATATTGCAAACAGCCTCTCCCAAATGCCTAAGATATGCCCAGCAGCCTCTGTTCATATCTTCCTCGCGACCCAGAAAACCGGACGATATATATTTTGCAACATGCTCGCCGGATCCTGAATATATCCCGTCGGACTAGCCTCTTTCTTCTCGACCATCTCAAAGCCATAATGCTTCACCAGGGCGACCACTTCATCATGAGACAATTCGAACGAGCCCGGCTCTCCGATCCCGTCATCACCATTTCCTCCTCCGCTTACAGTCCTGCCTCTCTGTTTATCCCGCTCAGCAGGCGTAGGTGCGGATTCGAAATGCCACAACAAAGGCCCCAGATTGATCCAGTAGCCACCTGACCGCAAACAATTTCTGATCGTCTCAACGTAGCTAATGACATTCGGTGCAGTGTCGATAAAGAAGCAAGTCGTCACGGCGTCGAAACTTCCCCGATACTCAGGTCTCTTATAGAGGACGCAGAAGTCGCCGGAAGTCATTGACATTCGCTCGCTGTAGTGTACTGCTGATTCTGTCTCTGCTTGGGCTTGTTGCAGAGTCGCCGCAGGGCTGATATCAGGCACTCCAACAGATTGCAATTGTGCGGAACGTGTGAGATGGTTACTGAAGCCTAGTGCCCAGGGATAAAGTCTGTGTTTGCTGGCTTGCTGGACGCAGTTCAAGATGTAATTCGATGCGAGAAGTTGGTGGTAGGAGATCTCGTTGCCTTCGACTGAGTAGCCTGCCGCACATAAGTCGAAGACGAGTCTGCCGAGACCTGCTCCTGGAACCAGAAGCCGATTCTGGTGACGCTCGGCTGGAGTAGCTGGCAGATAGCGCGAAAGTGCGTCCAGTAAAGGTGAAAACGCAGCATGCCGCTCTGGAGTCCCTTCAAAAGACCAATCTCTGTACAGCTGCCGTATCGTAGACCTTGCTTTATCAAGATCATTAGCTTTCGCCGTGCCATGCCATGAATCATCTGTGCTGTCAAGTCCAAAAGCCACTGGGCCTAGCTCAAGAATGCTCTCTGCAATGTTGGCGTTGGAGTCGATGGCTTTATCCACAGCTTGAAAAGTTTTGATGAGATCAAATGGAGGTGATGACAGAAGGTCAATTTGAGGAGCTGGCAACGAATAGAAGGATTGTCGCCGAAGATGCGTGATGTTGAAGTGAGCTGCCTTCCGGTATTGTCTGTTCGGAAGGTCGTATGTAAGGAACACGCACCAGTTGAGATGACACACCTACAGCACACACCTGAAGGAATCTAAAGCGGCGTAGAGGACACGTCGTTCTTCGGGATCGTCGAGCGGATCAAATGCCTCATCTTCCATGTCTGCTGCATGTTCGCCGTGCTCATGAACGTGTGACATTGTGCCACTGTGGCAAGATGTGAGAAGGAAGGGAAGGTCAACTTGGAAGTTGTGGTTGTCTTTGGAAGCGAGCAGCCGACTTGCTGTGGCTCAAATCACAGCCACGCCAGATCCACAACACCTCCAGCTCTCGCACTCCTATCTACATCATCAACCAACAAACACAAAATCCACATCAAGCAAGATCTACAAATCACATCGAACACCAAAGAGAAAAACATGGCAGCCGGAACAACCTCTCACCCCACAACAACAGTCAACGGCACATCCTCCCCCTCCAAACCCCTCGAACTCGGCATCGACCTCCCACGCAGCCCAGGCCTCAAACTCAACCTCCATCTCACCATCCTCGCAAATTCCATCCTCCTCTTCCTCACCAGCACGACCTCCGACGCAATCGCAACGAATTCCTCTGTACAAATGGGAAGTTTCATTTACGCTCTTCCAGACGTGAGTCCTTCCCATTCTCCAACTCTCAGCACACGAACAAGTTATCATTGATTCTTTCAATAACAATCATTAACAACAATGATACCCCACAGCGCTACAACCCCTCCCAACCCCTCAGCACAGCACTCTACACCACGGCCACATCCCAAGATTTCACGACGCGAATGGCAAAAGTTTTGGCCCGAAAATTGGCCAAACCGTGCTATGTGAGTTCGAGCGTGAACTTGTCGAGTGCGGCGGGCGGAGGGTCGGTGGAGGAGGAGATGGAAGCTTTTCGGGTGGTGGTGGAGACGGTCGTGAAAGCTGCTGCTGCGCATCATCGGGGACAGCGGTAGGAGGGAGAGAATGAGTGGCGAAAGGAAGTTCTTGACGGGGAGAGAGAGAGAGAGAGAGAGAGAGAGAGAGAGAGAGAGAGAGAGAGAGAGAGAGAGAGAGAGAGAGAGAGAGAGACAGGGAGCGGGAACGTCGAAGTGGTGTGTGTAGCGAAGGTGGAATATGGCAGTGGAGATCTGTGAGTGGCGAAATGTACGTGTGGGACAGATGCCTCGACACCAACGTTTTCTCGCCCATGTTATGACTTGTTGCAACGAACACCAACACCACAATGATGGAATCTGATCTCATCAACTCGTCCACTGTCTTACATAGCTAATAGTACAATGCCATATCGAATGTCCGTCCCTCCCAACAATCCTCCCAGAAGTCGCAACGATCGTTCATATCCCATTCGATTGAACTCGGGAAGGAAGAAGGACCTACAGTATGTATAACCTGAGAGGGTTGTACAATAGTATCATATCGCGATTGCGCAACAGTAGTCGAACGCATTATCAGTAGTAATGGGGTATCTCTTCGCTGAAACAAAAAGGGCCCCGAGCAAGCAATAAGGCGAACCGGAGCACCATCAGTAGTAGCGAGTGTGTGCGTATGTGTGTCAGTTGCGTCTGTTCTGTTCTGAAGCGGGCGCGGGGACCTCCTTCCAGTCGTAGATCACCCTCGTGGATCATCTTCACGACTTGAACCGCGCAGCGCATCAGCTCCACGTCCCACCTCGAAGCTCATCCTCCATGAGCGGCGAGACAGCATGCTCAGCGGGCGGAGGGGGAAAGTCGTCACCGGTCACCGTACTGCCACTGACAGTACTACCGCCTCCTCTCTGATGGTGATACCGCGAGTCATACCCTGTGGAAGGAAGAAGTCCATTTCTACCAGCACCATCGCCACCACCATGCTGCGGGCCGCCGTAGCTGCCAAACCCTCTCGTATAACTCTGTCGCACGGAAGACCTGCGACGGGCGTCGCCAGCATCCATCTCGCGAAGTCGGACAGCATCTCCTGTCATATTCAGCGCCGGGGGCGGCTCAACAGGAGACTTGGGAGACTTGGGTGAGCCATCCTTGGAAGAGTCCGAAGATACTGGCTTGAATATCATGGAGAGACTCCCAACGCGGTGATGACGTTCGATGTTAGGTCGACTGGGACTGCTTTTCTTCTGCGCCGCCGCTCGTTTGGCAGCAGACGGGGGTGGGGCCAAGATGGGTTTGACAGCGTGGTTCTTTAGTGGAGGAGCCTTGGTCACAGTGGTCGAAGTTGCGGTGTGGATAGTGCCTGCTCCTCGTCCGTGAGCATGGGCATAGACAGCTTCATCCATAGGGCCGTGTTCGTTGATACCCTGGGAATGTTGCTGGTGTTGCCTGGCACCTTTATCTTGACGTGTGGCCCAGTTGGTGAGATTGCGTGCTTTTGCCAAAGACGCGGGGTTCTTGCGTGAATTGACGCTGGAGTTTCTTGACACGTTTGTCCGGGACCAACGCTTGGCTTTGGGGGCGGATGAAGTGGCGACCGTGTCTGCCGTTCTGATTCGATCGTTATTGTCGCTGGTGGAGTATACTGGGTTGTGGGCGGGAGGGGCGAGACCAAGGCTAGATCCAGATCGACGCAGCTCAAATCGCGGTGGCTGAGCGCGGTCTCGGGATGGAAGTGTGTGGTGTACAGCGTCTGAAGTCGGGGAGTCGTTCACCAACGTGGGCGAGCGGTCCCCAAGCGGCCACGCAGAAGAGTCTTTGGTTTCTTCCACTGATTCTATCTTCTGTTCTTCCACGGGAGATGGCATTGGCGGGTTGGCGGATTTCCACAAGGTGGGTTCAACAACAGAGCCGCGATCTGAGCGGGCTGATGCGGCGGCGAATGGCGCGTCTGGTACACTTTTGAGCATATCGGGCTGGTCAGTTCTCACAGAAAAGCGGTCCTGGCGATAGATTGGAAGTACTGCGCCATTGTTGTTGCCTTTCTCGACAACAACATCCTCGGACGGCTTCCTGAATCGCACAATGTCTGCGAAAGAGGCACCCCGTCTTTTGCGCCATAGAATGTACACGAGTATTGCCAGGATGGCAACAGCACCTGAAGCATGTAAGTTCACTGTTGGCCAAATCCCGAGTGACCTGATGCACTCACCGACTGAGCCTCCTACGATAATTCCAGTTTTTGCACCACCATTGATTCCGGATGTACCGCTATCACCATTCTGACGATCGGATCCTTGAGAATTCTGCTGCTGGGAGTTGCCGCCTCGGTCATTGTTGTCACCGTTATTTTGACCATTGCGATCCCCATCTTGGTCCCCGTTTCGATTTCCGTTATTGTCTTCTCCGTTGCGGTTCCCATCGTCGTTTTGATTCTGGTCATTGCCGTTGCCATTCCTGTCGCCATTATTGTCCTGGTTTTGACCATTCCGGTCTCCATCTCCTGCCTGATCACCATTGCTTCCGTTGTCATTGTGATTAGAAGTCTGTTCACCTTGTTGGCCCTGTTGCCCTTGTTGATCCTGTTGGCCCTGTGGTTGGCCATTTTGCTGGCCTTGCTGCTGGCCGTTCTGTTGTTGACCTTGTTGATTTTGCTGTTGCCCTTGTTGAGTGTTTTGGCCTTGTAGGCCCTGCTGTTGAGTGTTTTGTCCTTGCTGTCCTTGCTGCTGGCCGTTCTGTTGTTGACCTTGTTGATTTTGCTGTTGCCCTTGTTGAGTGTTTTGGCCTTGTTGGCCCTGCTGTTGAGTGTTTTGTCCTTGCTGGCCTTGCTGCTGGCCGTTCTGTTGTTGACCTTGTTGATTTTGCTGTTGCCCTTGTTGAGTGTTTTGGCCTTGTTGGCCCTGCTGTTGAGTGTTTTGTCCTTGCTGGCCTTGCTGCTGGCCTTGATTGAATTGTCCGTTTTGCTGCTGGCCTTGTTGCTGTGGTTGTCTGATTTGGAGGTTTCCTATAGCTTGCATGGTGTTTGCTTCCACTCAGCGGACGGAAGGTCACATTGGCTATGGATGAGGAGGGCTGCAGTGTTGTGAGACGCTCAACTTCTCACAAATCTCGATCCAGATGAAGTTATTCTCCGAAGCCCAACAGTTCTGTGAGCGCTTAACAATAGGACCCGTGGTGATAGTGCCTGCCGAAGAATGTTGCAGATAGGATCTGTCACTCTGCGAAACGAAGTCGGTAAAAGGTGCAGTCGTGCCACCGATCTGAACATGTATGAGGGGCGGGCCGCCGATACAACTCTGTCAGAGTGGAAGGTTTGTCCTCTCTGCAACTGTATCGTGGTCTCTACCGGCCGCACACGCCTGAGCTGCACTGTTGGGTTTCGAAACAGGAAGTCAAGTCGCCGGTGGTGAGCGCACTGCTGGACGACGTAGGCGATTGAGATCATGCTATCATGATACCCTGGTTGTAGGACGCCAGAAGAGGGATCCTGGTCGTCAGGTACATGATGAGATGCATTGGAATGCCAAGGGGCCGTCTTGCGCACCTGCTGGTCAGTCCAGGACATGGCTCTGATATGCTTCAGTGGGAATGGCCTGTCGGAGCCAGATGAGATCATGGCAATCAGTCCGTGCCCAGTGACTTCGAGGTCTAATTTGGCTGAAACAGATCTCTCGGATCTGGCTGGGAGTTGCTTGCGAGCCCCGCAAACGAGAGGCTTTCGTGAAGAGTCACCCAAAGCTACACAGCACTGTGGTCAATCAGGTCAAGCGGGGGAAATGGCATGCCGTCACGGTGCTGAGCGCTGCTGTTTGACACGTGTAGCAGTAAAGCGGTGGCGTTTGGCAATGTCGACGAGTTTCATGTTGCATTTGAGTTTATGCGAGTGGTCAATGGTATCGATTTCCATCCTACACAGGACAGGGTGGGGTGTGTACCTGCATCTGACGAGGTCGTGCTGATCCCACCTGGTGATGATGGAATCACAGCAAGACAGTGCGATATTGCAGCGGCCATTTTGGGAAGGATGACGGGTCGCCGGAGTCATCGCCTGGTCTTTTGCTTGAGCCGCGTCGTCGCCGGTCAAGGGAAATCGGTGAGGCGATGTTGTGGCAGTGCTGCTAATGATGGTTGTTCCGACCAGTGCGAGATGAGAGCGGAACCGCGGTGTGGAAGTTCCTCGCTCGTCACAGCGGCCGATGCTTGTGGCGGAGCAGGGGAATGCTGGCGGCAGCAGCGACGGGAATGTGCTGTGGCGTCAGTGCCCTGTTTTCGCGATAGACAAATGGGGATATGATCGATGACAGCACAACCGGGCAGGCGGTGATGCCGACAGCAGACTGCAAACTGCGCATGCGGGCTGGTGTGTTTGGGCGCGACAAGAAGTACAGAGAGAGTGAGAGAGTGAGTCCGGCAGACCCTGCCGAGCCACCGCCGCGTTCTTCGGCCGAACTGGTCTTGGCACCGAGGATGTCATGTGACATATGGCAGAGCCTCATTCGGACGGCGAGTATGAACAATCTTGTGGCAATGAGTGAGTGTAATACTGTGAGCCGTGCGGAAGACCCCGGACTCCGCCTCAGGCAGCAGTGATGGCTACTAAACGAGCAAACAGATGTCAGGTGGCAAGTGGCGTAGGGCTGGATGACGAGTTCGCGGCCGCCGAGCCATCCGAAGTGGCAGCGCCCGGCGCTCAGCCTTCCTGTTCAGCTGTCCGGTCCAGTGCAGCGTGAATGCGAACTCCCGAGAAGGTGCTACCGTGCTGTGAGGGGTACTATAAGACCCCGCTGGCTCTGACTGCTCTCCACTTGCCTCGACACACACCATCACACACCGGCCTCTATTCCATCGACACGCCCGCTATCGCAGCCATGTCCGGACCCTACGACTACAACAACTCGGGCTACGGCGCCCCTCCAGCCCCGCAGTACGGCGGAGGTCAGCAGCAAGGCTACAACCAGTACCCACAGCAAAATCAACAATACCCCCAGCAAGGCTACTCAGGATATCCGCCACAACAAGCCTACGATCAAGGCGGCTACAACAACCAGGGCGGATATGGCTCAGCACCATACGGCCAACAGCCCGGCTATGGCGCACCACCGGCGCCCCAGTACGGCTCCGGAGGCTACGATCAGAATCAAGCCACATACGGTGGCCCACCAAACGCTGGAGGCTTCAACCACGGCCAAGCAAATCCCCAACACGGCCAAGACTACTCGCAACAGCAGCAACAGTACATGTCGCAACGTCCTCCCACTACCAACGATCCCAGCAACCCATACGGCTACACACAAGACCCACGAGACCCCAACAATCCGCAAGAGGGTGAACGAGGCTTCATGGGTGCCATGGCTGGCGGTGTGGGCGGCGGCTTGCTAGGTCACAAGGCCGGACATGGCATCATCGGTGCTCTGGCAGGCGCCTTCCTGGGTTCCAAGGGCGAAGACTACTTGAAGAAGAACAAGCATTCGAATCATGGCAGCAGCTACGGAGGAAGTCAGTCCGGCAAGTGGTAACAGCCTCTCTTCTCGCTCCGCTTCGTGACGAGGCGAGCATGGAAGTGAGGCGACTGCATGTTTACGATTGCACGACGAATGACACTTTGGGTTCGAAGCATGAACTTTTCAGCAGGGCGGGTATTTGGAATTCTACTTTTTGTGAGAGCATGGGTGGCAGAAGCAGCTGCAAGGGAGGAATAGACGTTGCGATTGGCGTGCATCGGCGTTACTGGGGCAGAGAACGGCGGATATGCGATTTCTCATATGGGTATGGAGAGCGATGTGGGCGTGACCATTCGATGCATTACTATTATCATTCATCTAGCTTCTTACTTCACACCAGAATCGAATGACCATTCAAATCACGAACTGTCAAAATAATAATAATCTCAAACCGATGAGATAAGTCTCAGAAATAATCTCAAAGTCATATTGCTAGTACCAGAACGAAATACAGATGGAAGCGGAAGAGTGAAAAGGAGATTTGGGAACCATTGAAAGCCGGAGGGGATAATGACACTTTCTTCCAATTGCTTGCTTATTTTGCCTGACTCGCTAATGAGAAGCCGAGTCGAGTCGAGTTGAGATGAGTGGGGTTGAGTTGACTGTGTGATGAGACTGTGAGACTGTGATGGTTTGTGATGTGATGAGATTTGTTGTAAAGTTTCGAAATTGGAATTGGAAGCGTGGTGTCCGGGGGCTTTGCAGCTGCTGCAGCAGATGATAGGGATGATGAGGACGATGGGGATGAGGAGGATGAGGATGAGGATGAAGATCGCTCTTGATCTGTGATGATGGTACTGATAAATGAGGATGGAGAAAAATCACCATGGTACCAGAGTCAATCTTCCTTCGATGAACAAGCATTGTTTTGGAATTTATTATCCTTGTCTTGCTGCTTCTGCTCGTGATGATGGATGAAACATCTTATCTCAGAGTCCATCACGTGATGAACAAGGTGCAGGCGAGAGAACGACAGAAGGTTAGGTTAACGTTTTGGAGATGGAGATTTGGTTTGATGTTGATGTTGATGTTACTGCTCATAATCAGCATCATTATCGAAGCCGCTTGACTGGGAGGAAGAAGGAGATTTTGTACAGTATCTCATCTTTATGGAAGGAGGAAGTTTACTCGCGGATTCGTGAGGCGAGAGACAGACGATTCGAGCACGGTAACAATAAGGTTTGGAGTATTTTTACCTCAAGGACCTTATTGTGGCTCTACAATGAGCATGTTCGGAAAAAGCGGCTTTGTGTGAATGACGCGACTCCAGATGCTTGCTTCGGAAGTATCTTTCCGTTCAGCGGCAGTCTAGATTGTACAGGTGACGTGTCTCAGATGCTGGTCTGGTCTGGTCTTCTCTGCTGATCAACCGAAGAATGCACGTCGACGCCTCTAATTTCGACTGGGCTCGAGGGATGAACATGGTTCCCGTTGTTCCGGTTCATCACGATGAATACGTTGTCAGATGTCCAGAATATAGCTTGCCAGTGGCAGATCCCACCATTTTCGGCAGCGATTCTAGCCTCATACATCTTCCTCTTAGCTCGCTCTTGTGCCTTTGCCATCAACTCCATTTCGTGTCTCAACTCATGTTCTACATTTCCTTCATATTTGCTAATCGTCTCAGCGGGCAAGATCGTGTAGAAGAGTCACGTTTGTCGAAGATCAGCTGTGGTGGAGTGTGCAAACATACTCTGAAGACGTACAGCATCATCCTCAAAGGACTATTTAGTGTGCCGTAGATTTGCTTTGCTTGCCACCAATTTCGCATCGATCATCGCTGAATTGACATCCTTTTCTTGGTAAACATTGAGACATATGCGATGCTGGAAGTCAGCTGGAGTAGCAGGAACATTCCATAGCTTTGCCCTTTAGATCTCCAGTGGTGCTTGACGTACGACTACCGTCCAGACTTGTAGATAGATCTCGACTTTGCGATCTGGGCGTAGTCTGTGTTAGAAGCGGAGTGGCCTGCTGAAATCCGACCCCGATGGGGCGGAGAGGCCGAAGTACGATGAATGCATTGTGATAGGGGTATCATAGTCTATCTCTAGCTCTTCCATGCACGCCTCCACTTGCTACCATACTACCCGGTGGGTAAAGAATCGACAAGAATCTCGCCGCCATTCATTCCCTGACCGCCTGTAGGTGAGTCGCTGCCAGCCGCTCCTCTCCCACTTCCCGAGTCTGTCTGGGTACCTCCTGATCTCATCCTAGCAAGTCGCTTCGCTGTCTGCTCTTGCTCATGCACAGTGTTGGAATATATCCTCAGAGATCCCACTACCATGATCACAATCGCGCCCAGGGCGAGGATGACGCGACGGGTCATGACCCATCTGAGCCCTTCAACCTCCGACTTTGCATCAGCTTGCAGGTCGACGGTGATCTGATAATTCAATCGTTGAATTTTCGACTCCATCAAGCGTTCATCGTTACGCACGGCCATCTTGCGGTCATCAAAGGTACCCTTAATGTCATCTTTCATGGCCGCAATTTCTTGACCCAGTCGCTGCGTCAAAATCTCGACTTCGTGCTGCAGTTGAGCACGCTCGCTTCGCATCTTCTCTTGCTCTGCTCTCCTTCGGCTTGTGACCTCCGTCTTCAATTCTGCGCACGCAGCTCGGAAAAGATATGTCTCGTTCTCCACCTGGGACTTGCTGACCAGCGCTTCGCGTGCCAGATCCATATTCTCGGCGAGCATTACGCGCACGCCTTTCATTGTAGTGATAGCCTGTGCCTCGGACCAGTTTCCATCTTTCAAACGATTCACCAGCCCATAAGTATCAAAGTGGTGCACATGGCGAGGAGTACTGATATGTGGAGCTTTCGTAGAAGGAGCGTGTTCGTCAAATGCCTGGCCCGGCTGTTCTTCCGGTGGCGATTTCGATGAAGATGCCTCTTGCTCTTCAGCGTGTTCTTGTGGATCAGGCACTTGATCCAACAATGTTTCTAAGGGTTTGTCTGGCGGTGTATCTGGCGACCCAGGTGCTTTTTCGATAGGGGTTGCTGCATCGAGCAGCGGATCTGAGTGCGCTTTGGACGTTACTGGTCCCTCCTCCGTTTTTGCTTCTGTCTTCACAGCCTCTGTTTGCGGTTCTTGACCTTCTGTCTCCACTTCTGCTTCCCCTACGTTCTGGAGCTTCTCGCCAATCTTGGGCAACCTCTTCTGCTGCTCGCCAGTAGCTAGCCTTTTGCTTTTCTTCTTCCCATTTTTCAAGTGAGGCAGAGGTTCATTCGCCGTCCCGTAACGTTGTTGCTGAGGCGGTGTTACGTCTGGTCGCCTCCGGCGGGGCGATGAGTGTAACGCCTGGGTGCGCTGTGCGGCTCTGGCGGAGCGCACGGTGGGTGAGGTATATTCGAAACCCTTCGCCAGCATGGGCCAGAGGAAGGGCAACCTGGGAGCAGCCATGGCCGCTGGAGGAAGAGAGGGTGCGTTGTACGAATGCACTTCACATGCGACTGTGAACTTCTTTTCTGGAAGGCGATCGTGACACAATCGGTGAAACCTGGCGCCGATCTCACGTGTCCTTCCGTTTCAGCCCATCTCCGCCCGCTCCCTTCCTCCTCCTGTGTTCTTAAATACCACCAACAATGATACCGAACGGGACGCATAGCCTCGTGGATCTCTTCACATGAGGAAAAGAACACATCAAAAACACAGCGGAGGCATCACGACGATCCTGCCGCCATCAAATGCAGCATTCAGCGCGCCAATCCGCAGCGCGTGTGGACAAGATTCAATCTGTGGCCATGATGACTATACCCCGGCGTCATGCACATGATTCTATGATCACTTGATCGTACCTTCGAGATCAATATGTGTTGGTCAACTGGCAGCATGGACATCAGTAGCAGCGAGCTCACGAATGACATCGACTTACAGTCTGCAATAAGCAAGACGAATGATCGCGTCCATGAGATCACGTCTTCTGGCTGAGATCTAGAAGTTTGGCGCCAGGCCGCTGCCACCGCTACACCTGTCCAGAACCTGCGATCATGAGAAAGAGCTACCGACAGGGCAGCCTCAGCTGACTGCCGCCCAATTGGCCATATTGGGATGCTACACCTGGCCATGTCTCTGCTCGTATGCCGTGACCACTGACTATGGAGTAGACTTAGGAGTGCCCTCTATCACATGCGAAGACTCGCCGCGAGCGAGCCAAACGCAGTTCTGAGTATACTGCAGCCTGGAGGAATAAGAGTGACGTTCTGCAAGTCATGGAGGGCGTGCCGAGCAAAGAGAATGGTCGTTTAGAGTGGAACGAGAACTCAGCTTCCAACACAGACGCGCACGCTCTCTCACTGGACAGCATTCTGTTGCCTGAGGTGCCTGATGTTTGATTTGGCGGCTCGAAGCTGCGCTGCCGCCGAAGAAGAATGGAGAAGCATTCTGGGCATTTGAGTTGAACGAATCGTCCAATCAAAACTGCCGTGTTCCCGGCGATCGCCAGGGCAAGATGCTTGTGGCTAGCATCGTCTCACTCACGGAATGACGATGCTCTCCACACTACCGTTGCCCGATAACGACGGCATCATCCAGCGCCTTCACATGCGTCCTCGGTCTTCACACAGAAAATGCGGAGTGGCAATACTGACACCTCATGTGGCTGAATATATATATGTTCCATCACCAAGGTGAGTGGGCTGCAAATCCCATCCAATCCTGCAAAGCACAGTCAAAATGCACGGCGACCGGCGACCGCAAGACTCGATGAAGTCCACCTGGCGTGACGACAAGTCACAATGGGGCATCTCGCACAATTTTTTGAATATGATCAACGCATTCCATAACAATCCTGGCCAAGCTCCACCAGTCTTCGCAAAGACGGATAAAATGCCATATCTGACGGAATGGTCATGTCACGTCTGGATTCTGCTTCATGCAGGCTGGCCGATGGCACTGCAACAGCTCTACATCTACCTCACTGGCCAAGACATGCATGCGATTGCTGCATTTTTCTTTTACACAGCCGCAATGCAACTCAACTCGATCCATGAAATCAAAATCCTCCGACGGCTGGGATACAGATACGGATATCTGGACGGTGACAAGCATCAGCGCGACGAAGTGCCAGACGTCGGCGTGACCAAAGTGCTTGCTTCACTCGAACTCACGACTACGATTCGACCCATGATCGCCATCTTCTTCTCATGGCGCAGCCGCGGATCACTACAACTGTCCTGGTGGCTTCCTCTCGAGTTGGCACTTTATTCGGTCGTCCTCGACGGTTTCTTCTACCTCTACCATCGGTCCTGCCACGAGATCGATACACTGTGGCAATATCACCGCACACATCACCTCACGAAACACCCAAACCCATTGCTTTCTTCCTACGCCGATCACGAACAAGAATTCCTCGAAATTGCCTTGATCCCATTCCTCACCTGGGCAACGTTGAAGTACGTGTTCCAGCTCCCTATGGGGTTCCACGACTGGTGGCTTTGCCACGAATACATCATCTTCGCCGAGCCTTTTGGCCACAGTGGTCTGAGAATCTATTCCAGCTCTCCGAGCATCGCGAGTCCGCTACTCAAAGCCTTTGGCATGGAGCTTGTGATCGAAGATCACGATCTGCATCACCGCAAGGGATGGAGGAAGAGCAGCAACTACGGCAAGCAGACTCGTGTCTGGGATAAGATTTTCGGAACTTGCGGTAGAAGAATCGAAGTTACCGAGGAGAATTGTGATGTGAACGACTACTTCCATTTCCCCCTCTTTTGAGTGTGACTCTGTGGGGCATGATGAAGTGAGGGCAGCAGCACGACGGAAAGGCAAGCGAACTTTTGCAATTTATACATTCAAGAGATACCCAATCCTGTACATACGTAGAAAAACAAGTCTCCGAGTATGAAAGCATCATCGATCTTTCAATCTTGAAAATTCCAGGGCCTCCGCGCACTGTAGAAAGAAAGCATCAGAAGAAGCGCTACCACTCGCACTCCCATTTCGTTCTCCGATCCATCCCCAATCCAGCGGTCAACAAAACAACCCATCATCATCTTCTCCTCCTCTTCATCGCACAATGATTCCCTGCGAAAAGAACAGCAGTAGTAAAAAAAAAAGTCATCATCATAATCATCATAACAATAATAATAATAACACGCAAAGGGCACAGAAAGTGCCCGCTCGCCGGCATCCACCGGCCGGTGCACCACTCGTTAACTTAGTTAACTTGGTTAACTTACAGTAAACCACTTTCCTGCCTCATCCGGCTAGCCCCGGGCCATGCTAAAGCGCATTTCTCCATGTGAAAGTTGACCGCAATAGGCAAACTCGACTACTCCATGCATATCAGCCTCCCTCGTGACCCACACCACGTGCGAAGTTAGACTTTTGTTTTATTTTTTTGGCCAGGAAAGAAGAGCGGTCTCTCGGTCTCGGTCGGGTCGCGGGGGATTGGGGGGTTTTTTTTTTGGTTTGGGTGGTCGGGATGTAAGGTCTTTAGTTGGTCGCGTCTCGCGTGCGTGGTGTAGCTTGAGGTGGTTCGAAGATTACTTTTTTGTGGGTTGTTTCGTAAGAGGATTGATGGGAGAGGAAGAGGGATGGAGTGGGAGTGGAAAGAGGAAGAAGAAGCGAAAGTGGAAGTGGAAGGATAGGGATTGTTTTGCTGTAGATTTAATCGTAATATTGATCTTATAGTCTGGGCTTTTTCCTGAATTGATTCTTTTTCTTTCTCACTCTCTTCGGTACTTTCTGTGCCTTTCCACCCGTAGAGTTGCTTTGCTTTGCTTCACTTTGCTTCACGAGACAGAAATCTCTGCAACCAACATGCTCGACGCCATCGTCATCGGCGCCGGGCTCTCTGGTCTCGAAGCCGCGCACTCTCTCCAGGAGGCTGGACTGCAAGTCGTTGTCCTCGAAGCCCGAAACCGAGTCGGAGGTAAAGTGTGGAGCGTGCCGTTGGCTTCTGGTCGAGGCGTGGTAGATTTGGGAGCTGCGTGGGTGAATGATCAGCTGCAGCCGCGGATCACGAAGTATCTGGAGCGATGGGATTTGAAAAGAGTTGAACAGCGGTTGGGGCATACTGCGATCATGCAGGATAGTGAGGGTGAAATCTCAGAGTTTCCGCATGGGATCATGCCCGAGGTAGGCGGAATGGTATCGTTGCTAGGAGATGTTTTTGCTGATAATGGTACAGTTCAGTGAAGAAGAGAAGAGGAACCTGGCGACCGTTCGTGATCACATCCAAGCTGAGTCGCTGAAAGCTGGACGGGCGAAATCGGAAGATGATATCGTTAGTCTAGATCAGTATGTTCGGAATCTTGGTGCCACCGAGAAGACGATCAAGATGGTCAACCTCTGGGCTAGAGTCATGCACGGAGTTGAATCTACAGAAGAGTCAGCGGCATTCTTCATCGACTACTGCCGAAAGAACAAAGGACTCCTATCGATTCGTGCTGATGACGAGACTGGTGGCAATTATCAACGTCTCCATCGAGGTGAGTGTGGTCTGATAAACAATCCTGCCAGAGTGCGTTCTGACTCGTGAACAGGCACCCAGTCCATCGCCAATGGCCTCCATGAACTTGTCGGCAAGCACAACGTCTACTTCTCCTCACCTGTGAAATCAGTCGAAGACAATCGCTCGCAAGTCACGGTCACGACTGTCAGTGGGCAGGTGTTCCAAGCGCGAAAAGTCATCATTTCGATCCCGAGCACAATGTACCAAGATCTGACGATATCCCCACCATTGCCTGCTGGACTTCAAGAGCTTGCCGACAATGCCACCATGGGCGATTACAACAAGATGATCGTGTGCTATAACACACCGTGGTGGCGAGAATCTTCCTACAATGGCTTCTTCATGAGCTATGCCGGGCCTAGTCCGCTAGCGCGAGACACTAGCGTCGAGGAGGTCGGACTGTACTGCTTGACATGTTTCGTGAATGGCGATTTGGGCCGCAAATGGTCCCAACGACCGCCTCACGAGCGACGTGCCACAATCCTGAAGCAGCTGGCCAAGGTCTATAGAGCAGGTCCTGATTCCGAAGTCTGGCGCCCCATTGAGATGTTCGACCAGATCTGGAAGCATGAGCAGTACTCCAAGGGCGCGTTGGTGCCTGTTACGAAGATTGGCGACTTGACCAAGCACGCAGACGTGTACGGCAAGCCGGTCGGCAACATCCATTTCTGCGGCACCGAGTACGCGACGGAGTGGAAGGGGTATATGGAAGGCGCGCTGTGTTCGGGCGAGAATGTCGCGCGGGAGGTGTTGAGTGTCGTCGGAGCGAATGCTAGGCCCAAGTTGTGATTCTTGTGAAGATAGGAATAGTGATCAGTATTGACGTAAGGACGAATCAACGTAGACGTTGCCATCGCATGCAGCGGTCGCAGCATGTCCGATGACTGGGTGTTTTGAGGGCGGCTCGTGATTCGATTGGCCATATTAGGATAACGAGTCCATCGAGGGTGTTTGCGGAGGTTCCGGGGGGCGGCCAGCGGCAAATCGACGGCATCGCAGTGCACGCGGAGGTCAGCAGTGTGCGTTGTGAACTTGTGTGTGGCTTTTCCATCATCACCGCCGTCTTTTGCTCCATCACGCCCAGCGTTGCGAGAAAGCGCGAGGCATTGTCCAGCGCAGGACAGGAAGGAACGCAAGCGGCAGAAGTGGAAAGCGCGCCCCCCCACTTCACGTCCAGCACGGACCGAGAAAAGCGGGTCGTCGCAACGTCTGACACGTCCCGAGAACTTGCTCCGACTACAGACAACGTGATGAAGCGCACCGTCAAGTCGTCCAAGTCGCGCGGAGGCTGTCAACGATGCAAGTCGAAACACATCAAGTGCGACGAGACGAAGCCCGCCTGCCAGATCTGCATCGCTCAAGGCGCCGATTGTCCTGGATACGCCAAGCAATTGCGATGGTCCAGCAAGCATGAGATTCTGTCCGGCCCGCCGCAGAAACGGCAGCGAACTTCGCACGACAACTCGCTGAGCCCGACGAACAGCAACGTGCCTGATGGCGATGTCCACCGTCCTCCGACCAGCGATGGCGGCCACCGACCTTCGTACCCAGAGCCGGTGCCAAGTGCTTTGGCATTCAACGATGATAGTGCATTGGATATGTACGGCTGGCCGGATATGGAGCAATACGGCCTGGAGGACTTGACATTCTCTACTCTGTTTCCGGGACCATCACCTGAAGAGCCGCAAGATACATCATTCGACACCCAGCCATTCCTAGGCGGCATCTATTCTGGGTTGTCGCAATTTGTCCCCAGCGGCGTGGAGGCAGTAAATGAGAGCAGCACGACTGCCCTACATGAACCTTCTACCAAAGACGATGCCGTCGCCAAGCAAATGCCAACGCCACCTTCAAGGACCGAGTCTTCGAGACCCGCCAGCCTGCTCAAGACCTTCTACCGTCTAGCAGTGCCAAACCAAGTGCCTGGCTTCTCTGACGACGACCTCGTCAGCCATTACTTCAATCACGTTTGCGCGATATATTCCTGCTTTGACTCCGAGGCCAATCAATTCCGCACACTCGTGGCCGAGAACTGCGCCACATCAAACACCGTTCGCTTTACAATCGAAAGTATGGCCATCGGCCACCTCGCCAACTTTTACCCTCACATCGCCGGGTTGGGCAATGCAAAGCGCGGTCGAGCATGGAAGTCGTTACAGCAAGACCTCCAACTACTCCGCAATGGCAAGAGATCCATCGACACGGTGCTACTCACCCTGCTCTTATTAGGCGTCTCCTCCTCATGGCACCAGGCGTCCAACCTCGGTCTGCAGTACCTCTTCACCGCTCGCGATCTCGTAAAAGTCAAGCTGCAACGCAACGAACATTCACCTCACGACGAATTCCTCCTGGATGCCATCATGTATTGGGAAATGCTCTCCAGCTTCATCGATCCTGTTCCCATGGCCGCATTACAAGGCCTCAAATCACCCGACCTGGCCATGCCCGTTCGTGAAGGACCCATCACACCTCATCCCTGGACAGGAATTAGCAGCGAAATATTCTTCGTCCTCGCCGAAGTGGGTCGCATTCTGCGCCGCCGTGTACGAAACGGTGTCCTTGGCACAGGAGACGAAGAGTGGGCCTTCCACCTCGAAAAGCTTCTCTACACCTGGTCTCCGCCCGGCACCTCCTCCATCAACGATCCCGGCGACAAGCGAACACCACTCTCCGACCTCATCCTCATCTCCCAAGCCTATCGCCTCGTCGGTCTCTTAGAAATCTACCGCGCATTCCCCAACATCTTCTGGCAAAGAACCAAAACCTGCTCCATATCCGATATGCTACGCACCACTCCCTCACCCTCACAAGATACAAAGTCCAACAACCACACCAATAATAGCGACAGCGACAGCAACATCAAATGCTTCAAATCTCCCCTTGAGTACCACCTCAACGTCCTCGCAACCCAAACCCTCGACCTCGTAAAACCCATCCCCATCTCCTCCGGCGCCTGCCGTCTCCTCCCTCTCGTAATGCTCATAGCCGGCTCCCAACTCCGCTTACCCGACAACATCAACGCCAACATCAACGCTAATACCAACAACACCACCCACGACAACAGCACCACAACAATCTCTTCTGCCTCCGGTTCCTCCTCAAATTCCCGCTCAACAGGAGTCGACCATTCCGACCCCGACACCACCCAACAACACGACGACCTCGTAGCCGCGCGCTATCTCGTCGAGCAGAGAATGCTCGTCCTATCGAGAAAGTACGCCCAGAGACCGCAGCTCTGCGCGCTAGATATCGTCAAAGAAGTGTGGGAGCGAGCTGATAATGCAGGCCCAACCGCGAACGGTAGCGGAAATGGAACCGGAAACGGAAACATGATTGGAGGTGGTGGTGGTGGAGCGCACTGGATCGATGTTGCGCACGAGAAGGGCTGGCAGACAATTTTTGGGTGAAGGGGAATGGAACATGAAAGTTGGAGGAGGAGGGGGAGGATGAACTGGTTTTGAATGGGGAGCAAAGAGAAGCAAAGCAAGTTGGATAGAATGAAACGAAAGGAGATCAACGACAGATTGGCATGGTTTTTCCCCGTTTGGTTGCGGTTTCTTTCCGGGTTTTGCATTCATCGAAATTTGGGCGATGTCATCATCAGATTGAGCGTTGAACGCACCAAAAATGCATCACATGCGCATGCATACCACACGTGAAAATTGCGACAGTAAACGAATCCTCTTTGAGCGAGTTTTTATATGATGTATATATAGTATAGTAAACAGGGGAAAGAAGATGGCAGCCAAAAACAAATATGCCATGAATCGACGAGCGACATCACATGTACAATTGTCTCATTCCCATTCCCATCCTCACCAGCGAACTCCAACAGAGGACGAACACATACCACTCTCCTCTCCTCTTTTTCTCTTCTTCTCTTTCTCTCTTGCTTTCCAGACCTCTCAAATAGATCCTCCCCACCACTCACCCTCCTCCCTCTTTGGCCAAAATATCCCATCCCAAAACCCTCCAAATCTCCTCCTTGAAATGCTCCGAAACATCCACCTCTTTGACCTTTGGCAATGTCAACGTCCCGCCGCTGCTCTCGCCCGGTCCTGGCATTCTCAGATACTCTTTGAAAGGATCATCTACTACACCTTCTGTGCCGAACATGCAATGCACCAAAGTTCGCTGCAGACACTCTTTCGCCGAGACAGCTAGGGTATTCTTCGCGGGAGCTTTGGTGTTGATGCTCTTCGTCTTGTTGTTGCTGCTGCTACTGCTATTCTTGATGCCGTGGACATTTCCGTAGAATGCTGGAGCGGCCATCATGACTCGGTTGAGAAGGTGGAGGAGATATGGAGCTTCGAGTCGGACTTGTTTCTGTTCGTGAGAGAGCGTTTGTTGTTGTTGTTGTTGTTGTTCTTCTGGTAGGTAGATACTTTGTTCAATCTCGGTCTGGAGGTTTGGTGCTCTGGTTTTCCCAAAGACGATGGTGTAGAGTCTCTTGCCGAGATGATCGAGAACGCAGTAGCTGAAACCTTCGAAGAGAGCATGGTTGGATTCTGTTTTGGGGTCGATCATGTCGATGAGCTTGCCTAGAAATGTGGCGTAGGGGGCTAGAACTGGATGCTCTTTGATCTTTTCGTCTTTGGGGTTCTTCGGGCGAGCTAGAGCTTTGGACTTGGTTTTGGTTTTCTTGGGTGAGGACGGCCGTGCTGTTGCAGGTCTGGACGAAGTTGATTTGGCGTGCGTGGAAGCTGGTCGGGCTGTGGATGGTCGTGCGTTTGATCCAGCAACAGTCGCATCGTTGTCGGTATCCTCTCTCTTCGCTACTGCTTGATCGGACAAAGTAGTCAAGTGCTGCAGTAGAGTTTTGAACATGACAACCATGGCATAAGTGACATTTCCTGGCACGAAAATGCCTTCGGCCTGTGTCTGGGCTTTTCCAAGGCGAGTGTAGCCGGCGAAAATCGTTGCTGCTGCACGAGTGGCAATCGTGAGGGCATGCTTCAACTGGTCACCACCAGCATCAGGATGTTCGATAAGCCTGTCCAGTTCTTCTTGTATGATGGGAGGAATGACCGAGCATGCGCGTTCGATGTGGAATGATAACCCATCTGTCTCTGTACGCCGACCCGGCTTCAAGGCTTCCAAGATGTGGAATACTGCACGCAGCAACTCGTCGCCTGCGAAAGTCAGCAAAGAATAAGCCGTCCACATAAATACAGACTGACCGAATTTTCCAGCCTGGCTAAACTCTTCGTCAGTTGAAAGATCCACCACCATCTGTCCAATTCTCAGCGGCGAAGTAGCCCTCTTAGCCTTCTTCGGGCTACGAGGCACAAGAATGACATCCGGATCAACCTTCTTTCGCTTCTTCACTGGACTCGCAGGACGATTATCCAGCTTGCTTTTCAATGCAACGATCTCGCGCCGCAAGTCAATGGCTTCGTTCTCCGCAGAACGCAGAGCCGCTCGCCCACGTTCAGCTTCGGAACGCCAGAACGCAGAGCGGTCCAGGTGACAGTAGACGCTGCTCAGCGCGTTCTCCCGACGCCCTTTGGCAATGTGTTGTCTGAGCAGCTTGATGTACTCTGATTGCAGCGTCAGATCAATCATCAGATGCCGTACCGCATGAACTCACCATGGACGCTGAGCTCAGGAGGCTTGTACCGAACGACGGTCATGGCAAATGCAATCGCTTTCTTGCTGGGAAGGCGCGCTGGGAGTGCTTGCGATAGCTCCGAGTTGGCAGCGAGTGTCTGCGTCTGTAAGGGAGGCATGTCGGCGGCAATGTAAGATGTCGCAGCATGTCAGATGGAGGTTGGTGAATTGTGAAAGCAAGACCAGAATGTGATCGGGTGTCAACCGGGCTTTGGGGTTTGGGAAAGAGCACACGCGCACTTCCCCCGCCACCTGAGTGCGACTTTTTCATCCTTTCATATCTGTTCCCCATCAGCAGCTTCAATCCTGTATGTGCATCAAGCAACATGCAAGGAGTTGGGATAAATATTCAGTCTCAATTCGTACCCAATCTAATGAGTGGAGCTATGCTATGCCATCCGTCATCGCTCCCTCAGAACAAAGTGTCAGAGATACACGCTAGATCGTACTTTCAGGACATACTTCAGACGCCTTCTAGGATACAGGTCGTATGAAGGGGAACGGAAGGCTTTTGATGGGTATCCAAAGCAATGCAAATCGCCATGAGCAGTAACAAAAGTGCAATCAGCTCTAGAAAAGAGCGCGCGACGTCGCTCTCTGGTCGCGGAGAGGCCCTCGGGACCTTCGGAGTGTAATCAGCCTGGCTCTGCGCAACTAGCCTTGAAAGCCACCATAACCACGCCCGAAGGGAGCAGCTTGAGGGTTGGATTGCGGCATGCCATATCCGGCAGGTGACTGGGGGTTGAAGCCGCCAGCGCTGGGAGGAAGTTGACCGCCCGGCCAGCCCTGCGCACCCGGATGCATGGCCGAAGGTGTCATGCCCTGTTGTTGCCAGCCCGGGCCGCCTGGCTGCTGAAAGCCTGCTGGCGTGGCTGCGGCGATTTGTCAGAACTGCGAAACAGATGGATAGGAATGGAAGGTAGAATACCTTGTGGTGACATTGCTGCCGGCTGACCGTATTGAGGAAAGAAGGCTTGTGGCGTCGCGGCAGAGAAGCCGGAGCCTGGTGTCTGAGCGGTCGCTGGCGAAAAGCCGTCGAATTGGCCGGTGGGAGGACGATCTTTGCCCCACTGCAAATTGTTAATAATGCAACACAGACACTCGATCCTCATGAACAACTCACGCTGCACTTCAGTGGGCGGCCATTGACCTGGTACCCGTTCAACTGGCAGATCGCGTTGGCTGCATTCTCATGTGTGTCCATCTTGATGAATGCAAAGCCGCGGTCGGATTGAAAGCGTGTTTCAGTCACGTAGCCGAAATTCTGGAAAAGCGGGACTAGGTCGTTCTGAGTCGTGTATGGGGTGAGGTTGCCGACGTAGCAGGTCGTCTGCCATTGCGGAGTCTGGGCAACGACCATCTCGTAGGATTGAGTCCCTTGAGTGGGGAATTGGTGGTGACCGTATGGCGTTGTCGGTGTCAACCCCATCTGGACCATAGCCTGCTGCTGAGAGAAAGACGGTTGACCCTTCTGGTTCGCCCAGTTACAGCGAATGGCACGAGATCCGAGCCACTCGCCGTCCATCGAGCTCAGTGCCTTTTCGGCTTCGCCGCGGTCCCTAAACGCAACAAAGCCGTATCCACGAGATCGTCCCGTCTTCATATCCCACATGACACGCGCTTCGGAGACGTTTCCGAATGCCGAGAAGGCTTGCAAGAGCACTTCATCGTTCACCTCGTTCGACAGATCGCCGACGAAAATATGAAAGTGGTTTGAGGTGTCCTCTTTTGCCAATGTGTTGGATTGATATGCCCAGTTGACACGAATTTCTTGTTGGTGCACGCGCCTTCCGTTGAGGGTCTGCATGGCTCTTTCGGCGGCGCCGGGGTCGTCGTACTCGACAAAACCGTAGTTGTAGCCCTTGGATTGAAACTGGTCTCGTCAGTGAAGGGTTCCAAATGATGGCACTTCGGATGGTTGGTCGCACGCCGGGACTGGCGGAGCACCACAAATGCCTTCAACCGCGCCTTTGCAATAATGGCAGGACTCGAGCATGCACGAGCAGGCACCCACATGCTGCGCTCGGCAGTCGCAGGACGTCACATGAGGGAGATTGGACTCACATTCTTGTCTGGGATGATTTTGACGCTTTGCACGTGTCCGGTCGTCTCGAATATCTGCTTCAACACATCCTCCGTAACGCGCGGGTCGAGGCCTCCGACATACAGCGCCCTCTTGTTGGGTTCTGGCGCAGCACGCCGCACCTGACCGCCGGCACTTGTTGGAGACATCATGTCGGTGAGCTCCGAGGGCGGGGGCTGGTAGTTCTGCGGGATGCTGACATTGAGCGCAGGCATCGGTGGAGGAGGCATGTGGCTGCCAGAGCCGTTCGGATGGCCTTGCGTGCCCGGCGCTGAACCAGTCGGCGGCTTGGGGAGGGCGAACTCGGAGGAAGTCGTCGTGTCGGCCATGGCGAATACAGAGCGATATTAGAGGAGATGGGCAGGTAGATCGCAAAACAGTCGCAATGCAGAAGGGCGACAGTGGGAAAAAGCTGAAGCGGAGCGGTTAGGCGCCGTGAAGGAGCAGTCGCTGGCGACCGGCTAGGAGAGCGGTGCGGGGTGGTGCTGAGGAGACTGACAAGGAGATGAACCGACGACCGCGACCGCAGCAGCAGGAGCAGGCGTTGGATGGACGGTGGGAGAATCAACACCTACACCGCAGTGGAGAGATGGTGATTACCAGGTGGGGCTTTCTGCTGGACGGCGGCGGCGGCGGTGCGAAGAGCCAGGGGCGGCCACGTCCAGAGGAGTATACGGTCGAGCAGCAGACGCAGCAGTCGTACAGCAAAGGAACAGACCGACAAAGGAGACAAGTGGAAAAGGAAGAGACGCGCGCGGAGAATGCGCAGGTTCAATGTTGGCGAGAGCAGAATTGAGAGCTGAGAGCAGCCAAAAGTCAAAGCCAGCAGCCGGCTCCAGCGAAGGAAGGGGAACCACCGCTTGCCGCTTGCCGCTTGCCGCCAACCGCCTTCGGCTCGGCCGCTCCCTTGCCGAACCCTAACTATCATGTCCTTCATGTCCTTCCGCTGGTGCCACGACTCGCTGTGAACAGACCTGCCACGTCTCTTGCACGACGCTGACTGCACATACACCGCGCTCATTCCTACCCTCATCAACCACATCAGGCCCTCATGGCGACTGCCCGTCAAAACGCGCTGCTGGACCAGCTGCAAGCCCAGGTCAATCTCGTGGTATGCATTGCCTCAATCGTCTGATGATGAATGCTCACTGACCCCTCGCAGCTCGAGCAAACCGGGCGAGTCTTCGCCGCCGTAGACCCCAATTCCAGGAAACCGCCGACTTCTCAAGTCAACAAACTGAAACAAATCCTGCCCAAGACCCAGGCCCATTTTCAAGATGCTCTGGATGCGCTGGGGGAGGAGCTGGTGAGCCACGATCCACCTCTCGATTTTCTTCAGCGGCGCTGATATTTGTACAGCAACTAGCACAATTGGTATTGCGACGTGATCTCGCGCTGCTTCGTGAGCGCCAAGGCATTCCGACAGAACCCCCGGCCACAGCTGTGCAGCAGCCCGTTCCAGAACCACAGTCTGTCGCTTTGTCAAACCAGCAACAACCTGAAACGCAGCCCGAGGCTGAGAAGGTCGCCATAAGGGGTCCTCCTGCTGATGATGTAACCATGGAAGACTCGCAACCTGAACAGCAACTCTCTGAGGCCATGACGACCAAAGTAGAAACCGAAGCCATGGAGACAGACCAGAAGCCACAGCCCGAGGCTGAACTTCCCGAACTAACGACAAAGCCCGAGGCGCCTGTTCAGACGATCACGACTGCTCCGCCTCAAAATGATGCCAAGCCAGCGATTTCTAGCCTCCAAGTCGACACAGCTCCGAGCAAGCCCAGCGGTGAGGAGCAGAAGGCACCTCATACAGCGAAAGAGAGTATTAACAACGACGTTGACTCTCTCTTTGGCGGCGGTGACAATGCCAACGATGGTGAAAATGAGTTCAGCTTCGACGAGAACGCGACCGGAGAGATTGACTTTGGCGACTTTGGGAATTTCAATGGCGACAACGGAGACAACGACAACATCTCTTCTCTACTTCCAGGCCTGGAAGACTATGCTAACACACAGTCGAACAACACCAGCAGCGCAGAACTGGACCTGAATGCGTTCTTCACAAATACCAACGAGCAGAACAACGTGAGTGGCTTTTTTTGCTCCTTAGCGTTGCTCACTTACACGAGCCTCTCCCTGCATCATGTCCGTGCAGAGTCATACATGCTTGCAGCCAATCACTCGGAATATGCAAGACATACATCCGAAGCACGGCGCAACTGATGGGGTCGGTTCTCCGTTATCCGGAAAATCGCCGTACCGTGGGACGCCGACAACACTTCCGTGAATCTGCAGAAATACTGCAGAAGCATGGCGGGATGCCATTTCCATTTCCTTGGATCCGTTGTTCCGTGGCTCCCCATGTTCCTAGCCCACAGCGTAGCTCAAAATACGGCACAAACATACCACAGAGCAATCGGAAGGAAGAGATAGTGCTAATGACCACAACAGACAGCGCCCTCCGCTGGCGGCGATGAAGCACGCGATACCACGTTCGACGACCTTATGGACCTCGCCAATTTCGACGGAAACATGGGCGACGAAAACAACAACAATAGCACGGCGGACCTAGACTTTGATGCTTTGTTCAATTAGACAGTCTTCGCATCTGGAATGCAGAGGAAGTGATCTCGAGAAGTGAATCTTATATGCATTTGTGCGCAGTGCAGAAGACGCTGTGGGTGCTGTTGATTTCCATAATAGGCAAGTACAGCTTCCACAGTCGAACTCTGACTACCATGCATTCCCTCTCCAAGCCTGCGACTTCCATACCATCCTGCTACCAACTTGCATCGAGATAAGAGTGACCTAGTCGACTTCCAAAATCCACTCTATATGCTCGCATCCTCCTCCACAATCTCAAGCATTATCAACGACACGGAGCGCCTGTCTGATGTCAATGGCCGCTCGACACAGCACGCGAAATGAACATACCTTCTCATTGCCGTAAGCTTGAGCGGCTTCAGCACCAGCGTCCCTCTGGTCGACGACTCGGAGAGCCTTTTCGTTGCCGTATGCTTGAGCGGCTTTTGCACCGGCGTCTCTTGCTTCGACGACTCGCAAGGCCTTTTCGTTCCCATAGGCTTGAGCGGCTTCGGCACCTGCGTCCCTCTGATCAACGACTCGGAGAGCCTTTTCGTTTCCATAGGCTTGAGCGGCTTTCGCACCGGCGTCTCTTGCGTCAACGATTCGAAGGAATCTTTCGTTCCCATAGGCTTGGGCAGAGGACTCTGCTGCGATCAGATTGGTGGGGCGACTGTAGGCCTGGGGAGCGACAGGTGCCGCTGCCACTGACAGGACCATCGCGGCCATGCCCGCTGTCAAATAGAGGAATTGCATAGCTGCTGAGGACGACAATATTGGTGAGAAGATGGTGATGAGTGGCCCAGGAGACTGGATTGCAAGGTACCTTTGCCTCCAATAGCCTCGTGCTTTTTCACAGAAAGGGCTATGCCTCTCACGGCATTGGCAATCATGTCGGCTGATGCATGGCAAGCCTTGGGAGGCGCTATGGGATCGGCATACATAGTCCAGAACAGCTGAGGCTCCTCCTCTAGGTCAAGAGCTTTGGACATGTCTGCATGCGTGGCTTCGACTCTCACCGATGACTATAATAAATGCATTCTTGACGTGTCTCACTACTAAAGCATGGTGATAGCACATAGACCTCTCATGCTCGCTGCTGTTTCGACACCACATCTCGATGAATGTCTGGTGTAGCCCATCCGAGCTGTATACGTCCTGACAGGACATGCAGTGGTGGTAATGCCAAGTAAGCTAGCTGTGCTTGGTATCCAACTGGCCTGCAAATGGCTGGTCGCAGCCTCGAAGCTTGTGCAGAATTGGCAGGTGAAGTGATGTTAAGCGAACGTGCGTGACTACGTACAACTCAAAATGACCGAGAGACGCCATTGACGAGGCAAACGGCGGTCTACGCACATGACTTCGGAGACACTCAAGTGAATCTCGACAAGCACTGCGACCTTCTGCGGAGCGATCATTATACAGAGCCGATCGAAAGCATCTCATCGCACCTCATGCAGACAGCTAGTACTGGACGAGGCTCGTCAGACGACCTAGATACAGCGAGCGACAGCAGTCAAGCGCCACTCCTCAAAGGAGTGACCTGGGAGAAGGCTTCGGCTTTACCGCAGCACTCATCTTCACTTAGCTATTGCCGCCGACACTTCAAGACGATTCTGAACATCTGCCTATTCGTTACATCCTGCATACTCTTCGCACTATCCTTCTGGGACTCCGAACGCAGCAACAACTGGCTACTCCAGCAGTCAGCCTTCTACTGTAAGATGATCCCTCCGATGCCCCCAGGACCACACAGCTAAGACAATTTACCCCCTAATAGCTCCCATACTATCCCGCTACAACATAGACTTTGAACAGAAAACCGTCGTCGGACCACTCTTCAACGAAGACACCCTTTCCGCCGAAGAAGCCCTCCTCCGCGCGTGGACCTCCCCCGAAAGCCAAGCCATATGGGACGAATACGAAGAAATCGGAACCCTTCTCATCTCCTCCGATGAAGTCCGACGACTCGGAAAAGACCCTAGCACGACAGTGAAAGTCCCCGTGGATCTCGGTTCGTCTGACCCCTTCCCTCCCTTCATCCACCAATCCATACAGCTGTCACAGACCTCTGAACATTTTCCGTTCTTTATTGAACATAGGCCACGGCCCCGACGCCCACCTCGCCATGCTCGACGGCCAACATGCCATCCACTGCCTTAACACCCTCCGCCGCTACGCCTATCGCGAATATTTCTACCCCAACCTCACCGCCTCAACGACTCCGGGCAAGAGTCCTTTCTCCCCACTCGCTGAAGCGCATCTGAGTCATTGTTTGCACATCTTATTACAAACTCTCACGTGCAAACCTTCGTTTGACTTGATTACTATGAACGTACGTAGTCCTTTCCTTTTCCTCTCCTCTCCTCCACTCCTTCCTCCTGCATTCCGCGTTGCTCGTAATCGAAGCAAAAACAAACAACGCCATGCATATAATGCGAAATATAACGGATCTAAGCTCCGCTCGCTGACATTTTCCGGAATGGATCGAAATTATAGTGGGTTGAAACACAAATCAATCCGTATCCCGACTTCGCAATCAACAAGAAATGTATCGATTACAAACAAATGAAAACTTGGCAATCGAGGAATAAAATTTCCAAGGAAGAGTGGTTGGAAATTGGGAATCGAGGGCCGCAGGAGGGGGAGAAGGTGAGTTGTTTTTCTTTTCGTTTTTTTTCCGTCGTTTATTCGGGTTGGGTTTCGGTGTCGGGCAGTGCAGTTTTTTTATGCAGTGCGTTTGTTTGTTTTAGATATCATGATGTTTTGATTGATTTGATGAATGAAATGGAATGACTAACGTGATGTGACGCGATGATAGGTTTTCCCCATGGCACCGAAATTGGCGGAGTGGGTTGCTTCGATGGATACGGATACGAATTCGCAGAAGCAGCAGACGAAGGAGGAGGGGGAGCAGGTGGGGCATCATGTTTAAGGAAAATTCTTGTGAATAGAAGGCATACGAGCGGTATCCGACCTGGGCCACAAAAGGGATTTGTTCTGTGGGAAGCGAGGAGAAAAAGAGGAAGCATCCATCTTGCATACTGTCGACTGGCTCTCGATGACCTTACTCGGACTTACCATCTTAGATACTGTCGAATGGGCTTACGTGGCCTTACTTGGTACCTGGCTTGACTTGGGCTTACCGGCTCTTACTCCAATTGCTCTGCGAATTCGAGGGCTTACCTGGGCTTACTCGCATTCCTTCCGCGGTCTTACTTATCGAGGCCTTACTCAACCGCGTATATTCAAATACGCCCAAGATGCTTGCACGTCGAATGGCACCTATGCTATCGCGATCCGTCTGTACCGAATGCGTGTCGAGTTTCTCATCCCAACAGGGACGGATGGTGTACAAACAGACAGAAGACAACAGTTAAGAGAAGGGATTTTGCAAGAAACTCAATCCTAGATTTTCGCGTGTTCGATGTGAAAATTCATGGCCTGCTCTACCCACCATCTTTGATACGTACGTATCTCATCAAGGTATATGCAGCGAGACCTTTCTTCATTGTTCGAACTGTTTTCGCCACAGCCTATCAATTCTTTTTTTTTTCAGATCTGTCGCTGTGTCTCTTCCTACCCAAATCCCTTGACCACTGCATCTCACTCTGCCTCATCCTCTGCTCGTTATGTGATGCTGCATAAGTGCTGTCAAAGAAGCCCAGCCCAGCCTAGCCCAGTAGATCATGTTGTTGTCGTTTTCATATTTATGTTGTTCGCTCGTATCGGTAGCGGTCGTAGCAGTAGCTGCCTCAAAGTTCGCTGAGATAAATATCCGAAGTCGTAGCATTAATTGCCTTTTGCAAGTTTCTTGAATATGGTTTTGCGCGCGAAGCGTTGTGTGCCAAGATGCAGAAAGATGACCATTGCTCGCGTGCTCCGTGCCTGTCAAAGGCTTCGGTAGCTTGCTGGCGTTGAACGCGTCATAGATTGTGGAGGATGTGACGAGAAAAGTGCTGGGGATCGTGTGTGGTCGTAGCGAGGAAAGCTGAGAAAATGTGCTCGTAGCTTGTAGCTTTGTCGTAGAAGCAAGCGCCTGCTCTTTGTCGTGTGATATTTTGTGTCGTGCCGGTTCGTGATCTGTCGTATCGTAGAGCGCTGCTGCATTCAAGAACGATCAACATCATCCACCTCCACCACCTGACCCTCAGAAGTAACACCCATTGGTTTGGGCAAATCCTGAAGAAGAACTTTACGTGCAGAAGTCATGATCGCAGCCAGCGGCGTTGTGTAAGTGAGCGGCAAATCGCCCTCAAAACTTGCAGTCTCGAGCCCTCGAATCGTAGTCAAGATCTTCAATTTCGAAGCAATGGAGTTGTCTGGGTAGGTTTGGCCTGGAAAGGCAAGAAATTCGCGCTTCTTTTGGTCTTCGAAAGTGAACTTCAAGTGCTTGAGGTTCTTGCTCTCGACGAGGACGTCGATGAAGCGCGGCTCCAGGTTGAAGATCCAGAACCAATCTTGCATATTGATATGTATCGTCGTGACGTGCTCGAGAGTGCGGCGACGGATGAGGCCGAGGACGCTGGGAATCTTGTAATTCTGGTTGTTGAAAGTATCGTCGGCTGGAAATGTGATGTTCAGCGGCTTCTTCGCAAGGACTTCGACGGCTTCGTCGCTGATTTGCTTGTTGATGAGGAGAACGGTGGGTGTGGTTCGTGGCGGGAACGGAAACTTCTCGAACTTGTTGGTCCACTGTGCGAACCCTTCTTGGAGCTTGTTGGAGATGTCTGACCAGTCAGCGGCGTGCTCGTAGACCATGTTGCGGATCTCTCGAGGAAGGCCGAGGAAGTTGAGCACTGGAGCGCCTTCCATGAGCTTCTTAGCTGTAGCAGCTTCGTCGCCGTTGATACCACGGAGGACCACCTCGCCGATGCCTCGTGCTGCGCTCAGGTCCGCAATAGCTTGAGTCATTGTATCGCGGAAGCCACACCTGGGCCTGCCGCTTTGGTGGCAGGCTGTCATATGCTCGACCAGAGCAGGAGAATTGAAGTCAACAGTCAGCTTCTCGAGCTTGTGCTCGCCGTTGCTCAGCAGCTGGCCCAGCTGCTTCAACAGCCTCATGTATCCATACCAGCTCACTGTCCCACCCCATTGCCCAGTCATACCATGACCAGCATCTGTGACCTCGATGCTTGAGAGCTTGCAAAGCACACTGGAAGAGATGACATGCTCAAGATCGTGTTCGAACAGACCATGGTGGAAGGTGATGCTGTGCAGAATCAGTCACCGTGTTCGCCATGTAAGATCGAGACTCACGTACCCTTGCTTCTGCAGAACGTATGAGGCTTCGCAGAAGATCTGCTTGTTGACCAAGAAGATCGACGGCGTGGATTTATTGCAAGTGCGTTGCTTACGCGGCGACTTGGTCTTCTTCTTGAAAGTCATCACTTTCTCGTAGTCAATATCGAAGAAGCGGTTCAGAGTCGTGACATCGATGGTGAAGGTATAGACCATATTGCGGAGCTCCGGCGGCAATTCGAGGAAAGGGAAAGTGTTCTTGATGGCATTGACCTGGTAGCGAGTGACCCGCCGGTTGCTCTCGAAGAGCTGCTTCGAGGTGACGCGATCCTAGAGTACAAGTATCAGTGTGAGAGCCTTTGGAGAAAGGGGCCGACATCCACGCACCATCGATTGAATATGCACTGGATGGTAACCCGCACTTTGATGATGGTAGTGAGAGTGCTGGTGACAATGATAACGCCACGGCTGCTCAATAGGTTGTTGATTGGGTTGGGTGATGGGTGACTGGAGATGTTGCGAGTAATTGTTGTTGGAAGGAGATTGTGTTGCGGTCGAAGTCGTAGCAAGAAGAGCAAGAGAAGACACGGTGTTGGAGGCCAATGCATGCTGAATGGCAGCCTGCTACCAGCGCAGCCACCAGTTTCAAGTGTGAGAGTGAAGAGCAAAGCTTCTAGTGGCCCGCATGGTGGCGGCGGGGTCCCCGTGGGGACGGTGGTGGGATGCTGCCAGGCATGTGTTGGGAGATTTGGTGCAGCGTTCCCAGGTCTTCCCAATAGCTTTCAGCTTCACAATGGCAATCGTCTGTCCAGAGCCGCATCAGCCAGCAATATCATGACATGCTGTGTAGAGTCCCCAGCCATTATGGTATTGTTCTTTAGCCAGCCCGGGCCCATTGTCGATTGTTGTCCCAAAGCCGTCCCACCTGCCCATCGCGCTTCTCTCAATGCCCTGCTTCACTTCAGCCTCAGCTGCAATCTGCAGCTGCCGACACAAGCCAAAAGCAGCAGTTAGCGTGCATTAGCTCGTTTCATAGCTTATGCACAGGCGCTTGGCGGCGATATGAGCGGAAAGAATACCAGTCACGATACACATCGCGTGAATCCACCCAAGCGTCGTAAAGCTGCTTCGCTGCTTGCGGATCCACAGCCTGCAGCATGCGCTGATAGACATCCAATTGCTCCATGAAGCCCGGATTCGGCTCGCAAACACCTCGTCCTTCGCGAAGCTGCGCGAGAGCTTCGTCGGGTGTGAGGTCATATTTCCACATCAGATACGCGATGACGACAGTTGCGGAGCGGCTCTTGCCCATTGCGCAGTGGACGAAGACCGCGCCGCCTTTGCTCAGTGCTTCGTCGATGAACGCGGTGGTCTTTGGGAGATGTTCTAGGAGGTTCTCGTTGGGGTCATCGTCAAGCTTGATGTGCATACGTTGATAAGCATTGAGGTAGTCTGCTTCGTAGAGCTCGTAGTCCAGCACGCTGATGACATGCGTGATCTTTGATTGTTGGAACAGCGGCTGTTGTGAATACAGCGCTGCGTAGCCGCCGATCCAGAGGCCGCCACCTTCTGTTCGCGGCACTTTGTCTAGCCAGCCCATCGTGAGTTACTCGATTGCGAGGACGAGAACGGTCCGCCGCGCTCGATGGAAACTGTCAGAAGCGTGATGGGCAAAGTGAAGATTACTGCAGGAACATGTGAAGTCGGCACACTTTTGGACTGCACCTCGGCTCGGCAAATCCTGTTAGTTAACTAGAAGTGTGCCCCACGTGACCCACAACCCCGCGTAAACCTACAGTTTCTAGCGTTTCTTAACACATTTAGTTATTAATTATTCTACTATTATAGATGCTATGCAGAAGGCACTTAACTAGCTTAGTAAATAAGATAAGCCGAATATTTCTATAGCCTTAAGGATATTTAAAGTAGACCGTAGTAGTCTTAGTAACCGCTAGAATAGTAAGACTAGTAGTAAGGCAAATAAGATTAAATCTTAACGTATTCTTAACTACTCTTAAGAGGTATCTCTTATCGTATATATTAATAGGTATACCTACTATAGAATACCTCTAACTCTATTAATAGTTCTTAACTAGAGGTTAGAATAGGTCGGGACGGGTCTAGGTCGGGTCTAGGACCTAAATATATAGAACTATAATAGTTAGGTCGGGTTCTAGCTAGTTCCTACCTAGTTCTAGACCTATCTAATAAATATAGGTATTAGATAGGTCCGACTCGGGTCTAACGATAGGTCTAAAGATAGGTCCTAATAGAAATATAAGATTCGATAGAATATAGTATAGAAAATCGAGAGTTATAAATAAATAGAAACTAGAGGAAGTAGAAAGTATAGAAAGCGATAGGTTTTAAAGATATATTTAATTTAATGCGGCAAATTATACGTTTTAGTATAACTATAGGTATACCGACTACGAATACTAACTATAGTAACCTCTCTACTTATACCGATTTTTACTATATATGCCCTCTATAGTTATAACGATTTTCCTTATATATACTATAGAGATTTATCTCTTACTAAATATATTAATTCCTTAAGATAAGAGTAGGCTAATAATAAACTTTATATCCCTCTACTAAATAGATAGATAGATAAGTCTTATACGCCGGTCTACCTCTTTTAACTAGAGTAAGTAGTACGCTCTATAGGTTTTAGTCGAGGGAAAAGCCTTCGAAAAACCCTCGTATATTCTTTTACTTTATAGCCTACGTAGCCGCTTCCTTTACTTCTATTTTCCTTTAGATAATACTAGGTATCTAGCGAGTCCTCCTCTTACTAAGCTCTATTCTTCCTCTTCTCTCTCCTCTTATTCTTCTATATCTCTTCTCTTATAAATAAGAATTAGTCTAGAACCTCTTTTTAGATAAGCTACTTTACTACTATATATAGCCCTCTCTTTATATTAGCTAGATCCTTCTAGTTTATAGATCCCTCTACCTAGAATAGTAGGTATCTCCTCTCTTTCTACTTTAGATAAAATATATATATATACTTTAGTATTTCCTATTCCTAACTATACTTATAGTTAAGTATATATCCTAGAACTCTTCTTTTAGTAAGGTACTACCTTATTCTAATATATTCTATCCTAAGGAGCGTAATTATAGTACTTTATAATCTAGTAAGTCCCTTATATAGTACTAGTTCTATAACTAAGGAAAGGATAGTTATTTATATAAGTAGTTATTCTCCTACTATTCTAGTCTTCCTTCTTTCCTTTTCTATCTCCTATTTCCTACTCTATTAGTACTTAGCCTACTATACCTTACCTCCTAGCTATATCTATATTACTATCTCTTAGCTTTATACTAGTTAGAGGATTTCCTTCTATTTAGTTTAGGTTAGTATTATATACTACCTTATCCTTCTTTTTACTTATATCTATCTTCTTATTTCTTTATATCTATTCTTAATATACTAGTATATAGGTTAGTTATCTTATTTCTTAGATACTTATCTAGCTAGGTTCTAGATATATAAGTAAAGAGGAGTAATATTTACTTCTCTTTCTAGAATAGCTATTATAACTAACTTATATACCCCTATAATATTCCTTAGTACTTCTTTCTAGATCTTCTTTATAGGCTTAGTAAGGTTTCTATAGTAGCCTTATATACCTTCTAGGTTAGACTATACTTAGTAGCTAAAGGTAATAACTAGCCTAACTACTACTATATATAAGTACCTTACCTTTTAGAAGGATACTCCCTATATAGATTTATAGAGCCTCTAGAGTAACTATATCTAGTTAGTTCCTTTTTCTACTACTTATTTAATATATAAACCCTATCTAAGCTTAGTATCTACTCCTTCTACTAAATAGTTACTTGCTTTACGTAAATCGTAGTAACGTTAGTACCTATAATATAGTTAATATTAATCGAATATAGAACGACTAGAAGTATATATACTTAAGAAGAGATAGACTAGAGTACTCTCGGCGACTTCCTATAGAGTACTAAGAGCGCTCGCCTACTAATAGTAACTTCCTTAAGAAATAGCTAAGCCTCTAGAAACGTCGTAGTAAACTTTATAAACGAGGTAGCTAAAGAGTAGCTTTAGTATAAGTAGATCTATAGACTTCTAGTACTTATAGATCTCTCGGAGCGCGATAGCTAGAGTATAATTTAGTAATACTAACTATAAATGCCGACTATATAACTTACTACCTAGCTTATAGCGATAAGTCTTCTATATACTAGCTTTACGAGCTAGACCTCCTCTATCTACTACTACTATTTTAGCTAGTACTTTTCTAGCTATTCTCTTTCTAGCTAGTCCCTTTTTTACTACTTATTTTCTACCTAGTAATCGTTTTCTACCTACTACTCCTCTAGCTACTACTACTACTACTACTATTACTATATTATTCCTCTCGATCTATTTCTTATAAGCTATTTAGTAAGCGAGCTTCTACTTATTAAGACGAGGCCGACCGCCTAGTATAGTTTTCTATAGAGCCTTTCTTAGAGGTTAGAATAGGTCCCCGACTTTAGGTCGGTTCCGAGTCTAGGTTAGTTCCTAAGGGAACCGACCTAAGACCTAAATCGATAGGGTCCCTAACCTAATACGAAATCGATAGGTCGGGTCTAAATACTACCGGTTCCTATATAGGTCTTTATAGGGATCTAAGTTTAGAAAGATAGGTCTAATGCTAGAGAATAAGACTAAGTCGCCGCGGGGATAATAGAATTACTCTAATACTAAATATATATATATATAGAACTAAGCGTTATAGTATATTAGAAGCGCTAGTTAAACTAGCGACTATAGTTGCGGAGAAAAATAAGGATACTAACTATACTTACTAACTATACTTACTAACTACGAGATATCGGAATTAAATACTATTTATAATATCGACTACGAAGTCTACTCTACTTTATAAGTATAACGTAAAAGCAAATACTTCCTTTATTAAGTACTATAGCGAAGATATATTAGTACTATATCCTCCTCGTTATTACTAATTAAGTCGAAGTTACTCTATATAGTAGTTGCTAACGTCTCCTAATCTACCTCGAGCTACTCCTACTACTAATTTACTATATTATTCGAAGGCTCGAACGTAGTTAATATCGGTAGCGCCTCCTTTATAAGCGAATCCCGAGCCTATTACTACGCGTTACGCTCTTAGGAACGATAGTATATAATATTACTAAACGTCGAGGGATCGTAGGACTAATTATATCGGCTCTAATAACGCGCTATACTAAAGTTGCGCTTATAACTAGTTCTAGCTACTAGGATAGAGAGGATGTCCTAGGCTATTAGCGCGCAACCTAGATATTCTAATACGATTATCTTCTATAACTAGAGCGGATACTCTATAGAATAGGCAGCCGAGTTCTTAAATCTAGCGTAGTAATAACAAGATACCTCGTCCGAATTAGCTAAAGGCTATATAGTCTACTACGGCCGTCTAGATACCCTTTAATTAAAGTCGGAGTTATTACTATCTAATCTACTATAGAGACCTATTACGAATAATATCGTAGAGCGGTATAAGGCCTTTTTCGGCCTAGACTAGGACGTAGCTACGAGAGGCTTATATCGCGCGTATTCGACCCGGAATTTTAACTAGTAGTAATTCTTAAAGGAGGAATCGAGCCCCTTGCTAAAGAAGGCCTCGTAGTCTTAGAACGCCTGTTTTATTACTAGATTAAGAAGAATCGCAATGCTATATATATTACCGAATCGCTCTTAGGTAGTAGTATAGTACTTCTCGAGCTTTATCTATATAGCTTATAAGGTAGAATAAATCTCCTTTTACTAGAGTTATATTTTATATTTAAGTTTCTTATCTATAATATCTAGGATATCGAATAAGGTATTATAGTAGCTAAGAACGAGGTAGATTATTAGCCTCTTTATTATACTAATCTATATTATAGCCTCTACGAAAGGAGTAGTAAGGTTAATAATATATTTAACCCTCTTCTATTCCGTAGCGGTTAGCTTTAGTTCGGGCTAACTCTTATTTTTAATATACTCGTCGATAATATCTCGTAGTTAAGAACTATATATTAGTATAATCGTAGTTAAGCTCTAACGAGTCTTTATATCTTATATTAGGCGTAAAACTCTTTAAAGTATCTTCTTCTACTATTTATACTATTTTAAGTACGAATATAGATCTGCGATCCTCTTTCGCTATAGTACTATAAAACTCTTAAAGCGTTAAGTACTAGAGTTTACCTTAACTATAAGTTTCTAGAACTTTATAGGGAGCGGTTATTAGTATAGCTTCTACCGACTACGTTTACTAACTACGTATACTTTATAAGGAGAATAAATAGTACCTTTATTAGAACTATAGCTAGACTTCCTACTTTAAGCCGACGTAATACGTTCGTATCTATCTTCTCGTCCTATTATTCCTATCTCTTATTTCTTAGCTCGATCTTAAGAGTAGTAAAGAACTTCCTTAAAGAGAGCTAGATTATATATATAAAGTATAGGAACTATTTCGAATAGGAGAACTCGTAGTCTTTAGTATCTAATATCTCTTCTATATCCCTATCTATTCCTCGGAGGAGAAGTTATTTAATCGAGACTAATAGCTTCGCTATATATATACGCTCGCGGGAGTAAATATTAATAGCCTCGACGCTAGAACTCGTTAGTTAGAAGATATATATATAGTAAGGATACGTATATAGCTATATATAGTATATTATTATTAGAAGTATTATCTGCTATTAGCGCTATAAGCCTATTAGAGATCTTAAAACGGGTAAGTACGTCGAATAGTAGGTCCGCTAGGACTTCGCTCGTATAATAGCTCGAAATATATAGAAAGGCTAGTATAGCCTTATACTAGGCCTACTCGCTATCGATCTAGTAGCCTCGTATCGTAAGGAATAATACTTAGAGCACCCCGGCATACTAACTATCGAGGGCGATAGCTACCTAGAAGGTTCTAGATAGCTAACGTTTTAGATTATCCTTAGAGTAATCGACCGCGTCCTAGATATATAACTTAATCGTAGCGGCGCTCTTAAAGTCGATAGATCTAGTCTCCTCTAATAGATATTCGTAGGTATACCGAACTATAGGACTTTTAAAGAAGTTTAAGGGTAAGCCTAGCTAGGAAACTATAAGCCTATATAACTCTAGAAACTTTAATCGTTCTAGGTGCTCTATTCTAGTAAAACTTTTCTTAAGCCGTTCCTATAAATAAGAGCTATTAGTATATCTACGTTATATATCTCTATAAAGCGTAGTTAGCGAGCGTAGTTAGTAAGCGTAGTCGGCAAGCGTAGTCGGCACCTTATTCCCGTATTAACGAATACTAAACTTATAGATTAATCTTTAGTAGCCTTAATAACTTCTTTAGTAACTCTACGCTCCTAAGAGGCTTCTTCGTAGCCTACTAAATCGAGGTGCTTTTAGAGAGCTTTTATTCTATTACTTAGTTCTAGGTATTTAATAACTCTATTATATCCTCTATATATAATCCTCGGGGCATACGTTTCCTAGTCTATACCTTTAACGAAAAATCTCTAGGCCTATAACGTTCGCGTATTCGAGTTCTATTTTATAGAGTTCGAAGATATTCTATTATACTTATCGTAATACCTCGCCTCTTTAAGCTACTAATAGCGGTAGTAAAAGCCCTCGAATAACTAGGTATACTCCCGCTACTATATCTATATACTATTAGTTTCGACCTAGTCCTTAGAATCCTCTAGCGGCTTAGTAAGGTTAGCTAGAGGTAGTATCCTATCTCGCGTACTAGCTTAACTACTCGAGGTATTCGTAATCGGATAGTATCCCTTCCTCTACTATTATACTATCTTCTTAATCGGACTAGAGTCGACGAGAGACAGCTACGATTTAGAGTTAGTCTATCGTTCGCGAAGCTATATACTTATACGTCTCGAGGAAGAAGGAAGTATAGTACTACTACGTTATATTAGAGTTATAGGATATACTAGTAATACTATAATATAAAGTATATAGTACTAAGAAGGAATCGTAGAACTAGAGAGTAAAAGCTAGTAGAGTAATAGAGGTAAATAATATTTATAGAGGCGATTAAGTTTTATTAGTATAAGTACTAGTAAGGTGTCTCTATTATAGGCCGACGGCCTATCCTAGTAGCGTTATAGAGATAGGCACCTCTAGTACTCTTATTAAGCTTATAATAGTCGCGACTAATAAACGTACTAAGTACTCTTTAATTATAGTAACGCTATAGTCGCCTTCGAGGGTAAGTATCTTACTAGCGTAAGAGGCTAGTAGCGTTAATAAAGCTTAAGTCGAAAAAGCAGAGTTAGACTTAGCCTAAGTAGATAAACCTATCGTAGAGAGAATTTAGAAACTACTTAAAGACTACGTAAAGCGATATAATACTATATAGTAGAAGGCTAGAAATAATACTAAGAGTAAGAAGAGGAAAAAGAATATAGCGAGCTAGAAGTTATACCTTCGGAGATATATTACTACTTTGTCTTTAGAGCTAGTACTAGATCTAGGAGCTCTAGCTATACCTTAAACTTCTAGCTCGCTATATTCTTTTTCCTCTTCTTACTCTTAGTATTATTTCTAGCCTTCTGCCGTATAGTATTATATCGCTTTACGTAGTCTTTAAGTAGTTTCTAACGAGATATATCCGTATTCTACCTAGCCTAAGAGGAGTTATAGAGCTTCTATATAAACCCTATCTCTAGCGACTAGAATTTATATATAAAGGTCTCGGAGATAGCGAGCTTATCCGTAGACGTACCTAGAAGCTACTCGACGATATCCTAAAAGCTAAGTCCTCCTTTCTACTTAGAATCGAGCTATATTTCCTATAGAAGCTCTCTATATACCGACTCCTTTATATCGAACTTATAAGCGTATAACTAGAACGCTAGCCTATTTCGCTTAGCCTATACTTTAGACGTAACTAGCTTCTAGAACCTATTACTATCCTAATCGTATCCTAATAGGATAAGCTAATCTAAGACTTCTAGAGTCTAAGTAAAGCGATTAGCTATATTAAACTTAAAGGACTTCTAGAAGAGATAGTTGCGATATACTACGTAGTAATAGGGTAGGAAAATTTCCGTTATAGTTAGAAGACGGCCTTCTACTATTAGCTCCTACTACTAGTTAGTATATAGTCGGTAGGCGTAGTCGGTACTAATTTACCTTCGCTTTCGCTATAGATACTAATATATAGACTAATTTTATAAGCCCTCTATAAGGCTCTACGGAGCGTAGAGTATACTTCTAGTCTAATTAGAGGTACTTAAATGCGTTCTAAAGAAGCTATTAGTTCTAGTAGCGATATACTCTTAATAAGAGCTACTTACGTCTGCTCTAGATACTTAGAACACGTATCTCCTCTTATTCCTAGATTATAGCCTCTTAATAAGGTCTATTTCTTACTACGAGGAACTCGGCCTCTCCTTAATTAATTATACGATAAACTCGGCTTAACTCCTATATTACGTATATAGTATCGCAAGCGTATATACCTTCTTCTTAAACTATCGAATAGCTTTATTCTAAAAGGCGTAGACAGCGTAGCTCCTCTATACGGCCTACTTGCTCTTAGTAGCGACTCGAAGGCAGAGGTTAGTTATTTTATAGCTAGTACCGGCCGACCTTACTAGTAATACGTAGGGTGCCTCCGGACCCGACTTAGACTAATTAGTATTATACTAGTAGTTATAGTTATAGTATAGGTCGTCCGCGCCCTTCTCCTTCTTAATATTAAAATAAAAGCTTTTCTTATTCTAGTTCGCTACTTATATAGTAGGCCTATCCTGCGCGCGCTTACGTTTCTTATCGTCCTTATTATACGTTAGTACTACTAACTATATTAGCCGACTATATAGATTATTACTTACGCTATCCGGTCGTACTAAGCATAGTGCTCCTCTCTTTAGGCCTTAATCTTCTTCTACTACTACTCCTTCGATAGGAAGCTCTATATATTATTAGAGCCGATTAAAAGCTTCTTCTACTAAGTAAAGGACTTATTTCTAGCTTTGCGCTACTTATCTACTATAGCTCTCTTAGGCGATATATCTACGCGCTAGCTATACTCGTAAAGGGTATTAGGATTAGAAGAGTAGGTATCTATATCTTTCCTTATAGCGCCTAGTTATATCTAAAGTATAGAAGTACTTATACTATCTAAATCCTTATTTATAAGGTAGGGACGCTTTTATAGACTATTAGAGGGCGTAGTACTTATTAGATATTACTTTTATTATACTATTATCGTAAGTTCGGTTACTAAGAAGAGATAAGTATCGCGAGGTATATAGTAAATATACGCTTAAAATTCGGCGGCAATACGGGTATAGCGGCGGTTAAGGTAGTAGTTATTATAGTAGGAGCTAAGTACGACGAATTCTAGCTTTAGGTACGCTAGAAGCTTAGTACGTAGCTATTTCTACCTAGCTACTAGCTTACTTCTATACGTAGAGATTAGCTTCTTATACTATAGTCGGCTACTATAGTCGGCGATATTATATAATATATCGCTTACCTAATATAGCGTATACTAATATATACGACTATATATAGATAGCGATAGCTATAGACGTACTCTAGAGCTAGAATCCGTTATATACGTTACTTAGATTAACCTTACTATCGCTAGCCGAAAAGAGTAACTACTATATACTTATACCCTCGACGACTACTCGTCTACTCGTCGCCGATAGTTACTTCTTAGCTTATACTATCGACGACCGCTTATCTCCTTAGCGTAGACAGCTACTTCTTAGCTTATATTATCGACGACCGCTCGTCTCCTTAGCGCGGACGATTGCTTTTTAGTTTATACTATCGACGACTACTAGTCTCCTCGGCGCTAATAGTTGCTTCTTAGCTTATACTATTAATAACCGCTCCTCTTCTTAGTATTAAAGTAGTATCGATAATTATTTCTTCTCTTCTACTATTATAACGACTCGGTTCCTTAATATAAAGGTAGGCTAGAGAGTCTATTTTTCTATTCTACTACTATATTACGACTACTTAACTAGTAATACTATAGAGTACTAGTAAGTCTAGCTCTTTCCCTTCTATAGTATTTTATATATTCGTAGAGAACTTCGAATAACGAAATATATATACTATAGTCGATATTATCTATATAATACCCGGATATAATCTATACTATAGTAAATATTTGCGTCTATTACTAACTTGCTATATTCTATAAAGTAGCGAAAGCGATTATAGCGTTCGCGTAACTATAACTTCTACTAGGTAAAGATCGGTAGAGGTGTCCCGATATAGTAGTAGAATGCGATATAGTTCTACTATATAGCGCTATCGAACTCTAACTCCCCCCTTATAGGCCTGCGTATTCTAGTAGTCGTATACGATTTTCTAGTACTCCTATCTGCCCTAGCCCTTCTCTCTCGTACCTCTACCTATCTGCTCCTTCTAACCCTTCGATATCTCTATCTATACTACTTAATACCTTCTCTTATTTCCTAAGCGGACTCTAATATAGAGTTTAACTCGAGCCCTCCTCTACGAGTATATTCTAATATAGATACTAATATACTACTATTAGTACTACCTCTACGCGTAGGAAACAAGGCTACTAAGTAGTAGCGAATATAGCTACTAAAGGCTATAGTACTAGACGACGAGTCTCGTAGGAAGGTAGTAGTTCTATAGCAAAAAGTAATAGCTATAAGGACGATATAGCGACGAACAAGAGCTAGTAAGTCTAGTATCTCGAAAAGGTAGTTAATACTAGGGATAGTAGCCTTATAAGAGATTCGTAAGCTTTAGCGAACGATAGCTTTATATATCTAGAGGGTCCCTTTTTAGCGCGTTATCTACGAGATTATAATAGATAGAGATAGTAGCGATATTATTAGAATTTAGGCAGTAGTACTTAAATACTTATAGGAAGCGGCGGAGGTATTTCTCGTTATAGAGTTCGAGATTTTTAACCTTCTAGCGATCTACGCGAAGCGCGTTACCTTATAAGCAAAGGATATATACCTATATAGTTATCTACGCTACTAGTTTACTAGCTAAGACGGAGGAGGGAATAATAATATAGGTATATAATACTAGGTTGCCGACTATAATTGCCGATTATAAAGAGCCTAGCATACGTTGCTATACTTAGAAGCTTAGAATTAATATATATAGCGCGGGTAAAGCTATAGCTAGCGCGCTAGCGAGCCTAACGTCCGCCTTAGCTAACCTATATACCCTTACTAAACTATTAGTAATACTACTACCTCTACTATCTTAGAACTTATTAGCAGTCGCGCTTTATTAGCCTATTATTATCGCCTTCCTTTTTTATATCTTCTAACGAATTTTCGTATTATATATACGAAGGATACTACTACGTACGTTAATCGTAGCTTAATCGACTACTTTTCTCTCGGCCCTCTATGTATTTATAATAGCTTAAGTTCCTACTAATAAGCCTAGCTAGTTCGCTAAGTAATACTTCTTTAGCTAAGATATAGCGTCTACTCCTCCTTTATCTAAAAACTCTCCTCTACCTAAAAACCCTTTTATAGATAATAGTAATATCGACCCTAGACTTCTTAGTAACTAGGCGCCCTCTTCTAGCTAACGTAGCGCTTCTACCCCTTCTCTCTTAATTTCTAACCTCTCTACTTATAATAGTAATAACTAAGAGGCTACTAGTAGAAACGACGAGAATAGTTCTCGTAGAAACGCGAACGGCGATAATAGAAATAACGAAGATAACGTCTCCGTTATTATTATCGACGATAGTAATAGCGACGAGAGTAATAGCGACGAGAGTATTATACCGCCTGCCCCTCCCTCTTAGCTTTCTAAAAAGGCTCTATAGAAAACTATACTAGGCGGTCGGCCTCGTCTTAATAAGTAGAAGCTCGCTTACTAAATAGCTCGTAAGAAATAGATCGAGAGGGATAATATAGTAATAGTAGTAGTAGTAGTAGTAGCTAGAGGAGTAGTAGGTAGAAAACGATTACTAGGTAGAAAACGAGTAGCGAAAAAGGGACTAGCTAGAAAGAGAACGGCTAGAAAAGCACCGGCTAAAATAGTAGTAGTAAGTAGAGGAGGTCTAGCTCGTAGAGCTAGTATATAGAAGACTTATCGCTATAAGCTAGGTAGTAAGTTATATAGTTAGTATTTATAGTCGGCATTACTAACTTATACTCTAGCTATCGCGCTCCGAGAGATCCGCAAGTACTAGAAGTCTACGGATCTACTTATACTAAAGCTACCCTTTAGCCGCCTCGTCCGCGAAGTTTACTACGACGTTTCTTAGTTTCTAGAGGCTTAGCTATTTCTTAAGGAGGTTACTATTAGTAGGCGAGCGCCCTTAGTGCTCTATAGGAAGCTGCCGAGAGTGCTCTAGTCTACCTCTTCTCGAGTATATATACTCCTAGTCGTTCTATATTCGATCGATATTAACTATATTATAGGTACTAACGTTGCTACGATTTATATAAAGCAAGTAACTATTTAGTAGAGGGATATAAAGTTTGTTATTAGCCTGCTCTCGTCTTAGGGAATTAATATATTTAGTAAGAGATAAATCTCTATAGTATATATAGGGAAAATCGTTATAACTATAGAGGGCATATATAGTAAAAATCGGTATAAGTAGAGAGGTTGCCGTAGTTAGTATTCGTAGTCGGTATGCCTATAGTTGCCCTAAAACGTATAATTTGCCGCATTAAATCAAATATGCCTTTAAAACCCGTCGCTTTCTATACTTTCTACTTCCTCCGGTTTCTATCTATTTATAACCCTCGATTTTCTATACTATATTCTATCGAATCTTATATTTCTATTAGGACCTATCTTTAGACCTATTATTAGACCCGAGTCGGACCTATCTAATACCTATATTTATTAGATAGGTCCGGAACTAGGTAGGAACCGGCTAGGACCCGACCTAACTATTATAGTTCTATATATTTAGGTCCTAGACCCGACCCGGACCCGTCCCGACCTATTCTAACCTCTAGCCTTTCTAGAAAGCTAAGAGAGAGGGGTAGGCGGTATAATACTCTCGTCGCTATTACTCTCGTCGCTATTACTATCGTTAATATTAATAATAGAGCCGTTATCTTTATTATTTCTATTATCGCTATTCGCGTTTCTATAAAAACTATTCTAGTCGTTTCTACTAGTAGCCTCTTAGTCGTTACTATTATAAGTAGAGAGGCTAGAAATTAAAAGAGGAGGGGTAGAAGCGCTATATTAGTTAGAAGAGGGCGCCTAGTTACTAAGAAGTCTAGGGTCGATATTATTATTATCTATAAAAGGATTTTCGAGTAGAGAGAAGTTTTTAAATAAAGAAGGAGCGGACGTTATATCTCGGCTAGAGAAGTATTACTTAGCGAACTAGCTAGGCTTATTAGTAAGAAGTTAAGCTATTATAAATACGTAAAGGGCCGAGAGAAAAGTAGTTAATTAAGCTACGATTAACGTACGTAGTAGTATCCTTCGTATATATAATACGAAAATTCGTTAGGAAGTATAAAAAAGGAAGGCGATAATAATAAGCTAATAAAGCGCGACTACTAATAAGTTCTAAGAAGATAGAGGTAGTAGTATTACTAATAGTTTAGTAAGGGTATATAAGTTAGCTAAGGTAGACGTTAGGCTCGCTAGCGCGCTAGCTACGGCTTTATCCGCGCTATATATATTAATTCTAAGCTTCTAAGTATAGTAACGTATACTAGGCTCTTTATAGTCGGCAATTATAGTCGGTAACCTAGTATTATATACCTATATTATTATTCTCTTCTTCGTCCTAGCTAATAAACTAGTAGCGTAGATAACTATATAGGTATATATCCTTTACTTATAGAGTAAGACGCTTCGCGTAGATCGCTAGAAGGTTAGAAATCTCGAACTCTATAACGAGAAATACCTCCGCCGCTTCCTATAAGTATTTAAGTACTACTACCTAAATTCTAATAATATCGCTACTACTTCTATCTATTATAATCTCGCGAATAACGCGCTAAAAAGAGACCCTCTAGATATATAAAGCTATCGTTCGCTAAAGCTTATAAATCTCTTATAAGGCTACCGTCCCTAGTATTAACTACCTTTTCGAGATACTAGACTTACTAGCTCTCGTTTATCGCTATATTGTCCTTATAGCTATCGCTTTCTTCTATAGAACTACTACCTTCCTATAAGACTCGTCGTTTAGTACTATAGCCTTTAGTAGCCGTATTCGCTACTACTTAATAGCTTTATTTCCTATATATAAAAATAGTACTAACGGCGGTATATTAGTATCTATATTAGGATATACTCGTAGAGGAGAGCTCGAGTTAAACTTTATATTAGAGTCTACTTAGGAAATAAAAGAAGGTATCGAGTAGTATAGATAGAGATATTAAAGAGTTAGAAGGAGCGGATAGGTAGAAGTATAAGAGAGAAGAGCTAGAGTAGATAGGAGTACTAGAAAATCGTATACGACCGCTAGAATACGCGGGCCTATAGAGGGAGGTTAGAGTTCGATAGCGCTATATAGTAGAACTATATCGTATTCTACTACTATATTAGGATACCTCTACTAATCTTTACCTAGTAGAAGTTACGGTTACGCGAACGCTATAATCGCTTTCGCTACTCTATAGAATATAGTAATAGACGTAAATATTTACTATAGTATAGATTAAATCCGAGTATTATATAGATAGATAAATTTAATTGCTATTCTATCTCCTATAAAGAAGTACGTAGCGTATACTACTTATTTATCTAGAAAGGAAAAGCTTAGAGCTAAGGCTCTTAGCTATAAAAACCTCTTACTTTCCTTTTATCTCTATAAGTTAGTAGCTCTATACTCTAGGGCATATATTTCTTTTAGATAAATATAGGTACTCTAGAAGTCCTTCCTCTTACTAGGTTCCTACTTCTTCTTCTTCTTCTTCTAGATTCTTTAGAGTTCCTCTTCTTTTATAAGAGAGAATTAGTCTAGTACCTCTTCTTAGATTAGCTACCTAGCTATTACTAGTAGTTCTCTCTTAGTATTTATAAGGTCTTTCTAGTTGCTTAAGCCTACTATAATAAATAATACCTATCTATTTCTCTACCTCTCTAGATAGAAGATATAGATATATTTTAGAGTTTAATATCCTTAGTTATATATATAGTCTAGGGAGATGCCTAGGACTCTCCTCTTCGCTAGGTAGGCCTTAAACCTAATATATTTAGTCCTAAGGAGTATAGCTATTATACTCTCTAGCCTAGACTATCCTTTATATAAGTATCTACCTATATTAGTTTTATCTAAGGTCTAGACTACTACTTAGGCTCTATTCCTTTAGTTTCTATTTGCTTTAAGCCTATTCTATTTAGCTTCCTACTTCTTATATATCTACTAGTCTTTCTTAGGTACCTCTTATAGAGCCTCTTAGCTTACTACTATCTCTTAGATCCTTTCTTATCTTATACTTTAAGTTAGTTAGGTATTCCCTTATCTATATCTCCTAGTTCTCTATACTTATTTTATAATATCTCTATACCTATTTTAGATATATTAGTATACTACCTAGTCCTTATTCTTTTTAGCTATCTATCTTACTAGGTCTTATATATATAAGTAGATTAGTAGGATATCCGCTTCTCTCTAGAGTATAGCTACTAGGACACTTTTATATACCTCTATAATATACCTAAGGGCCCGGGTATTATATAGATAATATCGACTATAGTATATATATTTCGTTATTTAAAGTTCTTTACGAATATATAAAATACTATAGAAGGGAAAGAGCTAGACTTACTAGTACTCTATAGTATTACTAGTTAAGTAGTCGTAATATAGTAGTAGAATAGAAAAATAGACTCTCTAGCCTACTTTTATATCGAGGAACTAAGTCGTTATAATAGTAGAAGAGAAGAAATAATTATCGATACTTTTTTAATACTAAGAAGAGGAGCGGTTATCGATAGTATAAGCTAAGAAGTAACCGTTAGCGCTAAGAAGACTAGTAGTCGTCGATAGTATAAACTAAAAAGTAATCGTCCGCGCTAAGAAGACGAGTAGTCGTTAATAATATAAGCTAAGATTTAAGAAGTAGCCGTCTACGCTAAGGAGATAAGTAGTTATCGATAGTATAAGCTAAGAAGTAACTATTAGCGACGAGTAGACGAGCAGTCGTCGAGGGTATAAGTATATAGTAGTTACTCTTTTCGGCTAGCGATAGTAAGATTAATCTAAGTAACGTATACGATAGATTCTAGCTTTAGAGTACGTCTATAGCTATCGCTATTTATATATAGTTATATATATTAGTATACGCTATATTAAGTAAGCGATATATTATATAATATCGCCGACTATAGTAGCCGGCTATAGTATAGGAAGCTAAACTCTACGTATAGAAGTAAGCTAGTAGCTAGGTAGGAATAGCCGCGTACTAAGCTTTTAGCGTACCTAAAGCTAAAATTCGTCGTACTTAGCTCCTACTATAATAACTACTACCTTAACTACTACTATACTTATATTACTACCGAATTTTAAGCGTATATTTACTATATACCTCGTAATACTTATCTCTTCTTAGCGACTAAACTTATAATAATAGCGCGATAAAAGCGACGTCTAATAAGTACTACGCCCTTTAATAGTCTATAAAAGCGTCCTTACCTTATAAATAAGGATTTAGATAGTATAAGTACTTCTATACTTTAGATACGACTAGGCGCTATAAGAAAAGATATAGATACTTACTCTTCTAATCCTAATACTTTTCGCGAGTATAGCTAGCGCGTAGATATATTACCTAAAAGAGCTATAGCTAATAAGTAGCGCAAAGCTAGAAATAAGTCCTTTGCTTAGTAGAAGAAGCTTTTAATCGGCTCTAATAATATATAGAGCTTCTTATTAAAGAAGTAGTAGTAAAAGAAGATTAAGGCTTAAAGAGAGAAGTACTATGCTTAGTATAACCGGATAGCGTAAGTAATAATCTATATAGTTAGCTAATATAGTTAGTAGTACTAATATATAATAAAGACGATAAGAAATATAAGCGCGCGTAGAATAGGCCTACTATATAAGTAGCGAACTAAGATAAAGAAAGCTTCTATTTTAATATTAAGAAGGAGAAGAGCGCGGACGACTCGTACTATAACTATAACTACTAGTATAATACTAATTAGTCTAAGTCGGGTCCGGAGGCACCCTACGTATTACTAGTAAGGTCGGCTAGTACTAGCTATAAAATAACTAACCTCTATCTTTAAGTTACTACTAAGAGCGAGTAGGCCGTATAGAGGAGCTACGCTATCTACGCCTTTTAGAATAAGGCTATTCGATAGTTTAAGAAGAAGGTATATACGCTTACGATACTACGCGCGTAATATAGGAGTTAAGCTAAGTTTATCGTATAACTAATAAAGGAGAGGCTAAGTTCCTTATAGTAAGAAATAGACCTTATTAAGAGGCTATAATCTAGGAATAAGAGGAGATATGTGTTCTAAGTATTTAAAGCGGACGTAAGTAGCTCTTATTAAGAGTATATCGCTACTAGAACTAATAGCTTCTTTAGGACGTATTCGAGTACCTCCGATTAGACTAGAAGTATACTCTACGCTCTATAGAGCCTTATAAAGAGCTTATAAAATTAGTCCGCATATTAGTATCTATAGCGAAAGCGAAGGTAAATTAGTACCGACTACGCCTACCGACTATATACTAACTAGTAGTAGGAGCTAATAGTAGAAGGCTATCTTCTAACTATAACGGAAATTTTCCTACCCTATTACTACGTAGTATATTATAACTATCTCTCCTAGAAGTCCTTTAAGTTTAATATAGCTAATCGCTTTACTTAGACTCTAGAAGTCCTAGATTAGCTTATCCTATTAGGATACGATTAGAATAGTAATAGGTTCCGGAAGCTAGTTACGTCTAAAGTATAGGCTAAGCGAAATAAGCTAGCGTTCTAGTTATACGCTTATAAGTTCGATATAAAGAAGTCGGTATATAGAGAGCTTCTATAGGAAATATAGCTCGATTCTAAGTAGGAAGGAGGACTTAGCTTTTAGGATATCGTCGAGTAGCTTCTAGGTACGTTTACGAATAAGCTCGCTATCTCTAAGACCTTTATACGTAAATTCTAGTCGCTAGAGATAGGGTTTATATAGAAGCTCTATAACTCCTCTTAGACTAGGTAGAATACGGATATATCTCGTAAGTTAAGATTACTTATAGCCGCCGATAGTATATTAGTCTACGGTTTACGTCGTAGTACTAGCCGGCCCTTTTTAACTTATATCTCTTATCTCTATCTCTTACTCTATAGTAGCTTACTAAATATATAATTCTCCTTTATAATTCTTATAGACGGCTTAAGTCTTACCTTCGATAGCTAAGTATATTTAATGCTAGCCTTATTCTTTTATATAGTAGTTACGCCTTCGGAGATATACTACTACTTTATTTTTAGAGCTAGTACTAGATCTAGGAGCTCTAGCTATACCTTAAACTTCTAGCTCGCTATATTCTTTTTCCTCTTCTTACTCTTAGTATTATTTCTAGCCTTCTACTATATAGTATTATATCGCTTTACGTAGTCTTTAGGTAGTTTCTAAATTCTCTCTATAATAGATTTATTTACTTAGGCTAAGTCTAACTCTACTTTTTCGACTTAAGCTTTATTAACGCTACTAGCCTCTTACGCTAGTAAGATACTTGCTCTCGAAGGCGACTATAGCGTTATTATAATTAAAGAGTACTTAGTACGTTTATTAGTCGCGACTATTACGAGCTTAATAGATAGATTAATCTTATTGCCGGTCTACCTCTTTATCTAGAGTAAGTAGCTTTGCTCTAGTATTATATAAAAGGGAAAATTCTATAAAAAACTCCTTATCTTCCTCTTTATATTTATAGTTAGTAGTTACTTCTTCTATCTTACCTTTCTTTAAGTAAAATTAGGCTCTCTTATTACCTTACTCTCCCTCTTAGACTCTTCTTTATCTCCTTATCTCTCTATAGCTTCGTTCTCTCTTATTAATTTCTTCCTTAGCTAAGAAGAACTAGTCTAATAATCCCTCTTAGATTAGCTACTAAGCTATAGTATTAAGGCCTCTTAGTATTAAGTATATATCTTCCTATAAGCTAGTTCCTACTACTATAAATAGCTAATATCTATTACTCTAATAGTTTTAGTAGGATATATAAATATACTTAGTATCCTAGATACCTTAGTTATATAAGTATATTAGGATAACTCCTAGGACTCTCCTCTTTATTAGGTATGCTCTAAGTCTAATATATCCTGTCCTAATTAGAGTAATTATCGTACTTATAGGCCTTAGGGCCTCCTTATAGATCTCTCTAGCCCTAAATTATCCTACTATAGCCTATACTACTAGTTACTCTCTTATTATACTCCTCTTTTATCTAGCCTTCTTCTATTCTTAGTTCTATTTAGTAAGCTCTTACTAGTTCTTAACTCTAATCCTTATCTAAGGTAGCTTCTAGCTTAGAGTTATCTCTTAAATTTCCTATACTCTTATCTTATATTACCTACTATACTAGTTACCTCTTCTCCTTATCCTTTATTCTCTTTAAGTAATTCTCTTATATACTTACTTAATATACTAGTAGGTTAAGTTATTTACTTTATTCCCTATATATTATCTAGTAAGGTCTTAAGTATAGAGCTAGATTAGAGAGATATATAAGAGCGATAGCTTAGGGAGCTAATAGCTTAGAGGGCGTCTAAGTTAGACGCCGAAGTATCTAGCTTACGCTACGTATACTCGGCGTAAGATAAAAGTACGCTAAACGTATATAAAGGAATCGGTAAGAATTAGTCTCTTTAATATCTCTAATAGGTATAGTTAGGGGCGCTTAATATATTACTATATACTAACCTTTTATAATACTAATTCTTCTACCTTATCGAGGGTAGCGATCTATTAAGGCCTACTATACTTACGCGAGGAGCATCTATATAGCTAGGTAACTATAGCGAACGTACTAGGTCCGTAGTACCGCTATTAGGCTACGTAGGAGAGTTACTAGACTCTAAAGCCGAAGAAGATAAGGAGATAAACGACGCTAATAATATATAGGCGAGGCGCGAGCGTCTCGAGTAAGAGAACGCTACGCTATATAAATAGCTCGAACTCCGCGCTCTCTAAGTAGAGAATAAACGCTTAATACGAGAAGTTAGGACAACTACCTTACTAATACGCTTAAGTACGATAGTAAGAAGCCTCGGCTCGGGGTACTCTAGTATAGCGAGTATTACTGGAGATACTAAGGATAGTACGCGTTATAGTAGCGACGAATATACGCTCTACGAATCTATTAAGCTCCGCTCTCTTAAGCTATTTAAGAGTAAGACCGTTAAGGAAGCCTAGGAATACGTCTACGTATATAAAGTAAACTTTATAGCTACGCTAAGGAAGTTTATAATAGAATACTAGAAAGTAATCGCTAGTATTATATTCCTCGTAGGTAAAGCGTAAGAAGCCTAGTATAACGAGTACCCTAGTATACTTCTAGTAGAGTATACTTAGGCGTAGTTCTATAAGTTCCTATACGATATCGTTAGGAATTAAGCGAACTACTAGCTACTCGTAACTATTAAATACAAGATAATACGCTAAGGCGAAAATTAGAGTATACGATAATTCGTAATAGACCTTAGTAACCTCGAGGTATAGCTCGGCGACTATACTAAGGCGTAGTTAGTTCGCTAGCTTCTCGTAAAGTTAAAGCCGTTACTATAGAAGGATATTATTAAGAACTATATTATCCTAGTAAAGCGCGCTAACCTCGTCGCTCTAGTACGATATCTTAAATAAGTAGAAAGGTTAATACTACGCGATATAGGCTTACGCGACCGTAATAAGGACGCGTTATACTAGTAGTTAAAGCGTAAGAGGGTCGATAGTAACGCGTATACCTCTAAAGGTAGTTATAAGTCTAGCTCGAAGGAGAAGAACTCTTAGGATAAGCGTAAAAGTAAAGATAAGGACTAGTAACCTAGGTATTATAGTTATAACGAGGTAGGCTATATCTATCCGGATTATCTAAATAAGAATAAGGATAGTAATAAGCTAGTAGTCTATAAGGTAGCTATAGGTAAGTCGAAAAAAGTAGAAGCGACGGAGATATTACGTAAGTCCCTACTACTAAAGTAGATAGTATAGAGTACCTACCTATATAATACGTACTAGTAGTACGAGTATAGGGAGAAGTTAAATCTTAGGAGAGCCGTAGGCTAGCCGAGTTCCTTCTCGATAATACTACGGATATTAATATAGTATTACGAGCCTTTATACTCTAGTATAAGTTGCTCTTACGGCCGAACGCGGCCTTACTGCCGGCTACTACCTTTATAAGTAAACTAGGTTATTATTATAGTACGTACTATATACGTATAAGGCTCGCGGACTTCTTAGAGATCGAGCGCGTAACTAAAGGGATCTTCTACGTATATAATATACTAGATCTCGATATTATCCTTAGCTATCTATAGCGACGTATATAACGGGTAAGTATTAATAGTAGTATAGATAAATAGCGTTATAGTAACGATCGTTTCGGCCGATTCGAAGTCCGAGAGGCCTATAAGTTCCTTAAAGACCTCTAGAAGGTACCCGCTATATTTATAGTTAGCTTAAGTAGGATAGGTAAGAAGCCTACTCTAATACTAAAGAAGTTCTATTAGTTCGACGACGTCTTTAATTCGATAGAGGAAATACGAAGTAGACCTATCGATAGCGCTAAGTATACGATCGACCTAAAGCTAGGCACTATACTACCCTTTAGGCTACTATACTACTAGTTAGATAGAGAGCTCGAAGAGCTTAAGAAGTACCTAAAGACTAGGCTCGAGCATAATTAGATCGAGCGTTCTAATAGCGAGGCGGGTATGCCTATCCTATTCGTACTAAAGAAGAATAGTAAGCTACGGTTATATATAAACTACTATAGGCTAAACGAGATTACGATTAAGAATCGGTACCTACTACCTCTTATTAGCGAAACGCTAGATAGACTTATAGGAGCTACGTAGTTTACGTCGCTAGATCTTATAGACGCGTATTATTATATCTATATTAAACTAAGCGACTACTAGAAGACTATATTCCGTACGCGATATAGTTACTACTAATACCGGGTAATGCCCTTTAGTTTAACGAACGCCCTAGTAATATTCTAGGCGTATATTAACCGCGCGCTAGTAGGGCTAGTAGATATAAGCTACGTAGTATATCTAAATAATATCCTAATCTATAGTAAGACTCGCGAGGACTACGTACGAGACGTATACGCTATACTTAAGAGGCTCTATAAATTCGGACTCTACGTATAACGCGCTAAGTATAAGTTCTTCTAGAAACAAGTTAACTTCCTTAGGTTCGTAGTTATAACTAGAGGTATAGCGATAGACCCTAGTAGGGTAGCCGTAATCGCCTTATAGCTAAGGCCGACTACTCTAATAGAGGTTTAATTATTTCTTAGGTTCGCGAACTTTTACTACTACTTTATCTTCGGATATTCGAGGGTCGTAGTACTACTAACTATACTCTTAAAGAGCGCGAAGAATAGTAAGAAGCCTAGGCCTATTAGTTAGAGCGAAGCTAAGGAGTAGGCTTTCTTAAAGTTAAAAGAACGCTTCTAGACCGCGCTACTCCTTAGGTACTTTAATCCTATATTACGCCTACGAGTCGAGACTAATACGTCTAACTTCGCTATCGCTAGTATTCTAAGCTAGCTATTTAAGGTAGAATAGTACCTAATCGCGTTCTTCTTATAAAAGATAATTAGTACTAAGTATAACTACGAGGTCTATAATAAGGAACTCCTCGTAGTAGTAAAATCTTTTAAGGTATAGAGGCCTTACCTCGAAGGCGCTACGTATAAGATAGAGGTACTAGTCGACTACGCTAACCTAAAGGCCTTTATAGGTATAAAGTAGTTAACGGGCCGATAGGCTAGGTAGGCTACGTTCTTAGCCCTATATAACTTTATAATTAGTTATAGAGCAAGTAAGCTAAATATAGCTAACGCGCTATCGAGGCGTAGCGATTATATAAAAGATATATAGGCGATAAATAATATATTACTATCGCTATAGCGGAAACTCTAAGTTTAGAGCGACCTCCGAGTAGGTAGACCGGTTATAAACCGTATTAAGGCCGCCTATAACCGCTAGTATATAACAAACTAGAGGGTAGCAACGATAGTAGCTAATAGGACGTAGTCCGCTAGCTCCGAACGCTATAAGCCGGGCTTATATAGATTCGCGCTACTAATATAGGTCGCTAGCGCTATTATTACGGAGGAATAGCCGTATACTAATACCTTAGACCTAGTAATTAGGTACGTAGCTACGCTAGTTTAGCTAAACCTAATAGCGAAGGAGCTATATACGTAGGCGGAGAGTAATAGAGGTAAAGGCGATAAGTATACTATTCGAGATAGGTATATATATTACGAAGGGGTATTATACTTTCCCTACGACCTCGTATTACGAACGTAAGTAATTCGTATATACTATAACGACTTCCTAGCTAGCTATTTTAGTAAGGATAAGACTACGGAACTCGTTAAAAGAAAGTACTAGTAGCTAGAGGTTAACGAGGACGTTAAGTAATACGTCGAATCGTATAGTAGCTATTAGAAGGCGAAAGCGAGGCGCTACTATCCCTATAGCGAGATAGTTACGCTTCCTCTACTAGAACGGCTATAGAAAGATCTATCTATAGACTTTATTATAGACCTTCTACCGAGTAAGCGTAATAGTCGTATATTTAACGCAATCCTTATAATTATTAACTACTATTCTAAGATAGTAACTTTTATTCGGACGATAAAGTGCTATATAAGCGTAGAGCTTATAGATATTCTACTTAATAAAGTTATACGACTTCGAGGCGTACCTAGTAGTATTATCTCTAATAGAGGGTCTATATTTACTAGCTAGTTCTAGTTAGACTTCTATTTCGAGGTATACGTAAAACGTAAGCTAAGTATAGCATTTTACTCGTAAACGGATAGCTAGACTAAACGCGTAAACTAGACGCTTAAGTAGTACCTACGTATCTATTATAAAGAGAACTAAGACGACTAGGCGTCTATACTAGCCTCTATAGAATTCGCGTATAATAATAGCCTAAATACGATACTAAAGATATCGCTATTCCGCGTTATCTATAAGTTCGACCTAGACCTAATAATAGAGACCTATAAGAGGGACGTAATCGAATCTTAGAGCGCGATTCTATAGAGAGAAGTACTAGTAGTAAAGGACGCTATAGAAAGGTTAAAGTAGAATTACGAGGAGTTAATAAAGCGCTAGTAGTAAGTAAGCGAGTCGTAGGCTAAGTATTATAACTAGAAGTATTAGCTAAAGGAATATAAGGTTAGCGATATAGTCCTCCTATCTATAAAGAACCTAAAACTAAAGGTACTATTAAAGAAGCTAGTAGATAAGTTCGCTAGACTATTTAAAGTAATCGATATAATCGGGAAGTAGGCGTACTACCTAGCCCTTCTAATAGGATTACGTATTTATAATATCTTCTACGTATCTCTTCTAGAACCTTAGTATAGTAGCGAATCTTAGGAGACTAGCTTACCCCTCGTAGATAATAAGAGCGAGTAAATAGTCGAGAAAGTACTAGAAACCCGAGTCGAGAAAGGTAAGAGAAAGTAGCTAGTCTAGTAGAAAGGCTAGCTAGAAGAATATAATATATAGGAACTAATTAAATATATTAGGGAATATAAAGCGCTCGAGGAATTTAAAGCGTAAGAGTAGAGTAAGAGGAGCTTACGTAAGCCGTAAAGTCGACTATCGTAGCTACTATACTACTAATTAACCGTCGCGACTACTATAACTTACGACGAGCGCGCGCTAAGCGCTAAGGCTATAACGAAATATTACGTTACGAAAATTACTAAAAGGAATAAAGGATATAGAGTAGAGAGAAATTATTTATAGCGCCCGTAGGCGCTATATAAATAGGCCGTAGCGCTAGCGTAGAATAGAAGTATAGAATAAGGTAGTAGACTATATAAATAGCGCGAGAGGAGCGCGAGGAAAGAGTATAAGGAGAGCGCGCGATATACTAGCTTACTCCTCTATACTCTCGTCCTCCTTCTTTTTATTATCTTCCTTCTTATCCTTCTTATTATTATCCTCCTTCTTCTTCTCTACTATAGAGGCCTCGTTATTAGAGACCTCCTCTATCTAGCTAGTAAGATAGTCGGCGTAGGTAGTATAGACCGCTATATCGAGCGCCTCTTTTAAGGCGCTAAGTAAGCGTAAACGCTACGAAGAATATTAGTAACGCGTACGAGGAGTATATAACTCGTAAGATATACCTCGTACTTAAGCTTAAAGAGCTTAGAGAATAGGGCGATCTACTTATTAGCTATAAGTAGCTTAGTAGTAGAAGGACCGCTGCCGGCTAGTAGCGCGCTAGCCCTACCCTTCTTTAGAGTCTCGAAGACCTTAGCCGACTTACTCTTATTAAACTATAGGACCTTAAGGCTATCGGCGATCCGGGCCTATAGATTAGTATAGTAGCGGCGGAGCTACTTAGCGCGTATAGCCGGCCTACTCTTAGCTAGCTTAGCGAGGTAGAAGTATAAGCGCTTCGACTACGTAATAATATCTAGATTAGTATAGCGCTCGTAGGAGTAGTTATTATTATTATAGCGCTAATAATTCTTCTTCTTACCTAGTTTTATAACCCTATCGCACGGCTAAACGCCGGCTATACGTACTATATTAGTAAGGAACTCGTAGCTAATACGTACGCAGAACGCTAGACTTACCTATTACTAAATATAAGAGGTAACGATAATAGTCGTCGTTCTTTATAGTAGGGAGGTCGGTAATAGTATAGAGATCGGCTAAGATTATAAGAGTAGAGATCTTATTAAGAGGTATAATACTTATAGAATAGATACTAGGAAAAGGCTAGGGAGATATATAGATAGTACGAGATAGGAGCGAGGCGCTTATTTAAAGATAGTATACTAGAACAAGTATTAACGTAATAGGGCGCGAACTTATAGCCCGTACCTACCCTATAATTAACGCGTAGCCTATATAGGGTCTATAATATAAAAGTCTCTTAAGATCTAGTACGTTACTATAGTACTACTAAAAATCGCGTACGACTATAAGGTAGTAGAGCAACGTAACCGTAATATAATAAGAACGTAAGCGGCCGGCTACTATATTAATATAGACTTCCCTACGAGCTAAGATAGCTCTATAGAGAAGAGGAGATAATTATAAGAGCGATAGCTTAGGGAGCTAATAGCTTAGAGGGCGTCTAAGTTAGACGCCGAAGTATCCGGCTTACGCCGCGTATACTCGGCGTAAGATAAAAGTATACTAAACGTATATAGAGGAATCGGTAAGAATTAGTCTCTTAATATCTCTAACGGGTATAGTTAGAGGCGCTTAATATATTGCTATATACTAACCTTTTATAAGATACTTACTTCCCTCTAAAGGACTATAGCTATAACTAACTTATATATACCTATAATATTCCTTAGAGCTTAGTTCTAGACTTGCTTAATTAGTTTAGTAAGGCCTTTATTATATTCGCTTATTCCTTCTAGGTTAGACTAGGTTTAGTATCTATATACTAGGGCTAGCCTAATAACTATAGTATAGATATATCTTGCTTTCTTAAATAATACTTCTTAGGTAGACTTATATAGCCTCTATAGGGACTAGATCTAGTATATGCCTTTCTTAGCTACCTTCTTAATATATAGGCCCTACTTAAGTTTAGTATCTACCTAAACTCCTAATAGTCTTAGAGATAGGATAGGTTTACTTCTAAAGCTAGGGATCTAGACTATAGCCTAGAGGTTATAGTTCCTTCCTCTTATAAAATAGATAAGCTAATACTTCTATAGTATAAAGGCTACTCTATATCTTATTACCTACTCTATATATTTATTATAGGCTTTCTTTAGTTATTTATAGTTCTCCTCTATAAATATACTATATATAATAATATTAGAATTATTAATAAACCCTATTACTATAGTATTGCCTTCTTAAAGTAATAAGAGAAGTATAGATATAAAGAATAGGAATAAAATTAGTAATAGTATTAATCCTTAGAGGATTCTAGTGTCTTGCTTTCTCTTCTAGTTTATAAATTCTCTTAGCTTAAGGTAAGTTATTCTATCTTAGAGGAATAACTAGATAAACCTAATTAGCTAGTTTAGATAGCCCTATATTCTAATATTATAAAGGAGTCTCTAGTAGGACACTTTATTAAATGCCTTAGATATATCTAAGTAAAGCATTAAGGCTACTACTCTAGGCTTAGCTTTCTAGATTATCCTAACTTATTTAATAATAAGATTAAGTACTATAATCGTAAATCTTCCTAGTCTTATACCTATTTATAATTCTAGTAGTAGGCCTCTCTCTTCTATTACTTTAGATATTCTCTTTATAACTATTACTTCTAGTACCTTAGCTAAAGTATTAAGAAGTGCTATTAGCCTATATACTCCTAGCTTAGTATAGTTAGGCTTCTATAGCTTCTTAATAACTATAGTAATAGAGTATTTAAATAGCTTTAGGTAGTATACTTAGCTAATATAAGCTATAAAGAGCTTAGCTAGGAATAGTATAATCTCCTATTAATATTTCTTAAGTAGTATATTCTAGATCTAGTCTAGGCTTAGAGCCTTCTTACTCGGGATCTTTTTAAGTATTATAAAGACCTCTTCTTTAGATACCTTATCTTCTATTTAGAACTAAGTTAGAATATCTATATTTAGAATATCTTCTAGGTCTACTTTAACTAGTAGTAAGAAGAAGTAGTCTATAAGGATTCTTACTTTACTTTCGTTTATATAACTATCTTAGTATATACTACTACTTAATATAAGAAATTATAGTAGTATATATTCTTATTATACTTTTTCTCTTACCTATCTTACTAGCTTCTATATCCTACTTAGGTCCTTAGTAATCTTACTAACTATTTGCTTCTAGAATATATTTATTACCTTCCTAACTAGCTTATTCTTCTTATAGCTAGTATCTAGGTAGTATTTATAGTTCTCTTTAGACTTTATAGCCTTTTAGGCCCTTCTTACTACTTTAGTAGCCTTAATTGCTTTACTATACTCTACTAGCTATTCTGCCTTTATATATTATAATAGCTTTATATATAGGACTACCTCCTTTACTACTTCTTAAAGGGCTTTCTAAAGAGCTTATACTACCTTATCTAGCTCCTAGTAGTTCCTAAGTAGTAGTAGCTCTAGCTTCTTTATAGCTTTTTAAACCTTCTACCTTACCTTCTCCTACTTTACTTTTATCTATTATAGTCTTAGGCTCTAGTTTTTCTAGTATAGGTTTATAGGCTAGTCTATAATAGTTAGAATTAGAATATAGTCTAATCTAAATATATTGTTAGCTATTACCTTATAGCTCTATAGTCTCTATTAGATAGCTTAGCTAGCTAAGATTAGGTTAAGTATTTAGTAGCTAGAGTTATATCTCTCCTATATAATAGTTCCTAGTTCTAGTAGAAGATATAGGCCTACCTATATAGCTATCTAGTAGTATATAATTATATACGTTCCTACGAATCTATATAAGGTAGGTAGATAAGGCCTACCTATGCTTTCCTACTTATAGGCTTTAACTTTTACTATAAGTAGCTTACTATATACCTCCTTGCTTTAAGAGAGGGATCTTAAGCTAAAATCCCTACTCTATACTCTATATTCTATTTACTCCTTAAGCTTTAGTTATACTCTTTCGAGCTCTAGCGAACTAGAGAGTAGTTACTTCTCTTCTAAAACTAATATATATATCCGTCCTCTCGAGCTAAGTAGATAGTATCTTAGTCGCTACTATTACTTACTATACTCTAGAAGAATAACTCCCTTCGCGTTATTATACTATATCTCTTTAGCTATAGCTAGCTATATCTTATAGGCTTACTCGGGCTCCTACTCCTAGCTAGGTAGTAGTGCCCTTACGTTTCTACCTACTAACTAATATATAGCCTCTTCCTCGCTCTCTTATACCTTATACCTTTCTCCTTCTTATTCTAAGTATCCTCTTTAGCTCGCCTTTCTATATCTCCGTTACCTACTTCTCTATATAGGCCTTCCTAGGTTTCCGAGCTCTTCTAGGTAGCTACTAGACTAGGTATCCTTCTTTATAAGGCTATACTCTAGGTAAAACTCTTCTACTCGTACTTAAGTAATTAATAGGCCCCTACGAGCTTCGTAGCGTTATTCCGAGCTCTATTACCTACTAACTAATACTATCCTTCTAGCTCTTCTATCTAGGCTCTTCTAAGTATATAACGTATTTACTTCTAGCCTTAATAATGCGTTCGCTCTCCGATTCTTCTTAAAACCTTTAGAAGGTAGATATTCTAGATCTAAGAGCTATATATTAGGTAACTTATTATCCTTTTAGCTCTAAATACTCTTAGCTAAGGATTCCTCTTATATACTAGAGGTGTCCTATCGACGCCTAAGAGTTCTATAGCTCTTTCGTACGCTTATAATCGAGCGGACCTATTTCTAATATAGGTAGGTCGTCGTCGAATAGTTTTCGTACCTATTTTAGTAGTAGTCCTCTATTTAGAGTAGTCTTAGTAATACTATACTAGATTTCGTACTCTACTACTCTACTCTACTATACTATATACTTTACTAGTATAGTCGAGTTACGAGCTCGACCGCCTATTTCTACCTACGGCCGCGTAGAGGCGTATAATTAGTCTTTATAGACTTACGAGCTTAATAAGAGTACTAGAGGTCCCCGTCTCTATAACGCTACTAGGATAGGCCGTCGGCCTATAATAGAGACACCTCGCTAGTACTTATACTAATAAAACTTAATCGCCTCTATAAATATTATTTACTTCTATTACTCTGCTAGCTTTTACTCTCTAGTTCTACGATTCCTTCTTAGTACTATATACTTTATATTATAGTATTACTAGTATATCCTATAACTATAATACGATATAGTAGTACTATACTTCCTTCTTTCTTAAGATATATAAGTATATAGCTTTACGAACGATAGACTAACTCTAAATCGTAGCCGTCTCTCGTCGACTCTAGTCTAATTAAAAAGGTAGTATAATAGCGAAGGAAGGAACGCTATCCGATTATAAATACCTTAAGTAGTCGAGCTAGTACGTAAGATAGGATACTACTTCTAGCTAACCTTATTAAGCCGCTAGAGGATTCTAAGAACTAGGTCGAAACTAATAGCATATAGATATAGTAGCGGGAGTATACCTAGTTATTCGTAGGCTTTTACTACTACTATTAGTAGCTCGAAGAGGTAAGGTATTACGATAAGTATAGTAGAATATCTTTAAACCTTATAAAATAGAACTTAAATACGCGAACGTTATAGGCTTAGAGATTTTTCGTTAAAGGTATAAACTAGGAAACGTACGCCCCGAGAGTTATATATAGGGGATATAATAGAGTTATTAAATACCTAGGACTAGGTAACGGAATAAAAGCTCTCTAAAAGCACCTCGATTTAGTAGGCTACGAAGGAGCCTCCTAGGAGCGTAGAGTTACTAGAGAAGTTATTAAGGCTACTAAAGATTAATCTATAAGTTTAGTATTTATTAATGCGGGAATAAGATACCGACTACGCTTACTAACTACGCTTATCGACTACGCTCGCCGACTATACTTTATAGAGATATATAACGTAGATATACTAATAGCTATTATTTATAGGAACGGCTTAAGAAAAGTTTTACTAGAATAGAGCACCTAGAACGATTAAAGTTTCTAGAGTTATATAGGCTTATAGTTTCCTAGCTAGGCTTACCTTTAAACTTCTTCGAAAGTTCTATAGTTTAGTATATCTACGAATATTTATTAGAGGAGACTAGATCTATCGACTTTAAGAGCGCTACTACGATTAAGTTATATATCTAGGACGCGGTCGATTACTCCGAGAATAATCTAAAACGTTAGCTATCTAGAACCTTCTAGGTAGCTATCGCCCTCGACGGTTAGTACGCTAAGGTACTCCGAGTATTATTTCTTATAATACGAGGCTACTAGATCGATAGCGAGTAGGCCTAGTATAAGGCTATACTAGCCTTTCTATATATTTCGGGCCGTTATACGAGCGAAGTCCTAGCGGACCTACTATTCGACGTACTTACTCGTTTCGAGATCTCTAATAGGCTTATAGCGCTAATAGTAGATAATACTTCTAATAAAAATATACTATATATAGCTATATACATATCCTTACTATATATATATCTTCTAACTAACGAGTTCTAGCGTTAAGGCTATCGATATTTACTTCCGCGAGCGTATATATATAGCGAAGCTATTAGTCTCGATTAAATAACTTCCTCTTTAAGAAATAGATAGGGATATAGAAGAGATATTAAATACTAAAGACTACGAGTTCTCCTATTTAGAATAGTTCTCGTACTTTATATATATAATCTAGCTCTCCTTAAAGAAGTTCTTTACTACTCTTAAGATTAAGCTAAGAAATAAAAGATAGGAACGATAGGACGAGAAGATAGATACGAACGCGTTACGTCGGCTTAAAGTAAGAAGTCTAGCTATAGTTCTAATAAAAGTACTATTTATTCTCCCTACGAAGTATATATAGTTAATAAATATAGTTAGTAGAAGCTATACTAATAACCGCTCCTTATAAAGTTCTAGAAACTTATAGTTAAGGTAAACTCTAGTACTTAACGCTTCGAGAGTTTTATAGTACTATAGCGAAAGAGGATCGCAGATCTATATTCGTACTCGAAATAGTATAAATAGTAGAAGAAGACACTTTAAAGAGTTTTACGCCTAATATAAGATATAAAGACCTATTAGAGCTTAACTATAATTATACTAATACGTAGTTCTTAACTACGAGATATTATTAACGAGTATATTAAGAATAAGAGTTAGCTCGAACTAAAGCTAACCGCTATAGAATAGAAGAGGGTTAAATATATTATTAACCTTACTACTCCTTTCGTAGAGGCTACGATACGGATTAGTACGATAAAGGGGCTAATAATCTACCTCGTTCTTAGCTACTATAATACCTTGTTCGATATCTTAGATATTATAGATAAGAAACTTAAATATAAAATATAACTCTAATAAAAGGAGATTTATTCTATCTTATAAGCTATATAGATAAAGCTCGAGAAGTACTATACTACTACCTAAGAGCGATTCGGTAATATATATAGTATTACGATTCTTCTTAATCTAGTAATAAAACGGGCGTTCTAGGACTACGAGGCCTTCTTTAGTAAGAGGCTCGATTCTTCCTTTAAGGATTACTACTAGTTAAAATTCTAAGTTAAATATACGCGATATAAGCCTCTTATAGCTACGTCCTAGTCTAGGCCGAAAAAGGCCTTATACCGCTCCGCGATATTATTCGTAATAAGTCTCTATAGTAGATTAGATAGTAATAACTCCGACTCTAATTAAAGAGTATCTAGACGGCCGCGGTAGACCGTATAGCCTTTAGCTAATTTAGACGAGGTATCTCGTTATTGCTACGCTAGATTTAAGAACTCGGCTGCCTATTCTATAAAGTATCCGCTTCGGTTATAGAAGATAATCGTATTAGAATATCTAGGTTACGCGCTAATAGCCTAGGACATCCTCTCTATCCTAGTAGCTAGAACTAGTTATAAGCGCGACTTTAGTATAGCGCGTTATTAGAGCCGATATAATCGGTCCTACGATCCCTTAACGTTTAGTAATATTATATACTATCGTTCTTAAGAGCGTAACGCGTAGTAATAGGCTCGGGATTCGCTTATAGAGGAGGCGCCGCCGATATTAACTACGTTCGAGCCTTCGAATAATATAGTAACTTAGTAGTAAGAGTAGCTCGAGGCGAATTAGGAGACGTTAGTAACTACTATATAGAGTAACTTCGACTCGATTAGTAATAACGAGAAGGATATAGTATTAATATATCTTCGCTATAGTACTTAGTAAAGGAAGCATTTGCTTTTACGTTATACCTATAGAGTAGAATAGACTTCGTAGTCGATATTATAAATAGTATTTAATTCTAATATCTCGTAGTCGGCAAGTATAGTTAGTAAGTATAGTTAGTATCCTTATTTTTCTCCGTAACTATAGTCGCTAGTTTAACCGGCGCTTCTAATATACTATAACGCTTAGTTCTATATATATATATATTTAGTATTAGAGTAATTCTATTATCCTTACGGCAACTTAGTCTTATTCTCTAGTATTAGACCTATCTTTCTAAACTTAGGTCCCTATAAAGACCTATATAGGAACCGGTAGTATTTAGACCCGACCTATTAATTTCGTATTAGGTTAGGGACCCTATCGATTTAAGTCTTAAGTCGGTTCCTAAAGGAACCGACCTAGACCCGGAACCGACCTAAAGTCGGAGACCTATTCTAACCTCTATTCTTAACTTTATCGACGAGATTAGTAGTTATAGGCCTAGAAATAACTAGGTACTAAGGTTTATTAAGAGGTAGCCTAATTAGATTTATTCTAAGTATCTCGTTCTAATCGAGCATTTACGCTTTAAAGCTAATTCTAAGTAGTTATTTAATTAGTACTTTAAGCTTCTAAAGGCTAAGGTTGCTAGTTATAAGATTAAGCCTAAGTATATATATAATATAGATAAGAAAGGGTTTATAATTAGCTTTATAAATAAGATAAAGCGTGTTTATATAAAATACGCCTTAGAGACAAAGAAGGTTCTTAGTAATATTTACTCTAGTAACCGTAAATAGATTACTATCCTAGCTTATATCTATACTAATAGTTTATAGATACCTCTAATAATAATTTATAAGGCTTAAGAAGGCAATATTTAAGATACCTAGGTATAGGATTTTAACTCTAAGATCTATAAGGTTTACTAGCAAACCTCTAAGACTAGATAGACTAATAATAACCTTAGTTTTATATAGCTTAGAGATATGTTTAATAGGTATATAAAGGCTAAGGTAAGACTAAAGTAGAGGCTCTTAATTCTAGATAGCTATAGCTCTTATATAATTATAAAGTTTATTAACTTTATCTTAGAAAGGAAGATTCTAATTATAGTATTTCTACTATATAGTACCTACCGCCTATAGCTACTAGATATATTATTATTTAGGCCCTTATCTATTAGGTATAGCTAAGAGCTTAATAAGCTTAATATAGAGTACTAAGAGCTGTCTATAGTAAGAAAGCGAGACTTCCTTAGATTGTTTTAGCCTATATTTACCTAAGCCTTTATAGAGAAGAATATACTTAGCTCCTTTAGTAAGACTAGTATTTATCTATTAGATCTATTAGTAATACTTAGTATATAGTAGCTAGAATTAAGGCTAAGTACTACTAGCTCTAAGGCCTTAAGCAATACCTTAATCTACTTAGAATTAAGTATCCGCCTTATATATAGTATATTTAGATAGGTATTATTTAAGGTATTTAATCTTAAGTAGTATAAATAACTCTAAACCCTCTATAATAAGCTATTTAGTATATAGGCTTAGAATTAAGTACTTAAGGCTAAGAACTATAGTTTAAGGTAGGCTATTACTAATAAGAAGAAGTATAAGAATAAGGGCAAGAGCCTAATTAATAACTAGCGTAAATTAAATACTAATAGTACTATAATATATAGCTCTTAGAAGATCTAGGAAGCTAAGGACTTTATAGCTTAATAATAGCTAAATAAAGAGGCTAAATAAGCTAAAAAGGAGCCTTAGAAACAAGCTAAGAAACTAGCTAATATATAGGAAACTATTATAAAGGAATAGCGTAAGCTAGAAAGGCTTAATTAGCGTATAGTTAAGCAAGAACAAGCTGCTAAGGCTAAGGCAGAGGCAGAACGTATTAAATATAATAAGGTAGTAGATAGACAACTCTAATACTACCTTAATTAATTAGTTAAGGCTCTTAGAAGGTTAAAATAAGTAGAGTTAAAGCTACTACCTCTATAGCTAGTATTTAAAGAGCCTGCCTACGAAGACTAATTATACGCCTCTACGCGGCCGTAAGTAGAAATAGGTAGTCGAGCTCGTAACTCGACTATACTAGCAAAGTATATAGTATAGTAGAGCGGAGTAGTAGAGTACGAAATCTAGTATAGTATCGCTAAAACTACTTCGAATAGAGGACTACTACCGAAACGAGTACGAAAACTATCCGACGACGACCTACCTACGTTAGAAATAGGTCTACTCGATCGTAAGCGTACGAAAGAGCTATAGAACTCTTAGGCATCGATAGAATACCTCTAGTATATAGAAGGAATCCTTAGCTAAGAGTATTTAAAGCTAAAAGGATAATAAGTTACCTAATATATAGCTTTTAGATCTAGAATATCTACCTTCCGAAGGTTTTAAGAAGAATCGAAGAGCGAATACGTTATTAAGGCTAGAAGTAAATACATTATATACTTAGAAGAGCCTAAGTAGAAGAGCTAGAAGGAAAGTATTAGTTAGTAGGCAATAGAGCTCGGAGTAACGCTACGAAGCCTATAGGGGCCTATTAATTACTTAAGTACGAGTAGGAGGGTTTTGCCTAGAGTATAATCTTATAAAGAGGGATACCTAGTCTAGTAGCTACCTAGAAGAGCTTAGAAACCTAGAAAGGCCTATATAAAGAAGTAGGTAAAGGAGATATAGAGAGGCGAGCTAAAGATAGCACTCGAGATAAGAAGAAGAAAGGTATAAGGTATAAGAAAGTAAGGAGGAGGCGATATATTAGTTAGTAGGTAGAAACGTAAGGGCGCTACTATCTAGCTAGGAGTAGGAGCCTAAGCAAGCCTACGAGATATAGCCGGCTATAGCTAAAGAGATATAGTATAGTAACGTAAAGGGAGTTATTCTTCTAGGGTATAGTAAATAATAGTAGCGACTAAGATACTATTTACTTAGCTCGAGAGGACGGATACGTATATTAGTTTTAAAAGAGAAGTAACCGCTCTCTAGTTCGCTAAAGCCTAAAAGAGTATAACTAAAGCTTAAGGAGCAAATAGAATATAGAGCGTAAAGTAGGGATTTTAGCCTAGGATCTCTCTCTTAAAGCGAGAAGGTATATAGTAAGCTACTTATAGTAAAAGTCGAAGCCTATAAGTAGGAAAGCATAGGTAGGCCTTATCTACCTACCTTATATAGGTTCGTAGGAACGTATATAATTATATACTACCCTAAGACTATTAGAAGTTTAGGTAGATACTAAACTTAAGTAGGGCCTATATATTAAGAAGGTAGCTAAGAAAGGTATATACTAGATCTAGTCCCTATAGAGGCTATATAAGTCTACTTAAGGAGTATTATTTAAGAAAGTAAGATATATCTATACTATAGTTATTAAGCTAGCCCTAGTATATAGATACTAAACCTAGTCTAACCTAGAAGGAATAAGCGAATATAATAAAGGCCTTACTAAACTAATTAAGTAAGTCTAGAACTAAGCTCTAAGGAATATTATAGGTATATATAAGTTAGTTATAGCTATAGTCCTTTAGAGGGAAGTAAGCATCTCTCTAATCTAGCTCTATACTTAAGACCTTACTAGATAATATATAAGGAATAAAGTAGATAACCTAACCTACTAGTATATTAAGTAAGTATATAAGAGAATTACCTAGAGAGAATAAAGGGTAAGGAGAAGAGGTAACTAGTATAGTAGGTAATATAAGATAAGAGTATAAGAAATTTAGGAGATAACTCTAAGCTAGAGGCTACCCTAGATAAGGATTAGAGTTAAGAACTAGTAGGAGCTTACTAGATAAGACTAAGAATAGGAGAAGGCTAGATAAAAGAGAGATATAATAAGCGAGCAACTAGTAGCATAGGCTATAGCAGGATAATTTAGAGCTAGAGAGATTTATAAGGAGGCCTTAAGGCCTATAAGCACGATAATTACCCTAATTAAAATAGGATATATTAGACTTAGAGTATACTTAATAAAGAGGAGAGTCCTAGGAGTTATTCTAATATACTTATATAACTAAGGTATCTAGGATACTAAGTATATTTATATATCCTACTAAAACTATTAGAGTAATAGATATTAGCTATTTATAGTAGTAGGAACTAGCTTATAGGAAGATATATACTTAATACTAAGAGGCCTTAATACTATAGCTAAGTAGCTAATCTAAGAAGGATTATTAGACTAGTTCTCCTTAGCTAAGAAAGAGATTAATAAGAGAGAATAAAGCTATAAATAGATAAGGAGATAAAGAGGAGTCTAAGAGGGAGAGTAAGGTAATAAAAGAGCCTAATTCTACTTAAAGAAAGGTAAGATAGAAGAAGTAACTACTAACTATAAATATAAAGAGGAAGATAAGAGGTTTTTTATAGAATTTTCTCTTTTATATAATACTAGAGCAAAGCTACTTACTCTAAATAAAGAGGTAGACCGGCAATAAGATTAATCTATCTATCTATTTAAAGAGCCTATAAAGCTAGTAGGCAGCTTATAGGCTACCTTAGCTAAACTATTAAGAACACGATAACTAAGTAGGAAGATAGTACTAAATCTTTAGTTTAGTAAGCTTAATATATAGCGATTATAATGCAGTTTGAATTATAACAATCTATATAGTAATAGTTAAGAAACACCTCCTCAAACATCAGAGTAAATTGTAGGTTTACGCGGGTCTGTGGGTCACGTAGGGCACACTTCTAACTAGTTAGAGAGGATTTGCGGGGATGCGAACGGGTCGGGGAGGGTCGCGCCGATTTGGCCTCGAGACTCAACGTCGCTTGTACGCCATGCTGTTTCTTGACTACGGAGCACTCGAGCGCCATACGAGACATGTTTACGCGGCACGCAGTTGACATTGTGTATGCGGAGCGGCACAAAGATTAGTGTTCGGCCATCTTCTGGCTCGACATTCGAGATGAAGCGTCTCTCAAACAGAGCATGAGTGCACTCAGACGTCGCATCCTGCGACATCATCGTTCGGCTCGTCACTTGAGCAACGTCGATCACAAATAGCGGTGCGCTGCATCTTTACGATGGCATCGATGCCTTCGACAATCTTGGAGATCTCCTTGTCGAATACTGGATATGTGCCAACGCCATTAAAGATGAGAGCCTCCGTTGTTGAGTCTGGCTTTTATGGAACTTGAGGAAGAAAGTATGCAATGAAGAAGCTCGAGACCGTTGCTTGTTCTGGTAGCAAATCTGGATGAAACCCCCAGCATACCATTCCGCGCTCAAAGATCATCACCAACGCCTCCAATACCTCCAAAGTCGCTCAGCTCATGGTACTTGTTCAGCTTCTTCCATCTAAGGTCAACACGCCGTGAAGTGGGACGCTGGTACATACTGATGCCGTTGCTTTAGATCTTCAAGTTGAAAAGCGTTTACGGAATGACTACTCAACGTCGACAGACCATTCATTCAACCGAAAAAGAGCGTATAGATTTAAAATGTGTAGCCTAGCATACATGTCCCGAAAACAATTCGCACAGCACCTTGTGCAAGACTATCGTACACCTTACACCTCCTGTTTCTCTTGACCAAGGGGACGAGACTTCTTGACGCTGCGTGTCTCATGGCCCAACTTCTTAACGCCGCCGGGGCACTAATGCACTACACCGGGAAACGATTCGTCAGCACATATACGTTTCTCTCAGATCGCTTCTTCCGCCGACTCACTTGGACATTGTGAGGCGGACTTGACGCATTTTCCCGTCTTGCCGCAACAGCCTGCACATGTATCGGCACAGTCACCGTTCGCCCCGCACGCGGATGGTTCGCAGACTTTCGGACCTCCCAAACCGACGCATGTTCCCTTGGCCTCATCGCAGTGACTGCAATTTCCTGGGCATGCCTGGGTTTTGGAGCACTTGGCCGCGGCGCAAAAAGCGTGCGAGTCTTGACGCTAGGTGCATGTTAGAAATCCTTGGTTCTTGCTGCGGGACTGGCAATTGAGACTAACCGCGAAAATGTCTGCGCCGGAGACCGCATTGTTCGGGACTGGTGCAGGCTTGGCAAGAACAGTGATGCCCATCACAAGGGCAGGGAGGACGATGGAGAACTTCATGATGGAAAAGGATGGGATGTTCTGACGGTGTGCTGTGGAAGGGCTGTGGAAGTGTTCGCGGGGTGCTGGCGATGTGCTGATGGTTGTGGATGATGGATGACCCGCTTGACGGACGAGTGCCTATATATACGTCTTGATTGTACGCTCCCCTCTACAGTCTGCGTGCCAGACAGTCAACCGTTCGTCCCTTGGTAATTCGATAACTGTCTCAACAAGCTGTCACGAATTCACGATACGAACGTGATAGGCAGCAACTACTATTACCGTTGGTCGTAATTCCATGCTCGCCCTGCGAAAGCAGCCGCAGATTACGAATTTCAGTTCTACTTTCAGGTGCTATTTTGTAAAATATGCCCTACAGGTAGCGTAGAGAGAACGCTGATCTGTACGCGATACGCGTATAATGTAGAACGCACGCGTAGGATGAAGCACGGAAAACCCAATATGAAGCCGAACCCGTGATCTCGGCCATTGTGCAACGACTGGGCGGACCAGACATCACCAGCACTGCTATCGGACTGCACGACTGTGCAAGACAACGCTGACCGCCTCGCCCGCGTAGACATCATACAATCGAGCATGCTCATCGATGCCGGATACGATCTATCAACACGGCCGACCTGCAGACCGCTTTCATCCGCAAAACTTAGATGTTCGCCATCGCACAACCCAAGACCGTTTCACGGGAAGCGCGACATTGAACAATGAGAGCGCACATCTATTCTCAACAATAAGATAAAGCAAACTGACATTCACGCTCCATTGTATACCGAAAGATCCTTCGCGCCGACAATGCCATTCACGGCCGCGCCATCCTCGCTTTGTCGTCGCTATTGTCACTCTTTCTTCTGACTGATAAAGACTGCTTCCATCACAATGCTTCCACTGAACACGGTATAAGAGACACTCTCGCATTCACGCTGTTGCAGTCGCGGAACCGTGTCTCAAGCCCCAAAAGAAGTCGCACATTCAGCCCTTCGAACTCACCTGAATCACAACACAACCACTCGAGCTAGTTCTGGTCAACTGCTCCCCCAAGCTCGAAGTTGAAATTCCCAAGCTTCTTCCGACAACAAGAAACCAAAATGCATCTCCACGCTGTGCACCGCAGCGACTACTACTCCGTCCCTTCGGACCTCTACCAATCCTCTCTCTTCACCCGGGACTTCCCCAAAGATGGATCAGGCAAGACAGAACCAACCTGGAAGATCCTCGGAAAAGCCCTCGTCGCTCTGGCTGTCATTCTCAGCCTTGTCTTCATCATTGCCTACATCTGGAGTAAATTCCGCGCTCGCCGTCTGAACCGCCAGGTGAAAGGACAAACGGCACACCTCGAAGCCGGATCTCTGCGCAGGACGCACAACCCCCGATTGGCCGCCAAGCAGAAGCCCATACAATCAGCTTTTGTTGGACAAAGGCTTCCACATCCAGAAGACTACGACCTTGGAGTAATCACCAAACCGGGCGAGAGTCACGCCAGGCAATGGTCAAGACCAGGACGTACAGAGGTGGACGCTGGGTTCGAGAAGACGCCGGCCATGGTTGGTGGGATTCAAGTCCCGGCTGGCGTGCAACGGCAAGAGCACCCTGACAGACGTTCGCGTGCGAGGGATAGCTGGGAGAAGTTTTGATGAATGAATGTAGACCAAAACGATAATGTAGGTCCTGGTGACTTACTTACAATTACGACTAATGACATTCCCCCAAATTCTTGATGTCTTTCGCCTTCTTGTCTCACGATGTCCTATCGTTCAGCGAACGTATCTCACGATGACGGTCTCTGCGCCACGTGATCGAGCCGCTCGAGGTCACTGTGTCGCGGCGAGATCTGTGTAGCCTTCTAATCGGCCCATCTAGCCTGAGCTGACGTCGAACTCGAATTCTTGATCAGCAGGCCGTGTAACATTTGTGATGGACGTGCTCGATGCACAATGCCGTACACTACTTGATAAGCGACGCGCTCTCCACTGACCAGCAAGGCAGCTGCGAAGTACTTGAATACATCGATCTCAGATGGCGTCCGCCCAAGCCGTCGACCGCTCGGCTATGCCGCCTGGGCATTGGTTCGCAGCGCTCGCCGCACGAGATGGTGGGGGGCGCGAGGAGCAGCGGACTGGAGCTCGATGACAAGTAGCCGCCTTCGCTGGTACGTTGACCAAGCATGACGAAGATGGTCCACGGCATAGTCAGGACAGATGGATGCCGGGTGTATAATAAGGTGGCTATCTCGTCGTGACAAAAAAGCGTCCTGTGATGATTGAGAGCGAACGACGTCTTTGTCCGGCAGCAAGGAACGATCGCGTGCCGATTCGGGCCTTCTCGGAAGCTTGCAGTCACCGTGGCACTGACCTTTGATGAAACGCGGATTGGAAACTTATGCCCCAACTCTGCTACTACTGCTGCTGCACGACATCGACTAGCACAACCACGCGCTGCACACACGACTCGCTGCCGACATCACCGCAACTTCAGCGCTGCGCAGCGTAGCCAGCGACCGTGAGAACAATCCCAGGCGGACCACCGGGACAAGACAAATTCTGCATCACGCCCTCGGCTGCTGGGCGGTCGAGGATACATGCCTTTCCCTCAGTGACGACGCCACTACAACCACCCACACATCCACCACCATGCCGACGCAGAGACCGTCTGTCCTCGGGGGCTTCCTCACTGCTTTCCGGGCACATTCCTCGCCGCAACATAAAGCCTCGTCCTTGAACACAGCCACCGCCGTTGCGGGCACCGCAACAATATGGACTGCAGCACCACAGCCCGCCAGAAACCCCTCTCCGGGACCCGAGACGACAGTCACAAGTCCCAAACCCGTCCACCCCAAGACAAACCCTTACAACGCTCAGTCTTCCACGTCGCACACCGCAGACCGGCAACTCGTAGCCTACCCTCCCTCTCTCGAGCACAACGTGAGTCCGTTGACCCATCTTCCACGATCGCCTCCATCTCCTGGCCTTCCAATAAACGGCCCATCAAACCGACCACAGCCCAGCTATCCTTCGGTGCAAGATGTACGGCGATCGAGGCGAGGTAGCGACAGCAGTACCGAAGGGTACAGAGAAGTGCGAAACGGCAGCGAGAAATGGTTCATCGGAGGCTTGACTTCGAATGGAGAAGAGCGGTACTACAAACTGAGTATGGTGAAACGAGACAAGAGCTCCGACCGCATATCGACGGATCAAATGAGTCTATGAAAGAAATAGAATGTACGACTTGATGGCATTTGTGATTTGTTTCTCGCAAGGCGTCCAGGTGCCTCTAGACAGGCAGGCTAGGAAGGACAGTGGCTTTAGCGGAACAAGCTGCACATCAGACACTTCATGGAGGATGAGATGATAGAATGTACACACAACGGCACACAAACAAAGGCACATGTGGGAAAGGTGCATCTCCGGCGCGGAGAAGAGGAATGCGTATGATTAGGGCAATTGCACATAGGTGAGAATCGAAGCGTGGCAGTGGCAGTCCGCGTGGCAGCCACTGAACCAACGACCGTTGCACCAACATTGAGATGGCTTTTTCCACTCCATGCGCAGCTATGGCATCATCTGAAATGACAGGATTGCACAACATGGCTGACTTCTGCAGCGGGCAGCAACGACGCTCGTAGCGATTGGCGGGGAAAGCGAAGCAAGAAGCATGAAAAATTGCTCCCCGCATCCGGCACAGCACGAGCAGAAAATGCAAGTCATGGAGCTGTGGAGTAATTAAGCGAACCAGAAGGTCGAGCTCGATTCGCCAGCACGACACCGCCTGGCTTTTGATAGCGCAGGCTGGGGCGTTCGAAAGGAATGCGAAGATGGCTGCAAGGCTGCAAGTCCTTTGTCTTGTTGCGGGCTTCAGCACGTGGTAAGTTGTCTGATTTGAGGAAGGGAGCTGGTGGTGGCGGCCACGCGACCGGCCGTATAAAAGCGGCGTATGTCGCGTGCGAGGGCTGGCTCTGGTAGGTCTGGAACCTTGCTTCTGTGCTGCTATCGTACTTCTGCTGGCGCTACAAGTCTTCTGTGGCGGCGATTGGCAGCGGCTTTCTTCCCGAGAAAGACGTGAGGTTGGAGTGCTTCGACTAACGCGGCTTGGGCGACGAGTGGACTGGGTGTGAGCTCTGAATTTCAACGACGGCTACAGAGAGTGGAGCGAGGGGATTGAGCGTGAATACACGTGGGTTCCCGATGAGCGTGTGAGTATGGTCAATCGCTTCCTCCTCTGACTTCTCCCTACGGCTGCGTTCGTTGTACCTGAGTGCTTACTTGCCCTACCGGCTACCGAATTGGCTACTAGAAGATCTTGCCCTGCAGAAGCAGAGACCCCAGAGCCTCGGCCGACTCCGCTGGCAACACTACACCCAGCAGCGCCCCATCGAGTACCACCTTGCACTGGTCTGGCCCGTTCGAGCCACATGGATGTCAATTACCAACGCACCCACTCGCTAAGCCGTACTCAGAAAGGTAGTCACCGCGCGTCGTGCCATCTTCTGGACGGAACGAAGAAGCTACGGCCAACACGCCGTTTGTCGCACTGTAGCAATAGCGTCGAGTAGCAGATCTGCGAACATCCACAAGAGCTTTGCCGCTCAAGCGGCAAGACACCTTCCTCTCGTGACTTGTGGAAGCACCCCCGAGGCCAGATTGGGACCTTGTCCTCAAACGTTGCACTTCCTGGGGCAAGACAAAGCGACGAAACCAACGCCACCGCGAGACAAGCTGTAACAGAATCGTCCGATCACTTTGTACCTCAAAGGACAGTCGATCGATATAAAGTAGACGTGACCCTTTGCATACGGAAGTCAAGAAGCACAGAGCAGAAGGACACAACAGTGACAAGCACTTGCATATCATTCCTGAAGCTGTCAATCTCCTGGCCTAGATCGACCCAGAACCACGATTATTGAGGTGCCACGAACCAGAAAACCCACGATCACATCACAATGTCTTCGCAGCTTCTGGACCTACCGAGAGAGATCCGTGATAGTATGCATTCTTCTCACACTGCATATCAGAAATCAGTCAAGCATACTAATTTCCCCAACAGTGATCTCCTCCATCGTCATCGTCAACAACAACAACAACAACCACCAAGCCTTCCACCTCAACCACAACTCAACTTCCGGCCTCTCCTCCACCACAACCCCCAACCTCGCTTCGACCTGCAAACAACTCCAAGCCGAATACTCCTACCTCCTCCGCAAAGCAGCTCTCACACCGGGCACAAAAATCCTCGTCCCCGTCCAAAATTTCGATTTCTCCCAACTCATATCTTTCCTCCAAACCCTCCAACCCCATGAAATCCGAACCGCAAGTCGGAATGGGAACATCGTCGTTAATCTCGTGAATCTCAATCTGCAAGGGATCGCTGCGAACCTGCCCGCAGCGAAGCAGCGTCGGGATTTATGCGATTGGATCGAGATTTGTGAGCGGATGGGTGTGGAGGTCATGTACACTGTGCAGTGGAGTAGCGTTGATGCGAAGTATTTGCAATTTCTGGAGACGATGATGGGATCTACGGGTGAGGGGAGGAAGATTGTGAAGGCGCTGAAGGCGAAGAATGTTAGGTGTTGGAGTTGGGAGGGGTGGCAGGCTGGGGTTTTGGCGCAGCAGCAGCAGCAGCAGCAGAAGAAGAAGAGATGGCAGAAGGGTGATAGTGAGAAGGAGAGGTCGTTGGTGGATAGGGCAGCTTGTTGGACGAGTGCGTAGTGAGAAAGAGGATGTTGTGCTTCTTCTGGGAAACCCAAAGAGAAAGAATTGATGTTAATTACAGGCGAAATCGATCAATCAATCATCGCAGACCACATCTTGTTTTCGAATCAACACTCATGTGCTACCAGACCCGTTACTCCCGGTTCCTCAATCCTCTCGCCGACGGTACAACACTGTCGCTCTAATTCATCTTCGTTCGCCATTGGATAGTTCCACTTCAACACCACAGCACCAACTTTCCATATTAGCTGGTCGTTTCAGAAGCAGGAATTGTTGAGCATCGACAAGAATCACGAGTCAGTCGAGAATGCTCTCTTCGTCAAAATCACTCATATGAGCAGGGTTGAGATGGAGGTTGTTGTTCCAGATACATAGCCATGATTAAAGGTGTCGAGATGGAATCCTCCATCACTCCATCAATGCGTACCACACCTCGCCTCGCCTCTCTCTCTCTCTCTCTCTCTCTCTATCATAAACCCACCTGCCTACCCCTCAATGTAATCTTTTCATCCACGTCGCTGACTCCGGCTACTCTTTCGCATATACCTCCTCCCATCACTCCGCTTCGCATTCCTTCCTTCCCAGCTGTTACCCGCTTCTCTCTCGTCCCGAATCAATCCCTAGTATATCATCAAACCGCATCCCAGATTCCCAAAATACAAATACAAATACAAATACAATCCCAACACCAGATCCCACATCCCCACAAACCCCATCCATCCATTACCGTCTCCAAAACCACAAACACCACCCCAGTCCGCTCGGCGCACAAACCTCAGTCCAAGATAAGAAATAACAAGCCGCCCCCCCCCTCCCTCCCTCCCTCCTTTTAAAGAAACGCAGTTTTGAGCTTATTACTACGTATCGTCGCCTAAAATAAACCCCGTCCTACAAGTATGTCAGAACCCCCCGGCTCTTCCTTCCGTGTTGTAAGAGAGTGAGACTAGACTAGACGAATAGACTAGAAGGAAAATTTCTAGCTAATATTAATAATAATAATAATAATAATAATAATTAATAACGGTAGCGATCCGTAAGACGGGATAGGAGATCGTATTAGAAACTATTATACTATGGAAAGACGCATCGACGAGGATTCCTTTTGTTTTTTTTTTTTTTTTTTTTTCATCTTTGGTTTTTTTTTTTTTTTTTTTTGCTGGCCTGGAACACTTTGATGATGATGATAATGATGATGATGATTGACTTTTGACTTTGGGAAGGTTTCTGTTTCGGAGGCTTTATTAACTTGTCGTGGGAGTTGGGCCGGTACAAGATCTGGATCAGAGTTTGGTGGTGGACTCGGTGTACTACTGTCGTAGTGACTAGGATTGTGGACAAGGATGTCGGGACTTGTTGGGGACTTGGCGATGACTAGTTAGGGGAACTTGGGGAAGATGATGAGGAGGAGGAGGCAGACTACTACATAGTTACTGCCGAGTCTGGATTGTTGTGTGGTCATGCTGGTAGGTTTTTGTTGTGTGCAGTCATCATCACTGTCCCCGTTCGCCTTGCATTTGCGCTGGTTCTGCAAGCGTGGACGTGTGAGTTCAAGGATACATGGCTCATGCTGTGGTTCTCCTTCTCGGTCAAGGATAACTTGGCCTTGTCGATATGAGCTGCAACGTTGATAATGATAATAATGTCTTGCCTCAACACGAATGTCGAACTCCCTGTGGATACTATTAAAGTAAAATGTCTTGCACGCCAAGGGATGAGACCTCCTTTCGACTGCGAGACTGCGAGTTGCAGTGTAGTGCAGTATAGTAGGGGCCATTCGAGACATGCAGCAAGGCCACGATGAGGAAAACGTTCTCCGAATACCAGGTCTCTGCCAATGCAAGCCGCGCTCTACTAGTCTGCTGATATGTCTTACTTTCTTGCACGTGTTTCCGGGAGTTCACACGAACTGGTGAGCCGTGATGATGCTGTCGTCGGATCCTCTCTCTCCCGAGTAACCTTGTTGGTGATTATGAATGGATGAGCTTTTCTCACATGCCGGAGCATGATTTATGCGGCGTCGCCTGATCTCTTTCATTCGTGTCTCTCTCTCTCTCTCCATGTACACAGGGCAAGGGTCTCCAGCCAGCCAGCAGGCCCAGCACCAGCCAGCCAGCACTCGGCACACCAGTATAAGCCGTCACGCACCAAACCTTTCTCCCGAGACATTTTTTGGGCTCCAGGGCCTCGTTCCTCGTATGTACACACTAAAATGATGTGCTTCCGGGCTCACCAGGTCTCTAACCATGCGTTGTCCGACTCCAACCGGGCACTGCACATCAGCCGCGTAAACGTCGGATGCTTCCAGCGTGTCGGCGACTCGAGTATGTATAGTGGAGCATGTTCAACGGCGACTGAAGGCATTCGCTCGGAATATGTTCGTATCCGGTTTCGGGGGCAATGTTGCGCGAGTCATGTGTCAAGCGTGGGGCAGTTTTCGGACGTCATGTTTGCGGCGGCGTGGTTGGGCAGGGCTAGATACTCTGGTGCTCTAACTAGTGGTGCTGCCACCGAACCGGTTTCTTGGAAGAATGTCGCGACCTACGGCAGAAGGCATTGAACCTTGTCAGGAATAGACTGTTGATGAGTTGTTCATCAAGTGCGAGAGGGGCAAGTGACTGTGGCTGGCACAGTTTGGCGTTGGGTTGATGAGGACAGGATTCCAAGCGTGAAGAAAGAGGCGCACAAACTGTCGACTCGTCAAACCCACACTCCTGACTTTCCGCTCCTGCTCTCAAACACGCTTCGTTGTTTTCCAGACGATGGATGCAAAGAGAAACATTTGCAACCATGTCGAGCGCCAACTGCCAAGCCCCCCCCCCCCACACAACAAAAACTTCTTCAGTAGTACAACCACAACCACGAAGCGTGCATGCTTCTCACACCGCCTCTGCGGTTTTCGGGTCATCGTCACTACTGGAACCCTGCCCTGACCCGACAGAAAGATGACGAACATCATCACCAGCGCACAGCACCGGTAGTCCACATCCAGTATGTCTCTTCTTCCAAGGCATAGATACCTCGAATCCTCTTCCCCCCCTTCCATCCTATCGGTTAAAAAAAACCAAAAAAAAAAACCAAACATCCCAAACGTCAGCTTTCCCAAGTCCCAGGTACAGCAAACAGTAAAACAAGAACCAAAATAAAAACGAACCACACACACACACACACACACACACACACACACACACACACACACACACACACACACACACACACAAGTCGATCACATGGGAGACCCAAGCTAAAACAAAGAAGAAAGATCCAAGGGAGAGAAAACCAAAAAAAGAACAAAATTGGGAAACCATCCACCGCCACCGTGGCCGCGGTACTCACTCCTCCGTCACCGCTATTTCTGCGTGTTAGCTTCGGTCTAGTAGGAGATTCTCCGACTTCACTTCCTTCTTCCTCATCCTCTTACTCTTATTATTATTATCAAGCAGAAAAGAACCTTTCGTTTGTGACTCTGGTACTTATCGCTATCCTGATTCCTATCCTTGAAAGTGTGATGATGATGATGATGATGTTGTACAATGTTGTTGTTGATGATGATGATGATGATGATTCGTCGTAAAAGGTCGTATAAACGAGGAATGCCGAATGGAAAACGTGTAAACGTGACTGTGACCACCCATTTCCCATTTCCCATATCCCATTTCCAAACAGCAAAAAAAGGAAAACAAAGGATTTTCCCTCTCGCTCCCTCCCCATACACAGAAAAAGATTCGCGAGTCGAGTCGATCAGATTAGGCTTAAAAAGTCCTGCCGTGCCTGCCTGTGACCAAGCCTGTCCGTATCGAAAGTAACAGCTTGCCAAGATTTTTCTTGCTCTCTCATCATATGCGACGCCGCCATGATTTCGTACCAAGGGAAAAAAAAAGGAGATTCAATTTTGCTGGTGTCAAAAGAAGAACAAGTCTCGCGCGCGCGCGCAAGAACGCTGTCATTTGCATACCGACAGCGCCGTGCGTCAGTAGAATCATAACCTCTCCAGCCCGTAGCGGCGTGTAGTTCTGTAAGTCTGAAACAAATACTTCTGGATCGGAAGGTGGAGAGAGGAGGAAGGGTGTACCACCGTCACCCTGGAGTGACTTGCGATCGTCACGAGGCATTCGTGTCATCCAAAGTCGGGGCGTGGTATGACGTTTGCGACCTCCCATTGCCGAAGGGCCAACTTCGGAGGCTATGATATTCATGGCCAGTTAGACGTGGCCCGGAAGTGCTCTCCGAATGGCGCGACCATCTGCTCTCCGGTAATGCATGCTCAATGAGTCCGGGTCGAGCTCGCCACTCGTGTCATCATCGTCAGCTGCCGACAGGGATGATCCAGTTACCAAGCTGTAGTCACTCGCGCTCGCGCCGGGTCTGGCGCCTTGTCGGAGTGGCTGATCTTGGTACTTTTCGCTGAAAACGTATCCGTAGCTCCGCTTGTGCGTCGTATCCACGGGTGTTTGTGTGGCGCTGAAGTAGGTGTGGGATGGAGCAGCGGAGCTGGGCGACGAGGCCTCCAATTTGTTACATGGCAACATCTGGGAAGACGTTTGCAGAGGCGGCAGATCAAACAGTCTCCCCGACATGGTCGTGCCCGATGCGCTCGAGCGGTTCTGGGGTTGCATCGGCTGGGGTTGGAGAGGCCTGCCGCTGTTGCTGTACGCATCGATCGAGGACGAATGCGCATGGCCGGACTGTGGTCCCTGCGAAGAAGGTGGTGGGTGCGGATAGTTTGGATGCTGTGGAGCCACCTGGGATGGGTAGTTGGAGTGTGGTGTCTGAGGCTGTGGCGGCGGAGGCAAGGCCGGCTGTTGCACCGAGTATCGCCGGGAATCGAGTGCGGTGTAGTCCACGCTCCCGCGATGTTGCTGTTGCGGGGCAGGTTCGTACGATGGCTGTGGCTGAGCATTCATCTGCGGCTGTACCGGAGCATAGCCATAGTGGCCTTGTTGCGGGGCGCTGACGGGTGAAGGTGCCGGAGGAGGTGCGTAGTTTTGTTGATATTGCGGCGGTGGAGGCTGCATGGGAGGAGGAGGCTGCTGTTGCACGTATGGGCCTTGCTGATAGGCTTGGGTCGGTGATGGTCCGTAGGGTGCGGACTGATTGAAGCTCGCCTGGGGAGGGGGAGGGGGAGGGGGAGGAGGAGGAGGAGCATTTCCGTATTGGGAGGCGTGGTAGGTCGCAGCCATGTCCTGAGCAGATGGTCTGCGCGAGACGGGTGCCACGAGGGATTGATGACTGGTGTTACTGGTCGACCGAGGACGAGGGATCGGGTCCATGTAGCTCTGCGGAGTGTGCATCATGCCTGGATACGGCTGCGATTCGGGCGTGCTCGACATGCGTGAGCGCGCGGCGGCCGTCTCGTCCTCGTAGTCATCCCAGTCTTTGGCACTCGACTTTTGGTCTCGGCGGCGCATGCGCACGTCTCTCCGGATTCGCACGCGACAGCCTTGCTCTGCGACCATTCGGCTCAAGGCAGTACTTTCCGTCAGGCCGGGGAATTTCTTCGCACTGAAGACCTGGAATGGCTCCGACTTGACTTCCAAGCGGTGGTTCACGACGGGGGCTCCTTCGCCCGCAGGCCTGGGGTCGTCGGACATCTTGTCCTCGTCCTTGACATTTTTGAGTTCCTCATACAGGCTGAAGCTCAGTCGGTAGTTTCCTTCGTGGCGAACCGAGAGATCGGGGAAAATGAAATAGCCCGCGGCGTTCGGTCGGTCGAGATAGACCATGCCGGCCACGGGCGTGCCGGTCAAGACGGGCGGGGTGTGACGCTCGGCCGAGACACGGCCATGGGCAATGGGGCGAGCGGCCTCCAAGGTGGCGAACAAGAAATAATTGGCATGCATGGTGAAGGTCAGGTCATCAGCGCGGTCCCGGCCGGAGCCTTCAAAAATCCTCAGCTCCACAATCGGGGGCGGGTCCACAGGTCTCCGGTCGGCGGAAGCTGGAGGAGGAGGAGGAGTTGTCAGCGTGGGGGGGGGGGTGTTTGTGGCGGGAGCTCACATTTGGCGCCTTGCCCGCAGGCTCGGGCACGCACGGGCTGCTGGAGCACCGTCATCTCATATGTGAGGGTTCTCCCTTCGGCCGTGGTGCGCGAGACGGAGCTTTTGGTCTCATTGTCGGCGGGGATGACGGTGGGACGGTCCATGGCGGCGGCGGAGGGCGGGGCGGGGCGGGGCGGGCGGTGGGAAGCAGAGGAAGAACTGCGTGGTCAGCGGCAGGCACGCACGGCGCCGGGGTTGGTGGTTGGTGGTTGGCGAGTGGAAAGTGCGAAGGATGCAAGAAGTGTTTGGCGAGCAGCGGAGCGACACCCAAACGGCTGGAATTGGGGAGGGATGGATGGGATTGGCGGCAGCAGCAGCAGTGTCGCAAGGGACGGGGACGCGCACTCACAATGACGGCCAACGGGCGTCCAAAGGATGGTGAGAAGGGAAGGCACGCACGCAGGCTGCTGCGGTGGCGGAAGGGAAACGGCGCAGCAGCAGCAGCAGGAGCAGGAGGAGGCGGTACCGAGTGACCGGAAGGAAAGCGCAGGTGGCAGGAGTGAGATGATGAACAAGTCGCGGATGCTGCTCGGGGCCGGAGCGGCGGCGGCGGCGGAGGAGGAGGAGGAGGAGGAGGAGGAGAGGTCACTGGCGCGCGCGTCCAGGCATGTGCAGACGGTACGGTACAGTGCAGCACGGCACAGCACAGCACAGCGCAGCAGCAGCGACGCTGGTGGGAGAATGGTGGTGAAAGTGCAGTCAGTGGTTGGAAGCGGGAAGGGACACCCAGGTGCGCGAGAAGAAGAGGACAAGGGCGCGGGCGGCATCCTACGCTAGCACGCGAGCCCTCGCCTGGCAAGCTGGGACCATCTCCACTCGTCTCGTCTCGTCTCGTCTCGTCTCGTCTCGTCCTGTCGCCGTGCCCGCTTGTGGCGTGTGAGATGCTGCTTCCCTGCGACACCCGCGCGGAGATGCGCCGTGATGATGCAGCGACAGACACCACCGTACAGGACAGCACAGCACAGCGCAGTCCATACATCGCACCGTGGTCAGCAGTCTTCTGGGTGCAGATGGCCCAAACTCAATCGTGCAACGGGGCCCGGATCTTCGTCATCTGCCCCATCGCGCACGAGTCATGTTGCCTGTTGCTGCTGAGACATCTGCTTCATCATGCCCCGCCCCGTCCTGTATGCAGATTCAGGGCTCGCTTCCGGAGCATAGATGCCAGACATTCCACCCGACCAGGCCCAAGCGACCTGCCACAAGCGAGCCCACGCCCCCCCTGCCCTCACCTTCACCTTGCCACGCATACGGTACTCGTTACCCGCGAGCCTTTCGCTACCCTACACTGTCCCCCATGACCTGGGACCAGTCCCAGCGCTCCCTACTATAATCATCATCATCATATTGTTCATCAGTACGGTCTGTACTTCTCGATCCCTTGGTGCTGGAAGTGTCAATGCACTCTTCCGAACCGCCCGCCCGCCTGCCTCCCGGATCGGCCCTCGCGCTTGCCAATCATCATCACTTGCCACTTCCCACCCGCCGCATCACTCTCGTCTGCACCTGCCTCTGCTCTCACCACCGCATCCGGAGAGCTCCTGCGTGGTCCGCCACGACCAGCCCAGCCCACCATGCGGTCCGCCACCACGAAAATCCCCTTTTTTACCGCCGTTTCGTCAACCACGGCACCCCCCCCCCCCCCACCCGGACAGCCTTCGTTCGCCCTTCACAATGTTCCACCACATGCACGGTGCGAAGGACCGTCTTCGAGACGCGCCACACGCATATGCACAAAGAGAAGAAAGGAAAAAAGAAAACAAAAAGACCGACAATCCTCCATGCGCAGACGTGGCATCAATCATCATCATCATCATCATCATCATCATCATCATCATCTTCCTCCTCCCTCGCCGAGCACGCGCGGACGTGAATGTTTCCAGGGGAAAAAAAAAACCACCGTTATTTATGCAGAACATGCCGTGCATGCAGAAAGGAGCCATCATCAGCATTGTGGATACTTGGTTGTCGTGTGGTGTGATGGAAAGAACCACGCACGCCCGTACCGTTCTACACCAAAGCGAAACCCGAACCGCCGTTATTTTACTTCTTTCCTGTCCTCATCGCATTTACCATCGCATCGCCTTCCATTCACCATCGCAGTCAAGATAGAACTACAGCAGCAGCAGCAGCAGCAGCAGAAGAAGAAACCAGTCAAAATTTTGATCTCGATGAAAAGAAAAAATGCACGTGTAAAAAGTTTTTAATCATCTCATCTCATCCCCATCGCACTGCAAATTACCCAAAATTCTTTTTGCTGTCCAACACAAAGAACCCCCCCTTTCAATATTGACGCGCGCGCGCAGGCAGCCTCACGCCGCAGCGCAGATGATAGAAGAAGTAGTAGTGGTAGTAGTAGTAGTGGTAGTAGTAATAGAAGCAGAAGCAGAAGAAGAAGAAGAAGAAGAAGAAGAAGAAGAAGAAGAATAGCCGGCAGCAGCAGCAGCAGCCATACTACATCCGAACATGATATTCGTCGTCGTCATGTTCATCATCATGTGAGGCAAAAGGGCGTGTATCATAATACTCGTCGTCGTGAGCGCACAACCGGGGAACTGGGAACGACAGCTTAGTAAGGATGTGATATGTTACTGGTAGCATTAATGCGGCGGGACCGGGTGGGCGGGGCGGCACTTACCAAGAATGCGGTCGTGACGAGCCATTGAAGTGCTTCGGCGGACATGTTCGGGGAGGGGTCCTCGGAAGAACCTGAACGACGGGAAACGTGATCCGTTGCACTTGCCTTCTCAAACATGGTCGCGCACTTCTGACCTGCAACAGTCTCCAAATTGCCGGGTGCGATTGTTCTTGGTAGCTCAAGATGCGTGGGATCTGCCCAGATGTTATGATAGGCTGGAGCTGCAAAAGCCGAATCCGATGCTGTGAATAGGTCGGTGAGCATCCGCGATGCGGGCGTTTCCAGCCGCCGTCTTGTTACCGGAGTTGTGACGGAGTTGGCAGAAGCAGTGGAGCAGTGGTGGCTTGAGCATTCGGCCGAGTTCGATGGTGAGTACGGGTCCTCGCTGGATGTTGCCTTCTTCTGTTCACGCTGATTGTCCCGACAGAGCGCACGACCTGGCACCGGCAGCGCACTCTGAATGTACGGAGCCGGCGCGTCGGTCATGCCCCGCTGTGCAGTCTTCTCGCTGTCATTATCATGTGCTTCGGTAGCCGACACAGAATTCCCAGCGTTGCTTGAGGTGCTCAGATGCTTGACCTCATCGCCGATGGGTGATTGCAAAGATCTTGCATGGCGTCCGGCGGGGCGCAGATGCTCGGTATTGCGCAGGAGGCGTGTGCGCGTGGTTGCTTGCTGGGGAGACCCGCGTAGCCTGCGCAGGTATGGAAATCCGTAGCGTGCTGCAAGGCGTTCGAAGATCTCGCCATGTTGCTGCAGGGCAGCATCCTGCGAAGGCGTGTAGCCGTTGATGTCCTCGTCGCCAGACCTGATCGTCGCGGGTCGGCTCATCAACGTCTCGGCCACTGGAGATGCATCAAACGAAGCAAGTGTCATGAGCATGGAAGCATGGAGGTCTTGATGAACGGCATCCACGATCTGCATTATCGATCCTTCGTACTCTGCAGCCATGCGGTACGTTCCTTGCTGTCCCAGTCCGCCACGCACGACGTTCGATTGCACATATTGCGTGGCGCTCTGCTGCGCAAGGGCTTGCCAATTCTCCGTCTGTCCATATTGCTGCTCACTGAGGTACTTGAGCGCCATGACCATCATCTGTTCATTGTACTGGGTATATCGGAAAATGGGCCGATTCGCGAGCTGAGGATAGGGCGCTGTGCCGGGCGGAGCGAGGAGGTGGAGGTGGACGGAGCCGACTCTACCGGGGGGAGAAATGGTGATCATGGAGTTGGGAGACAGGACTTGCGAAGACACGACCTGGTCGCCAAACTGGATTTGGACCCCGTTCACGAAGTTATGCCCAAAGATGGCGACTTCGGTCCCACCACTCATGGGACCTTCGTTGGGCGTGATACGGTCAATGGAGGGTAACGAGGACATGCTACCATCGTGTCCTGCGGACCCTGGCGGCCCTTGAACTGCAAATTGCTGCTGTTGCTGTTGCCCACGGCTCCCCACGGTGTTTGTGGATGTCTGTATTGGATGTTGCCGGGCATATGCGGCCATGTTGGCGCGAGTCTGTTGTAGTACAGGAGAAGACGCGCGACTGGGTACCGCGGATGAGGGATGGGAGAAGTAGGCTTGGTTGTTGAGATTCTGCTGGATGCGCGACATGTCCACCTGGGGTTGGCTGAAATTGAACGGGGCATTCTCGTTGGGAGTCGGTGGGCCACTGTTGTAGTACTGTGCCGGGCCGTTGTTGTTTGGTATCGTCATGTACGACTGATTCACGTTGGGGAACTGCCCCGTGGGCGAGAACGGCGTGTTCATGGACACCGCAGATGGTATGTTGGACGACGGTGGTTGACTGGTATCCACTCTCGGAGTCATGGTCAGACCACTCGGGACCTTTCTGTGAAACGATGAAGACTTGCGCTTCTTGTTGGGACCCGCTTGTCCTGCACTACTCGGCGATCCTGGTCTCGAAAGGCTGGTGGGCGTCATGGTGGCAGATGTCGTTCCCGATGCGAATCCCGACCCAGGGAGCTGGTGCACATGGCTATGTGGGTTGTACTGCGCGTTGTATGCAAGCGCGGGTAGATTGCCAGCCGAGCGCGAGGACGTAAATGGTTGGACATGAGCAGACATGTCCACCATCGAATGCGACATGGACAGACCATTCGGCAGGAATGCCGCGTTCTGGAAGAAGCCCTCATTGCCGACGGTGGTGGAGAAGCTCTGTGGATGGGTTTTGTGATCGTCGGTGATGAGGATGGAATCCGACAATTGTTGCGCGACAACATTGCCCTGGTGGTCCTTGAGCGTGAAGATGACTTGGAAGCCTTCCTTCTCGCTCTGATGCCTACAGTAACACGCGATGCGCATGGCAGCGGTAACGTGCAGGGCGCCTTCGGGAGGCATGTATTGCTCACCATCGACGTTGGTATCTCGCTGCGGGTATTGCCCGACATCGCACGGCTTGAACGGCAGATACTCGTTGGAGTTGAAGACGACGACTCGTTCCGTCTCGAAACGCTCCCAGTGCTGCTGCTCCTCTTCGCGCTTTGTCTTTTTGCGACCCGCGCGCTTCCGTTCCCGCTGTATGCAGTTGTTGCAGATTTTGACCTCGCCCCCGTTGGCGACCCTGTCCTCTTCTGGCAAATTCTTTTGATCATTTCGGTCTTCATCGTGCGGCATGTCACGGGCAAGCTCTGCTCGCCTTTGAATTTCCACATTATTCTGCGCGGCTGCACGCTTCAACGCGTTTTCCTTGGTTTGGGGACTGTGCATGGCACTGGTGCACACGAGCATGGTGTGCAGCTCGAGGACCTTGGTGGAGTCATATTCCTCTTTGGCCAATAATTTGGACTTGGCGATGGTGTGCAAGGGGAGGTGGAGATGTTCGATGCCCGGCGGCGGCTGCTCCAACGTCATGACCACGTTAATCTGCGTCTCGACGCGCGACTTGGTCGAGATGGGAGCAATGTGCAGCGGTGACCTGCCCAGCACCATGCGAGGACCCGCTCCCCGCGCGGTGCTCGCCGGTGTGGCGCCATTCGCCCCGGGAGATGGAGTGAAGGCCATGCCACCTGGAGATGTTAGCTGACCTGCAAAGTCGCCGGGCCATTGTGGATTTTGTGCGAGTGACGCCGGCCAGTTTTGATTGTGGGCAAAGGCCTCCGGGCTGTCGGACGAGGGCGTGGAGAACATGGCAGTGGGCGAGGCTTGGCTGAACATGAGATTCGTGGCAGGAGACTGATCTCGCGAGCCGCCGATGGAAAACATACCGGGGTTGATGGTCTGCACGGGGGAGTCCTGCTGGTACTGGGCGGCCATGTTGCCGGACACGTGTGCGTCGAGCGACATGGCCGAGTTGAAGTCGCTCGTGTGCACCGGGCTGGAGGCGGCACTGTTAAAGTACTGCTGGCCCATGGTTTTCTGGCTGTGCTGCTGGTGCTGCTGCTGGTGCTGCTGCTGGTGCTGCTGCTGTTCCAGCGACAGGTTGTGCATGGGCTGGGAGAAGTGGTCGTAGCTCCGCAGCTGCTGCTGCATGTCCATCTTGCTGTCCTCTTGCTTGATGTGATGGCGCGTGGAGTCGTCCATGGACACGGGCGACTCGGACTGGCCCGTCTTCCTCTTGCGCCGGCTCGACGTGTCGGAGGAGGAGTCCTGGCTCGACGTGTCTGCAGAGGTCATGGCGGCGCCATTGGCATGGTGGGAAGCGGCGGCGGAGGAGACATCGGGACCCGACTTGGACGGGGTGCGTAAGGGCAGACCGATTGGCGACTCGGCATACTGGGCGTCGAGGGTGGTGAAGTCGTTGAAGGCGTCGAAGCCAGAGGGCGTGTCGAAGGCAGCGGCGGTGGTGGTGCCAAACATGTCCATGTCCTCCCACTCGTTCCCCGTATTCCGCGAGTCCATGGTGGTGCCGACGCGCGCGCCGACGACGACTCCACGCTGCTGCTGCTGCTGCTACTGCTGCGAGACGACGTGGGAGCCAGCAACCAGCCAGCACACACACGCGCGCGCTCTCTCTCAGCGGGCGCCGAAGCAGACTCCGCACTGGCAAGCCACCGCACGGCGCCTCGAGGCTCGAGGGTTGCTGCGGGCGGGAGGGCTAGGATGCCGCCAACGGCCGCATACCGTTGCTGCTGTTGCCGCCCGCCGTGGGTCTTGCTGCGAACGTGGGTGCGCGAGCAGGATGGGATGGGAGACGGTGCGCGGCGTCGGTCGTCGTCGTCGTCGTCGTCGTCGTCGTGGTCGTCGCCGTGGCAGTTCCCGAGCGCAGCACGCAATTGGTAGCAGCACACGACGGTGGTGGCTGCAGGCAAGACTAGCCGCCGGGTTCAAACCTTGTCGTCAGTAAGCTGTCGTAGTAATAAGAGGTACCATGTACTGCCGTAATATAAAACAACATGGAGCATCGACAGGAATAGGAACAGGAATACATGCCAGCGGCGGAACCAAAGCGCGACCGACGTCGACTCCGCCGGCACTGGGCATGGCATGGCACCGCTGCAACGCGCCCTGTGGTACTGCTTATATTATGATTGTATCGACAGCCACGCGCACTGCCTCTCCTGCCTATCCTCTCCTATCGCGCGCCCCTTCACCTCTCCATCTCCCCGACCAGCAGCGGAGTGCGCCGCTCCCGGGAGAGATGCGCCCTCCACGCAGCTGCCCGTCTCCCGCCATGCCCTCGCCCATACTTCCCTCCTCCAACCCTTCTGCCATCCCTCCTCCAACCCTCCCTTCTGCCGTTCCGCGCCGCATCGTTTGCCCTCTTCCTACGCGAGACGAGTGGAGTCGGCCCGGATACGCCGAATGTTTTGACAGGCCTTGGCGGGGTACTGGCCGCTGCGAGCAATCTAGCCACTTCTCGCCTCGTGCACGCCAGATGATGCGCTCCATCGCCGTGCAACCAGACGACGCAGCTTCCCGGTGCAACTCATCCACGCATCACGCAAACTGCCATGATGACCACTCCACGGCGCCCCTCCAAACAGCATCGTATACGAGAAGGATCGAGGCATGACTCCTGCTGTGGATCACCCGCCGCCCAGTCCTTGCCTCTACTAGGCATGGTCAATGGCCTTCAATCCGCCGTGACAAGCAGTCGGTCATCAACGCCATCACCCATACAAAGTTCGTACAAAACGACATCCTTCTCCTCGCCTTCGACGTCGATTCCGCATCTGCATCTGTATATCCACACAGCGGCAACAGAAAGCGTGCGATGTACATACTGGAGCACCCACCCGGACCCCAGTGCCTCTTACGTCCGACGATCATACCATTAACCTATGAGCACGAGTGGGACCCCGTGGCCCCATTCTACACGACACAAAATGCGCAATACGCCGACTGCCAAACTACTGCTGCAGCCCTAGGCGACAATTCGCCACTTGCCACACAGTGAAGTTTTCCACACCTGCACAAATGATACATGTATACCATATTACACATACGTCACGAAAACACCATGCAGGGCCAAGAGGCAAACCAGGTAGAAACTTTTTTTTCCCCTTCTTTACGTCTTTTTTTCTTCTTCTCTTTTTGGCATGCAAAGCATGTAAACAAACAAACAAGCAATTAAGAGAAGCTTTTTACCTTCTTCTTCTTCTTCTTCGTCTTCTTCTTCCTCCTTTTCTTCTTCTCCAAAGGAGAAATAGTCGAAAGGCGATATTAAATCTACATTGTATATTGCAAAATTTCATTAAAAAAATAAAAAAAACACGAACAACTTGGAAGGAATATCCGGCTCGGAGAGTCGGAGAGGACGTCTTGGCATGAAGATGGATTCTGCTGTGGTGTGATTGATTTTTTGCATTATTACAGGAAGGGGGTTTGACATGGTATACGAGACAAAGCGGCACTACCCGGCGCTACCGGCCATGTACATCAACACTCTCTCTGTCGCTACGTAGCCCTCTATCAACCAACATACATACCATCAACCTCTCTTGCTATTACTATATTATAATAATAACATGACGCTCTCTCCAGTTACCTTCATCATCAGTGCTCGTGTAGGTAGGCTACCGGCGGGAGTAGGCGTGGCGTGATTGCAGGAAAGAAAGATTTCATCGTGATCCGATGATAATGAGGGTGTGATGAACTGACGAGACACTTTCCTGTCTTGTTCAACTCGATCGGATGAGGGCGATACGTCCTCCGGCCTGTGATCAGTGTCAGTTAGCAACAAGAAATGCCGAATGATAAGGAGAGGAGCAGCTCGTGAGAAGGACGTCGGCATCAAACATACCTTGATCGTTTCTCCCTAGATTATAGCGAAATAGCGTCAGCGAACCTAGCGTTATAACTAGTCTTTTGAAACGATTGCGCCACAAACTTACCGGCTCAACGAGCACTTTCACCACCTGACCCTTTTTCCCCGCACCGACCAGATTCTCCGGCACGTTCACGTTGATTTCGAGTTTCATTGCTATATAGCTTACTGTCAGCACACACACACACACACACACACACACACGAACACAAAACAACGAACATGCAGGAATTTTTTTTGTTTTTTTTTTTAAAAAAAAAAAAGAAATTCGCAAAGAAAAAAAAGAAAAGAAAAAAGAAAAAAAAAAGCCCCACCTTCCAAAATCACCACAACCTGCGCCCCTTCCACCTCCTCCCCCTCCTGAACCTCCACCTTCCACACATTTGCATCAACAGGCGCCTCCACAACCCCCATCCCCTCCTCCCCCAGCAATTGTTCCATCTCCCCCAAATCCGGTTTCCGCTTCTCCTTCTCCTCCCTCCAGATTCGCAAACTCTCATGTTCAGCCCCAATCATTTCTTCCTGGACGTTTCTCTGCTGCGCTCGAATCGCCGCGACTTCGGAGCGAGTTTCTGCGAGGAGGGTGTTGTGTTCTGCCATGTCGAAGGCGGAATCTTCGTAATCGAATTGATATTGTCCCGAGCGGAAGCGTTCGAGTTGGGCGGAGAGTTCGGCTTCGGTGACGCGGTGGAAGGTGAGGATGTCGAAGTCTTGGAAGAGCCAGGGCCGGGTTGGGGAGAAGGAGCATTTGAAGCCGTGGGGGTCGAAGCCTACATGGATCATAGATGTGAGTAAGGGGGGAGAAGTAGTGAGAGAAGAGAGGAGAGGATTGTAGTGAACTCACAGGGAATCGTCCGTCCCAACATCTGATACCCTCCCGGCGAATCCACCGGATAAATCGACGCACAGCTGCCTCCCCATCCAAACGTGCCTTCGGGAGTAAAGACTCTCGAAGGGTTCGCTTTGGGAGCACTCATTCGCATTCTCGGATCCACGGGTAACGATACCGTGTTGCCGCAATAAAACCCCACCACAACAGCCATGAGCTCACCATTCAACATGTTGTGTTTCAACTGCTCGGCTGTGAAAGCGTTGTTCTTCGCGACGAACTCGAGATTATCTGGAAGGTAGGGAGCGTGGGGTCGCTGGTTGGACATGTAGCGTTGTGTGGCTTCGGTTTGTTCTTTGCTTTCAAAGGACAAGGGAAGTTTGAAGCGGCGATTGGGGACCTTGGTTTTGCTCAGGTCGCCGATTTGGGCTTCGAGGGTTTGGAGGTGCGTGATGAGTTGGGCGCGGTCCATGCGGGAGCCGTCGTAGTGGATGTTGAGGGACGTGCAGCAGCCGACGGTGGTGGTGAGGTTTTGGGTGAGCCAGGCTGGTGCGGCGGACTTGTCGTTGATGGCCCTCTCGAGTGCTGTGACACGGCAGCGGTAGTTGAGGTCGAATTGTTCGTTGCCGTATTCGATAAGGAGGTAGTCGTCTCCTGCTTGGCGGTAGCGGACTTGAGGTTCAGTACCGGATGCAGGACGCTCCCAGAGTACGGCTTTGCTGTAGTTTCCGCTGGCCTTGAAGTCGGATTTGAGCGGCTTGACGTTATCGAAGTTATTTGTCTGCACGGCCTTGCTGATTCCTTCGATATAATCTTCAACATCACGGCGCAACATCAGGGCTTCTTCCAGAGACACGCGTTGATACCGCAGAGAGTCACCTGCCTTCAATTGGCCCAGCTTCCAGTAGTCTGCGCGAATGGCTGTAGCAGAACTCGCAAAGCCGCCAAAGTTGGGACAGTCCAATGCGAAGATGCAACCTTCGTCGCCCGTCCAGTTCAGTGTGCCACACGAGTATCCATATTCGACGAGATTGGAAGGATGTGAGCCGCCTTCTCCGCCATCTGTCCGTGCCCATTTCGGGACGGGACCTATCAAACGGATCGCGCTTCTGCTGGCGTTGTGAGAGATCTTCCATTCAGTACTATAGAGCGTTTCGATGTCTTCGTCGGTCAGATAGCCTTCTTCGTGTGGGCCAGGAAGAGCATTGACCGTCCAGGGTGAGCTATAGTCTGGACGCAGTGGTTCTGGAACACTGGGATGTGAGTGCAGGTTTGAAGGAATCTCTTTGACCAGACTGAGCTGATCACCCGGCGCAAGTTGTCTTCCTTGGTATCCGCCAATCGCAACTATAGGGGAAGTCGATTTACTGCCGAAGTAGTCTGCAACAGATGGGAAGCCGCCGTACACGGCAAGATAGCTACGGCATCCGCCTGCTGTTGTCTTGCCAATTCTTAGGCTTTGACCAGGTTTAATGTGCCTGCGAGTCCACATTGGAATGGAGTCACCATCCAGTGCAACTTCGATGGGCGCTCCCGTCAATGCGATGACCGCCGGCCCGTGGAATTTCAGTTCAGGGCCAGATAGGGTGATTTCAAGGCCCTCCTTGCCACGGTCATTGCCAACCAGAATATTCGCCACGGCTAGAGCGATGGGGTCCATAGCTCCACTACGAGGAATGCCTTTGCCAACGCTTGGTCTGCCCTCCAAGTCCTGAACCAGAGTGTAAGCGCCTGCAGTCACTACGTCGATCACGTTCGGCTTATACTCAAAGCTCTGCAGGAATGAAGTGATGGTCCGGCCGGCATTGAACGTCTCGTCTTTGATAATTGCCGATAGGAAGTCGAGATTGTTTGGTGGACCGGACACCACGGATTGCTCCAAAAGCATAGTCATGCCCTTCAGAGCTGCACCGCGCGTCTTGGCATGATTGATGACTGCGGCCAAGTCAGTGAAGCACAAGAGCAAAGGATCATATCAAACATACCCTTAGCGATCAGGGGATCATAGTTTGGTGAAATTCGTAAGCCAGTCCTCACCCATGTATCAATGCGAGCGTTCTGGCGTTCTGCCCAGTATACCTCCGTCAACAGACCCGGTGAAGGTGCATAGTCTCTGAGCACATTCTCCGCATACAGACGAGCTTCGATGGCAGCACCAAAGGGTCCAGGTTTCTGCAACGAGTCCAAGTATTCTGCTGAGAGCCCACCGCTGCCAGAAAGTTGTGCATCAGCTTGCTTCAACATCAATTCGACAAGATCGACATCGTAGCAAGCTTCCGTGATTGGATGCTCGACTTGCAAGCGAGTGTTCATCTCGAGGAAGAAGAAATCGGCCGTCTTGTCATCAACGAGAAACTCCACAGTGCCGGCCGAGCCATACTTCACGGACTGCGCAAGACTGACTGCAGCGCTGCAAATCTTCTCACGCAAACCAAGATGTTTCTCGACGAATGGGCTGGGACATTCCTCGATGACCTTTTGATCCCTGCGTTGGATCGAACACTCTCGCTCTCCAAAGTGAATGGCGTGACCAAGTCCGTTGCCAAACACCTGGACTTCGATGTGATGTGCCTCAGGATAGTAGCGTTCGATAAACACCCCGGGATCTTTGAAGAGAGCTTGGCCTCGGGACTGAGCTTTCTTGAATCCATCTTTGACTTGCTCTGCGTTCTGGCAGGTTATCAAGCCGGATCCTGCTCTCCATTAGTATCAGATCATCGGTGGAAGAATTCCAACTGACCTCCTCCGCCTGCTGTAATCTTTAGCATGACGGGATAGCCAAGCACGTCGCTCTGCTCGACAGCATCTTCTGCGTTTTCCACCAAGCCTTCTGTACCAGGAACGATAGGCACGCCCGACTGCTTGGCCCGATCACGAGCTGTATGCTTGATACCAAAAGCCCTGATCGCGTCTTCGCGTGGTCTGCACACAGTCAGTCGTGATCGGCAATTGCCTACATCTCGCAAGCCAAAAGGGTAGACATCATTGATCATACCCCACCCACGCAAGACCTGCATCGCTCACGGCCTTTGCAAAAGCTGCATTCTCCGAAAGAAATCCGTATCCGGGAATTATGGCATCGACTCCTTTTTCCTTTGCGATGCGCAGAAGCTCATCGCCGTCGGTATAGCTTTGCAGCGTTGGCAGAAGGACCGCTTCATCAGCATCGGACACATGCAACGATGCGGCATCGGCGGAAGTGTACACCGAAAGCGTCTCAATGCCGAGTTGTTTCGCAGTTCCGATGATGCGAACCGCCTGTTGGGAAAGAGCGAAGTCGCATCAGCACGCCAAGACCTTGACCTCAGTCCACGACTGCGGGGCACTCACGATCTCTCCTCTGTTCGCAACCAACAACTTCTTCAATTTCTCCATGTTGCGAGGATGATCCACAAGAAAGAGCGTCGTGTAACAACAAGTACTTTATACCTCGTGATGCCCAGCGTGGCAGTGAGCAGCTGGACACTTCTCCGCATCCAGGATCCCAACCAACACGAGCGAGGTCAAGAGCTATCTCGCTGATAAGCATCAGAACCTCCTCACTTCCAATCGAGGGGTATCAGTATCCATGGTACCGTCACGGCGAGTCTAGCACGGGAAAGGTAGCTCTACGCCGTACCCAGACCTCACCTCCTCTTCTTGCTCCACGGGGATAAATCTTTCAGCCTTTTCATTTTCTGACTCTCACCTTCAAATCTTGCCTCTGCTGTGAGAAAGCTATACAGAGTTTCTAGTGCTCCCACAATGCCTCCCATCCCGAAGAAAGTCCACATCAATGTCGATCTGGGTGAAGGATACGGAAACTTCAAAGCAGGTCCCGATGATGAACTCATCCCACTCATCGATCATGCCAACGTTGCTTGCGGCGTAAGCAAACACTTTGAGCAATTTCTATGCTCGATCAGTCTGACGCAGAGAGGACAGTTCCACGCCGGCGACCCCCTCATCATGTCCGAAACTGTGGCAAAATGCAAAGAACACAACATCCTCATCGGCGCCCATCCCGGCCTCCCAGACATGTAAGAGTTCCATATCCAAAAACAACTTGTTTCACTCACTGATCTAACAACCTTCCCCAGCCAAGGCTTCGGCCGCCGCGAAATCAAAATGTCCCCCGCCGAACTCACCGCAATGACCCGCTACCAAATCGGCGCCCTCCAAGCCTTTCTCACCGCAGCAAACGTGCCCCTCAACCACGTCAAGCCCCACGGCGTGCTCTACGGCATGATGTACCGCGACAAAGAAATCTGCCGCGCCGTCTACTCCGGCGTCCCACCAGGCACGCGCGTCTTCGGGCTCGCCGGGACATTTCACGAAGAAGTCGCCAAAGAAATGGGGTTACCGTTCACCGCGGAATTGTACGGCGACGTGCAATACTCTTCCGACGGGAAACTCGTCATCGACCGCAAAAAGAAACCTTGGACGTCCGAGGACGTGCACAAACACGTCTCGAGCCAAGTCGAGAATCGTTCCGTGATAGCAGTAACAGGCGAAGAAGTGCAATTGCCAATCGGAGACCACGATGTCTCACTCTGTTGTCACAGCGACAGTCCCGGAGCGTTGGAGATTGTGAAAGCAGCAAAGCAGATCGTGGACAACTTTAACAAGAAGATGAAGTATACGTAGCGGCAACAGTGGAATGAAAAGAAGGAGACATCTTGATCAAAGTTTCGTATTAGTGACAATTTGTCTCTCTCGTATGCTACATAGTATGGTGCCAGCTCCGTTGCCTTGGAGCCAGACTGTACAAAGCATGTCCAATTTTTGCATCGATCGCTTGCCGAATGCTGCTACAGTATAATACACTTTTTCGTATTCCACGTAAGCATCACACACGTAATTAGTCTCTTCTGATGACGCCGTACGTCGGCTTACGCCGCAAAAAGTTGCAGCGATTCAAAGACGCCAAGTGCGCCAGGAGAAGGTAGTCGATCAAACCAGCACACTCAGACCCTTCTTAGAAGCCGCATCGAGTCACTGAGCAACACGACGGATCTCGTGGACTTGGCGACTGAGGTTGCTGATGCTTCTCAAAGCAGGGTCGGATGGTCTGGCCTCCGAAATGGCCATGTAAGCACCTTGCAGACGCTGCGTGAGCACGTCCATGATCTTCGGCGCGACATCCATGATGTCCTCGTTGCGAACATCGATTTGTTGCAAGACTCGGGTCAGCCAGTCGAGACGCTCAGAAACGAACGAGTCGAAGCTTGAAGTGATGGCAGCCGAGACGGTGAGAGCGACCAGCGGCGACAGCTGGGACAGATATGTGGGGTTGACGCGAACGAACAACTTGTCAAAGATGTCGGCTTGTCGGTCGGAAGAGATCCACTGGGACGAGTTAGTACTTTATCAAAGTCATGTGAGTGCCACAACATACCTGAATGGTTGCCTCCTCATACTTGCCATCCATCAACAACTGAGTCATATTGAGGATGTCATTATCCTCTGGCTCAGCAGGAGTCTGCTCGTTGGCTGTAGGAGAAGTAGAAGTGGACCTCCCAGTTCCCGTTTGGCCAGAACCTGCGTCGCGCTGGAGCTTGAGGATCTGCTCCTGGAAGGAAGCTTGGCTGGCAGCCATGCCTTGCAGCGTAGTAGACAAGCTGCGAACAATGCCCGACAATTCTTCAATCTTCGCGCTGTCTTGCTGACGCTGAGCCTCAAAAGATCGCTGATGCTGGTTGAACTTGCTCTCGAGATCGCCGACCATTTTCTGCGCGGCCTTTGTGGTCATCTCTGGAAGGTGCTGCTGTAGCACAGCCGAGACCTGTTGCTGCACACGTTGAGCGACCTGGTTGGCAGTCAACTCAGAGATTGCCTTGTGGACCTCCTTATCCTGAAGGGCTTGCTGGAGCGTGTGGGAAAGGTTGGCTTTCATCGCCGCAGACACACTAGCATTGAGCTGTGGTGGGAGTGACTCCGCGATCTTGCGATCCACGACCTTGCTGGTCACTTCCGTCAGCGTCGGAATCACATCCTTCTCAATGCGTGTCGCAATGATGCTACTGAGGCTACGATCGACATTCTCAGTGAGTGTGGATGACACGAGGCGGAGCAGAGCATCTTGCTTCGCCCCAGCAGCAGCGTCTCGTACGCGCTTGTCCGACTCGATGCGCTGGTACAGCGAATCGAATTGGTGGGTCAGCAGACTCTGGTAATCTCCTGACTGTGCAATGGGCGCACTCGCTTGAGTGGAAGCATTAGTCGCACTGGCAAGGACAGCTTCCTTTGCTTTTGGTGAAATAATCACACTGCGCGGGACTTCGTCGCTCGACTTGCTGCCAGTCGGGGACTTGGTGCGCAGAGCCGCGTGGCTGTAGGAGTCGGCGGTAATGAGGGGCGGGTTTCCAGGAGGAATCTGCGGCAGAGGCTTGTTGGGTGGTTCTGGCGAGACTATGCGATGCTGCTGCCCATTGGAGAGAGGCGTTGTGGGACGTGCAGTCTCTCGCTTCACGACGTTTTGCGGTGACGGAGCCTTCGCTGGTTCTGGTCTGCTGAGAATGGTCGACTTAGGCAACTGCTTGGAAGTGGTGTCTGCCTCTGTGCGGTCTCCCAACGAAGACGACTGCTTCGGAAGTGAGAGATCGCGCACTTCAATGACTCCCTCCTTCACCGCATCCTTCGGATTCGTCATCTTGCTCTGCTTGTCCCAACCCAGGTCCTCACGCTTGATGCTGATGCCAACAGAACCCTTGGAATGCATGATGTACAGCTCAAACAGCGTTTCCTCTTCGGTTCCGTTCTCGCCAGCATTCTCAACTGGCGTCCTGAGCATGTCCACACTTCTGAGTTGGCCCACCTTGGCGAAAGAGAACTCCCTAAGTCCACTCATGATGGCGGTGCTGTCAGGCTTTGGCAGAGCTGAGTCATTGGTCGCGAACATCCTCATGTATTTGGCCTGCTCCATGGTCGGAAGGTTGTACTTTGGAGCACTGAGGTGGAGGAAGTAGATGCTGTTGCGAGTTGGATGTCCGACAGTCACGATACCTGTCTTGGGGTGGTAAGTGACGCTGCAGATGCCGTCGCTGTCCTTTTCGTGAGGCAGACGAATCTCCTGCACCGCCTTGCCAAGACCAAGATCCCACAGCTGGAGGATGTGGTTCTGCTTGAAGCCGACAAGCATGTAGCGAAGTGCAGAGCCTTTGTTAAATGGCTTCTCTTTGTCGAGGAACATGATTGACGATACTGATGGCTTCTCATCTGGCTTGCTGCCAGATGTGACTGCGGTGTGTTGGAGTATTGGCTCACGAAGTTCAACAGGCTCATGCTTGCGAGGCTCGAAGCTGCGCACACTCGCTTGTGCTGTGAGATCACGAATGTCCCAGAACTTGAATCGCCCGTTCTTGTCCAGGCTGACAATGACTGTATCATCTTCGGAGAAGCAGAAGTCCTTGCCCGCTTTGCCAGTGTTGATTTTGAGCGTTTGCTCGGCGAAATACTTCTCGCTGTTGACGCGGCGAGTGCTTGGATCGGTATATGCACTATTTCTGACCGTGTCTGGTGCAATGATGAAGACGTGTTTGCCGCGCGCAATGGCAAAATAGTCGGGATGACGGGCGCTCATCTTGGCGCGAGTCTTCACTGGTGAGCCACTGGTGTTTTCTTCCGCAGTAGCAACCGGTGGCAGGATGAAACCATGGGCTTCCACATCGTCGTCCTGGAAAGCCTCTCCCCTGGACTTAACAAGAGACGTCCAGAAGACAGAGCCATGCACTCCAGTGCCAAGCACTGTCTCGACATCGCTATCCTTCATGGCCACGTTGCTGCAAAGCTGGACGTTGAAGATGCGCTCGCCGCTCGAACGGAAAACTTGCTTGTGGTCGCCAGAGTCCTGTCGAATGATTCGAAAGCCCCCGTTGTCCTTTTTCGTGGCGACTTGAGCATAAACGATGTGTGTCTGGCTAGCGGTGACAAGCGAGCGGTCGATCTGATCGAACTCCTTCTTAAGCTGCGCGATAACCATGAAGTGTTCTTGTCGAATTGAACGAGTGTGCTTGAGCGGGCGCACCTGAAGCGAGACGAAGGGCTTCATTGGGAAATTGTACACTTCGACCTTGTAGTCCGCCTTGCCGTCGTCCTCAGCACTCTCCCAATTCGATTCCACGTCTTCGTTGTTTGCAGTCTCTTTCTTGATGCGCTCATCATCGGTCGCAGCCCTGCTGTTCAATGGCTCGCGACTGTCAGCGGCCTTGAGAGCATGTGCGACCTGCTTTTCCACGCTCTCTTTGGAAATGCTCTTGGTCGACACCGACGATGCATCATCATCAATCTTCCTGCTCTTAGCTTTCGGCTGCAGTGACTCGCCATTCTGTGCGGAGGAAGCGCTGCGGTCATGCTTGAGAATTTCAATCTTCTTGGGCACAGTCGCCTGCTCGCCAGGCTGTGGAGTTCGATTCCTGTTCAGCGGCGACGATGTGTGCAGCTGGTCAAATGGGTTGACATAGTTGAACATTGATGCCTTGTTAGCATTCGGACCCTCAAATGGAGTGTTTCCAGCTGAGCTGCCAAACTGCCGTGCGGGAGTCGATTCGCGTGCTGGCTGTGATGCTGTTGAGCCGACGGAAGCTTGCCCAAATTGCTTGCTCAAGTCATCAACATCGGGTTGCTGCTTAAGCGTTCTGCCGTTTTGCGAATCTGGTCTCGCCACTAGTGCGGGCGTTTGAGCCTTTGGGCCCTTGAGCAAGTTCAGCAGAATGTCTTGTGGGTGGCCGCTCGACTTGGACCTCAACTCATCGTCCAGCCCACTCAGATTCCTTTGAGAGACAACGGAACCAGAGGAGGAGCGCTGAAGGGATGCCGTGACATCGGCCACCGACAACGGCCGCGCGCTGCGAGAAGATGCACCTTCGCGAGGCTGTGCCGCGGGGATCTGTATTGATGTGTGGCGGTTGGACTGCACGTTGCTGAGCCCTGCCATCGCGCCGGACTGCGGCGGTTGCTGTTGTCCCGACTGCCCGTGGAACTTGAGCAAGTTCAGCAGATTGTTGGTTCGATTTGCGTCTTGATTCGGAGTGCCCGCATGTGATGACGGGTTGACTGGGCTGATGATGTTGGAGGCGTGCTGCGGGTTCGGCGTGTGGGACGGCGGTGATACGAGCGGCGATGACACTGTTGGTGGTTCGTATGCGGGTCGCGCCCACAGTGCAGACGGCGGTGGTTGTGAGGCTGGTGCTTCTGACGGCTGTTGCTGTTTGATGCGCGAGAACAGCTCGCTGAGGTCGGCCATTCTCCGTGCAAGTTGCGCGTGCGCGCGCCGCTGACTATATTGCTGCAGCAGTCAGGATCGACAAAGAGTGATCCGCAGAAGCAACTTCGTGAGGAAGTGGCTGGCTGTTTGGCTGTTTGCCGGGCTGTGTGGAAGTCAGTCGTAGTGTCGCGAGTAATGGCAAGAAACTAGACAAGCTCCATGTGCGTCGTCGGCGGTTGGGCGGCTCCGCCAGGCACATCATCGTCATCGCTGTGCTGATTAGGCCGAAGCATTGATGCCCAGCACATATAACCACACGACTCAGTTCCCTCTACTTGCATGCGCAAATCTCAGACTATTAAGAGGATCTCGGCTCATTTCGTAATGACGAAGGATAGCAGGCACGGCAATCGGACATGTACGCAAGCACCATTTTTAGGACGTACACGCGGACGCGTTTTCGTGGAGGTCTCCCTATGCCGCCGCGGGCCTATTTATTAACGTACAGTGCGAGCAGCTGGGCATGCAACGGTACTCAAAGTCTCTTCCCGCTGCGCCCGACCTCACATTCAATCTTTATACATGCACCTATGCCGCTTCGTCAAGCCTGCCTCTGCGAGCGCACTCCAGTCCGACGCGACGAACGGCTATCCACTTCTGCCGACACGAGTATATTTCCATGCTTATATCAATCCGTCCGATCTGAGGTCGTGGAGCAATTTCAGCACCATGACCCCAGGGCCTGCAGCTGCTGCTACGCACAGCCACAACAGCAGGCGCATTGCTGGGAACAGAGGCGACGGACACGCTTGAGAGAAGGTTCGATGTCGCGTATTCTAGACTGGGAGGTTGAACTTCTTGCCTTGCAGCACCCTATCGATTGTGTCAGCTTTGACTTCTCGCAGCATGTCTTGGCTGCTCCCGACAGACGTACTTGGTGTAGTAGATCCAGAAGAAGTCGGAGTAGAGCACCGTCTGGATGATACCCGCGACGACCGGAATTGGATCCCAGTAGTGATGTTCAGTGAAGAATCGCCATACCCAGTTTGGGATGTAAAGCGCTCTGTAAGCACCTAGAGCGAAAAGGTAGTGCGTCGTGATGGTCTCAGCCTCCCCTGTCCTTTGCAACATGAAGAGTTGAGGCAAGATGGCGACCGATTCCAGCCAGATTGAGAATGCCCAGAGCATCTGCCGTCTTCATGTCAGCGATCCGTGGCACCCGCAGCGCTTGTCCATGCTCCTTTCTCTCACCTCTGTCAAGGCATATCGGTACGGGAAGAGTATTCCCATGACTGCAGCTCCTCCAATCAGATATTCCACCTTGAAGGTATCCTGATTCGGGTCGTGCGTCGGTTTGTAGTCGTTGAGCATGAGGTATATTGTGTATGACTGCGCGCCGATGAAGATGATTTTGAAGGTCGTGTTCCAAAGGCTGTTGGCCGGGTTCGTCCATAGCAGATCTGCGACCTCCCGTCAGCGATCCCTGTTGCATGCTCTGCTGCACCATGCCGACTGACCGAGATATCTCGTGATGTAGACCACGAGGTAGAGAAATTGTGATTTGAAGGAGATGCCCGATGCGCTCTACAGGCAACCATTAGCTTAGAAACGACGTGCCCCCACGGCGATCGCATACACTTGACGACTTCATCTTCGCAAGCAGTATGAAGATGGAAGCCAGATGCGACAAGTCGCCTGTCTTGATTAGCTGCTTTCCGCGACTTCCACGTCACGCTTTCTCGCATCCATACCCAAGATCCGGAAGAGATTCATGGTGCCTGCTTATCTGTGCCGCAGCAGAAGTCGTTTCGTCGAGGTCGCCGGATGGCAATGGGCAAGACGGTGGGATCCAATGCGAAGTCAAAGCAGAGCGGGCCCCTTGCGGCGCATGTGTGTTGTTGACGCCAGCTTTCAGAAAAGTGAAAGCCACAACTTCCCAACGACGAGGACCCTCGAAACCAGTGGTTCAGCTCCACACAGCACAGCCTGCGTCGCCGACCCCTGCAGCGCCCATTCCCGCCTTCCCGCACTTGCTCAATGCCATTCCCACTTTCCTCCACCTCACCACACAAATGGATCAGAGCTCGACACAATCACATTGCAATGATGAAGACCGCACAGAGCAAAGACGTCTGGACGTCTTGAAAGGCTTCGCATACCTTGAATCATTTGACGAAATACTAGCTTGGGCAGAAGACGATGTCGACGCGCTGCAGAGGTCCAACACGCCGCTCCTTCGAAGAGCACAACCAGGAGGCAAACATGGCGCCAAAGTGATGCTCATACACGACTACATGGGCGGGTACAACGAGTATGAATCCTGTCAAGGTCTGGCCGTGCCCGAGGAACAGTATTCCTGCGATTACCTCCAATTCGTGGAAACGTTTGTGTACTTCTCTCATCGTCTCGTGGCGATCCCACCTCCAGCTTGGACCAACACGTGCCATCGAAATGGTGTCACTGTGCTCGGGACGTTCATCGTTGAGCCTGGGTCTACTGATGTCGAGTGCATATTGCAGCAAGATGAGCTTGGTTCGTTCTGGGTGGCTCGGAAGCTCGCGAACATGGCCAAATGTTCCGGTTTCGATGGCTGGCTGATCAATATTGAGACTTCATTTTCATTGCTGTCTTGGAGCGCAGCAAAGTTGGAGGGCTTCCTGCGTCAATTGAGAGCTGAGCTCGGCGTGGAGGGTAAGGTAGTGTGGTAGGTCTGCTTGTTCTATCGACTTCTCGTGACATGATCATCGCTACAGACTCATCACTTGACAGGTACGATGCACTCACGACGCTCAACTTCGTCTGGTACCAGAACACACTAAACTATATGAACCTGCAATTCGCGCTCGCGGCTGGCTCCATGCTTACCAACTACGCGTGGGATCCAGACCTGGCCCAGAGTGGCAAAATTCGTGCCTCCAAAAGTGGTATGGGACTGGAGAACGTATATTTTGGCATTGACGTCTGGGCACAAAATTATCAGAAAGACAGCAAGCATAAACGCATAACCTGGCCGAAAGCGTTTGGAGGCGGCACTGGGACTGGTCTTGGGGTGCAAGTCCTCCGAGAGCTTGGCCTGAACGTTGGGATATTTGCGCCAGGCTGGTCATATGAGCACTTCTCCAGACAAAACTCTGCAGTGGAAAGTGCAGTATGGAGAGGAACACCGCTACCCAAAGATTTACCTTGCGAATGTAACCCGCAAAGGCCACATGATACGGCACCATATCAGCAGCACGGACTCATCGAGTATGCGAAAGCTTTCCCGGCTGGATCTGCCACATTCTTCCACTCCACCTTCGAGCGAGCTTTTTCGCGTACCCGTGATGGAGTCATCCACGCCCATGTAGGGTCTCAAAATGTCCAACCATTCGAGACAGAGACTGTTTCTTCCACTGCACGGCTCCAAGCCAAAGTGCACGACCGTCCCTCGAGATGTGTTCTGTCTATGACATCTCTGGCCCAGACATCCCGTTCATGCTCGCGGATACAGCTTGCCAAGACGAGAGTGGCTGCTCATGAACCGCTGAAGCTCACAATGAAATACCGCATCTTACAATGCATTCACCAGAACCTCCAGATCCAGGCTGATTTTGCAGATAGCAAAGGCCAGCGATATTCGAGACACGAATCACTCGTCGTGGCAAATGGAAGTCTCGCGCGACTTGAATGGACGCTCGACATCAGCGCTGTCGAGGATTCACGCGCAGCGCAAGAAGTCAACCCAGTCTTCCTCGAGAGCCTTTTCATCTGCCACGACTCTGACCAGAGTTCTTTACCGCCTTCGAGGGAGAAGTCCGATATACTTGAAATCTTTTCCATCACGGTGATGGCGAAATCTGCCAGGGAGCGCAAATGTGAGATTTCCGATATTCGTCTTGAGAAGCGAGGCGCTGGCAAGAGTCGACACTCGAGACTTGTCTGGACACTCGACTCAAATTCTGAACAAAAGTATGATGACGGTGTTATGCCTTATAGTCCTCTCACAGGGCCTTGCGCCTATTTTGAGGTTTATGTTCACGGGGAGGCATTGGGAAGAGCTTATGCGTTGGAATTTGTCCTTCCTTCGACGGAGAAAGTAGAGGAGGATAAGTCGCGGCTTGTTAGGATCATTGGGGTGGGATTCGATGATGAGATACTATGTGAAGCTGCACACAATGTCACCGACTCCGAGGATGATGGCGGCGAAGAAGAAGAATGGGTCTTGGTTGAGAAGAGTACTTTCGTAGAGAGCAGCGAATGAGTCCGTGTTGTTGCAATTGATATCCTCCACTACTCGTACCACCACCTACCTACCCTTGAACCACCAACCTCTCTATCTCGTCACGCTCTTTCGACCTCACCAAATGAAACTTCTCCTGCCTCCCCCAAACCCACTCCCAACTCTCCTTCTCCGCATCCCAAAACACATCCTCTTCCAACGGAAACACAATCGTCTCATTCCTCTCTTCCACCCAATGCTCCACATACAACTCCACGCTATAATACATATCCTTCAACAACGGCAAATCCCCCAAGATCGGAACTCCATCTTGTAAATTCGTCATGCCGATCAAAGTCCCAGCACTGTGTCCCCAGTCGCCGATGGGGTGGCAGTATATTTTTCCGGAGATATTTGCTTCACGCATAACATCTAGAGCGTTGGAGAGGATTTGGTTTCCTGAGAGGCCGGGGATCATGTGTGAGCGGACGATATCTTGGAGTTTGTTGCCTTTTTTTAAACCTGAGAGGAGGCCAGAGGGGATGTCGGATTCCGATGCGCCGGGAGGTAGGACGTAGGCGAGATGTTGGGTGTCGGTGTTGAGGCCGAGGGCTGTGAGGCCGAAGTCTATGTGAAGGAGATCGTAGTGTTGGATTGTGTCTTCGTCTTCTTGTGCGGTGAGGATTGTTATGTCGGGTTGGAACCAGGTGGTGTAGTTCAATGATTGGAGTTTGTCTCTGAACCACCATTCGAGGTCGTCCGTTGTGGTTTCGCCTGGGACGACGATGCGCTCGCTGAAACCTTCAGCAATGACTGCCCAGGCTGTCTCCATGAGCTTGCGATACCAGTGCAAACGGGAGTTGGGCATTGTGGCGATGTACTCGACCGCCACCATTGGCTTTGAGACGAAACGCTCATTCCATGGGGCTGGAACTTCTTCAAGTAATTTCCCATACTCTCCTGCGTGCAACCCGCCTGCAAAGGCGATTTCCGAATCAATATTCAATGCGATGCTGCGCGGATCACAAAAGCGAAGCACATTATGGAGATTCTGCCAGAGCTTTGGGGTATTGTCAATCCATGTGTGAGACTGGCAGCCCTCGAAGCTATCATCTGCGAAGAAGATGGAGAGAGTTCTTCGTCGCGCTGAGAATTGCTCTGCGTACTTCATGGACCAGAATACTGTTTCCTCGCCATACTCGCGTTGGCTGATCTGCAGACCAAGGTCAGCGAGAGGTATTTGATTGGACCCGATCAGCGATGTACAATCCAAGCATCGACGCCATGATTTCGCAGAATTGCAGGTATGGTAGCTAGTCTTTCTTTCCGCCAGCCATCTTGGATCTTTGCTTGCTCGCGTAAACTCGGAAGCTGTTGGATTTCAGGGTGAGAGGAACGGATGCCCAGAACAAGGCACAATAGTCCGAAAGCTTTCTTCAACATCATGCCATTGATGACGCGGCATTGAAGAAGTAAGAAGTGTCGGTCAGGGAATGGGCAGATGAAGTTGAACTGCCTTGTCCATGAGCGAGACTTCTCCACATCACCTTCCTTGTTCGGGTTAGCGGAAAGAAATGCTTTGGGGTTCAAAGTCTTTCCTTCTGTACCTGCTTTCTAGAATTAGATTATCCCCTGTAATCTTTTTCTCATGGGCCACGCCAGTACATCACAAAGCCGTCGTGTCCGATCCATCAGCCTGTCATCCTCTCTATTCCATACTGCACCAACAGCTTCGTATCGGCATGCACGCGAGGTCACACGTTTCGAAATGTCTCTCGCCTTCTTTCAAAGTCCCAGAAATCCTTGGTCACCGCCGTCAGGACCGTTGGGATTGAACCTCCCTCGTATTCACAAACAGCGACGTTGCGTTTCATGTGAGACTCCGGCGTTACCGCAGCGAATACACTGATAAGCAGTAGCCTGGAATTCGCCAACACTCTTCTCAACGAGGCCTTGGACCTTTCGAATGCGAAGTCGCAGTCAATGTCAGCAGTGGCACATCGAAAGGCACCTGGATATTAAATCGAGCGCCACCGATGCCGGTGTTTACCGACAATTTAATTAAGGGGATTGCAAACTGTTTTTAAACAAGCGAGGCGAGCTTGCGAGCGAAGTAAGTAGTCGGAGGTGCGAGCCTACGAGCGGAACGACGACGTACGATACCCGAGCGCGTAAGGCACCTGCCCCTTTAAAGGATAGCATTATTTCTATTCGGCAACGAAGGAGCTCAAGGCCCGTAGGGCGCGCGAGAGAGGCGGCAGTACACCTCGAAAAGCCGGTGCGAGCATTGATTAGGTCTTTCGAGTTTTGATGTAGTTTGATGCAGCAGGGGGGGGTCGATATTGGAACTGGGGCTCGATTTAGTATCCAGGCGAAAGGCATCGTGTATGCCCTTGGCGTCCAGGCTTAATGTCTCGACCCTGGCATTTGGACTGTTGAGAATAATGCACCCTCAAACAAGTACCCCAGTCCGGTTACGTATCAAGGTGCAAGGTCCGGTGTTCGTCCGAGACCTCCTTTTTTGGCATGCGTTGACGTCAATGGGGATCAAGGTACATGTTATATATATATATAGGTTGTACAACACATCACGAACTCGAACTTTTTCTACATCATCACAATTCGCTACCAAAACTCCAACAACATCACAATGAAATCAGTCCTTTTCGCCGCCATCGCCGCGACTGCCGCCGCTCAGTCAGCAGTCCGCTACACTGGAACTGCCGAAGATGCTTCTGGAAAGATCATAAAAGACGGCGTCATCAATGCATCTGGCCTCTACTTCTACGTCGGCAAGCCGGCAGAGACCGCCTGCGGCAACCAGCAAGACCCCAAATCCGCCAACTGCGTGTCCAATACGAACAACGACAAGACAACCATTTTCAAATACACCAATGGACAAGGCGAACTCGAACTCGACTCCGTTTACAACAACGGCCAGACCGTGTACGTTGAACCACATGGCGCATTGGCATTTTCCACTAGTGTTGCTCCTCCAAAAGACGCTCTCGTGAAGGTTTTCGCGCGCGGAGTGGGCGAGGTCATGAAGTTTGAGGACAAGGACTGGCTCGCATGCCCCGTGCAAGGCAACGACAACGCCGTGCAATTGTTTGCGCAGAGCCGCTCGACCAGGACAGACTGCACGCCGCTCATCTTCCAACTGGTGCAGCAAAAGGAGGTGAACGAGGGAGGTCCGACGAAGGCTTATGAGTACATCTAGACGTGACGAAGCAGATGACGGAATTACGAGGGGTTGCAATGTTGAATGTATCATAGTCATGCCCTCCATATTGATCCGCCATAGATGCGAAAATGCAAGATCCAAAATGCACACTGCTGACCAGATGACACTCATAAATCTCAATCCTCATCTTTCTTGTACGTTTCCTGCCCATATCCTCCCTTGCCCTCAAAACTCTGGTACGTCTTACCATCAGACCGCGGACCATTCCGTGGCCCACGTTCCTGCAGATCCTCCCTCAGCCAACCCATGACTAATTGACCCAACCGACTGTTCCCTTCCTCACCGCCATCGGTCTTTGGCACCTCGAACGAGCCCAGCTCTCCCCACTTCTTTACCTTGCCCAAACTCATGTGGACCAAATGCGTAGGCCACTTCGCCAAGTTGTCCAGAATGTGCGTGGCGTACACAATCGTGCATTGTCTCGTCTCGGTCTCGCGCTTGAGGAACTGAAGAAAATTGTGTCGAGAGAGCAAATCCAAATCGACAGTAATCTCGTCTAGCAGAAGGACCGTCCAAGGACGCAGCAAGCCCATGCACAATTGTACGCGACGCCGTTCACCATCCGAGACAGCGTGGAGATGCCACGAAAGATCCACATCCAGAATTTTGACCAATTCGTCTCGGCGATCAGGATAGTGGTCTCCTCCCACACTTTTCAAGAGCTCGGGGACAGCGATATCGCTGCGAACAATAGGATTGAGAACCCATTCCAGACCGAGGTACGTCACGCCCTCGAGGCCAGTGGCGAATGGGTCGATGTCTGCGACGTAGACTGTATCTGGGGGTGCCATGCGCTTTCCGCTCAAGAGGCGGAGGAGCGTCGTCTTGCCAGCGCCGTTTGCTCTGTGGGATTTAGCATTCCGTGTAACGTGGATGGAATGGTTTGTGTAGAAGTTCAGGCTTACCGCCGATGAGAAGGCAGCGGGCGCCGGCTGGGAGGTCAATTGAGACGTTTTGCAGTCCAGAGCTTCCATCTGGGAAGGCGTAGGATAGGTTGTTGACCTGGATTATATATCAGCTTGATGACTGTCTAGTTCCAATGGGTGGGAAATGGTACCGTGATGGTCGGAGGCTTCTGAGCTGGCATGGTCGGGCCTCTTGATATGGGCTTGACTGCTGGAATTCAGATGAATGAGATGCAGAAACTCAAGACTGTGTTCTTCTCTGTATCTTTGTCCCAGGGATGGTGACGAATTTATGAAGTCGAAGTGTCATGACCCGAATTTCGGCGCTAGCGTAGTCGACAATTTCCAGATCACGCCTTATTACAACTTCAACTTCGCCCGGCCGCGCCCGCTACATCACAACATGGGCAAATCAACCGGATGATTTTACGCGGCATAGTCAGGTCGCTGTCCACAATGACACGCTCGCCGCCTAGGAACCCGCTGATCGCAGTGATCGGCGCGACAGGCACCGGGAAATCGCAAGTAGGTGGATCGTGGCAGAAGGACTCGCTACTGACCGAAGACTAATCACAGCAAGCAGCTGGCCGTCGAGCTTGCGAAGCGATACAATGGCGAGATCATCAATGGCGACGCGATGCAGTTGTACGCCGGACTGCCGATCATCACGAACAAAATCACAGGGGAAGAGCAGCAGGGCGTACCGCATCACTTGCTCGGGTGTATAGGATTGCACGAGCAGACGTGGGTGGTTGGTACATTTGTGCAGCATGCGCTCAAACTCATTGAAGAGATACGTTCACGGGGACGATTGCCGATTTTGGTGGGCGGAACACATTATTACACGCAGAGTCTGCTGTTTCATGACCGGCTGGCGGAAGCGGATGAGGATCGGGAGCAGCGCGAGTTCGTGCCAGATACTTCAGACAAATGGCCGATCTTGAAGGAGCCTACGGATACGCTGTTGGAAGAGCTGAAGAGGGTTGATCCTGTCATGGCCGAACGGTGGCATCCAAACGACAGACGCAAAATACAACGTAGTCTCGAGATCTACTTCCAGACCGGCAAACGAGCCTCCGAGATATATGCTGAGCAGCGAGCGCGCAAAGCAGAGGTTGCTGAGAGGGGGTCAAAGGAACCTCAGATGCGCTTTCCTGCGTTGCTTTTCTGGGTCCATGCAGAGAACAACACGCTGCGTGAAAGATTGGACAAACGCGTGGACAAGATGCTTGCCAGCGGTCTGCTAGACGAAGTGCAGATGTTGGATGCATTGAGCAACGAACAAACGAACAACGATACTCCAGTAGATGACGGCAAAGGTATCTGGGTGAGTATCGGGTACAAAGAGTTCCGCAAATACACTCGTGAGCTGCGAACAGGTACGGCGGACGACCGCGAGCTCGCCAAGCTTAAGGCAGCTGCACTGGAAGCCACGAAAGCCTCAACTCGACAGTACGCAAAGCGTCAAATTCGTTGGATTCGCGTAAAACTGGTCAACGCTCTGGCAGAAGCCCAAACCTCAGAAAGCCTGTACCTGCTAGATGGCTCGGACGTGGAAGGTTTTGACGAGGCTGTCGTGGAGCCCGCCGTGCAAATTACCGGACAGTTCCTAGGCGCAGAAGAAATGCCCACCCCATCTTCCTTGTCTGATATTGCTGCTGAGCAATTGCAACCGAAGAGAGAAGACCTCGCCGCTGCGCCAGAAGCATGGGGTAAAGAGTACTGTGCGATTTGCGGTGTTACTTCTGTCACGCCGGCGCAAAGGAAGGCTCACATGGAGAGTAAAAGTCACAAGAAGCGCGTCAGCAAAGCGCGGCAGGCTGAGGCGTTGAAAGAAGTTTCGCCCGGCGATAGCTGAGAAAAAATTGGTCACATCAAAGAGTGTGCAGTCGAGCATGGACAGCTGTTACTGCGCTTACTACGACCTTTGGTTTGGCTCTTGCCGCTTGAGATCTACTGGGAAGCAGATCTGGTTCACGCCTTCCGTACCAAGTTGGACACAACTAAAAATCTCAGCTCTATGGAGCAAGTTTCGATGTTGTTCTTCATGGCTTCGGGCAACAACCTGGAAGATGCGCCTTCTCTCGAAGCACGAGAAGCAGCATATCCGATTGATGAGGCAAGCAATAGAGCCCGTTCTCCTGTGCAGCTCATTATACATCTAAGCGATTCACGGCAGAAGGCGCTGCTCACAGACATCAACCACATCATCCTCCGATCGCAGACTACCCTTTCAGCGCCTGCGCAGGATTTGCAACTATCTGTGTGAATGACGCCCAACGCTGCACACGAGCAGACTGCTCATTATCTCAAAGGATCATGTCGAAGTCTCACTCTGAGAGCGTTGCGAATAGTGCGAAGGGGCATGGCTTCGCGCACTTCCTGCCTCTCTGAAATCGACCTCACCACTTTGCATTTTGCACTAAGTGCTCACTGCTCGCTTCAACGACTGGATCGGCATGCCCGAAGCCTCTTACGTGTTGTAACACAGCATGAGTTTCACGAGAGAGGCTCAGCCTTGCTCACTTTTCAACCCCGCCTTCAACGTAGGCGGTGCAGGACTCGGAATTGAAAAGGGGCGACACTTGGACCTGAGTTGGTGTCTTGGAGTTTGTTCGCTTATTTGCACAACGACGCCTACAACAGCCCGATCCATCAATCTGAACCACCAGTACGGACTCACTCGACCATGCACCTTGACAGCAGTGGGCGTGACATCTCTCGGAATCCAGCTCTGTGAAGGGCTACTCAAATACTACGACAAATGGAGATGCTACGACAAAGACATTGAATCTACATGTCGGCAGATTGCTGGTTTGGTGAAGATTCTCGCACGATTACGACAGCCACTTGACAACATCAGCCAGAGTGGGAGCAATTCGAATTATGTCGAAGAGGCTCTTGAGGATTGTTACGAGAGCTTGCGCGAGCTCCAAGACCTTGTGATCAAATTGAAGCCCTATAATGTACCCACTGGACGCAGTGAAAGAGCGTGGGCTCAATACCGGAGGGCAACATATCCCCTGAAGGCGAGTACGCTCGCGAACCGAGAGAGCTCGACGAGGATATTCGAGACTGTTCAGTTGGCGCTTCAGGTAGAGGATATCGAGCTTACCAGTCTTTCGCAAGAGAAGTTGAGCGAAATTCAGTTGAGCGTAGGTGGAATCGATTCGACATTGAACCAGGTCTCGCTACAGACTACAGATACGGCGAATGGTGTGAGACAGCTCGACGCTGCGATCAATCAACTCTCACTCCAGTCGACATCTACAGTGAATGATATGAGACATCTCGATGCCTCGGTCAAGCAAGTCTTGATCACGACGGACAACGTAGCAGATGGGGTTAAAGCACTGCTTCACCCAGAAGATCAAAGAAAGCTCAACAAGATTCTCACATGGCTGACACCCGTTTCATCTTTGGATCCATGGCTTGACTTCAAAGCCGCTCGAGATAGACACCAGCCAGGCACGGGAAGTTGGCTCCTTACTAGTGACAGCTATCAATCTTGGAAACGTGCAAAGCATTCTCATCTCTGGCTCTATGGCAAGGCTGGCTGCGGCAAATCTATCTTGTGTTCGACGGCCATCGATGACTTGCGTACGGATTACGAGCACGCGCCTGCTGTCGGCTTCGCAACTTTCTTCTTCTCTTTTGCTAATCAGAATAAGCAATCCGTGGACGACATGCTTTTCGCTTTGATCGCACAGTTGGCTCGTAAACCGCCTGGGCTGGCAGTACTTACAGCAGCGGAAACCCCCTGAATGCCCCGCTTGAGCGAATCATTCTCGACCAGGTGGATACGATGTCGAACACCTTCATTCTTTTAGACGCCCTGGATGAGTGTCCGCAAGCAGCGGACGCGCAGTGCAGACTACTGGAATCGCTGCAACGACTAGCAGCGGACGGAAAGGCGATTCAGTTCTTCATCACAAGTCGAGACGAACGACCTATTCGACGCGCGATAGACAAAAGTCTCCATACAGAAATGATTTCTATCGATGTGGGCCAAACGAATCATGATATTGAGCGCTATGTAGCAAGCGAGATCGAGAATGACGCGAGATTGCAACGGTTCAATGAGCAGAGCAAGCTACTTGTGCAAACCAAACTGGGCGAAAAGGCTGATGGAATGTAAGTGATCGAACCCCGTTAGAAGTACTTCTACCCAAGGCGGAGGTCCCTTTCCGCAAAGCAGACAAACCTTCTCGAGATCGCCATCAGCTCGGCGTCATTCTCAAGCATGAGTGCATAGCAGGCACGACGTACTTCTCACGTTCGCGACTAATGCTCGCGCAGGTTCAGATGGGCATTCTGTCAACTCGAAGAATTGAAGAAGATCAAGATTTCGACGCCCTCACAAGTGGAGCAAGCCCTCAGAAGGTTGCCCAGCACATTGGATGAGACTTGTGAACGCATGCTTGCCCGGATCGATGAAATGGACCGCCGTGAGGCGAAGATAATCCTTCAATGGCTTGTGGTGTAACAATACGAGATGAACTTCTCCGAGCTTGCGGAAACATGCATTATTGACGTGGAATCCGAGACAGTGAGCTTGGATAACAGAGCTGAGCCCGAGGATATCGTTGACCTGCTTGGAAGCTTGGTTGTGCGATATACAAATCTGATCGGGACCACCACTCTCGCTCTAGCGCACTTCTCAGTGCAAGAATACCTTCTGCGGACGACCTGGAAACCTGAACCTCAGCCCTTTGCTACTTTCTTCCAATTCACTGAACAGCAAGCTCATTCTTTCGTGGCTGATAGCTGTTTCACATACTTGGACTGGTATGCCTCGGAAGTCGAAGAGGATCTCGACAGTACCACCAAGGATCTCAGATTTCCACTCCTCGATTATGCAAAGAGTCGGTTGGCGTTCACACACCAACGTAAAACCAGCCCAGGATGTCGAGAAAGAAGTTCGTCTGCTGAGCTCCCATGAGAAGAAGGTAAAGCTCATTTGGGGAGACGGGGCACATGGGCTTGAGCAAGCAGTTGACCTCAGCAGACCAGAACTCGTGCGGATTCTATGCTGCGATGCTACGTATCCGAACCCCCTTGCCAGTACTGATGCCCTTGATAAGTCGTTACACACTGCTGCGCGGGTGGGCAATTCTGAAATCGTTGCCGTTTTGCTCGAGGCTGAAGCGGATATGAATTGGGGTGGACGCGAAGAGACAGGTTTGATGAATGCAGCTTTTCGTGGCTACACTAGTATTGTTAAGAAGCTTCTTGATGCTGGGGCTGATGTCAACTTGACCACCAACACAGGTAGAGCAGCATTGACGGGAGCTGCTACTCACGGCTGTGATGCAACTGTCGAAGCGTTGCTCGATTCTGGATCTGACATCGATTCTAAAGACAATCAGGGCAGAACCGCGTTGATGGCAGCTGCCTTCGAGGGCCATTCTGGTGTCATACACATTTTGGTGGAACGCGGAGCTGACGTGCACCTAGTCCTTCATGAGTTGCAGCACAGTGCCGGATCGTGTGACATGATGCGCTATCTAATCTCGAAAGGAGCCGATCCCACAGAAGTAGATGCATTTGGCCGTAATTTGCTGCATGTTCTGCATGATGCCAATGTAGAATTCATCGAGACGCTGGTGAACTCTGGAGTCAACATCGCAGCTGTGGAGTCCGTTGATGGCTACACAACTCTACTGTCAGCACTTTCGGACGGTAGATCACAAATGGCCCGGCGGCTGCTTCCGTACGATGTTTGTCACTTTCCCAAACGCACGCAAGCGATCTTTGGCATTGCACGACATGTACATACTCCCCCAAGCGCGGAAACCGAAAAAGATACGCGAGAAGTGTGTAGATATGTTGCTTCCTCTTGGAGCAGACGTAGAGGGAAAGTACGACGAGGGACACACTCCTCTGCTTGCAGCAGCTGCGGAAAAAGATTCAGAATACGTGGAAATATTACGACGAAAGGGCGCCGACATTACCGCAAGGACAGAGCGAGGGGACACGTCGCTCATGCTAGCTAGGGAAGAGCTCGACACTCCCAGCATGTGTTGGGGCTATCAGTGGAGAACGCCGGCCCCCACAATCATTCTTGTCGCCCAATGCGATCTGGCAGATATCGAAACCATGGACAGCCATGGACGCACAACTATTCATCAAGCAGCTCGTTCGCGCAGTGTGGAGCTTGTAACCCATCTGGTCGGAAGACAAGTCAATTTGAGCGCGAAGACGACGAAGGGAAATACGCCTCTGGCGATTGCGAAGCAGACCATGGCGTGGTGCGCAGACCAAGAGATTGACTGGACCAGGAGAGCAAATGCAGCGCTCCTCGACTCTTTCAGCCTTTACCACTCGAATCAAACAAGGCAGGTGCTCCATGAGATGAAGGAGGCTTCCCGCCGTATCGTTGAATTATTTGCGGAGCAAGATGCAGTCGATGATGGCTGCTCAACAGAGTACGAAGAGGAGGAGCAGTTATGGGATGACGAGTGGTTGTAACATCGTGTCTGAAGATGCATACTGAGAGAAAATGGCTTCAGCAGCGCTCCAGCGCCCCAGGGGAGCCACACGCCGCATTGAGGTAGGCTCAGGTTTCATATTCGAGGAGGCGGCCTGATTTCAAGAACAGACTGTAGGCAAACGTTATCATACAGTGTATAGTTGGAGTGCTTCGTTGGCAGTCCTCCGACATCTAATATGATCTCCTCGATGTCACGATGCTTGGCCTTCGACGCAGAGCGTAGCTTTTGAACCCCGATAACAGTATTTAAATTCAATTCAAATTCAGCTTTGAATCGACTTTGGAACCTGGCTGTTTTGAACATTGAATTCAACTTTGAGTGTTCAAAACCCCAAATACAGATCTCCTTGTGGCCTATGATTTCTTTAGAGGTGCCTTCAGGGTAGATGATAAGTAAGATGAATACTGTGAATTGAACGTCAAGTCGGGATAGCTGGATTGAATATCTATTGTTCAAGATCTCCTGTGATGCCGAGTCGACGGACCTTCATCAGTCTCGACACTCCGTCGCTCGCTCTCGCTCAATCCATCAGACCTCCTAACCTCTCAAACTCCCCTCACCCTCCACCCCCGATAAGCCCATCCCGCCAAGCCCCCCCGCCCAGCCACACCTTCCCCGTTCAAGCCTTCCATCCAGGATCTCGGGAGCACCACAGTCTGGGCACAACGACATCATCCCCCAGCCCCAAACCGATTTCATTTTCTTCTCATCAAGCAGAGAAAGTTCCCACCAATCCACTCCCGCTACGCGACGCTACGCGGGACCATACGATGCAAGCTCTGCTTCCACGTGCTAGCCCTAGCTCCATATTCGATGCCGTCGCTCTCTCTCTCTCTCGCGGGAACAGACGGGGAACCGAGCTCACATGCACAGATGCAGATGCAAGCTATCGGCAAGCTACCGTATTCCCCAGCTAGCTTCCTAGCAGCATTGACGTTGATGCGCGCATCCATTGGGAGGGAAGAAGAAGAAAGTGGTCAAAGTGTTTTCTTATTTATTCCGAGAACACCCCATGCTTTCGTTCTGTTTCTGCTTCTGCTTCTGCTCGTGCCGGTAGGTGTGAAGGCAGTTTTTCTGTTTCTCGAGTCTTGATCTTTCAGTGAAGTATTGCACTCGACGGGCGTGAAACTGTCTGGGCTCATTCACTGCAGAGCTCACTGAAGACCAAAAAGCTGGTCGAAAACATATGAGGAACAGGACAAACGACCATGCCTTCGACACTCAAGCTCGCGGCCATTACGCTGGCCATTGGACTCGCAGCCGCAGCTCCCACGACCGTAGCGAATAGACAGGACGATGGATCGTGGAGGCCTGGCGAGTACGAAGGAGCAGGAACGCCATATGACGATGGGTCTTGGTCACCAGGCAAATATCCTGGTGGTGGTGGCAGCAATGGGGGAGGAGGTGGAGGAAACCAGCAGCCAGTCGCACCCCAGCCATACCGCGGACATGCAAAAGGACAACCAGAGAAGAGCTTGAATGTGCAACTTGGACCGAGGCCGTGGTATCTGGTAGACAATATGGATGAAGGACCATTGAAGGAGAAACTGGAAAGCTGCTCGGAAGGACCTTTCAAGACGAGTAGTTTTTCCGTTTCGCATCGAGGCGCAGCGTTGCAGTTCCCGGAGCACTCGAGGGAAGGGTATGAAGCTGCGGCGAGGATGGGAGCAGGTGAGAAATACTCAGCTTCACTCACAGCAACAGCACACAACGTTTGACAATTTTGTTTAGGCATCATCGAATGCGACGTAAGCTTCACCTCGGACCGCGAGCTCGTGTGCCGACACTCCAACTGCGACCTGCACTACACCACCAACATCCTCGCCATCCCCGAACTCGCAGCCAAATGCAGCGAACCCTTCGTCCCCTTCGATCCCTCAAGCGGCGAGATGGCCTCAGCCAAATGCTGCACCAGCGACATCACGCTCTCCGAATACAAAACCCTCTGCGCCGAAATGGAATCCTCCACCTTCACCGCCCTCAACGTCTCGCAATACTCTGGCCGTCTCGGCCCCACGCCCACCTGGCGCACAGACCTCTACTCCTCCCTCACAACCTGCGCCGAACCCGTCTCGCTCCGCGAACAAATCGCCCTCGTCGACAGCTACGGCCTCAACTTCACCGCCGAAGCCAAAACGCCCGAAATCCCCATGCCGTTCAACGGCACCTACACACAAGAGGACTTCATCCAACAAATCGTCGACACGTTCGACGAAGCAAACATCCCCGCCTCTCGCGTCTGGCTCCAATCTTTCCTGCCCGAGGATATTTTCTACTGGATCGACACCACGCCCGCGTACGGCGTGCAAGCGGTCTATCTCGACGAACGCGCAGATGTATCCGAGACGGGCTACACCGAAGCCGTCGCTTCGCTTCCGGCTCTCGCGGCGCGAGGCGTCCAGATCATCGCGCCGAGTATTTGGCAACTGCTCGCGTGGGACAATTCCACGAGTCCGTCGACCATCATCCCTTCGACATATGCCACGGCGGCGAAAGCAGCGGGATTGGAAATCATCACGTGGAGTTTCGAACGGAGTGGGCCGTTGAGTGCGGTTGACGGAGATGGGGAAGGGGGAGGGGGAGGAGGAGGAGGAGGAGGAGGAGGAGGAGGATATTATTATTCTTCGGTCAGAGATGTGATTGATAATGATGGGGATCAGTTCACGGTGATGGATGTGATTGCGCAACAGGTGGGGGCGACGAAGATTTTTAGTGATTGGCCGGGGACGAGTACGTACTATGCGAATTGTTTTGGGTTGGAGTGATGGGATGTCGTGATGGGGGATGGGGGAGGAGAGAGGTAGAGAGAGGTGGCTGGGAGGATGTGAATGATTTGAACGAGTCAAATGATAATGTGACGAAACCAAGGAGAAAACAATGAAGATTATATATACACAAGATAAACGTATGGCAAGCAACGAGCAAGTATTTAAATGAGCAACACATCACATCAATTTCGCTCTCAAAAATTCAGAAAAAAAATGAATGTCGCCTCCTCCTCCTACTTGCAGGCAGACAAAGGCAAGCCACACCGGGGGGGGGGTATCTTTCAATTGCACGTGGATCCACCAGACTGACTGCGTTTCCGCCGAGATTCTCGTAACAATATTGATCCCGACCCATTTCGAACGTCATCACATGCGAGGGCCGTTGCGGGAAAATCTATGATGCCGGAATAAGGTGATAGTAGGTCGTGAGGGACATGACAGGAGAAGATTCTCTCCTCTGGAAGTGGTGGAGATTCTTCACTTTCTCCCCTCAAATAGCTTCCTCGCCACCTGCTGAGCAGTCTCGACATCATAGGAACGACATGTCATGACAGTCGCAAATGCCGAACTGTCAGGCCAGGAACTGCCATCCGGGTTCCCGCACTGAATCAAAGTGACGGGAAGCTTGCGCGGTTTTCCACCCACGCTTTCTGTGAGAGCGTCATTGGCATTCTCGGCGAATTCGAGCTGGTCGCCGAGGCTTTGGGTTTTGCTGGAGACGGGTTCGCACATGACGACGATGACGGCGTCGGCTTGGCTGAGAAAGGCGTCGTGGGTGTCGGTGAAGCCGAGTTTGGGGTGGTATGGCACGTGGCGGATCCGCTTGTGATGGCGGCTGAGAGCGCGGCCGAGGGTCTCGAAGGGGTCGGTGTTGGTGGCGGATGGGGTCGTGGAGGGTGCAGCCTTGGCGGCGATGACGGGCGTGAAGAGCACAATGGTGCTTGAGCTGGCCAGCGCGGCCAAGGATGGTGGTGAAGAACGGGTCATGGTGCAGCGGTCGAAGGGGAGGGCCTCGTTGCAGACTGACGATGTGGGGATCTGCGATGTGGATGAGGAAGCGTGCATTGCGGGAGGAGAGGTAGGGGGGGGCATATGTATGTGTTCCTGCCTCGCCAACGCGGATGGTCGAGGCGGGGAGTGACTTGGACACTGAAGACGCGTAGAGTCCTGTTTGGGTGTGGTGCAGGGCCGGTCCTCGGGCTAGCACGCAGGATCGAATGGCATCAATGGGCAGGGCTTGTCGAGCGCAGGTGGAGTCGGGCGTGGTGGTGGAGGTGACACAATTGTGCCCGTGGTGGGCTCGGTTAACAATCGGGATGCTGGGGGAAAGGGAAGAAGAGCAGAGTCATGGTTGGGCGCACAGCAGCAGCGTGACACGATGATATTGGCAGCAGGCGGACGGCAGCGTGACAGGCCGGGGCGGCTGATGCAGTCAGTAGAATATTGGAGTGTGCACGGGGGGCGTTGCGGTGCGTGTTCCGTGGAGGTGTTGCACAGCGGAGACAGTAGCAGACGACGACCAGTGACAGAAGATGCAGTCATGCAAGTAATAGTAGTGAGTGTGAGAAGGGAACGACAGTTGACAGCTCTGTGCTGACAGACAGCAGTTGGCAGCTCGTGGCACGCACCGCACCGCCCCGCACCGCACCGCCCCGCGCCGCCCCGCGCAGCTTCCAAAGCACCGCCAACCGCCGTCTCCGTCTGCTCCACTCCCGCGCAGACGACATGGGCAAGCGCAGCTTCGACGACGCCACCGTCGTTTCCACCGGCGTACAGCATGACGACGCTCGCTTTGGCAAACGATGGCGCGGCAATGACCTCGGCCTCGCTCCGCCCGTCGGCCGCTGGCGCTGTAATCTGGTAAGGTGCCATCCATCGCCATCTCCCGGCGCCACTGCACCAATCCCACCCACCCTGCAGACCTGGTTCGTCATTGACGCACCCTGCAGACCGCGCTGTCGCAGTGCCAGAACCTCTACTTCATCGCCTACAGCGCCGACATCTACGTCTACGTGCCACAGTATCCTACCCAGGCCTTGCCGCAGAAGCCTGCCGTGATTGTGCCTTCGCAGCCATCGAGCCCCGGCCTGCGAGGGACCGTTGACATCCGACAACCACACTCCATCAACCATCTCGTCGTACAGCATCTCGGCAACGAAGAGCTTGTTGCTGCCGTGCGCGACGATGGCGATGTCAATGCCTTCCTTGTCCGACACATCGCATCTGCCATCGAGAGGCGCGCCCGAGCCGACAACACGTTGGGCCCTGTCGCCGATGAGCTCAGGCCCTTCTTCCACACCAATGTCGGCCAGAGTGCATGGGGGCTGGCCGTTCATTCGCACGCCAGAATCCTCGCCGTGAGCGCCAACACGCACAGCATTACCATCTTCAAGTTTGGCTTGGCACGAGATACTGACAATGACACGAACGATCCAAACACAGCGTCCGATCAAGACAGGGACGATGTGACTGTAGAAATCATCAATGGCGCTACCAACATCCCCCACATTGCGTTCTGCAACACCGGAGACGACCCTACTGCACGATGGCTGCTAACAACAGACATTGGCGGCAACTGCCGCTCGGTAGATCTGCACCTGATGCGACCAAACCAGACATTTCGCTTTGGACCCGTTACGAGCCATCTCGAGTCCCACGACCGCTTGAACAGTGGCTGGGGTATCAGCTTTTTGGATAAGAGGTCTTTCATCCCCGAGGACAGCATCAATGCAGCGCTGGGCCTGGAGAAAGATGACCGATTACCTGGTGTCGAGAACAACCCGGGCATCTGGGACATCAGCCAGACAGTTTCGAATGTCCCGCGCTGCGCGGACAAGTTCTCTACAACCAGGAAAAATGCTCGCCAAGACCGGGGAACACGCGCCACGTCCAGTGCTACTCCGGATAGTACGTCGCATTCAACGCGGCAACCTGCGAGCTCCCCCGTAGCTTCTGAAGAGGATGCAAGCATGGCCATGGAAACCGAGAGTGACGAATCTGACGAGGGGCTCGAAGATGATTCCTTCCGCAGCTTGTACGATGGTCGCAGAATTCACGGCAACACACCCCGAGCAGCATATGCGGAACGTAGCGTTTGTGACGGCTTGCCGTGTCCCATCCTGCATTGCAGCGTGCGCAATGTGTACCTCTTGCAGCCACAGCTGAAGAGAAAGACGAATGGATCCCTCGAAGCGCCTACAGTCGGCTTTACCAATGCGTTGCATCAATCCGTCCAGGGCGAGCACGCTTGGCTCAATGCATTTGAACGGCTCAACATGCATTGCTACATCCCGGCCATTGGTATCGTCGTGGTGGCCTCTCAAAAAGGGCGAGCCATGATTCTGTCATTGACCAAAGTCTCCAAACGTGCCCAATATCCCGAGGAAATGCAGGACGGCCATGTCGAAAAGAAGACAAATTATGCCATGCGAATTGAGCATATCTTGCCTTTTGATTACCAGGAAGAGGCGCTCGAACGGCCTTTTCAGCCACTGCATGGCATTGCGGCCTCGCCAATCCAGCAGGGCACTGCGCGATTGCTCGAGGACCAAAGACGATGGCGGTTGATGCTCATGTACGCTGATCATTCCATCCTCAGTTACGAGATCAGTAGACGGGCCTCGCGCGATTCGGCAGTCGATATTGGAAGCGTGGTTGTTTGAGAGCGACGAAACTGCTCTGTTTGATCATTCGCTGTCCCACATGCCGTGAGGTATGCATGAAATTGTATGAATACCGTGTCCTGGGTGTCACGCTCGTTCTCATCACCTTTCTCGGTCCGACTCTCTTTCGCTTATGTTTTCACATGGCATGTGCAACGCATCATGCATGTTTTCCGGTCCATGCTGTTCAGAAGCATGACTCTCGTCGCTCAGAACGCAGTCACAAAATATCATCTCCCCGCCTATTCATCCCGTCCCATCTTTACGCAATCTGTCTCTTCACTCCTCAATTCCCCTCCACAACCTGCTGCGCCACGTTCTTCGCCGCTTCCACCACCACCGCTGCCGCTGCCGCACTACTCTCCACCACCTTCTCCACCACCTTCTCCCCCACCTTCCCCACTTCCGCTGCTGTCGTCGCTCCTCCTCCTCCTCCTCCTCCTCCTCCTACGGATCTGTTAAACGCCGTCTGATACGCCGTTTGCGCCCACTCGCTCGCTGTCCCGTACACGCGTTCCGCCACCCCGTTCGCTCCCAGACCCAAAGTATTGACCGCGGCGCCATTCGTGACGTTGGCGAGCAAATTATCGCCCGCGAAGTAGTAGTAGGTGCGTTTGGAAATGGTCAGAATGTGGTTGGGTAAGTAGATTACTGAGGCGATGAGGAGGAGCGAGAATGTCAGGAAGAGGATCGAGTCTGGTGCGAGCGTTTTATTAGCGAGTTTTGGGGTTGGGGTGGGGGGGGGGTAAGTTGGTGAGTTGTTTCAAACAGAGAAGTGTGGAGTGGGAGGATGGGGAGGGGATGGGGGAGGAATGGGGAGGGGAGGGATGGGGAAGGATCGGGGAGGGGAGGGATGGGGAAGGATCGTGGGAGGAATGGGGAGGGGAGGAACGAACGAACGAACGAACGTACTAAAGACGAATTTTTCGGTCGGTGTCAACATGTAGAGGGAAAATGTCACTTCGTATTGGTAGTTTTTCTTTTGGAGCCATTTGACGAGGCCTGTCGTGGGTTGGTGGAAGAGGAGGATGCTGAGGAGGAGGACAATGGTGGAGAGGAGGAGGGTTGTTTGGGTTGTGGGGTTGGTGAGGTCGAGCATCTTTTTTTTTCTTCTTGTTGATTTTGCTTTGGTGTTTTTGAATTGTGGGTTGTTTGGTGGTTGTAAGGGAGGAAAGGGGAGGAGGACAGAGGGTTGAGAGTCGAGTGTCGAGAGTCGAGAGTCGAGGTGTACGCCCTGGGCTTGGTGTTGAGAAGTCGCGGTGTCGTGGGCGCGAATTAGAGAGGAGAACTGGTCTGGTCGGAGGTCGGGTATTCGTTGTATGTCGCGATGTGTCGTGGAGGTGGTTGACACACGCGCGCGTAGTGAAGAAAGTGAAAGTCAATTGCGATGTGGATGCGATGCGATGCGATGCGACTTGCGACTTGCGACTGTCAAGAAGAAGAAGAAGAAGAAGGGGTCTGTCTGCCGATGCTCGGAGATTGGACTGTCCCGTGTTCCGATTTGCTGATTTCTTTTCCACACAACAACCTTCAACGCTTTTGCGACTGTTTATGTATTTATTATTACTGTTGCCTGATTTCATTCTTGGGGGTTGAAACTCACAGGAAAGGAGTGTTGGATGATTTGTCGTGCGTCGATGCATGAAATCAGCCTTGATCGATGTTGCGTTGTTCAATAGTAACGAGTGTTTTGATTGTGTCAATACTGCCATTCGCTACTTGGATATGGAACAGCAGTACGCGATTGTTATTGCGAGGCATCTGGGAGCTGATGGGTAGGTGTTAGCAGTGAGTACCGTAGGATGACAACTGCGACGATTGACTGTGTACATTTCGTGCTGCTATCTGCTAGTCTAACATGGAGGCGCCAGAGTTTGGACATGAGGGTTCAACAGAAATGAGCATATCGATCAATGATTGGATGAAAGATGTTTGCAAGAAGTGAAGGAGACAGGTCTGACGAACGCGTTCTGCTCCATATATACAGGGAGTTGCAAGCAAGATTGTCTGGAGCTCCGATGTGCGAAGGCATGTTGACGTCCAGGTTTCGTGCATAAGTGATCGGTTTCTCGTGAGACCATCTTCCAGAGAGATGCAAGATATGACGGGCCCTCAAACTTCACACGGCGGTGTTGGTGTTGGTGGCGGTGATGATGCTGATGATGAGGTGAAAGTGGGTGAACAAGTGGCACCTTTGTCAGCAGCTCAAGTTTGGACCCTGGAAATGTAGCTTGGGCTAATGATTTCGACACCTCCTCGCCTTTCTGCTTCTCTCATCCCACCCACACGCAACAAAACGATCACCATGCCTCGGTTCACGCAAATATTCACCGCGGCGCTGGCTGCTGTGAGCACCGTCTCAGCAGGCGCAGTCCTCGATCTGACGCCCAAGAACTTCGACAAGGAAATCCTCAAATCGGGCAAACCAGCACTCGTCGAGTTCTTTGCGCCATGGTGCGGTCACTGCAAGACTCTCGCCCCAATCTACGAGGAGTTGGCTGCCAGCTTCGAGAGCGCCAAGGACAAGGTCGTCATTGCGAAAGTCGACGCCGACGAGCATAAAGAGCTGGGCAAGAAGTATGACATTCAAGGCTTCCCTACATTGAAATGGTTCGATGGTACGGGCAAGTCGAAGCCTGAGGACTACAAGAGCGGCCGCGACCTGGACAGTCTTACTGCTTTCATCACTGAGAAGACGGGAGCCAAGCCGAAGAAGTCAAAGGCTGCGGCGAGCCAGGTGGAATATCTGACCGACTCGTCATTTGAGGACAAGATTGGCAAGGATCAGGAGGCCATTGTCGCTTTCACTGCTCCTTGGTGCGGACGTGAGTGATTGCTGATACCGGAAACAATCGAGTTCGCTAACGCATCACAGACTGCAAGACCCTTGCTCCTACCTGGGAAAAGGTCGCGGCTGACTTCGCTGACGAGGAGAACGTCCTTGTTGGCAAGGTCGATTGCGAAGCACCAAATGCCAAGGCCACTGCTGAAAAGTATGGCGTCAAGTCCTACCCAACCATTCTCTACTTCCCCAAGGGCTCCACCGAATCGCAGCCATACAGCGGCGGTCGCAGCGAGGAGGATCTGGTCTCGTTCTTGAACGAAAAGGCTGGTACTTTCCGCGCCCCAGGTGGCGCACTCAACGCTCTTGCCGGTGTCATCCCGTCTCTTGACTCCACTGTCGCAAGCCTCCAAAGCGGTGGCGAGGCTGCATACAAGGAGCTGGTCAAGCAAGCTGGCAAGCTGCAGGGCAAGTACGCCGAGTACTACGCCAAGGTCGCAAAGAAGCTGCAAGAGAATACCGAATACGCGCAGAAGGAATCGACGAGACTCACGAACCTCATCTCCAAGGGTGGCCTCGCTCCAGAGAAATTGGACGACTTGACGAGCAGGAAGAACATTTTGAGCGTGTTCTTGGGCAAGACTGCTGAGGGCGCCGAGAGTGTCAAGGAGGCTGCTGAGGAGGCCAAGTCAGAGCTGTAGGTGGGCTTGACGGTATGCGTACAACACGACGAAAAGTAGTTTAGATGCATCACGGACACAGTATAGTCTGTGAGACGGGGCAATCTAGACATGATGACTTGAATGACAGCACATTCTATATTAGCCAACGTGCCCGCGCAACGAAGTTATGGAACATTTGGATGAGAAGTGAGGTCAGAATCTATTTCTACGCCGCGTTCCACGTTCATCTTCATCTTCTACCGAACTAACCGCATTGTTCGGCTACCACAATGGCACCTTCCCTGCTCTTATCTCAGAGCACTCAAACGTTCTTAATATCATTGTTACGACGTGGACTAGGTCCTTGGACTCTGACATCGCCATTCGTCCATTCTATGTCTAACCCAGCTTTCGGCTGAAAGATGGAATTACGGATGGGATAGACGAAAGACTAGAACGAGTTTATATACTTTTGCCTTGTCTATCTTTGCTAGAGGTTCGAAGGTTCGAAGAAGGTTCGAGAGAGGTTCGATTGATATTTGAGAGAGCTTGCTTGACATTCGAAAGAGGTTCGATAGTAGTCCAATAAAAGTCGAGAGAACTTCGACGAAAATTCGACAGAGGTTCGTTCAATGTTCGATAAAGGTTCGATAGAGATTCGATCGATGTTCGAGAGAGGTTCGGTCGATGTGCGAAAGGCTCGATATCGTAGTTCGAAGCGAAGACGTCTATAGATTCTTCGACTACGTATGTACACACTTCCGCCTAGGACAAAAGCTTATCTATCTTACAATTCTCTGTCTCTTATAAATTATAGTATTACGTAGGAACCAAGACCAACGCGAAAATACGTAGTGAGAGTCTTTACATCAGAGTCCTTTCTAAGGCTCCGGCCTCAACATCAACTCAAACGTGCCATCCGGATTTAGTCGACCTAGATCACCACTCCGAAACAAGCGTTTGCGCTTCTGACTTGACCACAAGTTAGGTCGCAGCCATACGGGAGCCTCGACAAAGGCTGTGTTCGTCGTCTCGAGATTGTTGATGTAGCCCCGCCCAACAGTTGGACCTTCGATGAGAATTTCACCTTGCTCGCCTCTGGGCATCAAGACATGAACATTGTTGGAATTGACGATCCAGAGAGCTGCGCCTGCACCTCTGCCGATGTTCAATGTGCCAGAGTCCGATTCTACCACACGGCCGACCGATGTAGGCCCGCTGCACTCGCTGACGGTGTAGGTTCTCAGTAGTACGACGTGTGGGGACCATGCTTCTATTGATTGTTTTGATACGGGCTCGCCGACGAGCACCAATGTTTTCAATGTGGGTACGTCCGTGGGTTGAACGCTGCTGATGAAGGACGATGTCAATGCCGCCCAATTGACTTTCATCACTTTCATGGATTCCACAAGATATTCTTGAAGTTCGTCTTCATTCGGCGAGCAAATGGTTCCTCCCACACACAGTGTTGTGAGTATCTCCGTAATGCATGTATCATGCCAATATTCTGCGAACTGCAACACCCTCGAATGCTCGTTCAGCATTTGAGCCGAGGCATTCCAGAACAGCCCAGAAATGAATGAACGGTGTTCGATAATCACACCCGTTGGCTGTCCAGTGCTCGCGCGCGTAAAGCTGCAATATGCCGCATTCTTGGGCGACACTCTCGGCGCTACCCAGTCACTTGCTAGCCCCAGCTGGCCCACCAGAAGCGGCAAGCTGGGCGGGACGAGAACTGGATAAACGGATGGGAAAGAATACCGGAACGTCTCCGATGTCACGATCATCTTGACCTTCATCTCGTGCAACATGGCTTCCGTATGAGAAAGAGGTTGTCCGGGGTCCAGAGCCAGAAATGCAGCGCCGGCTTTCATAACCGCCAGCATGAAAATTATCATCAGAGGTGATTTGTCGAAACATAATGGTACTATGTCTTCTTCCTCGATGCCTCGGTCAACCAGATCGTAGGCGACGAGGTCGGAGAGTCGACGGAGAGCGTCATATGTTATCTCTTCTTCTGAGCTTGTGAAAGCGACTTTGCTCGGATGGATTCTGGCCTGCCGTTCGATTTCTGTGTGAATGCATAGATTCACTGTGTGAGGCAGGGGTCGGTTCTGCTGTACGAGCTGGTCCCATTGTTCTTGCGGTATTCCGTGGTAGGCCATGTGTCTCCCAAGGCCCGGCAAAGTGATGTGCGATCGTGAAGATCAAGATCGGCCTTGCATGCTTCAAGGTCCCGGATGAAAAAGCATCGCATTGACTCTGACGGAAATGCTGCGGTATTCTATTCCTCGGCCCAGTACGGGGCATGTTTTCGTCCACGAGTTCCACGTCTGCATGGCACCAATCATCTGGGTGCCGGAGTGAAGCCGGTATTACACAGACTCAGACATAAAGTTCAGCGTATTCAAGGCCGAAGGGCTCGTAATAACAAGGGTGAGAATGGACACCACTTCGACAAGGTCGCCAACTTGCAGCGCGACCGGATGCTTTTAATTCAATTGAGGGCAGGCCGATGCTCATTCCAAGTTCTCAGCCACCTTTCCCCTCTTATAACTCTCATGGCGGAAAGTGCTCACCAACACGACCGTAGAGCCTACCGTCTCTTTGCAGTATCATCCCAATTGGTGCGTACTTGACGATTGCTAAAACGCAAGTCCTAGGCAGACAACAGAGACCTCTCGATCGGAGCATTGCGAATCGTCTGTCCCGGATAATGATGGGGTCAAATGTTTTCCAAACTCGAAACCGACATGAAAGAGGACTGCCATTGCTACTTCGAAGGACATGAGAAGAAAGCAGGAAAGCAGTGCAGTCTATGTGTAGTACAAAATGCATCATTTTATGGGCCGCGCTTGACACTTTCTCTCACCTTCCATCGACAAAAGATCCAGCAGCAGAAAACGTGTAACAGTGATCCCACTTCGACAAGACTGCGCAACGCAAAAATGGCTCCAGCGCAGCCACGGACCCTCGAGGGCAAGGTGTAAGGAGATTATCTGATCATCGCTTTGAAGGCAACTGACAAAAGTCCAGCGCTATCGTCACGGGTGCCCCACGAGGCATTGGCTGCGCCATCGCCCTCGACCTCGCAGCCCGTGGCGCAAAAGTTGCCATAACCTACTCCTTAGACACCTCCAAGCAAGGCGCCGACGAACTTATCACTCGCATCACATCCGAGTGAAACAGCGAAGCCATAGACATCCAATGCAACCTCAACGATGCATCGGCTCCTCAGCAAATCATAGAGGCAACCGTCAAAGCATTTGGTCATGATATCGACATTTTGGTCAAAAATGCCGCAGTCATCAGTGATAAGAGGATCCCCGACATCACGATGGAGCATTTCGATCAAGTCATGCACCTCAATGCTCGGGCGCCTCTACTGATGGTCCAAGCTGTTCTTCCACATCTCCGCAAGCCTGGGAGAATTATCAATATTTCATCGGTAGGCGCTCGAGCAGGCTATCCTGCTACGGGGGTTTACTCTGCCTCGAAAGCTGCGTTGGAAGGCTTCACTCGCAATTGGGCGGCAGAGTTGGGCAAAGATGGAACGACTGTGAATGCAGTCAATCCTGGACCAGTCGAGACGGAGATGTTGAAGCATGTTTCGGAGGAGACTGTTGAGCCGCAGAAGAAGGCGACGCTTGTTGAGCAGAGAGCTGGACGACCGGAGGGGGTTGCAGAAATCGTTGGGTTCTTGGCTGAACCGAGGAGTAGTTGGGTGAGTGGGCAGTGTATCAGTGCCAGCGGTGGCTACCAGCTGTATTAGGCCCCAGACAATCGGGGGCACAACACTTTTATTGGCTTATACCTCTGCCTCTGGTATGATTATCGAGCATGGGGAAGCTGTAGTGGTCTCCAACGAATACCGATATCGTAAAATTCCCTTAACACTTCCGGTTACATTCATTCTGTCGCCTCGATCAGCCCGCACCATGGATGCTTCCGAGAGTTGATACTGTTACATGAAATTTCTACCCCGGGCTGTTGAGCGCCGTCTACCGTCCACGAGCCGCTTCCAGACGGGTCTTGAGCGACCCGAGAGCTGGTATTGACTGCTTCAATATCAATCCCGCAAGTTTCACATTTCCTTCAAATCTCTCACTTCGACGCTTGCTGATCTCGAGGTACTCCTTCCGCTCGCCAGCTGTCTCTCCTATAGCAACCACGGTGCCGGCATACTTCAGCATGATAGTGCTCAAGATTAAACGACACAGACGACCATTGCCATCGAAGAATGTATGAATGTTAACGAAGTCGCCGCAAGCGTTTGCCGCAATCATGAATGGGTCCAGAGCCTTTTGCAGCTCGGCCTGTCTCAGTGAGCTGTTGAGATCGGCTACAAAGCTGGCCATTGAACTGGCCACTCTCCGTGGGACCACAAAGTTGAGGTTCCCTGCTGCAACTTCGTCGCGACCAGGCTTGCTTCGATAGATACCAGCGTGGGATCTTGGATCTCCATGGTCGCGAACAGTCATCATTGTCGGCGTCGACTTTATGGCACAGGATCTTGTGGCACTCCTTGATGAGATCTTCTGTGAAGCGCTTGCCTTCATTAACCACGACGTTGGTCATCTCCATTAGAGCTGCGGCATGGTTTACGATCTCACGTCTTTGTCGGATCCTATCGGGCTTCTGCTCCTTCTTTGCAGCTTCGTCGACAATGATGCGCTCCGGCTTGCGCCAGTAGGAGTCGGATCGCACTGGCACACTGTCAATATGGCTTCGTTGTCCAAGTAGCACCTCTCGACACAGCTTAACTGTCTCCCGCTTCTCCCCACCAACAGATTCGATGAAGTTGGATCCAAATATTGCGTCAGCCATTTCCGTCTACCAACGAATCTTCCAGACTCGCGCTAGTCTCAGGACCGCCTCGCTCCACAGCTGATCTGATGGCGTCGATCTCATTCGTTGCATCGTTGAACAGTCGTTCACAACGCGCGGCTTGCTGACCAGGCTGGTCGTCCAACCTAGCAAATATGCTTTCGTATCCGGAGACGCCTCGAGTTGAATTGGGCTGAGACCACCATCGGCTCTCAGCATCGTCGACCAGTTGGGAAATCCACCTGGCAGCCCGGAAGAAAAGGTAGAATGCTGAGAGAATTTGCGTGAGCTCGACGCCATTGGCTTGGAGCTCTGATTTGAAGGGCTTACCAAACGAGCCCCAGAAATGCCCATAGCACCAAATGCAGACTCAAGGCTCTTTCTTTGGTGCTTGGGTGGTGAAACTATTCGCACAGGAGTTGGTGAATTGCCTGCGGAGCATCGTCAACTGCTTTAGAACTTCGAACGTGAGCGACCTTGATCTCGAGAGTTTCCTGCGGAAGTAGGTGGGATCGATCTTGCACTTCTTCCAGAGCTCCCGCCACCGAAAGCGCCTCGGTGATATGGCTGAGGAGTCCTTGGAGGAGAATCATCCGTGGCTTTGCCTTTGCCTTTGTCACCCACGTTGATGCTTTGCTCCATGCTAGCTGCAAGGGCCGAATGAAGATTTTGATATGAGGCAGATAACGCAAAATCCAAAGCTGTGGGATAGAGAACACGCAGATGAAATACTTTTCAACTACAATGTGAGTCGGCAGCTTGGGGACTGTGCTTGAGGACGTTTTGCTTTGGCGTGAGTCAACTCCTGAACCGTGATTGCACAAGAAAATAAATTCTTGCGGCCTCAGAAGTCGAATTTATGTGACCTGTCAAAAATCATGTTGACATCCGGTGTGCACTGTAGAGATAAGGTTGCCAATAGCACGCGCCGGACCGCTTTTGCACTCGATGAAGGAATCAAGTGCAACCTCCTCGGTGACAAGAGCTCGTCTGACATAAGTCATCTTGCCGAGCTGCGACAGATTTTTGACGTCGAGGAGCGTTCTCTCCAACGAGCTGGGCAACAAACAAGAAATTGATGAAAGAAGTATTTGCAACCAAGTTCGTCCGAGACAGGAATCATCGCCCGAAAACAATCTCGACGCAACTTCGCAAGGCCGATCACGAGTTCTGCGAATGGTGGGACAGCAGCTCCTCGGATTTTAGATAGTGCGTTCTGTTGAGTTCTAGTCCTGCTGGCCAGTTCTCCTACTCGTACGAGATGCAAACTTCCTGCTCGGATGTGGTCTGTTATATTTGCAACTAGATCGCTTCACCGTTCTCGTGTTTAGAAACAGTTCCCTAAACATCTTCATCAATCAGTACGCATTCATACTACATCGACTCTTCATCAACTACATCGAGGTGCACTGTCGCCTCTCTCGCCGCTCGCCTGGGCTCCTTCATTGCCTAATAGAAATAATGCTATATTTGCAAGGGGTAGATGCCATATGCGCTCAGGTATCGTACGTCGTCGGTCCGCTCGCAAGCTCGCCTCGCTCGTTCAAAGACAGTTTGGAATCCAAATCAAATTGCGGGCCAGCTAATCTTCATTCTAGAGTCCGATAAGCAATTGATCCAACATCGCCGTAAGAAAGTTGACGCGGTGCTAGACCGTAATATAACAAAGCACATCTCTCACAGTCGACCTCAAAGCCCGGGCTCGACAGCACCCAACAAATAAGCACCCACCCGCAGGCGTCGTGACAAGAATGTGTCAGCTTGATCAGGATACCCTCTCTTGTCCGAGGCAGTGAATTCGCATACTTTGTTATCTGAGCTTCTGAGATGTAGCTATATACATTGGAATAACATGCCAATGTTCTGTGTTTGTCATCATGCCAAGTGTCATGATTCCACTAACATCATGGTGTCTTGGCTGTTTCACAACACGTCGCGTTAAACCGTGCATACATGTCAGCTGTCCATGTCGGCAATCTCGGCTGTTACTCCCGATTAGGAAATACCGGGCTATATAGTCGGCCGACGTCTCCGAGGTAATAGATAAACTTTTATAGTAATACTAACGTATCCCGCATCCTCTATATATCTACTATAACTCGTCTACGTATCTAGGACGTATTATAACCGTATTAACTATATACGATAGATAATATAGACGCTACTTCGTACTCTATTATAGAGAACGACTTACTTAAAGCGTATAAGGCTATAAAGAAAGATATAGTACTTTATACGCCTCTTATATATTTTAGATACGCTTCTAATACGTATAAGAAACTACCGATCTACTACGAGCGCTTACTATTACTAAACGCTTACTACTTTAAATAAGACGTATAGAATATATACTATTACTACCTTCTTATTCTCGAACGGATATTCTTAGCTTTATATATATTATTAAAGTTATATAGGACTTCTATTAGTAAGATAAAGAGTAGAGAGATCTAATCGAGGTAAATATATTTCTAAAACATATAATATATATAGCTAATACGTTCGTTATTAGTACTAGTACTATATATAATAGGTATCTATATCGAAGCTCGCGGCCTCTAGTCTTTTACTTTCTTTAAAGAGCTACTTAATTATAGTATTAAAGGTATAATATATCGATACGCTTATACTAGAGTTAAGCTATACTAGTATATTACGCTACGTATCTAAGACGTATCTTATATATATATAATACTAGAAGACCTCGAGGAAATAAAGCGGCTTACTTAAGAATATCTAACTATAATAGACGAGAACTAGAGGTTAGAATAGGTTCTTAACTTTAGGTCGGTTTCGGGTCTAGGTTAGTTTCTAAGAGAACCGACCTAAGACCTAAATTAATAGAGTCCTCGACCTAATATAAAATCGATAGGTTAGGTTTAAATACTACTAGTTCCTATATAGGTCTTTATAGAGACTTAAGTTTAAAAAGATAGGTCTAATACCGAGGAATAAAACTAGGTCGCCGCGGAGATAATAGAATTACTCTAATACTAAATATACGTATATATAGAACTAAGCGTTATAGTATATTAGAAGCGCTAGTTAAACTAGCGACTATAGTTATAAAAAAAGAAATAAGAATACTAATTATACTTACTAACTACGATATATTAGAATTTAATACGATTTAGAGTAGCGACTACGAAGCCTATTCTACTCTATAGATATAATATAAAAGTAAATACTTCCTTTCTCGAGTACTATAACAAAGATATATTAGTACTATATTCTTCTTATTATTACTAATCGAGTCGGAGTTACTCTATTAAGTAATTACTAACGCCTTATAATCTATCTTAAGCTACTTCTACTACTAATTAACTATATTATTTAAAGGCTCGAACGTAGTTAATATTAGCGGCGCCCTCTTTATAAGCGACTTCCGAGCCTATTACTACGCGTTATACTCTTAGGAATAATAGTATATAATATTACTAAATATTAAAGAATTATAGGAGATCGAAAAAAGCAAATATATACCTCTAGTAGGCGAAGAATTAGCTACTAGGAGGCCTTAAGGCCTTATAGCATGCGACTATCTATTTAGAGCGATAGAAGAACTTTAGAGAGGTTATAGCGCCTAAGGGAGAAGAGGCTAGCACTCTTAGAACCTAAGGATAGCGATAACCTCTTAGAAACTACTAAACTAGCCCTTAAGGCTAGAAGATACTACTAGAGACTAATATAGTAAGCACCTAGCTTTAAAAGAACCTAATAACCCTTATAGAAACTATCTAAAAAGCCCTTAACTCTCTCTACGACTACTCTAACTCCTCTCTCCTTTCTTTCTTCTAAAGAGCCTAATAAGCCCTTCTCTATTAGGCCTAGACCTAAGCTATCTCCTCTGCCCTCTAGAATATCTAAAGAACCCTTTAGAAGAAGCTAGATAGCTATAATATAAGACAATTATAGGCCTAAAAGGTAGCCTAAATCTAGACCCCGATATAGATAATACCTTAGATAACTATAGCAATTATAATTAAGATAAGCATATAGGAAGAAAGAGAAAAGATTAGAGGAATAAGTAGGAAGGAAATTAGAGCAAAGCTTAGAATCTAGTAGGTAGCTATAGTCTAAAAGCTATCTAGTAGGGACTTTAGAGTACTTCTCTATAAGGAGTAAGAAAGAGCAAAGCTAGAGGAGAACTACGATTAGATATATATAGCCTAGCCTAGAGCCTAGATTGCTAAACATCTATATAGAGTGCTTATATATAGAGTTAGAGCAAACTAGAATACTAGAGCTAAGGAATATATTAAGATAATAAAGGAGGAGAATATCTTATAGTTCTTAAATATAAGGATTAAGTAGGCTATATAGATAAAGAGCCCTAAAGCTAAAGAAGGCTAGAGATACTCTATAATAGTTATTAAGTTCTAGGATAAGCAAATAGCAAGGGCTATAGCTTAAAAAGGATTTATTATTAAAGTAAACTTCTACCTAATAGAAATCTACTACCTATAATAAAGAGTTATATAGTATATAAAGTATAATAAGTTTAGATATATTACTATATACTATAAGGAAGCTAAGGATAAATATAGAGCCTACTCTATAAACTATAAAACATCTAATTATACTATATAAGAGAGGAAATACTATAACTATAAAGGAGACTACCTAGTATAAGCAAGGATATATAAATATAAACAAGTAGTAATAGCTAAGGCTAGAACATTCTTAGAGTTCTTTAGAGGAAAGCAAACTCTAGTATAACTAATCTATAATAAAGAAGGATTTACTATAGTAACTAATAGATAGATAGATAAGTCTTATACGCTAGTCTACCTCTTTATATAGAGTAAGCAGCACGCCCTATATGTTTCGTAGGTAGAAAAGCTCTTATATAAAGTACTCTGGTATAAAAACCTCCTTATGTCTATATATTTTATAGTAAGCTCTATATAGCTTGCTGCTTTCGTAGTATCTAAGCTCTATAGGACGATAAACGTTGTCTTAATAGTTTAATGTTCCCTTATTATATATTCCTTTATAGTATCTATATCCTTAGTACTTAAAGAGCCTATCCTCTTACCTACTAGCCTAGGGGCTCTAGCCTATATATATAGCCTTTACCTCTATACTAGTACCTATATTAATCTATGTCTAACTCTTTCTTACTAGTTCCTAGGGTAGGTGTCTCCCTATATAAATCCTACTTAGATTTTACCTTACTTAGTATCTAATTATATAACCTATATCTAGAGAAATTCTAGTTTCCTAAAGTATCTAGAATAGTAGTATCTTTATAGGCAGCCTTAAGTATAGTATAGAGATAGCTTATATTAGATGCTCTACCTTTAGACTTAAAGTTTTAAAGGGCTCTAGAGTAGGAGGACTAGTCCTATCTTAGAGTCTCCTATTTAAATAAAGGCTTCTAGTAGCTATTTATCCTAGTATCTCTAGGGGTATTACTATTCCTTTGCTTCTATTCCTCCTATCCTTACTCTTTTATATTAAAGCTTCCTCTTAGGTATACTTAGCTCCTTCTCTTTAGCTTATAGTAAGGCTAGGTTACTACTCTAGCCTCTAGGCCTATAAGAGTATTTACTACCTAAAAAGGCTATCCTTTAGTCGAGTATTAGCGTCTTATATTAGTAATAGCCGCGCTAACTCTATTATTATGTTCTTAGGAGCTCTTTAGATCTCCTTAGGTTAAAATTCTAGACTTTTTATCGCTTTCTCCCTACTTCTTTATAGGTATCTAGCCGCCCTATACTTTACTAGTATAGCCGGAGCTGCCTGTTTCTACCTACGACCGCGTAGAGGTATATAATAGGACTTCGTAGGCTATAGTAACTAATAAGAAGAGGAAACTAATAAGCTTAGTAGAATAGCTCTAGGCTAAGAAGGTACTATAAGATAGCTAAGCAAGATAGAACAAGCTACTAGGAAAGCTATTAGGATCTAACTCTACTATTATAGATAGTAGGAGGCAGGCAAATAAGCTCCTAATATATATATAAGCTAAGAGTATATAAGAGGCCTAATAAGAAGAGGGAGCTAAGCTAGAGGAGACTATTATAACTAGATAAGATAAATAGACACAACCTATAGATCTACTAATATAATATAAACTATATACCTACTACCTAAGTACTACTAGTAAATAGCCTAGACCTAAGAACTACCTAGATTATAGTACTATAAGAACTATAGATTAACCTAGTAAATAGGAAAACTAAAATAAAAAAGGGTTACTACTAAGTCCTTCTAACGAATAGGTACCTAAGAGTTATATTCCTAGTATTAGAAGAGCTAGATATATTAAAGTAGGACATTATAGATAGCTAGTTAGGAGACCTTCTCTCTATTATAGTAATAACCTAAGGGAAACCTATTACTATCTATAACTACTATAACCTATTAGGCCCTAAATCCTATAATATAATAGGCATACTTATATAGCTAGAAATAGCTATCTAGGAGGCCTAGGAAGCAGCTATAGGTAAGACTATAGTAGTTAGAGACTTTAATCTCTATTACCTACTATAGAGAGGAAACCTAGTCTAGTTATAATATAATATAGCAAATACCCTTATCTAGATAGCTATATAGGCAGGCCTATATCTCCTACTAGAACTAAGAACTATTATATAAGAGAGATATAACTCTAGCTACTAAACACTTAACCTAATCTTAGCTAGCTAAGCTATCTAATAGAGACTATAGAGCTATAAGGCAATAGCTAATAATATATTTAGATTAGACTATATCCTAATTCTAACTATTATAGACTAGCCTATAAACCTATACTAGAAAAACTAGAGCCTAAGACTATAATAGATAAAAGTAAAGTAAGAGAAGGTAAGGTAGAAGGTTTAAAAAGCTATAAAGAAGCTAGAGCTACTACTACTTAGGAACTACTAGGAGCTAGATAAAGTAGTATAAGCTCTCTAGAAAGCCCTTTAGGAGGTAGTAAAGGAGGCAGTCCTATATATAAAGCTATTATAATATATAAAGGCAGAATAGCTAGTAGAGTATAGTAAAGCAATTAAGGCTATTAGGGTAGTAAGAAGAGCCTAGAAGGCTATAAAGTCTAAAGAGAACTATAGATACTACCTAGATACTAGCTATAGGAAGAATAAGCTAGTTAGGAAGGTAATAAATATATTTTAAAGGTAAATAGTTAGTAAGATTACTAAGGACCTAAGTAGGATATAGAAGCTAGTAAGATAGGTAAGAGAAAAAGCATAATAAGGATATATACTACTATAATTTCCTATACTAAGTAGTAGTATATACTAAGATAGTTATATAAACGAAGGCAAAGTAAGAATCCTTATAGACTACTTCCTCTTACTACTAGTTAAAGTAGACCTAGGAGATATTCTAAATATAGACCTCCTAGCTTAGTTCTAAATAGAAGATAGGGTATCTAAAGGAGAGGTCTTTATAATACTTAAAAAGATCCCGAGTAAGAAGGCTCTAAGCCTAGACTAGATCTAGAACATACTACTTAAGAAATATTAATAGGAGATTATACTATTCCTAGCTAAGCTCTTTATAGCCTATATTAGCTAAGTATACTACCTAAAGCTATTTAAATACTCTATTACCGTAGTTCTTAAGAAGCTATAGAAGCCTAACTATACTAAGCTAGGAGTATATAGGCTAATAGTACTTCTTAATACTCTAGCTAAGGTGCTAGAAGTAGTAGTTATAAAGAGAATATCTAAAGTAGTAGAAGAGAGAGGCCTACTACTAGAATTATAAATAAGTGCAAGACTAGGAAGATCTATAATTATAGTACTTAACCTTATTACTAAATAAGTTAGAATAATCTAAAAAGCTAAGCCTAGAGTAGTAGCCTTAATACTCTACCTAGATATATCTAGGGCATTTAATAAAGTATCCTACTAGAGACTCCTTTATAATATTAGAATATAGGGCTATCTAGACTAGCTAATTAGGTTTATCTAGTTATTCCTCTAAGATAGAATAACTTACCTTAAGCTAGGAGAATTTATAAACTAAAAGAGAAAGTAAGACACTAGAATCCCCTAAGGATTAATACTATTACTAATCCTATTCCTATTCTTTATATCTATACTTCTCCTATTACTCTAAGAAGGTAATACTATAGTAATAAGGTTTGTTAATAATTCTAATATCCTTATATATAGTATATCTATAGAGGAGAACTATAAATAACTAGAGAAAGCCTATAATAAATATATAAAGTAGGCAATAAGATATAAAGCAGCCTTTATACTATAGAAGTATTAGCTTATCTATTTTATAAGAGGAAGGAACTATAACCTCTAGGCTATAGTCTAGATCCCTAGCTTTAAAAGTAAACCTATCCTATCCTTAATATTAGAGTTAGTATATAGGTACTATAGGCTAGCACGAAGGATAATAGGCTTAGATTTAGACTATACGAATATCTACCTTATTATCCTAGGTACGATAATAGTAGTAAAGAGTATCTCCCTACTAAGCTAAGTAGGCTTAGTAAGTCGTACGAGGATATTACTAAGGGTAGGCCGGGCTAGCCTATTCTACTAGTATCTATATAGTATATCCTTATATTATCCCCTTCCCTCTTCTATAGGCGCTATCTATAGCGCGTATTCGTTATAGTATAGTAAGGCTATCGTACTTTTTTAGTTTTCTACTAAGTATTTTAGGATCTATATAGTAAATCCGCTAGAGTTAAGTTAGCTAATTAGAGGCGATAGAGGTTGCGAGCCGTCCTAAAAAATTCGGCTAATTATAGCTAGTTCTTAGAATTTGCCTCTATTAGGGTTTAGCTATTCCGTTCTAATCTTATTTTCTTTTCCCTACTACTAACTCGCCTATATTTTAGTAATCCCTACTTGCGCTAAATAGCGCTAGAATAGGCTAGAACTATACTAACTTAGACTAGCACGCTTAATATATCGTCCGCTACTACTAAATTCTATAAGAACTACTTAGAGAAGGCTAAGACTAGCCCTAAGAATAATAATCCCTGCTTTACCTATATTAGTTAGGCGTCGAAGTGCGTAGACCTACGCGATTTATACTAGATTACTAGCGAGAAGGCCCTACCTAGCCTTATTTATAACTACCTATCCTATTAAGGTAATAAGAATACTAACTATCTCTAGGTTAGTCTAGTCTGCTCTAGTTTGCGTTATTATAAGCTAATTCTATAGCTCCCTACTATAGATAAGGCTAAGTAGGACGCTTTTAAGGTAGAGATCGACGATCTATTTATAGGTAGTATTATCCTAGACGATAAGGCCGTAAAGGACCTCTAAGACTATATTAAGATCTAGGCTAGTAGCATTATGTTATAAGTTGCTCTATCCTGTCCCGTTCTAGCTTATTCTAACTATTTCGTATCTTTAGTAGTCTTAGTAGTAGTATTCGTAAGGAGGATAGCCTTAGTACGTACCTTAGCGTAAATATATAGAATAAGTCCGGCTCTAAGGTCGCTAAGAGAGACTACTTCGTAGTAGCGCTCCTTAAGAATATAGTTAGTTAAAAACGGGCTAGATTATTCTAGTATAGGCTAACCCGAATAGGATATACCTACGCCTAAAAAGCATATAAAATTTATAGAATCGAGTACTAAGTCCCGTACTACCTTAGAGGATAAGAATTAGGCCCTTGCTACCCGCCTAAAGGTTATAGCTACTATAGTCCGTAATGCTAAGGCCCTAAATAGGGCTAGTAAGCGCCCGTCTAAGGTAGCTTTAGCTAGTATACTCCTAGAGGTAACGGACGCGGACTTAGAAGGTAAGGTCGAGTTAGATAAGGATATAGATACTCTATAAGAGTAAGGATATAATATCCTACGCTATTCCGAGCTAATCTAGCCTAGCTCCCTCTTCTTAGGCCTAGCTATTATTCTATAGGGCTCTATCTTATAAATTATATCTCGATAGTTCTTCTTTTCTCTTTTTATTTTAAATTCTTCGAACTTTTACGATTTTACTTAAAATTCCTCTAAGTCCCGCTATATCGTTCGGCGTCTACTAGTCCTTACTAGTCTATTTTAACTTAGCTTAGATTATTAGGGTATAACTTCTACTATTCGGTCGCGCCCCGACGCTTCTAGTCCTTACTAGCTCTAACTAGACCTAATTAGCTATAGTTACGTTTTACTATCCCTTAGCGTCGACGCCCTTTTTACTTAGGCGCTTCCTATCCTATTTTCTTTTTATATACGTTTATCGCGCTCTTATTAATATAGACTACTAGTTCCTAGGAGTCGTCGTCTAACTCGTAACTCTTCTATAAGACTAAGTATTCCTAGTTCTCTAAGTTATTTATACGTTATTCCTTTATTAAGATAACTTTATAGATCTCGCCTTTATTCGCGTTAAACCTCTATATAGGAGCTTATTCCCGGCTATTCTAGTCTAGACTAGCTCTTTCTAGTAACGAGACATAGAAGGTTAGATATATTTTTATATTAGATAGTAGTTTTAGACGATAGGTTACGCGGTTTATTATCTTATCGACTAGGAAGGGTCCTACGTATTTATAGTCTAGCTTCTTCGACGGCTATAGTAACTTAATATTCTTCGTTAAAAGGTAGACCTAATCCCTTATATAAAAGGCTACGTCCTTATAATACTAGTTATACGCCGTTATATACTACTTACGTACGACGGCTAGTCTTAAGCGTAGCTATTTCTATACTACGAGGACCTAATCTACTAACGCGGCTACTTTAGGGACTTCGCCGGCGCCCTAGCGTATTCTAAGCTAGTTTAGACGCCGTAGGTTATAGACGTAGTTTACTTAGAAAGGTATATACTCTATAGACGCGTAACAGCTATTATTATACGCGAACTCTACTATCGATAGTAATATAGCCTAGTTGTCTTGCTCGAAGTTATAGTAAGTCTATAGATACTACTTTAAGGTCTAGTTCTAGCGCTCTATCTATTTGTCCGTCTACGAGTAGAACGTAGTACTAAGCTTCCGGCGTACGCCTAGGTAGTAGTATAGCGTACTATAGTATTTAGAGGTTAGGATAGGCCCTCTATCGGAGGTAATAGAGCACGGGACTCTATATAGCCGTATAATTTCTCGGAATAGTAGCTCCTTTAGCTCCTCTATTATAATATCCTTATAGTATAGAATATAATAGGCTATCTTAGTAAATCTATTTATAACTATAAGAATAGAGTCGTACGTACGGTCTTAGAGGCGGCTAGGTAGCAAGTCTATAATAAAGTCTATCGTTAAGTCTTCTTATAGACCCGAGGACGGCTCTTTTAGGTATAGTAACTCGTAGAGTAGGTATCTCTAGGGTTTAGCTCTAGCGTATACTTCGTATATTCGTATAAAGTCCTTTACGTACTAGCGTATCTTAGGCTAGTAAAAGCTTCGTTATAGTAGCTCTAGAGTATAAGCGAACCTAAAATAGCTACTAAGCGAGTCGTCGTAATACTCTTAGAGTAGTTTAAGCCGTTCTAGCCCTTCTTATATATACGCTCGGCCTTCGTAGTATAGACTATCTCCTTCTAGCGACTATTGTCGGGCCTACGTAGGCGTATTATCCTAGTCTAATACTTCCTTTACGCGCGCTACTATATAATCTAGCCCTTAGATAGGCGTACCGTTAGGTAGGCTAGTATTTACTTTTACTATAGTAACGAAGTAGACTAGAGCAGATTAGTCTATCGGCGTTAATACTATCTATAGAAACCGCTAGCTTGCGCTAACTTCTTCCTTAGTAGTCTACTTACTCGAATAATTAGCCTCCTCGTAGTCTAGTCTATAGCTTAACGCGTCGGCGCCTCTATTAGTAGGCCTAGGACGATAGATCGTATAGAAGTCGATCGCTAATAGCTATTCTACCTACCTTACCTAGCGCCTAGATAGTATCTTTATCGTTATTAAGGTTTAGAGGTTAGTATAATCTATTAGGAGCTCGACTTAGTATCGAGCACCTTTAAGGTAGTAACGGAAGTGTTTAAAAGACGCTACTATAGCTAGTAGTTCGCTATCTTCTATACTATAGTTCCTTTCTATAGCGACTATCTTCTACGAGAAGTATATTACTAGAAACTACTACTTCTTACTATCGAGGTCGTACTATTAGGTTATAATACTAGAGACTACCGACCCTAATACGTCCGTCTCTACCCGGATAGGTAGGGCTAGGTCGAAATAGCGCAAGATAGGTGCTACTAAGAACGCCTACTTTAGCTTAGCGAAAGCTACGAGGGCGCTAGCGTCGAGCTATAGGGGCCTTAACTCCTCCTTATATCTAGATAGACCCTTCTTCCCTTCGAGGTACCGGTTAAGAGGCATAGCTAGTTTAGAGAACCTCCTAACAAATCTATAGTAATAGTTAGTAAAGCCTAAGAATACTCGGATGTCCCTAATAGATATAGGTATTAGCTATTCTTATATAGCCCTAATCCTTTCTAGGTTAATCTAGACCCCGTTACGCCTAACTATATAACCTAGGAACTTAACCTAGTTCTAGTAGAACTCGTACTTACTTAGCTTAGCGTAGAGGCTATATTATTATAAGTAGGCTAATACTTGCCTTATATAGTCCTTATATTCTACCTCGTTCTTCGAGTAAATTAGAATATCGTCGAGGTATACTACGTAGAATACGTTAATAAGGCTAGCGAGTACCTAGTTAATATATTCCTAAAATACGCCTAGCGCGTTCGATAGCCTAAATAGTATTATAGTATACTCGTAGTAGCCGTACTTAGTTCTAAATACTATCTTCTACTCGTTCTCTTTCTAGATACGAACTCTATAGTATATATTCCTAACGTCTAGCTTCGAGAATACGGTAGCTCTTACTAGCTAGTCTAAGGATTTTATAATTAGGAGTAGTAGGTAATAGTTCTTAATCGTTATCGCGTTTAGTCCCCTATAGTCGATATAGAGCTATAGAGTACCGTCCTTCTTACGTACGAATAGGATAGGTACGCCGGCTAGTAAAGTAGAGTATTATATAAACCTCGACTTTAGGTTACTCTCTACGTAGTTATAGGTATATAATAGCTCCGCTTCGGACATAGAGTATACTAAGCTCTAAGGTGCCTAGCTGCCTTCTACTAGATCGATAGCTATGTCGTTTAGCCTATATTCTAGTAGTTCCCCTATACTTTACTCTAAGAACATAGTAGCGAAGTTATAGAAGGCTATAGGGATCTCGTCTTAGGTTACTATAGCCTCTCCTACTACTTCTTAGACCGATATAGTATAGACTATATTGCCTTAGGACGATTTATAGTCCTACTAGAAGCGTATAGCGCCTACTACCGCTACGGTTTATCTCTTCTAAGGTTTATATCTTTAGGTTACTATCTTCGTTATAAAGTTAATCGATAGGTTTAGGGCCTCTAGCTATAGTATTCCGAGGACGACTTAGAACCTATAGATGCGGCCTACTTATATAGTAGCCTTATACTCTCGAACCTAGCCTATACTATCCCGAACTAATAGTAACCCCTTTATACTACCTACGACCTAGAGGTTCTAGCTATTAAGCGCTATAAAGCGCGTACTATTACTAAGGGTAGTGTCCTACCTAACTTCTTTTACGAGTAGCGCGTCTATAAAGTTTGCTACTACGCTAGAGTCGATTAGTCCTAAGACCTCTTTAGGCCTATTTAGCCTAGCGATCGTAATCCTTATAGTAATAAGCGTTAAGTAGATCTAAGCCTTAGGCCGGCCTAGCTCTACGGCTTGCCTCTATTCTTCGCTATACTATATATAGCCTACTATCGTTATAGCCTCTAGTAATAGGCCTTCTCTTTTTTCGAGTTATAGTTCTAAAGGTTAAAGTTAGAGTATTCCCTCTTCTTATAGCTTATCTATCTATAACTATAATATATAGGAGGAGATCTAGGCCGTTCTAGTATATCCTTTCCTTAAGATAGCCTAAGCGAACGTTACTTATTCGTATACTTGCCTTTTAGTAGAGAAGTAGTAGTCTTCGTACTAGTATATTTATAGTTCCGAGCCTTCTATTTACTTTTACGCCGCTCTTCGCCTTCTATACTATCTTTAATTAGATAGTAGGCCTAATTAGCCCGTTCTTCCGCTTCCTTAAGCGACTTAGTAGGCGCTAAATATAACTATACCTAGTATCGTAGTAGTAGTAATAGGGCCGAATAGAAAGCTAGGATCTTATAGCTTTCTTAGTCTTCTTATACTTCTTCTTAAAGCTTCTTTATCTCCTCGAGAAGCTTAGTAGGGGTGCGCCGGCCCTACTTAACTATTTTTAACGCGTTATAGGCCCTCTAGTACTACTCGAATAGCGAACCTATAGAGTCTATTATAACTTCCTTTATTATAAGCTAGGATAGAGTAGTTCCTAGCGCTAACTAGTCTATATATTGCTTTTAATAGTCTTGCTAGAGCTTGCTTATATAGTTAGTAGCGTAATCCGTTTTTCGGTCCTCGCGACTATTAAAATCTAGATACCTACGGAATAAACGCTCTATAGCGCGGGTCTAGTCGTCGTACTATACCTAGCTCTTTCCTTTAAATATAAGAGGTTCCTTAGCTTTTAGAAGCTAGTTACTACCGACTAGGCTATTTAGGTCTAGTACGACGGATATAGCCCTCTACTAAGCCGATTCTACCTCTAGTCGTCCGATCTTAGCTTCGACTTAAAGGGTTTACTACTATAGTCTCGCGAGGCGTAGTCTCTTCTACTCGCTCGCGACCTCTTTATCTTCTACGAGTATATCTAGCGTAAGTTCGCGCCCTTATTCGTCGTCGTCCTCTAACTAATATTCTTAGTCTTCTACGATAGCGTCGTTGCCTTTACTATATAGCGTCTTAGATAGGGTGCCCTCTACGGCGCTATTCTAGTCTATAGTAGCGTTATCTAATATAGTACGCGTCCTTCTACCTAATATTCTTTAAGCCGTTATATAGTTTTAAGAGATATTCGCGTATTAGAGTTAGTATATAGGTACTATAGGCTAGTACGAAGGATAATAGGCTTAGATTTAGACTATACGAATATCTACCTCGTTATCCTAGGTATAATAGTAGTAGCGAAGAGTATCTCCCTACTAAGCTAAGTAAGCTTAATAAGTCGTACGGAGATATTACTAAGAGTAGGCCGGGCTAGCCTATTCTACTAGTACCTATATAGTGCATCCTTATACTTAAGACTATTAGGAGTTTAGGTAGATACTAAACTTAAGTAGGGCCTATATATTAAGAAGGTAGCTAAGAAAGGTATATACTAGATCTAGTCCCTATAGAGGCTATATAAGTCTACCTAGGGAGTATTATTTAAGAAAGTAAGATATATCTATACTATAGTTATTAAGCTAGCCCTAGTATATAGATACTAAACCTAGTCTAACCTAGAAGGAATAAGCGAATATAATAAAGGCCTTACTAAACTAATTAAGCAAGTCTAGAACTAAGCTCTAAGAAATATTATAGGTATATATAAGTTAGTTGCAGCTATAGTCCTTTAGAGGGAAGCAAGTATCTCTCTAATCTAGCTCTATACTTAAAACCTTACTAGATAATATATAAGGAACAAAGTAGATAACTTAACCTACTAGTATATTAAGTAAGTATATAAAGGAATTACCTAAAGAGAATAAAAGGTAAGAAGAAGAGGCAACTAGTATAGCAGGCAATATAAGATAAGAGTATAGGAAATTTAGAAGATAACTCTAAGCTAGAGGCTACCTTAGATAAGGATAGGAGTTAAGAACTAGTAGGAGCTTACTAGATAGGACTAAGAATAAGAGAAGGCTAAATAAAAGAGGAGTATAACAAGGGAGCAACTAGTAGTATAGGCTATAGTAGGACAATTTAGGGCTAAAGAGATTTATAAGGAGGCCCTAAGGCCTATAAGTACGATAATTACCTTAATTAGGACAGGATATATTAGACTTAGAGCATACCTAATAAAGAGGAGAGTCCTAAGAGTTATTCTAATATGCCTATATAACTAAGATATCTAAGATACTAAGTATATTTATATATCCTACTAAAACTATTAGAGTAATAGATATTAGCTATTTATAGTAGTAGGAACTAGCTTATAGGAAGATATATACTTAATACTAAGAGGCCTTAATACTATAGCTAGGTAGCTAATCTAAGAGGGATTATTAGACTAGTTCTCCCTAGCTAAAAAAGAGATTAATAAGAGAGAACGAAGCTATAGAAGGATAAGGAGATAAAGAGGAGTCTAGAAAGGAGAGCAAGGTAATAAGAGAGCCTAATTTTACTTAAAGAAAAGCAAGATAGAAGAAGTAACTACTAACTATAAATATAAAGAGGAAGATAAGGGGTTTTTTATAGAATTTTCCCTTTTATATAATACTAGAGCAAAGCTACTTACTCTAGATAAAGAGGTAGACCGGTAATAAGATTAATCTATCTATCTATTAAAGAATTATAGGACCGATTATATCGGCTCTAATAATACGCTATACTAAAGTCGCGCTTATAACTAGTTCTAGTATTAGGGTTAGTATATAGGTACTATAGGCTAGCACGAAGGATAATAGGCTTAGATTTAGACTATACGAATATCTACCTTATTATCCTAAGTATAATAGTAGTAGCGAAGAGTATCTCCCTACTAAGCTAAGTAGGCTTAGTAAGTTATATAAGGATATTACTAAGGATAGGCCGGGCTAGCCTATTCTGCTAGTACCTATATAGTATATCCTTATATTATCCCCTCCTCTCTTCTATAGGCGCTATCCGTAGCGCGTATTCGTTATAGTATAGTAGAGCTATCGTACTTTTTTAGTTTTCTACTAAGTATTTTAGAATCCGTATAGTAAATCTACTAGGGTTAAGTTAGCTAATTAGAGGCGACGGAGGTTATAGGCCGTCCTAAAAAATTCGGCTAATTATAGCTAGTTCTTAGAATTTGCCTCTATTAGAGTTTAGCTATTCTATTCTAACCTTATTTTCTTTTCTCTACTACTAACTCGCCTATATTTTAGTAATCCCTACTTATGCTAAGTAGCGCTAGAATAGGCTAGAACTATACTAACTTAGACTAGTACGCTTAATATATTATCCGCCGCTACTAAATTCTATAAGAACTACTTAGAGAAGGCTAAGACCGGCCTTAAGAATAATAATCCCTGCTTTACCTATATTAGTTAGGCGTCGAAGTACGTAGACCTGCGCGATTTATACTAGATCGCTAGCGAGAAGGCCCTACCCGGCCTTATCTATAACTACCTATCCTATTAAGATAATAAGAATACTAACTATCTCTAGGTTAGTCTAGTCTACTCTAGTTTGCGTTATTATAAGCTAATTCTATAGCTCCCTACTATAAGTAAGGCTAAGTAGGACGCTTTTAAAGTAGAGATCGACGATTTGTTTACAAGTAGTATTATCCTAGATAATAAGGCTATAAAGGACCTCTAAGACTATATTAAGATCTAGGCTAGTAGTATTATATTATAAGTTGCTCTATCCTATCCTATTCTAGCTTATTCTAACTATTTCGTATCTTTAGTAGTCTTAGCAATAGCGTCTATAGGGAGGATAGCCTTAGTATATACCTTAGCGCGAATATATAGGATAAGTCCGGCTCTAAGATCGCTAAGAGAGACCGCTCCGTAGTAGCGCTCCTTAAGAATATAGTTAGTTAAAAACGGGCTAGATTATTCTAGTATAGGCTAACCTAAATAGGATATACCTATACCTAGGAAGCGTACGAAATTTATAGAATCGAGTACTAAGTCCCGTACTACTTTAGAGGATAAGAATTAGGCCCTTGCTGCCTGCCTAAAGGTTATAGCTGCTATAGTCTATAATACTAAGGCCCTAAATAGAGCTAGTAAGCGCCTATCTAAGGTAGCTTTAGCTAGTATACTCCTAGAGGTAATAGATACGAACTTAAAGGGTAAGGTCGAGTTAGATAAGGACGTAGATACTCTATAAGGGTAAGGATATAATATCCTACGCTATTCTAGGCTAATCTACCCTAGCTCCCTCTCCTTAGGCCTAGCTATTATTCTATAGGGCTCTATCCTATAAATTATATCTTAATAGTTCTTTTTTTCTCTTTTCGTTCTAAATTCTTCGAACTTTTACGATTTTAGTTAAAATTCCCCTAAGTCTCGCTATGTCGTTTAGCGTCTACTAGTCCTTATTAGTCTATTCTAACTTAGCTTAGGTTATTAGGGTATAACTTCTACTATTCGGTCGCGCCCCGATGCTTCTAGTCCCTACTAGCCTTAACTAGACTTAATTAGCTATAGTTGCGCTTTATTATCCCTTAGCGTCGACGCTCTTTTCGCTTAGGCGCTTCCTATCCTATTCTTTTTTTATATACGTTTATCGCGCTCTTATTAATATAAACTACTAGTTCCTAGGAGTCGTCGTCTAACTCGTAACCCTTTTATAAGACTAAGTATTCCTAGTTCCTTAAGTCGTCTATACGTTATTTCTTTATTAAGGTAATCTCGTAGATCTCGCCTCTATTCGTATCGAACCTCTATATAGGAGCTTGTTCCTAGCTATTCTAGTTTAGACTAGCTCTTTCTAGTAACGAGATATAGAAGGTTAGGTATATCTTTATATTAGATAGTAGTTTTAGATAATAGGTTACGCGGTTTATTACCTTATCGACTAGGAAGGGTCCTATATATTTATAGTCTAGCTTCTTTAACGGCTATAGTAACTTAATATTCTTCGTCGAAAGGTAGACCTAATCCTTTACGTAAAAAGCTACGTCCTTATAATACTAGTTATACGCCGTTATATACTACTTACGCACGATAGCTAGTTTTAAGCGCAGCTATTTCTATACTACGAGGACCTAATCTACTAACGTAGCCGCTTTAGGGACTTCGCCGGCGCCCTAGCGCATTCTAGGCTAGTTTAGACGCTATAGGTTACGAATATAGTTTGCCTAGAAAAGTATATACTCTATAGACGTATAACGGCTATTATTATACGCGAACTCCGCCGTTAATAGTAATAGCCTAGTTGTCTTGCTCGAAGTTATAGTAAGTCCGTAGATACTACTCTAAGGTCTAGTTCTAGCGCTTTATTTATTCGTCTATCTATAAGTATAACGTAGTACTAAGCTTCTAGCGTACGCCTAGGTAGTAGTATAGCGTACTCTAGTATTTAGAGGTTAGGATAGGCCCTCTATTAGAGGTAATAGAGCACGGGACTCTATATAGCCGTATAATTTCTCGGAATAGTAGCTCCTCTAGCTCCTCTACTATAATATCCTTCTAGTATAGAATATAATAGGCTATCTTAGTAAATCTATCTATAACTATAAGAATAGAGTCGTACGTACGGTCTTAGAGGCGGCTAGGTAGCAAGTCTATAATAAAGTCTATCGTTAAGTCTTCTTATAGACTTAAGGACGGCTCCTTTAGGTATAGTAACTCGTAGAGTAGGTATCTTTAGGGTTTAGCTCTAGCGTATACTTCGTACGTTCGTATAAAGTCCTTTACGTACTAGCGTATCTTAGGCTAGTAAAAGCTTCGTTATAGTAGCTTTAGAGTATAAGCGAACCTAAAATAGCTACTAAGCGAGTCGTCGTAATACTCTTAGAGTAGTTTAAGCCGTTCTAGCCCTTCTTATATATACGCTCGGCCTTCGTAGTATAGACTATCTCCTTCTAGCGACTATCGTCGGGCTTACGTAGGCGTATTATCCTAGTTTAATACTTCCTTTACGCGCGCTATTATACGATCTAGTCCTTAGATAGGCGTACTATCGGGCAGGCTAGTATCCGCTTTTGCCGTAGCGACGAAGTAGACCGGAGTAGATTAGTCTATCGGCGTTAATACTATCTATAGAAACCGCCGGCTTGCGCTAACTTCTTCCTCGGTAGCCTACTTATCTAAATAATTAGCCTTCTTATAGTCTAGTCTACGGCTTAACGCGTCGGCGCTTCTATTAGTAGGCCCGGGACGATAGATCGTACGGAAGTCGATCGCTAATAGCTATTCTACCTACCTTACCTAGCGCCTAGATAGTATCTTCGTCGTTATTAAAGTTTAGAGGTTAGTATAATCTATTAGGAGCTCGACTTAGTATCGGGCACCTTTAAGGTAGTAATAGAAGTGTTTAAAAGACGCTACTATAGCTAGTAGTTCGCTGTCTTCTATACTATAGTTCCTTTCTATAGTAACTATCTTCTATAAGAAGTATACTACTAGAAACTACTACTTCTTACTATCGAGGTCGTACTATTAAGTTATAATACTAGAGACTACTAACCCCGATACGTCCGTCTCTACTCGGATAGGTAGGGCTAGGTCGAAATAGCGTAAGATAGGTGCTGCTAAGAACGCCTACTTTAGCTTAGCGAAAGCTACGAGGGCGCTAGCGTCGAGCTATAGGGGCCTTAACTCCTCCTTACGCTTAGATAGACCCTTCTTCTCTTCGAGGTACTAGTTAAGGAGCATAGCTAGTTTAGAGAACCTCCTAATAAATCTATAGTAATAGTTAGCGAAGCTTAAGAACACCTAGATATCCCTAATAGATATAGGTATCGGCTATTCTTATACGGCCCTAATCCTTTCTAGGTTAATCTAGACCCTATTGCGCCTAACTATATAACCTAGGAACTTAACCTAGTCCTAGTAGAACTCGTACTTACTTAGCTTAGCGTAGAGGCCGTATTATTATAAGCGGGCTAATACTTACCTTATATAGTCCTCGTGTTCTACCTCGTTCTTTAAGTAAATTAGGATATCGTCGAGGTATACTACGTAGAATACGTTAATAAGGCTAGCGAGTACCTAGTTAATATATCCCTAAAATATACCTAGCGCGTTCGATAGCCTAAATAGTATTATAGTATACTCGTAGTAGCTATACCTAGTCCTAAATACTATCTTCTACTCGTCCTCTTTCTAGATACGAACTCTATAGTATGCATTCCTAATATCTAGCTTCGAGAATATAGTAGCTCCTACTAGCTAGTCTAAGGATTCTATAATTAGAGGTAGTAGGTAACGGTTCTTAATCGTTATTACGTTTAGTTCCTTATAGTCGACGTAGAGCTATAGAGTGCCGTCCTTCTTACGTACGAATAGGATAGGTACGCCGGCTAATAACGTAAAGTATCGTATAAACCCTAACTTTAGGTTACTTTCTACGTAGTCGTAGGTATATAATAGTTCCGCTTCGAATATAGGGTATACTAGGCTCTAAGGTGCCTAGCTACCTTCTACTAGGTCGATAGCTATATCGTTTAGCCTATATTCTAGTAGTTCCCCTATACTTTACTCCGAGAATATAGTAGCGAAGTCGTAGAAGACTATAGGGATCTCGTCTTAGGTTACTATAGCCTCTCCTACTACTTCCTAGACCGATATAGCGTAGACTGTATTGCCTTAGGACGATTTATAGTCCTACTAGAAGCGTATAGCGCCTACTACTACTACGGTTTATCTCTTCTAAGGTTTATATCTCTAGGTTACTATCTTTATTATAAAGTTAATCGACGGGTTTAGGGCCTTTAGCTATAGTATTCCGAGGACGACTTAGAACCTATAGATGCAGCCTACTTATATAGTAGCCTTATACTCCTAAACCTAGCCTATACTATCTTAAACTAATAGTAACTCCTTTATACTATCTACGACTTAGAGGTTCTAGCTATTAAGTACTACGAAGCGCGTACTATTACCGAGGGTAGTGTCCTACCTAACTTCTTTTACGAGTAGCGCGTCTATAAAGTTTACTACTACGCTAGAGTCGATTAGTCCTAAGACCTCTTTAGGCTTATTTAGCCTAGCGATCGTAATCTCTATAGCGATAAGCGTCGAGTAGATCTAAGCCTTAGGCCGGCCTAGCTCTATAGCTTGCCTCTATTCTTCGCTATACTATACGTAGCCTACTACCGTTATAGCCTCTAGTAATAGGCCTTCTCTTTTTTTAAGTTACGGTTCTAGAAGTTAGAGTTAGGGTATTCCCTCTTCTTATAGCCTATCTACCTATAACTATAATATATAGGAGGGGATCTAGGCCGTTCTAGTATATCCTTTCCTTAGAATCGCCTAGGCGAACGTTACTTATTCGCGTACTTACTTTTTAGTAGGGAAGTAGCGGTCTTCGTACTAGTACGTTTATAGTTCTAAGCCTCTTATTTGCTTTCGCGCTACTCTTCGCCTTCTATACTATCTTCGATTAGATAGTAGGCCTAATTAGCCCGTTCTTCCGCTTCCTTAAGCGACTTAGTAGGCGCTAGATATAACTATACCTAGTATTATAGTAGTAGTAATAAGGCCGAATAGAAAGCTAGGATCTTATAGCTTTCTCAGTCTTCTTATACTTCTTCTTAAAGCTCCTTTATCTCCTCGAGAAGCTTAGTAGGAGTGCGCTAGCCCTACTTAACTATTTTTAATATATTATAGGCCCTCTAGCGCTGCTCGAATAGCGAACCTATAGAGTCTATTATAACTTCCTTTATTATAGGCTAGGATAGAGTAGTTCCTAGCGCTAACTAGTCTATATATTACTCTTAATAGTTTTACTAGAGCTTATCTATATAGTTAGTAGCGTAATCCGTTTTTCGGTCCTCGCGACTATTAAAACCTAGATACCTATAGAATAAACGCTCTATAGCGCGGGTCTAGTCGTCGTACTATACCCGGCTCTTTTCCTTAAATATAGGAGGTTCCTTAGCCTTTAGAAGCTAGTTACTACTAACTAGGCTATTTAGGTCTAGTACGACGGATATAGCTCTTCGTTAAGCCGATTCTACCTCTAGTCGTCCGATCTCGGCTTCGACTTAGAGGGTTTACTACCGTAGTCTCGCGAGGCGTAGTCTCTTCTACTCGCTCGCGACCTCTTCGTCTTATTCTTAGTCTTCTACGGCGGCGTCGTCGCTTTTACTACGTAGCGTCTCGGATAGGATGCCCTCTACGGCGCTATTCTAGTCTATAGTAGCGTTATCTAACGCGGTACGCGTCCTTCTACCTAATATCCTTTAAGCCGTTATATAGTTTTAAGAGATATTCGCGTATTAGAGTTAGTATATAGGTACTATAGGCTAGCACGAAGGATAATAGGCTTAGATTTAGACTATACGAATATCTACCTTATTATTCTAGATATAATAGTAGTAGCGAAGAGTATCTCCCTACTAAGCTAAGTAGGCTTAGTAAGTCGTATAAGGATATTACTAAGGATAGGCTAGGCTAGCCTATTCTACTAGTACCTATATAGTATATCCTTATATCTAGCTACTAGAATAGAGAGGATATCCCGAGCTATTAAAGCGTAACCTAGATATTCTAATACGATTATCTTCTATAACCGAAGCGGATACTTTATAAAATAAGTAGCCGAGTTCTTAAATCTAGCGTAGTAATAACGAGATACCTTGTCCGAATTAGCTAACGGCTATACGGTCTACCGCGGCTATCTAGATACCTTTTAATTAGAGTCGGAGTTATTACTATCTAATCTACTATAGAGACCTATTACGAATAATATCGCGGAGCGGTATAAGGCCTTTTTCGGCCTAGACTAGGACGTAGCTATAAGAGGCTTATATCGCGCGTATTCGACCTAGAATTTTAACTAGTAGTAATTCTCGAAGAAGGAATCGAGCCTCTCGCTAAAGAACGCCTTACGGTCCTAAAACGCCCGTTTTATTACTAGATTAAGAAGAATTATAATGCTATATATATCGCCGAATCGCTTCTAAGTAGTAGTATAATACTTCTCGAGCTTTATTTATATAGCTTATAAGGTAGAATAAATCTCCTTTTACTTAGATTATATTTTATATTTAAGTTTCTTATCTATAATATCTAGGATATCGAATAAGGTATTATAGTAGCTAAGAACGAGGTAGATTATTAGCCTCTTTATCGTACTAATTCGTATTATAGCCTTAGCAAAAGATATAGCAAGGTTAATAATATATATTATATATTTAACTCTCTTAAGAGAGAATAAAAAAAATAAACGAGGCCTAGTAGGTAATAACGACGACAAAGGGAGGCCTCGAGGCCTCCCGATACGTAATAGATTACCCTAATACGCGACGTAACGTTAAGGATAGAGAGGAGAGCCTAAAAGAAGGAGGTCGTATCTCTAACTCCTAGGTAGCTCCTATCTACCTATAATAACTACTTAGCCTAATAGGCTAGAAACAAACTACTAATACTATATAACTAAGACTAACTATTAGAAGGAACCTTAAAACACTTACTAAGTAGATCTAGAGCTAACTCGACTCTACCTAACCCTCTACTCTAACTACTACTCTCTTCCTTCTTTAGTAGGCCTAATAGGCCCTACTCTACTATATTCTTAACTAAGAGGAATCCTTAGCTATCTAGGCTATCTAGAAAATACTCTAAAGCCGTATACTCCTACCTACTACTACTCTAAAAATATAGGCCTAAATAGCTTAATTTATATATATAATACTAAGGCTATAGCCTTAAATAGTAGTTACTATCTTTATTAAGATAAGAAACTAAGAAGAAAGAGAGGTAGTAAAGAAGCTTAGCTACGAAGAGCTAAAAAACAAACTAGGAATATAATAGGTTAAAGCTATATAAAAGCTCCTAAGTAAGGACCTTAAGGTTATTCTATACTAGGAAGCTAAAAAGCGTAGGTTAGAATAAAACTAATTATAGCTTAGGAATGCATTCCTAGGAGCCTAGGTAGATATACCTACTACCTAGGTCCTAGTATATAGTATTAGGACTAGCTAAGACCTTAAGGATAAGAAGAACTAAGCCTAAATAGAGCAAGATAACCTAACCTAGTTCCTATAGAGTATTAAGATTAAGAAGGCCTTCTAGCTAAGAAGTAAGAAAGCAAGAGTAGACCTTAGGATCTCCTTAGTAGTATTAGTAGTATAGGACAAATATATAGCTAGGGAAATATATATAAAAGGAGTTACTATTAGATCTATATAGTATAATATAGAACTATACTACCCTTAGTAAAGGATAACCTAGTATATAAAATATAATATATTTAGCTATATTACTAAGTACTATAAAGTAGTAGGAGATATATATAGAAAATATATAAGGTAGTATAGGACTAATACTTATAAAGAGATAAAGGTTAAGTATAGTAACTATAAGAGAGACTATAAGGCATACTTTATATAATATAGCTTTAAGGTAGTAGTAAAAGCAAGAGCGAGAGACTTCTTTATATAGTTCCTTAGATAGTAGGAATCTAACCCTACTTAGATCTTAGGACTAGTTCTAGAGCAAAGCTAGCTAAAGTAGAAAATCCTACTTATAAACCTATCCTAAGGCGCAACCTAGTATAAGGGCAGACTAGTAAGCATAACTATAGCTATAATAGTAGGAAGAAAATAGAGTAATAAGCTCTATTACTTCTTCCCTAACTTAAATAAGCTAGAGACCTAAGGAGACCTAGAATATCTATAATAGGATATAGACCTAAACCTAATTAAGCTTATCTCCTAAGACTCTAATAAATAGTTATACCCTTATAGTCCTATAATAGAATATAAATAGGTTAAATATTACCTAGACCCTAATACTAGACGCTATAAAGGTAATAATTATAATACTATAAGAACTATAGATTAATACCTAAAATAGAAGAACTAAGTTAAGAAGAGGATACTATATAATCCTCCTAGAATACTAGAACCCGAGGGTAGTAATATTAATTTTAGACTAAATATATATAGATATATAAAGACCGATACTTTACTAGTTAGGAGATATAATATTAGTAGAGGTTTAAATAGATAGAGGCCTTATATAAATCTATAACTATTATAACCTATATAGGCCTAAAAGCTATAGATAAGATAGGATTCTTATACTACTCTAAGAGATAATATAGCCTAGTAGCTACCTAATAGAGCTAGAACACCTAGTAGTTAGAGACTTTAACCTCTACTATCTATAATAGGGAGGCAACCTTACCTAAAGCTAATACTATATAGCTAATAAACTAATAGAAATTACTATAAGAGCAGACCTATGCCTTATACTTAAACTAGGAATAGTTATATAGGAAAGATATATAGCTAGCTACTAGACTCTTAACCTAGTATTTACTAGCTACTTACTCTAAGACAGGATCTAGGAATATAAAACAAAGCTAGAAGAGATATATAGCTCTAACTATCTCCTAATCTAGACTATAATTAGTACTAAAACTTAGCCTAGGGTAGAGGAAAAGAGGAGATAATAGAGAATAGTAGACTAGGAACGTATCTAGAAGCTAGTAAATAAATACATCTAGCTAATTATATAGTACCTACTCTAAACTAAGGATAACCTAGATAAGACAGCCTCTAAGCTATAGTAGATAATCTAGATTATAGCTAAATAGGAAGTCCTACTAGTAAAGCTATCTATATATATAAAGATAGGATAGATAAGAGAATATAGAGAAGCTATTAGATCTACTAAATAATAGAGAAGGACATAGAGAGCTAACTCTATAGAATATAACTATAGCTAATACCTATAGGCCTTCTATATAAGGAGCTATATAATTAAGAAGGAGAAGAACCTAGTATAGAAACAGCTTATAAGAGAGATTATAGAAGACCTAAGTAAGATCTAGAAGATAGTAAAGTAGGTAAGAGAAGGAGTATATTAAGGATATTAACTAGTATATTTCCTAGACCTTACTAGCCTATAAAGTAATAGGGAATATATAAACTAGGGCAAAGCAGAGATCCTATCTTAGAACTTCTTCCTAGAGCTAAGGGAGGTAGACTTAAGCGACATCTAAGATATAACCCCGCCTTAACTATTTTATATAAACCTTAATATTACTACTAAAGAGGTAAAATAGATCCTTAAAAAGTTGCTTATAAATAAAGCCCTAGGGCTAGACTAGATACCTAATATTATACTTAAGGAATATAGGACTTAGGTAGTACTAATGCTTATAAGATTCTTTAATATATATATAAGAATATTATACTATCTAAGAGTATAGAAATACTCTATTATAGTAGTTATTAGGAAGCCCTAGAAGCTAGACTATACTAAACTAGGAGTATATAGGCTAATAGCTCTACTTAATATAATAGCTAAGGTATTAGAAGTAGTAATCGCTAAGAAGATCTCTAAAGAAATAGAAAATAAGAAACTACTCCTAAAGGAATAGATAGGAGCAAAGCCCGGGAGATCTATAATATTAGCTTTAAACCTAGTTATAAAGTAGGTTAGAATAGTCTAAAAAAGCAAACTAGGAGCTATAGTATTAATGCTATATCTAGACATCTTAGGTGTATTTAATAAGGTATTATACTAGAGACTCCTATATAATATAACGATAAAAGGTTTCCTAAAATAGGTTATAGAGTTTATAGTATTATTCCTATAAGATAGAACTATATACCTTAGGTTAAGTATATTTATAGACAACCTAAGGCTATAGAATATAGGTATCCTATAGGGATTAACTTTATTACTAATCCTATTCCTATTCTTTACCTTTATACTCCTACTAATACTATACTTAGGAAATACTACTATAATAGGATTTATAGATAACTCTAATATCTTAACTTATAGTATAATAATAGAGGAGAACTATAGATAACTAGAAGTAGTATACTAGAAATATAAAGAATAAACTAGGAGATATAAAGTAGAGTTTGCTCCCTAGAAGTACTAGCTTATCTACTTTACTAGAAGTAGAAGCTATAATCTAAAAGCTATAGTAAGAATATAAGGCTTTAATAGAGAACTATCTCTATCCTTTAGGATCCTCGGAGTTTAGGTAGATATAAAGCTTAGATAGGGGCTATATATTAAGTAGGTAGTAGTAAAGGGGATAACCTAGATATACTCCCTCTAAAGGTTATATAAGTCTATATAAGGAGCATCCTTCTAAAAAGCTAGATATATCTATACTATAATTATTAAGCTAGCTATTACCTTTAGATATTAGGTCTAGTTTAACCTAGAATATACCTTAGGCTATACTAGGAGCCTTACCGTCCTAATTAAGAAAGTCTAAATATAGGTACTTAGGATAATTATAGGAGCCTATAAATTAGTTATAATAGCTATATTATAGAAGGAAGCTAATATTCCCCTACTATACTTATATACTTAAGACCTAGTAAAATAAGCTATAAAGAAGTAAGATAACTAAGAAGCTTATAAGTTTATTAGATCTAGATATATAGAAATTAGAAGGAAACTATAGGCCTTAAGGAGATAAAGATAATATACCTTACCTATAAACCTAAGACAAACTAGATAGTAAGAGATCCTAGCTATAATCTAAAGATAAAAGATAAAGGTACTATAATATATAGGCCTAAGGATATAGTAGCTAAAACATAAATAGAAAATAGCTTAAGAAGTAGATAAGTAGGCTAAGAAGGAAAGGATAGCTAGATATATCCTACCTATATAGAATATAGCAAAGCATAGCCTAGCTATAGCAACTATATATAAAGGAGTAACTAGACTAATTAGTATAATAATTACCCTAATTAGGATAGAGTATATTAAGATAAGATAGTATCTTACTAAGAGAAGAGTACCTAACTATACTCTACTTTATAGCTATAGAAGAGGCTATAAAACACCTTAGTATATCTATATATTTTACCTAAAGATAAGAGGCATAAGGCAATACCTATTTAGAGCTATAGGATCTATAAACTAGAAGGACCTAACTACTATAAGGAGAGGACTATAGGTAATAGTAAGATAGCTTATATAGTAAGGGACTCTAGAATAATTCTCTCTTATAAAGGAAGAACTAAAGGCGAAGGAATAGGATAAAGAGTAGGGAAAGGGCAATAAAGACGAAGGACTCTAAGAGACCTATTTTTATCTAAAGGAACTTAAGAATAAAGGTAGTAGGGTTGCGACCTATAAGATATACGGAAGTACGGGAGTTTTCTTAGCTTTCTCTTAATATAAACATATAGGGAGTGTAGCTTACTTTATAGAAAGAGGTAGTTCTACGTAAATAAATTATCTATCTATCTATTTAACTCTCTTCTATTCTATAGTAGTTAGCTTAAGTTTAGGCTAACTCTCGTTCTTAATATACTCGTTAATAATATCTCGTAGTTAAGAACTATATATTAGTATAATTATAGTTAAGCTCTAATAGGTCTTTATATCTTATATTAGGCGTAAAACCCTATTAGGTATCTTCTTCTATTATTTATAGTATTTCGAGTACGAATATAGATCTACGATCCTCTTTTACTATAGTGCTATAAAACTCTCGAAGCGTTAAGTACTAGAGTTTACTTTAACTATAAGTTTATAGAACTTTATAGGGAGCGGTTATTAGTATAGCTTCTACTAACTACGTTTACTAACTATATATACTTCGTAGCCTACGAAGACCGATTGCACGCCTCTACGCAGCTATAGGTAGAAATAAGTAGTCGAGCTCGCAACTCGACTATACTAGCAAAGTATATAGTATAGTAGAGCGGAGTAGTAGAGTACGAAATCTAGTATAGTATCGCTAAGACTACTCCGAATAGAGGACTACTACTAAAATAGGTACGAAAACTATCCGACGACGACCTACCTGCGTTAGAAACAGGTCCGCTCGATTATAAGTATACGAAAGAGCTATAAAACTCCTAAGCATCGATAGGACACCTCTAGTATATAGGAGGAATTCTTAGCTAAGAGTATTTAGAGCTAAAAGGATAATAAGTTACCTAATATATAGCTCCTAGATCTAGAATATCTACCTCTCGAAGGTTTCGAGAAGAATTAGAGAGCGAATACGTTATTAAGGCTAGAAGTAAATGCGCTATATACTTAGAAGAGCCTAGGTAGAAGAGCTAGAAGGAAAGTATTAGTTAGCGGGCAATAAAGCTTAGAGTAACGCTACGAAGCCTATAGGGGCCTATTAATTACTTAAGTACGAGTAGGAGGGTTTTACCTAAGGTATAGCCTTATAAAGAGGGATACCTAGTCTAGTAGCTGCCTAGAAGAGCTCGGAAACCTAAGAAGGCCTATATAGAGAAGTAGGTAATAAAGATATAGAAAGGCAAGCTAAAGAGGGTACTCGGGACGAGAAAGAGAAAGGTATAAGGCGTAAAAGAGCGAGGAGGAGGCGATATATTAGTTAGTAGGTAGAAACGCAAGGGCGCTACTACCTAGCTAGGAGTAGGAGCCCGAGCAAGCCTACGAGATATAGCCGGCTATAGCTAAAGAGATATAGTATAGTAATACGAAGAGAGTTATTCTCCTAGAGTATAGTAAGTAATAGTAGTAACTAAGATACTATCTACTTAGCCTAAGAGGACGGATGCGTATATTAGTTTTAGAAGAGAGGCGACCGCTCTCTAGTTCGCTAGAGCCCGAAAGAGTATAACTAAAGCTTAAGGAGCAAATAGTATATAGAGCGTAGGGTAGGGGTTTAGCCTAGGATCCCTCCCTCGAAGTAATAAAGGCTTAATTAGTATCCCTAAGCTAGAAAGCGTAGGTAGGCTTTGTCTACCTGCCTTATATAAGTTTATAGGAACGAGTATAATTATATACTACCTAGGGAGAAAGGAAGACACACCTCTACGTGCTAGTATGCACCTCTAGTACTACTAGGTTTAACTACTTATTCTAAGGGATTAGGAACCCCGTCTATAGGGCCTATTTACCTACTAGGTCCTATAGTAGAATTATATAACAACTAGTAGAACTATAGGAATAGAGATATTTATCTAAGGTCTAGCTTTCCTAGATACTCTATAATAACTCTAAAGGTAGAGTATCTAATAAAAGCAACCCTTATTCTATATTTAAGGCTACCTATAATAGAAGGGCTAGTTTAGAATGCTACTACTTAATGCAATTTCTATAAATATAGGTTATATAACTTAGATACTAAGTAAGGCAGAAAGTTTAAGGTAGGAGTATAATATTAGAGAGGGCTCCTACTATAGACTAGTAGTACCCTTAGTATAGGGTAAATAATAAGCAGCTAAAGATAAGAATAAGAGTATAAAGAGGAAAAGAGAAGGGAGTACTACCCTAAACCTAGCTTCTATAGTACCTTATAAAAGGAAGGCTAAGTAGAAATAATAAATAAATACTAAGAACCTAATCTATTAGCAATATAATCTAAAGGGAACTATACTATACTATAATATAACCTAAAAGATACTAACCTTAGGACCTACGCCTCTAAAGCTATAAGATAGATATAGGAAAAGAAGCAATACTACTACTAAGGCACCTAAAAATTACAAAATAGCTACTATTCTTATCTAAAAGAAATGCATACCCCTAAAGTAAGAGCCTAGCAACCTCTTAGCTATATATAAAAAGAACGTAAGGAGTTTTTATAGCTAGGGGCTTGCCCTAAGATTTTCTTCTCTAGATAAATATATAGTATACGCTACGTGCTCCTCTATAGGAGATAGATCGGCAATTGAATTTATATATATATATATATATATACTTCGTAGGGAGAATATATAGTACCTTTATTAGAACCGTAGCTAGACTTCCTACTTTAAGCCGACGTAAGGCGTTCGTATCTATCTCCTCGTTCTATTATTTCTATTCTTTATTTCTTAGCTCGATTTTAAGAGTAGTAAAGAACTTCCTTAAGAAGAGCTAGATTATATATATAAAGTATAGGAACCGTTCTAGATAGGAGAACTCGTAGTCTTTAGTATCTAATATCTCTCTTATATCTCTATTTATTTCTTAGAGAGAAAGTTATTTAATTAAGACTAATAGCTTCGCTATACGTATATACTCGTAAGAGTAAATATTAATAGCCTCGACGCTAGAGCTCGTTAGTTAGAAGGTATATATATAGGAAGAATACGTATATAGTAGTATATAGTATATTATTATTAGAAGTATTATCTGCTATTAGCGCTATAAGCCTATTAAAGATTTTAAAACGGGTAAGTACGTCGAATAGTAGATCTACTAGGACTTCGCTTATATAACGGCTTAAAATATATAGAAAGGCTAGTATAGCCTTATACTAGGCCTACTCGCTATCGATCTAGTAGCCTTATATTATAAGGAATAATACTCGGAGCACCCTAGCGTACTAACCGTCGAGAGTAATAGCTATCCGGAAGGTTCTAGATAGCTAACGTTTTAGATTATCCTTAGAGTAATCGACTACGTCCTAGATATATAACTTAATCGTAGCGGCGCTCTTAAAGTCGATAGATCTAGTCTTCTCTAATAAATATTCGTAGGTACGCTAAACTATAAGACTTTTAAAGAAGTTTAAGAGTAATCTAAGCTAAGAAACTATAAGCCTATATAACTCTAGAAACTTTAACCGGTCTAGGTACTCGGTTCTAGTAAAACTTTTCTTAAGCTATTCTTATAAATAAGGACCGTTAGTATATCTACGTTATATATCTTTATAAAGCGTAGTTAGTAAGCGTAGTTAGGAAGCGTAGTCGGTAAGCGTAGTTAGTACCTTATTTTTATAATAATAAATACTAAACTTATAGACTAATCTTTAGTAGCCTTAATAACTTCTCTAGTAACTCTACGCTCCTAGGAGGTATCTTCGTAGCCTACTAAATCGAGGTGCTTTTATAGAGCTTTTATTCCGTTACTTAGTCCTAGGTATTTAATAACTCTATTATATCCTTTATAAATAACTCTCGGGGCGTACGTTTCCTAGTCTATACCTTTAACGAAAAATCTTTAAGCCTATAACGTTCGCGTATTCGAGTTCTATTTTATAGAGTTCGAAGATATTCTACTATACTTATTATAATACCTCGCCTCTTTAAGCTACTAATAGTAGTAGTAAAAGCCCTTAAACGCCTAAGTATACTCCCGCTGCTATATTTATACGCTATTAGTTTTAACCTAGTCCTTAGAATCCTCTAGTAGCTTAGTAAGGTTAGCTAGAAGTAGTATCCTATCTCGCGTACTAGCTCGACTACTCGAGGTATTCGTAATCCGGCAATCGTATAGCGTCCCTTCCTCTACTATTATACTACCTTCTTAATTAGACTAGAGTCGACGAGAGACGGCTACGATTCGGAGTTAGTCTATTATTCGCGAAGCTATATACTTATATATCTCGAGGAAGAAGGAAGTATAGTACTACTACGTCGTATTAGAGTCGTAGAATATACTAGTAATACTATAATATAAAGTATATAGTACTAAGAAGGAATTATAGAACTAGAAAGTAAAAGCTAGTAGAGTAATAGAAGTAAATAATATTTATAGAGGCGATTAAGTTTTATTAGTATAAGTACTAGCGAGGTGTCTCTATTATAGGCCGACGGCCTATCCTAGTAGCGTTATAGAGATAAGCACCTCTAGTACTCTTATTAAGCTCGTAATAGTCGCGACTAATAAACGTACTAAGTACTCTTTAATTATAGTAACGCTATAGTCGCCTTCGAGGGCAAGTATCTTACTAGCGTAAGAAGCTAGTAGCGTTAATAAAGCTTAAATTAAAAAAGTAGAGTTAGACTTAGCCTAAGTAAATAAACCTATTATAGAAAGAATTTAGAAACTACTTAAAGACTATATAAAGCGATATAATACTATATAGTAGAAGGCTAGAAATAATACTAAGAGTAAGAAAAGGAAAAAGAATATAGCGAGCTAGAAGTTTAAGGTATAGCTAGAGCTCCTAGATCTAGTACTAGCTCTAAAGAAAAAGTAGTAGTATATCTCTAAAGGCGTAACTACTATATAAGAGAATAAGGCTAGTATTAAATATACTTAGCTATCGAAGGCAAGACTTAAGCTATCTATAAGAATTATAAAGGAGAATTATATATTTAGTAAGCTACTATAGACTAAGAGGTAGAGATAAGAGATATAAGTTAAAGAGGGCCGGCTAGTACTACGACGCTATTACGGGCGAATAACGCGTATATAGATAGTTCGTAGTAGTATTTAATAAGTTTAATAAGGAGGAAGGCGTTTATACTAGGGCGTCTAAGAGATATTAGTCGGTACGCTAAGCCTTTATACTAGAGAAGCTAGTACTTAGTAACTAGGTATAAGAGCGATAGCTTAGAGGGCTAATAGCTTAGGGGGTGTCTAAGTTAGACGCCGAAGTATCCGGCTTACGCCGCGTATACTCGGCGTAAGATAAAAGTACGCTAAACGCATATAGAGGAATCGGTAAGAATTAGTCTCTTAATATCTCTAACGGGTATAGTTAAGGGCGCTTAATACATTGCTATATACTAACCTTTTATAATACTAATTCTTCTACCTTATCGAGGGTAGCGATCTATTAAGGCCTACTATACTTACGCGAGGAGCATTTATATAGCTAGGTAACTATAGCGAACGTACTAGGTCCGTAGTACTACTATTAGGCTACGTAAGAGAGTTGCTAAACTCTAAAGCTAAAGAAGATAAGGAGATAAACGATGCTAATAATATATAGGCGAGGCGCGAGCGTCTTAAGTAAGAGAACGCTATACTACGCAAATAGCTCGAACTCCGCGCCCTCTAGGTAGAGAATAAATGCTTAATACGAGAAGTTAGGACGACTACTCTACCGATACGCTTAAGTACGACGGTAAGAAGCCTCGGCTCGAGGCACTCTAGTATAGTAAGCATTACTAGAGATACTAAGGATAGTACGTATTATAGTAGCGATAAATATACGCCCTACGAATCTATTAAGCTCTGCTCTCCTAAGCTATTTAAGAGCGAGACTATTAAGGAAGCCTAGGAATACGTCCGCGTATATAAAGTAAACTTTATAGCCGCGCCGAGGAAGTTTATAATAGAATACTAGAAAGTAATTACTAGTATTATATTCCTTATAGGCAAAGCGTAAGAAGCCTAGTATAACGAGTACCTTAGTATACTTCTAGTAGAGTATACTTAGGCGTAGTTCTATAAGTTCCTATACGATATCGTCGGGGATTAAGCGAACCGCTAGCTACTCGTAACTATTAAATACGAGATAATACGCTAAGGCGAAAATTAAAGTATACGATAATTCGTAATAGACCTTAGTAACCTCGAGGTATAGCTCGGCGACTATACCGAGGCGTAGTTAGTTCGCTAGCTTCTCGTAAAGTTAAAGCTATCGCTATAGAAGGATATTATTAAGAACTATATTGTCCTAGTAAAGCGCGCCGACCTCGTCGCCCTAGTACGATGCCTTAAATAGGTAGAAAGGTTAATACTACGCGATATAGGCTTACGCGACCGTAATAAGGACGCGTCGTACTAGTAGTTAAAGCGTAAGAGGGTCGATAGTAACGTATATACTTCTAAAGGTAGTTATAGGTCTAGCTCGAAGGAGAAGAACCCTTAGGATAAGCGTAAAGGTAAAGATAAGGACTAGTAACCTAGGTGTTACGATTATAACGAGGTAGGCTATATCTATCTAAATTATCTAAATAAGGATAAGGATAGTAATAAGCCGGCGGTCCGCAAGGTAGCCGTAGGTAAGTCGAAAAAAGTAGAAGCGACGGAGATATTACGTAAGTCCCCGCTGCTAAAGTAGATAGCATAGGGTACCTACCTATATAATACGTGCTAGTAGTACGAGTATAGGGAGAAGTTAAATCTTAGGAGGGCCGTAGGCTAGCCGAGTTCCTTCTCGATAATACTATAGATATTAATATAGTATTACGAGCCTTCGTACTCTAGTATAAGTTGCCCTTGCGGCCGAACGCGGCCTTACCGCTAGCTACTACTTTTATAAGTAAACTAGGTTATTATTACGGTACGTACTATATACGTATAAGGCTCGTAGACTCCTTAGGGATCGAACGTATAACTAGAGGGATCTTCTATATATATAATATACTAGATCCCGATATTATCCTTACCCGTCTATAGCGATATATATAATAAGTAAGTGTCGATAGCAGTATAGATAAATAGCGTTATAGTAACGATCGTTTCGGCCGATTCGAAGTCTAAGAGGCCTATAAGTTCCTTAAAGACCTCTAGAAGGCACCTGCTATATTTATAGTTAGCCTAAGTAGGATAGGCGAGGAGCCTACTCTAATACTAGAGGAATTCTATTAGTTCGACGACGTCCTTAACCTAATAAAGGAAATATAAAGTAGACCTATTAATAGCGCTAAGTATACGATCGACCTAAAGCTAAGTACTATACTACCCTTTAGGCCGCTATACTACTAGTTAAGTAGAGAGCTCGAAGAGCTTAAGAAGTACCTAAAGACTAGGCTCGAGCATAATTAGATTAAGCGTTCCGATAGCGAGGCAGGTACGCCTATCCTATTTATACTAAAGAAGAATAGCAAGCTATAGTTATATATAGACTACCGCGAGCTAAACGAGATTACGATTAAGAATTAGTACCTACTACCTCTTATTAGCGAAACGCTAGATAGACTTATAGGAGCTACGTAGTTTACGTCGCTAGATCTTATAGACGCGTATTATCGCATCTATATTAAACTAAGCGACCGCTAGAAGACTACGTTCTATACGCGATATAGTTACTACTAATACCGGGTAATACTCTTTAGTTTAACGAACGCCCTAGTAACGTTCTAGGCGTATATTAACCGCGCGCTAGTAGGGCTAGTAGATATAAGCTACGTAGTATATCTAGATAATATCCTAATCTATAGTAAGACTCGCGAGGACTATATACGAGACGTATACGCTATACTTAAGAGGCTCCGTAAATTCGGACTCTACGTATAATGCGCTAAGTATAAGTTCTTCTAGAAATAGGTTAACTTCCTTAGGTTTATAGTTACGACTAGAGGCGTAGCGATAGACCCTAGTAGGGTAGCTGCAATCGCCTTATAGCCGAGGCCGACTACTCTAATAGAGGTTTAATCGTTCCTTAAGTTCGTAAACTTTTACTACTACTTTATCTTTAGATATTCGAGGGTTATAGTACTACTAACCGCACTCTCGAAGGGCGCGAAGAATAGTAGGAAGCCTAAGCCTATTAGTTAGGGCGAAGCCGAGGAGTAGGCTTTCCTAAAGTTAAAAGAACGCTTCTAGACCGCGCCGCTCCTTAGGTACTTTAACTCTACGTTACGCCTACGAGTCGAGACTAATACGTCTAACTTCGCTATCGCTAGCATTTTAAGCTAGCTATTCGAGGCAGAATAGTACCTAATCGCGTTCTTCTTATAGAAGATAATTAATACTAAGTATAACTATAAGGTCTATAATAAGGAACTCCTCGTAGTAGTAGAATCCTTTAAGGCATAAAGGCCTTACCTTAAAGGCGCTATATATAAGGTAGAGGTGCTAGTCGACTACGCTAACCTAAAGGCCTTTATAGGTATAAAGTAGTTAATAGGCCGATAGGCTAGGTAGGCTACGTTCTTAGCCCTATATAACTTTATAATTAGTTATAGAGCAGGCAAGCTAAACGCAGCCGACGCGCTATTAAGGCATAGCGATTACGTAAAAGATACGTAGGCGATAAATAATATATTACTATCGCTATAGCGGAAACTCTAAGTTTAGAGCGACCTCTAAGTAGGCGGACCGGTTATAAACTATATTAAGGCCGCCTATAACCGCTAGTATATAATAAACTAGAAGGCGGTAATAGTAGCGGCTAATAGGACGTAGTCTGCTAGCCTCGAACGCTACGAGCCGGGCCTATATAGATTCGCGCTACTAATATAGGTCGCTAGTACTATTATTATAGAGGAACGGCCGTACGCTAATACCTTAGACCTAGTAATCGGGTACGTAGCTACGCTAGTCTAGCTAGACCCGATAGCAAAGGAGCTATATACGTAGGCGGAGAGTAATAGAGGCGAAGGCGATAAGTATACTATTCGAGATAGATATATATATCGCGAAGGGGTATTATACCTTCCCTACGACCCCGTATTACGAACGTAAGTAATTCGTATATACTACGACGACTTCCTAGCTAGCTATTTTAGTAAGGATAAGACTATAGAACTCGTTAAGAGAAAGTACTAGTAGCTAGAGGTTAACGAGGACGTTAAGTAATACGTCGAATCGTATAGTAGCTATTAGAAGGCGAAAGCGAGGCGCTACCGTCCCTATAGCGAGATAGTTACGCTTTCTCTACTAGAACGGCTATAGAAAGATCTATCTATAGACTTTATTATAGACCTTCTACCGAGCAAGCGTAATAGTCGTATATTTAACGCGATCCTTATAATTATCGACTACTATTCTAAGATAGTAACTTTTATTCGGACGACAAAGCGCTATATAAGTATAGAGCTTATAGACATCCTACTTAATAAAGTTATATAACTTCGAGGCGTACCTAGTAGTATTATCTCTAATAGAGGGTCTATATTTACTAGCTAGTTCTAGTTAGACTTCTATTTCGAGATATATATAAAATATAGGCTAAGTATAGCATTTTACCTACAAACGGACGGCTAGACTAAACGCGTAAACTAGACGCTTAAGTAGTACCTACGTATCTATTATAGGAAGAACTAAGACGACTAGGCGTCTATGCTAGCCTCTATAGAATTCGCGTATAATAATAGCCTAAATGCGATACTAAAGACGTCGCTATTCTACGTTATCTATAGGTTCGACCCGGACCTAACGACGGAGACTTATAAGAAGGACGTAACCGAATCTTAGGACGCGATTCTATAGAGAGAAGTACTAGTAGTAAAGGACGCTATAGAAAGGTTAAAGCGGAATTATAAGGAGTTAATAAAGCGCTAGTAGCAAGTAAGCGAGTCGTAGGCTAAGTATTATAACTAGAAGTATTAGCTAAAGGAATATAAGGTCGGCGATATAGTCCTCCTATCTATAAAGAACCTAAAACTAAAGGTGCTATTAAAGAAGCTAGCAGATAAGTTCGCTAGACTATTTAAAGTAATCGACGTAGTCGGGAAGCAGGCGTACCGCCTAGCTCTTCTAACGGGATTACGTATCTATAATATCTTCTACGTATCCCTCCTAGAACTCTAGTATAGTAGCGAGTCTTAGGAGACTAGCTTGCCTCTCGTAGATAATAAGGGCGAGTAAATAGTCGAGAAAGTACTAGAAACCTAAGTCGAGAAGAGTAAAAGGAAGTAGCTAGTCTAGTAGAAAGGCTAGCTAGAAGAATACGATACGTAGGAACCGATCGAATATATTAGGGAATATAAAGCGCTCGAGGAATTTAAGGCGTAAGAGTAGAGCAAGAGGAGCTTACGTAAGCTATAAAGTTAACTATCGTAGCTACTACGCTACTAATTAACCGTCGCGACTACTATAATTTACGACGAGTACGCGCTAAGCGCTAAGGCCGCGACGAAATATTACGTTATAAGAATCGCTAAAAGGAATAGAAGATATAAAGTAGAGAGAAATTATTTATTTATAGCGCCTATAGGCGTAGTATAAGTAGGCCGTAGTACTAGTATAGAATAGAAGTATAAAGTAAGGCGGTAGACTATACGAGTAGCGTAGAAGGAGCGCGAGAAGAGAGTATAAGAGGAGCGCGCGATACGCTAGCTTACTCCTCTATACTCTCGTCCTCCTCCTTCTTATCGTTCTTCTTCTTCTTATCCTTCTTATTATCCTCCTTCTTCTTCTTCTCTACTATAGAGGCCTCGTCGTCGGAGACCTCCTCTATCTAGCTAGTAAGGCGGTTAGCGTAGGCGATATAGACTACTATATCGAGCGCCTCTTTTAAGGCGCCAAGTAGGTATAGACGCTACGAAGAATATTAGTAATATATACGAGGAGTATATAACCTATAAGACATACCTCGTACTTAAGCTTAAAGAGCCTAGAGGATAGGGCGATCTACTTACTAGCTATAAGTAGCTTAGTAGTAGAAGGACCGCTACTAGCTAGTAGCGCGCTAGCCCCGCCCTTCTTTAAGGTCTTAAAGACCCTAGCCGACTTGCCCTTATTAGACTATAAGACCTTAAGGCTATCGGAGATCCGGGCCTATAGATCGGTATAGTAGTAGTAGAGCTACTCGGCGCGTACGGCCGGCCTGCCCTTAGCTAGCTTAGCGAGGTAGAAGCGTAAGCGCTTCGCCTATATAATAATATCCGGATTAGTATAGCGCTCGTAGAAGTAGTTATTATTATTATAGCGCTAATAATTCTTCTTCTTACCTAGTTTTATAACCTTATCGCACGGCTAAACGCCGGCTATACGTACTATATTAGTAAGGAACTCGTAGCTAATATATACGCGGAACGCTAGACTTACTTATTACTAAATATAAGAAGTAATAATAATAGTTATCGTCCTTTATAGTAGGGAGGTCGGTAATAGTATAAGGATCGGCTAAGATTATAAGAGTAGTAATCTTCTTAGAAGGTATAATACTTATAGATCGAGTACTAGGAAAAGGTAGGGGAGATGCGTAGATAGTACGAGGTAGGAGCGGGGCGCTTATCTAAAGATAGTATACTAGAATAAGTATTAACGTAATAAAACGCGAACTTATAGCCCGCATCCGCCCTATAAGTAACGCGCGGCCTATATAGGGTCTATAATATAAAAGTCTCTTAAGATCTAGTACGTTACTATAGTACTACTAAAAATCGCGTACGACTATAAGGCGGTAGAGCAACGTAACTATAACGTAATAAGAACGTAAGTAGCCGGCTGCCGCATTAATATAGACTTTCCTACGAGCTAAGGCAGCTCTATAAGAGAGAGGAGATAATTATAAGAGCGATAGCTTAGGGAGCTAATAGCTTAGGGGGTATCTAAGTTAGACGCCGAAGTATCCGGCTTACGCCGTATATGCTCGGCGCAAGATAAAAGCACGCTAAACGTATATAGAGGAATCGGCAAGAATTAGTCTCTTAATATCTCTAACGGGTATAGTTAGGGGCGCTTAATACATTACTATATACTAACCTTTTATACTAGGGCTTTGCTCTTTATATTACTCCTCTTCTCTTCTCTAAACTACGCGCGATACGTAGTTATTCGTACGAGGTACTTCTATAGTAACCTAAGTAGCGTTCTTATCGTCGTAGCTACGTAAAAATACCGTCGTAAAGTTATAGAGGTCTATAGAAAAAGACCCGGAATTCTTCTCTACTAGTAAGTAATTCGTTAATAATACCGTATCGATACTATATAGTTCCTTCTACTAGAATAGCGCGGAACGCGTTACTTCTACCGTTACTACCTTAACTATATTATTAAGGAGCGCGACTACTATTATCGCAGTTAGTATCTACTACTATTATTAGGTATATAGATAGATAGATAATTTATTTACGTAGGACTACCTCTTTCTATAGAGTAAGCTATACTCCCTATATATTTATATCGAGAGAAAGCTAAGAAAACTCCCGTGCTTCTATATATCTTATAGGTCGCAACCCTACTACTCTTATTCTTAAGTTCCTTTAAATAAAGATAGGTCTCTTAGAGTCCTCCGTCTCTATCGCCCTTTCTCTACTCTTTATCCCGTTCCTTCGCTTCTAGTTCTTCCTTTATAAGAGAGAATTATTCTAGAGTCCCTTACTATATAAGCTATCTTACTATTACCTATAGTCCTCTCCTTATAGTAGTTAAGTTCTTCTAGTTTATAGATCTTATAGCTCTAAATAGGTATTGCCTTATACCTCTTATCTCTAAGCAAAATATATAGATATACTAAGGTGTTTTATAGCCTCTTCTATAGCTATAAAGTAGAGTATAGCTAGGTACTCTTCTCTTAGTAAGATACTATCTTATCCTAATATACTCTATCCTAATTAGGGTAATTATTATACTAATTAGTCTAGTTGCTCCCTTATATATAGTTACTATAGCTAGGCTATACTTTGCTATATTCTATATAGGTAGGATATATCTAGCTATCCTTTCCTTTTTAGCCTACTTATTTGCTTCTTAAGCTATTTCCTATTTATATTTTAGCTATTATATCCTTAGGCCTATATATTATAGTACCTCTATCTCTTATCTTTAGATTATAGCTAGGATCTCTTACTATTTAGTTTGTCCTAGGTTTATAGGTAAGGTATATTATCTTTATCTCCTTAAGGCCTATAGTTTCCTTCTAATTTCTATATATCTAGATCTAATAAACTTATAGGCTTCTTAGTTATCCTACTTCTTTATAGCTTATCTTACTAGGTCTTAGATATATAAGTATAGTAAGGGAATATTAGCTTCCTTCTATAATATAGCTATTCTAACTAATTTATAGGCTCCTATAATTATCCTAAGTGCCTATGTTTAGACTTTCTTAATTAGGACGGTAAGGCTCCTAGTATAGCCTAAAGTATATTCTAAGTTAGACTAAACCTAATATCTAAAGGTAATAGCTAGCTTAATAATTATAGTATAGATATATCTAGCTTTCTAGAAGGATGCTCCTTATATAGACTTATATAACCTTTAGAGGGAGTGCATCTAAGTTATCCCCTTTACTACTACCTACTTAATATATAGCCTCTATCTAAGCTTTATATCTACTTAAACTCCGAGAATCCTAAGGGATAAAGATAGTTCTCTATTAAAGCCCTATATTCTTACTATAGCTTTTAGATTATAGCTTCTACTTCTAGTAAAGTAGATAAGCTAGTACTTCTAGGGAGTAAACTCTGCCCTATATCTCCTAGCTTATTCTTTATATTTCTAGTATACTACTTTTAGTTATTTATAGTTCTCCTCTATTATTATACTATAAGTTAAGATATTAGAGTTATCTATAAATTCTATTATAGTAGTATTTCCTAAGTATAGTATTAGTAGGAGTATAGAGGTAAAGAATAGGAATAGGATTAGTAATAGAGTTAATCCCTATAGGATATCTATATTCTATAGCCTTAGGTTATCTATAAATATACCTAACTTAAGGTATATAGTTCTATCTTATAGGAATAATACTATAAACCCTATAATCTATTCTAGGAAACCTTTTATCGTTATATTATATAAGAGTCTCTAGTATAATACCTTATTAAATATACCTAAGATATCTAGATATAGCATTAATACTATAGCTCTTAGTTTGCTTTTCTAGACTATTCTAACCTGCTTTATAACTAGGTTTAGGGCTAATATTATAGATCTCTTAGGCCTTACTCTTATCTATTCCTTTAGGAGTAGTTTCTTATTTTCTATTTCTTTAGAGATCTTCTTAGCGATTACTACTTCTAATACCTTAGCTATTATATTAAGTAGAGCTATTAGCCTATATGCTCCTAGTTTAGTATAGTCTAGCTTCTAGGGCTTCTTAATAACTACTATAATAGAGTGTTTTTATACTCTTAGGTAGTATAATATTCTTATATATATATTAAAGAATCTTATAAGCATTAGTATTACTTAAGTCCTATATTCCTTAAGTATAATATTAGGTATCTAGTCTAGCTTTAGGGCTTTATTTATAAGTAACTTTTTAAGGATCTATTCTACCTCTTTAGTAGTAATATTAGGGTCTATATAAAATAGTTAAGGTAGGGTTATATCTTAGATGTCGCTTAAGTCTACCTCCCTTAGCTCTAGGAAGAAGTGCTAGGATAGGATCTCTGCTTTACTCTAGTTTATATATTCCCTATTGCCTTATAAGCTAGTAAGGTCTAGGAAATATACTAGTTAATGTCCTTAATATGCTCCTTCTCTTATCTACTTTGCTATCTTTTAGATCTTGCTTAGGTCTTCTATAATCTCTCTTATAAGCTATCTATATACTAGGTTCTTCTCCTTCTTAATTATATAGCTCCTTATATAGGAGGCCTATAGGTATTAGCTATAGTTATATTCTATAGGGTTAGCTCTCTATATCCTTCTCTATTATTTAGTAGATCTAATAGCTTCTCTATATTCTCTTATTTATCTTATCTTTATATATATAGATAGCCTTACTAGTAGGACTTCCTATTTAGCTATAATCTAGATTATCTACTATAGCTTAAAGGCTATCTTATTTAGGTTATCCTTAGTTTAGAGTAGGTACTATATAATTAGCTAGATATGTTTGTCTACTAGCTTCTAGATACGTTCTTAGTCTATTATTCTCTATTATCTCCTCTTTTCCTCTACTCTAGGCTAAGTTTTAGTACTAATTATAGTCTAGATTAGGAGATAGTTAGAGCTATATATCTCTTCTAGCTTTGTTTTATATTCTTAGATCCTATCCTAGAGTAAGTAGCTAGTAAATACTAGGTTAAGAGTCTAGTAGCTAGCTATATATCTTTCCTATATAACTATTCCTAGTTTAAGTATAAGATATAGGTCTGCTCTTATAGTAATTTCTATTAGTTTATCGGCTATATAGTATTAGCTCTAGGTAAGGTTGCCTCCCTATTATAGATAGTAGAGGTTAAAGTCTCTAACTACTAGGTGTTCTAGCTCTATTAGGCAGCTACTAGGCTATATTATCTCTTAGAGTAGTATAAGAATCCTATCTTGTCTATAGCTTTTAGGCCTATATAGGTTATAATAGTTATAGATTTATATAAGGCCTCTATCTATTTAAACCTCTACTAATATTATATCTCCTAACTAGTAAAGTATCGGTCTTTATATATCTATATATATTTAGTCTAAAATTAATATTGCTACCCTCGGGTTCTAGTATTTTAGGAGGATTATATAGTATCCTCTCCTTAACTTAGTTCTTCTATTTTAGGTATTAATCTATAGTTCCTATAGTACTATAATTGTTACCTCTATAGCGTCTAGTATTAGGGTCTAGGTAATGTTTAACCTATTTATATTCTATTATAGGACTATAAGGGTATAACTATTTATTAGAGTCTTAGGAGATAAGCTTAATTAGGTCTAGATCTATGTCCTATTACGGATATTCTAGGTCTCCTTAGGTCTCTAGCTTATCTAAGTTAGAGAAGAAGTAATAGAGCTTATCGCTCTATTTTCTTCCTACTATTATAGCTATAGTTATACCTACTAGTCTGCCCTTATACTAGGTTGCGCCTTAGGATAGGTTTATAGGTAGGATTTTCCGCTTTAGCTAGCTTTACTCTAGAACTAGTTCTAAGATCTAGGTAGGGTTAGATTCTTACTATCTAAGGAACTATATAAAGAAGTCTCTCGCTCTTACTTTTACTACTACCTTAAAGCTATATTATATAGAGTATACCTTATAGTCTCTCTTATAGTTACTATACTTAATCTTTATCTCTTTATAGGTATTAGTCCTATACTACCTTATATATTTTCTATATATATCTCTTACTACTTTATAGTACTTAGTAATATAGCTAAATATATTATATTTTATATACTAGGTTATCCTTTACTAGAGGTAGTATAGTTCTATATTATACTATATAGATCTAATAGTAACCCCTTTTATATATATTTCCCTAGCTATATATTTGTCTTATACTACTAATACTACTAAGGAGATCCTAAGGTCTACTCTTACTTTCTTACTTCTTAGCTAAAAGGCCTTCTTAATCTTAATACCCTATAGGAACTAGGTTAGGTTGTCTTACTTTATTTAGGCTTAGTTCTTCTTATCCTTAAGGTCCTAGCTAGTCTTAATACTATATACTAGGACCTAGGTAGTAGGTATATCTACTTAGGCTCCTAGGAATGCATTTCTAAGCTATAATTAGTCCTATTCTAACTTATGCTTTTTAGCTTCTTAGTATAGAATAACCTTAAGGTCCCTACTTAGAAGCTTCTATATAGCTTTAACCTATTATATTCCTAGTTTGTTTTTTAGCTCTTCGTAGCTAAGCTTCTTTACTATCTCTCTTTCTTCTTAGTTTCTTATCTTAATAGAGATAGTAACTGCTACTTAAGGCTATAGCTTTAGTATTATATATATAAATTAGGCTATTTAGGCCTATATTTTTAAAGTAGTAGTAGGTAAGGGTATGCGGCTCTAAAGTATTTTCTAAATAGCCTAGATAGCCGAGGATTCCTCTTAGTCGAGGATATAGTAGAGTAGGGCTTATTAAGCCTACTAAAGAAGAAGGAGAGTAGTAGTTAAAGTAGAAAGTTAAATAGAGTCGAGTTAGCTCTAGATCTGCTTAGTAAGTATTTTAAGGTTCCTTCTAATAGTTAGTCTTAGTTATATAGTATTAGTAGTTTATTTCTAGCCTATTAGGCTAGGTAGTTATTATAAGTAGATAGGAGCTACCTAAGAGTTAGAGATACGACCTCCTTCTCCTAGGCCCTCCTCTCTATCCCTAACGTTACGTTACGTATTAGGGTAATCTATCGCGTATTAGGAGGCCTCGAGGCCTCCTTTTGTCGTCGTCGTTACCTACTAGGGCTCGTTTATTTTTTCTTAGTAGTAGTTTATTAGGTATATATTATCGTGCCTTCTTATTATTATCTATAGAGATATAGGCGCTTCCCTCGCTCTCTTCTCTTTCTTTCTTTCTCTTCTATAGATATATATACGTATATATATATATAGTAGGCTTTTATAGCTTCTCTTCTAGAGTTCTTCTTATACTAACTAGCTTCTAGTACCTATATATATATATATATATATATATACGTACGCACGCACGCACGCACGTATAGTAAGCTCTCTACTATTCTTCTTACGAGTTCCTTCTTAATTCTAACTAGCTTATAGTCTACCCTTCTACGTATATATATATATATATATAAGGTTAGGCGTCCCGGCTATTTCCTTCGTACTTTACGCGAGATTAACTAAAGATAGATAAATACTTATATCGGTTCTAGTATCTACTACTACGACTATACTAATTCTAGCGACGACTATATACTATAGGCTATAAGCTCCTTCCGACTCTTTTCGCGCGGCTTCTACTAACCTTCTATAGTCTACTATCGCGCGGGCCTACTAGGCCTACGCTAATAGGCGCTACTCCTATATTTCTTTATATATACTCTATTCTCTACTCGAAAGGTATCGCTAATCGCTTCCTTTAGTCCGCTTATAGCCTATATAGCCTACGCTACCTAGACGCGCGCTACTAACGCTTAAGAGTAAGTAAAATTTAGCGCTCTATTAGTTTTCTTCCGGCTAATACGTATTTTTAAGCAGCGCGCCTATAATAACCTAAGGTAGGTCCTTAAGGCCTATAAGGCCTTAAAGCCTTTATAGGTAGCTAGCTTGCTCTTTAAGTAATTTCCTCTATTCTCCTCTCTTATTCGTACGAGCTAATCTCTTTTTAGCGAGGTCGCTCGTAAGGTAACTACTTTAGTATCTAGGGTCGTAATCTAGTAGAGCTAGGCGTAAGTATTATTCCTTTCTATATATTATTCTCTACTAACCTACTACTATAGCCTAAGAGGCGTGCTACCTACCCTAGTTCTTAGCGCTTAGCGCTATTCTTAAGTAGAGCGATAGTTTTTTAGTAGGGCGCGTACGGTTTCTTATAGTTTCCTTCTTTTTTTTCTTTTTATAGATATATAAACTACTACTCGTCGGCTATCTCTCTAACTTCTTCTTCTTCCTTCTTTATTTATTAGCTATTCTTCTACGACTTTCCTTTACGTTTCGCTTTTCTACGCGAATATTTCTATAATAGTCTATCGTTAGTATTAGCGTCTCCGAACTTTTTCTTAAACGTATCTAATATAGCGGTATCCGCTAATTCTTCTAGAGGCTCCTAGGTAGAGTTATAGTATCCGGCCTATTTTACTAGAACTTCTCGTCCCTTACTTTTATTCTTTACGCGATCTTATACGTATAGAATCTCCTCTACTTACTACTTGTCGTATAACTTATTTAGTACGAGTACCGGTTATTCGTTATTAGTAACCTATTTAAGGAGAGGATCGTTACTTACTAGACGAAGTAAATTCGTATAGAAAACCGAGTAAATATTACTAGGAATCCTAGATAACCTAATAGAAACTAGCGATAAGACTTCGTTTATTATAAACTTCACGTATCGCGAATCTAGGCTCTTTTTAGGACGATTAGTCGAATAATTCTATAGATCTAGCTATACTTTATCGCTAATCTAATAGATTAGTACTAGAGTCCGTCGTCGGTTTACGCTCCTCTCTTATTCTTAAATAGAGGCCGCTATACTACTCTAGTAAAGTTTACTAATTTCTCTTAGCTTCTTTATAAAGTTCCTCGCTCTTTAACTAGCGGCTAATAGCCTTTCTATCGTAGCCTCCGTCGTTAATACTATAAGAGACGGAACGTTATAACTATAAGTTATAAAGAAAGGACTTATTCTAAGGCCCGAGTAATTCCTACTATTTAGCGCTAGTTCCGCTCTAGAAAGCTACTTAGACTAGTCGGCCTAGTCGTAACGAATATAGTTATAAACATAAGCCTATACGTCTTAATTTAGCCTCTTTAGCTCTCTATCTATTTATAGGTAGTAAGCGGAGCTAAGGCGCTACTCTACGCCTAAAAGCTAGTAGAGTTTCCTCTAGAACATACTTGTTTAGTTTGTCCCTCGGTCGCTTATAATAGCCCTTAGGAACCTATAATATTTTATCTAGGAGTCTAGGAATTTCTCTACGTACTCCTCTACTTTTATACTAGATATCGTAACTAAAGTTATCTATTTACTAAGGCGATCCTTAATTACCTAGAGATTATAGTTTCCCTTCGAATCTAGTAGGTTAGTTATAAAGTCTATAGAGATTTCCTAGAAGAAACGATCGAGGACTAGTAGTAGACGGAGGAGTTTATACTTATATTCTCTCTATATCTTATTCCTCTCGTAGTAATTATAGTTACGTAAGAACTAGCGCACGTATCTCGACTAGAGCGGCTAATAGAAGTCGCGTACTAGTATAATTATAGATAGATAAGTCTTATACGCTAGTCTACCTCTTTATATAGAGTAAGTAGCACGCCCTATATGTTTCGTAGGTAGAAAAGCCCTTATATAAAGTACTCTAGTATAAAAACCTCCTTATGTCTATATGTTTTATAGTAAGCTCTATATAGCTTGCCGCTTCTATAGTATCTAAGCTCCGTAGAACGATAAACGTTGTCTTAATAGTCTAATATTCCCTTATTATATATTCCTTTATAGTATTTATATCCTTAGTACTTAGGGAGCCTATCCTCTTACCTACTAGCCTAAAGGCTCTAGCCTATATATATAGCCTTTGCCTCTATACTAGTACCTATATTAATCTATGTCTAACTCTTTCTTACTAGTTCCTAGAGTAGGTGTCTCCCTATATAAATCCTACTTAGATTTTGCCTTACTTAGTATCTAGTTATATAACCTATATTTAGAGAAATTCTAGTTTCCTAAAGTATCTAGAATAGTAGTATCTTTATAGGCAGCCCTAAGTATAGCATAGAGATAGCTTATATTAAATGCTCTGCCTTTAGACTTAAAGTTTTAGAGGGCTCTAGAGCAGGAGGACTAGTCCTACCTTAAAGTCTTCTATTTAGATAAAGGCTCTTAGTAGCTATTTATCCTAGTATCTCTAGGGGTATTACTGTTCCTTTACTTCTATTCCTCCTATCCTTACTCTTTTATATTAAAGCTTCCCTTTAGGTATACTTAGCTCCTTCTCTTTAGCTTATAGTAAGGCTAGGTTACTACTCTAGCCTCTAGGCCTATAAGAGTATTTACTACCTAAAAAGGCTGTCCTTTAGTCGAGTATTAGCGTCTTATATTAATAATAGCTGCGCTAACTCTATTATTATGTTCTTAGGAGCTCTTTAGATCTCTTTAGATTAAAATTCTAGACTTTTTATCGCTTTCTCCCTACCTCTTTATAGGTATCTAGCCGCCCTATACTTTGCTAGTATAGCCGGAGCTGCCTGTTTCTACCTGCGACCGCGTAGAGGTATATAATAGGACTTCGTAGGCTAGTATAATTATAGTAGAGTCTCTTCTTAGATAATCGTAAACTAGTAAGTTATAAATAGACTAGATTAGCTTAGTACGTAATAAGTCCTTATCTTTTTCGGCGTTATCCGCGGCTTAGTATTTAGATTCTAATAAAATTAACGCTCCTAGTACCTATAGTTTTCCTTTATACTATAATCTTCCTACTAAATTAATACTATAGTTACCCGCTTATACTTTCGCTTTAACCTCGCTAGGTATCGTACGAGCTTCTTTATATATTACTCGGAGGACGGTATTATAAACGGTATCGTTTTTTACTACCTCGTCCTATATATCGTTTAACTTTAAGTCCTTAAAAGGTCTATTTAAATCTATTATAACTCCCGCGAGACCTAGCTAGCGCGTAATTACCGATAAGTCCTCCTTCTTACGTAGCTTATCTATACTAGTCGGGTTTATCTAGACTACTTCTAGCTAGTTTCTTATACGTTTCGAGTAAAGGAACCGTTATACTCGCGATTACTTATCGTCCTTTTCTAGTATATTCTACTCTCGTCTTAATAGGGCGTCTAGTACGATTACTTTAGATCCTAGTCTTTATACTAGGTAATACTAGAAGTTAAATAGAGTCTCGTACTACCGTATCTAACGTTCTAATAACTACCTCTTAACTATAAAGTATTCTAGGTTCTTATAGTCTATCTAGATAGTAAAGGACCTATACGATTTTAATTCGGGAGCCTAGAATTTTATATAGTTTACTATAGCTAGCATTTCCTTATTATAGATATTATAATTAATTTCCGCTTTATTTAGCTTTTAAAAGAAGAACTCTACGAGTCGTCGGACCCCGTTCTTTTCTTAAATTAAAGCGCCTCCTATCGCGAACTCGCTACTATCTATCTTAAGGAAGATTAGAAGTATTAGGTCTTAGTAGGAAAGTACTAGAGTATTATAATACTCTTCCTTTAGCTTCTTAAATACGGCGTCCTATTCTTTTTCTTAGAAGAACTAGGTTCTTATCTTAGTAAAAGACGTTAAAGGTACGGCTATCTTTAAGTAATTAAGAATAAATATTTAGTAGTAGTTCGCGAACTTTAGAAATCGACGTAACTTCTTCTAAGTCCTCGAGGTCTTCTAATTTCGGACGGCTTTAATCTTTTTAGAGTTAGTCTCTACCTCTTTTCTATTAGTATAAACGATAAAGCTAAGGTACTTAATCTTCTTCTATACGAACTCGCTCTTCCTTATATCTAAATATAGGCCTCCTCGTAGTAGCTTATAAAGTATAGCCCTTACCTTATAGAAGTAGTTTTCCTTAGAACCGTTCGAGTAAATAATTATATTATCCGCGAATACTAACGTATAGTCGTCTAGGAATTCCTATAGAAGAGTATTAATATACTATTAGAAAGTCGTAAGAGCCTTAGATAGACTAAACGGATATACTAACTACTTAAATAAGCTAAACCTTATATAGAAAGCGGTTTTATACTTATACCCTAGAGCTATACGGATCTAATAGAAGGCTAAGACTACGTTAACCTTAGTTAACTAGCGGGCTCTCGTAAGATTTCGTAGTATCTCTAGTACTAATAGTAGGAGGTACCGGTTATATTTTATAATCGTATTTAACGCCCTATAATTATAATAGAAACGAAGACCTCTACTAAGTTTCTATATAAAAAGCACGAGGGCTACTACTTCGGAACTAGTAGGCCTAATATATCTCTTAGCTAAGAGCTCGTCTAGCGACTTCCTTAGGACTAGTAGTTCGGTCTTTAATATATTATATAGCGGGCTATAAGGCAATTCTAGTAGGCTCCCGTCTGCTTTCTTATAAAGCTCGATATAGTAGTCGACTCTATCGCGATATAGCGCGAGCTTCTTAGCTTTCTATTAATAAAATAGAGGAGCTAGCTCGCGAATCTCTAGTAGTAGTCGATTCTAAAGTTCTTCTACTATTAGATATTCCTTATTCTAAAGGGCCTTCTTAATATTATTAGTAGTTAAGATAGCTATCGCTATAAGATTTAAGGAGAACGTTCGAAAATCGCTACGGTCCTAGAGGCTTTAATAGTATTTCCCTTCTATAACCTAGCGATCCGCTCGACTATAGAAGAAACGCTTCTCTTTCGGCGCAGTCTAGACTATATTATACGCCTTCTATAGATTTTCTAAGATAAGGAAGAACTATAATCCTAGTATTATATACGCGTAAACTAATTACTAGAACCTACTTATTTCTATTTAGAAAGCGACTATTCCTACTATATCTACGCTATCTATAGCTTTAGACGCTCCTCTTATCTTCTACTTCTCGTAGTCGATAAAGTTAAGGCTAAGGCTTTTCGCTAGGCCTATATTAATTATAGCGTAATATTAGTACTCTTCGTTAATAAGAGTAGATATTCCGATATTATTCTATAGGACTACGTCGGTATATATTAGCTCCCCGTTTATTTTTCCTTTAATTCTCTTCTATTTATAATATACTAATACCTTCTTTACTCCCTTCTCTTATCTTTAAAAGAGAGTTACGCTTTTCTTATAGTAGATACTATAGAGTCCGAGTATTCCGCGTCGCTTTCTAATAATAGTTTAATACTTACTATATTAATCGTAGTAGGCTAAACGGCTAGTACGTATAGGTACTCCTTAATATAGTATTCGTTACTTTCGTAGTAGAAATAGAGCTTGTTTTCGTAGCGTCTCTCTCTTTCTTTTATACTTATCTACTTAGCTCGTCGCTTCCCTTAGGTTTTTATACGGTCTACCTAAGTTTTTCTTCGTCTTTCTCTTATATATATTATAGTTATTAGAGTATTACTATTAGTATCGATCGTAGAGACTACTTAAGTAGTCGGCGCGAGTACTATTAGAGGTTAGAATAGGTCGGGACGGGTCCGGGTCGGGTCTAGGACCTAAATATATAGAACTATAATAGTTAGGTCGGGTCCTAGCCGGTTCCTACCTAGTTCCGGACCTATCTAACAAATATAGGTATTAGATAGGTCCGACTCGGGTCTAACGATAGGTCTAAAGATAGGTCCTAATAGAAATACAAGATTCGATAGAATATAGTATAGAAAATCGAGGGTTATAAATAGATAGAAACTAGAGGAAGTAGAAAGTATAGAAAGCGACGGGTTTTAAAGGCATATTTAATTTAATACGGCAAATTATACGTTTTAGGGCAACTATAGGTATACTAACTACGAATGCCGACTATAGTAACCTCTCTGCTTATACTAATTTTTACTATATATACCCTTTATAGTTATAACGATTTTCCCTATATATACTATAAAGATTTATCTCTTACTAAATATATTAATTCCCTAAGACGAGAGCAGGCTAATAATAAACTTTATATCCCTCTACTAAATAGTTACTCGCTTTACGTAAATCGTAGCAACGTTAGTGCCTATAATATAGTTAATATCGATCGAATATAGAACGACTAAGAGTATATATACTCGAGAAGAGGTAGACTAGAGCACTCTCGGCGGCTTCCTATAGAGTACTAAGGGCGCTCGCCTACTAATAGTAACCTCCTTAAGAAATAGCTAAGCCTTTAGAAACGTTATAGCAAACTTCGTAGACGAGGTAGCTAAAGGGTAGCTTTAGTATAAGTAGATCCGTAGACTTCTAGTACTTGCGGATCTCTCGGAGCGCGATAGCTAGAGTATAAGTTAGTAATGCCGACTATAAATGCCGACTATATAACTTACTACCTAGCTTATAGCGATAAGTCTTCCGTATACTAGCTCTACGAGCTAGACCTCCTCTACCTACTACTACTATTTTAGCTAGTGCTTTTCTAGCCGTTCTCTTTCTAGCTAGTCCCTTTTTCGCTACTCGTTTTCTACCTAGTAATCGTTTTCTACCTACTGCTCCTCTAGCTACTACTACTACTGCTACTATTACTATATTATCCCTCTCGATCTATCTCTTGCGGGCTATTTAGTAAGCGAGCTTCTACTTATTAAGACGAGGCCGACCGCCTAGTATAGTTTTCTATAGAGCCTTCCTAGAAAGCTAAGAGGGAGGGGCAGGTAGTATAATACTCTCGTCGCTATTACTCTCGTCGCTATTACTCTTCTCGCTATTACTATCGTCGATAATAATAATAGAGACGTTGTCTTCGTTATTTCTATTATCGCTATTTGCGTTTCTACGAGAACTATTCTAGTCGTTTCTACTAGTAGCCCCTTAGTCGTCGCTATTATAAGCAGAGGAGTTAGAAATTAAGGAAGGAGGGGCAGAAGCGCTACGTTAGCTAGAAGAGGGCGCCTAGTTACTAAGAAGTCTAGGGTCGATATTACTATTATCTATAGGAGGGTTTTTAGGTAGGAGGGAGTTTTTAAACGAAGGAGGAGCAGACGCTACATCTTAGCTAAAGAAGTGTTACTCGGCGAACTAGCTAGGCTTATTAGTAGGAAGTTAAGCTATTATAAATGCGTAGAGGGCTAAGAGAAAAGCGGTCGATTAAGCTGCGATTAACGTATATAGTAGTATCCTTTATACGCGCGATACGAAAATTCGTTAGGAGGTATAAAAAAGGAAGGCAATAATAATAGGCTAATAAAGCGCGACTACTAATAAGTTCTAAGGTAGTAGAGGTAGTAGTATTACTAATAGTTTAGTAAGGGTATATAGGTTAGCTAAGGCAGACGTTAGGCTCGCTAGCGCGCTAGCTATAGCTTTACCCGCGCTATATATATTAATTCTAAGCTTCTAAGTATAGCAACGTATACTAGGCTCTTTATAGTCGGCAATTATAGTCGGCAACCTAGTATTATATACCTATGTTATTATTCCCTCCTCTATTCTAGCTAGTAAACTAGTAGCGTAGATAACTATATAGGTATATATCCTTTACTTATAGGGTAACGCGCTTCGCGTAGATCGCTAGAAGGTTAGAAATCTCGAACTCTATAACGAGAAATACCTCTGCTACTTCCTATAAGTATTTAAGTGCTGCTGCCTAAATTCTAATAATATCGCTACTACCTTTATCTATTATAATCTCGCGGATAACGCGCTAAAAAGAGACCCTATAGATATATAAAGCTATCGTTCGCTAAAGCTTATAAATCTCTCGTAAGGCTACTATCCCTAGCTTTAACTACCTTTTCGAGATACTAGACTTACTAGCTCTCGTTTATCGCTATATCGTCCTTATAGCTATTACTTTTTTCTATAGAACTACTATCTTCCTATAAGACTCGTCGTCTAGTACTATAGCCTTTAGTAGCCGTATTCGCTACTACTTAGTAGCCTTATTTCCTGCGCGTAGAGGTAGTACTAATAGCGGTATATTAGTATCTATATTAGGATATACTCGTAAAGGAGGGCTCGAGTTAAACTCTATATTAGAGTCCGCTTAGGAAATAAGAGAAGGCATCGAGTAGTATAGATAGAGATATCGAAGGGTTAGAAGGAGCAGATAGGTAGAGGTATAAGAGAGAAGGGCTAGGGCAGATAGGAGTACTAGAAAATCGTGCACGACCGCCGGAATACGCGGGCCTATAGGGGGGGGGTTAGAGTTCGATAGCGCTATATAGTAGAACTATATCGCATTCTACTACTATATCGGGACACCCCTACCGATCTTTACCTAGTAGAAGTTACGGTTATACGAACGCTATAATCGCTTTCGCTACTCTATAGAATATAGTAAGTTAGTAATAGACGCAAATATTTACTATAGTATAGATTGTATCCGGGCATTATATAGATAATATCGACTATAGTATATATATTTCGTTATTCGAAGTTCTTTACGAATATATAAAATACTATAGAAGGGAAAGAGCTAGACTTACTAGTACTCTATAGTATTACTAGTTAAGTAGTCGTAATATAGTAGTAGAATAGAAAAATAGACTCTCTAGCCTACCTTTATATCGAGGAACCGAGTCGTTATAATAGTAGAAGAGAAGAAATAATTATCGATACTACTTCGATACTAAGAAGAGGAGCAGTTATCGATAGTATAAGCTAAGAAGCAACTATCGGCGCCGAGGAGACTAGTAGTCGTCGATAGTATAAACTAAAAAGCAATCGTTCGCGCCGAGGAGACGAGCAGTCGTCGATAATATAAGCTAAGAAGTAGCTGTCTACGTTAAGGAGATAAGTAGTCGTCGATAGTATAAGCTAAGAAGTAACTATTAGCGACGAGTAGACGAGCGGTCGTCGAGGGTATAAGTATATAGTAGTTACTCTTTTCGGCCGGCGATAGTAAGGTTAATCTAAGTAACGTATACGATAGATTCTAGCTCTAGAGTGCGTCTATAGCTGTTACTATCTATATATAGTCGTATATATTAGTATATACTATATTCGGCAAGCGATATATTATATAATATCGCCGACTATAGTAGCCGACTACGGCATAAGAAGCTAATCTCTACGTATAGAGATAAGCTAGTAGCTAGGTAGGAATAGCCGCGTACTAAGCTTCTAGCGCACCTAAAGCTAGAATTCGTCGTACTTAGCTCCTACTATAATAACTACTACTTTAACCGCTGCTATACCTATATTACTACCGAATTTTAAGCGTATATTTACTATATACCTCGCGATACTTATCTCTTCTTAGTAATTAAACTTACGATAAGCCTACGAAGTCCTATTATACGCCTCTACGCGGCCGTAGGTAGAAATAGATGCTCTCGAGTATACTAGTAAAGTATAAGGGCATATAAGACAATCCTACTTCGCTGCTACTAGCTATATACTCGATAAGATAAGAACTACCTTAAGATAACCCTAAGACTACCTAATAAACTAAGGCAGAACCCTACTATAGAAGAGATAGAAAAGAGAGGATAGAATAGAAGTAAGAAGGATAGGAGTAGAGAGAGGAGGCAGCTACTAGGTAAGAGATTAGCTATTTACTTACTAAAAAGAGCTATAGAAGGAAGAAAGAAAGGTAGACCCTTCCTACCTAGAATATATATTCCTAGAGACGACCCTCTAGGTCCGAGACGAATAGAAATAGAGGCCTCTATACCGACTCGATATACTATACTAGCTATATCTGCTACTAGAACTAATTTTAGATATTAAAATTCTATATATAGGGCTTAGTACTTAGTAGCTTAGCGCTTAGCGCTAAGCTATACTAAGTGAAATTCTAGTTCCCCTAGGCATCGGCCTATAATATCTATTTTTAGCGCGAATAAGGCACCCCTACGACTAAGAGTTTTTATAGCCTAGGAGGCTTTTTCTCTTACGACTAGATAGGCTTCGGCCTACCCGTGCTATATAGTCTTCGACTCCTATAGCACGTTAATAGAATAAACAAACAATAATAAACTTACGATAATAGCGTAATAAAAGCGACGTCTAATAAGTACCGCGCTCTCTAATAGTCTATAGAAGCGTCCTTGCCTCGTAAATAAGGATTTAGATAGTATAAGTACTTCCGTACTTTAAATACGACTAGGCGCTATAAGGAAAGATATAGATATCTACTCTTCTAATTCTAATACTCTTTATAAGCGTAGCTAGCGCGTAGATATATTGCCTAAGAGGGCTAAAGTAAATAAGTAGCGCAAAGCTAGAAATAAGTCCTTTACTTAGTAGAAGAAGCTTTTAATTAGCTCTAATAATATATAGAGCTCTCTATCGAAGAAGTAGTAGTAGAAGAAGATTAAGGCCTAAAGAGAGGAGTACTATACTTAGTACGACCGGATAGCGTAAGTAATAATCTATATAGTCGCCTAATATAGTTAGTAGTACTAATATATAATAGAGATAATAAGAAACGTAAGCGCGCGCGGGATAGGTATTACGTCTATATCGGACGACTAGGTATACTAAAGGTTAATATCTACCTATCTACGTCTATTAAAGGAAGCGTCTATATACTAAGTACTAAGCTATCCGTATAGGCCTAGCTAGACTATACTAGACCGTAATAATCTCCCTTAGTCTATCTAGAAAAAAGGCGTCGTCCGTAACGTAAAGCCCCCTATCTTAATCTATATTAATCTATGTCTTAATTACTTTCTTAATCTATACTAATCCGTATCTTAATCGCTTTTCTTACTATTTTCTAGCAATCCTTTCGTACTCTTCTTAAACTCTCTTTATACTTTAGTTTAAGCGAGATAACTACCTCTCGGCGATAGAGCTAGTAATAGTCGCGCTCTTCGCCTTTCTACTATTCTTCTTTAGTATACCTACTATAGCTACGCTGGCGGCTCCGGTCGTCCTAGTAGTTTTTAGGATACTATATACGCCGCGTAGTACTAGTATATCCTTCGCCTTAGATATAGCTAGCGATAGCTTAGCCTTCTTCCTCTTAAGTATAGTAGCGTTAGCCGTAGCTTTTCTCTTTAGTAGAGGAGCTTTCTTCTACGCGTTACCGTCGTCGCTATTATTAATAAGGAGGCCGGTTATAGTATCGTCGTTACTTATAGTAGTACGCTTTATAGTATCGTCGTCGCCTAGTATAGTAGCACGTTCGAGGTCGCCTAGTAGGTCCTCGCTATCTAATTCTTACCTGCCGCTTAGGGTCTCTCGTCTACTACTATATATATTAGAACGGAGCTCGAGGTAGACGCTTAAAGTAGGGTCGTCGCGTTACTTAGATATTAGGGCCTAGTAACGACCGTAGATAGAATAGGCGAATAGACTAAAAGAGTTAGAGTCGGAGCCTATATTATAGTTAAAATTATAGAAGTTAATACCGAGCTCTACTAACTTACTACGCCTCGATAGGCTACGGGCGTCCGCTATAGCGTCTAGGACGTAGATAGTAGTAAGGAAGTGCTTTAGTACTAGTATTATTAGCTGCCGACGGAGGTTATTAAGGATATTAGAGGAGATACCTACGTAGTCGATATAGATAGGCTAATTAATAAGGTCGCTAGCGGCTAGGAATATAGATAGTCCGATGCGTCGGGCGCCTTTTATAGTATCGGCGAACTTATAGTTAGAGGAGTAGCTATTCTTAAGAATAAAGCAGTCCTAGTTAGCGCTATAGTTATAGAGCTTCTAGAATTTAGCGCTACTATAGAGGATACGATAGCTATATACTATAGCGTAGTACTCGTTAAGTACGTAGAGGCGCCTCGTAGGTAGGTAGGCGTCTAATACGCCTCTCTTAAAGTCGAAAACAGTAGGCTATATCTTATATATAGAATCTACGGAAATATACTTTTCCTAGAGTAGCTCGTAGACGCAACCGACGTAATAGTCCTCTATTTATAAGCTATCTAGTAGTAGCGTATCTATATAAGTAAGCCCTAAGGTCTTAAAATAGATAATATAGTCGAAAATATAGTAGGAATTATCGATATTCTAACTAAAGCGCTACTATAGCTCGATATCCTTATATTAGATAAAGTCTCCCTAGTATTAGTAGAAGAGGTCGTCCGACTCGTTAGACGCGTTAGAGGAAGCTAGGGCTTCGCTAGCGGCGTCGTTAGTAGCGTTAAGGGCAGGCGTAGCGGCTTAGCTATCGGGTAGTAGGTCGCCGCTCGAGGGCAGAGCGAGGGTATTAGAGACTATAAACGCGAGATTATAAACGTTATCCCTGTAGCCCAGTAGGCTATCTCTACTTTATATACTATTATCGTCGGATAACGTCTAGAAGAAGTCGTTACGAACTACCTAACGTCTACTACTATTCTTAGCCGAGAGGCGTAATAGTACTACCTCTAGAAACGAGTTCTCTATTAGGCAATAGGCTACTCCGTCGCGTATAGTAAAGCTAACGTACGTAGGCTAGTCGCCGTTAACGAGATTAACTAGGTCGCTAGCGGTATAGGTATTAAGGTAGTAAAGTAAGGATTACGCTCCTACTAGCTTACTCTAGTAAGGCTCGGAGAGTAAGACTTAGAGTTTGTCTATAATATACTAAATAATAGAGTCGATTATATATAGGCGGGTCTAGAATTAGAAGCCTACTAAATAGATATCGCTAATATCGAACCTAAGATCGTTAGTAATATAGTTAAGGCCGGCTAGTATACTAAGCTAGGAATCGCTATTCTAGATAGCCGCTTACGTTAATTATAAAAGGTAAGACGTTACGACTTATACCGCCGCCTAGCTATTAGCGTTAGCCCGGACGCTCGTATAGAATTATTAGTAAATAAGGTCGAAAAAGCTATCCTCGTTTATAGCCTAAGAGGGGATAGTACTATCGCGCTTATACGCGTATCGAGCTTAGAGTACTACGATCTCTTAGTCGTATCGCTTAGCTATACTATCGTTAGTAGCCTAGTAGGCCGCCCTCTCTTGCTTTATATATCGCTTTATAGCGTCCGTAACGTAGTCTATTAGCTAGTCCTCGTTATAGCTAGCGGTCCGCTCGTATAGCTATAAAAACTCGAGTAGAATAAAGGTTAGGAGGTAGTCGCTATTACGAAGAAGCGCCTAGCCGGTTAATACGTACGGATATATAGTAAGCTAGACGGTCTAAAGGGCGTTAAGGAGGTCTACTAGACCCTTAGCTACTATACCGTATTATAGCGTCTAGGATAGTATAACCGTTCGGCTATAAAGGATATCTATAGTAATTAGCGCTATCTACTAAGCTATATCGTTAGTAGGCTATAGGTTCGCCTCGTCGAAGAATACCTAGTTAGATTCCTACTCTATAGTATCGTTAATAGGATAGTAAGCGAGTAGGTCGGTTAACGAGAGTAGTAGTAGTAGTATTAGTAGTAGACCCGTCGGGGTTTTATCCTCGCCTATTAGTAGTAAAAGTAGTCCTATCGCGGCTTTATCTTTACTAGTTAGAGCTTTAGCCTTACTCGTTAGTAGTAGAGGTAGTCTTATAATAGGCTTATTCTTAGTCGTCGAGGTCTTATTCTTACTCTTACCCTTATTTATTTATTTGTTTATTTGTTCTATTAATATACTATAGGAGTCGAAGACTATATAGTACGAGTAGGCCGAAGCCTATCTAGTCGTAAGAGAAAAAGCCTCCTAGGCTATAAAAACTCTTTAGTCGTAGAGGTGCCTTATTCGCGCTAAAAATAGATATTATAGGCCGATGCCTAGAGGAACTAGAATTTTACTTAGTATAGCTTAGCGCTAAGCGCTAAGCTACTAAGTACTAAGCCCTATATATAGAATTTTAGTATCTAAAATTAGTTCTAGTAGTAGATATAGCTAGTATAGTATATCGAGTCGGTATAGAAGGCTGCCTTTTCTATTCGTCTTAGACCTAAAGGGTCGTTTCTAGGAATATATATTCTAGGTAGGAAGGGTCTGCCTTTCTCTCTTCCTTCTATAGCTCTTTTTAGTAGGTAAATAGCTAATCTCTTACCTTAGTAGCTACCTCCTCTCTCTACTCCTATCCTACCTACCTCTATTCTATCCTCTCTTTTCTACTTCTTCTATAGTAGGGTTCTACCTTAGTTAACGATCGTTAGGTAGTCTTAGGATTATCTTATAGTTCTTATCTTATCGGGTATACGGCTAGTAGTAGCGAAGTAGGATTGTCTTATATACTCTTATACTTTACTAGTATACTTAAGAGTATTTATTTCTACCTACGGCCGCGTAGAGGCGTATAATAGGACTTCGTAGGCTTACTCTTACCCTTACTTGTTAGTAGTAGGAGTAGTTCCTCTAAGGCCTCGTTAGTAGCGTTACTTATAGCGCCTATAAGTTCCTTTATAAGAGCGATAGCTTAAGGAGCTAATAGCTTAGAAGGCGTCTAAGTTAGACGCCGAAGTATCCGGCTTACGCCGCGTATACTTAGCGTAAGACAAAAGCACGCTAAACGTATATAGAGGAATTAGTAAGAATTAGTCTCTTAATATCTCTAACGGGTATAGTTAAGAGCGCTTAATATATTGCTATATATTAACCTTTTATAATACTAATTCTTCTATCTTATTAAGGGTAGCGATCTATTAAGGCCTACTATACTTACGCGAGGAGCATCTATATAGCTAGGTAATCGTAGCGAACGTACTAGGTCCGTAGTACTACTATTAGGCTACGTAAGAGAGTTACTAAACTCTAAAGCCGAAGAAGATAAGGAGATAAACGACGCTAATAATACGTAGGCGAGGCGCGAGCGTCTCGAGTAAGAGAACGCTACGCTATGCGAATAGCTCGAACTCTATACCCTCTAGGTAAAGAACGAATGCTTAATACGAGAAGTTAGGACGACTACCCTACTAATATACTTAAGTACGATAGTAAGAAGCCTTAGCTTAGAGTACTTTAGCGTAGCGAGTATTACTAAAGATACTAAGGATAGTACGCGTTATAGTAGCGACGAATATACGCTCTACGAATCTATTAAGCTCTACTCTCCTAAGCTATTTAAGAGCGAGACCGTTAAGGAAGCCCGGGAATACGTCCGCGTATATAAAGTAAACTTTATAGCCGCGCCGAGGAAGTTTATAATAGAATACTAGAAAGTAATCGCTAGTATTATATTCCTCGTAGGCGAAGCGTAAGAAGCTTAGTATAACGAGCACCCTAGTATACTTCTAGTAGGGTATACTTAGGCGTAGTTCTATAAGTTCCTATACGATATCGTTAGGGATTAAGCGAACTACTAGCTACTCGTAACTATTAAATATAAGATAATACGCTAAGGCGAAAATTAGAGTATACGATATTTCGTAATAGACCTTAGCAACCTCGAGGTATAGCTTAGCGACTATACCGAGGCGTAGTTAGTTCGCTAGCTTCTCGTAAAGTTAAAGCCGTTACTATAGAAGGATATTATTAAGAACTATATTATCCTAGCGAAGCGCGCCGACCTCGTCGCCCTAGTACGATACCTTAAATAGGTAGAAAGGTTAATACTATACGATATAGGCTTACGCGACTATAATAAGGACGCATCGTACTAGTAGTTAAAGCGTAAGAGGGTCGATAGTAACGCGTATACCTCTAAAGGTAGTTATAGGTCTAGCTCGAAGGAGAAGAACTCTTAAGATAAGCGTAAATGCAAAGATAAGGACTAGTAACCTAGGTGTTACGGTTATAATAAGATAGGCTATATCCGTCCGGATTATCTAAATAAGGATAGTAATAAGCCGGCGGTCTATAAGGTAGCTATAGGTAAGTCGAAAAAAGTAGAAGCGACGGAGATATTACGTAAGTCTCCGCCGCTAAAGTAGATAGCATAGGGTACCTACCTATATAATACGTACTAGTAGTATAGGTACGGGAAGAAGTTAAATCTTAGGAGGGCTATAGGCTAGCCGAGTTCCTTCTCGATAATACTACGGATATTAATATAGTATTACGAGCCTTCGTGCTCTAGTATAAGTTGCCCTTACGGCCGAACGCGGCCTTACTACTAGCTACTACCTTTACGAGTAAACTAGGTTATTATTACGGTATATACTATATACGTATAAGGCTCGCGAACTCCTCGAGGATCGAGCGCGTAACCGGAGGGATCTTCTATATATATAATATACTAGATCCCGATGTTATTCTTAGCTATTTATAGCGACGTATATAATAGGTAAGTATCGATAGTAGTATAGATAAATAGCGTTATAATAACGATCGTTTCGGCCGATTTAAAGTCCGAGAGGCCTATAAGTTCCTTAAAGACCTCTAGAAGGCACCTACTATATTTATAGTTAGCTTAAGTAGGATAGGCAAGGAGCCTACTCTAATACTAGAGGAGTTCTATTAGTTCGACGATGTCCTTAATCTAATAGAGGAAATATAAAGTAGACCTATCGATAGCGCTAAGTATACGATCGACCTAAAGCTAGGCACTATACTACTCTTTAGGCCGCTATACTACTAGTTAGGTAGAGAGCTCGAAGAGCTTAAGAAGTATCTAAAGATTAGGCTCGAGTATAATTAGATCGAGCGTTCTAATAGCAAGGCAGGTACGCCTATCCTATTTATACTAAAGAAGAACGGCAAGCTATAGTTATATATAGACTACTACGGGCTAAACGAGATTACGATTAAGAATCGGCACCCGCTGCCTCTTATTAGTAAAACGCTAGATAGACTTATAGAAGCTACGTAGTTTACGTCGCTAGATCTTATAGACGCGTATTATCGTATCTATATTAAACTAAGCGACTACTAGAAGACTACGTTCCGCATGCGATATAGTTACTACTAATACCGGGTAATACCCTTTAGTTTAACGAATACCCTAGTAATATTCTAGGCGTATATAAACTACGCGCTAGTAGGGCTAGTAGATATAAGCTACGTAGTATATCTAGATAATATCTTAATCTATAGTAAGACTCGCGAGGACTATATACGAGACGTATACGCTATACTTAAGAGGCTCTATAAATTCGGACTCTACGTATAACGCGCTAAGTATAAGTTCTTCTAGAAATAGGTTAACTTCCTTAGGTTCGTAGTTACGACTAGAGGCATAGCGATAGACCCTAGTAGAGTAGCTATAATCGCCTCGTAGCCGAGGCCGACTACTCTAATAGAGGTTTAATCGTTCCTTAGGTTTGCGAACTTTTACTACTACTTTATCTTCGGATATTTAAGGGTCGTAGTACTACTAACTATACTCTTAAAGAGCGCGAAGAATAGTAGGAAGCCTAGGCTTATTAGTTAGGGCAAAGCCGAGGAGTAGGCTTTCCTAAAGTTAAAAGAACGCTTTTAGACCGCGCCGCTCCTTAGGTACTTTAACTCTACGTTATACCTACGAGTCGAGACCGATACGTCTAACTTCGCTATCGCTAGTATTCTAAGCTAGCTATTTAAGGTAGAATAGTACCTAATCGCGTTCTTCTTATAAAAGATAATTAATACTAAGTATAACTATAAGGTCTATAATAAGGAACTCCTTATAGTAGTAGAATCCTTTAAGGTATAGAGGCCTTACCTCGAAGGTACTATATATAAGGTAGAGGTACTAGTCGACTACGCTAACCTAAAGGCCTTTATAGGTATAAAGTAGTTAACGGGCCGATAGGCTAGGTAGGCTACGTTCTTAGCCCCGTATAACTTTATAATTAGTTATAGAGTAGGTAAGCTAAACGTAGCCGACGCGCTATCGAGGCGTAGCGATTACGTAAAAGATACGTAAGCGATAAATAATATATTGCTATCGCTATAGTAGAAACTCTAAGTTTAGAGCGACCTCCGAGTAGGCGAACTAGTTATAAACCGTATTAAGGCCGCCTATAACCGCTAGTATATAACAAACTAGAGGGTAGTAACGATAGCGGCTAATAGGACGTAGTCCGCTAGCCCCGAACGCTACGAGCTAGGCCTATATAGATTCGCGCTACTAATACAGGTCGCTAGCGCTATTATTATAGAGGAACGGCTATACGCTAATACCTTAGACCTAGTAATCGGGTATATAGCTACGCTAGTCTAGCTAGACCTAATAGCGAAGGAGCTATATATATAGATAAAGAGTAATAGAGGCGAAGGCGACAAGTATACTATCTAAGATAGGTATATATATCGCGAAGAGGCATTATACCTTCCCTACGACTCTATATTATAAACGCAAGTAATTTATATATACTACGACGACTTCCTAGCTAGCTATTTTAGTAAGGATAAGACTATAGAACTCGTTAAGAGAAAGTACTAGTAGCTAGAGGTTAACGAGGACGTTAAGTAATACGTCGAATCGTATAGTAGCTATTAGAAGGTAAAAGCGAGGCGCTACTATCCCTATAGCGAGATAGTTATACTTCCTCTACTAGAACGGCTATAGAAAGATCTATCTATAGACTTTATTATAGACCTTCTACTAAGTAAGCGTAATAGTCGTATATTTAACGTAATCCTTATAATTATCGACTACTATTCTAAGATAGTAACTTTCGTTCGGACGATAAAGCGCTATATAAGCGTAGAGCTTACGGACATTCTACTTAATAAAGTTATACGACTTCGAGGCGTACTTAGTAGTATTATCTCTAATAGAGGGTCTATATTTACTAGCTAGTTCTAGTTAAACTTCTATTTCGAGGTATATATAAAACGTAAGCTAAGTATAGCATTTTACTCGCAAACGGACGGCTAGACTAAACGCGTAAACTAGACGCTTAAGTAGTACCTACGTATCTATTATAAGGAGAACTAAGACGACTAGGCGTCTATACTAGCCTCTATAGAATTCGCGTATAATAATAGCCTAAATACGATACTAAAGATATCGCTATTCTATATTATCTACGAGTTCGACCCGGACCTAACGATAGAGACTTATAAGAGGGACGTAACTAAATCTCGAAACGCGATTCTATAAGAAGAAGTACTAGTAGTAAAGGACGCTATAGAAAGGTTAAAGCGGAATTACGAGGAGTTAATAAAGCGCTAGTAGCAAGTAAGCGAGTCGTAGGCCAAGTATTATAACTAGAAGTATTAGCTAAAGGAATATAAGATCGGCGATATAGTCCTCCTATCTACGAAGAACCTAAAACTAAAGATACTATTAAAGAAGCTAGCGGATAAGTTCGCTAGACTATTTAAAGTAATTAACGTAGTCGAGAAGTAGGCGTACCGCCTAGCTCTTCTAATAGGATTATATATCTATAATATCTTCTACGTATCCCTCTTAGAACTCTAGTATAGTAGCGAATCTTAGGAGACTAGCTTGCCCCTCGTAGATAATAAGGGCGAGTAAATAGTCGAGAAAGTACTAGAAACCTAAGTTAAGAAGAGTAAGAGGAAGTAGCTAGTCTAGTAGAAAGGCTAGCTAGAAGAATACGATATATAGGAACCGATCGAATATATTAGGGAATATAAAGCGCTTAAGGAATTTAAGGCGTAAGAGTAGAGCAAGAGGAGCTTATATAAGCTATAAAGTCGACTATCGTAGCTACTATACTACTAATTAACTATCGCGACTACTATAACTTATAACGAGCGCGCGCTAAGCGCTAAGGCCGTAACGAAATATTATATTACGAAAATTACTAAAAGAAATAGAGGATATAAAGTAGAGAGAAATTATTTATAGCGCCTATAGGCGCTACGTAAATAGGCCGTAGCGCTAGCGTAGAATAGAAGTATAGGATAAGGTAGTAGACTATACGAGTAGCGCGAGAGGAGCGTAAGGAGAGAGTATAAGAAGAGCGCGCGATACGCTAGCTTACTCCTTTATACTCTCGTCCTCCTTCTCCTTATCGTTCTTCTTCTCCTTATCCTCCTTATTATCCTCCTTCTTCTCCTCTACTATAGAGGCCTTATCGTCGAAGACCTCCTCTACCTAGCTAGTAAGGTAGTCGGTATAGGTAGTATAGACTACTATATTAAGCGCCTCTTTCGAGGCGCTAAGTAGGCGTAGACGCTACGAAGAATATTAGTAATACGTACGAGGAGTATATAACCTATAAGATATACCTCGTACTTAAGCTTAAAGAGCCTAGAGAATAGAACGATCTACTTACTAGCTATAAGTAGCTTAGTAGTAGAAGGACCGCTACCGGCTAGTAGCGCGCTAGCCCTGCCCTTCTTTAGAGTCTCGAAGACCCTAGCCGACTTACTCTTATTAGACTATAGGACCTTAAGGCTATTAGCGATCTAGGCTTATAGATCGGTATAGTAGTAGTAGAGCTACTCGGCGCGTATAGCCGGCCTACTCTCGGCTAGCTTAGCGAGGTAGAAGCGTAAGCGCTTCGACTACGTAATAATATCCGGATTAGTATAGCGCTCGTAGGAGTAGTTATTATTATTATAGCACTAATAATTCTTCTTCTTACTTAGTTTTATAACCTTATCGCACGGCCGAACGCTAGCTATATATACTATATTAGTAAGGAACTCGTAGCTAATATATACGTAGAACGCTAGACTTACCTATTACTAAATATAAGAGGCAACGATAATAGTTATTATCCTTTATAGTAGGGAGGTTAGTAATAGTATAGGGATCGGCTAAGATTATAAGAGCAGGGATCTTCTTAAGAGGTATAATACTTATAGAATAGGTACTAGGAAAAGGCTAAAGAGATATATAGATAGTATAAGGCGGGAGTAGGGCGCTTATCTAAAGATAGTATACTAGAATAAGTATTAACGTAATAGGGCGCGAACTTATAGCCTATACCTGCCCTATAATTAACGCGCGGCCTATATAGGGTCTATAATATAAAAGTCCCTTAAGATCTAGTACGTTGCTATAGTACTACTAAAAATCGCGTACGACTATAGAGTAGTAGAGTAACGTAACTATAATATAATAAGAACGTAAGCGGCCGGCTGCTATATTAATATAGACTTTCCTACGAGCTAAGGCAGCTCTATAGGAAAGAGGAGATAATTATAAGAGCGATAGCTTAGGAGGCTAATAGCTTAGAGGGCGTCTAAGTTAGATGCCGAAGTATTTAGCTTACGCTACGTATGCTCGGCGCAAGACAAAAGTACGCTAAACGCATATAGAGGAATTAGTAAGAATTAGTCTCTTAATATCTCTAACGGGTATAGTTAGGGGCGCTTAATATATTGCTATATACTAACCTTTTATATCCTCGTTACTCTAGCCTCCTCTATTACTAATTAACTAGTCTAGGACGCCGTCTTTACTAACCTTACGGGCAAGCTTATAGTCCTCGTAAACTATTATTCGCGTAGTATAATATCGGAATACCTCGTTAAATCCGGCGGCGTTAGTCTACGCTAGCGGTAGAGTCTACTAGAGTAAGAAGTTAGCGAAAGGGTCCTACTTTAGTAGCCTACTAATATATACCTAGTAAACGGCTATCTTAGCCGCGACCTAGAAGGCTTATATATCGCCGGAGGTAAAGGTTCTAAGCTTATAGAAGGGCAGGGCTGCCCTAGGAGCTTATAGTTTATCTACTAACCTACTAAAGTCGTAGCCTTCTATATAAGCGACTATAGCGACCTAGTCGACTATATTATTTATACTAATAAGGTCGAGCTTCTATATCGAGTCGACGAGAATTAGTACTAATAGATAGCAGACGACGAAGAGAGTAAAGTTAAAGCCGAAGATAAGTACGTCGGCTAATAGTTAAGCTATCTAAGTATAGCGAAGTCGTAAGCGAGATAGGAACTAGAGCGCGAGCTATAGGTTATAATAGAAGACATAGATATAACTATCTTACGTATCGACGACTATTTAAATTTCCTATATAGTTAGAAGATAAATACGCGGCTTTAGTACTAACGTAAGCTATATATAAGAGAGGAAGATAAAGTTAGCGCTATAGTTAAAGAACGCTATTAGTACGACTATATCGTCGAGTATACTATCGTTTATTAGCTAGAGTAGGAGCGCCTACGAGATACTAGTTATTAGTAGTATAGGATCTTATAGTTAGAAAGGGAACGTCGTCGTATCTAGTTTCGTCGCCTATATCTCTAGAAGCGGTATAACCGGGCTATATATAACTATATTACGTATATAGGAGGTCGTTATTAGAGGGATACGGTCGCGGCCGGCAAATAAGGCCTTAGGTAGTAGATAAGAGAGGACGAGCGAGGCGTCCGAAACCTCCTATAGGTAGAAGAAGTCGCGCGGCTCGTACTAGAAAAAGAGGAGAGTCTAAGTACTAAGAGAGCGGCAGGTAAGGACCTAGACTTCCTCCGGTATATAGGCGTACGCTAGAACGATATCGCTATAACTAGACGCTAGTATAGTAGCGATCGTATCGAGGAATTCCTTCGTCTTTAGTAGTAGCGCTATTATTAGATTCGGCAGCATAAGAGATATAACTAGAAAGAGGTATACTACGTCGCGCGACTACTATATCTACTAGCCCTTAATCTTTATAATCTTAATAAAGTACGTAAATTCGATAGTATACGTCGATATATAGCTAGCTATTAAAGGATCGACTTATAGTATTAGCTAAGTAACGATAGAGACGTATAGTAGGGCCGTAATATTAATAACCGCGGCCTAGCTAGCGTCGAACTTACTATAGATCTCGACGCGTATTCGCGCTAGGGCGCTAGTATAGTCCGTCGTCGCTATAGCTAAAGTGCGTTTAGAGTCGCGTTCGTAGAGCAGGTCGTATTACTAGGCGCTATTATTACGTAAGGCGAGGACGTAGCGCTAGTAGTTATTAGACTCTACCGAAGTAGTAGATTTACTAAGAATAATATTATAGCTATCGAAATAGCTACTAGATATACCTATAGCGATTTGCGTAGCGGCGCGATAAGTAATAGTAGTAGTAGTATCGTCGGGAGTAGTAGTAGTAATAGTATTAGCGGCGCTATATATAGTAGTTATATAGGCGCTACTATTAGCAGCGATAGTAGTAGGAAGATATAAGGATAGAAGAGGTAAGGTATAGAGAGAACTATATTACTAGAAAGTAATAGGTAGACTATTTATTCGCTTAGCGTACTATAAAACTAATACTAAAGTAGAGGAAGTAAATAGAAGAATTAATAGCGTAGCTAGCGTTCTACGCGTACGTAACGCGCGACGTTCGCGTCTACTAGCGAGGATCGGGGCGGCGATAGCGACGCTAACTAATAGTTTAAAAAAGAGCTACGATATTATCTATAGCTATAGCGCCGATATAGCGAGGAAAAAGGATAGGCGTAGTCGTAAGCTACGATTAGGTCGGCTACGTCCCTAAGGTTATTAATATTATACTAGACGTTATAGCCGTAATACTAGTCTCTCTACTTAACGAGGTACTATAGACGACTACGAGACGTGCGGTAGTTAAGTAGCTACTCGATCTCGTATAAGAGCGCCTCGTCGTCGGTATCTATACTAGTCTCGACTAGGCTAGGCTCTAGCGGCTATCGGTCGTATAGGTCTTAGCTCTCTAGCTAGGGTTCTAACTATACTACGGAGATAATAAGGTATATTTTTATTACTAGCGGCAGGTAGAGTCGGTACGCTAACCGTCCTACTAGGTAGTTAATTATATAGAAGCTAGAGCGCTAGTAACTAAATTTCTAGTTAGTTTAGCTAGCGTTCCGGTATCTCTTATATAGGCGAAGTAGTACTCGTTAGCCGAAACGGAAGTAAATAGAGTAGTATATCGCGTCGTACCTATTCTTTATCGTAGTAGCTACCTATCTTAAAGCGTCCGCTACTTAGTCCCTAGCTACTTACTATAAGGCAATATAGTCGGCTATTAGTAGCTCTACTAAAGGGAGTAACGCGTCTAGGTTATTCTTAAAACCCTATAGAATAACGTTCGGGATCTCGTTCGAGGAGGTATTTCTAGAGTTATTTAGCTCGGCCTAGATAAACGGAAGCGCGTCGAGCTACTTAGCGTCTAGGAAGGACGTAATAAAGTAGTATAGCGCGATCTCTACGGTTTAGTTTATCTATTTACTCTAGCTATCGGCCTAGAAGTAGTAGGTAGTAGTAGCGAGGAACCGAGTACCTAGCTTCTAAAAGGCTATCTTTATAAAGTCCGATATCTAGATCGGGTCGCGGTCTCTAATTATAACGGACGGGAGGGACTATTTAGATACTACGTAGCTATAGATCTAAGCCGCGCCGTATTCTATAGCGGTTTATTTATTTGTTTGTTTATTTATTCTATTAACGTACTATAGAAGTCGAAGACTATATAGTACGAGTAGGCCTAATACCTAACCGGTCGTATAAGAGAGAAAAGCCTCCTAGGCTAAAAAACTCTCGGTCTTAGAGGTATCTTATTCGCGCTAAAAATAGATATTATAGGCCGATGCCTAGGGGAACTAGAATTTCACTTAGTATAGCTTAGCGCTAAGCGCTAAGCTACTAAGTGCTAAGCCCTATATATAGAATTTTAATATCTAAAATTAGTTCTAGTAGTAGATATAGCTAGTATAGTATATCGAGTTAGTATAGAGGCCTCTATTTCTATTTATCTCGGACCTAGAGGGTCGTCTCTAGGAATATATATTCTAAGTAGGAAGGGTCTACCTTTTTCTCTTCCTTTTATAGCTCTTTTTAGTAGGTAAATAGCTAATCTCTTACCTAGTAGCTACCTCCTCTCTCTACTCTTATCCTATCTACTTCTATTCTATCCTCTCTTTTCTACCTCTTCTATAGTAGAGTTCTGCCTTAGTTCGTTAAGTAGTCTTAGAGTTATCTTAGGGTAGTTCTTATCTTAGTTCTTATCTTATCGGGTATACGGCTAGTAGTAGCGAAGTAGGATTATCTTATATACCCTTATACTTTACTAGTATACTCGCGAGCATCTATTTCTACCTACGGCTGCGTAGAGGCGTATAATAGGACTTCGTAGGCATTATTCTATAGCGGTCTAAGTAGACTAAACCTTAGTAAGAATTACCTTCTTAAAGAACTTATACGTCTTAGTAAGGAAGCCGTCGTAATCGCCGATAGGTAGTAAGCTATAGACCTAGTCTATAGTAACTATATAGTTAAGTACGGCGACCGTATAGATTAGGTTTAATTCGCTATAAGGCCTATAAGGATAAGTCTAGTTAAGTAGGTAGTCTAGGTAATATTTAATATAATAGTAGAGTTCCCTCGAAAGCTAGTAGATATAGAACGACGTAAAAACGCGGGCATAGGCGCAGTAGAAGCCTAAATAGTAGTAGTCGTCGTATACTATCTTAAAAACCTCCTTATATATAGCTATAGGAATATATAAGCGTTCGCGACTATCTATATCGTCCTTAAAATAAATTAAACCGTCTCTTAAGAAAAACTATAAGCCTAATAGTATAGCCTTAGGTTCGTTTTATTCTCGATTATCGTCGTCTTCTTCTAACTTATAAACGCGTCGATCCTCTACGGCTCTTAGTTACTATAGCCGCTATAACTAAGTAGGGTCGTCTTAGTAACCCTATACTAAATTAGCCTTAAACTTAGATAATAGCTCGACGAGTAGGGAATAGAAGACGAGCGCTTCTAAGGATATAAAGAGGCGGCCGCTATACTCGTTAATTAAGAATACTAGGAAGTATTAAGCGTTCTCGTAAACCTCTAGGTAGAGGTAGATAGGATTATCGATTATATCCCTAGCCTAGTTAGAGTTATTATATGCGAGCGAATCTAGGGTGTCCGTATTATCCTTTTTAAAGTCGTTAATAAGGCGACTAAGAGCGTTAGGTATACCGTATAGCCGTTTAGGGCGGTAGAAGGCTACTAACTCGAGAAACTACGAAAGATACTAACTAGCTTAGATAAGGCGAAGGTTTATCTTATCTAGAGACGTAGTAGACGTTAATAAGTCGGACTTAATTATACCTAAGGTAGCTATATAGTTAGTAAATATAAAGACCGGCCTCCTAGCCGTCTATAGGATATAATAGAGCTTCCGTACCGTCTATAAGAGCCCCGAGACCTCTAATTCTATAGTAGGGTATCGGGATTCTACGTTAGATAAGGCCTTACTAAGGTATATTACTAGCTAGACCTTAGTAGCGAGGAATCGGACGGCTTTGCTACCGTCTATTAGGGTAGGATTATCCTAGACTATATACTCGACGGTAGCGTAGCCGAGGGCGCTTAAATCTAGGTCGATATATAGTAGACGATCTAGATCCGAATAATATAAGAAATCGGCTATTCTATATATCTCGCGTAGGATATCGTAACTACGATACTATCTTACTAAGTTATTATCCTTGTTTTATATCTATATTCTCGTAGCGAACCTCTTCTTAGGATTACTATAGGCGAGAGCCTAATAGAGGAGCTATCTCTTACGCTTCTCGAATAGAGCGACGATCTACGAGAAGTATAGAATATAGTATCGCTACTAATCCGTTAGGCCGACGTAGAATTCGAGGTCTTTTAGAATCTAAAGAAAGAGAAGGTCGAGGATAGCCTTAACTTTTTCCTTATATATAGTATAGCCTAGGCTACTAACGCGCTAACTAAGTAGAGTCGTAGACGGGTAACTAATAAACGTCTTCTAGGAGGAGATACTAATATCGTATAAGTTAAGTAGCTAAAATAGCTAGTCGAGATATAGTAGGTAGTCGTTAAACGTACGAGAGAAAATTATAATATTATCGATATATATATAGTAGTAGGATCTATATAGCTTTAAGATTCTATTTAGCTATCTCTATATATATTATATACTACTCGAATAGCTTATAGTAGCGACGTATATTAATTCCTATCCTTAGTAGAAGTTAATAGCGAGCTTATACTAGTCTACCTTTGCGACTACCTACTAGTAAAAGAAAGAAACTACGTCTATAGTAGTAATATACTTAGCGCCCCTTAGTACGTCTACGATTTCGTCTTATTATAGTAGCGGGTAGGAGTCCTTAACGGCTATCTTATTTAAGCTATAGATATTAACTATAGCCCTGCCTTTTCGTACTAACTAGCCGTTTAATAGTACCGTCTTCTAGACTATAAAGACTAGGAAGCCGAATAGAGTAGGCTTAGTAGTAAATAATATTTTACCTTATTAATATAAGCTATTAAAGGCCTTATTAACGATCTCTTAGTTAGGTTTAGATAATAGATAGACTATAGTAGGAAGGCGATAGGTATCGCTACTAAATAGTAGTAGGATAGGTATATAGTCGGTTTCTAGGACTCGGACTACTATACTCTTATCGACCTATAAGCGTTACTACCTCTATACGAGGGCGGCGTACGTAGCCTACCTATCCGCTATACTATATAGTATATAGCCTTCTACTATCCTCTTTTTTATATTCGATAGAGGCGTAGCGAGTAGTACTAGTATAGAGGTCTCGGGCTTACGAGCTAGTTTAAACTCTACTATAGAAAATCTAGTATTATAGCTAGATCTTCCTAGTTAGACGTTAAGGTAGTTACGAAGGCGCCCTCGAATATAGCCTTACCTACTATACTAAGACGCGTAGCTAGTAGTAGGATAATCTCTATATTTATCTAGTTAGTAATTAAAACGTAGGTTATCTACGAGTCTACTAGGGAGTAATAGACGTCTAAACTCTTCTAAAGGCCGCCGAGGTACTAGAGTTCTAGTATAAAGTTAAAGTCGCGGTCGTTTAGTAATAGGTACTATAGAATAATAGAGACCCTAGACTTAGTATATAAAGAGATAGTAAAGGCGTCTCTCGTAGTTAGTATAGTATAGAACGGCGTCTACGCCTTCCTAGCGACTAGGAGGGGCACCTTAGCGCCTTCGTACGAAGTAAGAGTAGCTTACTATCGAGGAACGTTAATAAGAATACGCTCTATTACGATTATATCTATACTAAGGAGGATCTTAACTAGAAGATCCGCGACGACGTACGCGGCGTAGTAGAAGTATACTAGGATATAGTCGCTATCGATTAGAGCTAGGGCCTATATATCTACTACTATATATTAGGTATACTCTTAGGAGCTAGAGATCCCGCCGATCTTAAATAGCTAGCTTAGAGGACGAAGCTATACGTCCGGGTAGTACTTTATTAGAAAGTAAAGATTAACGATAGAGTAGCTAGCGCCTATATCGAGCGTAATATCGAAATCGAAGCCGTCGATACTCGTATATAGAGCTAAACGTAAATACTAAAAGGAATAGATAGGGGGACCTAGTAAGTAGCTAAGTATAGTAGACGAGTTAACTACGCGAGACGGGTCCGGGTTTAGCTTATAGCCGCTAGGATATATACTATTCCTATAAGTAGATAGCGCTTTTATAAAGAGGAAGGTCTCGTCGTAAGTAGAGTATTCGTATATACGTAATAATAGAGCTAGTATAAAAGGACCTAAGAAGGAGGCTATATCGGACGTATAGATAAGAGCGGAGGTTGCTACGAGTTTAGTACCTATATCTATAAAGTCTACTATCTATACTAGTCTAGCGTACGCGTCGACGAGCAAGAGGCTATAGCTAGGGCTAGACGGCTATAAGACGATAGTATAGCCGCTATTACGTAATACTAACTAATCGCCTTAGGCGACGTACGTATTATTATCCTTCCTTCTATAAAATAGGTCTCTACTATAAGAGCGCTAACGTCTCGGTTCCTTATATTCGTAGGAGTAGTAGCCGAGCTTATTATAGTTATAGTATATAGGCTCTCGCTTTACTAGATCTAGGTTAGGAGCCTTAGCTCGAGTATTACTAGGCGTGTCTTCTTTTAAATAGTAGTCCTAGCGATCTTAATCGCGTCTACTTCGGTAGTCGTCTTATCTCTCGTAGCGCTAAAGTCTATCGTTAGTAGCGTTCTAGTTATTCTAACGCGGACGGTCGTTATACTACTAGAGCCTATCTAAGTATCGTCTATAAGTATAGTTATACTTATAAGGGACATCCTATTAGTAGCGCCTATCCTTTCTATTAATACGTTCGGTATAGTACTTACTTATTCTCGCCTTAGGATTAAGATAGCGCTAGGAGAATATTCGTATTTCTATACTTTTTATAAAGGCGTCGATAGTCGTTCTATTTATAGGCGAGTCTATATTAAGCTAGAGGTCCGGATAGATTTTTATTTACGCTATGTTTAACTAGGCGGTCTAGTTAATCGTCTTAGCCTCTCTTATCTAGCGAACTATGTTTAAGACGAACTCGGCCGGCGAATAGTTAGTAGCGACCTTCTCCTAGCTAAAACGCTCGTTAGCTAGTCGTACTAAGGCTTTAGCTAAGTAGAGAGAGAACTTATTACGGAGGGCTTTCTTCTAACGCTCGATGCTCTTCTCGCTATAGATTCTATAGCGGTCGTCTTCTATAAGCTTCGAGAAGAACTAGGTTATTACCGAGCTACGAAGGTATTTAACTAGCTATTATTAGGTCGTCTAGAACCCTATAATTATCGCGTAATCTTTAGCCGAGTCTAAGAACAAGTAGACTAACCTATAGAAGGTTTTGCCTCCTTAGTTAGCTATATCCTCTATAAGGAGCTCGGTAGTCGTAGTAGCTAGGTAGAAGAAACCTACTTCCTCTAGCTTAAAGTAGCTATCTTTAGATCGACCGCGGCTATATAACTAGTTTAGCGAGCGGCTAGGACGCTAACTACTATTATAATATAGATCGGGCGAGGAGCTATTACTATTACTAGAAGACGACGAGGGATCTCGGCGTCCCTATCTACTATAGTAGCTATCTCGCCTCTAGTCGTAGCTATAATTATTCCGACTATAGTTATAGCGTCCTCTATAATATAAGTAAGTTCCTCTATTCTCTTCGCTACTTAGTAGTAGTAGGTCCTCTTTACTAAAGGAAGGGACTAGCCTCGCTCGCTATAGGTATTACTAGCGATTAGCCTCTAAGTTAATACTATATCGTAGAGCGTCTAGTAGTTAGCTTCTAGCGTACGCTTTTAAACGCTTAAAACGAGCGTCGAAATTACGTTCTATACGGCCGAGCTACTTATCTTAATAGCCTTAGAACTCGTTAAAACGCTCCTAAGCTTATACTACGTACGCTCTAAGCGTATCTTTAATTTACGTTAAGAAGCGATCTAGGTCTAGAACTACTAGAGCTAGCATAGGAGGTCGCTATAGTAGTAAAGGTAGTAGAGCTAGGCCGGTATCTACTTCTCGAGGTAGTACGTCCTCTTATAGTAGAGCGCCGCCTAGTAGTACGTTCCTATAAGAAGATATCCTTAGAGGTATAGAGTTATAGCAAGGGTAGCGTCTAGAGAGAGTATCGTAGTAGTCGTTATAGTTGCGTTCGCGACGCTACTTATCTTTATACTAGTATAGGAAGTTAATATTATTACGACTAGTAGCGTTACTATATAGTATATCGTATAGCGAAGTCGAAGAGGCTCGATATAGCGTAATCGGAAGATATTCCGGTATACGCGCCCCTAAGCTAGAAGTAACTAGCGAGTACGGAATAGTCGTATTAGGTAACGCCTATACTAGCGATTCCTAGAGCGGAGAGTCTATTAGTAGTAAGTATTAGAAAGAGGAATCGAAGGACCTAGACGTCTCTACGGGCGAGTTACGTAGTACGTATAGCTACTAGACTAAGTAAACTGTCTATCGTTCCTAGAGCGGCGCTACTAGCTAGTTCGGAGACCGGCTTTATTCTTATACTAGCGTCTATAGAGGTCGCTCGTACTACTATACTAGTATCTATAGAGGTCGCTCGAGGCGCTACTAAATAGGATCGTTAGGCTATTCTTAGAAGGGATATAGTTCTATACATAGGACCCTATCTACTAGTTAGCGTAGGCGTCTAGCTACGCGGCTTTATCTACGTCGGGCGTCGTTCTAAGCCTTTATTAGGCGGTTACGTAGAATAACTACTTATAGTATCTCGTCTAAGGCGAAGGTAGCTAGCTAAGATATAGTCGCTATATATTATAGTAGGTCTTAAATAAGTAGAAGGTATATAAGGACGAGTTTCGCTACTTCGTTAATACTAGATAAATTTATAACCTAGTCTTAGGAATACTTAGAGGTTAGAATAGGTCGGGACGGGTCCGGGTCGGGTCTAGGACCTAAATATATAGAACTATAATAGTTAGGTCGGGTCCTAGCCGGTTCCTCTCTAGTTCTAGACCTATCTAATAAATATAGGTATTAGATAAGTCCGACTCGGGTCTAATAATAGGTCTAAAGATAGGTCCTAATAGAAATATAAGATTTAATAGAATATAGTATAGAAAATCGAGGGTTATAAATAGATAGAAACTAGAGGAAGTAGAAAGTATAGAAAGCGACGGGTTTTAAAGGTATATTTAATTTAATGCGGCAAATTATACGATTTAGAGCAACTATAGGCATACCGACTACGAATGCCGACTATAGTAACCTCTCTACTTATATCGATTTTTACTATATATACTCTCTATAGTTATAACGATTTTCCTTATATATACTATAGAGATTTATCTCTTACTAAACATATTAATTCCCTAAGACGAGAGTAGGCTAATAATAAACTTTATATTCCTCTACTAAATAGTTACTCGCTTTACGTAAATCGTAGTAACGTTAGTACCTATAATATAGTTAATATCGATCGAATATAAAACGACTAGGAGCATATATACTCGAGAAGAGGTAGACTAGAGCACTCTCGGCGGCTTCCTATAGAGTACTAAGGGCGCTTGCCTACTAATAATAACCTCCTTAAGAAATAGCTAAGCCTCTAGAAATATCGTAGTAAACTTCGTAGACGAGATAGCTAAAGGATAGCTTTAGTATAAGTAGATCCGTAGACTTCTAGTACTTACGGATCTCTTAGAGCGCGATAGCTAGAGTATAAGTTAGTAATACCGACTATATATGCCGACTATATAACTTACTACCTAGCTTATAGCGATAAGTCTTCTATATACTAGCTCTACGAGCTAGACCTCCTCTATCTACTACTAGTATTTTAGCCGGTGCTTTTCTAGCCGTTCTCTTTCTAGCTAGTCCCTTCTTTGCTACTCGTTTTCTACCTAGTAATCGTTTTCTACCTACTGCTCCTCTAGCTACTACGCTACTATTTGTTCCGTTATTTACTATATCTCTATCTACTATATTTCTAGCTACTACTACTACCGCTACTATTACTATATTATCCCTCTCGATCTATCTCTTACGAGCTATTTAGTAAGCGAGCTTCTACTTATCGAGACGACGCCGACCGCCTAGTATAGTTTTCTATAGAGCCTTTCTAGAAAGCTAAGAGGGAGGGGTAGGTAGTATAATACTCTCGTCGCTATTACTCTCGTCGCTATTACTATCGTCGATATTAATAATAGAGCCGTTATCTTCGTTATTTCTATTATCGCTATTCGCGTTTCTATAAGAACTATTCTAGTCGTTTCTACTAGTAGCCTCTTAGTCGTTACTATTATAAGCGGAGAAGTTAGAAATTAAAGGAGGAGGAGTAGAAGCGCTATATTAGTTAGAAGAGGGCGCCTAGTTACTAAGAAGTCTAGGGTCGATATTACTATTATCTATAAGAGGGTTTTTAGATAGAAGGAAGTTTCTAAATAAAGAAGGAGCGAACGCTATATCTCGGCTAGAGAAGTATTACTTAGCGAACTAGCTAGGCTTATTAGTAGGAAGTTAAGCTATTATAAATACGTAAAGAGGTAAGAGAAAAGCAGTCGATTAAGCTATAATTAACGTATGTAGTAGTATCCTTCGTATACGTAATACGAAAATTCGTTAGAAGGTATAAAAAAGGAAGGCGATAATAATAGGCTAATAAAACGCGACCGCTAATAAGTTCTAAGGAGGTAGAGGTAGTAGTATTACTAATAGTTTAGTAAGGGTATATAGGTTAGCTAAGGTAGACGTTAGGCTCGCTAGCGCGCTAGCTACGGCTTTATTATTTATTTATTTATTTATTTGTTCTATTAACGTACTATAGGAGTCGAAGACTATATAGTACGGGTAGGCCTAATGCCTAACTAGTCGTAAAAGAGAGAGAAAAGCCTCCGAGGCTAAAAAACTCTTAGTAGTAGAAGTGTTTTATTCGCGCTAAAAATAGATATTATAGGCCGATGCCTAAGGGAACTAGAATTTCGCTTAGTGCGCCTTAGCGCTAAGCGCTAAGCCCTATATATAGAATTTTAGCATCTAAAATTAGTTCTAGTAGATATAGCTAGGGTAGTGCATCGAGTCGGTATAGAAGGCCTCTATTTCTATTCGTCTCGGACCTAGAGGGTCGTCTCTAGGAACATATATTCTAGGTAGGAAGGGTCTACCTTTCTCCCTTCCTTTTATAGCTCTTTTTAGTAGGTAAATAGCTAATCTCTTACCTAGTAGCTGCCTCCTCTCTCTGCTCCTAGCCTACCTACTTCTATTCTATTCTCTCTTTTCTATCTCTTTTATAGTAGAGTTCTACCTTAGTTCGTTAGGTAGTCTTAGGATTATCTTAAGGTAGTTCTTATCTTATTAGGTATACGGCTAGTAGTAGCGAAGTAGGATTATCTTATATGCCCTTATACTTTACTAGTATGCTCGAGAGTATCTATTTCTACCTACGGCCGCGTAGAGGCGTATAATAGGACTTCGTAGGCTAGCTACGGCTTTACCTGCGCTATATATATTAATTCTAAGCTTCTAAGTATAGTAACGTATACTAGGCTCTTTATAGTCGGCAATTATAGTCGGCAACCTAGTATTATATACCTATATTATTATTCCCTCCTCTATCCTAGCCGGTAAACTAGTAGCGTAGATAACTATATAGGTATATATCCTTTACTTATAGGGTAACGCGCTTCGCGTAGATCGCTAGAAGGTTAGAAATCTCGAACTCTATAACGAGAAATACCTCTGCTACTTCTTATAAGTATTTAAGTGCTGCTGCCTAAATTCTAATAATATCGCTACTACCTTTATCTATTATAATCTTATAGATAACGCGCTAAAAAGAGACCCTATAGATATATAAAGCTATCGTTCGCTAAAGCTTATAAATCTCTCGTAAGGCTACTATCCCTAGCTTTAACTATCTTTTCGAGATACTAGACTTACTAGCTCTCGTTTATCGCTATATTGTCCTTATAGCTATTACTTTTTTCTATAGAACTACTATCTTCTTATAAGACTCGTCGTCTAGTACTATAGCCTTTAGTAGCCGTATTCGCTACTACTTAGTAGCCTTATTTCCTACGTATAAAGGTAGTACTAATAGTAGTATATTAGTATCTATATTAGGATATACTCGTAGAGAAGGGCTCGAGTTAAACTCTATATTAGAGTCTACTTAAGAAATAAGAGAAGGTATCGAGTAGTATAGATAGAGATATCGAAGGGTTAGAAGGAGTAGATAGGTAGAGATATAAGAGAGAAGGGCTAGAGTAGATAGGAGTACTAGAAAATCGTATACGACCGCCGGAATACGCAGGCCTATAGAGGGGAGTTAGAGTTCGATAGCGCTATATAGTAGAACTATATCGCATTCTACTACTATATTAGAACACCCCTACCGATCTTTACCTAGTAGAAGTTATAGTTACGCGAACGCTATAATCGCTTTCGCTACTCTATAGAATATAGTAATAGACGCAAATATTTACTATAGTATAGATTATATCCGGGTATTATATAGATAATATCGACTATAGTATATATATTTCGTTATTCGAAGTTCTCTACGAATATATAAAATACTATAGAAGGGAAAGAGCTAGACTTACTAGTACTCTATAGTATTACTAGTTAAGTAGTCGTAATATAGTAGTAGAATAGAAAAATAAACTCTCTAGCCTACCTTTATATTAAGAAACTAAGTCGTTATAATAGTAGAAGAGAAGAAATAATTATCGATACTACTTCGATACTAAGGAGAGAAGTAGTTATCGATAGTATAAGCTAAGAAGTAACTATTAGCGCCGAGGAGACTAGCGGTCGTTAATAGTATAAACTAAAAAGTAATCGTCCGCGCTAAGGAGACGAGCAGTCGTTAATAATATAAGCTAAGAAGTAGCTGTCTATACTAAGGAGATAAGCGGTCGTCGATAGTATAAGCTAAGAAGTACCTATCGGCGACGAGTAGACGAGCGGTCGTCGAGGGTATAAGTATATAGTAGTTACTCTTTTCGGCCGGCGATAGTAAGGTTAATCTAAGTAACGTATATAACGGATTCTAGCTCTAGAGTACGTCTATAGCTATCGCTATTTATATATAGTCGTATATATTAGTATACGCTATATTAGGTAAGCGATATATTATATAATATTGCTAACTATAGTAGCCGACTATAGTATAGGAAGCTAAACTCTACGTATAGAAGTAAGCTAGTAGCTAGGTAGGAATAGCTATATACTAAGCTTCTAGCGCACCTAAAGCTAAAATTCGTCGTACTTAGCTCTTATTATAATAACTACTACCTTAACTACTACTATACTTATATTACCGCTAAATTTTAAGTATATATTTACTATATACCTCGTAATACTTATCTCTTTTTAGTAACCGAACTTGCGATAATAGCGTAATAAAAGCGACGTCTAATAAGTACCGCGCCCTCTAATAGTCTATAAAAGCGTCCCTGCCTTATAGATAAGGATTTAGATAGTATAAGTACTTCTATACTTTAGATACGACTAGGCGCTATAAGGAAAGATATAGATAACTACTCTTCTAATCTTAATACTCTTTACGAGCGTAGCTAGCGCGCAGATATATCGCCTAAGAGAGCTATAGTAGATAAGTAGCATAAAGCTAGAAATAAGTCCTTTGCTTAGTAGAAGAAGCTTTTAATTAGCTCTAATAATATATAAAGCTCCCTATTAAAGAAGTAGTAGTAGAAGAAGATTAAGGCCTAAAGAGAGGAGTACTACGCTTAGTACGACTAGATAGTATAAGTAATAATCTATATAGTCGGCTAATATAGTTAGTAGTACTAATATATAATAGGGACGATAAGAAACGTAAGCGCGCGCGAGATAAGCCTACTATATAAGTAGCGAACTAGGATAAGGAAAGCTTCTATTTTAATATTAAGAAGGAGAAGAGCGCGGACGACCCGTACTATAACTATAACTACTAGTATAATACTAATTAGTCTAAGTCGGGTCCGGAGGTACCCTATATATTACTAGTAAGGTCGGCCGGTACTAGCTATAAAATAACTAACCTCTACCTTCGAGTCGCTACTAAGAGTAAGTAGGCTATATAGAGGAGCTACGCTATCTATACCTTTTAGAATAAAGCTATTTAATAGTTTAAGAAGAAGGTATATACGCTTACGATACTACGCGTATAATATAAGAGTTAAGCCGAGTTTATTATATAACTAATAAAGGAGAGGCCGAGTTCCTCGTAGTAAGAAATAGACCTTATCGAGAGGCTATAATCTAGGAATAAGAGGAGATACGTGTTCTAAGTATCTAGAGCGGACGTAAGTAGCTCTTATTAAGAGTATATCGCTGCTAGAACTAATAGCTTCTTTAGGACGTATTCGAGTACCTCCGATTAGACTAGAAGTATACTCTACGCTCCGCGGAGCCTTATAGAGGGCTTATAAAATTAGTCCGCATATTAGTATCTATAGCGAAAGCAAAGGTAAATTAGTACCGACTACGCCTACTAACTATATACTAACTAGTAGTAGGAGCTAATAGTAGAAGGCCGTCTTCTAACTATAATAGAAATTTTCCTACCTTATTACTACTTAGTATATCGCAACTATCTCTCCTAGAAGTCCTCTAAGTTTAATATAGCTAATCGCTTTACTTAGACTCTAGAAGTCCTAGATTAGCTTATCTTATTAGGATACGATTAGGATAGTAATAGGTTCCGGAAGCTAGTTACGTCTAAAGTATAGGCTAAGCGAAATAGGCTAGCGTTCTAGTTATACGCTTATAAGTTCGATATAAAGGAGTCGGTATATAGAGAGCTTCTATAGGAAATATAGCTCGATTCTAAGTAGAAAGGAGGACTTAGCTTTTAGAATATCGTCGAGTAGCTTCTAGGTACGTCTATAGATAAGCTCGCTATCTCCGAGACCTTTATACGTAAATTCTAGTCGCTAGAGACAGGGTTTATATAGAAGCTCTATAACTCCTCTTAGGCTAGGTAGGATACGGATACATCTTATAAGTTAAGATTAGTTATAGCCGCCGACGGTATATCGGTCTGCAGTTTGCGTCGTAGTACTAGCCGGCCCTCTTTAACTTATATCTCTTATCTCTACCTCTTGCTCTATAGTAGCTTACCGAATATATAATTCTCTTTTATAATTCTTATAAACGGCTAGAGTCTTGCCTTCGATAGCTAAGTATATTTAATACTAGCTTTATTTTCTTACGTAGTAGTTACGCCTTCGGAGATATGCTACTACTTTATCTTTAGAGCTAGTACTAGATCTAGAAGCTCTAGCTATACCTTAAACTTCTAGCTTACTATATTCTTTTTCCTCTTCTTATCTTTAGTATTATTTCTAGCCTTTTACTATATAGTATTATATCGCTTTTCGTAGTCTTTAGGTAGTTTCTAAATTCTCTCTACGATAGGTTTATCTACTTAGGCTAAGTCTAACTCTACTTTTTCGACTTAAGCTTTATTAACGCTACTAGCCTCTTATACTAGTAAGATACTTGCCCTCGAAGGCGACTATAGCGTTACTATAATTAAAAAGTACTTAGTATATTTATTAGTCGTAACTATTACGAGCTTAATAAGAGTACTAGAGGTGCTTATCTTTATAACGCTACTAGGATAGGCCGTCGGCCTATAATAGAGACACCTCGCTAGTACTTATACTAATAAAACTTAATCGCTTTTATAAATATTATTTACCTTTATTACTCTACTAGCTTTTACTCTCTAGTTCTACGATTCCTTCTTAGTACTATATACTTTATATTATAGTATTACTAGTATATCCTACGACTCTAATACGACGTAGTAGTACTATACTTCCTTCTTTCTTAAGATATATAAGTATATAGCTTCGCGAACGATAGACTAACTCTAAATCGCAGCTGTCTCTCGTCGACTTTAGTCTAATTAAGAAGGTAGTATAATAGTAGAGGAAGAGACGCTATCCGATTACGAATACCTTAAGTAGTCGAGCTAGTACGCGAGATAGGATACTACCTCTAGCTAACCTTATTAAGCTACTAGAGGATTCTAAGGACTAGGTCGAAACTAATAGCGTATAGATATAGTAGCGGGAGTATACCTAGTCGTTTAAGGGCTTTTACTACCGCCGTTAGTAGCTCGAAGAGGCGAGGTATTATAATAAGTATAGTAGAATATCTTTAAACTCTATAAAATAGAACTCGAATATGCGAATATTATAAGCTTAGAGATTTTTCGTTAAAGATATAGACTAGGAAACGTACGCCCTAAGAGTTATTTATAGGGAATATAATAGAGTTATTAAATACCTAGGACTAAGTAACGGAATAAAAGCTTTATAAAAGCACCTCGATTTAGTAGGCTACGAAGATGCCTCCTAGGAGCATAGAGTTACTAAAGAAGTTATTAAGGCTACTAAAGATTAATCTATAAGTTTAGTATTTATTATTATAAAAATAAGGTGCCGACTACGCTTACTAACTACGCTTCCCGACTACGCTTACTAACTACGCTTCCCGACTACGCTCGCTAACTATACTTTATAAAGATATATAACGTAGATATACTAACGGTCCTTATTTATAGGAACGGCTTAAGAAAAGTTTTACTAGAATAGAGCACCTAGACCGGTTAAAGTTTCTAGAGTTATATAGGCTTATAGTTTCCTAGCTTAGATTACTCTTAAACTTCTTCGAAAGTTCTATAGTTCGGCGTATCTACGAATATCTATTAGAGAAGACTAGATCTATCGACTTTAAGAGCGCCGCTACGATTAAGTTATATATCTAGGACGTAGTTAATTACTCCGAGGATAATCTAAAACGTTAGCTATCTAGAACCTTCCGAGTAGCTATCGCCCTCGATAATTAGTACGCTAAGGTGCTCCGAGTATTATTCCTTATAATACGAGGCTACTAGATCGATAGCGAGTAGGCCTAGTATAAGGCTATACTAGCCTTTCTATATATTTCGGGCTATTATACGGGCGAAGTCCTAGCGGATCTACTATTCGACGTACTTACCTATTTCGAAATCTCTAATAGGCTTATAGCGCTAATAGTAGATAATACTTCTAATAATAATATACTATATACTACTATATATATATCCTTCCTATATATATACCTCTTAACTAACGAGTTCTAGCGTCGAGGCTATCGATATTTGCTCCTACGAGCGTATATATATAGCGAAGCTATTAGTCTTAATTAAATAACTTCCTCTTTAAGGAATAGATAGAGATATAGAAGAGATATTAGATACTAAAGACTACGAGTTCTCCTGTCTAGAACGGTTCCTATACTTTATATATATAATCTAGCTCTTCTTAAAGAAGTTCTTCGCTACTCTTAAGATCGAGCTAAGGAATAAAGAATAGGAACGATAGGACGAGGAGATAGATACGAACGCCTTATATTAGCTTAAAGTAGGAAGTCTAGCTACGGTTCTAATAAAGGTACTATATATTCTCTCTTCGAAGTATACGTAGTCGGCAAACGTAGTCGGTAGAAGCTATACTAATAACCGCTCCTTATAAAGTTCTATAAACTTATAGTTAAGGTAAACTCTAGTACTTAACGCTTCGAAAGTTTTATAGTACTATAGTAAAAGAGAATCGCAGATCTATATCTATACCCGAAATAGTATAAACGGTAGAAGAAGACGCTTAATAGGGTTTTACGCCTAATATAAGATATAAAGACCTATTAGAGCTTAACTACGATTATACTAATACGTAGTTCTTAACTACGAGATATTATCGACGAGTATATTAAGAACGAGAGTTAGCCCGAACTTAAGCTAACTGCTATAGAATAGAAGAGGGTTAAATATATTATTAACCTTACTACTCCTTTCGCTAAGGCTATAATATAGATTAGTACGATAAAGGGGCTAATAATATACCTCGTTCTTAGCTACTATAATACCTTATTTAATATCCTAGATATTACGAATAAGAAACTTAAATATAAAATATAATTCTAGTAAAAGGAGATTTATTCCGCCTTATAAGCTATATAGATAAAGCTCGAGAAGTATTATACTACTACCTAAGAGCGATTCGGCGATATATATAGCATTACGATTCTTCTTAATCTAGTAATAAAACGGACGTTCTAGGACCGCGAGGCCTTCTCTAGCGAGGAGCTCGATTCCTCCTTCGAGGATTACTATTAGTTAAAATTCTAGGTCGAATATACGCGATATAAGCCTCTTATAGCTACGTCCTAGTCTAGGCCAAAAAAGGCCTTATACTACTCTGCGATATTATTCGTAATAGGTCTCTATAGTAGATTAGATAGTAATAACTCCGACTCTAATTAAAGAGTATCTAGACGGCTATAGTAGACTATATAGCCTTTAGCTAATTCGGACGAGGTATCTCGTTATTACTACGCTAGATTTAAGGACTCGGCTACCTATTCTATAGAGTATCCGCTCTAGTTATAGAAGATAATCGTATTAGAATATCTAGGTTACGCGCTAATAGCCCGGGATATCCTCTCTATTCTAGTAGCTAGAACTAGTTATAAGCGCGACTTTAGTATAGCGCGTTATTAGAGCTAATATAATCGGTCCTACGATCCCTCGACGTTTAGTAATATTATATACTATCGTTCCCGAGAGCGTAACGTATAGTAATAGGCTCGGGATTCGCTTATAGAGAAGGCGCTACTAATATTAACTATATTCGAGCCTTCGAATAATATAGTAAATTAGTAGTAGGAGTAGCTCGAGGCAGATTAGGAGACGTTAGTAACTACTATATAGAGTAACTTCGACTCGATTAGTAATAATAAGGAGGATATAGTACTAATATATCTTCGCTATAGTACTCGGTAAAGGAAGTATTTACTTTCGCGTTATACTCGTAGAATAGAATAGACTTCGTAGTTAATATTATAAATAGTATTTAATTCCGATATCTCGTAGTCGGCAAGTATAGTCGGCAAGTATAGTTAGTATCCTTATTTTTCTTCGTAACTATAGTCGCTAGTTTAACCGGCGCTTCTAATATACTATAACGCTTAGTTCTATATATACGTATATTTAGTATTAGAGTAATTCTATTATCCCTACGGCGACTTAGTCTTATTCTCTAGCATTAGACCTATCTTTCTAAACTTAGGTCCCTATAAAGACCTATATAGGAACTAGTAGTATTTAAACCCGACCTATCGATTTCGTATTAGGTCGGGGACCCTATCGATTTAGGTCTTAGGTCGGTTCCCTTAGGAACCGACCTAGACCTGGAACCGACCTAAAGTCGGGGACCTATTCTAACCTCTAAGTACTATACTATTACTAATAAAAGCCTTCCTCTTTTCTCTAGCCTACTTACGGTTTGCTATCTTAAACTAATCTATCGTCTCGAGATTAGTTATAATTCTCTCGACCTTCTTAGAGTACGCGTAGTAATCCTCCGTCTTTAGTATAAATACTATATAAAGCTTCGTAGCGTTCGAGAATATATTCTTTAACGTCGCGATCTTTATAGCGCTTTCCTAGTTCTCTCTACTTATACTTAGTAGGAGTCCGTCGAATTCTAGCTAGTATTTATACTATAGTTACCCTTATATATATCGTAGAGTAGTAAGCTACTCTAAAGCCTTTAACTTCTTATTACTATTCGTAAAAACGTACTCGAGCTACGTAAAGAAAGCCTTAGGATCCTTATTTCCTATCGCGCTTCTTCTCTTCTAGAAATACCTTATTCTCGCTCTCTCTCTTAATAGTAGCGTATTATATATAGTATCTTAGTAGTAGTCTATAAAGAGCGTTAGTATCGCTACGAATTATATATAATAAGAACTTTATAAATATAGTAAATAGTCGCGAAAGGTTTCTACGCGTCTATCCTAGGTTAGTAGCTTCTAATCTCTAGAGCCTAATAGTTCTTATTAGGCCTCTAGTATAGATATAGCTAGTAGCTTTTCTAGTAGCGCGCGGAGAGTATCTACTACTACGCTTAAGTCCGTCCTTTATATAGCGAATTCCTAGGTATCTCTATTATAAAGCGCGTTTTCTAACTCGCTCTTAAGCCTATATTGCCGAGTATAAAGCTCTTTAACGATACGTTATATCTTCGCTATAGCTATCTCTAGTATAGAGACTACGTTCCCTAGTAAGTTTACTACGGCCTTTAGTATTACTACTAAGAGCGTATTATTAGGTAATAGCCTATCTATTTCTACGATTAATCGAACTTAATATTACGGGCGAATAACGCGTACGTAAATAGTTCGTAGTAGTATTTAATAAGTTTAATAAGAAAGGAGGCGTTTATACTAAGGCGTTCGAGAGATATTAGTCGGTACGCTAAGCCTTCGTACTAGAGAAGCTAGTACTTAGTAAGTAGGGCTTCGCGCTTTATAGACGTAAACTATAGACTAATATACTATCGGCGGCTATAACTAATCTTAACTTACGAGATATAGTAGTACTAATTAGCTATTCGTACCTACGAAGTCCTATTATATACCTCTACGCGGCCGTAAATAGAAATAGATACTCCTAGAGTACGCTAGTAAAGTATAGAGTATTAAGAAGTGCAGTCTAGTTAGTACTACCTAAGAACCGAACTAAACTACCTAGTTTAGTTCTAGGGTTAGGTAATATAGGTTATATAATATTAGGTTATATAACCTACTAAGGAATATATCTTAGAAGAAGGTATAACTTATAACTAACTAATATAATTAACTCGGTTAGTTCCTACTTATCGCCTCTACTTCTACTACGCGTTATACCTATCTTATCCTCCCTCTTCTAATAGAGTATTTAATAGGTTATAAGCCTAGGTTTATAGAGAGGTCCTAAGTAGAAAGAGTTAGCCTTCTTATCCTTAAAGTAATACCTATTACCTCTTATAGGACCTATAGTATTAACTAGATAGAGAAGTAGGAAAAGAGTATAAGAGAGACTAGAGGCATATCCTATCTATACTACTTAGAAGCTTTAGAAGATCCTAGTTACTAACTAGAAGTTCCTAAAGGGTAAGTAAAATAGAGAAAAGCCTAGTAAGGTATACTTTGCTTTAAAAGAGAGGTATACTAAAGGAGTATAAAGAGGAAAGGATTAGCCTTAGACTATAGCACCTAAAAGGATAAGACTAGGTCTAAGTACTAAGTACTACTAATACCTTAGAACTAGCTAGTAGTACCCTTCTAAGAAGGTAGATCTTCTAGAGGTTCTCTACCTAAGAACCTAACTAACTCTCCTAAAAGAGAAGAGTCTTTAGATACCTTAGCTAAAAGAGAAGAGTCTTAGTAATAAGGGAAAGTAGCTATCTAGAAACTACTATTAGATTAAAAGAGCTTATGTTTTCTAGAGTTAGATTTATTTATTTAATTTTATAGAAATAGATTTAATAAGTAAGAATAATAAGAGAAGGATATCTCTCTTAATAAGAGAGAACTAAAGGCTTTAGTTTAAGCTATAAGAAAATATCTTAGGAGGAAAGGAAATCTTCTAAATAATCTTAGACTTAAAGGAGTTAACAAATCTTACCCTACCCTTAGAATTATCTAAGGCCTTATTAAGCAAGGGAAAGGCTATAGCCTTTTTAGAATTTAGCTTAAAATAGTAGAAGGATAATATAAAGGCAATATATATCTTAATAGAGAGCCTTAGTATAAATAACTAAGATAAGGTAATAGATAAGACAAGGGCATATAACATCTAGATAAAACTATATAAGAAGTATAGTAAGGTCTAGTAGGCCTATATAATAGGTATTATTTAAGAATTTATAACCTTTAAGATAGAACTAAGGGATATAATTAGGAAATTATAGGTTTACCTTAGTAACCTTAGGAGAAGGATTATAAAGATTAATAAGAAGGAGTTATATTATAAGACTCCTAGTATAAGAATTAAGCATCTGCTCTTTATACTCCTAGTAGAGTATAAAAGTATAAGGTAAACTATTTAGGCTTAGAAGGACCTAGATCTTAAGGAAATCCTTTAACTTCTTAAAGTAAAGGAGTTAATATAGTATAGGCACTAGTCTTAAGAAATAGTAATATTTACTAAAGGAAGAGGGATCTAAGGTACGAAACTAAAATGTTACTTATATAACTACGAATATTTTAGAGGTATTACTAAGTATTTATACCTTAATAAAGCTAAGAGAACTATTAACCCGAGATAGAGCTATAAGGTAGAAAAGAGAAGAATACTACTTAGAGAGAGTAGCTTTAAGAGGAGCTCCTTACTAAATAAAGAAGTATTAAAAGATATAGTAAAGAAACTTAACCTAAAAGTCTAATCTTTTAAGAAAAGATAAAGCTTAAGGAGGTTTTCTAAGAAGGCTTATACTACTTAAGAAGATATAGAACCTTTAGTAATATCTAAAGCATCTTAATCCCTATTAGAGAATAATAATATAGATAAGGTTATATACTTAACTATAGAAGTAAAAGGTAAGTATATACTATTAAGATAGCTGCTTAACTCTTACGCCTTATTATATATAACTAACTAAGAATTACTTTTTAAAGAGCTAAAACCTCTTTAGAGAAAAAAGTAGATTAAAGTTAGGGGTAGCTATCTAATAGCTATATATATAGGGAATATAGTAATAAGTAGAAAGAGAGGAAAGCAGATTATACTTAAGAATATTCTCTTTATACCTAGCTTAGGAGTTAATCTTGTTTCTTAGAGCTAATTTAGCTAGTAGTATAGTATTTAACTACTAAGATTTATACTTATTTTATTATCTAGGAAACTAGTTATTTAGATAAAACTATTAGGAGGAGTGCTATTTATTAAGGAGATTAATAATATATTATAGGAGCTTATATTGTTATACTTTAATTAAAATTAAGAGAATAAAGCCTATACCTTTAAAGCCTAGGAGATACTCTAAGAATAGTAGGAGCTTTAGTATAGAAGACTTATATACTTTAGAGAGGGTCTTCTTAGAAACCTATATAAGGTATTTAACTTAAAGGCTTAGATTTCCTATTCTAAAGGAATACTAGCCCTATAGGATATATTCCTTAGTAAAGATAAAAAAAATATAAAGGGAAAGAAACTAAGAGAAAGCCTTAAAGGCTATCTCTTATTTCTATCGATATCTATAGCCCTTTATCTATCTTAAGACTAGGATATAAATAGTAGCTTAAGATTATTAATAACTTCTTAAGAAAGAAGTAGACTTTCCTAATAAAGTCTAAGGAAGATATACTAAGTATCCTTAGAGACTAGAAGGTAAAAGCTAAGCTATAATTAGGAAATCCCCTCTAGATTATAAAGAGTAATAGAGCAAGAGAGCTTCTTACTATACTAAAGTAGTAGGAGAAGGAATATAGAATTTCCTTCTATACGACTAAGGTATATAACTCTATCTAGAATAGAGTAGTTAAGAGGTTAATCTAAACCTCTAAAGATTATATAAGAGCAATACTAGAAGATGCTTATATACCTATTAAATTCTAGCTAGAAGCCTTAGTAGCTTATATAGTTATTAGAAATTCTCTTCCTAATAGCCTAGAAATTAATAGATTTAAGGTGTTACCTAAGGAAGCCTTTTTAGGCATTTAACCCTCTATATTATACTTTAGAGTTTAGGGTTGCAAAGTAGTAGTCTATATAGATCTAAAGTCCTAGCTAGCTAGGATAAGATTAGATAAACTAATAAATAAAGGCAAAGATGCTATATTTATTAAGTATATTCCTAATACTACTAAAATATAGCTCTTCTAGGAGCCTAATATAAGGGCTATTAAAGCCTATAGTACTACTACTTAGTTTAAGTATAAGAAAGGAGGAGATATAGAGCTAAATATTCCTAAGCTTAACTAAGTAAGTAATATACCTATTAGGAACCTAGTTAGCAGACCTCTAAAGAAGCTAATAGTAGTTGCACCCTCTATAGCTACTATACCTATAGCTATAGCAACTAAACCTATAGGTCCTAGCTAAATACTCTTTATATAGTTACTACCTCTACTAAAGGATAAGAAGGAGTACTAGAGGATAGAGGATCTAGAAGAAGAAAACTCTAAAGAACTATAATCTTAGTAGGAGAAAAGTAGAACTACTAAACTACCTAAGTTAAGCTAGGAAATTAATAGATAAGCTATTCTTAGCACTAGTAGGAGACTATATTCTAAAGTAAAAGTATTAACTATTATATAGTAGGACTTATAAGAATATAAGGATTAAGAGAGGAACTAAGACTAGACCTATAGCTAAAAGAGAAGGAGATCTATCTTAAATAAAGGACTAGGCCTAGAGCTAAAAGCTTATAGTATAGTAATAAGACAAGTGCTTTAGAAAAGATAAAGAGAATATAGATAGGAGGAGGAGCTAACTACTAAGTACTATAGGGTATTCCTTAGCTAAGTCTAGAGCTAAGAGTAGAAGTAGATTTAGGGAGCCCTATTAGAGGTTTAAGAGTCTATATTTATAGCAATTGCTCCTTAAGTCTTTATATAGAGATAAGAGGTACCTATTCTAAAGTCCTATAAGAAGGCAATTTAAGATCCTAAATAGAGATAAATATAGGAAGATATAGTCTAAAAGGAACTAACTATATTAAGAAGTAATAATACCTAAATAGAGGTTGTTTTACCTAAAGGAGCAAACCTTATAACATCTAAGTAGGTATTTAATATAAAGAGATTAATTAGTAGAGCTATTAAAAAGTTTAAGGTAAGACTAGTTATAAGAGGTTTCTCTTAGAAATTTAGAGTTAACTTCTAAGAGACCTTTATACTAATAGTTAGGTATAATACCCTAAGAGTATTTATAGCTATAGTTTATAAGAAGGATCTAGAACTTTACTAAGTAGATATAAACAATGCATTTACTAAGAGTAAACTTTAAGAAGAAATCTTTATAATTCTACTACTAGGAGTTAAGATTCTACTTAATATAGTCCTATAGATTCTAAGAAGCTTATATAGACTAAAGCAAGCAGCAAGAGACTAGAACAAACTCTATATCTTAAAGTTAAAACAGATTAGGTTTATATAATTAGAAGTAGACCTATACCTTCTTATCTATAGAGAAAGGAACATCTTAATCCTAATATATATAGATAATATTCTAATTATAGCACTAAAGCTAGAAGATATACTTTAGTTTAAGGAGTAGCTAGGCAAGGTATTTAAGATTAAGGATCTTAGAGAACTAGAGAAAATCCTAGGGATAAGGTTAATAAGAGATAGATAAGCTAGAACTTTAAAGCTTAATTAAGAATACTTTATCTAGGAGAACCTTATAAAGCTAGGAATAACTAAAGAGATAGCTAACCTAACTCTCTTACTAATAGATAGTTATAATAGTCTAAGACTAATAGGCTTATATAATAAGAGAGGGAACAGAATAGAGTACTAAAGCTAAACTAGTACCTAGATATAGCCTATAGTTATAATAAGACTAGACATTGCTTTCTCTCTTAGAAGGCTAAGCTTATATGTCTTAGACCTAGCTAAGAGATACTTATAAGCTCTAAAGAAACTAGTAAGGTACCTAAGATTATCCTAAGACTTAGGGTTAATATTTAGGAGAGGTAGGGGAAAGCTAATAGGATATTTAGACTCTAACTATATAATAGACAAGGTAGATAGAGTCTTAATCCTTAGAAGCATCTTCTTTCTTTATAGAGCCCTAGTTTCTTAGATAAGTAGGAAGTAAAAGTCTATTATAACATTAATAATAGAAGCTAAGTATATAGCTATAAATGCATATACAAAGCAATCTTAATTCCTAGTAGCTCTCTTAAAAGAGATAGACTATATAGAGCTAGTAGGAGAATGCTTATTTTAGCTAACTATTAAAGCCTATCCTAATATAGTAAGAGAGCTAATACTAGTATAGATTATAGAGGACAACTAAGTAGCTTTAGTACTTATTAAAGATATATATACCTATAAGAGATCTAAGTATATTAATATTATATATAACTATATTAGGTATCTCTAGTAGCAAAGAAAGATTATAGTAGAATATGTTCTAATAAAGGAGATAGTAGCTAATAGCCTAACTAAACTAAAGAATAGGCTATAGTTTTAGGAGTTTATAAGATAGCTCTAGCTTATATAAGGAAGGGCAGGAAGGTTCTATCCCTATATTATAATAGATTATTAGGTGCTAGAGAAGAACTAAAAAACAAATACGAGGTATAGGTAGAAGACTACCTAGCCTAAGTAGGAGTATTAAGAAGTGTAGTCTAGTTAGTACTACCTAAGAACTAAACTAAACTACCTAGTTTAGTTCTAGGGTTAGGTAATATAGGTTATATAATATTAGGTTATATAACCTACTAAGGAATATATCTTAGAAGAAGGTATAACCTATAACTAACTAATATAATTAACTCGGTTAGTTCCTACTTATCGCCTCTACTTCTACTACGCGTTATACCTATCTTGTCCTCTCTCTTCTAATAGAGTATTCGATATAGAGCAAAATAAGATAATCCCTCGCTATAGTCGTACTAAAACTACTAAAATAACGACTAAACTAGAACGATATAAACTAGAATATAAGAAAGGGAAGAGGGAGATAGAAAGAGAAGTAAAGAAGTAAAAAGAAAGAATAGATAAATAGAAGGAGAAGTAACTGCCCTAGCTTAAGAAATACTATTTAAACTATAGTAAGAAGCCTTAGAGAAAAGAGATAAAGGCAGACTCTTTTTAATTAGAATAACCTACTACTTAGAACTAGGGGCCCTAAGTATTACTCTAAATAGATATAAAGGCCTATATAACTCTACTTACCTACCTATACGACTTAGACTATAATACTACTAACCTTTCTAGATACTAAATTTATTTTATATATATAGGGCTTAGCGCGCTAAGCCTTAGTAAAGCTTAGCGCATACTACTATAGAAGTTCTAGGAATTCTTAGGTATCGGCCTATAATATATATTTTAACGCGAATAAGAGCAAATAAGGAGAGAGTTTTTTAGCCTAAGAGGCTTTTCTCTCGTAAATAAGGTAGTTAGGCTTACTAGTAAGCCTACTCGTGCTATATAGTCTTCGACTCCTAAAGTACGTAAATAGAATAAATAAATAAATAAATAAATAATTAGCTATTCGTATTCTACCTAGCCTAAGAGGAGTTATAGAGCTTCTATATAAACCTTATCTTTAGCGACTAGAATTTAAGTATAAAGGTCTTAGAGATAGCGAGCTTCTTCGTAGACGTACCTAGAAGCTACTCGATAATATCCTAAAAGCTAAGTCCTCCTTTCTACTTAGAATCGAGCTATATTTCCTATAGAAGCTCTCTATATACCGACTTCTTTATATCGAACTTATAAGCGTATAACTAGAACGCTAGCCTATTTTGCTTAGCTTATACTTTAGACGTAACTAGCTTCCGGAACCTATTACTATCCTAATCGTATTCTAACGAGATAAGCTAATCTAGGACTTCTAGAGTCTAAGTAAAATATTAAACTTAGAGGACTTCTAGGAGAGATAGTTACGATATACTACGTAGTAGTAAAGTAGGAAAATTTCTATTATAGTTAGAAGACGGCCTTCTACTATTAGCTCCTACTACTAGTTAGTATATAGTTAGTAGGCGTAGTCGGTACTAATTTACCTTCGCTTTTGCTATAGATACTAATATACGGACTAATTTTATAAGCCCTTTATAAGGCTCTATAGAGCGTAGAGTATACTTCTAGTCTAATCGGAGGTACTCGAATGCGTCCTAAAGAAGCTATTAGTTCTAGCGGCAATATACTCTTAATAAGAGCTACTTACGTCCGCTCTCGATACTTAGAACACGTATCTCCTCTTATTCCTAGATTATAGCCTCTCGATAAGGTCTATTTCTTACTACGAGAAACTCGGCCTCTTCTTTATTAGTTATATAATAAACTCGGCTTAACTTCTATATTACGCGCGTAGTATCGTAAGCGTATATATCTTCTTCTTAAACTATTAAATAGCTTTATTCTAAAAGGCATAGACGGCGTAGCTCCTTTATATAGCCTACTTGCTCTTAATAGCGACTTAAAGGTAGAAGTTAGTTATTTTATAGCTAGTACTAGCCGACCTTACTAGTAATACGTAGAGTGCCTCTAGACTCGACTTAGACTAATTAGTATTATACTAGTAGTTATAGTTATAGTACGGGTCGTCCGCGCCTTTCTCCTTCTTAATATTAAAATAAAAGCTTTCCTTATCTTAGTTTACTACTTATATAGTAGGCCTATTATTACGGTCTAGTATAGTCTAGCCGGGCCTATACGGACGGCTTAGTACTTAGTACATAGACGCTTCCTTTAATAGACGTAGATAGATAGATATTAATCTTTAGTATATCTAGTCGTCTAATATAGACGTAATAACTAGTAGCTCGGATACGTTAATCTCGACCTTATTCGAATACCTAACTAATTAACGAACGAGGCTACGCCTATTTAGACGACCGAATATCGAGAACGTACCGACGGCTTAATTAGTAGCCGGACTCGTATTCTACGTAGATCGCGGACGCCCTATATATTCTATAAGATTATACGAGAACAACGAGGCGTATATATATAAGAACGAGTAGAGCGGTTAGAGAGTTAGCCGTCGGTTATCCGCGGCCTCTAGCTACTTAGACGCCCTCTATTTTTTTCTCTAAGACCGTCTATAAGTAGTCGCGACGCTATAGATAACGGCCCCTACTACTCTAGATATACTTATTTCGTAGTAGTAGGAACTAGCTCTACTACCTATCCTAGCGGCTTCGATTCTACCGAATATCGACGTAGCTTTCTTATTAACTACCTTCTTCTTTTAAGTCTTCTTAATATAGAACGCGCTCTCGAGAAGGATTAGACGTAGTAAGCCTAATCTCTAGCGCTTAGTAGCGTTTATCGTAAATAACTACGTACTACTACCTAAGTATAAGCTCCTAGTTATCTCGATAGAGCGCGAGATATTATAGCCGGAGTATTCCTAGAAGTTAGAATAGGTCCCTAACTTTAGGTCGGTTCCGAGTCTAGGTCGGTTCCTAAGAGAACCGACTTAAGACCTAAATCGATAGGGTCCCCGACCTAATACGAAATCGATAGGTCGGGTCTAAATACTACTAGTTCCTATATAGGTCTTTATAAGGACCTAAGTTTAGAAAGATAGGTCTAATACCGGAGAATAAGACTAAGTCGCTGCGGGGATAATAGAATTACTCTAATACTAAATATACGTATATATAGAACTAAGCGTTATAGTATATTAGAAGCGCCGGTTAAACTAGCGACTATAGTTACGAAGAAAAATAAGGATACTAACTATACTTGCCGACTATACTTGCCGACTACGAGATATCGGAATTAAATACTATTTATAATATTAACTACGAAGTCTATTCTACTCTACGAGTATAATACGAAAGTAAATACTTCCTTTACTAAGTACTATAGCGAAGATATATTAGTACTATATCCTCCTTATTATTACTAATCGAGTCGAAGTTACTCTATATAGTAGTTACTAACGTCTCCTAATCTGCCTCGAGCTACTCCTACTACTAATTTACTATATTATTCGAAGGCTCGAATATAGTTAATATTAGTAGCGCCTTCTCTATAAGCGAATCCCGAGCCTATTACTATACGTTACGCTCTCGGGAACGATAGTATATAATATTACTAAACGTCGAGGGATCGTAGGACCGATTATATCGGCTCTAATAACGCGCTATACTAAAGTCGCGCTTATAACTAGTTCTAGCTACTAGAATAGAGAGGATATCCCGGGCTATTAGCGCGTAACCTAGATATTCTAATACGATTATCTTCTATAACTAGAGCGGATACTCTATAGAATAGGTAGCCGAGTCCTTAAATCTAGCGTAGTAATAACGAGATACCTCGTCCGAATTAGCTAAAGGCTATATAGTCTACCGTAGCCGTCTAGATACTCTTTAATTAGAGTCGGAGTTATTACTATCTAATCTACTATAGAGACCTATTACGAATAATATCGCAGAGTAGTATAAGGCCTTTTTTGGCCTAGACTAGGACGTAGCTATAAGAGGCTTATATCGCGTATATTCGATCTAGAATTTTAACTAATAGTAATCCTCGAAGGAGGAATCGAGCTCCTCGCTAGAGAAGGCCTCGCGGTCCTAGAACGTCCGTTTTATTACTAGATTAAGAAGAATCGTAATGCTATATATATCGCCGAATCGCTCTTAGGTAGTAGTATAATACTTCTCGAGCTTTATCTATATAGCTTATAAGGCGGAATAAATCTCCTTTTACTAGAATTATATTTTATATTTAAGTTTCTTATTCGTAATATCTAAGATATTAAATAAGGTATTATAGTAGCTAAGAACGAGGTATATTATTAGCCCCTTTATCGTACTAATCCGTATTATAGCCTTAGCGAAAGGAGTAGTAAGGTTAATAATATATTTAACCCTCTTCTATTCTATAGCAGTTAGCTTAAGTTCGGGCTAACTCTCGTTCTTAATATACTCGTCGATAATATCTCGTAGTTAAGAACTACGTATTAGTATAATCGTAGTTAAGCTCTAATAGGTCTTTATATCTTATATTAAGCGTAAAACCCTATTAAGCGTCTTCTTCTACCGTTTATACTATTTTAGGTATAGATATAGATCTGCGATTCTCTTTTACTATAGTACTATAAAACTTTCGAAGCGTTAAGTACTAGAGTTTACCTTAACTATAAGTTTATAGAACTTTATAAGGAGCGGTTATTAGTATAGCTTCTACCGACTACGTTTGCTAACTACGTATACTTCGAAGAGAGAATATATAGTACCTTTATTAGAACCGTAGCTAGACTTCCTACTTTAAGCTAATATAAGGCGTTCGTATCTATCTCCTTGTCCTATCGTTCCTATTCTTTATTCCTTAGCTCGATCTTAAGAGTAGCAAAGAACTTCTTTAAGAAGAGCTAGATTATATATATAAAGTATAGGAACTATTCTAGATAGGAGAACTCGTAGTCTTTAGTATCTAATATCTCTTCTATATCTCTATCTATTCCTTAAAGAGGAAGTTATTTAATTAAGACTAATAGCTTCGCTATATATATACGCTCGTAGGAGCAAATATCGATAGCCTCGACGCTAGAACTCGTTAGTTAGGAGGTATATATATAGGAAGGATATATATATAGTAGTATATAGTATATTATTATTAGAAGTATTATCTACTATTAGCGCTATAAGCCTATTAGAGATTTCGAAACGGGTAAGTACGTCGAATAGTAGATCCGCTAGGACTTCGCCCGTATAATAGCCCGAAATATATAGAAAGGCTAGTATAGCCTTATACTAGGCCTACTCGCTATCGATCTAGTAGCCTCGTATTATAAGGAATAATACTCGGAGCACCCTAGCGTACTAATTATCGAGGGCGATAGCTACTTAGAAGGTTCTAGATAGCTAACGTTTTAGATTATCCTCGGAGTAATTAACTACGTCCTAGATATATAACTTAATCGTAGCGGCGCTCTTAAAGTCGATAGATCTAGTCTTCTCTAATAGATATTCGTAGATACGCCGAACTATAGAACTTTCGAAGAAGTTTAAAAGTAATCTAAGCTAGGAAACTATAAGCCTATATAACTCTAGAAACTTTAACCGGTCTAGGTGCTCTATTCTAGTAAAACTTTTCTTAAGCCGTTCCTATAAATAAGGACTATTAGTATATCTACGTTATATATCTTTATAAAGTATAGTTAGCGAGCGTAGTCGGGAAGCGTAGTCGGTAAGCATAGTTAGGAAGCGTAGTTAGTAAGCGTAGTCGGTACCTTATTTTTATAATAATAAATACTAAACTTATAAATTAATCTTTAGTAGCCTTAATAACTTCTTTAGTAACTCTACGCTCCTAGGAGGCATCTTCGTAGCCTACTAAATCGAGGTGCTTTTATAAAGCTTTTATTCTGTTACTTAGTCCTAGGTATTTAATAACTCTATTATATTCCTTATAAATAACTCTTAGGGCGTATGTTTCCTAGTCTATATCTTTAACGAAAAATCTCTAAGCTTATAATATTCGCGTATTCGAGTTTTATTTTATAGAGTTTAAAGATATTCTACTATACTTATTATAATACCTCGCCTCTTCGAGCTACTAATAGCGGTAGTAAAAGCCCTTAAACGACTAGGTATACTCCCGCTACTATATCTATACGCTATTAGTTTCGACCTAGTCCTTAGAATCCTCTAGTAGCTTAATAAGGTTAGCTAGAGGTAGTATCCTATCTCGCGTACTAGCTTAACTACTTAAGGTATTTATAATCGGATAGCGTCTCTTTCTCTACTATTATACTACCTTCTTAATTAGACTAAAGTCGACGAGAGACAGCTGCGATTTAGAGTTAGTCTATCGTTCGCAAAGCTATATACTTATATATCTTAAGAAAGAAGGAAGTATAGTACTACTACGTCGTATTAGAGTCGTAGGATATACTAGTAATACTATAATATAAAGTATATAGTACTAAGAAGGAATCGTAGAACTAGAGAGTAAAAGCTAGTAGAGTAATAAAGGTAAATAATATTTATAAAAGCGATTAAGTTTTATTAGTATAAGTACTAGCGAGGTGTCTCTATTATAGGCCGACGGCCTATCCTAGTAGCGTTATAAAGATAGGCACCTCTAGTACTCTTATTAAGCTCGTAATAGTTACGACTAATAAATATACTAAGTACTTTTTAATTATAGTAACGCTATAGTCGCCTTCGAGGGCAAGTATCTTACTAGTATAAGAGGCTAGTAGCGTTAATAAAGCTTAAGTCGAAAAAGTAGAGTTAGACTTAGCCTAAGTAGATAAACCTATCGTAAAGAGAATTTAAAAACTACTTAAAGACTATAAAAAGCGATATAATACTATATAGTAAAAGGCTAGAAATAATACTAAAGATAAGAAGAGGAAAAAGAATATAGTAAGCTAGAAGTTTAAGGTATAGCTAGAGCTTCTAGATCTAGTACTAGCTCTAAAGATAAAGTAGTAGCATATCTCCGAAGGCGTAACTACTACGTAAGAAAATAAGGCTAGTATTAAATATACTTAGCTATCGAAGGCAAGACTCTAGCCGTCTATAAGAATTATAAAGGAGAATTATATATTCGGTAAGCTACTATAAAGCAAGAGGTAGAGATAAGAGATATAAGTTAAAGAGGGCCGGCTAGTACTACGACGCAAACCGTAGACCGATATACCGTCGGCGGCTATAACTAATCTTAACTTATAAGATGTATCCGTATCCTACCTAGCCTAAGAGGAGTTATAGAGCTTCTATATAAACCCTATCTCTAGCGACTAGAATTTACGTATAAAGGTCTCGGAGATAGCGAGCTTATCTATAGACGTACCTAGAAGCTACTCGACGATATTCTAAAAGCTAAGTCCTCCTTTCTACTTAGAATCGAGCTATATTTCCTATAGAAGCTCTTCGTATACCGACTCCTTTATATCGAACTTATAAGCGTATAACTAGAACGCTAGCCTATTTCGCTTAGCCTATACTTTAGACGTAACTAGCTTCCGGAACCTATTACTATCCTAATCGTATCCTAATAAGATAAGCTAATCTAGGACTTCTAGAGTCTAAGTAAAGCGATTAGCTATATTAAACTTAGAGGACTTCTAGGAGAGATAGTTGCAATATACTAAGTAGTAATAAGGTAGGAAAATTTCTATTATAGTTAGAAGACGGCCTTCTACTATTAGCTCCTACTACTAGTTAGTATATAGTTAGTAGGCGTAGTCGGTACTAATTTACCTTCGCTTTCGCTATAGATACTAATATACGGACTAATTTTATAAGCCCTCTATAAGGCTCCGCGGAGCGTAGAGTATACTTCTAGTCTAATCGGAGGTACTCGAATACGTCCTAAAGAAGCTATTAGTTCTAGTAGCGATATACTCTTAATAAGAGCTACTTACGTCCGCTCTAGATACTTAGAACACGTATCTCCTCTTATTCTTAGATTATAGCCTCTCGATAAGGTCTATTTCTTACTACGAGGAACTCGGCCTCTCCTTTATTAGTTATATAATAAACTCGGCTTAACTCTTATATTATACGCGTAGTATCGTAAGCGTATATACCTTCTTCTTAAACTATCGAATAGCTTTATTCTAAAAGGTATAGATAGCGTAGCTCCTCTATATAGCCTACTTACTCTTAGTAGCGACTCGAAGGTAGAGGTTAGTTATTTTATAGCTAGTACCGGCCGACCTTACTAGTAATATATAGGGTACCTCCGGACCCGACTTAGACTAATTAGTATTATACTAGTAGTTATAGTTATAGTACGGGTCGTCCGCGCTCTTCTCCTTCTTAATATTAAAATAGAAGCTTTCCTTATCCTAGTTCGCTACCTATATAGTAGGCTTATCTCGCGCGCGCTTACGTTTCTTATCGTCCCTATTATATATTAGTACTACTAACTATATTAGCCGACTATATAGATTATTACTTATACTATCTAGTCGTACTAAGCGTAGTACTCCTCTCTTTAGGCCTTAATCTTCTTCTACTACTACTTCTTTAATAGGGAGCTTTATATATTATTAGAGCTAATTAAAAGCTTCTTCTACTAAGCAAAGGACTTATTTCTAGCTTTACGCTACTTATCTACTATAGCTCTCTTAGGCGATATATCTGCGCGCTAGCTATGCTCGTAAAGGGTATTAAGATTAGAAGAGTAGTTATCTATATCTTTCCTTATAGCGCCTAGTCGTATCTAAAGTATAGAAGTACTTATACTATCTAAATCCTTATCTACGAGGCAGGGACGCTTTTATAGACTATTAGAGGGCGTAGTACTTATTAGACGTCGCTTTTATTACGCTATTATTATAAGTTTAGTTACTAAAAAGAGATAAGTATTACGAGGTATATAGTAAATATACACTTAAAATTTAGCAGTAATATAAGTATAGTAGCGGTTAAGGTAGTAGTTATTATAGTAAGAGCTAAGTACGACGAATTTTAGCTTTAGGTGCGCTAGAAGCTTAG